>JAIOJX010000002.1:40695500-41895500 GCA_022376925.1 Tragulus kanchil
TAATTTAAAAGAGAGAAAAGTCTGCTGGAGTAAAGGTACGCCTGCTACTGTGACCGGACAAGCCGACCCTTGCTTCAGAGTGGATGGTATTTCCCAGGCAAAGCTCTCTTTTCCTGAATGAACACCTGTCACTCACCCCAGGAGTGGACACAGCCTTTCCTCAGATATGTCAGCACGCTTCAGCCTTGGTCTGGGGCTGTATCCAGTAACACACTTTTTTCACCCCTCAATTCATTTGGCAAGGACTGCCTGGCTCCCTGCCAGGTGTGATTTGCTGTAGCTATTTCTTTTAATAAAAGGCAGAGAGGAGATGCTCCCAGCCTTCTGGACCCTAGACCTTCTCAGTAGCTGCTACTTCCCAAACAACCCCTGTGCTTACAATTTGTTCTGAAACTCAGTGCACTTGGGGGAGTAAGAAAGGGGAGTAGATGGAGCACAGGAAACAGCCAGAGGACAAGTTGTCAGTTTGGGCATTTTAAGAGCCTATTGACTGACAGCTTAACAGAGTCATTTCATGACTTGTTACCTAGGGTTACTGAGCCAACTCAAAAGGCATATGGCAGAAATTAGATGCACAAAGAATAAAATGCGGTACATTGCTTTTCATTAAATGAGAATTTATTGTGTCTACTAAGTGGTCAATGACAAGGGGCTCTTAAAATGCTGTGATTAGACCAACGCTAAGGTCGTTTTCATTCAATTAAACTACTTATTGGCATCTGACCATAAAGAGACAATTTACAGATGGGATCTTAATGACTGAAAAATTTGAAAAGATTCTAGAATTTATGAATAATAGAAATATAAGTGTAAATGTCAACTTATTCTCACCCAATAGAAGAGCAAACTTGAAGACTCGCATATGCCAAAGGCTGTTCAGCATGTACAAAAGTGTAAATTTTCACACACTAGTGAAGAGAGTGAAACTTCAAACAAAAATAGTCTGACAGCACTTAATGAAATTGGCAATGTAGAAACCTTCTGACCCAACAAACCCATCAGTCCACAAGAGACACAAGCAAGTGCCACTACGATCCATGGTGTCTGATCACTGGAAGCAATCTGGGTGTGATGCAGTCGCTCACTGGTAGACAGGCAGATTACTGCAGTTGCTCACCAGTAGACTGTTCACTACTAGGAATACAATGCAACACCTAAGCGTGAAGTGTTTGTTGCTCAGTCTTGCTCAACTCTGGGCGACCCCATGGACTGTAGCCTGCCAGGCTCCTCTGTCCATGGGATTGGATTCTCCAGGCAAGAATACTTCAGTGGCTTGCCATGCACTCCTCCAGGGTATCTTTCCAAGCCAGGGATCGAACTCCAGTCTCCTGCATGGCAGGTGGATTCTCTACTGCTAAGAGTCCTGAACCACCAGGACATAAACAACATCTTCTCTTACAGTGGAGGAAATAATTGATAAACACATAGTATAACACATTTTGCACAAATTTAAAACACACACACAATTTGATCTGTTTTATAGAGCTATTCTCATGAAAGAATTGACTGACAGTTAACAGAGGGTAAGGGAGTAGATGGAGCACAGGAAACAGCCAGAGGACAAGTTGTCAGTTTGGGCATTTTAAGAGCCTATTGACTGACAGCTTAACAGAGTCATTTCATGACTTGTTACCTAGGGTTACTGAGCCAACTCAAAAGGCATATGGCAGAAATTAGATGCACAAAGAATAAAATGCGGTACATTGCTTTTCATTAAATGAGAATTTATTGTGTCTACTAAGTGGTCAATGACAAGGGGCTCTTAAAATGCTGTGATTAGACCAACGCTAAGGTCGTTTTCATTCAATTAAACTACTTATTGGCATCTGACCATAAAGAGACAATTTACAGATGGGATCTTAATGACTGAAAAATTTGAAAAGATTCTAGAATTTATGAATAATAGAAATATAAGTGTAAATGTCAACTTATTCTCACCCAATAGAAGAGCAAACTTGAAGACTCGCATATGCCAAAGGCTGTTCAGCATGTACAAAAGTGTAAATTTTCACACACTAGTGAAGAGAGTGAAACTTCAAACAAAAATAGTCTGACAGCACTTAATGAAATTGGCAATGTAGAAACCTTCTGACCCAACAAACCCATCAGTCCACAAGAGACACAAGCAAGTGCCACTACGATCCATGGTGTCTGATCACTGGAAGCAATCTGGGTGTGATGCAGTCGCTCACTGGTAGACAGGCAGATTACTGCAGTTGCTCACCAGTAGACTGTTCACTACTAGGAATACAATGCAACACCTAAGCGTGAAGTGTTTGTTGCTCAGTCTTGCTCAACTCTGGGCGACCCCATGGACTGTAGCCTGCCAGGCTCCTCTGTCCATGGGATTGGATTCTCCAGGCAAGAATACTTCAGTGGCTTGCCATGCACTCCTCCAGGGTATCTTTCCAAGCCAGGGATCGAACTCCAGTCTCCTGCATGGCAGGTGGATTCTCTACTGCTAAGAGTCCTGAACCACCAGGACATAAACAACATCTTCTCTTACAGTGGAGGAAATAATTGATAAAAAGAGCAGGATCATAGTATAACACATTTTGCACAAATTTAAAACACACACACAATTTGATCTGTTTTATAGAGCTATTCTCATGACTAAAAAATTTTTTCATCTTCACTCTTCTTCACCTCTGGCCACAGGAGGTGGACCTGCAGAGACTCTACCCCTTTTCCTCTGGTTTCTGCTTGAAGGGGCCAGCTGGAAATAGGGGGCTGGGGAAGAGCGTCTGAGGTGTCTGTTCTGAAGTCCCTGCCTCTTGAGTCCTTGGGGTGGCAAAGTGCCTTCTAAGGAAAATGGGTCCTGGCAGGTGGCTCTTTTGCCACATGGTCCCTTCTCTGGGGCCAGGTTGGATCCCGGCCGTCCACCCTCTGCCCATTCAGGTGCCTCTGGTGGACGCTCGATGTGCCTGCTGTTTCCCCAAGTCCCGTCCACACTTTGTAAATAATCCATCTATTAAACTCCCTTCAAATTACCTCCTGTCAGTGAGCACAGCTTCCCGCTGAGTCACTGACTAATAGTAAGTAGTAGAATTAATTAAACTCCTGCCATGAGGTCCAAGAAAATGATGAAAGAAAGGGAGAGAGAGGGGAGCAGCCCTCTGGATGTGAGGGTTTGAGGATGCTGCAGATGTATTTGAATCATGACGATGAAGCCTGGTGTTCATCCTGAGAATCTAATCTAATGAGCAGGCATCCTGTTCCTTCATCTATAAAATGGAGATAGTTGTTCCCTGCCTTCTAGGTTCCCTATACAGGTTAAATGAGCTGTGGCCTGCAGAGTGCTCGGCACGTGCTGAGCTGATCCTGTGGTGCTGGATCACACCCTTGGGAAGGACCACACGAGATGAGAGACAGCTGGGCGGCCGGGAACAGCTGTGAGTGGGGTTGCTCAGTCTTTGCTCAACTCTGGGCGACCCCATGGACTGTAGCCTGCCAGGCTCCTCTGTCCATGGGATTGGATTCTCCAGGCAAGAATACTTCAGTGGCTTGCCATGCACTCCTCCAGGGTATCTTTCCAAGCCAGGGATCGAACTCCAGTCTCCTGCATGGCAGGTGGATTCTCTACTGCTAAGAGTCCTGAACCACCAGGACATAAACAACATCTTCTCTTACAGTGGAGGAAATAATTGATAAAAAGAGCAGGATCATAGTATAACACATTTTGCACAAATTTAAAACACACACACAATTTGATCTGTTTTATAGAGCTATTCTCATGACTAAAAATTCTTTCATCTTCACTCTTCTTCACCTCTGGCCACAGGAGGTGGACCTGCAGAGACTCTACCCCTTTTCCTCTGGTTTCTGCTTGAAGGGGCCAGCTGGAAATAGGGGGCTGGGGAAGAGCGTCTGAGGTGTCTGTTCTGAAGTCCCTGCCTCTTGAGTCCTTGGGGTGGCAAAGTGCCTTCTAAGGAAAATGGGTCCTGGCAGGTGGCTCTTTTGCCACATGGTCCCTTCTCTGGGGCCAGGTTGGATCCCGGCCGTCCACCCTCTGCCCATTCAGGTGCCTCTGGTGGACGCTCGATGTGCCTGCTGTTTCCCCAAGTCCCGTCCACACTTTGTAAATAATCCATCTATTAAACTCCCTTCAAATTACCTCCTGTCAGTGAGCACAGCTTCCCGCTGAGTCACTGACTAATAGTAAGTAGTAGAATTAATTAAACTCCTGCCATGAGGTCCAAGAAAATGATGAAAGAAAGGGAGAGAGAGGGGAGCAGCCCTCTGGATGTGAGGGTTTGAGGATGCTGCAGATGTATTTGAATCATGACGATGAAGCCTGGTGTTCATCCTGAGAATCTAATCTAATGAGCAGGCATCCTGTTCCTTCATCTATAAAATGGAGATAGTTGTTCCCTGCCTTCTAGGTTCCCTATACAGGTTAAATGAGCTGTGGCCTGCAGAGTGCTCGGCACGTGCTGAGCTGATCCTGTGGTGCTGGATCACACCCTTGGGAAGGACCACACGAGATGAGAGACAGCTGGGCGGCCCGGGAACAGCTGTGCAGATCCAGCCGAGGAGTCCCCTTGTGTGCAGCAGTCAAGGTAGTAGGCAAGGGCATGGGAAGATTAGGGTTTTAGCTGAGAAAATAGACCTGAGAAGGGCGTGTATCTGGAAGGATTCCGGGGACCAGTGAGGAGGCTGCGGGTACAGTCATTCTGGGGAGAAGCAGATTCAAAGATTGATGTGTGCAGAGCTCTGTAAGACCAATGACTTGTAGAGACATGGATGGACCCAGAGACAGTCACACACAGCAGAGTAAGTCAGAAAAAGAGAAATAAGTATCATCTATTAACACATATATGTGGAATCTAGAAAAATGGTACAGATGAATCTATGGACATGGGTTTGAGCAAAGGCCAGGAGACATGAAAGACAGAGGAGCTTGGCGGACTGCAGTCCAGGGAGTCGTGAAGAGTCAGGCGTGAATTGCAGCTGAATGACAACAGCAACAGAGACATAGAGGTACAGACACCATGGTGGGCAAATGAGTGTGAGGGACTGGGAGACTGGGATTGACAGTGATACACCACTGATGCTGTGCATAGAATAGGTCACTAGTGAGAACCTGCTACATAGCACATGGAGCTTCAGCAGTGCGCTACAATATGTATACGATGGAAGTACAAAAGCAAGAGTGGAGATATATATGTATATATGTAAAATTCACCGTTACACATGAAACTGACACAGCATTGCAAATCAACTATACTTCAGTTTTTTTAAAAAAGATGTATCACTGATAGGATATGAAAGGGCAGCCAGGAGACAGTCAGATGGTTGGGGACTTGGAAGGAGAATCAGAAGCAGAGGATCCAGAAGAGAAGACACAGTCGCCACAAGTTAAACAACTCTAAGGCAAATCGGGAAATCCAGGTCTAACAAGGTGGAACCTGCATTGGGCAGCTGTTTCCATCAACACTTGTAGCTAGTTCCTCAAGTCTTTTGTTTACTGAAAACGCCCAGTATCTTGTCCTAAAATTTCCACCTCTGGCCATAGTTCCCTGGATCATAGGGATGGTGATTAGTGCACAGTCTGCTGCCACACTTCCTACAAATGGACCCTCAACCAGCACTCTCCAGCAGGAATGTATCACAAGCCACATAGCGTCTGAAATTTCCTAAGAGCCACCCTTCAAAAAAAAAAAAAAAGAACAGATGAAATTATTTTTAACAGCCTCCATGAGGAGGCCTGACATACAACAAACTGCATGTATTAATGTAAACAGTTCGAAATCATCACCACGGTCAAGACACTGAAAAATTCACTTCAACCAGTTGGCAATTTATATTTAAATTACTAAACATGAAAGATACTTCTACAATTCTCAAAAACTGCAGGTTGCATAATAACTCTTATAAGAATATTAAGTTCAATGTAAAATCAATTCATATTAATAAATTGCCAGAGTAGCTCTGATACTTACAGCAACCTTAATTTTCAAGGCAAATAATTAAGAAAATCACATCTAAAAATAAAAGAAAATCTTGCTTTTTTCTAAATCAATTTTAAAACTTATTTTAAATAAGTATCAATTTGGTTGACATAATTTTGGCCAACCCTGTTAGTGGCCTTTACTCATGCATGAAGCCTTTCAATTATTAGTTTGTTCTGACCTCAAGATCCTTACATTTCAGAAACAACATCAGCCACTGCCAACTGAGTTCATATGATCCATTCCAATTAGGATTCTATTCACTGTTCAGAGACATTTTAATTTCAGCTTTAATGGGTTTTTATTTGGTTCCTTTTCATATTATCAATTAGTTCCTTTAAAGTGTGAACGCCAAAGTTCATTGCCATCCACATCCACTGAAAGATCAGGAGAGCTGGAGAGGGCATTTAAAAACCTGAAATGGTGCAGCCATCTCTCATGGTCCAGTAAGAAAGATGAATGGAGAACAGAGATGAGGACAGAAGCTGTAAAGACCAGAAACAAGGGCACGTGCCAGGCTCGGGTGCACTGAGGCATTGGGTTTTGTGTTGGCAGAGGTGTAGGGATGCAAGCTCAAGACCAGGGGACGAGAGCTGCAGGTAGACAACAATGAACCATGACAGGTGCACCACAGCGAGGCCACGGCAGTGGCGTCCACACTGGGCACTCTGCCCTTGGTTCAGAGCCTCAGCATCTGTCTCCACTGGACTGGGCATGCGGGACCAGGATGTCTTCAGACAGAGCCACTTCGGAGGACTTTATGAGAATTATCTCTGCCACTTCCTTTGAGTCTTTAATTATTTAAAAATAAATAAAAAGTTAAAGAGGTGATTATTCAAATACAGCATCGCTGTCCTAGCAGCATCTCTGACGGACATTCAATCTCACTTCTTGAGACTTTAAAACTTACAACTTGCATCTTTTCTAGCTTCTCGACATCCAAGGTTGCTCATTTACTCTGAAGGATGGTTCCAAAAGGAGCCATGAACAGTGTTCGATCTTCCTTTACCAAGCTTGGAGCATCATCACTGATTAAACCTTAATTTACAGTTCTATGTTGACTAAGCCACGAACTACTTTTGGACCTTTTTGCAAATTTCAGAAATATTCTGAGGGTCAGCTTCCTAACCCGCTGATCGGTGAGTGCATCTCCAACTCTGTTGTCCAGTGCCTTCATGACTCGTGGTAACTGTGCTTTGCTTCATTAGTCTCCAGCCTCCTTGAGGTCAGACACCATGCTTCGTCCTTGAAAGGAACCTATCTTACCTTACCCTGCCTGCTGAGGTGGCCTGAAAACACTCAGAACTGGTGAGTTATGAGCTGTAGGTGCTTCCACTCATCAGTATTCCAAGCACTTCACTCTGACATGTAGATTTGGGCAATGCCAGCCAAGCAAGTACTCAGCACAGATCATTGCTAACCTAGTATGTTTTTATACAAAGCACATTCAATTTTCCTTACAAAGACTCAAAAATTTAAATGACTGGAATACTGTGTCTTCAACATGAACACTGTTCTGTGATTCTATATATTGTAGAACTTTAAGAGGTTTTCAGATTCTTCACTTTATCAGTTAGTTACATAATGAAAACATTCACTGGGTTAGCAGGGTTGGTTGGTATCCTCCTCCCATTCGTTAAAATTCAACCCACCTTGAATTTTTTATAAAAAAATTGTTTTGTTAAAAAAATTTAAGAGGGTTTGCAATCTCGAGGCTGCAGGTAGACAACAATGAACCATCTCCCCCTTTGGGCACTCTGCCCTTGGTTCAGAGCCTCAGCATCTGTCTCCACTGGACTGGGCATGCGGGACCAGGATGTCTTCAGACAGAGCCACTTCGGAGGACTTTATGAGAATTATCTCTGCCACTTCCTTTGAGTCTTTAATTATTTAAAAATAAATAAAAAGTTAAAGAGGTGATTATTCAAATACAGCATCGCTGTCCTAGCAGCATCTCTGACGGACATTCAATCTCACTTCTTGAGACTTTAAAACTTACAACTTGCATCTTTTCTAGCTTCTCGACATCCAAGGTTGCTCATTTACTCTGAAGGATGGTTCCAAAAGGAGCCATGAACAGTGTTCGATCTTCCTTTACCAAGCTTGGAGCATCATCACTGATTAAACCTTAATTTACAGTTCTATGTTGACTAAGCCACGAACTACTTTTGGACCTTTTTGCAAATTTCAGAAATATTCTGAGGGTCAGCTTCCTAACCCGCTGATCGGTGAGTGCATCTCCAACTCTGTTGTCCAGTGCCTTCATGACTCGTGGTAACTGTGCTTTGCTTCATTAGTCTCCAGCCTCCTTGAGGTCAGACACCATGCTTCGTCCTTGAAAGGAACCTATCTTACCTTACCCTGCCTGCTGAGGTGGCCTGAAAACACTCAGAACTGGTGAGTTATGAGCTGTAGGTGCTTCCACTCATCAGTATTCCAAGCACTTCACTCTGACATGTAGATTTGGGCAATGCCAGCCAAGCAAGTACTCAGCACAGATCATTGCTAACCTAGTATGTTTTTATACAAAGCACATTCAATTTTCCTTACAAAAGACTCAAAAAATTTAAATGACTGGAATACTGTGTCTTCAACATGAACACTGTTCTGTGATTCTATATATTGTAGAACTTTAAGAGGTTTTCAGATTCTTCACTTTATCAGTTAGTTACATAATGAAAACATTCACTGGGTTAGCAGGGTTGGTTGGTATCCTCCTCCCATTCGTTAAAATTCAACCCACCTTGAATTTTCCTTCAAAATATCCTAGAAAATAACAAAGCCACTAGTGTTACATAAACCTATATTGCTTTAAAAACCCAATATACAGATCTAATAATGTTCTATCATGTCCTGCTTCAATATCATCCTGCTAAGCATTCATTGCTAATTCACTTTATAACAGGCTTTATTAAAAGTCATTAAAACCTGCAGCTGCATCCCTAATTATTTCCTAAATAGAAAGACTGCTTTTATAAATGATCTCCTTGTTCGAAACACTGCCATACTGCTCACAAACTCTTTGTTAGCAGCCAGAGAGCTTTTATTCTTTACAAAAAGAGATGCTAAGTAATTCATCAGATGCCAACCCCCCTTTTTTTGCCACATATCGGCTTTGTTCCGAGTGGTCAACATCTACGTTCATTAAGAATAGTTATATTGATGACATAGTCTCAGATTCAGGCTCAGGACTTTTACCCACTGGCATGTCGTTCAATGTGTATCCTTGATAAGCCTGAAGTAGCTCAGTGATCTGGCAAAGCTAAGCACACTGAAGTGTAGCTCGTATGCAAATATTCTGGAGAGATACATGGAAGGAAGAGACTGTATTTCATTTCAAGTTCTGTTAATTCTGCTCAGGAGAAAATAGCCTACCTGGGGGATTATATGTTTGTAAAAATAATGTACATAATTTCCTGTCGTTGTTCTTTATAGGCATTCAGTTGTGTCCTAGTCTGTGACCCTATGTACTGTAGCCTGCCAGGCTCCTTTGTCCATGGGATTTTTCAGGCAAGAAACCCAGTAGATAAGGTTGCCATTTCCTCCTCCAGAGGATCTTCCCAACCCAGGGATTGAACCCCTCATCTCTGGCATTGGCAGGCAGACTTTTCACCACAGAGCCCCCTATAAAAGTAAAAGTGATAGTTGCTCAGTTGTGTCCGACTCTTTGTGATACCTTGGACCATAGACCGCCAGGTTCCTCTGGCCATGAAATTGTCTAGGCAAGAATACTGGAGTGGGTTGCCATCCACCCTTCAAGGGACCTTTTTCAATTTAGGTCTTGAACCCAGGTCTCCCAAACTGCAGGCAGATTCTTTACCATCTGAGCCCCCTGGGAAGCCCAAGTGATTTTTAGGCTCCATTTGACTGGTCATTCTATGATTTACTGCTTTTATACATAACAAAAAAAGAAAAAACTTCAGGAAAATGAAGTATAGATGTGATTTAAAAAGATTTCATTTTAATTAAAAAAACAATGACTTCTATGTAACAGAATTGCTTATTTATCAAAACAGTTTTATACATTCATAAGCATGACTGATGAATCAGTACCCATCAGTTCTGTTGACTGATACTGGGCTTCCCTGGTGGCTCAGATCATAAATAGTCTGCTCACAATGCAGGAAACCTGGGTTCAACCCCGGGGCCGGGAAGATCCCCTGGAGAAGGAAATGGCAACCCACTCCAATATTTCTGCCTGGAGAATCCCACAAACAGGGGAGCCTGGTGGACTACAGTTCATGAGATCACAAAGAATTGGACAATAGCAAAGCAATTTATCAATAGCATGAACAATGAATCAATGCCCATCAACATAGTTGACAGTTATGAGATACACAAATGATTAAGCCTTGAAGTAGCAGTGTGAAGTGAAGAGACTGTATTTCTGGAGAGATACATGGAAGGAAGAGACTGTATTTCATTTCAAGTTCTGTTAATTCTGCTCAGGAGAAAATAGCCTACCTGGGGGATTATATGTTTGTAAAAATAATGTACATAATTTCCTGTCGTTGTTCTTTATAGGCATTCAGTTGTGTCCTAGTCTGTGACCCTATGTACTGTAGCCTGCCAGGCTCCTTTGTCCATGGGATTTTTCAGGCAAGAAACCCAGTAGATAAGGTTGCCATTTCCTCCTCCAGAGGATCTTCCCAACCCAGGGATTGAACCCCTCATCTCTGGCATTGGCAGGCAGACTTTTCACCACAGAGCCCCCTATAAAAGTAAAAGTGATAGTTGCTCAGTTGTGTCCGACTCTTTGTGATACCTTGGACCATAGACCGCCAGGTTCCTCTGGCCATGAAATTGTCTAGGCAAGAATACTGGAGTGGGTTGCCATCCACCCTTCAAGGGACCTTTTTCAATTTAGGTCTTGAACCCAGGTCTCCCAAACTGCAGGCAGATTCTTTACCATCTGAGCCCCCTGGGAAGCCCAAGTGATTTTTAGGCTCCATTTGACTGGTCATTCTATGATTTACTGCTTTTATACATAACAAAAAAAGAAAAAACTTCAGGAAAATGAAGTATAGATGTGATTTAAAAAGATTTCATTTTAATTAAAAAAACAATGACTTCTATGTAACAGAATTGCTTATTTATCAAAACAGTTTTATACATTCATAAGCATGACTGATGAATCAGTACCCATCAGTTCTGTTGACTGATACTGGGCTTCCCTGGTGGCTCAGATCATAAATAGTCTGCTCACAATGCAGGAAACCTGGGTTCAACCCCGGGGCCGGGAAGATCCCCTGGAGAAGGAAATGGCAACCCACTCCAATATTTCTGCCTGGAGAATCCCACAAACAGGGGAGCCTGGTGGACTACAGTTCATGAGATCACAAAGAATTGGACAATAGCAAAGCAATTTATCAATAGCATGAACAATGAATCAATGCCCATCAACATAGTTGACAGTTTCCCTAAACAATGTAGGATACCTGTGGTTTAGCGGGTAGGAGGGGATGTAATCTGTATGTATATACTGCCTGGAATATAACTTAGAAGTACAAGGGGAAATTTCCCAATGGATATATCAGGTGTAACAGAGGCAGAACATAAGAGTAAACAACCAAGCAGAATCACCACAACTACTGGTGAGAAACACAGGATGCATTCTCACAAAGAGCTACACAGCCACCATCTACACTGAAGTCACAGAATTTTATAACTGGCAAGAAGTGATTGTTCCATCAGTCAAAAAAGCAAGGACACAAACAGCCAATTGTCAGTACATTAATACTAGAGGAGTTGTTGTTCAGTTGCTCAGTTGTGCCCAACTGGTTGCAACCCCATGGACTGCAGCATGCCAGCCTTCCCAGTCCTCCACCATCTCCCAGAGTTTGCTCAAACTCACGTCCATTGACTCAGTGATGCCATCCAACCATCTCATCCTTTGTCGTCCTCTTCTGCCTTCAATCCTTCCCTGCAGCAGGGTCTTTTCCAATAAGTCATCTCTTCAAATCAGGTGGCCAGAGTATTGGAGCTTGAGCATCAGTCCTTCCAATGAATATTCAGGGTTGATTTCCTTGAGGGATTGACTGGTTTGATCTCTTTGCAGTCCAAGGAACTCTCAAGAGACTTCTCCAACACCACAGTTCAAAAGCATCAATTCTTTGGCAGTCAGCCTTCTTTATGGTCCAACTCTCACATCCATACTTGACTACTGAAGAAACCATAGCTTTGACTATATGGACCTCATCAGCAAAGTGATATCTCTGTTACTGCACATGCTATCTAGGTTTGTCATAGCTGTCCTTCCAAGGAGGACAGCTTTTAATCTCATGGCTACAGAGTAGTTGATTACTTCACAAAGAACACATCTTTACAGATCTACAACCAGGTAACTCCTTGTAACAGTGGGTTGCTGACTTGTCAATTGTTGCTACGTACAAAGACAGCGGGACAGATTCCACGCAGATACCAGTTGAGAGCACAACTGCATTTTTAAGGGAGGAGGCACCCCTCCCATTCCCCTGTCTGTGCCTCCTACCCTCGATGGGCTAGCTTCACACAGGCTCACTGACTCAATGCCCATGTTGACAAAAATGTGACCTGTTGGCTCAAAGCAGCTCCCATGAGTGCTCTAAACCACTGATTCTGCCAGTGATGAGGGGCTAGGCCCCCACTGTTCAGTAGCGCATTCTTTCCAGTGCATGACTAGGGAGCTTTTTAGTACTCTGCAAGGTAATTTGCTAAATGGCACACTGTTGGTTTAGAAAACTTAATTGGCCTCCAGAATATAGACAATTTGCTCTTTTTATACCAAGATAAACTCAGGCAATTATCTGAAGAATCTGAGTGGCTGAAGAAAGGAATTTGAATATCAGACAAAAACAAATTTTTTGTTTGCCTGGCCTCACTTGGAATCTCCAGCCATTTCCATGAAGTCACTCAGCTCATAAGCAAGAAGAAAGCACTGAGGAGACTCAGAATGATCTGAAGAACACTACACTTAATTTTTACCCTCAGAAAACACCTTTAGAAAAATACGGAAATTGGGTACAAGACCTAATGCCAATGAGATATAAGACTAATATAATAAAAAGGCATTTTATTACTGGAGATCAATTTCAGCCTTTTGAGTAAAATCAACAGCAGTCTACACATCATCAGTGGAGGAAAGTTAGTTTTCCAGTGACTAAAACAAATGAATAATTACTGAATATTTTATATATTTTACATGATCACATAAAAATGAATATATAACTTAAGAGGGAAACGAAGAGTTTAGACCGATTTCTTTACAAGCATTATGTGTCTTTCTTTCAGATTTATCAGATAGTAAATGATACTTTCTCTCACCAGACCCTCTCTACACAGGAAGACTGATTTAATGTAACAAATATTCCCATCCCCAGGAACTCGGTCTCCCCAAGCTCTGAAGGGGGCTGTGAGCTGGGAGAGGATGTAGAGCTTCATTTCTTCCATCAGTCTTAGAACGAATGTGGTTTTTCCACTGTTCTGTCCTTAGCTTCATCCTTAGGACTTTAGGTCTGAAAATCAACTCAACCACTTTTCAGAAATCGTTTTCTTCAAAATGCCCAATGATCTGCTGCTGCCGCTGCTGCTGCTTAGTTGCTTCAGATGTGTCCCACTCTTTGCAACCCCATGCACTGCAGCCTGCTAAGCTCCTCTGTCCATCGAATTCTCCAGGCAAGAACACTGGAGTGGGTTGCCATGCCCTCCTTCATGGGACTTTCCCAACCCAGGGATCGAACCTGGGTCTCTGGCACTGCAGGCAGATTCTTTACCACTGAGTCACCAGGGAAACCCGCCCAATGATCTACATTTGGATAAACCCAAACACACTTGAATCTTTATTCCTTTTCTCTTCCTGCAGTATCAGCACTATTAACCACCTATTTTTTCTTGTTACTCTGTTTTCCCTTAAACTTTTCTAAGGACACATCCATAATCTTCTGTCTTATTATTTCTCACTCCCCAAATGTTCATAAACTATTGTTTCCTTCATTCTCTCAAGCAGCTAATATATCTTCACGGCTTCAGCAACCATCTCCATTTTGACAGCTTTGCACTGGACACATCAGGTTGCACTTCTTTCTGAAATCAGTGGTTCCCTCCCCTGCCATTTGGTTCTCACACCTGTCCACCACTCCCTGGACATATCCCAAGTCAGGTGTGACACCTTTCCTTCCAAAGAAGAATGTTTTATGTCCATGCCCATCTGTGGTTACTCAGCACCTGGCAGATACCAAGCATAGGACTTCAGCTTGATTCTTCCTCTGTGTCATAGTCTACCATCCATTATCTTACAATCCAGTCTCAACTGATTCATTGTGCACCTTCACCCCATGAGGTCAAGTTCTCATCACCTCAAACCTGAATTGCTGAAGCAGAATCAATCCTGGTCCTTCCTGACTCACCAATGCTTCTAAAATATGACATTCAATATATGAGTACTCCATCCCCAAACCTCCCTTTTCATGTAAGATTGTGGAAGTGAACATGTTAATCCCTCAGTAGTGCTCGACTCTTTGTGACCCCATGGACTGTAACCCTCCAGACTCCTCTGTCCATGGGACTCTTCAAGCAATAATACTGGAGTGGGTAGCCACTCCCTTCTCTATTTTCTCCATAATCTTCAAGCCCTTCCAAATCCTTGAGAATCTAAACCCCTCCAGTTCTTTAGACAGTAAAAGCAAAAGGTAGTAAAATACATTTGCTCAGTTTGTTTGTTGTTAATCGTAATTTGAAGCAAGTGAAGTATATAATCAGTGGGACAAAAGGTATTTCTTCTTCCCAAACCACTTACAAAGTGTGGAAAATATGAAATATTGGCATAATTGACTTGACTTAATCATAAATCTTGACTCATTATAGGCAGATTCATTTAACCTCCCCTAGACTTCCACTGTCTCATTTTCAGAACAGGGGGTGAGAATGTTTGCCTGTCATTCCTGCTGTTAGAGTCACAGGTCAGATGCCAGGAAAGGGAATTTCACAATGCTGCTTAAGTTACAACCATGCTGGGTCTCACTGCAAATGGGAACTCAAGGAGACTGGCTCTCCCAAAACACAGTCATATTGCCCACAAAAACCTCAAACAGCTAATATATCTTCACGGCTTCAGCAACCATCTCCATTTTGACAGCTTTGCACTGGACACATCAGGTTGCACTTCTTTCTGAAATCAGTGGTTCCCTCCCCTGCCATTTGGTTCTCACACCTGTCCACCACTCCCTGGACATATCCCAAGTCAGGTGTGACACCTTTCCTTCCAAAGAAGAATGTTTTATGTCCATGCCCATCTGTGGTTACTCAGCACCTGGCAGATACCAAGCATAGGACTTCAGCTTGATTCTTCCTCTGTGTCATAGTCTACCATCCATTATCTTACAATCCAGTCTCAACTGATTCATTGTGCACCTTCACCCCATGAGGTCAAGTTCTCATCACCTCAAACCTGAATTGCTGAAGCAGAATCAATCCTGGTCCTTCCTGACTCACCAATGCTTCTAAAATATGACATTCAATATATGAGTACTCCATCCCCAAACCTCCCTTTTCATGTAAGATTGTGGAAGTGAACATGTTAATCCCTCAGTAGTGCTCGACTCTTTGTGACCCCATGGACTGTAACCCTCCAGACTCCTCTGTCCATGGGACTCTTCAAGCAATAATACTGGAGTGGGTAGCCACTCCCTTCTCTATTTTCTCCATAATCTTCAAGCCCTTCCAAATCCTTGAGAATCTAAACCCCTCCAGTTCTTTAGACAGTAAAAGCAAAAGGTAGTAAAATACATTTGCTCAGTTTGTTTGTTGTTAATCGTAATTTGAAGCAAGTGAAGTATATAATCAGTGGGACAAAAGGTATTTCTTCTTCCCAAACCACTTACAAAGTGTGGAAAATATGAAATATTGGCATAATTGACTTGACTTAATCATAAATCTTGACTCATTATAGGCAGATTCATTTAACCTCCCCTAGACTTCCACTGTCTCATTTTCAGAACAGGGGGTGAGAATGTTTGCCTGTCATTCCTGCTGTTAGAGTCACAGGTCAGATGCCAGGGAAAGGGAATTTCACAATGCTGCTTAAGTTACAACCATGCTGGGTCTCACTGCAAATGGGAACTCAAGGAGACTGGCTCTCCCAAAACACAGTCATATTGCCCACAAAAACCTCATGCAACAGTGGAACACTCTAACATTAGGACTTTACAGAAATTTACTGCGATGGAAACAAAATACAAAATGGAAATAAAAATGCATTGATTAGATGGGCAACAGGCAATTTCATTTCCCAGTAATCACTTAAATGGATTTAAAAGAAGAGAAAAAGGATGGGCTTGGAAAGAAAAATGAAGAGTCTGTGTGTTTGCGAACATCATGAATTAGAAGAACAACCCTCCTCTTACTTATCTGAGTTCTAATGGCCCCGACCACGGAACTACTTGCTCATTACAGCTGCAATCGGAGGTGTATATTCAAGTAATTAGATTAATCAGCTCTTAGGAGCTTTATGTCTTCAAGATGAAAACCAGACCAGAGAAATAAAAGATAAATAGTCAAACTAAACTGGTACAGGTTTACCACATTATAAATGAGGAAATATATAAAACTGCTGGTAAAAAAAAAAAAAAAAACAAATATAGGGAAGAAAGCTATCCAGCTAGAAGTACTATTCTCCACATTGGTCTCTGACTAGGTGTGTGACCTTTGGATTGTCCTCATCTCTGAGTAATAAAGTGAAAGGACACTCACAGAGCTGGGGAGTATTAACTACATTGAGGCCACATTATGAATATTTCATCTCATTAATAAAACGTCTGTAAGAACAAGCTTTCAGAGAGACAATGGCCTATGAGCCAACTTGACTGAGTATTCTATGAACAGTAGATATAGAAGCTGAGCTAGAACACCTGAACACATTCTTCATCAACACTGCAGTGGACAGTTGTTACTCTTTCTACCTTATAGTATAATCCACCTCCAGTCCCGCTGTTTCTTGAAAATTTCACCAAAATTTGTGTTGGAGGAAACCCTCCATTTGACAGACCATAGTTAATAGCTGATTCTCTACTTTTCTCTTGGTCTTACAGTTTTCAAGCTTTTCGCTTGGTTATAGCTGCCACTGCAGGTATCAGCAGATGCCAGGAAAGGAATTTCACATTTTAGTTGCGGCTCACTGCAAATGGGAACTCAAGGAGACTGGCTCTCCCAAAACACAGTCATATTGCCCACAAAAACCTCATGCAACAGTGGAACACTCTAACATTAGGACTTTACAGAAATTTACTGCGATGGAAACAAAATACAAAATGGAAATAAAAATGCATTGATTAGATGGGCAACAGGCAATTTCATTTCCCAGTAATCACTTAAATGGATTTAAAAGAAGAGAAAAAGGATGGGCTTGGAAAGAAAAATGAAGAGTCTGTGTGTTTGCGAACATCATGAATTAGAAGAACAACCCTCCTCTTACTTATCTGAGTTCTAATGGCCCCGACCACGGAACTACTTGCTCATTACAGCTGCAATCGGAGGTGTATATTCAAGTAATTAGATTAATCAGCTCTTAGGAGCTTTATGTCTTCAAGATGAAAACCAGACCAGAGAAATAAAAGATAAATAGTCAAACTAAACTGGTACAGGTTTACCACATTATAAATGAGGAAATATATAAAACTGCTGGTAAAAAAAAAAAAAAAAACAAATATAGGGAAGAAAGCTATCCAGCTAGAAGTACTATTCTCCACATTGGTCTCTGACTAGGTGTGTGACCTTTGGATTGTCCTCATCTCTGAGTAATAAAGTGAAAGGACACTCACAGAGCTGGGGAGTATTAACTACATTGAGGCCACATTATGAATATTTCATCTCATTAATAAAACGTCTGTAAGAACAAGCTTTCAGAGAGACAATGGCCTATGAGCCAACTTGACTGAGTATTCTATGAACAGTAGATATAGAAGCTGAGCTAGAACACCTGAACACATTCTTCATCAACACTGCAGTGGACAGTTGTTACTCTTTCTACCTTATAGTATAATCCACCTCCAGTCCCGCTGTTTCTTGAAAATTTCACCAAAATTTGTGTTGGAGGAAACCCTCCATTTGACAGACCATAGTTAATAGCTGATTCTCTACTTTTCTCTTGGTCTTACAGTTTTTCAAGCTTTTCGCTTGGTTATAGCTGCCACTGCAGGTATCAGCAGACAGAGTGTGGGAAGAGACCCACTGTGGAACATGTTTATCTGTCTTTATTCCTACGTGTTCTGTGGGCTTTTTCCCACAATATTTTTGACCAAAGAAGTGGAGTAGTTATTTTTTCTCAACCAACTTCTCATTTTTTGAGATTTATTTTCTTGTAAACTTCTAAAAGATATTAAGATGAAGTGTTTCTTTGCCAAGTCCTGATTCAGTCTCCCATTTTTAGAAAGAAACAGAAAGGCCTGGAAAAAGACTGATGAAATATGTCAGCTTTGGCTTTCAGCAAAAGGCACTGAAATCAGAGACATCACGGTCTGCAGGCTCCAGGACATGGCCTCTAGGATATGTCCCATGTCCAGCTTGTAGTATATCTGGTCCCAATTAAATCTGATGAAAACCAGGAGATTTCACTGCCAATCTGATCTTTATCTCCCAGACTTTGCCCTAATTAAGGAGAGTCAGAGTTACGCTTCCCTTGTGGGGTTTGTCCTCTGAGCCCTCCCCACTGCCAGGCATCAGCTCACTGTCTGTAACCCTGCAGACACTGAACTCACCACCCATGAAAGAGACAGAAGAATGGACACTCAAACAATGAGGAATGGATACTCAAGACAAAGCATGAATAGCTGGATTAGTGTTGAGCTTAGTATGCTCTGGACAACAACACACAACACAAGGGATTTACATGAAGAAATAATAAAAGAACAATTGTAGATGAGCCAATCAGAGCCTCAGTGTGCAGACTGGCCTAACAAGCTATAAACATCACCCTGGGTATCAGACAGAAGACTGGTTCTGGGACCATCCCCCAGGATACCAAAATCCATGGGTGCTTAAGTCTCTTTTGCATGGCATAAAATCTACACATACTATCCTGTGTACTTTGAATCATGGTTGGTAAGATTCCTGAAGGAAATGGCAACCCATCCAGTGCTGAACCCTCAAGTAATACACATTCTTATCAACACTGCAGTGGACAGTTGTTACTCTTTCTACCTTATAGTATAATCCACCTCCAGTCCCGCTGTTTCTTGAAAATTTCACCAAAATTTGTGTTGGAGGAAACCCTCCATTTGACAGACCATAGTTAATAGCTGATTCTCTACTTTTCTCTTGGTCTTACAGTTTTTCAAGCTTTTCGCTTGGTTATAGCTGCCACTGCAGGTATCAGCAGACAGAGTGTGGGAAGAGACCCACTGTGGAACATGTTTATCTGTCTTTATTCCTACGTGTTCTGTGGGCTTTTTCCCACAATATTTTTGACCAAAGAAGTGGAGTAGTTATTTTTTCTCAACCAACTTCTCATTTTTTGAGATTTATTTTCTTGTAAACTTCTAAAAGATATTAAGATGAAGTGTTTCTTTGCCAAGTCCTGATTCAGTCTCCCATTTTTAGAAAGAAACAGAAAGGCCTGGAAAAAGACTGATGAAATATGTCAGCTTTGGCTTTCAGCAAAAGGCACTGAAATCAGAGACATCACGGTCTGCAGGCTCCAGGACATGGCCTCTAGGATATGTCCCATGTCCAGCTTGTAGTATATCTGGTCCCAATTAAATCTGATGAAAACCAGGAGATTTCACTGCCAATCTGATCTTTATCTCCCAGACTTTGCCCTAATTAAGGAGAGTCAGAGTTACGCTTCCCTTGTGGGGTTTGTCCTCTGAGCCCTCCCCACTGCCAGGCATCAGCTCACTGTCTGTAACCCTGCAGACACTGAACTCACCACCCATGAAAGAGACAGAAGAATGGACACTCAAACAATGAGGAATGGATACTCAAGACAAAGCATGAATAGCTGGATTAGTGTTGAGCTTAGTATGCTCTGGACAACAACACACAACACAAGGGATTTACATGAAGAAATAATAAAAGAACAATTGTAGATGAGCCAATCAGAGCCTCAGTGTGCAGACTGGCCTAACAAGCTATAAACATCACCCTGGGTATCAGACAGAAGACTGGTTCTGGGACCATCCCCCAGGATACCAAAATCCATGGGTGCTTAAGTCTCTTATGTGAAATGGTGCAATGTCTGCATAAAATCTACACATACTATCCTGTGTACTTTGAATCATGGTTGGTAAGATTCCCTGGAGAAGGAAATGGCAACCCACTCCAGTATTCTTGCATGAGAAACCCCATGGACAGAGAAGTGTGGTGGACTACCATCCACAGGGTTGCAAAGAGTTGGACATGACTTCACAACTGTGCATACAAACTGTAAATGCTGTGTAAATAGTTGCTAGTGTTCAGGAAATTCAAGATTTTTAAAAATTCTCTAGAATTTTTTTTTAGCCAATATTTTTGATCCATGATGCCATGGAGGCAGAGCCCACAGATATGGAGGGGGACTGTAATAGTGAACACCACCCTGAATGAGGTCCTGCCAAATACAGAGAGTGCCCCAGGTGCCCCTCAGTCCTGACACACTAATAGTTCCCAGGGTGTATTGAGGTGAAATATGAAAATAAAGAGACTCAGAGTTTATATTCCTTGCCCAAGTCTGCGTGCTGACATGGTCAGAGCACCAGGATGCACAGGCAGACCTGTCTGGTCATCAGTCTCCTGTACTTTCCACCATGAGAGCATAGCACCTTTGTCAAGAGCAATGATCTGTGGAGAGCAGCAAGAAAGTCTCTGAGCTTAACTAAATCTACTGGATTTTGTTTATGGTAATAATGATTTCCCCAGAGAATCAAGAAAACAGATGTGCTATTAAAGTGATTGTAAACAGAGACATCACTTTGTTTAAAAAGGTCTATATAGTCAAAGCTATGGTTTTCCCAGTAGTCATGTACAGATGTGAAAGTTGAACCATGAAGAAGACTGAGAGCCAAAGAACTGATGCTTTCAAACTGTGGAGTTGGCGAAGATTCTTGAGAGTCCCTTGGACAGCAAAGAGATAAAATCAGTCAATCCTAAAGGAAATCAACTCTGAGCATTCACTGGAAGGACTGATGCTGATGCTGACTCTAAAGCTCCAATCTTTTGGCCATCTGATGCAGAGCCGACTCAATAGAAAAGACCCTGATGCCAGGAATGACTGAGGGTGGAAGGAGAAGGGAGTGACAGAGAATGAGGCGGTTGGATGGCATCACCGACTCAATGGACAGGAGTTTCAGCAAACTCCAGGAGATGGTGAAAGACTGGCATGCTGCAGTCTACAGTGTCCCAAAGAGTCAGACACGACTGAAGCCACAGGCTCTGTTGATAAAATCACGTAAGACTCTAGACTTCTTTTGTACTTGGTACCTTTTTAACCATGTGGTTCTGTTTTCTCATTGACATTCTCCAAGTTCCTAATCTTAGATACTTACTTATGTCTCACTATGGAACCCATCGAGCAGATTCAAAGAGGAAGTATTATTCTTTTAAATAGTTTTGTATGAGTAACATATTACTGTGAAAATTTTGGTACCATTTCTAAAATGTTCATGTTTTCTGTTACATTTATTTAGTAAATTTATCAGGTATCCTTTGTGAAATTAAACTATCCATTCTTGGAAATTCTGAGTGAATGGCAAATATTTGCCAAATATGAGAGCACCAGGATGCAAAAAGGCAGTTTATATTCCTTGCCCAAGTCTGCGTGCTGACATGGTCAGAGCACCAGGATGCACAGGCAGACCTGTCTGGTCATCAGTCTCCTGTACTTTCCACCATGAGAGCATAGCACCTTTGTCAAGAGCAATGATCTGTGGAGAGCAGCAAGAAAGTCTCTGAGCTTAACTAAATCTACTGGATTTTGTTTATGGTAATAATGATTTCCCCAGAGAATCAAGAAAACAGATGTGCTATTAAAGTGATTGTAAACAGAGACATCACTTTTTTTAAAAAAGGTCTATATAGTCAAAGCTATGGTTTTCCCAGTAGTCATGTACAGATGTGAAAGTTGAACCATGAAGAAGACTGAGAGCCAAAGAACTGATGCTTTCAAACTGTGGAGTTGGCGAAGATTCTTGAGAGTCCCTTGGACAGCAAAGAGATAAAATCAGTCAATCCTAAAGGAAATCAACTCTGAGCATTCACTGGAAGGACTGATGCTGATGCTGACTCTAAAGCTCCAATCTTTTGGCCATCTGATGCAGAGCCGACTCAATAGAAAAGACCCTGATGCCAGGAATGACTGAGGGTGGAAGGAGAAGGGAGTGACAGAGAATGAGGCGGTTGGATGGCATCACCGACTCAATGGACAGGAGTTTCAGCAAACTCCAGGAGATGGTGAAAGACTGGCATGCTGCAGTCTACAGTGTCCCAAAGAGTCAGACACGACTGAAGCCACAGGCTCTGTTGATAAAATCACGTAAGACTCTAGACTTCTTTTGTACTTGGTACCTTTTTAACCATGTGGTTCTGTTTTCTCATTGACATTCTCCAAGTTCCTAATCTTAGATACTTACTTATGTCTCACTATGGAACCCATCGAGCAGATTCAAAGAGGAAGTATTATTCTTTTAAATAGTTTTGTATGAGTAACATATTACTGTGAAAATTTTGGTACCATTTCTAAAATGTTCATGTTTTCTGTTACATTTATTTAGTAAATTTATCAGGTATCCTTTGTGAAATTAAACTATCCATTCTTGGAAATTCTGAGTGAATGGCAATATATTTGCCAAATATCAACGTAGTTATAACTATTTCATAAATCTAAACTTTAAAAATGTATGCAAGAAGAGTTATTACATGTGACAAAGATTTAGGCTACTTTTCTAATGTGTTGATTTAATAATTGTTTTAACTAAAAATAAACACTATTATTTCAGGTTTGCTGATAATTTGAAGACCAAATTCATGAAAAGCTAAATCACTCTTCTGAAAGTTTGTGTGTAGAAAGTGCTGATCAAGTTTCATAATAATGATTGAAAGATTAAGCTCTTGATCACGTGACAATATTCTAACAACTTTTCATCTTCTGGAAAATGAAAGTGTTAGTCGATTAGTTGTGTCCAATTTTTTGCGATCCCATGGACTGAAGCCAGCCAGGCTCCTCTGTCCACAGGATTCTGTAGGCAAGAATACTGGATGGATTGTCATTTCCTTCTGCAGGGGATCTTCCCTGTCCAGGGATCAAAGGGTCTCCTGCATTGGCAGGCAGATTCTTTACCACTGAATCACCTGGGGAGCCACTGGGAGGAGTCAAAAGTTATATGTGAATTTTTGACTGCACAGGAATTTGGTGGGCCCAACCTCCACAATGCTCAAGAGTCAAGGGTAGTTCAAATGAACTTGGGTGTCATGTTGACTTAGGCTTGGCCTTTTGGTATAAAGCATGACGTCAACTTTCCATAAAAACTATTTTTAAACTATATCCTCTCTGCATTAAAATATTTCTTTCATTGAGAGATATAATAAAATTGGTGTTGAATTTTATATTATATTCCCTACATTGCAGCTCTTAAATGCAAGAAGCATGTCGCCATACAGTAATCAGAAGGGACTTTTTTGACAAATAAAAGAAGAATTGCTGCAGGAGATTCCTTATAATAATTCAAAGACCTAGCACTAAAGTTTCCAGAACACTCTGGGAAGCCTCATATTGAGACGTCCCAATATTCTACAGGGTCTGCGTCTGCATCTCTTCATTTGTTCCACAGATACCTAGGTGTCAACCATATGTAGAGGACTGCACCTGAACTGGTCGGTAATGGGTTCCCTGTTAGGTAGGAAAAGCTGAGTAGTGGATTGAGTGGCTTGTCCACAATGTTATGACCAGAGCTTCAGGAATCCCCATCTCCTTCCTGGCCATCCCGTCCTGTTCAGCTACATCACCATGAGTAATGTGTTTTACACTGCAGGATGCTGTCTCTTTCCATGCATGCCATGCACAACTCATTCTGCCAGGCTAAACAGGAAGGAAACAGGAAACGAGAGGTCTCCAGTGTGTGCCAGTCAATGACTCACTGCACGGGTTCTGGGGGAGGTGAGATAATTATAGAAACCATTTCTGGCTTAGGATACACTTTTCTTCACAAGTGGTTTTTGCCTCTTGATAGAATTGGGTGAATAAGTAGGTTCCTTGCCTGGAATTTACATCTTTTACTTGGCATGAAAATAACTGTCAATTATTGAGAGACTTCTTAAATTCCAAAAATAACCGTTGCTTTCTTTTACATGTAAACATGTATATAACTTGGTTCAAACCCAAGCAAGCAATTCCAAAGGCAAACTGTGACCCTTTCAATCCAATAGGATCTGATGGTCAATAATCACACTAGATCATCCAATTATTAATTGGCTGTATTAATTAATAATACTGACTAATAAATATTTCTATGATGTTTGGATCATATAAAGGCTCAAGCCAGAACTTTCTGTCCAGCTCTCATGCAGGCCATTTCTTGTTTAAAGAAGAAAAAGGACTGACCAGGTTCCAGAACGCAATTCAAATTAACCTGCAGTCCTATGTACATCTAACATGTCCCTCATTATGTAATTCTACTTCCCTTTTCTCTTCTGAATCTTAAATAGAAGGAACAGAGCAACACTGACCCCAGACAACAGAACTCCTTTTTCTGAGAGAGGATGTTGAATATTGTGTCTGATGCTTCCTGAACATCATGCATGTTTTTTTTTTTTTTTTGTAATAGACCAAAAAAAGAAAAATCAGGAAAAAGAGCTGTTTTAATAGGATATGGATCTCCTAGAATTAGGTATTAATTTCTCTTTGCACAAAGACGGTTTGGTTGTATTAACCCACCCACTCCCTTTGGGGGGGAAGCTGGGGGCAGTTAGAGCATAGAATTAACATAGGCACTAAGTTGGTTTACAAAACTGTCTCAATGCAACAACGTTTCCCCAAAGATACGGAGAGCTTCCATGGGCAGGGGGTGCAGTTCACCTAGACTTGGAATGTGAATCAGTTAATTGTCTCTTTGACTCTATCTCCAAAGTGATCAGGCCAGGGTAACTTTTACTTTGTACTGTTTCTGCCACACATGGAGAAAGCCTGCCCCCTCTGCCACCTAGAAGGTAACTGCGGCCACGCGCCCACAGGCCTGCTTCCCGGAACACACTCTCTGCTTCCATTTTATGCTCTGCCGACCAGTCTGTCTGTGCTATTAACTGACCACCACACCAAGAGTCTAACAACAGACTCTCTCAAAGCATGATATATTAGTCCATGTGGCAATCTCACGTTCCCAGATCAGGGGAAAACACACACACAAAAGCAGGTTTGTTAGGATACACCACAGGTCTCCTGGCAAGGAATCCAAACCAGTAGTGCATTTTCCCTCCAGAGACTGACGGTCTGATCTAGATGGGGCGACAGAGCCCCGAAGGAGCTCCATTACGCCAATGCTGCTCCTTCCTTTCTGCTAAGCAAGCAGGTCCGTGGTAAGTGGCAAATGCCAGTTAAGAATGAATTGTCCCCGGAGTGCCATTTCTGCTCTCAGTGAATGCAAAACAAGGGCCCTTCAGTGCACCAGCCAGTGCATCCTAATTGCCTCCAAGGACTGGAGGATGAAATTGAGAAAGAGGGCAGTGTGGCTATATATTTCATGACCAATTATAGATGCACTGTGAAATTGAAAGGAGAGCCCAAAGAATGGTGCTTTCTCAAAGCTCCAGCTCTCCCCACAGGGCTGGCCATACTCCAGAGTCACGTGCGCTCACAGGGTTGTCAGAGGGGTCTTGCCGAGCTGAGCTCCTTGCTAACCGGGTGTGCTGCTTGGAACCCACCTAGCCCTTGGTGAAATGCCAGGCACCGGCTATGAATCTATGAACTGCCTTTACCCAGCAAACCCCTCTTATTAAGGCAGTATGCTTATCAAGGTCACTGTGAAAGGCTGTAGTTTTAAAGCTCCAGAAGTAAGAATCCACAGAAACTAGATTTCATGACCACTTTGAAGCTTATGGTTCCCCCAGAATCTCCTGGCCTCCCCACCACTTTGTGGATTTCACTGACAAGTGCGTTTTCTTAGGACTGAGAAGTCGGAATGCTATGGAAGCCTGCTCTCCTAAAAAGGCACGCTACAGTTTCTCATTTTCTGCCTTCTGGCAGATCTGGTTTGAGCAAGCAGTCTTTAAAAGCCTGGAAAGACAACACTGCATAAAAACGTGTGTATTTCTGTAGTTAAGAGCCACAGTATAGGTATGCTCAAGACTGGAGTAGAGAGAGGGACCAGGTGTGCACACAGTTTGGCACATTATAGTCATATGAAACATAATAGAAGAGATGGTTAAACCATCACTATTAATAACTTTTTGAGTCTTGCATACTATGCAACACAGACAGGATCACTTTAAACTACATGCATAACACCAAGAAAAAAGAAAAAAAAAAAAACTCTTACAAAATGCCACATTGTATTACTTGGGGTGAAAACATCACACATTCAAAAAGATACTAGATAATCAATAAAAATACCCAACTAAGATTTCACTATATTTTCATAGTTTTATACATATAACATGTATTATTTTTAATATTCTTGTCACATAAAGGACTTCAGATAAGTAAAACACCCAACTACTTTACTAGGCAAGATTTTCCCAAAGATTATTGCGCAGGAACAACCATTTAAAAATCAAACTG
Source organism: Tragulus kanchil (assembly GCA_022376925.1). Taxonomy (NCBI): domain Eukaryota; kingdom Metazoa; phylum Chordata; class Mammalia; order Artiodactyla; family Tragulidae; genus Tragulus; species Tragulus kanchil. The sequence goes on from JAIOJX010000002.1 coordinate 40,722,165, forward strand.
TTTACCATATTAATCCACAAGGGAAAAAAACGTAATGCTGTTTTAATCTTTCTGTTAAAATCTTGGGGCGGGGAGGGTTCCATCTGAGTCGTAAACAAGCAATAATAGTTTCGTCACTTACCGGCCCAGTCAAGGAATTAGAATCTTCCAGCTTCTCTAATGTCAGGCTGTGAATAGGTCTGGAAGCTCCTCTCGCAAAGCTATTTCCAGAACAGGTGCAGCCCGTCTGAGAGCATCCCGCTTATTCGCAGCAGCCCGGGTCTTGGAGCGCTCGGACCCCGTCGACGGTGCCCATGGTTCCCAGAGGCCAGACAACTTCGGCCTCTCTCGGTTGCCGTGCTCCTTCGGCCCCTGTAGACAATTATCCTGGAAGTTGCTGCTGAGTTTAATCTCTGGATCCAGGAGAGCTCCTCAGAGCCCTGGGCGGGGGGTCGCAGCAGCCAGAAGAGGGTCCCTTTGGGTCGCTCACAACCGGACACGGGGGCGCGGGGGCGCTGGAGACGCAGCCCCTTAGGTGCGCCGAGAGGGAAGCCAGGCTGCCCGCGGCGAGGACGGCGGCAGCGAGGACCGCGGCGGCGCAGTGGGATCCCCGCGGCGGCCAGCTCCGGAGACGCTGTCCATCCCCGCCGGTGCTGAAGTGCGGGCCCGAACCCCAGGCCCGGCCCGGCGCCGCACTTTTCCCCTCCCGCGAACACGATCAGTTGCCTGGTCTTCCAGGCTCGCCTCCCCCGGCGCTTCCGACCCAGCAGGGCTAACCGGCCTTCCAGGATAACGGCCTCATGCTTGTCTGGTGGCCCCGCTTCTGGACAGTGTCTGCCGTGGGAGGCAGAAATCCGTGGGAAATCAGATCGGAGCCGCTCCTGACTTTTCAGTGGCCGCGAACGAGTTTCCCGATGCTAGAAAGGAAAGGGAGCGCACGCACACGCGCGCGCACACACGCGCACGAGAGCGGGAGGGGGAAAGAGAATAAATATAGATTATGTGCGGTGGAAAATCCAGCGCTTCTGTGGGTCCCTAATTACATAAGCTAGGACGGGCTATTTCGGAAGACTCCACAATCTCCATCGCCAGTTAGGGGGCCGCATTTAGATTCCGCGAAGACGCGTGAAATTCCCAGGTTAGACAGAGCACAGAGATCCTCCGCGCAGAAACGACAGGTTCAATGAAAACGCAGAGAATGAGAAAAAAAAAAAAAAAGAAGGCCCGGGTACCTTGTAAAGCGCTGCTGAATTGGCTGGAAATCCTTGCCGAGCCGCTGAGGGGGTCGGGCCGGACGAGGACGTGTGAGCGCGGGGCTCGGAGCCCGGGAGGCAGCTGTGCTGCGCCCGGCGCGGGCTCCTTCCCCGAGGCCCGGCTGGCGCGCGTCCGCAGCCCCGGCCCCTGCAGGGAGGCGGGGGAGGCGGTCCCTCCAGAATCGAACCGGGGACGCTCAAGTCAGCGAGAAGGCTCGACCCTCTCCGCCCTGCTAACGCCGGAACAGAGCGCAGCCCACCCGCCCCGACCCGGGTTTCCGCCCTTCAGGCTGGTTTCGGCTGGCTGCCCCCAGGCCTCGCCGGTCTCTCGCCCCCGCGGCGCTCAGACCCCACCTCCGCCCGCGGCACCTGTTCTCCCAGCCTCCGGTCCCCACTCTGGAAAGGGCGGCGCGGGTGTCCCCGGGGCGGCCACCGAGGGCTCCGCCGCCCACCTTCGGCACCCGGTGCGGACCTGCGTGGGTGGGGCAGGGAACCGAAACACACTACGTTGGAACTGCTGGGAAATTAGTCCACGGGCCCACAGGAAAGAAGTTTTCCCGCCGGTGCTGAAGTGCGGGCCCGCCCCACCCCCGGGAAACACGATCAGTTGCCTGGTCTTCCAGGCTCGCCTCCCCCGGCGCTTCCGACCCAGCAGGGCTAACCGGCCTTCCAGGATAACGGCCTCATGCTTGTCTGGTGGCCCCGCTTCTGGACAGTGTCTGCCGTGGGAGGCAGAAATCCGTGGGAAATCAGATCGGAGCCGCTCCTGACTTTTCAGTGGCCGCGAACGAGTTTCCCGATGCTAGAAAGGAAAGGGAGCGCACGCACACGCGCGCGCACACACGCGCACGAGAGCGGGAGGGGGAAAGAGAATAAATATAGATTATGTGCGGTGGAAAATCCAGCGCTTCTGTGGGTCCCTAATTACATAAGCTAGGACGGGCTATTTCGGAAGACTCCACAATCTCCATCGCCAGTTAGGGGGCCGCATTTAGATTCCGCGAAGACGCGTGAAATTCCCAGGTTAGACAGAGCACAGAGATCCTCCGCGCAGAAACGACAGGTTCAATGAAAACGCAGAGAATGAGAAAAAAAAAAAAAAAGAAGGCCCGGGTACCTTGTAAAGCGCTGCTGAATTGGCTGGAAATCCTTGCCGAGCCGCTGAGGGGGTCGGGCCGGACGAGGACGTGTGAGCGCGGGGCTCGGAGCCCGGGAGGCAGCTGTGCTGCGCCCGGCGCGGGCTCCTTCCCCGAGGCCCGGCTGGCGCGCGTCCGCAGCCCCGGCCCCTGCAGGGAGGCGGGGGAGGCGGTCCCTCCAGAATCGAACCGGGGACGCTCAAGTCAGCGAGAAGGCTCGACCCTCTCCGCCCTGCTAACGCCGGAACAGAGCGCAGCCCACCCGCCCCGACCCGGGTTTCCGCCCTTCAGGCTGGTTTCGGCTGGCTGCCCCCAGGCCTCGCCGGTCTCTCGCCCCCGCGGCGCTCAGACCCCACCTCCGCCCGCGGCACCTGTTCTCCCAGCCTCCGGTCCCCACTCTGGAAAGGGCGGCGCGGGTGTCCCCGGGGCGGCCACCGAGGGCTCCGCCGCCCACCTTCGGCACCCGGTGCGGACCTGCGTGGGGTGGGGCAGGGAACCGAAACACACTACGTTGGAACTGCTGGGAAATTAGGTCCACGAGGACCCACAGGAAAGAAGGAAACTGTAGCTGGGGGTGGGGGTCGTATCACGGCCCACCTCTCCGGGTACGGAAATCCTGAGTGGAGCCTTCCGCACCTGGAGTAGTTGGAGACCTGGGAGGGAACTCCGGAAGGAATGACGGGGTTTGGAGGGTGGGTGCTGGAGATAAACGTGAGTTTCCCGAAGCGGGTCCCAGGCCCCCCTCGCGGCCGGCAGTGCAGAGTCCTCTGCCCGGATGCCGACAGCAGAGGGAGTCGTGGGCGCAGCGCCGGCCTCCACGCCGGCGCCAGGGAGCCGAGCCGAGGGGCGGGCGCCGCGCGTCCAGGGGGCTCCCCCAGGACCGGGAAGGGTGCGGCGTGGGAGGTGGCGGCGGCGCAGCTCTGGCTGACTCTCTGACGGCGAAACGGGACGGAACGGGAGTCACCGGGATGGAAATCAGACAGACGCGTTATTCACCCCGGGAAGTCCAGGGTCTCCTTAGGCTTTGCGCCCCCTCGCCCTCCAGTCCCGGCCCCCAGCGTCGCAGCCGCCTGGGCGGAAGCCGAGCAGCCTCCGAGCCGGGCGGGGGTGGGGACGGGAGCCTGACCATTACAGGCCGCCAGCACCTGCTGGGCCGCGCTGGGAAGCCGGCTCGCGCGGCGAGAAGGCGGCGTCGCCCCTCTGGCCTTAGACCAGGGCCGCTGGGGACGCCGCAGGCGCTGGTGTTGGGGTCCGGGTGGCAGGGGCGGGGCGAGGAGCCGTCCGGCCTCCCGCAAAGCTACTCAGAAAGTTGTTACTCCAGCTGAACGTGGAAGCCTGTGTTTGACTTTAGGATCCGCGTGAAAGCGGAGGGTTGGCTCCGCTCTGCCGGTAAAGGAAGTCTGGCTTTTCCTTGGGCAGATGTAGACAAGCGCGTGCCTCCCGAGTCCGCGCAGACACTAGTGTCGTCGCCACCAACAAGCCTCACAAAGGATGGGGACAACCCGCCTCCGGGTCTGGGGAGAGCGGACTACGCTCGGCTCGCGGGGTCGGTGTGGGCGCTTTTCTCCGCGGAATTTAATCCACGGAGGCAGCTGATGGCGTAATTCACCTTCTCCCGACAAGCAGACACAAGGATAACCGCAGAAACTTGATAGGTCGTACAAAAGAACCGCCTTTAAAATGAAGCGCAGAGCACGAACGTGACTAGTTTAAAACACATGCCCTTGACTGCCAGACCTGGAGGGGCTGGCCGAGAGGACTCGGGCGGGCTCTCAGGCTTTCCCCTCCCTCTGTCTCTGCCAGGAAGAGAATAAGTTGATTAATTTGAACTGTCAGTCCCAGTAAGATGACTATAGTGTGAGGTCTTTTTTTCTTTTTTTTTTGATGAAGCAATATCTACTCCAAATTTTCCTCATCAGATTGTGTAACCAGTTATGGAAATTAACACGATGAAAATTAAATGCAGTCCAGAAACTGATGCTACAAATGAATATAAAGTACACACACAGCCGGGCGGGCGGGCGGGGGGGTGGGGGTAGGGGGCAGATAAACTGAGATGAACAAGAACTATTTTTAAAAAGTCAACCCTTAAAACAGCTTTTTAAAGTTCATCTTAAATGTAAATTTTCATTTTCAAGTTATTATTCTGATAATATAAACATAGTCAAATGTGAATGGAAATCCTCAAAGCAACACAATCTGTGAAGCATAATTTTCACAAGAAAATTTTGTTCTCGAGGATGGTTACTGTGAATATGAAACTAGGTCCTTCAGTCTCACCGCTGGCAAAACTAGAACACAATGTCCACCCGCCAGCCCATCCTTCCCAGTGTGGGAATCTCAGAACATGTAATAGTTTGTGAAATATTTTGGAAACAACTTGAAGTCCTGTGAAGGACGGGGGTTTAAAATCCATATCAAAATTTCCATATGCTGTGATCTAGGGTAACAGGCATTGTATACGAAACTCAGACACTGCAAGTGTTGGGCTATTTTGAGCTCATAAATAATAGCTGCTAACCTCATTGAATTACCATATGCAAAAAAACGTGTGTAAAACTTCACATATTCTAATATATTTCTATAAAACACAGATTCCATTATTACCTATGGAGTATCCCTTGATCGCTGTATCTAAGCCTCAGTTTCAAGAGTGGATAGGTCATTTTGGGGTTTCTGGTTTTGGTTAACATATTTTTTTTATTATTTCTGTTGCACTTTGTGTCTCCTGTTAGAAAGATAAGAGTTACACGAGTTCAATACTCACGTCTGAATCCTTCTCACTTCATAGTTTCAACACATCCAGCATGATTTCAAGTTGATTTTCTTTATTGTGTCCAAGAGAAACTAAATATTATTAATGCTTAACCATTCATTACCAATTGTTTCCGAGTTGGAACAGTGATCCTATATATTTCTTTCTGGATTTTCTAATAAAATGTTGCAGAGATGTACATTGCTTTGCCCCTTTTCATATACAACCTCCCTCAAAACATACCTTTCTTAGCCAAGGTGTTACAGGCTGCGTAGTCATCACCAGATAAGTCCAGAGGACTTCCATGACAAACAAATTAGGATGGAACAATCCCATCAGATGTGCAGACGGGTTCAGGTGGTCATGGAAGATCTGGACCTGGACTCATCTCTGCCCTCCACTGAGAACTTGAACTTTCTCTGAACTGTGCCAGGTCCAAGGACACTGCCAGACGTACTTAGAACAGCAGCTGACAGCTGCAGCCTGTGGTCTCAGGGTGATCAATGACTCTGCAGCTTCTCAGACCCTAGTCATCCTGGCTCGACAAGAAGCCTGCTCCTCACCAGCCACAGTTATAACTCTGGAGAAAAAACTCATAGAACCATCAGTAACCTTGTGATTTTTCAATTTTTTCTTTATACGTCTCCCTCATTTTGAAATTGGAGAGAATACAATTCAAGTGCTTCTTGAATATGTGTCTCCCAGGCTCCAGTTCTAACAAACCTCAGACAACCACCTCTCTGTTTCAATCAGGTCTCCATTTCTCAGATCTTGGCTAATAGCTCCATGTGTGTTTTCCTCTGCGAAAGCTGAGCTCAACTGACTCCAGCTACATGAAAAAGGTAGATGTATTAAATAATTTCAGAATTTCACTCACCTCAAATTAACTGAAGTGTGAAGATCTATGGTTAGTTTGTATGGTTTTGTTTCAGTGTGTGGGGGGAAGGTGGAGGTGGGAATAGGATCACAAGTGAGGTCAGAAAAGCTCATGAAATTAACTGGAAATCCTGGGAGGGAGAGTTCATCTTAGAGATGGTACCTTAAGCACTTAGCTTTTTATTTTTCTTCTTCTTCTTTTTTTTTTTTTAAATAAGAAGTTCAGTCTAACTCCCTCCAGAGAAAGAATGCTAGTTTCTGCTACCTAGCTAAGTTATAGATTGTTTTGAGTCTGTTTCATTTCATTTCATTTCAATGTCCTCTACATAGTAACCTCGGTAGAGAGCACATGGCTAGGGCTCCAGGTAAGGTACGTGCCCCTCCCAGCCTCTCAGACAGAAACAGTGCCTGAGAGGACTTATTCATTCGCATCAAGCAGGGGACACCGCTTTATTCCAAGTGCACCCATGTGAATAGAATGTTTACAAGGATGTAGAGCTCCCACGACAGGTTTCAATGTGGAAATCGCCCACAGGTCAAGTCCTCCATGATGGCAAGTTCCTAACCACTGACAAAAAAATGAAACTATCTTTTTTTTTATTAAGCTTTTTTTTTTTATTTTTTGGTCGCTTCTATTGGTCTTTCATTTATCTGTTTTCATCCACCTTTGTTCTTTGGCCCGTGTGGGCCCCCCATCGCAGTGGCCTCTCTTGCTGCAGAGCACCGGCTCTGGGCGCATGCGCGCCAGAGCTCTGGCTCAGTAGTTGGACATATCAGTCCAATAGCTCTGTGGCACGTGGGATCTTCCCAGGCCAGGGATCAAACTGGCGCCCCTTGCACTGCAAGGCAATGTCCTTATAAACTGGACCACCAGGGAAGTCCAAAACGAAACTATCTTTAAAGGACCTACTGCAGATTCAGCTTGTCTATAACAGCAAATATTTCTGAACTGTCCAGTGATACACACGCTTTCCAATAAGCATACATACATGAAGCATAGCCTGCTTCTGGGAGACTGGGGCTGAGGGCTTTTGACAGACCAGGAGAAACTGACAAAGGGAACCACTAACTAGTGGCACAGCTGGGGCTTCCCTGCTGGCTCAAGGGTGAAGGGTTCGCTTATAGTGCAGGAGACATACGCTCCATCCCTGGGCCAGAAAGGCCACCTGGAGAAGGAAATGGCAACCCACTCTTCTTGTCTGGGCCACAGACAGAGGATCCTGGTGGGCTACAGTCCATCGGTTAGTCCACAAAGAGTCGGACATGATTGAGCATGCACGCATGCATGCTTTATAAAAATAATTTCCTATGAAAAAATAAAACGTGTGTGTGGCCAGGTGCATGCCTGTGTGTATATAAATATGACATTGATGATTCCAGCTGGTGCCCGATCATTCACAGAAAAATGTCTTGGAAATATTGTCTAGAGGGTCTCCTTTATGACTTTCCTTATTTCTTCTCTCCTTATACCACTTTCTTTTTGAACCCACCTGATTAGGCTCCTCTGTCAAGGTCACTGATGCTCACTTTACTTACGATCCATTGGTCGCCACTCTGCCTTCAGTGTGTTCAGCTCTCTTACCAGATTCCAGAGCGAGCTTCCACCCATTTGGTGACTCTCTCCCTGAAACTCAGTTGCTGCGACTGCAGCGAAGTTGTTCCCATGTGGTTGTTCTTCCTCAGTTTTTCCTGTTGGCACCTTCCTGCTCAAACCCCTTTGTGTTGGCATTCCACAGGACTTAGTTCTCACGCCTCGCCTCTTCACACTGCAGTCTCTGCTTAAAGTGATCTCATCCAGTCTCAAATGCCGTTGCTTTGAATATCATTATCAACCCTGAATATTCATTGGGAAGACTGATGCTGAAGTGGAAGCTCCAATACTTTGGCCTCCTGATGCAAAGAACCAGCTCACTGAAAAAGACCCTGATGCTGGGAAAGAGTGAAGGCAGGAGGAGAAGGGAGTGACAGAGGACGAGATGGTTGGATGGTATCACTGACTCAACAGACATGAGTTTGAGCAAACTCTAGGAGATGATGAAGAATAGGGAAGCCTGGCGTGCTGCCGTCCATGGGGTCACAAAGAGTCAGAGACAACTTAAGAGTCATGCATCCTACTTAGATAAAAACAAATATATTTCAAGAATTAGTAGAAAGCCCTAGCATTCACCCACAGAGAAGAGAGACACTCTGTCTTATATCCATAATTATAGTTACTTTCCATCTAAAGTCTACTTAGTACTACCCCAGTTTCAGAGACAAATATATGGATATGCATATTTTTATTTCTGAATTCCTATGCAGTGAATAAGGAATAGTTTGGAACAGAAAGAATGGGCACGAGCATTTGCTGCAGGCTGTCATCTTAAATTCAGAACTATTTAGAATGGCAGTCCCTTTGGATCAGAAGTGAAATAGACATAGTCCTGAGGAAGAATCTGTGTTTAAAATTATAACACAGTAACATAGTGGTGGTAGGAAATGAATATTTTTATATTAGTTTGATTCTTACTTCCTTACCCACACCCACTTTTGGTTTAAAATAATATCAGAAGGCAAGTGTCTTTCATCCCCATTTTGGGGGGGAGAGCAGGTGTTGGGATGGGGGTTTTCATGGAACTGCTATATGTCTGGTGTCAGTTTCTGTCCTGAGTCGGCTTTTTAAGGACGTCTGTACAGCAAATGGGCATGGAACTCAGAAGGGCAGAGTGCCTTCTTTCAGTGGAAAGCAGTTCCAGCTTCCACCCATTTGGTGACTCTCCCTGAAACTCAGTTGCTGCGACTGCAGCGAAGTTGTTCCCATGTGGTTGTTCTTCCTCAGTTTTTCCTGTTGGCACCTTCCTGCTCAAACCCCTTTGTGTTGGCATTCCACAGGACTTAGTTCTCACGCCTCGCCTCTTCACACTGCAGTCTCTGCTTAAAGTGATCTCATCCAGTCTCAAATGCCGTTGCTTTGAATATCATTATCAACCCTGAATATTCATTGGGAAGACTGATGCTGAAGTGGAAGCTCCAATACTTTGGCCTCCTGATGCAAAGAACCAGCTCACTGAAAAAGACCCTGATGCTGGGAAAGAGTGAAGGCAGGAGGAGAAGGGAGTGACAGAGGACGAGATGGTTGGATGGTATCACTGACTCAACAGACATGAGTTTGAGCAAACTCTAGGAGATGATGAAGAATAGGGAAGCCTGGCGTGCTGCCGTCCATGGGGTCACAAAGAGTCAGAGACAACTTAAGAGTCATGCATCCTACTTAGATAAAAACAAATATATTTCAAGAATTAGTAGAAAGCCCTAGCATTCACCCACAGAGAAGAGAGACACTCTGTCTTATATCCATAATTATAGTTACTTTCCATCTAAAGTCTACTTAGTACTACCCCAGTTTCAGAGACAAATATATGGATATGCATATTTTTATTTCTGAATTCCTATGCAGTGAATAAGGAATAGTTTGGAACAGAAAGAATGGGCACGAGCATTTGCTGCAGGCTGTCATCTTAAATTCAGAACTATTTAGAATGGCAGTCCCTTTGGATCAGAAGTGAAATAGACATAGTCCTGAGGAAGAATCTGTGTTTAAAATTATAACACAGTAACATAGTGGTGGTAGGAAATGAATATTTTTATATTAGTTTGATTCTTACTTCCTTACCCACACCCACTTTTGGTTTAAAATAATATCAGAAGGCAAGTGTCTTTCATCCCCATTTTGAGGAGGGAGAGCAGGTGTTGGGATGGGGGTTTTCATGGAACTGCTATATGTCTGGTGTCAGTTTCTGTCCTGAGTCGGCTTTTTAAGGACGTCTGTACAGCAAATGGGCATGGAACTCAGAAGGGCAGAGTGCCTTCTTTCAGTGGAAAGAAGTCTCTAACAAGGATAATTAGGGCAGTGTGTCCTTCTGGGGCGGCAGAAGTTGAGCAGGTGTGCTTGTAGCCTCCTTGTGAATTGGAGATGAGCACCTCCACTGTAACCTAAGCCCGCCCAGGGTGCTGTGCGTGTGGCATCCCTGATCACCTGCAGCATCCCCGCTGGATGAAGGACAAGAGAAACTGGTTTGAACCCAAGGCTCCTTCTGTGTGCAGGGTCCTGGTCTCTGGCTCCAGTCTCGAGTCTGGCCAGCATCCTTCAAGCGTGCAGGCTAACTTGGCTTCAAGAAGAGCAGACTCTCAGACCCTTCAAGTTCCTGACACCAGGGGAAAGAGATGAGACCTGCAGGAGTTAGTTCCTGAAGTTACACTTAACCTTCCTTTCATTCTAATCAGCAGTGACCTTTAACAGGCAGACTGCCAGGTGAATGTCAGTGTGGTCCCTAATGTGGTCAGCTTTCACTACAGTGCACACTCGCAGGTCCAAAGAGCAGGGGGCTACACATGAAATGCGCGCCACACAGACCTCAGGGGTCCCTGGAATGCTGGGACCATACGGGGTCCTGTGAACCGTGTGAGTTGAATGGGTGTATATACATGCATTTTTCTGGTTAAAGTGTTCACAACCATTGCCAGAATCTCTGGCCTCTGCGTGCTGTGGGCTGTCTTGGCCAACCCTTTCCCACCCCAAGGACTGTAGCCTACCAGCCTCCTCCGTTCATGGAATTTTCCAGGCAGAAACAGTGGAGCGGGTTGCTGTGCCCTTCTCCAGGGAATCTCCCTGACCCAGGGATCAAACCCAGGTCTCTTGCATCTCTTGCATTTTCAGGTGTATTATTTGTCACTGTGCCACCTGGGGTCCTGATGCAAGTGGCTTAGTCTGGGGGAGAGGAAGCCTGTGTACTAAAGACTGCCCAGTACACACCGCCAGTCACTTACTTAGAATGTAGAGAGCGGGCAGCTGTCCCACGTGTGAGCAGGTAGGAAAATTACGGGCATGGTCATGTCTTTTTTTATTTTTTAGTCATTTTTAAAACCAGTAACTTCTAGGGAAAAAATCTGGAAGAGCCATTATGATCTCCTATATCAAAGCTCTTTGCTGAACTGCGTTTGAGAAATAGTACGGTTTTGTCTTTCATGGTTTTTCCCCTGTCTACAGAGACATCTCCACTAGAAAGAGCATTTCCCAGGGCGAGGGTGGGGCCTTTACCAGGCTGAGCAGCCCCAGTCCTGTTGTTAAAAGTCCTCCGCATTACAGAAGCAACAAGCAGTGGCAGCTGTGGAGGTGCTCCCAGCACGGGGCTCCTGTGAGGACTGGACGTGAGAACAAGGACGCCATCTGTTTACCTGCAGCACACGTCCTGCAAGAGGGCAGTGTGCCACCCCGAAGGAGATGCACACACACACACTCACACATGCACACACTCACATCAGAATCCAGCCGCCACAGGGTCTTAGACTTTTAAGAGTGTAAGAGCCTGCCGGGTTTGTCTCTGCGCTTCTCGCTGAGATCCAAGTTAATACAGTTTAAATTACTTAGAGAAGGAGATGCTGCTGCTTCATCCACATGTACAGACTTTTAATTATCTTTAAAGCAGCACGTCTTTTGGTACAAGGTACACTGTGAAGTAATTTAACTGACATTTAGATTCAATGAATTGTGAACGTTTATTGCTTTTCAGATGTGTGTTTATTCTCTTTAGCTAACGGTGCCCGTATTGGATCCACGCACCTGAGTTTATTCGCCTTAGGAAGAAGCCACATCACTCTCGGATGTACAAGATCCACTTGTCAAGGCGTAGGTGACCAGGAGGTGACCACGTCCCTGTGGAGTGCCCTGATGTGAGTTGTTTTCACTTCACTACTGCGTGGACACAGGAAGGCTGTCCTGATGATGGAGATAATGACTGCTCTTGCCATTATGGTAATAATAATAATAGCTAATGTCGCTGCTGTTCCTAAATGCGGGCAGGGATCTCTCCCTAAAGTCATCTCTTGCATTTTCAGGTGTATTATTTGTCACTGTGCCACCTGGGGTCCTGATGCAAGTGGCTTAGTCTGGGGGAGAGGAAGCCTGTGTACTAAAGACTGCCCAGTACACACCGCCAGTCACTTACTTAGAATGTAGAGAGCGGGCAGCTGTCCCACGTGTGAGCAGGTAGGAAAATTACGGGCATGGTCATGTCTTTTTTTATTTTTTAGTCATTTTTAAAACCAGTAACTTCTAGGGAAAAAATCTGGAAGAGCCATTATGATCTCCTATATCAAAGCTCTTTGCTGAACTGCGTTTGAGAAATAGTACGGTTTTGTCTTTCATGGTTTTTCCCCTGTCTACAGAGACATCTCCACTAGAAAGAGCATTTCCCAGGGCGAGGGTGGGGCCTTTACCAGGCTGAGCAGCCCCAGTCCTGTTGTTAAAAGTCCTCCGCATTACAGAAGCAACAAGCAGTGGCAGCTGTGGAGGTGCTCCCAGCACGGGGCTCCTGTGAGGACTGGACGTGAGAACAAGGACGCCATCTGTTTACCTGCAGCACACGTCCTGCAAGAGGGCAGTGTGCCACCCCGAAGGAGATGCACACACACACACTCACACATGCACACACTCACATCAGAATCCAGCCGCCACAGGGTCTTAGACTTTTAAGAGTGTAAGAGCCTGCCGGGTTTGTCTCTGCGCTTCTCGCTGAGATCCAAGTTAATACAGTTTAAATTACTTAGAGAAGGAGATGCTGCTGCTTCATCCACATGTACAGACTTTTAATTATCTTTAAAGCAGCACGTCTTTTGGTACAAGGTACACTGTGAAGTAATTTAACTGACATTTAGATTCAATGAATTGTGAACGTTTATTGCTTTTCAGATGTGTGTTTATTCTCTTTAGCTAACGGTGCCCGTATTGGATCCACGCACCTGAGTTTATTCGCCTTAGGAAGAAGCCACATCACTCTCGGATGTACAAGATCCACTTGTCAAGGCGTAGGTGACCAGGAGGTGACCACGTCCCTGTGGAGTGCCCTGATGTGAGTTGTTTTCACTTCACTACTGCGTGGACACAGGAAGGCTGTCCTGATGATGGAGATAATGACTGCTCTTGCCATTATGGTAATAATAATAATAGCTAATGTCCGCTGCTGTTCCTAAATGCGGGCACACCTCTGGGTTCTGTTGTCCTCCTTTTACTGATGTTGAAGCTGAGGTTCATTCACCTGCTGAAGACCATGCAAAGAGAACATGAAGGGCTAGCGTCACCTGGGGCAGCTGAAGGGCAGCGCTCAGGCTCAGAGCAGAGCTAAAAGGCAACTGTGAGGACAGCCTCCTTCTCTACCCAATCCTCTTCAGCCATCCATAGAGCAACTTTTTCCTGTGGATTTATACTGTATTAATGGCAATATCAAACTACAAATTTTGACTTGCTCTACTTTTATTCTGAAGGTGGCTAGTTTACTTGCCATATATCTGAAATGCCACCTGTTGGATTGGAATTCTATAATAAAATAAATTGATACAGTATGATCAGTCATATGTACACGAAACAGTTGAAAAAACTGATTTTTTTTGGCAAGATTTTAAATCCGAAATTGCTAAAATCACGTACAGTCTGCATGTAAACCATCCTCTTTCTGTATCTACGTATTTGAAAAGATTATTTGAGCATATATTAGATATAGTTGTTAAACAACTCACCAGACTTAAAAACAAAAGTAATCCGGGTCAATAGGAAAACTCTCAGTTCTAATAACCCAAGCCACTCTTGAATCTAGAGAGAGACATATAAAACCTAGGTCTCTATATTAAGTGATTGTATTTAGATAAATTTATTATTTTTAATATGTGCTAAGCTTTTAGTTGACTTTTGTACTTTTGAATCTTAAGAGAGATGAACATATAAAACCTGAATGTACAAGGATTATTCTTTAAAGCAGCACGTCTTTTGGTACAAGGTACACTGTGAAGTAATTTAACTGACATTTAGATTCAATGAATTGTGAACGTTTATTGCTTTTCAGATGTGTGTTTATTCTCTTTAGCTAACGGTGCCCGTATTGGATCCACGCACCTGAGTTTATTCGCCTTAGGAAGAAGCCACATCACTCTCGGATGTACAAGATCCACTTGTCAAGGCGTAGGTGACCAGGAGGTGACCACGTCCCTGTGGAGTGCCCTGATGTGAGTTGTTTTCACTTCACTACTGCGTGGACACAGGAAGGCTGTCCTGATGATGGAGATAATGACTGCTCTTGCCATTATGGTAATAATAATAATAGCTAATGTCCGCTGCTGTTCCTAAATGCGGGCACACCTCTGGGTTCTGTTGTCCTCCTTTTACTGATGTTGAAGCTGAGGTTCATTCACCTGCTGAAGACCATGCAAAGAGAACATGAAGGGCTAGCGTCACCTGGGGCAGCTGAAGGGCAGCGCTCAGGCTCAGAGCAGAGCTAAAAGGCAACTGTGAGGACAGCCTCCTTCTCTACCCAATCCTCTTCAGCCATCCATAGAGCAACTTTTTCCTGTGGATTTATACTGTATTAATGGCAATATCAAACTACAAATTTTGACTTGCTCTACTTTTATTCTGAAGGTGGCTAGTTTACTTGCCATATATCTGAAATGCCACCTGTTGGATTGGAATTCTATAATAAAATAAATTGATACAGTATGATCAGTCATATGTACACGAAACAGTTGAAAAAACTGATTTTTTTTGGCAAGATTTTAAATCCGAAATTGCTAAAATCACGTACAGTCTGCATGTAAACCATCCTCTTTCTGTATCTACGTATTTGAAAAGATTATTTGAGCATATATTAGATATAGTTGTTAAACAACTCACCAGACTTAAAAACAAAAGTAATCCGGGTCAATAGGAAAACTCTCAGTTCTAATAACCCAAGCCACTCTTGAATCTAGAGAGAGAACATATAAAACCTAGGTCTCTATATTAAGTGATTGTATTTAGATAAATTTATTATTTTTTAATATGTGCTAAGCTTTTAGTTGACTGTATTATAATGTACTTATTTCAGAAAGGTTCTTAAATGCTTATTGTGTATTAGTTATATGTCTGGTGCTAACGATATAAAGGCAAATTTATTTCCTTGACATGAAGTAAACAGGAATTTGATAAAGTGTGATGCACGCTGTTGACTTAAAAAATATTCACCACCAGGGCTTCCCTGGTGGTCCAGTGGGTAAAAAGTCCGCCTTGCAGTGCAAGGGGCACCAGTTCAATCCCTGGCCCGGGAAGATCCCACATACTGAGGAGCAGCTGGACCGGGTGTGTCCAATTAGGAGCCAACACTTTGGAGCGCATGCAGCCAGGGCCGGTGCTCTGCAACAAGAGAGACCACTGCCATGGGAGGCCCACACATTCCAAAGAATAAAGATCGATGAAAAATAAATGATGACTTAGAGGCAAAACAAAAAAATTTATGACCTAAAAAATGAGAGTTATGTTTTATCTGGTGGGAATGTGTAGGACTTCAGGTCTGGGAGGCAGCATCACAAGTAATCTCCAGATAACTGCTCTAATCAGGTGCGAGGAGGGAGCCAGGAAATGGAGGAGTTATGCAACAAAGGGTAGGTAGCCTGAACATCAAAGAGTTATTGTTAATTAAAGAAAAATAGGTGTCTCAAGCTAAGGAATTTAGTGCTGTTCTGTGTTTGGGAAGATACAAGAATCTGAGTCCCCTGTAGTTACTGTTTTGATATGCCTCTCAGGTGTCTGGGGCACACATCCTGCATTCTGTGCTTTCACACAATGAGTTTCCTCAGGGCTCATGTCCCCTCAGTGCTCACCTTCCTGGTGACTGCAGTCCTGTTGACTGTGGTGTCCTTTGTTTACTGATATAGAAGGAAATACTCCATTCTTTAGTTTCATAGAGCACTTAAGGGCCAAAGGCAGTGGCTGACATTGGAGGCAAAGAGAGGAACAAGAAATTTTAGGAGGGGAGTATAGTCACAAATAATTTCATTGAGTATGGATGTTGTCTTCAAGTTTTCAGTAGCATAAATACTTAAATATAGATTTCTGCTTACACCAGATGTGGCTCTTTTTGATGATATATTTATAGAAATTGAACTGCTAGATCAAATATTTCCTACTTGCAAGCCTTTGGATGGGTTTGCACAGTAAAGAAGATAAGGTTTCAAACTTAACGTGGTCCCTAGCCAGAACCTTCCTAAGTTACACGATATGATGGGCATTTTCAATTAATGAAAGTCTATTTGCAACTTTCATAAAACTTAAGAGGACATTTAAAAATTAGAGGGTGAACTGAGCTTATCAGGTTCTTACTTAGATGAAAATTACTGGCTATTTTTAAAATTTCGTTTTTATAAAGTTCAGGCACTGTTGTTGACTCAGTCATGTAACTGAGTCACTCTTGGTGCCCCATGGACTGTATCTGGCCAGGCTTCTCAGTGCATGGGATTCTCCAGGCAAGAATGCTGGAGTGGGTTGCCATTCCCTTTTCCAGGGAATCTTCCCGACCAGGGATCAAACGCAGGTCTTCAGCATTGCAGGCAGACTCTTTATCATCTCGGCCACATACTAAACTTAATTCAGAAGTATGTATTTAAATAGTCTATCTCTGTCTAAAATGTCTCTCGATTTAAGGACCCCCTTGCCTCTCCCCAGGAGCCCCCCATTCCCAGGAGCTGGCAGCTGACTGTAGTTCACATAACGAGGTAGTTCAGGACAGAAAGCAATCACATCCTGAAGATAGCAACACGATAACTGAGCCGTCCTGGGTGCTGGGTCCCAGGAGCTGACGCCTCTGGTTCTCCTTTCCAACGTCTATGCCTAACTGTGGCTCCTTGCACTCTGACAAGAAGCACAGGGCCTCAGACTTGTCCTTGAGAACTGCAAGGTGACCGAGCCCAGGGTGGCTTCTGTCAGCTGAAGTTGTTGAGCTGGGGGGACCCTGCCCTGCATGTTGGGTGGTCCTCCGAGCCCACTGCAGTGGGATGTGCCCCCAGGCTGGCGGTCGCTTTGTTCTGACGCAGGGAAGGGGCAACAGCTTCCGGCTAGTTGACTAAGGTGTGTGCTGGCTCTGGCATCTGCTCCCTATGGCTCAGCTGCCAGAGTCTGTTTTCTCCTTTTTCCAGTGTTCCCGTACGTTTAGGGTAGACGCAACCTCCAGACCCAAGTTTAACCTTTGACCCTCCCAGAAAGCTTAGCAAAGCAAGGGCGAGAACACGCAGCCTCTTGCTCTTTCCTGGAGAGCAAACCTACCCATGGGGTGCATTCTGAGCCTCTGTCAGCGAAAAATTAGTCACAGCCTGAAAGTCCGGAGTTATTTTATTTGGTGGGAATGTGTAAGACTCCAATCCCGGGAGCAACATCCCAGTAACCCTGAGAAAACTTCTCCAAGAAGAAGGGAGTGAGGATTCAGGCTATATATAAGTCTGTAACAAAGGTAGTAAGAAGTCTGAGCATCAAAGATGGGGTATCAAGTTAAGGAATTCAGCCTTCTGTGAATGGGAAGGTGCAGGCCTCTGGGTTCACTGGGTTTATCCCTTTTATAGGCACCTCAGCTATCTGGGGCCAATCCTGTTTCCTTTTTCACCGCCAGGAGTGGCAGATGCTACCTCTTGTATTCCCAAACTCCTTAGCAGTCACTGTGGGAGTGGCAGCATTCGCTGGATCTCAGTTTGGGGAGCTCTCATTCGCATTTGGGCCGGAAATTCCTGATGGTGGTGACATTTCTTGTTTATTGATATGGCAGGAGATATTTTCATTTCACACCTCCGGGAGTTTTCATGAGTTCATGCTGGATCTAATTTCAGTTTCCACGACGTGTCAGGATTGACTTTGACTTTGACAGAAACTACACAATCATTATGTGAGGGGTCCCTTTAGGTCGTAATTTGCAAAAAAGTTAAAGGTGATTTTCACTACATTAAAATCGGATGTGTTGAATGATAACAATGTTCCACCTGCATTTTAATGACTGTATCATTTTCATATAAATAAACATTTTCATAGACCGCACAGTCCTTTGCTGTGGTCACCTGCTGTGAGATCTGTAATAACATGAAGTCTCAATTATGCTGTAAGTGTTATTCTTATCCTGCTCTAAAGTGGAAAATTCACACCCTGAAAAAGAGTATTTTGTCAAGATTTCTCCAATGTGTCTGTCAACATGAGGCTGGATGATAGCGACTACCCTGCTTGATGGAAGTCATTTTTAATCAGGAAGTAGAAATTTAAAACTGCACAAAGTGGGGAAATTAATGATGATATGAAAATTTGTTTCAAAACCCATGGATATGCCTTGCTCACTCACCATTCAGGGAAGATGTTGGGATCTAGAAGCTGCTTTTTAGAGAGAAGTTTGTATGCTTGGGCTGAGGGCAAAGAGAATAAATGGAAAGTATGTTGATATTTTTCATAAAGCCAGAAACTTCCACCAAGAGGAGGTAAAGAGCAGGGTGCTTGTTGCTTTTCTACTAGACCTACTTACAAAGATGAAATGGAAGCTAATTTAAAAAGCCGTAAAGAGCAGGAGTGTGAGCAGACAAACTGCCAAAAACAGTGCCCGCACTGGCATTCCAGAGTAGTGTTCCTTCAGAAGAACTTCACTGGGAAGACAGATCAGCAGCACGAGCAGAGGGTCGATCAAAGGGCCTTACTAGGTTTCAGCCATGTCATTCTAGGGGTTATTACTTAAATTTTACATCCAATATATACAACAATACATATTTCTCCTAAAATAATGTTTGTATGAATTGCATTTCCTGCTATCAGCTGGCTGTGTTTAAATTACTATCGCATTTCTGTAAATACACTCCCAGAGAACAAAGCCTGCAGATAAATCTGACCCTTACATAACTGGTGTAGAAGAGGAGAGGGGAAAGCCAGGTGCACAGAGATGTAAAGGTGTCCACGTCTCTGACGTCTCCTACATTGGCAAGTGGGTTCTTTATGACTAGCGCCACCTGGGAAGCCCATTTAAAGCCCTGGGATGAGAGTAAGACATGCTACTCAGAGCATTCGGGGTCATAACTTCCTAAGTGTTAACTACCAGGCTTTATTTTAGATGTATATACACACAGCTGTTCCAAACATTATTGCAATGAAACCCAAGAGGGCTATCCCAAGGTTTTAACTCCTCCCAGGAAGCGCAGTGGACCAGAGTCTTTAAGGGTACTGAAGTCTCAATTATGCCTCCTTTGCTGTGGTCACCTGCTGTGAGATCTGTAAAAATGTCTCATATCTTTTTTGCTCTAAAGTGGAAAATTCACACCCTGAAAAAGAGTATTTTGTCAAGATTTCTCCAATGTGTCTGTCAACATGAGGCTGGATGATAGCGACTACCCTGCTTGATGGAAGTCATTTTAATCAGGAAGTAGAAATTTAAAACTGCACAAAGTGGGGAAATTAATGATGATATGAAAATTTGTTTCAAAACCCATGGATATGCCTTGCTCACTCACCATTCAGGGAAGATGTTGGGATCTAGAAGCTGCTTTTTAGAGAGAAGTTTGTATGCTTGGGCTGAGGGCAAAGAGAATAAATGGAAAGTATGTTGATATTTTTCATAAAGCCAGAAACTTCCACCAAGAGGAGGTAAAGAGCAGGGTGCTTGTTGCTTTTCTACTAGACCTACTTACAAAGATGAAATGGAAGCTAATTTAAAAAGCCGTAAAGAGCAGGAGTGTGAGCAGACAAACTGCCAAAAACAGTGCCCGCACTGGCATTCCAGAGTAGTGTTCCTTCAGAAGAACTTCACTGGGAAGACAGATCAGCAGCACGAGCAGAGGGTCGATCAAAGGGCCTTACTAGGTTTCAGCCATGTCATTCTAGGGGTTATTACTTAAATTTTACATCCAATATATACAACAATACATATTTCTCCTAAAATAATGTTTGTATGAATTGCATTTCCTGCTATCAGCTGGCTGTGTTTAAATTACTATCGCATTTCTGTAAATACACTCCCAGAGAACAAAGCCTGCAGATAAATCTGACCCTTACATAACTGGTGTAGAAGAGGAGAGGGGAAAGCCAGGTGCACAGAGATGTAAAGGTGTCCACGTCTCTGACGTCTCCTACATTGGCAAGTGGGTTCTTTATGACTAGCGCCACCTGGGAAGCCCATTTAAAGCCCTGGGATGAGAGTAAGACATGCTACTCAGAGCATTCGGGGTCATAACTTCCTAAGTGTTAACTACCAGGCGTTTATTTTAGATGTATATACACACAGCTGTTCCAAACATTATTGCAATGACACCAAAGAGGGCTATCCCAAGGTTTTAACTCCTCCCAGGAAGCGCAGTGGACCAGAGTCAGTTCTGATCACACCAGGTTTGGAATCTGCACAGTGACCGTCAAGTCAAGCCAAGGGTCCTTTTAGGAGAGCAGCGTTGGGAGGCGAGTGCTGGCTGGCCTCTGACTGGACCTGCTGTGTCTAGGGAAATACAAGGTTCACCTTTGGACTCAGTGTTGGTTGACACTCTATTGGTCTCTCTTCTGTGAAGTGTGCATGCAGGAATATCGGAGGGCTGTACAATGTCGGGTTGAGTAACATATGGGAAATCCTGAAATATTTAGCAATAACCTTAAGGGGGTTTTTTGGAAATTATTATAGAAGTATTTTAAAATGATTTAGAAGATATTTAATTAAAATGCATTAAAATATATTGGATCATAATAGTAACTAATATTGGGAAAGAAATTTACAATTTTATGTGGCCAGGCTCCTTAACTTTAAACAAACCAGTGGCCCTGGGGTGGCATCTCAGTGTGAATTCAAGATGCGGCTCCAGGTTCTGGCGAGATGGGCATGTTTTCAGATCTTTATTTGCCATCCAATTTTCTTCTGTTCAAGCCCCTGGATTATCTGTGTTAAATTCTCCCATGTTAGTTTTAGTTTTGTGACAGATGCGTTTGGCCTCTGAAGTACCTACAGTTGACTTTATGCATGTGGTGTCCCTATGGATACTCATTTACCTATTTAAAGTTTCAGACTTTTCTTTAGATTGATATTAATAAATTCCCCCAAGGCAAAAGCAGTTTTGAATGTTGGTCTTAAATCTTCCCCCTAGATTTTGGTCTTACAACTTCTGACTAACATTTTAGTTTTTGAGAAACTTTATGAAGCATTTCTGAAGTTTTTGTCTGTAAATTTGATGTAACACTTTCTTTTGTCTTTCATGAGGAATTGGTCTAAAGTATTTATCTTACTATTATTAGAATAAATTTCTACTCAGCTATTTTAAGATTTTCAAAGACTTCTAATATAAATAATGTCTAGTCTTCCTAATTTCAGGGTATATTGGCTTTAATACCTTATGTTATATTAATTGAATAATAAAAAGATATCATAAAAATCAACTTGTTGAAAAATCAATACAAGTACATGCTATGCAGATAAATTCAATAGACTATCAAAATCAAAATTATTAGGCATATCTTTAACACATTTTATTGGAATATAGTTGATTTACAGTGTTGTGTTAGTTTCTGCTGTATAGTAAGGTGAATCAGTTATACATATACATGTATCTACTCTTTTTTTAGATTCTTTCCTATATAGGTAATTACAGAGTATTGAGCAGGGTTGCCTGTGCTTTACTGCAGATCCTTGTTAGTTATCTGTTTTATATAGAGTCATGTGTACATGTCAATCTCTGTACTTACTCTTCCCCACATTTTATTCCTTGGTGTGCATAAGTTTATTTTCTACATTTGTGACTATATTTCACTTTTGTAGAAATTAAAATTTGGCATTAAAATATATTGGATCATAATAGTAACTAATATTGGGAAAGAAATTTACAATTTTATGTGGCCAGGCTCCTTAACTTTAAACAAACCAGTGGCCCTGGGGTGGCATCTCAGTGTGAATTCAAGATGCGGCTCCAGGTTCTGGCGAGATGGGCATGTTTTCAGATCTTTATTTGCCATCCAATTTTCTTCTGTTCAAGCCCCTGGATTATCTGTGTTAAATTCTCCCATGTTAGTTTTAGTTTTGTGACAGATGCGTTTGGCCTCTGAAGTACCTACAGTTGACTTTATGCATGTGGTGTCCCTATGGATACTCATTTACCTATTTAAAGTTTCAGACTTTTCTTTAGATTGATATTAATAAATTCCCTCAAGGCAAAAGCAGTTTTGAATGTTGGTCTTAAATCTTCCCCCTAGATTTTGGTCTTACAACTTCTGACTAACATTTTAGTTTTTGAGAAACTTTATGAAGCATTTCTGAAGTTTTTGTCTGTAAATTTGATGTAACACTTTCTTTTGTCTTTCATGAGGAATTGGTCTAAAGTATTTATCTTACTATTATTAGAATAAATTTCTACTCAGCTATTTTAAGATTTTCAAAGACTTCTAATATAAATAATGTCTAGTCTTCCTAATTTCAGGGTATATTGGCTTTAATACCTTATGTTATATTAATTGAATAATAAAAAGATATCATAAAAATCAACTTGTTGAAAAATCAATACAAGTACATGCTATGCAGATAAATTCAATAGACTATCAAAATCAAAATTATTAGGCATATCTTTAACACATTTTATTGGAATATAGTTGATTTACAGTGTTGTGTTAGTTTCTGCTGTATAGTAAGGTGAATCAGTTATACATATACATGTATCTACTCTTTTTTTAGATTCTTTCCTATATAGGTAATTACAGAGTATTGAGCAGGGTTGCCTGTGCTTTACTGCAGATCCTTGTTAGTTATCTGTTTTATATAGAGTCATGTGTACATGTCAATCTCTGTACTTACTCTTCCCCACATTTTATTCCTTGGTGTGCATAAGTTTATTTTCTACATTTGTGACTATATTTCACTTTTGTAAATAATAATTTCTTATCCAGTTTTGGTACTGAGCCAATAATGCTGACGATAAGCCAGCCCCTAATCTTATGGCTTAAAATGACAAGTATTTCCTCTGTCTGTGTGTCTGGGGATGAGCAGTCAGGGCCTGGCTCTGAGCTGCAGGCTTGGTAGGAGGCTCCTGTGTCACCATCCCCAGAGACCAGCAGGACTGGGGTCCGGCAAGCATGCGGTTCTCATAGCGATGGCAGCGCATCTCCAGCTTCTACGTGCATTACTTCTCCCAATGTCTCTTTGGCCAAAGGAAGTCTGGGGGAGTGAAGAGACCATCCATCCCGCAGAGGTAAGAGCTGCTCAGGATCCAAGCCCAGGGATGGAGAACCAGGGCAACAGCCCCACCCTCCACCTGCTCTGCGCCCCGCACGCAGAGACTCTCTTGAAGAACCACATCATCCCCAGCATGCAGACATGGTGTAAGTCACATGTGATCGATTATCAAAGGTTGTTAAATTAGGATGAATTTTTTCAATTACATTTGGAACATTTGCTGTTTTGTGGAGAATATCAGAAGGCAGATAAACAATGATTCCTTGCATAACACTCCATGCATAATACTCTGAAAATATAGTGCAAACCTCTTGTAGCAAATGTCCTGAAAACGACACAACTACTAAGTCATTAGATACACTGAACGCATGTCACTGGCATGGCAAATGATGTGTGTACATTACAGCCGTAGAGAATGCTTATAAGTGTGCAAGTCTTCATATATAATATATAGAGACATTAACTATATATTAATCTGTGTTACTCTTTGGAGGGTTGATGCATTTTAGAAACCAAACACATCCCCATGAATAATGCTATAATGATGTCTTACCCTCGTCTCTATTCCCATCTTCCACTCGACCATGCATCGCAGGGTTGTTTCTGAAATAGAACACAGGTGCACAGAATCAAAACCTTGTTCCTTTGACATTTTAATGGTTAGAACTACACATCCCAAAGCCAACTAATTACAGAGTATTGAGCAGGGTTGCCTGTGCTTTACTGCAGATTTTTAGTTATCTGTTTTATATAGAGTCATGTGTACATGTCAATCTCTGTACTTACTCTTCCCCACATTTTATTCCTTGGTGTGCATAAGTTTATTTTCTACATTTGTGACTATATTTCACTTTTGTAAATAATAATTTCTTATCCAGTTTTGGTACTGAGCCAATAATGCTGACGATAAGCCAGCCCCTAATCTTATGGCTTAAAATGACAAGTATTTCCTCTGTCTGTGTGTCTGGGGATGAGCAGTCAGGGCCTGGCTCTGAGCTGCAGGCTTGGTAGGAGGCTCCTGTGTCACCATCCCCAGAGACCAGCAGGACTGGGGTCCGGCAAGCATGCGGTTCTCATAGCGATGGCAGCGCATCTCCAGCTTCTACGTGCATTACTTCTCCCAATGTCTCTTTGGCCAAAGGAAGTCTGGGGGAGTGAAGAGACCATCCATCCCGCAGAGGTAAGAGCTGCTCAGGATCCAAGCCCAGGGATGGAGAACCAGGGCAACAGCCCCACCCTCCACCTGCTCTGCGCCCCGCACGCAGAGACTCTCTTGAAGAACCACATCATCCCCAGCATGCAGACATGGTGTAAGTCACATGTGATCGATTATCAAAGGTTGTTAAATTAGGATGAATTTTTTCAATTACATTTGGAACATTTGCTGTTTTGTGGAGAATATCAGAAGGCAGATAAACAATGATTCCTTGCATAACACTCCATGCATAATACTCTGAAAATATAGTGCAAACCTCTTGTAGCAAATGTCCTGAAAACGACACAACTACTAAGTCATTAGATACACTGAACGCATGTCACTGGCATGGCAAATGATGTGTGTACATTACAGCCGTAGAGAATGCTTATAAGTGTGCAAGTCTTCATATATAATATATAGAGACATTAACTATATATTAATCTGTGTTACTCTTTGGAGGGTTGATGCATTTTAGAAACCAAACACATCCCCATGAATAATGCTATAATGATGTCTTACCCTCGTCTCTATTCCCATCTTCCACTCGACCATGCATCGCAGGGTTGTTTCTGAAATAGAACACAGGTGCACAGAATCAAAACCTTGTTCCTTTGACATTTTAATGGTTAGAACTACACATCCCAAAGCCAACTGTATTTAGCAAAAGCAGATCATGTTTGGTTTGTTTTTGAAGGCAATTAAAAAGCTCAGACCAATCAGGGACAGTGGAAGTTTTCCTGACAAAACTTCAGTCAGTGAGACGCCCCTGTGAAATGCAGCTACTTGAACTGCATTAAGTGCTGTTAGAGAAAAGTGCATGAGATGATAGCATGAACACTCTCATGCAAAAATGAAACAGAAATTATGTTAAGGTTAATGTATTGACAACATTATCTTGATTAATTAAAGTTAAATGGTAGTGTTATGATTCAGGTAACTGGCTGGAAAGCTTGTCTTACACACAGATACTTGAAAAGTCGTGTGATGTAGCCCTTGGGGAAAAGGAGTAGTCACCAAAGGCAGAGAAGCAGCTGAGGACTGGGACGTCATGTCACAACCAAGAAGCGCACCCTTAGGGAATCAGGTTTGTGAGCCAGGACAAGCCTGTTTAGATAGGAGACCAGGCCAGTGGCTTGGGAAAGGCAGAGAACTGTAATTCAGTTCTTGCAATAGGCTGCCAAAAGTCACTCTGGAAGGAGGAATCCCCACAACCTCACCCTCACCTTCACGATGCATTTGAGATTAGTATACATTGAAACATGACAAACGTACAGGGGAAAACAACCGCCTCATTCAGAGCCAGAGATGGGGGATGGTTAACATCACAGAGGATGCTCCATGCATAATACTCTGAAAATATAGTGCAAACCTCTTGTAGCAAATGTCCTGAAAACGACACAACTACTAAGTCATTAGATACACTGAACGCATGTCACTGGCATGGCAAATGATGTGTGTACATTACAGCCGTAGAGAATGCTTATAAGTGTGCAAGTCTTCATATATAATATATAGAGACATTAACTATATATTAATCTGTGTTACTCTTTGGAGGGTTGATGCATTTTAGAAACCAAACACATCCCCATGAATAATGCTATAATGATGTCTTACCCTCGTCTCTATTCCCATCTTCCACTCGACCATGCATCGCAGGGTTGTTTCTGAAATAGAACACAGGTGCACAGAATCAAAACCTTGTTCCTTTGACATTTTAATGGTTAGAACTACACATCCCAAAGCCAACTGTATTTAGCAAAAGCAGATCATGTTTGGTTTGTTTTTGAAGGCAATTAAAAAGCTCAGACCAATCAGGGACAGTGGAAGTTTTCCTGACAAAACTTCAGTCAGTGAGACGCCCCTGTGAAATGCAGCTACTTGAACTGCATTAAGTGCTGTTAGAGAAAAGTGCATGAGATGATAGCATGAACACTCTCATGCAAAAATGAAACAGAAATTATGTTAAGGTTAATGTATTGACAACATTATCTTGATTAATTAAAGTTAAATGGTAGTGTTATGATTCAGGTAACTGGCTGGAAAGCTTGTCTTACACACAGATACTTGAAAAGTCGTGTGATGTAGCCCTTGGGGAAAAGGAGTAGTCACCAAAGGCAGAGAAGCAGCTGAGGACTGGGACGTCATGTCACAACCAAGAAGCGCACCCTTAGGGAATCAGGTTTGTGAGCCAGGACAAGCCTGTTTAGATAGGAGACCAGGCCAGTGGCTTGGGAAAGGCAGAGAACTGTAATTCAGTTCTTGCAATAGGCTGCCAAAAGTCACTCTGGAAGGAGGAATCCCCACAACCTCACCCTCACCTTCACGATGCATTTGAGATTAGTATACATTGAAACATGACAAACGTACAGGGGAAAACAACCGCCTCATTCAGAGCCAGAGATGGGGGATGGTTAACATCACAGAGGATGTGGTTCTCACTGTTCCCCCATCTCTCTTCCATGCTATATGCCTAATCATTTACTAAAATTTATTGAAATATAGTTGATTTGTAAAGTTGTGCCAGTTTCAGGTACACAGTATAGTGACACACACACATATATATAAATACACAATGACACACATACACACACAGGCTTCACTGGTAGCTCAGTCAGTAAAGAATCTGCCCGCAATGCAGGAAATGCAGGTCTGATCCCTGCGTTGGGAAGATCCCATGGAGAAGGAAATAACATACTCTAGTATTCTTGCTTGGAAAACTCTCATGGACCAAGGAGCCTGGCAGAGTACAGTCCATGGGGTTTTGAGACTTGAACACAATTTACACGCAGCTTAGTGCCCAAACCACCACCATAAGTATATATATATATATATATACATATATATATATATATATATATATATATATATATATATATATATATATACATATATATATATATTCTTTTTTAGAAATGCAGAAGACTCAGTCCTAATGAGATGGATGAATCTAGAACCTATTATACAAAGTGAAGTAAGTCAAAAAAAGGACAAATACAGTATACTAATGCATATATATGGAATCCAGTAAGTTCATACTGATAAATACACATGCAGAGCATCGATAGAAAAACAGTCATAGAGGACAGACTTATGGACATTGGGGAGAGGGAAGAGTGGGTGAGAGATATGGAAAGAGCAACATGGAACCCTATACTATCTTATGTAAAAGAGATAATTATTGTCAATGCTCTGTGGAACTCAGGGATCATGCATGGGGGCTAAGCGACAGCCTGAAGGGATGAGATGGGGGGCATGGAATATGCATATGACTAATCTGGAATTATTTACAAAACTCTGTAAACAAAAAGCAAAATAACCTTAGGAATCAGGTTTGTGAGCCAGGACAAGCCTGTTTAGATAGGAGACCAGGCCAGTGGCTTGGGAAAGGCAGAGAACTGTAATTCAGTTCTTGCAATAGGCTGCCAAAAGTCACTCTGGAAGGAGGAATCCCCACAACCTCACCCTCACCTTCACGATGCATTTGAGATTAGTATACATTGAAACATGACAAACGTACAGGGGAAAACAACCGCCTCATTCAGAGCCAGAGATGGGGGATGGTTAACATCACAGAGGATGTGGTTCTCACTGTTCCCCCATCTCTCTTCCATGCTATATGCCTAATCATTTACTAAAATTTATTGAAATATAGTTGATTTGTAAAGTTGTGCCAGTTTCAGGTACACAGTATAGTGACACACACACATATATATAAATACACAATGACACACATACACACACAGGCTTCACTGGTAGCTCAGTCAGTAAAGAATCTGCCCGCAATGCAGGAAATGCAGGTCTGATCCCTGCGTTGGGAAGATCCCATGGAGAAGGAAATAACATACTCTAGTATTCTTGCTTGGAAAACTCTCATGGACCAAGGAGCCTGGCAGAGTACAGTCCATGGGGTTTTGAGACTTGAACACAATTTACACGCAGCTTAGTGCCCAAACCACCACCATAAGTATATATATATATATATATACATATATATATATATATATATATATATATGTATATATATATATATATACATATATATATATATTCTTTTTTAGAAATGCAGAAGACTCAGTCCTAATGAGATGGATGAATCTAGAACCTATTATACAAAGTGAAGTAAGTCAAAAAAAGGACAAATACAGTATACTAATGCATATATATGGAATCCAGTAAGTTCATACTGATAAATACACATGCAGAGCATCGATAGAAAAACAGTCATAGAGGACAGACTTATGGACATTGGGGAGAGGGAAGAGTGGGTGAGAGATATGGAAAGAGCAACATGGAACCCTATACTATCTTATGTAAAAGAGATAATTATTGTCAATGCTCTGTGGAACTCAGGGATCATGCATGGGGGCTAAGCGACAGCCTGAAGGGATGAGATGGGGGGCATGGAATATGCATATGACTAATCTGGAATTATACATGTCTGTAAACAACAAAACTCTGTAAAAACAAAAAAGCAAAATAAAAAGACAAACTTGTGATTGTGGAAAAAAATGAGTATATATATTCTTTTTTATAGATTATTGAGACATATTGAGTATCATTCCCCATGCTATACAGTTGGTCTTTATTGGTTTTTGAATTCAATTGAATGGAAATTTCCTGTTTATGTGGATCCTGTAGGGACAAGCAGCAGTTGGTGGCATCTATGGGCTGGAGCATGTCTGGTTATGAGTATGAACTGCTCTCTGTCACCAGGCAACTTCCATCCTCTTATCATATGGTGGATGAAAGCCTGAGGCTGGTAACCCAGAAAGTCTTAGGCTGAGAGTGTAGGCTGTCTCCTGAACTCTCTAACTCTGCCTTGTTTGGGAAGCTCTTTGACTTTGCTGCCAAGGGCTTTCCTTCACAGGAAGCGATCTTCAACCAGCCCTTCAGACTCCTAGCGTGGGTCAGCCATCACACCCTTCTGTTTAGCTCCACGTGGCAGGATCTCCACTGCAATCCCCCTCTTCCGCCATTCTGTAGGCAGTTCCTTCTCTACCCAGCAGGCACTGTTGCAGAATATTCCTCAGGAATCAGCTGGCATTTATTGACTTCCAATGACATGTCTGGCCCCCACCAATTTCTTAACCTGGTGCTGAAATTAAGTTCATCTTACATGGCACTGAATGGACATCATATTTGAGTGCCCATCTGGGTTGCCGTGGCCTCCAGGTCAACTTAGGTCACCCTCTCAGCTGTCCTCAGACATCATGAGCCTCAGCTTCACCAACAGCAGGTAATGTCCAGGTTCTCTTGTTTCCTGGGATTTCCCTCAATACACTGGAGATGTCTTGTTTGGTTTGGGCTAAGAAATGTTTATTGGCCTTCAAAGTTCAAACAAAGGAAGCAGAAGTCCTGTAGTCAGAGAACAGACTTATGGACATTGTGGAGAGGGAAGAGTGGGTGAGAGGTGTGGAAAGAGTAACACGGAAACCTATACTATCATATGTAAAAGAGATAATTATTGTCAATGCTCTGTGGAACTCAGGGATCATGCATGGGGGCTAAGCGACAGCCTGAAGGGATGAGATGGGGGGCATGGAATATGCATATGACTAATCTGGAATTATACATGTCTGTAAACAACAAAACTCTGTAAAAACAAAAAAGCAAAATAAAAAGACAAACTTGTGATTGTGGAAAAAAATGAGTATATATATTCTTTTTTATAGATTATTGAGACATATTGAGTATCATTCCCCATGCTATACAGTTGGTCTTTATTGGTTTTTGAATTCAATTGAATGGAAATTTCCTGTTTATGTGGATCCTGTAGGGACAAGCAGCAGTTGGTGGCATCTATGGGCTGGAGCATGTCTGGTTATGAGTATGAACTGCTCTCTGTCACCAGGCAACTTCCATCCTCTTATCATATGGTGGATGAAAGCCTGAGGCTGGTAACCCAGAAAGTCTTAGGCTGAGAGTGTAGGCTGTCTCCTGAACTCTCTAACTCTGCCTTGTTTGGGAAGCTCTTTGACTTTGCTGCCAAGGGCTTTCCTTCACAGGAAGCGATCTTCAACCAGCCCTTCAGACTCCTAGCGTGGGTCAGCCATCACACCCTTCTGTTTAGCTCCACGTGGCAGGATCTCCACTGCAATCCCCCTCTTCCGCCATTCTGTAGGCAGTTCCTTCTCTACCCAGCAGGCACTGTTGCAGAATATTCCTCAGGAATCAGCTGGCATTTATTGACTTCCAATGACATGTCTGGCCCCCACCAATTTCTTAACCTGGTGCTGAAATTAAGTTCATCTTACATGGCACTGAATGGACATCATATTTGAGTGCCCATCTGGGTTGCCGTGGCCTCCAGGTCAACTTAGGTCACCCTCTCAGCTGTCCTCAGACATCATGAGCCTCAGCTTCACCAACAGCAGGTAATGTCCAGGTTCTCTTGTTTCCTGGGATTTCCCTCAATACACTGGAGATGTCTTGTTTGGTTTGGGCTAAGAAATGTTTATTGGCCTTCAAAGTTCAAACAAAGGAAGCAGAAGTCCTGTAGTCAGAGGAAGTCTGGCATTCTTTGTACTTCTATGCTCCAGGGCCTTTCCAAGCAGGCTTGATTTGTAAGGCCTCCAGCCCCCTGTGCAGAAAGCACACCCAGACCTCACCTGGCTTGACCTCTGGATCCAGTCCTGTTCTGTTCTTCCCACTGGGATGTCCTGCTGGAGTCTGGCCTGAATGGCATATAGGCATTACAGAAAAACATATTTTCATGCTTGCTGTTTCCAATACCACACTACTCAATCCCCCTCTTATACCTCAATCCCCCCATTTATACCTTCCACCAAACACAGGTCCCCAGGCATCCGGTTTGAAGGCAAGTGTGATGGGCCTCGCTGGGGCTCCAGTGGTTACGATTCTGGGTTCCTGACACAGGGGGCCTGGGTGTGATCCATGGTTAGGGAGTGAGGGTGCTGCATGCCGTATGGTGCAGCCAAAAAAAGAGAGAAGAAGAAACAGCAAAAGTGTCCACCCTCAGTTTCATCCGTCTAGCCCCCAAGGGGCTTCCTATGTGGCACAGTGGTAAAGAACCTGCCTGCCAATGCAGGAGACATAAGAGATGTGAGTTTGAACCCTGAGTCAGGAAGATTGCCTGGAGGAGGAAATGGCAAGCCACTCTAGTACTGTTGCCTGAAGAAACCCACAAAGGAGCCTGATGGGCTACAGTCCATGGGGCCACAAAAGAATGAGACACAAATGAGCATGCAAATATTCCCCGACCTCCTCAGCTTCTTTTCTTAGAAACAACTCCTCCCTTTACGTGTTGTGTATCCATCAACACATCATCTAGGTTATACAGGTTTCAGTCCAGACACTTGTCTGTAGTAGCTTCTAAATACAGGAGACTTGCTCCTGTAGAGGGTGATCCATGATCTTCCTCCGGCTGGATGGAAAGTCCCTGTGTGCTTATAAGAATGTCATCAGACTGGGCTTGTTACTATTCAACAAGACAGAATATAAATAGATCTAGAAGTTGCTTATACCAGTTGCATCACTTTTTAAAATTTATTTAACGATCTTGCAAAACTGAACTAGAAAACATTTGAATAACTACCCATTTATTTAAAACATGGGATATTTACTGTGATATGTGAAGGATGCAGCCAGGACCCGGAGGGATACCTGCCTGCCTGAACAGCCCTATGGAGAAAAGGAATGAAAACAAGCTCTCTGTGTGAAGCAGCTCTGAGCTATTGCACCTCCTGTTCCGTGTCTGGAACTCTGTGATTCTCACCCCGTGACCACAGAAGGGGCACAGGGAAGGTAATCGGAGTATTTAGACCCCCTGCAATGAACCTGCGAAACTGCTCTAGAGCCAAAAGACCAGGGAATTAGACTGAAAAGGAGCCACACCATTCACCTGCAGAGCAGCTAAGCCAAGAACTGCATGAGGTTTTCCTGGATGCTCCAAAAATGAAGACGCCGCAGCAAGCCAGCATGGGGCTACACAGATCTGAGGCTTCAGCCCACGCCACAAAGCTCAGTCTTAGCTGCTTTCCGGATCACAGAGACCAGCATGGCTTTGAAGTGCTTTGAAAAAGCAGCTGGCAGACCATAATAGTTCAGAAGCACAGAGAGGAAATGCTTTGAAATGAAATGTCTTTACTTAATTTCTAAACTCATTTCTTTGATTACTTTTGTTTTCGCTTACCTGTAGTATATTCCTCCCATTTATTCCAAAAACATCTGAATAAAGATTGCCTGAAGAAACCCACAAAGGAGCCTGATGGGCTACAGTCCATGGGGCCACAAAAGAATGAGACACAAATGAGCATGCAAATATTCCCCGACCTCCTCAGCTTCTTTTCTTAGAAACAACTCCTCCCTTTACGTGTTGTGTATCCATCAACACATCATCTAGGTTATACAGGTTTCAGTCCAGACACTTGTCTGTAGTAGCTTCTAAATACAGGAGACTTGCTCCTGTAGAGGGTGATCCATGATCTTCCTCCGGCTGGATGGAAAGTCCCTGTGTGCTTATAAGAATGTCATCAGACTGGGCTTGTTACTATTCAACAAGACAGAATATAAATAGATCTAGAAGTTGCTTATACCAGTTGCATCACTTTTTAAAATTTATTTAACGATCTTGCAAAACTGAACTAGAAAACATTTGAATAACTACCCATTTATTTAAAACATGGGATATTTACTGTGATATGTGAAGGATGCAGCCAGGACCCGGAGGGATACCTGCCTGCCTGAACAGCCCTATGGAGAAAAGGAATGAAAACAAGCTCTCTGTGTGAAGCAGCTCTGAGCTATTGCACCTCCTGTTCCGTGTCTGGAGCTCTGTGCTTCTCCCCCCGTGACCACAGAAGGGGCACAGGGAAGGTAATCGGAGTATTTAGACCCCCTGCAATGAACCTGCGAAACTGCTCTAGAGCCAAAAGACCAGGGAATTAGACTGAAAAGGAGCCACACCATTCACCTGCAGAGCAGCTAAGCCAAGAACTGCATGAGGTTTTCCTGGATGCTCCAAAAATGAAGACGCCGCAGCAAGCCAGCATGGGGCTACACAGATCTGAGGCTTCAGCCCACGCCACAAAGCTCAGTCTTAGCTGCTTTCCGGATCACAGAGACCAGCATGGCTTTGAAGTGCTTTGAAAAAGCAGCTGGCAGACCATAATAGTTCAGAAGCACAGAGAGGAAATGCTTTGAAATGAAATGTCTTTACTTAATTTCTAAACTCATTTCTTTGATTACTTTTGTTTTCGCTTACCTGTAGTATATTCCTCCCATTTATTCCAAAAACATCTGAATAAAGATTTGAAGTCCAGGAGAAGGATCAGCAGAGGATGAGATGGTTGGATGGCATCAGTGACTTAATGGACATGAGTTTAAGCAAACTCCAGGAGATCATGCTGCAGTTCACGGGATCGCAGAGTCAGACATGATAGAGTGACTGACACACAGGTATAATTAGGAAGAAGTAACATTTTAGGGGTATGATTGGTGCCGTTGGGTGGGAGGTTGGGATCCCTGGTGATTTCTAGACTTTGTTTCCTCCCTTACTCAGCCTTTCTCACCCGCCATTCTTCCTCCTGCTTCTGAGGAAGAGTGCTATGCTTAGAGTCAGCTGGGAGCTCATGGCTCCTGCTGCCTCTCCACAGCCTGAAGTCCCCCAGGAACTGCTACAGCCGCCGGTCCCTTTACAGGTGAAATGTACAGGCTGAGACCACCCATACTCCACGTGGGAACATCCTCCCGACAAAGCCCCGTGGGGTACTGGTGCCACAGACCCCAAACCTGACGAAACCAGCCTGCTTTCTATTCTCTGCCGCCTCTCTGAAGAGATATGATGTCAGGCAGCCGAGGTGAGGTCTCCTAACCCAGGGCTCTGGCCTGATGCTCACGGGGCTGAAGTGAGTTTATTGGTGCCACAGTGACCAATGTAGGGCTTTCAACTCTTGCTTGGAAATGTATGAAATGTAGGTGCTTGTGCTGTCATGTCAGACTGTTTGCAGCCCTTTGGACATAGCCCACCAGGCTCCTCTGTCCATGGGATTTTTCAGGCAAGGATACTGGAGTGAATTGCCATTTTCATCAATGTATGAAAAATAACTGCTTAATTCTGTCCCTGCTGGCTCACTTCACCACAATACCTCTCTTTCATGAACGTACTTTAAAAACCCCATGCTCAGAAAAACTCTCTGAAAATGTCAAGGGTTTCTACTCCTGATCCTTGATTAAGCAGCCACTGCAGGTCAAGCCAGTCTCCAGGGAGAGGACTTTCAGGTTCGGCCTAGTGTCCTCCCAGAAGTGCTAACCTGCCACCCCAGGAGCTGAGAGTGGCTTCCCCCATGCCCAGCCCCCCTCTGCCCAAGACAAGGCAGCCACCAGGGGTCTTGATCTCTCTCAGCCCCAGGACCACTCCCAGAACAGCCTGGGGACAGGATCATAAGCAGCCACAGACGGACCTCCATGAACGGCCTCCAGTTCCTTTTCATCTCCAATGTCTTCAAGCTTAAAGCGAGTTGTGGTGATGGAGGCAGAGCTGTTCTCTCCACCGTCTCTACCTTCCTACTCAGAAACCATGCGTCCTGCAAAGTCAGAGTCATCTAGGAGTGGTTATAACCTTAGCTCTCCAGCTGGTTAGTCCTTGAGAGGCCCTTGGTCTCCCGAGAGTCCAGTCTTCATGTGTGTGTGCTCTGAGATCAACTGCACTTCTGAGCAGCGTCCCCCCATGTACGCTCTCCAGAAGGACTCTTCCAGTGACAGCTAGCTCCTTCACCTCCCGACCATGGGCCTCGGTGTCTCTGCCGTCTCGTGGGTGAAGGTCACACCTGTATCACGGCTTGCCGTGAGGATGAAATAGCTGTTGTTGTATTGGGAACCCAGAGCTGTGCTCTGCACAGAGCCTGCCTCAAACAAGCTTGTTCTTATTCTCTTCATTATGATCGTGATCTTTACTGCCACTGAGAGGCAGTGAG
Source organism: Tragulus kanchil (assembly GCA_022376925.1). Lineage (NCBI taxonomy): Eukaryota > Metazoa > Chordata > Mammalia > Artiodactyla > Tragulidae > Tragulus > Tragulus kanchil. The sequence goes on from JAIOJX010000002.1 coordinate 40,757,284, forward strand.
CCCCAGTGAGACCCTGACCCCCTGTCTCTCAAGTTGCAGAGAGAACCTGTGCATTTCCCATCGGCTTTCTCAACCATAGGCATCTGATGCTCTTCTCTGTTTAAATCCATCACTGAAGTCAAATCCAGGGCACTCTGAATTTGGATCATAATGAAACATAACCATTAACCTAATTGTTCTCTGTTTGGGAATCAACACAGATCCCAACTTGCATGCATTATTAAGGCATGTCAGGACTCTGATTCAAGCTGGAGAGTCAGTAATGATCATCCTTGTGCAAAGTCCTCTGATCCCCGATTCCAGGAAGAATCCTCCTGCTGCAGGCTCCTGCAGGGGTTGACCCTTGGTGCTGGTGCATGCCGATCCCTCTGGACTCAATGGCATCTCTCGGTTCCTGCAGGGAAAGCCCACCTGCCACACATCTGTTTCCCATTCTGATCCCTTCTTACGCCCCGTGGAAGGGTCCCCCCTTCTCTCCTCGGGGCGGATGGCCTGGGGCAGACAAGGGCCATGGCTTGGCCGGGTTCAAAGGACCTTGCCCTCTCTCTGGAGCCATCTGACCACAGTACCCAGTGTGGAGAGTGTTTCTCCAGCTCCTGTGAATTATAGCCTCAAGGTAGGTATGAGCTACTTTACTCACAATGTTTCTGGGTACCACATGCATACGGGAGGGTTTCTCACTCAGGGATCCCCTGGTGGCTCAACCTGGTAAAGAACCCACCTGCAACTCAGGCGAAGCGGGTTCAGTCCCTGGATTGGGAGGATCCCCTGGAAGAGGACATGGTACTCCACACTAGTATTCCTGCCTGGACAGAGGAGTCTGGTGGGCTTCAATCCATGGATCACAAAGAGTCAGACACAACTGAGTGACTAATACTTCCCATGCAGACCAGTTCTTCAACTCTTTGGACACCAGGTGGATGTGCTGCAATTCAGTTCTATTACTGCAGACCCCGAAGGTTAAGGGCTCAGTCCCATGCTGGTGGGAGGAGGAGGGCTGGGTGGGTCATCCTGTCTCATGGGTGTGTTCACTAACTGAGAACAGCTGAACTCCACTGCTAAGAGGTTTCTATGGAGGCCTCACTATGGCGATACACATGCTGGAAACACTGGCCATTACCGATTGATTCAGTCTTAGCCCCAGTCTCCTTCCTGAAGGTAAGGGGTAGAGCTGAAAATCCAACATCTAATCAAGTATTGACTTTCTGGTGACCTACCCCCTCCTCGGTGAGGGGTGGTGAGTGGTGGCAGTCACCACCTAGCTCATTAGCACGCAAATTACACCCTCACCACTCTGGAAATTCCAAGAGTTATAGAGGCTGCAAGTCAGCAACTGGGCACAAAGACCAATGTTTTCATTACATCACATTGGAAGAGGTTGATCTGCCTTGCAGAGAGGCCCAGAGTGATGGGGTCAGGCCTCAGTGCCTCATCCTTTCCCACCAGGTATGTGGACACCATGCCCACACGCCCAGCCTCCTGACAGGTAGCAGTGTAAGGAAGCTACAACACCTCTCCTCTCCCCCCACTCCCCACCCCGCCCCCCCAACTCCTGCTACTGCTCCCAGCAAACATGCTTGGTGGCCTGGGTCCTGTCATCTTAGGGAAGCTTTCAGACTCTACACCCAGCTCCTTGGGCCTCTCAGCCACCACAGGAGTAAAACATGAAACCAAAAAGGAACCTTTTAAATGTCTTATGCAGCTCAGACAATCTTCAAAAGGCCAGAGGATCAAGTTTAGAAGATTTCCTGTTAGGGGGAAATTCTGGAACCACACTGCAGAAATGGTCTAGTTGGGTCCACTGGCCTGTGGTCATCTGGTTTAGAATGAGAAAAACCTAGAAACCAAGCTCTGAGCTTGGACCTAAGAGGCACATTTATCCTCCTTGGTCCTCAGATTCTTATTCTTTCACCAGTACTAGTCACATCAATGGGGACGGGGTTGGAGGGTCCTGACACCCTCACCCCAAAACAGATGGCAGAATGCAGGTCACCAGCTCTGCTCAGAACTTGTGAGATTCCTCTGCTCTGGGCAAGATGCTCACCGCTTCTTATCTGCTTTCTCTGTAAAGCCTTCCCTGAGTACAACAGGAAAACTGGTTTGTATCAGCTATGAACTGAGGACAGCCATACACCATCACCAGCTGTTTGTGAACTCCACTGCTAAGAGGTTTCTATGGAGGCCTCACTATGGCGATACACATGCTGGAAACACTGGCCATTACCGATTGATTCAGTCTTAGCCCCAGTCTCCTTCCTGAAGGTAAGGGGTAGAGCTGAAAATCCAACATCTAATCAAGTATTGACTTTCTGGTGACCTACCCCCTCCTCGGTGAGGGGTGGTGAGTGGTGGCAGTCACCACCTAGCTCATTAGCACGCAAATTACACCCTCACCACTCTGGAAATTCCAAGAGTTATAGAGGCTGCAAGTCAGCAACTGGGCACAAAGACCAATGTTTTCATTACATCACATTGGAAGAGGTTGATCTGCCTTGCAGAGAGGCCCAGAGTGATGGGGTCAGGCCTCAGTGCCTCATCCTTTCCCACCAGGTATGTGGACACCATGCCCACACGCCCAGCCTCCTGACAGGTAGCAGTGTAAGGAAGCTACAACACCTCTCCTCTCCCCCCACTCCCCACCCCGCCCCCAACTCCTGCTACTGCTCCCAGCAAACATGCTTGGTGGCCTGGGTCCTGTCATCTTAGGGAAGCTTTCAGACTCTACACCCAGCTCCTTGGGCCTCTCAGCCACCACAGGAGTAAAACATGAAACCAAAAAGGAACCTTTTAAATGTCTTATGCAGCTCAGACAATCTTCAAAAGGCCAGAGGATCAAGTTTAGAAGATTTCCTGTTAGGGGGAAATTCTGGAACCACACTGCAGAAATGGTCTAGTTGGGTCCACTGGCCTGTGGTCATCTGGTTTAGAATGAGAAAAACCTAGAAACCAAGCTCTGAGCTTGGACCTAAGAGGCACATTTATCCTCCTTGGTCCTCAGATTCTTATTCTTTCACCAGTACTAGTCACATCAATGGGGACGGGGTTGGAGGGTCCTGACACCCTCACCCCAAAACAGATGGCAGAATGCAGGTCACCAGCTCTGCTCAGAACTTGTGAGATTCCTCTGCTCTGGGCAAGATGCTCACCGCTTCTTATCTGCTTTCTCTGTAAAGCCTTCCCTGAGTACAACAGGAAAACTGGTTTGTATCAGCTATGAACTGAGGACAGCCATACACCATCACCAGCTTTTCTGGCTTATCCTCAGGTACCAGCTTTATCGTGAAAGGTCCAGAGTCCTCCCTCTTGGCACTGGAGAAAGGTTCCTCTACTGGCTGGGTTCTGAATGACCCAGTAGGACAAAGTTCATCAAAATGGGGCGTGAAGCAGAAATATCCACCAATGTACAAATATTTCAAGGACAATGTAAATAGAGAAACAACCATGGTATTTGCCCAATACACAGTAGTGGTGGTGTGGTCCATGGGACAGACAGATGGATAGGATCTCATAAGTGTCACCTGGGTGTCATGGAAACATGCTCATTTATCACATATTAGTCACATCTTACAGATATCATACAGGAAATGTCAGGAACAAACATTTCAATGGAAAGCCGTCTTTAGAGAGATCTTTCAAACGATGATACTTGGCGATGAAACATAAATGTATAGGTTGACTGCAGACAGGAAGGTGGCATTTTTAACAAATCATGGAGACAGGAAGATGGCATTTTTAATAAATCATAGGAAGAGTTATGGCATTTGAAATGAAAATCGAAGTTCATCTAAATTACTTAATTTTCCATAAAAGAGAGTAATGCCTCCCTACTTAGTTTTATAGCCATGTTATGAAGTGTGTGCTTCATTATGATTTCATAAATCACGCTTTGGAAATATCCTCATCACCGAGCCTGTAGATACACTTTGACAGACATCGCTGATCTGTGAAGGTTGCTCTCTGCTAGCATTTGTGATTCTGGACTTTGTTCACCTACAGGATGCTGGAAAATAAGATAAAGTTGCATATATTACATTTCTAATTATTTTCCAAAATCTTTTAATTTAGGAGGAATCCCAGAAGTTATGCAAATATCTAGTTTCTGACATTTCTCCGACATTAAACTGAAAATCCATTGACTTAAAATTTTCCACTGTTTTTAAAAAGTATTCCCTCCAGGAAGCAGAACAAGTGAATTATTTAAATTTATCTCTGCAATCCATCTCCCATAAATATCAGAAACAGGAAGTCACTTTACCAAGGGGTGGCTGTGATGGTTTACTTGCTCCCTGTGTGTATATGCAACCCTGTTAGGAATAGTGTCACTTACAATCCCTGTTAAATTGTGTACACTTGTGTGCGCGCACAGTTCGTGCAAAGAAAGCACTCAGTCTCATATCGTGGAATCTTTGAAGAGGAGGTTAGGACTTCTTCCTCCCGGTTCAGAGAGTTGAAACCAAGGATCTGAGGATGAAGTGACCTCCCAGGGGCTAAGTACAGCCCCTCCCTCTATAATGATTTATTCAGTATGATATTAAGTCCAATTTTCTGATAGCATCAGTAAGAAGATTGAGATGAGACAGTGAGATTTGTTTGATCCTCTGACAATTTCTTGATGAGTCAGAATTTTATAACTCTTCCTTAGGTAAGCAGGAACCCCTCTGTATACCCGGAGATTTCTGGGTGGGTGCAGCACCCAGACAAGTACCAGGTGGCCATCTGGCCAGACTGAGAGCCCCTGGTCAGGGATGAAGTTCCAGAAGGGGAAAATAGGTTCTACCATTATTGGTGCCTTAGGACAGGACCCCTCCCCTGAACACATCCCATAGTTCAGTTGTACCAAACAACTAATTTTATATGTACATCTTATAAATGGACTACAATGCTAGTACATTTTGTTAATAATAAAGCATCCACAGATCTGGTAGAATGAATTAATAACTATATGTACTCCCTGTTACTTGTCATCATTTTGTGTGTCCCTGGGGTGTTCAGCCAGATTACAAACCATAGCTGTAGGACATTTTGCAGACTTCATCTAGGATTTATGTGATCAATTTCTAGTTCAGTATATTATATTAAGCAAATAATACATTTTTTCTTGATTGGACACACTTTTCTCAATTTTGTGCCCATCTCTTGAAAAGTAAATGTGCCTAATTTTCTTCAGAAGATAAGTGCTGCTGTTGAAGGGTTTACACACATCACAGGAGTCCTGGGCAAAAGAAAACGCAGTCTCAAGAATCGTTATACTTCACTCTGATTGCTCCATTTTAAAGTGATGAGCCGAGCCTGTGTAAGCAAACCACAGCGGACAAGAATGGCATAAAGGAAGTACATTTTGACATATTTCATGATGACCATTTGATGCTAACATGAGGTTTCTTTAAAAATAAAACCGCTTTGCACACAAATTAGTTCACTATTATTTCTCAGTTAATTTGAAATATGAAATTATGAAGTGCTGCCTATTTCTTTTAGAAACTTAATGAACAAAATTAGAGCAGAATTTCAAGTATGTAATATTTCAAAGGGCATTTACTGAGATTCCAATGACTAAAAACAAAATTAAGTTTCTGAGACTTTACATCTAAGAAGAGACAGCTGATTTCTTCTTCCAAGTTTGTGCTGCCACAGGCTCTGCTGGTCTCCCTATGAGCACAGTGCCCACTGAACAATGCACAGAACCAGCTGATTCTGTCCCAGGAGCAACGATGAAAAAAACAGTGAGATTTGTTTGATCCTCTGACAATTTCTTGATGAGTCAGAATTTTATAACTCTTCCTTAGGTAAGCAGGAACCCCTCTGTATACCCGGAGATTTCTGGGTGGGTGCAGCACCCAGACAAGTACCAGGTGGCCATCTGGCCAGACTGAGAGCCCCTGGTCAGGGATGAAGTTCCAGAAGGGGAAAATAGGTTCTACCATTATTGGTGCCTTAGGACAGGACCCCTCCCCTGAACACATCCCATAGTTCAGTTGTACCAAACAACTAATTTTATATGTACATCTTATAAATGGACTACAATGCTAGTACATTTTGTTAATAATAAAGCATCCACAGATCTGGTAGAATGAATTAATAACTATATGTACTCCCTGTTACTTGTCATCATTTTGTGTGTCCCTGGGGTGTTCAGCCAGATTACAAACCATAGCTGTAGGACATTTTGCAGACTTCATCTAGGATTTATGTGATCAATTTCTAGTTCAGTATATTATATTAAGCAAATAATACATTTTTTCTTGATTGGACACACTTTTCTCAATTTTGTGCCCATCTCTTGAAAAGTAAATGTGCCTAATTTTCTTCAGAAGATAAGTGCTGCTGTTGAAGGGTTTACACACATCACAGGAGTCCTGGGCAAAAGAAAACGCAGTCTCAAGAATCGTTATACTTCACTCTGATTGCTCCATTTTAAAGTGATGAGCCGAGCCTGTGTAAGCAAACCACAGCGGACAAGAATGGCATAAAGGAAGTACATTTTGACATATTTCATGATGACCATTTGATGCTAACATGAGGTTTCTTTAAAAATAAAACCGCTTTGCACACAAATTAGTTCACTATTATTTCTCAGTTAATTTGAAATATGAAATTATGAAGTGCTGCCTATTTCTTTTAGAAACTTAATGAACAAAATTAGAGCAGAATTTCAAGTATGTAATATTTCAAAGGGCATTTACTGAGATTCCAATGACTAAAAACAAAATTAAGTTTCTGAGACTTTACATCTAAGAAGAGACAGCTGATTTCTTCTTCCAAGTTTGTGCTGCCACAGGCTCTGCTGGTCTCCCTATGAGCACAGTGCCCACTGAACAAGCGTGTCCACAGAACTTGTGTCCTGGTGAGTCTCCTCCCTTGTTCTTATTCAGTTGCTCAGTCGTGTTCAACCCCAAGGGCAGCAGCATGCCAGGCTTCCCTGTCCTTAACCCTGGGGTCAGTGTAGGTCCTGATTTACTCAAATGGTCCTAGACCCAACTTTCATCCTAGCTTAATCAGCTTTCCCTTTGATTTTCAAAGTGTTCTGACTCTGCCATAAGTCACCTGTTTGCTCATGTGTCTCTGAAGTCTGTTTCTTCAGCCTGCCCCATGGTGACCTCACAGCCCAACCCAGTCCAGCTGTCCATGCTGCCCTCCCTCCCTCACGAGCACACCCAAGCTCTGGAGTCATTAGCCCCTACTGGTCACCGCATCTAACCTCAAAGAGTGTCTGAGAGATCTTCCTCAAACTTCAGCCACCTTCCCTGAAGTATTCAGTGTTACACTGAAAACCCCATTCCTTGCTCCAGACACATCCCCACCCTCTGCCCTATCCAGCACATTCAGACCTGCAGTCCCCTGCCCTTGGCAGAGCTGTGGGAGACCCCAGGAGCTTCTGTCTTCTGTCGTCTCTCCACCTGGGCTCTTTCTTCTGACAGGTCCCTCCTAGGTGTTAATGTCTTGGAACAAATACCAATTCCTCAGACAGCCTGTCCCCACCACTGTCCAGAAGCGGTCCACCTCTGGCCCAGTGGTGCTTGCTGTATGCCCCCAGCCTCACACCTTCCAGCCCTCACCGCTGGCCAGAGTTAAGCCATCCGTCTCCTGACTGCCTGCCTCCGATTAGAACATGAACTTGGAATCAGCACCAGCGCTTCTTGGCCACGGCAGCAGTTTTGCTGCTTCCATGACCATTTGATGCTAACATGAGGTTTCTTTAAAAATAAAACCGCTTTGCACACAAATTAGTTCACTATTATTTCTCAGTTAATTTGAAATATGAAATTATGAAGTGCTGCCTATTTCTTTTAGAAACTTAATGAACAAAATTAGAGCAGAATTTCAAGTATGTAATATTTCAAAGGGCATTTACTGAGATTCCAATGACTAAAAACAAAATTAAGTTTCTGAGACTTTACATCTAAGAAGAGACAGCTGATTTCTTCTTCCAAGTTTGTGCTGCCACAGGCTCTGCTGGTCTCCCTATGAGCACAGTGCCCACTGAACAAGCGTGTCCACAGAACTTGTGTCCTGGTGAGTCTCCTCCCTTGTTCTTATTCAGTTGCTCAGTCGTGTTCAACCCCAAGGGCAGCAGCATGCCAGGCTTCCCTGTCCTTAACCCTGGGGTCAGTGTAGGTCCTGATTTACTCAAATGGTCCTAGACCCAACTTTCATCCTAGCTTAATCAGCTTTCCCTTTGATTTTCAAAGTGTTCTGACTCTGCCATAAGTCACCTGTTTGCTCATGTGTCTCTGAAGTCTGTTTCTTCAGCCTGCCCCATGGTGACCTCACAGCCCAACCCAGTCCAGCTGTCCATGCTGCCCCTCCCTCCCTCACGAGCACACCCAAGCTCTGGAGTCATTAGCCCCTACTGGTCACCGCATCTAACCTCAAAGAGTGTCTGAGAGATCTTCCTCAAACTTCAGCCACCTTCCCTGAAGTATTCAGTGTTACACTGAAAACCCCATTCCTTGCTCCAGACACATCCCCACCCTCTGCCCTATCCAGCACATTCAGACCTGCAGTCCCCTGCCCTTGGCAGAGCTGTGGGAGACCCCAGGAGCTTCTGTCTTCTGTCGTCTCTCCACCTGGGCTCTTTCTTCTGACAGGTCCCTCCTAGGTGTTAATGTCTTGGAACAAATACCAATTCCTCAGACAGCCTGTCCCCACCACTGTCCAGAAGCGGTCCACCTCTGGCCCAGTGGTGCTTGCTGTATGCCCCCAGCCTCACACCTTCCAGCCCTCACCGCTGGCCAGAGTTAAGCCATCCGTCTCCTGACTGCCTGCCTCCGATTAGAACATGAACTTGGAATCAGCACCAGCGCTTCTTGGCCACGGCAGCAGTTTTGCTGCTTCCAACAATATCCAGTGTATTCTGTGACCCACACATTATAAATATTTGAGAAGAGAAGACTAAAGTGATATTCCTAGCATTAGTCACTCAGTCGTGTTTGATTCTTTTGCAACCCCATGGACTGTAGCTCACCAGGGTCCTCCGTCCATGGGATTTCCCAGGCAAGAATATTGGAGTGCATTACCACTCCGTTCTCTAGGGGATCTTCTGGACCCAGGGATGGAGCCCATGTCTCCTGCATTGGCAGGAGGATTCTTTATTGCCGAGCCAGCAGAGAAGCCCTAGTCATGACCTCTGTACTGTGGGAAATAGGTTGTCTCATTAAAAAATAGGAAGAAAGGCCTGACTGATCCTTGAAGATACAGTTTTGGGTAACAAGGAACAGAGCGCACCTCTAGGCATGCACAGCACATCTTTGGGAGCCGAGCGAACCCCATGTCATGTACTCCCCTGGATGGTGGGTAAAAGTCACCTCAGTGGAGCCATCTGAGCCACCGAGAGTCCCAAGGGTGAAGCTAGGTGGTGATCCCCGTGATGCTGCCTCCTCAGAAAGTTGCTAGAAATGCTAGGAAGCAGATTTTTAAAGCAGAAGTCAGGCTTAAAGAATATCCGTATATATAGCTTTCTGCTCAATATGAGGCTAACATTCATTTCTCTTGGGTGTTCTGACTTCTTTCTATGCATATATTTCTAAACAAAGATATGCCCTGAATTGCTTTAGACACAAGCAAATTTGATTTAAAATCATAGTTAAAAGGAGAATCAAGATTCTGCATTATATTTTTCTGAATATTTTGGTTATCTTTCACGCCATTATATTATACCATATTACCATTTACTATGTAGCTTTAGATTTTGATTCTGATCTAATTTCAAAATTTTAAAAGCATTACTACGGTTGAATTTTGGCAGAAAACATTCTGTAACTGATAAAATTAAATGAACTGTTATGAAAGGTCACCCTAAGAAAAACAAACACCTACCTAACCACATTCTAGGCTATAAAGTAGACAGCTTTAAGCTGGTATTTCCACTGTAATATTTGAAAAATATAGTCAGTGGAGTAGGTGCATTTTGAACAGAGGAGACATTTTTCACATAAATACATTGTATATTAATTTTTCTAAATAGAGGAGGATAATGCTTGCTATTTGATGTATAATTGGCCTATATTCCATTGAGTTTCCTGCTTGTATCAGTAATTTTCCTCTGTACTGTGGCTATATATACAAACACATATCATTTTAATGCTGAAAGGGTATGAACATGCAAATTACAAGGAACACACCTCGTTTCATCATGTGTAATTAAAAATTTGAAGCTTAGCATGGGCCGTCTCTCTTGCCCACAAAGGCACAAATAGTTTCCCAGCTCTCAGAGCAGTACCCACTGATATGCACTTGTGAGCTATCAGAAAACACGCCAGAGTTCCAGAAGCCTCAGCATGGGGGTGTCACAGGTAACACCTTGCACCAGGTGACCTTCCTGGCTGTCAAGGTGCTACGATCAAATAAGTCAGCATAAGACTGTTGTGTCAGTGAAATGATGGTGGGTAAAAGTCACCTCAGTGGAGCCATCTGAGCCACCGAGAGTCCCAAGGGTGAAGCTAGGTGGTGATCCCCGTGATGCTGCCTCCTCAGAAAGTTGCTAGAAATGCTAGGAAGCAGATTTTTAAAGCAGAAGTCAGGCTTAAAGAATATCCGTATATATAGCTTTCTGCTCAATATGAGGCTAACATTCATTTCTCTTGGGTGTTCTGACTTCTTTCTATGCATATATTTCTAAACAAAGATATGCCCTGAATTGCTTTAGACACAAGCAAATTTGATTTAAAATCATAGTTAAAAGGAGAATCAAGATTCTGCATTATATTTTTCTGAATATTTTGGTTATCTTTCACGCCATTATATTATACCATATTACCATTTACTATGTAGCTTTAGATTTTGATTCTGATCTAATTTCAAAATTTTAAAAGCATTACTACGGTTGAATTTTGGCAGAAAACATTCTGTAACTGATAAAATTAAATGAACTGTTATGAAAGGTCACCCTAAGAAAAACAAACACCTACCTAACCACATTCTAGGCTATAAAGTAGACAGCTTTAAGCTGGTATTTCCACTGTAATATTTGAAAAATATAGTCAGTGGAGTAGGTGCATTTTGAACAGAGGAGACATTTTTCACATAAATACATTGTATATTAATTTTTCTAAATAGAGGAGGATAATGCTTGCTATTTGATGTATAATTGGCCTATATTCCATTGAGTTTCCTGCTTGTATCAGTAATTTTCCTCTGTACTGTGGCTATATATACAAACACATATCATTTTAATGCTGAAAGGGTATGAACATGCAAATTACAAGGAACACACCTCGTTTCATCATGTGTAATTAAAAATTTGAAGCTTAGCATGGGCCGTCTCTCTTGCCCACAAAGGCACAAATAGTTTCCCAGCTCTCAGAGCAGTACCCACTGATATGCACTTGTGAGCTATCAGAAAACACGCCAGAGTTCCAGAAGCCTCAGCATGGGGGTGTCACAGGTAACACCTTGCACCAGGTGACCTTCCTGGCTGTCAAGGTGCTACGATCAAAGAAGTCAGCAGAAGACTGTTGTGTATCAGGTGGAAAAATGTCATCTTAAAATATCTGATAATTTGATTCCACTGGTATTGACTTCATAAGTGGTTTACGAGTTGTGCATTTTCCATGGTTGACCTCAGAATAAATGATAAAGTTTGTGTTCAAAGTTATGTATAATTGTTTCAAATGTCAAAGTCAGACAATTGTTTAAGAATAAATAATTTTTTCAGAACAGATAGTTTAAAATTCTATTCATCACCAGCTTAAGAATGAAGTTACTGGATCCCATGGGGTTTCATTACCAGGCATGTGGTACAAGGCCCAGTGCCCCCTCGTTCTGGAAGACGCATACCTGACACTCTGTTTCAGCCAGGAGATGGGGTAAGACAGCTGTGCCAAGCAGTCCTTCGGCAAAGAGGAGAGAGCACAGGGCCTCAGAGGCAAGCAGGGGTGAGGGTGTGGAGGGAGGGGAGCCCTGGTGCTCTGCTGATGGAAATGGAAATTGCGGAAAACAGTGCTGAGTTTCCTCAAAAAGCTACACATCGAGCTACCCTATCATCCAGCAATTCCACTCCTGACTACTCACCCAAAGAAACAAAAACCCTAATTAGAAAAGACACGTGCACCCCTTTCTCAGAAATGGCAGTGCCGTGGTGATGGCAGTTGCTGAGATAACACGGGGTCTTGGGTCGCCGTGGGGGCTGATTTCAATTTGGGTTGAAGAACCTGGTGAAAGGTTCCTGAGAGGACGAGTAATTCAACTTGTGGCAAGAACCTGGAACCTCAAGGGTATCTGGAAAGACCACCAGGACATGAAAACAGCAGAGTTTAAAGCCCAGGATTCAATAAGAGAATGTCAGCAAAGCAGCTCCCCAAGAAGGAGAAAGAAGAAGCTCACTGAGGCTGCCCGGCAGGGGGTGCTCAGAACAAGGGTACTGTAAGTACCTTAATTATTGTTTGTTACTCACGCTCTTTTGAAAATAGAAATCTTTACAGTTCAACAGCCTCAAACGCACTGATTGGAACTTTTCACGTTGCAATTAGAGTAAAGTCATTGAGATGTGTTCATGGGGCCACTTGAAGCAGACTTTATGCAAAAGAGACTGATTTTTAAAACCAGAGTGAATTAGGATAAAATCTATGTGGGAGGTACTGAAATCACTCAGGGGTGCTAGTATCATGCAGGATCAGGGTGGACACAATCTGATGACTCCCAGCCAGTTCTCAGGCAGCAGCTATTTATAACAATCTCATGGTGAACTTGCAATTTAGCATGTCTGTAAAATTTTTCATGTATATTTGCTTTCAGTTAAAACTAATATCATAAGTGTATAATTCTTAGCAAACTGACCTCCGTGGTTATCTTCCTATGTCAATGATTTTCTATGGACATCAGACTACAGGGGAGTGATAGCCAACTCTGACTCTGTGCGTCCACACACACAGGTACACACACGTGTGCAACACACTCATGGGCATGGATGCACATGCACACACAAGCACTGAGCTTGAAATAAACACAGATCAAATCAGACAAAAAATTGGTCATGTGTAAAATAGCAGATTAAAAAACGGATCATTTCACACTCACTCTGTAAAAACAAAAGCAAAAGCAGTCCTGCACCCTCCAGGCTCTGCCCTGTTCTCTCAAATCACAGCCCCAGTGTCTTGGAAACGTGACTCTGGGTTTCATGCAGGAAAGGAGAATAGATCCAGAATAAATGAGCCAGCTCTCCAAGGAAAAATTAAATTCTATGTATCTTAGGTTTGAAAACAAACTTCTAGTTTTCTATTGAAAACTGAATTGATAACTGTCTTTCCTGAAAGTAGTCCAGGACGTATCATTGTTTCTGCAATTTCCAGGTCCTATCTCGCACTGTAAACCTCAAAGGGTATCTGGAAAGACCACCAGGACATGAAAACAGCAGAGTTTAAAGCCCAGGATTCAATAAGAGAATGTCAGCAAAGCAGCTCCCCAAGAAGGAGAAAGAAGAAGCTCACTGAGGCTGCCCGGCAGGGGGTGCTCAGAACAAGGGTACTGTAAGTACCTTAATTATTGTTTGTTACTCACGCTCTTTTGAAAATAGAAATCTTTACAGTTCAACAGCCTCAAACGCACTGATTGGAACTTTTCACGTTGCAATTAGAGTAAAGTCATTGAGATGTGTTCATGGGGCCACTTGAAGCAGACTTTATGCAAAAGAGACTGATTTTTAAAACCAGAGTGAATTAGGATAAAATCTATGTGGGAGGTACTGAAATCACTCAGGGGTGCTAGTATCATGCAGGATCAGGGTGGACACAATCTGATGACTCCCAGCCAGTTCTCAGGCAGCAGCTATTTATAACAATCTCATGGTGAACTTGCAATTTAGCATGTCTGTAAAATTTTTCATGTATATTTGCTTTCAGTTAAAACTAATATCATAAGTGTATAATTCTTAGCAAACTGACCTCCGTGGTTATCTTCCTATGTCAATGATTTTCTATGGACATCAGACTACAGGGGAGTGATAGCCAACTCTGACTCTGTGCGTCCACACACACAGGTACACACACGTGTGCAACACACTCATGGGCATGGATGCACATGCACACACAAGCACTGAGCTTGAAATAAACACAGATCAAATCAGACAAAAAATTGGTCATGTGTAAAATAGCAGATTAAAAAACGGATCATTTCACACTCACTCTGTAAAAACAAAAGCAAAAGCAGTCCTGCACCCTCCAGGCTCTGCCCTGTTCTCTCAAATCACAGCCCCAGTGTCTTGGAAACGTGACTCTGGGTTTCATGCAGGAAAGGAGAATAGATCCAGAATAAATGAGCCAGCTCTCCAAGGAAAAATTAAATTCTATGTATCTTAGGTTTGAAAACAAACTTCTAGTTTTCTATTGAAAACTGAATTGATAACTGTCTTTCCTGAAAGTAGTCCAGGACGTATCATTGTTTCTGCAATTTCCAGGTCCTATTCTCGCACTTTGTACAGCCCCTCATCCTGGGAAGTCTTCACTTGAACCAGAAGCCTTCATAGCCCTGGAGCAGGAGGCTGTGTGTTCAAAGGTCAACTGTATCTTCTGACCACATTCTACACCGCCCCACACACTCTACTTTGTTATTGACAATAGCATCCTACATTGCATTGATTTATGTACAGGAAAGCCGGATTTAATAAATTTGGATCTGGGAAAGATGAGAGAGGATAAGGAGATAGATTGTTTTATTTCTCTAACCAGCAAAGTTCACTTGTAGAAGACATAAAAAGCTGAGCTCGTGAGGCTTAAAATAATTTCATATTCCATTGCTTTTGAAAGCTGAGCTTTTTTTAGCTACCAAGAGGACTAGAAAAAGGCAGTCTGTCAAAACACTGAGGAAACAAAGAAATAAGGAAAATCAGAATACAAAAGAATTTCCTCTTGCTGCTAAGTACTTTTAATGAGAGGAAATAGACCTTCTGAAATAATAGCCTTGTTCATAGACTACTGTAAACACTTTGCTCTTATAAAATGTGATTTAGTAGATTAAGAACAATGATAGCAAATCTGAACTGTCCTGATGAGATTTCAGAAATGACAAAGATGTGAAAACACTCCAGGGTCTTTTACAAGTGCTCAGTATTATATTTCAAAATACTCAAAGGGACTTGAAAAATTATGCACATATATGTATAATATAGGGTTTTACTTCCCCATGGCTACACATGGATATTTGATTCTAGTGCTAAATAACATTTATTCATTTTCTTTGGGTGGCAAATGACTCTGGGTTTCTTTTTGTAAACAAAAGCAAAAGCAGTCCTGCACCCTCCAGGCTCTGCCCTGTTCTCTCAAATCACAGCCCCAGTGTCTTGGAAACGTGACTCTGGGTTTCATGCAGGAAAGGAGAATAGATCCAGAATAAATGAGCCAGCTCTCCAAGGAAAAATTAAATTCTATGTATCTTAGGTTTGAAAACAAACTTCTAGTTTTCTATTGAAAACTGAATTGATAACTGTCTTTCCTGAAAGTAGTCCAGGACGTATCATTGTTTCTGCAATTTCCAGGTCCTATTCTCGCACTTTGTACAGCCCCTCATCCTGGGAAGTCTTCACTTGAACCAGAAGCCTTCATAGCCCTGGAGCAGGAGGCTGTGTGTTCAAAGGTCAACTGTATCTTCTGACCACATTCTACACCGCCCCACACACTCTACTTTGTTATTGACAATAGCATCCTACATTGCATTGATTTATGTACAGGAAAGCCGGATTTAATAAATTTGGATCTGGGAAAGATGAGAGAGGATAAGGAGATAGATTGTTTTATTTCTCTAACCAGCAAAGTTCACTTGTAGAAGACATAAAAAGCTGAGCTCGTGAGGCTTAAAATAATTTCATATTCCATTGCTTTTGAAAGCTGAGCTTTTTTTAGCTACCAAGAGGACTAGAAAAAGGCAGTCTGTCAAAACACTGAGGAAACAAAGAAATAAGGAAAATCAGAATACAAAAGAATTTCCTCTTGCTGCTAAGTACTTTTAATGAGAGGAAATAGACCTTCTGAAATAATAGCCTTGTTCATAGACTACTGTAAACACTTTGCTCTTATAAAATGTGATTTAGTAGATTAAGAACAATGATAGCAAATCTGAACTGTCCTGATGAGATTTCAGAAATGACAAAGATGTGAAAACACTCCAGGGTCTTTTACAAGTGCTCAGTATTATATTTCAAAATACTCAAAGGGACTTGAAAAATTATGCACATATATGTATAATATAGGGTTTTACTTCCCCATGGCTACACATGGATATTTGATTCTAGTGCTAAATAACAATTATTACATTTTCTTTGGGTGGCATAAAAGTGTACTCATCCACACAATCTGAAATATTTCAATATATGAAAAATAAAAGATCAGCACTGAAAATCAGCACTGAAGAACATTAAGCTGTTAGTAGGCTAAGGATGGGGTGATCCTTGGAGAATGAGTACTTGCAAATTAGAGAAAACATTCAATTATTTATAATGAGGATTCTCTTGAAAATTGAGATATAATTAACGTATCTTGTTGTGTATGTTTAGGGTTTAGGCAGTGTTGAGTTGATGCACTTATTTATTGCAGTATGATTGTCATCTTTGTGTTAGCACTTCCATCAGGGCACATAAGTATTATTTTTTATATATCACAATGCATACCTATACATATATATGTGTGGATGTACATTATATATATATATATACATATATATACACACACACACACACACATATATATATATATATAGTATTTTTCCATAAGATGCAATGGGAAAATCAAATGAGCTTTTCAGCATATATATGTGTATATGTGTGCGCGTGTGTGTGTATATATATATATAACCAAGTATTGTATAAAGATAGGCATTGTGAAGGAACTTGTCCAAATTTTTAAATTCTGTAATATTTGTAAACTTTTAGGATAACTTGAGTCACTGAACCAAATCACTGTTCCTTTGCCTGTTTGTTGTTGCCATTGTTGTTTTCTTTGCTTGTTTCAGTCACCAAAGGAGAATTGTACATCTGACTGAAAAGAGATGAAGGCAAAATAAAGACTTTTTCAGTTGAGTAAAAGCTAAGGAAAATCTTCATCAACAAACATGATGTACAAAAAAAAAAAAAAAAATGCTAAAGGAAGTTCATCAGACGAAGAAAATGACACCAGATGGATACTTTGATTTGCAGAGAAGGCTGAAAATGGAAAGAAATGGGTGAATACAATTTTCTCATTTTCAAAGATTTTTTTAAAAGATAAATGATTAGAGCAAAAATTAGGGACTATATTGTCAGGTTTATAAGATATATTGAAGTAAAACACATGAAAATAGTAAGGAAAGTAACAAGGGGACTCTCTTCTCTTCAGCTCCACCCTACCCTGAGCTGGAGGAAGCTTGTTGACCTGCTGCCTAGATGGTCAAAAGGGAAAACCTTCAAGGGAGTTATGAGAAAGCTTTTTAAACTTTTAAAATCCATACATTCTTTTAAAGTTATGTGAGAGTCTAAATAAATGTAGCATTTATCATGTAACAGCAAGGTCCTACTGTATACCATAGGAACTGTACTCAGTATCCTGTGAGACTATAATGGAAAAGAATATGAACAAGAATGTGTGTATATATATATGTGTGTGTGTGTGTGTGTGTGTGTGTGTGTAACTGTTTCACTTTGTTGTATACCAGAGATTAAAGAAATTAGTACAATATTATAAATCTATTATATTTAAAGCAAATCTACTATATTTAAAGCAAAAAAATACAAAATAAGTAATGAGAATCTTGTATAATATAAAACAAAATTACCATATGTAAAATAAATAACTAATAGGGACCTGTTGGATAGCACAGGGAATACTCAATATTCTGTAACGACCTACATGGGAATAGAATCTAAAAAAGAGTGGATACATGTATATGGATAAGTGATTCACTCTGCTGTACAGCGACACTAATGTAACATTGTAAATCAACTATATTTCAGTAGAAAAATTTAAAGCTTTATATTTAAATAGTATAAATTTCCATATGTAAACAATTCTTTAAAGTAAGCCTTCACAATTCCTTTGACAAAAAATACAATAATTGTGATATTTTAAGTGAAAATAAAGCAAATACCAAATTCGCTGGCAGTAATGCTCACGTGGTGGCAAGGAGTCCAGGTGGACAGGCCTGCCTTCCTACCTAGAGTTTTAGAAGTCTTTGTAGTTCAATGCAAACACTTATCAAAAGTATAATTGACAATAAATGCATATTGTAATCAACACATCTAATTGACATTATGACCCTGTTTAATAAGCTCCCTGGTGACTCAGAGAGTAAAGAATGTGCATGCAGTTCAGGAGACCCAGGTTTGATCCCTGGGTTGGGAAGATTCCCAAAAGAAGGAAATGGCAACCCACTCCAGGATTCTTGTCTGGGAAATCCCATGACCAGAAGAGCCTGACAGGCTATAGTCCACAGCGCCACAAAGAGCTGCACATGACTGAGCACATACACCCAATAGTTGTATGAAGTGATATTCTATTCCCATTCTAACAATGAGGAAGCTGAGGTGGTCAAGCGTGGGGAGCCCTCTGTGGACTTCCCCAGTCTCAGTCCCACCCTCACCCTCAGCGTTGGATTCCAGAGCAGTTTCCAGGACATCGTGGTGCTTTCCTTGAAAAGCAAAGAAGCTGGTTATTTTCTTAACTTTACAAGTGTCATTGCCGGAAGCAAGAAGACCTTCTAGAAAGCTAATTGCCGGTACACAGTAATGGATATAGATTTCCTCTATGCTGGCCAAGGACAGGGGCCAACATATTTTTAGCCTAATTAAATTTCATTTTATCTTCAACGGCCAGAACCCTCAGTTCAGCCCACCACACCCTCACTAGAGGCTGCGTCTAAGAAGGACTTAAATAAGGCAAGATGTTAATTCTCCTCAAACCCTGGGCCAAGGAGGCTCAAAGACCTAATCTAAAATTTTAGTCCTTTGGAGAAAAAGCCCTTGCCTTGCCTTTCCCTTGTTACTGCAGAGAAAACTGGAGAGCATCTGTATCTGAACAAGTTAGTGTGTGTGCTCTGAGAGCTTCAGTTGCTGAAGCTCTAGATAAAAGTAGGATGAAAAATGAACCGAGGAGGATGCATGAGGGACATGAAAACAGAAAGACCTTAGGGAACCGGCTGCATCGAAAGCCATGCCCTCCCTGCCTTCTCGCCTTTCCTCCTCCTCTCCTCTGTTCCTCCCTCCCTCCATCCATCCATCTTTCCTCCCCTCTTTCTTTCAGACATTACTGATTAACAGTTTCCTGTGCCTGGCTCTACCGGGGACCAACACGTGGCCCAAGTTGTCTGATGCTGGTATACCTGTCATTGTCACAAAGACAGTACACAGTGAGCAAAGACCATTGGTACAGGCTGTGCACACAGCTGTGAAGGAAGCAGAGCTGTGACCAGAGGCCGAACAGTTGGGATGGAGAGCAGGTGGAGCCAGGGCTCCCAGAGAAAGTGGGCAAGAAAGGAAGCAGCAACCCACTCCAGGATTCTTGTCTGGGAAATCCCATGACCAGAAGAGCCTGACATTAGCAGCCACAAAGAGCTGCACATGACTGAGCACATACACCCAATAGTTGTATGAAGTGATATTCTATTCCCATTCTAACAATGAGGAAGCTGAGGTGGTCAAGCGTGGGGAGCCCTCTGTGGACTTCCCCAGTCTCAGTCCCACCCTCACCCTCAGCGTTGGATTCCAGAGCAGTTTCCAGGACATCGTGGTGCTTTCCTTGAAAAGCAAAGAAGCTGGTTATTTTCTTAACTTTACAAGTGTCATTGCCGGAAGCAAGAAGACCTTCTAGAAAGCTAATTGCCGGTACACAGTAATGGATATAGATTTCCTCTATGCTGGCCAAGGACAGGGGCCAACATATTTTTAGCCTAATTAAATTTCATTTTATCTTCAACGGCCAGAACCCTCAGTTCAGCCCACCACACCCTCACTAGAGGCTGCGTCTAAGAAGGACTTAAATAAGGCAAGATGTTAATTCTCCTCAAACCCTGGGCCAAGGAGGCTCAAAGACCTAATCTAAAATTTTAGTCCTTTGGAGAAAAAGCCCTTGCCTTGCCTTTCCCTTGTTACTGCAGAGAAAACTGGAGAGCATCTGTATCTGAACAAGTTAGTGTGTGTGCTCTGAGAGCTTCAGTTGCTGAAGCTCTAGATAAAAGTAGGATGAAAAATGAACCGAGGAGGATGCATGAGGGACATGAAAACAGAAAGACCTTAGGGAACCGGCTGCATCGAAAGCCATGCCCTCCCTGCCTTCTCGCCTTTCCTCCTCCTCTCCTCTGTTCCTCCCTCCCTCCATCCATCCATCTTTCCTCCCCTCTTTCTTTCAGACATTACTGATTAACAGTTTCCTGTGCCTGGCTCTACCGGGGACCAACACGTGGCCCAAGTTGTCTGATGCTGGTATACCTGTCATTGTCACAAAGACAGTACACAGTGAGCAAAGACCATTGGTACAGGCTGTGCACACAGCTGTGAAGGAAGCAGAGCTGTGACCAGAGGCCGAACAGTTGGGATGGAGAGCAGGTGGAGCCAGGGGCTCCCCAGAGAAAGTGGGCAAGAAAGACATCTCCAAGGGGGTGGCTTTTGAGAGGAACCACAGAAAGCTCTAGCGGAGGCAGGGGGAGATGCAAGTGGAAGACAGGATGGCAAGAGTCCAGTGGCTAAGGAATGTGGTCAAGGAAGCAGCAGGTGGAGCACAGTGAAGGGAGGTACTTCACAAGAGAAAAGCAGAACGTCAGACTCCGCATATTTAGTTAGCTTTCCTTTTGTTTCACTGAAGATGTTGAATTTATGGTATAAAAATAATTTGTACACTATACTAAGACATGTTTTTACTATCAATAGACTGTTTCATGTTTGTGCAGCATGTTTCAGATCATCTATGTCACGGTCTAAACTCCAGAGGAAACAATGATGAACGATTAGGAACATTGATATGGCTGATCATTGTCGATCTGTTTGTGTATATACATGTGTATACAGATACATAAATATGTGTATGTGTATACATGTGTAACTGTCCTTATAAATCTATGTATTTTTACTACGGAGAATATTTGTAGATATTTCTTTGTGAAAAAGATTTCCTACTCACTGTGAAATATGAAATGGAAATTTCTCTGCGCCTGTCCCCCAAAAATGAAGACAAGGGATTAAAAACATCTGCTTGTGCCAAGAAATAGATCAACATAAGTCTATATGCCAGTGGCTGCCAGAACTGTCTCTTGTTAAGGAATTTATGTAAAGATAAATTACGCTTCTAAAAGCTGTTCTTGAATCTTAATCACTGACTGTGGTTGTCATGAGTCGATACAAAAGTTCTCCTCCATCCTAAAGAAATTCAGAGTCACGTGATATTCATTAATCAGTGCACAAATGGGAGACACACTGAGAGGCTGAGCAACAGGGAGAGGCCAGCGCAGTATTATGAGAGAGAATTGGTACCTGTAACCTTTGCTGAGTGGTGCACCCGCAATAGCCAGGACTTGTTAGTAACTGCTGATATCTCTGGTTTCAGATCTCTTTCAATTCCAAGAAAACCAAATGAAGTCCCGAACCAAAGATTTCCATTTCTGTGAGCTCATTTCCTGGATAGCTGCTTTGTTCCTTTGACCAGGCCATGTTTTCCTGTCTCTTCAAATTTCTAGTTATGTCTTGCTAGGATTGGGGCACTTGAGAAGCAATCACCTTGCCTAGTCTTCAAGGATGTCTTTGTACAGGGAAGACATTCCTGAGTTACTCTGGTTAGAAACATGGAGAACCTTCCTGAGGAGGTGTCTTCCCAGGGGCTTGAGTGTGCCGTTTCCTAGATGTCCACCTTAGCTGATTGTTTGTTCTGTTGTGAGCTCTGAACCTCCTGCTCTTTCTGGGTCTGTTAGCACTGCTTTAGCTTCTCAGAAGTTGCTTCAATCTAGTCAGCTCTCCTTGTTTTCAGGGCCTCTGGGCTTTAAAAACACGCTAGTTCTCAGAGCTCAGTCAAGTGAGGCAGAAGCAGCCTCTTGAGCAACCCCTGCAGAGGTAGACTGTGGACTCCTGTTCCAGTCCTTGGCCCTCAGGGAGAAGCCAAGATTTGGGTGTTTCCTCCTGCTCGTGCTGAGTCCTGCCATCCGGGGGAGAGATGTTTGTTTTGACATACAATGCATTTCACTGCCGTTGTGCCTGTCCCTGGAGCATTGAGACTTCCTAACTTTACTTCTGGAATTCTCATAAAGGTTGTTGGTTGTCCTTTTTTTAAAGTTTTTATTTTATATTGGGGTATTGACAGATTTTATTTTCTTGGGCTCCAAAATCACTGCAGATGGTGACTTCAGCCACGAAATTAAAAGATGCCTCCTCCCTGGAAGAAAACCTATGGCAAACCTAGACAGCATAGTAAAAAGTAGAGCCATCACTTTGCCAACAAAGATCCATCTAGTGAAAGCTATGGTTTTTCAAGTAGTCATGTATGGATGTGAAAGTTGGACCATAAAGAAGGCTGAACGCCGAAGAACTATTGCTTTTGAATTGCGGTGTTGGAGAAGACTCTTGAGAGTCCTCTGGACTGCCAAATGATCAAATCAGTCAGTCCTAAAGGAATCACTGACTAGTCCTTGGAAGGATTGATGCTGAAGCTGGCTCAATCCTGGCCTGATGCACAGCTGACTCATTGGAAAAGATTCTGATGTTGGGAAAGATTGACGGCAAAAGGAGAAGGGGGCACCAGAGGATGAGATGGTTAGAAAGTATCACCAACTCAGTGAATATGAATTTGAGCAAACTCTGAGAGATAGTGAAGAACTAGGAAGCCTGGTGTGCTGTAGCCCATGAGGTCACAAAGATCTGGTCATGACTCCGCAACTGAACAACAACAACAAAGTTGATTTTTAGTGTTGTGTTTAGGTGTATAGCAAAGTGATTCAGTTATATATACACATGTGTATATATTCTTTTCCATATTTTTCCCCTTACATGCTATTACAGGGTAGTGAGTGTAGTTCCCTAAGCTATTCAGTAGGTCCTTGTTGGTCATCTGTTTTAAATACAGTAGTGTGCAAATGTTAATCCCAAATTCCTAATTTATCCCCACACACACACACCTTTCCACTTTGGTAACTGTAAGTTTGTTTTCTGTTTCTGTTTTGTAAATAAGTTCATTTGCATGCTTACTGGTTGTCAGGAAGCCATGGGGTACTGGGTGGAGGGCCTCCTGTTCCACCTTCTTGCTCACATGGATCAGTCCAATGCCTTTCTTGTAGACAGGGGGTAACTCTGTGCTTTGTGGTTTCCTGTAGGAGCACACATGGATGGAGGTCTCAGCCTCCAGGAGAGCTGATTAAATGGCATCTCGGTGCACAGGAAGAGCCCTAAGTGTGTGAAAGTGTGTGAAGGGAAGTGTGCTTTACCAGGACCATGTTCTTGGTTCTCTCAGCTCTGAAAGAGGACTGGTACCACAAGTTACTGGGACCCACTCCCAGAGAAAACATTTAATGTCCAACAAATGTTTACACAATATAACATTTCATATTATTACAGAGGCACTGCTACAAACCTGAAGTGAAAATCAGTTGTCTGTCCTCAAAATTATATAGCAAGTTCATTACTAACACCTGATAGAAACTATTCAAGGCTTCAACAGTTTAGAGAATTAATTACAGAGAAAATTATGGGAGAAAAAGAAAAAAAAAAAATATTATCAGTGAACTAGAATTTGAGTCAAACTCTGGAAGGATTGATGCTGAAGCTGGCTCAATCCTGGCCTGATGCACAGCTGACTCATTGGAAAAGATTCTGATGTTGGGAAAGATTGACGGCAAAAGGAGAAGGGGGCACCAGAGGATGAGATGGTTAGAAAGTATCACCAACTCAGTGAATATGAATTTGAGCAAACTCTGAGAGATAGTGAAGAACTAGGAAGCCTGGTGTGCTGTAGCCCATGAGGTCACAAAGATCTGGTCATGACTCCGAACTGAACAACAACAACAAAGTTGATTTTAGTGTTGTGTTTAGGTGTATAGCAAAGTGATTCAGTTATATATACACATGTGTATATATTCTTTTCCATATTTTTCCCCTTACATGCTATTACAGGGTAGTGAGTGTAGTTCCCTAAGCTATTCAGTAGGTCCTTGTTGGTCATCTGTTTTAAATACAGTAGTGTGCAAATGTTAATCCCAAATTCCTAATTTATCCCCACACACACACACCTTTCCACTTTGGTAACTGTAAGTTTGTTTTCTGTTTCTGTTTTGTAAATAAGTTCATTTGCATGCTTACTGGTTGTCAGGAAGCCATGGGGTACTGGGTGGAGGGCCTCCTGTTCCACCTTCTTGCTCACATGGATCAGTCCAATGCCTTTCTTGTAGACAGGGGGTAACTCTGTGCTTTGTGGTTTCCTGTAGGAGCACACATGGATGGAGGTCTCAGCCTCCAGGAGAGCTGATTAAATGGCATCTCGGTGCACAGGAAGAGCCCTAAGTGTGTGAAAGTGTGTGAAGGGAAGTGTGCTTTACCAGGACCATGTTCTTGGTTCTCTCAGCTCTGAAAGAGGACTGGTACCACAAGTTACTGGGACCCACTCCCAGAGAAAACATTTAATGTCCAACAAATGTTTACACAATATAACATTTCATATTATTACAGAGGCACTGCTACAAACCTGAAGTGAAAATCAGTTGTCTGTCCTCAAAATTATATAGCAAGTTCATTACTAACACCTGATAGAAACTATTCAAGGCTTCAACAGTTTAGAGAATTAATTACAGAGAAAAAATTATGGGAGAAAAAAAGACAAAGTCATTTCACAAATAATTTACCATAACCACCCACATCATTAAGTACAGATGCTTACTGTGAAAATGGCTTTCCTTAATGCACATTCAATTCAGGAAAAACTTAAATTACTGACATTCATTTCAACGTAAAATTTTTAAAAAACTGAATCTTCAGAATTAAGATTCTGTCATCCCAGTATTATTGCTTAGGTTACTGTCAGGAGTAAAATAAAGTCATTCTATGTACCATGGCAGGAAAAATATTTGTCACACACATGATTATTTTCTAACCACCAGTAAAATTACAGTCTTTCACATGGAATATTTTTATGGTATTTCAATAAGTGTCTCCACAGGGGACTACCTGAAGCACATGGAAAAGTTTAATAGTCCCCAGTGGGCAAGGTGTTCTTTCTGTCTCTCGATTTTCAAGGAGCTTTAATAGCTAAATTTGCAAAAGTTTAACAGTCATTGTAATTGACAAGTGTGCTGAGTGCAAACTTGACTACTAACCTTGTATTAAAATGTGAACAAACTAATCTTAAAGTTTTTGCAACAATAATGACAACGTTCTTCACTAAATGGATGGTTACCTCAATGAAACTTTTCAAGTTGACTTTTAAATGCATTGGCTATATGGCATTTTATCTGGAGGAAAAGTCTAGCTTTAGGCATTAGATTCTAGAACCTGTACTCCTTCTTCAAAGTTAGAGAGTCTCATTGAATCTTTGGGTTTAATAAATGACAGCCTAAACCCACAGTCCAAGGCAGGACCTTCAGAATTTAGATTCAAGGTCTTTTGGGACATCGCTACCTGATGGTCCATAAAATCCTCAAAAGTCTTCTGTCCTTTTCTTTATTCTCATGAAAGTAGGGAACCTTCATATACACACACACACAACACACACACAATTCTCCCTCTCTCTCTCTCTCTCTCTCTCTCCATCATCAATACTGAAATCAAGCAGGACCATGTGGGGCTCTTGAGCACAAAATCCTTTCTGTGTTCACCATTTCCTGATTACAGGAAAGAGGCTGCATTTAGCCCTAAGACTTTCCCTGAGTTTCAAGGAGCTGATTCAAATGGTTGCTAATTAGGAAAGGGAAGGGATGAAGAGATGAGGGAGGAACAGTCAAGAAACGATAGTCTAGCCTTGAGGCACCATCCTGGTTCTGCTTCAAGAGACATAATATTTTCTAGCTGTTTTGCATATACTGAAACACTTGCCTGGTGGGAGAAGTCCACTGCATGCTGCCCACAAGCATGTAAGATGCCAGACCATTGGAACCAGAAGGCTGACGAGGTTTTTGTCAACCCATAAGAAGAATGTCCACACTAACGCCCTTTTGAACAACTAATATAAAATGTCTCACTATGTACCATGGCAGGAAAAATATTTGTCACACACATGATTATTTTCTAACCACCAGTAAAATTACAGTCTTTCACATGGAATATTTTTATGGTATTTCAATAAGTGTCTCCACAGGGGACTACCTGAAGCACATGGAAAAGTTTAATAGTCCCCAGTGGGCAAGGTGTTCTTTCTGTCTCTCGATTTTCAAGGAGCTTTAATAGCTAAATTTGCAAAAGTTTAACAGTCATTGTAATTGACAAGTGTGCTGAGTGCAAACTTGACTACTAACCTTGTATTAAAATGTGAACAAACTAATCTTAAAGTTTTTGCAACAATAATGACAACGTTCTTCACTAAATGGATGGTTACCTCAATGAAACTTTTCAAGTTGACTTTTAAATGCATTGGCTATATGGCATTTTATCTGGAGGAAAAGTCTAGCTTTAGGCATTAGATTCTAGAACCTGTACTCCTTCTTCAAAGTTAGAGAGTCTCATTGAATCTTTGGGTTTAATAAATGACAGCCTAAACCCACAGTCCAAGGCAGGACCTTCAGAATTTAGATTCAAGGTCTTTTGGGACATCGCTACCTGATGGTCCATAAAATCCTCAAAAGTCTTCTGTCCTTTTCTTTATTCTCATGAAAGTAGGGAACCTTCATATACACACACACACAACACACACACAATTCTCCCTCTCTCTCTCTCTCTCTCTCTCTCTCTCTCCATCATCAATACTGAAATCAAGCAGGACCATGTGGGGCTCTTGAGCACAAAATCCTTTCTGTGTTCACCATTTCCTGATTACAGGAAAGAGGCTGCATTTAGCCCTAAGACTTTCCCTGAGTTTCAAGGAGCTGATTCAAATGGTTGCTAATTAGGAAAGGGAAGGGATGAAGAGATGAGGGAGGAACAGTCAAGAAACGATAGTCTAGCCTTGAGGCACCATCCTGGTTCTGCTTCAAGAGA
This sequence comes from Tragulus kanchil, assembly GCA_022376925.1. NCBI lineage: Eukaryota > Metazoa > Chordata > Mammalia > Artiodactyla > Tragulidae > Tragulus > Tragulus kanchil. The sequence goes on from JAIOJX010000002.1 coordinate 40,784,333, forward strand.
CATAATATTTTCTAGCTGTTTTGCATATACTGAAACACTTGCCTGGTGGGAGAAGTCCACTGCATGCTGCCCACAAGCATGTAAGATGCCAGACCATTGGAACCAGAAGGCTGACGATGCCGACTTCCACTTAACTCTCCGTCAACCCATAAGAAGAATGTCCACAAGCTGACCACGCCCTTTTGAACAACTAATATAAAATGTCTCACTATCTTCTCCAGGATGGGACACAGAGTCTTGAAGGCATGAGCTTTCTGGGGTTCCATTTTCCTGGCAAAGCAATAAAGTTGTCCTTTGATACTTCATTCAAAATTCTGTCTCCAAGATTCAATTTCGTGCCAGAGTACAGAGGCCAGATTTGGCTTCACTGGTGCCTTGCCTTGCCTCAGACTCTCCCGAATCTTCCTGCCTTGACCTATACTGCTTCCAGTCCACTGAGGAGGACTCTTCTGCACCTCTCTCCTGACCACAGCTCAGCACACCCACCCACAAGATCCATTCTGCCACCCACCTTCACTCTCTGGGGAGGAGGAGCTGAGGGCTTGTGAAACCCACCGTTTGGTGGCCCTTCCAGCTTGATCACCTGTCTGGACCTTGAATTTCATTCTTCAGAAAGTGTTTGAGGGTTTAACACTGCTACTGCTTCTTTTAAGGCCATTCTGTACCTCATGTATGTGATGTTAGGAGCATTTATGACAATCCCCATCCCTGCCCCTAACTGTGTCCTCACCTCATCCTTAAAGTGACTTCCCCAATCCTGGTCAAGCCCTGCCCCACACTGCCTCCTGTTTGTGGTCTTCCTCCTTGGGCTACCAACTCCTGCTTTGTTCTAATATCAGCTCTTTGAATCACTTCCAGCTTTCCTTTATAACTTTTTCCTGACCCTGTGGGGCTCTTGAGCACAAAATCCTTTCTGTGTTCACCATTTCCTGATTACAGGAAAGAGGCTGCATTTAGCCCTAAGACTTTCCCTGAGTTTCAAGGAGCTGATTCAAATGGTTGCTAATTAGGAAAGGGAAGGGATGAAGAGATGAGGGAGGAACAGTCAAGAAACGATAGTCTAGCCTTGAGGCACCATCCTGGTTCTGCTTCAAGAGACATAATATTTTCTAGCTGTTTTGCATATACTGAAACACTTGCCTGGTGGGAGAAGTCCACTGCATGCTGCCCACAAGCATGTAAGATGCCAGACCATTGGAACCAGAAGGCTGACGATGCCGACTTCCACTTAACTCTCCGTCAACCCATAAGAAGAATGTCCACAAGCTGACCACGCCCTTTTGAACAACTAATATAAAATGTCTCACTATCTTCTCCAGGATGGGACACAGAGTCTTGAAGGCATGAGCTTTCTGGGGTTCCATTTTCCTGGCAAAGCAATAAAGTTGTCCTTTGATACTTCATTCAAAATTCTGTCTCCAAGATTCAATTTCGTGCCAGAGTACAGAGGCCAGATTTGGCTTCACTGGTGCCTTGCCTTGCCTCAGACTCTCCCGAATCTTCCTGCCTTGACCTATACTGCTTCCAGTCCACTGAGGAGGACTCTTCTGCACCTCTCTCCTGACCACAGCTCAGCACACCCACCCACAAGATCCATTCTGCCACCCACCTTCACTCTCTGGGGAGGAGGAGCTGAGGGCTTGTGAAACCCACCGTTTGGTGGCCCTTCCAGCTTGATCACCTGTCTGGACCTTGAATTTCATTCTTCAGAAAGTGTTTGAGGGTTTAACACTGCTACTGCTTCTTTTAAGGCCATTCTGTACCTCATGTATGTGATGTTAGGAGCATTTATGACAATCCCCATCCCTGCCCCTAACTGTGTCCTCACCTCATCCTTAAAGTGACTTCCCCAATCCTGGTCAAGCCCTGCCCCACACTGCCTCCTGTTTGTGGTCTTCCTCCTTGGGCTACCAACTCCTGCTTTGTTCTAATATCAGCTCTTTGAATCACTTCCAGCTTTCCTTTATAACTTTTTTAAAATTTATTTTTAATTGAAGGATAATTCCTTTACAATGTTGAGCTGGTTTCTGCTAGACAACAATGTGAATCAGCCATATGTTTGCACATATTCCCTCTTTCTTGACCCTCCCTCTCAGCCCCCCTTTGTATAACTTATTGCAATTATTGGTCTATGTATGTATTTGATGTTGGTAGAAATTTAATTTTATTTCTCTCTTTATGACTTGAGGCTGAGAATAATATCTAGAAGACTTGTCAACATTTCCGAATAAACCATTATCTTTTCGTATCACTCATTTTCAATTTAAGAATAAATATTTTCCCTTTAAATTGCTGAACATAATAGCAGAATGTAGAAACATCAGCCAGGCTTAAGAAGGAGACATTTCTTAGGCATCAGTGGAAATATTCATGACACAATATGGGTCTGCATTATTACTAGTAACATTTGGGAAGAAAGTAAACCTAGCAAGAATTTTCTAGAGTGGAGAAGAATTCGAGACATGCTATAATGTTCCATGGTCATGAAAGGACATTAGAAAGGATTTTATTACCTTTCTTGTTGTCATTGTAGATTTTTAGTGTTGTTTTCACCCAAATGATTGAGTCAGAGGACTGATCATGAAAAACATATGAGGGGCTTTGAAAACTATCACTTCCTGAAATTGCTCAGTGCTTTAGAATCGGCTTGGGGCCTGGTGTTTTTCGTCTCTGACATCCAGAGGTCCAAAGTCTGCGAACTTAAGGCATGCCGTGAAAAGCCTTTTCATTTGAACTTGTGCTTTCTAAAAGAAAGTTGACGTTATTGGCATTATATTTTACTGCTGGGTCTGATAATCAAAGAGAGAGCTTCCTGTTAAAATTGATGACACATAGCTCAAAGTTAGTGGAAAGGAACAACATATAAAATCCATTTGATAAATTGATCTGTGGAGAGAGGATGTGATACACATAGATTAAATCTTGCTTGACCTAGTGCTCATTTGTGAAGGTATTTCTACTGATTACCATTAGCAGGTAAATAGTAGACTTCTCCAGTTTATTATAAAGGAAACATTGAATATCTTACCACTAAATCAGAAACAGGAAACACATGATGTGCCAAGGACATGTGACATATTATCTCACTTAGCACTTCCCAAACCTTTAGAAAGTCACTGTTAAGAAAAATTTCAAGACAAAGTAAAATCATGATTTACACAGAGATATAAAAGCAAGTATATTTTAAGGAATTTATTTTTCATATGACATTAGGGAACCTATAGCCTATTTGAAGGAAAAGTTAAAAAAAAAATCACACAAATTCATATGGAATAACGTGCTCCTGGGACCCACTGCAAAATGGACAAAATTGGTTTTCCCCAAGTAGAGGAATTTGTCAGGAAACAAAATCTGCTGCCCCAGAATGTGTCTCTGGCCTGAGGATTAACCTAGGCTGGTCATTTAAAAAACACTGAAGACTCTAGAAGAGCCTTTGCCCTCTCCCAGCTGCTGGGAAGGGCCTGTCACACGGGTAAGCAGGTAGGAGCCAGGTGCAGAGACAGAGTGGAATCCAGCAAAGCCCGGTGGTTATAATCCCTCTCAGGGTCCCTTTGTCTCTGACTGGCCAAGGCAACACTTGTTTACCAACCATTAGCTTCTCTGTCTCCTTGTCAGTTGCCTTCCTCTGTTGGAAATTCCAAACCGCTACCTCCAACAGCCTTTTCATCTTGAGCTGAAGACAGTATTTAAGGTGAGGACTTCAACCATTTTAGTGAATGACTCTGTCCCTGGTGTTTTCGTCTCTGACATCCAGAGGTCCAAAGTCTGCGAACTTAAGGCATGCCGTGAAAAGCCTTTTCATTTGAACTTGTGCTTTCTAAAAGAAAGTTGACGTTATTGGCATTATATTTTACTGCTGGGTCTGATAATCAAAGAGAGAGCTTCCTGTTAAAATTGATGACACATAGCTCAAAGTTAGTGGAAAGGAACAACATATAAAATCCATTTGATAAATTGATCTGTGGAGAGAGGATGTGATACACATAGATTAAATCTTGCTTGACCTAGTGCTCATTTGTGAAGGTATTTCTACTGATTACCATTAGCAGGTAAATAGTAGACTTCTCCAGTTTATTATAAAGGAAACATTGAATATCTTACCACTAAATCAGAAACAGGAAACACATGATGTGCCAAGGACATGTGACATATTATCTCACTTAGCACTTCCCAAACCTTTAGAAAGTCACTGTTAAGAAAAATTTCAAGACAAAGTAAAATCATGATTTACACAGAGATATAAAAGCAAGTATATTTTAAGGAATTTATTTTTCATATGACATTAGGGAACCTATAGCCTATTTGAAGGAAAAGTTAAAAAAAAAATCACACAAATTCATATGGAATAACGTGCTCCTGGGACCCACTGCAAAATGGACAAAATTGGTTTTCCCCAAGTAGAGGAATTTGTCAGGAAACAAAATCTGCTGCCCCAGAATGTGTCTCTGGCCTGAGGATTAACCTAGGCTGGTCATTTAAAAAACACTGAAGACTCTAGAAGAGCCTTTGCCCTCTCCCAGCTGCTGGGAAGGGCCTGTCACACGGGTAAGCAGGTAGGAGCCAGGTGCAGAGACAGAGTGGAATCCAGCAAAGCCCGGTGGTTATAATCCCTCTCAGGGTCCCTTTGTCTCTGACTGGCCAAGGCAACACTTGTTTACCAACCATTAGCTTCTCTGTCTCCTTGTCAGTTGCCTTCCTCTGTTGGAAATTCCAAACCGCTACCTCCAACAGCCTTTTCATCTTGAGCTGAAGACAGTATTTAAGGTGAGGACTTCAACCATTTTAGTGAATGACTCTGTTTTCCTGGGTATCTCTCATGTAGTTATGTTATTAATCTGCTTGATTTTCTCCTGTTAATCTGTCTCATGTGAATTTAATTCTTAGACCAGTCAGAAGAACCTAGACAAGGTAGAGAAAAAGTTCTTCTTACCCTCCTGACAAAATCAATTAAAATCACTACCCCACCAGACAGAATGTGCACACCTGTAAATTACCTGCAATGTGCAGAGGGCTGGAAAATCACCCAACGGCTATAAATAGGGCTCAAATCTGATAACCTTAAGGCGTGGAAGATAAACAGAACACAGTTTTCCATTAAAAACAAGATGTTTTCCCATATAACTAACATAAAATTACACAGCTAATAGCTGTGTAATAGAGGACAGGGGGTGAAGGCAGGCTAATTTTCTTTCCTTGCACAAATTGTTCATCAACATGATTACATAGTTATAAGCAGATGCCTCAGTGATGTTAAAATATTACTGTTTTTTGTTAGTTTGTCTCCTTTTGTGACTATATGAAGCTTTTGTGATAGAATTTACAAAGCACATCTTCCAAAATATAATCATATCCTTTGTATAGCTGCCATATATGATGAGAATAATTCTGCAGTTCTCCCTTCTTTTGGGGAAATGAAAGTTAATTTAAACAGTTAAGTAAAAATAGACTACTTTCCACTTTCTACTAATGTCTGTCAACTGCCGGTTGTCACTTGCTGTCTCCTTCTACAGGGATTAAGCTGCTGACCTTCAACACCCCCTGGAAGGAGTTCAGGTGGGAAGCAGAAACGAGGTCCTCTGTGCTCTGAGAAAACCAGCAAGACAGATCTTCAGATAATCGGATATTTTAAGGAACAGATGAGCCCAATTCTTTTATCCCCTTACATCAAGAAAAGCACTAAAATCCTTCACAGTGATGCCTAGTTCTTGTGACTAGCAGAAACCTGCAAAACAAAAAAAAAAGTGCTTCCCTTCATCAAAGTCACATATACACTGATCTTCCCCTACCTCTCTGGAGTAGTTTCTCAGATCTGTCTAAGATGCTGTTTCCAGGCTACAGTCCTCTCTTGACCCTCTAAAAATCTCAAGTCACAACTCTCATGCTGTGCATTTTTAAAGTCAACATATCTTCATTTCATGAATTGGCACTTTATCATTTCTTTCTTTAAAAACTCAAGGCAGACTCATTCAATAAATTATTCCTTAATAAAATGGTTTTTTTTAACAATTAGGGGAAAACGCTGGATTTGACTGGATTCCAGTCAAGGCATCTGTATTCCATTGCAGCTGTGGTATTAACTAGCAAGGGCAAGATGGACAAACTAAATGAAATATGTCTGAGGTTATTTATCTGAAGGAAGATTAAATAAATCTCCCAAGTTTCTCCTAATTGTATCCCTACAAAAGTGTTTTAAAAGAGGGTCAACTCCTTATAATTTTATTGTTAAAGGATAAGTTTTAAAGGGTAAAGTTATAAATCTCAAATAGATGTAAAAATAACACATGCTCAGTCGTTGATTTAGCTAGTTATTAACAAGAAAACTGATGATATGTGACAACTAGTTCAAAGGAGAAACAAAGAAGAAATATATTTGGAGATCAAAACACTGCAATGAATTTGCAAACAGAAGACTGGCATTTCCAGGGATTGGAGCGGGAGAAGGTGAAGCTCAGCCAGACAGAAATCATTTGCACAATAAGCAGACAAGCCTCATGAGCTTCTCTTTCAGTTTTCTATAATTCATGAAGTTGTGAAGAATCTGAAGGCGGAGAGAGGCACAGAGGCCTTGCAGACCTGGACCCGAAGTCAGGTAACCCCAGAGAGCAAGTGCTCTGAATCATGAAGCTCAAGTTTTGCTACACCATCATATAAACATACTTAAATTAAACATATCCTTCTTGTCATCTAAAATGAGAATGGTGATTATGAGATTTTTGTGTACTTTAATATTGAAAGCCTCAATTTACTGACATTTGAAGTTCCTTGAACTCTAAGTTATGAGATCAGAATAATAACACTTCACTTTTAAAAGTATCTGTATGAGCAAGAAGAACATATTTTAGGTACTTTGAGAGGAGAGGTGCTAAGGAGGGGAGGACGGGGGAGGAAGGAGCACATGGACATGGTGATTGAGACTGATAGTTTAAAGAACACAGACTAAAAGTTAAAAGAATATTGACTCCATTCAACATACAGAGAAGAATAAGGAAAAGAACGTAACCAAGGAGGCACATGGCTAATGTAAAAAGACCAAGGTCCAGGGAGCCTACGGTCTACAGGTTAGAGTCTTCACAGTTCATAATTTATGAGAATAACAGGAAGGAAAAGCCAAGTTTCTGTCAAGATGGACTCAGTCTTTCACTGACTTACAGGATACTGAAGTCTACTTTGATCGCGCAAGTTTAAGAATGGGTTATATAAAGCCTTGAATTTGTGTAGGGTTGGCTACAGAAATCCATTAGACCATGCATATTTTCACCATTGCTGTTTTCTTAAATGTGCTAACTTTGACTGTTTTAAAAGAGGGTCAACTCCTTATAATTTTATTGTTAAAGGATAAGTTTTAAAGGGTAAAGTTATAAATCTCAAATAGATGTAAAAATAACACATGCTCAGTCGTTGATTTAGCTAGTTATTAACAAGAAAACTGATGATATGTGACAACTAGTTCAAAGGAGAAACAAAGAAGAAATATATTTGGAGATCAAAACACTGCAATGAATTTGCAAACAGAAGACTGGCATTTCCAGGGATTGGAGCGGGAGAAGGTGAAGCTCAGCCAGACAGAAATCATTTGCACAATAAGCAGACAAGCCTCATGAGCTTCTCTTTCAGTTTTCTATAATTCATGAAGTTGTGAAGAATCTGAAGGCGGAGAGAGGCACAGAGGCCTTGCAGACCTGGACCCGAAGTCAGGTAACCCCAGAGAGCAAGTGCTCTGAATCATGAAGCTCAAGTTTTGCTACACCATCATATAAACATACTTAAATTAAACATATCCTTCTTGTCATCTAAAATGAGAATGGTGATTATGAGATTTTTGTGTACTTTAATATTGAAAGCCTCAATTTACTGACATTTGAAGTTCCTTGAACTCTAAGTTATGAGATCAGAATAATAACACTTCACTTTTAAAAGTATCTGTATGAGCAAGAAGAACATATTTTAGGTACTTTGAGAGGAGAGGTGCTAAGGAGGGGAGGACGGGGGAGGAAGGAGCACATGGACATGGTGATTGAGACTGATAGTTTAAAGAACACAGACTAAAAGTTAAAAGAATATTGACTCCATTCAACATACAGAGAAGAATAAGGAAAAGAACGTAACCAAGGAGGCACATGGCTAATGTAAAAAGACCAAGGTCCAGGGAGCCTACGGTCTACAGGTTAGAGTCTTCACAGTTCATAATTTATGAGAATAACAGGAAGGAAAAGCCAAGTTTCTGTCAAGATGGACTCAGTCTTTCACTGACTTACAGGATACTGAAGTCTACTTTGATCGCGCAAGTTTAAGAATGGGTTATATAAAGCCTTGAATTTGTGTAGGGTTGGCTACAGAAATCCATTAGACCATGCATATTTTCACCATTGCTGTTTTTCTTAAACATGCTGCAAAACATAAACAATTTCTGACTGTTTTAAACAAAAAAAAGGCTAGTGACTTAATTTGCTGATATTTTCTATGATAACAAATGGAACTTACAGGTATGCCACATAACAATCACTGAAAATAATGACAACAAATTAGTCCCTTCAGGATGATGGTGACATTTTAACACTGAGAAAATGACTGCTTTTGAGAGACAGTCATGATAAGGAGAAACATCTTAATTATACAGATTTAAAAATGTTTCCATCATTACATGATTATTTGCTCAGTAAATGATGTGTTTCATACACAAAAAACAGTCTTTTTTATCTTCAAAATTCTAAAACTTGTAAATGAAACTTTTTAATCTACTTAAATTCTTCTAAATGAGGAGCTTTAGATAGTTAGAAGATATTGAATCTATAAATATGTAACATTAGCTTTCAAAGACAACCCATTGACATCAGATATTATGAAAATTCTCAGCTGGATGTCAATAGTTACTATTGCATAATCAACAGGTGAAATCTTGTGACAGGCATCTAGATACAGTGATTGTAGTCAAGGAGGCATTCCTCCCACTTGGGTCCTCTTGTCATGAGAGAAATCTCTCTGTCAGCACCAAGAATCATCAACGTATGCATGCAGGCTAAGTCTCTCCAGCTGTGTTTTTGCCACCCAGTGGACTGCAGCACACCCTGTCCTTCACCATCTCCTGGAGCTTGCTCAAGCTGATGTCCATTGTGTAAGGGATGCCACCCAACATCTCATCTTCTGCCATTTTTCCCATGTTCCCAAGTTGCCTTCTTGTTCTGATAAAGGTTAAAGAATATTGACTAAAAGGGCGTAACCAAGGAGGCACATGGCTAATGTAAAAAGACCAAGGTCCAGGGAGCCTACGGTCTACAGGTTAGAGTCTTCACAGTTCATAATTTATGAGAATAACAGGAAGGAAAAGCCAAGTTTCTGTCAAGATGGACTCAGTCTTTCACTGACTTACAGGATACTGAAGTCTACTTTGATCGCGCAAGTTTAAGAATGGGTTATATAAAGCCTTGAATTTGTGTAGGGTTGGCTACAGAAATCCATTAGACCATGCATATTTTCACCATTGCTGTTTTTCTTAAACATGCTGCAAAACATAAACAATTTCTGACTGTTTTAAACAAAAAAGGCTAGTGACTTAATTTGCTGATATTTTCTATGATAACAAATGGAACTTACAGGTATGCCACATAACAATCACTGAAAATAATGACAACAAATTAGTCCCTTCAGGATGATGGTGACATTTTAACACTGAGAAAATGACTGCTTTTGAGAGACAGTCATGATAAGGAGAAACATCTTAATTATACAGATTTAAAAATGTTTCCATCATTACATGATTATTTGCTCAGTAAATGATGTGTTTCATACACAAAAAACAGTCTTTTTTATCTTCAAAATTCTAAAACTTGTAAATGAAACTTTTTAATCTACTTAAATTCTTCTAAATGAGGAGCTTTAGATAGTTAGAAGATATTGAATCTATAAATATGTAACATTAGCTTTCAAAGACAACCCATTGACATCAGATATTATGAAAATTCTCAGCTGGATGTCAATAGTTACTATTGCATAATCAACAGGTGAAATCTTGTGACAGGCATCTAGATACAGTGATTGTAGTCAAGGAGGCATTCCTCCCACTTGGGTCCTCTTGTCATGAGAGAAATCTCTCTGTCAGCACCAAGAATCATCAACGTATGCATGCAGGCTAAGTCTCTCCAGCTGTGTTTTTGCCACCCAGTGGACTGCAGCACACCCTGTCCTTCACCATCTCCTGGAGCTTGCTCAAGCTGATGTCCATTGTGTAAGGGATGCCACCCAACCATCTCATCTTCTGCCACCCTCCCCTCCTCCTTTTGCCTTCGATGTTTCCCAGCAAGTTGCCTTCTTGTTCACATCTCTAGCCTTAAAAGAATTTGGATTCTGATTCTGTTATTCTGTCTCTTTCTTAAATAAGCAAATATTAAATCTAGAACCTTAAGTAAAAAAAGAATAGGCATGTGCGCGCGCACACACACACACACACACACACATATACAGCAAGACCTTAACCAAATTTAACTGGGTCTTTGGTAGGTCACTGACCTCCTTGAGCTTCAAGCAAACTTTAGTACATATGTCAGCAAGTAAACCAGAATTTTCCTTATTTCCCTTAGACATAACCACCCAGATGTTAGTCACTCAATCGTGTCCAACTCTTTGGGACCCCATGGACCATAGCCTACCAGGCTTCTCTGTCCATGAGATTCTAAAGGTAAGATATACTAGAGTAGGTTGCCTATCTCTTCTTCATGGGACTTTCCCAACCTAGGGATCAATCCTGTGTCTCCTGTATTGGGGGCAGATTCTTTTCTGTTTAAGCTGCTACCCAAACTGCACACAAAAAGCCTTTTCCGTTTCTCTAGAGTCTAAACTTGTGTTTATTCCCTAAGATATCAGAGTCTACAGTCATAGGGGCTCTCCTTAATGCAACAGCAGTTGAATAAAGCCTGTCCTTCCTAAAGACTAGAGATATATGTATACAGGCATAATTTATCTACCTATCTGTCTATCCTGCTTATATTAATGCTGATGAATATTTATTTAAAATATAAATACATATTTATGAACATATAGCTGACTCATTGGAAAAGACCTTGCTGCTGGGAAAGACTGAGGGCAAGAGGAGAAAAGGGTAGCAGAGGATGAGATGGTTGGATGGCATCACTGACTCAATGGACTTAAGTTTGAACAAAAAATGGTGCTGAGAGAATCTCTCTGTCAGCACCAAGAATCATCAACGTATGCATGCAGGCTAAGTCTCTCCAGCTGTGTTTTTGCCACCCAGTGGACTGCAGCACACCCTGTCCTTCACCATCTCCTGGAGCTTGCTCAAGCTGATGTCCATTGTGTAAGGGATGCCACCCAACCATCTCATCTTCTGCCACCCTCCCCTCCTCCTTTTGCCTTCGATGTTTCCCAGCAAGTTGCCTTCTTGTTCACATCTCTAGCCTTAAAAGAATTTGGATTCTGATTCTGTTATTCTGTCTCTTTCTTAAATAAGCAAATATTAAATCTAGAACCTTAAGTAAAAAAAGAATAGGCATGTGCGCGCGCACACACACACACACACACACACACATATACAGCAAGACCTTAACCAAATTTAACTGGGTCTTTGGTAGGTCACTGACCTCCTTGAGCTTCAAGCAAACTTTAGTACATATGTCAGCAAGTAAACCAGAATTTTCCTTATTTCCCTTAGACATAACCACCCAGATGTTAGTCACTCAATCGTGTCCAACTCTTTGGGACCCCATGGACCATAGCCTACCAGGCTTCTCTGTCCATGAGATTCTAAAGGTAAGATATACTAGAGTAGGTTGCCTATCTCTTCTTCATGGGACTTTCCCAACCTAGGGATCAATCCTGTGTCTCCTGTATTGGAGGCAGATTCTTTTCTGTTTAAGCTGCTACCCAAACTGCACACAAAAAGCCTTTTCCGTTTCTCTAGAGTCTAAACTTGTGTTTATTCCCTAAGATATCAGAGTCTACAGTCATAGGGGCTCTCCTTAATGCAACAGCAGTTGAATAAAGCCTGTCCTTCCTAAAGACTAGAGATATATGTATACAGGCATAATTTATCTACCTATCTGTCTATCCTGCTTATATTAATGCTGATGAATATTTATTTAAAATATAAATACATATTTATGAACATATAGCTGACTCATTGGAAAAGACCTTGCTGCTGGGAAAGACTGAGGGCAAGAGGAGAAAAGGGTAGCAGAGGATGAGATGGTTGGATGGCATCACTGACTCAATGGACGTTAAGTTTGAACACATTCTCAGAGGTGGTGGAGGACAGGGAAGCCTGGCGTGCTGCAGTCCATGGGGTCACAAAGAGTCAGACACAACTTAGCGACCGAACAACAACAACAGCAACAACATAATTTATGTAAATGCTTATAAACTTTTGTTTATAAAATATGTTTGAACAATAATAAATTTATGAAAATTTACCTGAAAAAGATGAATCATTTACTTATGAAGATCAATTTCATCGATTCCATTGTATTTCACAGGGTATTAAATTGTACTCTAGAAAGTTTCTGTTTTTCCTACACAGTTGATCTGTTCTGAATTCAGCTTATATTTTCTCACTTGAGTTAAAAACAATAAAATGTTGGTCATCGTCCTTGAGTTTTGATGGTGTCCCTTTCTTAATGACTCTTTTGTGTTGTGCTATAAAACAGCTATAGTGCACTTTATCATATAAAATGTGATATAAATCAAACAAACTTTGGCTAAATACGAATGTTAGATACTTCAGTTATAAAATAAAGATCATTAATTTTCCTGACTAGCAGAGGAGAGATTGGAAGTCTCTTTGACTTTCATACTTAATGCAGATAAAATTCGACAATCAATCAAAAGAAAACTCTGTGTAGATGGAGTCTGAGTGTACTGTGGACATAATAAAATGAAACATGAAGACAGGAATATGCACAGTCAACCTAGCTAATAAATTGTCAAGTAGATTACATTGTATAATGATCATTAATTAAAATACAGAAAATAAATTTGAGATCTGGATAGAGTTGACACAAGTAAAACTTTCATCTCAGATATCAGAGTCTACAGTCATAGGGGCTCTCCTTAATGCAACAGCAGTTGAATAAAGCCTGTCCTTCCTAAAGACTAGAGATATATGTATACAGGCATAATTTATCTACCTATCTGTCTATCCTGCTTATATTAATGCTGATGAATATTTATTTAAAATATAAATACATATTTATGAACATATAGCTGACTCATTGGAAAAGACCTTGCTGCTGGGAAAGACTGAGGGCAAGAGGAGAAAAGGGTAGCAGAGGATGAGATGGTTGGATGGCATCACTGACTCAATGGACGTTAAGTTTGAACACATTCTCAGAGGTGGTGGAGGACAGGGAAGCCTGGCGTGCTGCAGTCCATGGGGTCACAAAGAGTCAGACACAACTTAGCGACCGAACAACAACAACAGCAACAACATAATTTATGTAAATGCTTATAAACTTTTGTTTATAAAATATGTTTGAATAATAATAAATTTATGAAAATTTACCTGAAAAAGATGAATCATTTACTTATGAAGATCAATTTCATCGATTCCATTGTATTTCACAGGGTATTAAATTGTACTCTAGAAAGTTTCTGTTTTTCCTACACAGTTGATCTGTTCTGAATTCAGCTTATATTTTCTCACTTGAGTTAAAAACAATAAAATGTTGGTCATCGTCCTTGAGTTTTGATGGTGTCCCTTTCTTAATGACTCTTTTGTGTTGTGCTATAAAACAGCTATAGTGCACTTTATCATATAAAATGTGATATAAATCAAACAAACTTTGGCTAAATACGAATGTTAGATACTTCAGTTATAAAATAAAGATCATTAATTTTCCTGACTAGCAGAGGAGAGATTGGAAGTCTCTTTGACTTTCATACTTAATGCAGATAAAATTCGACAATCAATCAAAAGAAAACTCTGTGTAGATGGAGTCTGAGTGTACTGTGGACATAATAAAATGAAACATGAAGACAGGAATATGCACAGTCAACCTAGCTAATAAATTGTCAAGTAGATTACATTGTATAATGATCATTAATTAAAATACAGAAAATAAATTTGAGATCTGGATAGAGTTGACACAAGTAAAACTTTCATCTCAGATATGCATTTAAAAGACCCTGAGGAACGTCATGTCCTAACGTACCACGTAGAGGAAGGTTGGGGCATATTTGTAGCTTCCTCAGTCTGCCTCACACACACACACACACACACACACACCTACAGACACACAGCACCTGGGACTCACACCTGAACACAGTATCCCACCTGGAGCCTATGGGAAGGTCATGTTTATACATATATAATATTTTTCAATATAAATTTACCCATCCCAGATTCCAGAAGCTTCCTAAGTTTCTAGTCCTTGAGATCTCCCTTTCTGACTTCACTTTAATGAATATTCTGATAATAGAAGTGTCCTGGGTTTTATTACAGGTAAGACCAAGGAAATGTGTGTGTGTGTGTGTGTATGTATGTGTGTGTGTGTGTGTGTGTTGTGTGTGTGTATGTGATGATTTGTTCTTCTTAAAACTGCGTTGAGGTGAATAAATGAATAAAAGGAAAATAGTGGAAGAAGTTTGGTTATACACCTAATAATTCTACCTTAAGATCAATACAATAATTTATTAAATTATTCTTCTTGATATTGTGAGTTATACGAGTAGAGAAAGGAGATGAGAGGAACTTTCCTTTCTTGTCTATACTATTTCTGTTTCCTAGGGTGAAAGCATATGAGAAATACGATGAGCTCTAATCACATCTTAAACTAGACACTTGATCGAAAGAATAAATTAGTATCTTTCAGATAACCTAAAAATAAACCTTTTATCTAAGCTTTATGAGATTAATTTAGACCTAGAATTGAATTTTTGCTGATCACCAAAACCTCCTATTAAATCTAAAACCATGTGACTAACAGCAAACAAGGAGCTCAATATTGTGATGGTCTTAAACTGAGTATTCATTTATAGAAAAATCACATGAAAAAAATCTATACTCTTATTTGAATTAATCATGAGTTCCAATAAAGTATTAACTTTTTCTCAGTTGAGAAGTAAAACAACTTTTGTTGCTGTTGTTGTTGTTGTTGTTTAGTCTCTAAGTTGTGTCTGACTCTTGTGACCCCATAGACAGTAGCGCTCCAGCTTCCTCTGTCCATGGGATTATCCCAGCAAGAATACAGGAGTGGACTGCCATTTCCTTTGCCAAGGACTCTTCTTGACCCAGGTATTGAATCAGAGTCTCCTGCATTGGAAGGTGATTCTTTAACACTGAGCCAACAGGGAAACCCCCCAAAATAACTTTTATATACATGAAAACACAGTTCTTCACATTGGTGGTCTTAGAAGTATAACTTGACTGAGATATACACAACTTTTAAAAATTTGGTTTTGTTTTTCATCTTTTATAGAAGCTAACTATAAATATAGGAAGTAATACTCCTTAAAATTCTAGAAAAAATAAAGGAAACTACTGTGAGGATTGACAGTAAAAATGACCTTCTCTACCTGTAAACAGCAGAGAGATTGCTTCCCACTTGTCCTCATGTGCAAGGTTAAGTGCTGAGTCCCCAGAAAGGCTGAAGCAGACATTCACGGTCATGGTGCAGAGTGTGGACAAGAGCAGAGCCAATGGAGCCCAGTAGGGAAACCAGCTCACCATCTGCACTGCCACCTCTTTAGCACTTAAAATTGCACCAGGCTTCACTGGTGGCTTGGAGGTAAAGAATCTGCCTGCCATGTAGGGGACCTGGGTTTGATCCCTGGGTGGGGAACATCCCTGGAAAAGGAAACGGCAACTGACTCCAGTGTTCTTGCCTGGAGAATCCCATGGACAGAGGAGCCTGACAGGCTACAGTTCACAGCGTCACACAGAGTTGGATTTGACTGAGCAAGCACCATGCACACAGAGAGCTGCACCAGCACTTTGGGAGTCCACACAAAGGTACATGCCTGACAACATCCCCAAAAAGCATTCCGGATCTCCAAAACTTCTGTAATCAACTTGCAAAATCTGTTTGTTTACACATGAGGATGGAAGCAGAAGCCTCAGGAAAGTGGGTTTGGCTCTTGGGAATAAATAATAACACACACATTACAACTTTAATTATTAGTGTGAAGGGAGTACATTAAGTTTGTGAAGTTTGGTATGTGGCTACTGGGGTTTTAATAATCAGACATCCTGTGAAATCTGATTTGAAAGTATGTCATCTCACAATACTTTTCCTCTTGGAGAGGCAGGACTGCAAGCAGAATACATAGGGACTTTGCCTGCCTGGCAAGGAGTCTATTCCATTGCCTGACAGTGTTTGAATGTGATTTTAAATGAGGGGTGGTGGCTGAGCGTGAGGGTGGATGGATGGTGGAGAACGAGAATGTGGGCACATGCCACCTCCCTGTGCTCTCTCAGACAGGCCCTGCAGCGTGGGTACAGGGGAGCCCTGGTCACTCCCACAGCCAAGAAGCCAG
Source organism: Tragulus kanchil (assembly GCA_022376925.1). Lineage (NCBI taxonomy): Eukaryota > Metazoa > Chordata > Mammalia > Artiodactyla > Tragulidae > Tragulus > Tragulus kanchil. Next base: position 40,800,812 of record JAIOJX010000002.1, read on the forward strand.
GAGGCCGCCTCAGAACAGGTGACAGCAGTGAAGATCGGCCACCACATCCCCATGAGTCAGCCCTCAGAGATAAGCACCAAGGGACTCTGTGAAGGATGGAGAAAAAGTCAGGACACTTGTGGAAAGGGAAATTGGTCATTATCTTATAGGTTCCAAAAAATCTCTCCCTAACAGATGAAATAAAATTAAGCTTATTTGGAAGAAAGACGTGGAAAAAGAAAACCATCAACCACCCTGTTTATTAACATGAATATTTTAGGTTAAAAAATGAAAGTGATAGGTTTTGATCCATATAAAGACTTTTGAAATTCTATCAACATTTGGGTCTGTATAACCATCAAGTTTCCATATACCCATCAAGCTTCCATATTCTTACTGTTGATGGGTCTAAATTTTAAAATTAATTATTAAATTACTGAAAAAGACCAAATGGAAAAGACAAGATAAAATAAGAGGTATAAACAGCATGCAAGCATCATTATTAGTTTGTTGTGCAGTAGCTCAATTGTGTCCGACTGTTTGCGACCCCATGGACTGCAGCACTCCAGGCCTCCCCGTCCTTCACCATCTCCCGGAGTTTGCTCAAATTCATGTTCGTTGACTCAGTGATACCAACCAACCATCTCTCCTTCTTCTCTGGGCCTCAGTCTCTCCCAGCATCAGGGTCTTTTCCAGTGAATCAACTTTTCATATTAGTGTGAAGGGAGTACATTAAGTTTGTGAAGTTTGGTATGTGGCTACTGGGGTTTTAATAATCAGACATCCTGTGAAATCTGATTTGAAAGTATGTCATCTCACAATACTTTTCCTCTTGGAGAGGCAGGACTGCAAGCAGAATACATAGGGACTTTGCCTGCCTGGCAAGGAGTCTATTCCATTGCCTGACAGTGTTTGAATGTGATTTTAAATGAGGGGTGGTGGCTGAGCGTGAGGGTGGATGGATGGTGGAGAACGAGAATGTGGGCACATGCCACCTCCCTGTGCTCTCTCAGACAGGCCCTGCAGCGTGGGTACAGGGGAGCCCTGGTCACTCCCACAGCCAAGAAGCCAGGAGGCCGCCTCAGAACAGGTGACAGCAGTGAAGATCGGCCACCACATCCCCATGAGTCAGCCCTCAGAGATAAGCACCAAGGGACTCTGTGAAGGATGGAGAAAAAGTCAGGACACTTGTGGAAAGGGAAATTGGTCATTATCTTATAGGTTCCAAAAAATCTCTCCTAACAGATGAAATAAAATTAAGCTTATTTGGAAGAAAGACGTGGAAAAAGAAAACCATCAACCACCCTGTTTATTAACATGAATATTTTAGGTTAAAAAATGAAAGTGATAGGTTTTGATCCATATAAAGACTTTTGAAATTCTATCAACATTTGGGTCTGTATAACCATCAAGTTTCCATATACCCATCAAGCTTCCATATTCTTACTGTTGATGGGTCTAAATTTTAAAATTAATTATTAAATTACTGAAAAAGACCAAATGGAAAAGACAAGATAAAATAAGAGGTATAAACAGCATGCAAGCATCATTATTAGTTTGTTGTGCAGTAGCTCAATTGTGTCCGACTGTTTGCGACCCCATGGACTGCAGCACTCCAGGCCTCCCCGTCCTTCACCATCTCCCGGAGTTTGCTCAAATTCATGTTCGTTGACTCAGTGATACCAACCAACCATCTCTCCCCCTTCTTCTCTGGGCCTCAGTCTCTCCCAGCATCAGGGCTTTTTCCAGTGAATCAACTTTTCATATCAGTGAAGAGTGGCCAAAGTGCTGGAGCTTTAGCTTCAGCATCAGTCCTTCCAGACAACATTCAGGATTGATTTCCTTTAGGATTGACTGGTTTGATCTCCTTGCAGTCCAAGAGAGTCTCAAGAGTCCTCTCCAGCATAATTTCCATTATTAATAATTCACTTTAATAGCAAGCTTACTTCTCTTACTCTAATTGCCATAACTGACATTTATCAAAGTGCTTTCTGAATTTATAGTAAGAATTGCTAGACCACTAACTGAAAACATGTTTAAAAGAATAAGTCATAAAAAGACAAAACAAAAAGCCTAAGGTATTGTTTCTCTACGTGCTCCCACATCCTGAGGGCCCAACTCCCCTGTACCACTGTAGTCTCTTGTGAGCTTTCCTGGCAGACAGAACTGATAGTGGACCCCCTCAGAGTTCACCGCAGGAGATGACACATGATGCTAACTATTGCCTGGCAGGGGTGCTGGGAAAATTAATTAGAGCTTGTGAAATGCTTTGAAGATTTAACAGAGCTTTAGATGCAAATGCACATCATTATCATTCCCCTAGTGGACTAATCTGTTCATTGGACAGTAAGTCAATGGCTATACTGTTCTCCAGGAGCCATAGACACGTGTAGATGACTTCCCTGAGTCAAGGCTCTCTAATGAGGATTCGACATCGACTTCATTCTCTCCTTTGAAGAACAGTCATTCTACAACCACAAGTACTTAGAAGTGTGTGAGAAGGTCCTGGCAAGTGATGCCCTCCCTTCATGTGCCACTCTTTGAGCCCACACATCTTTGTGCTGGACACAGGGCACCCAGGAGATGGCCTGACAGGATCCAAGGGACATGCTTGGAGACCTATGCTCAGTGCAATCTATGATCTAGGAGAAAAGATCTGGCATCAAGTTCGGAGGGTGGCTCAGCAGTAAAGAATCCTCCTGCCAGTGCAGGAGGTGCCAGAGACCTAGGTTCAGTCCCTGGTTCAGGAAGATCCCCTGAAGGAGGAAATGGCAGCCCACTCCAGTATTCTTGCCTAGAGAATCCCATGGACAGAGAAGCCTGGGGGCTACAGTCCATGGGGTCGCAAAAAGTCAGACAGGACTGAGAATGTACCCATGCATCATGTTTGGTACTACATTGACAGAACCCATTCACTGCTACTGGAAGCATGAAAAGGAGTTCATTCACTGCCAGCGACTGTCCTACATAAAATTAGAAGACTCTGGATCAATTAGAGATGGGGTTGTGAAGAAGGCCCATGGATCATATTTAAACAAAGGACCAGGAGCCCAGGGAGCCCAGTCTGGGTGCCAGGAATTCAGCTTGGGTTAGCTGAATTTTCCAGGAGAGGAAGAAAGAGAGAAGACCTTTGGGTTTTACAAAACTAAATGTGGCAACCTGTATTCGAATCAGGATGATACATATCATCAGGAGCAGGAGCAGATTTTAGAAAATTAACCAGAAGTGCTATGAAATGAATTTTAGGAGATGATGATTAAAGATGGGGAGATGGGTTAGGAAGATGCTAAATCAATCATCTGGTCAATTGTTCATTCATCTTGTTTCTTGTGTAAATCAATGTTTATCACTGGCCCACTGTGTCTACAGTTTATGAAAAGACCCGTTAATTGAGAAATAAATTAGGATTGGAGAACACACGGTAAAGGCTGGCCCCAGGATCCTACCCCAGGCTGTACAACGGGTGTAGAAACATGGAACGTTACAGGGTGTGAGTCAGAGACTTCCCTTTACAGCTGAACGTCAGCTGGGGAGGGTGATCAGTGGGCAGCACCCAGAGAGTCATGGACCACATCCATCTGAAAACGGGAACTGAAAACTGCCCAAGGCAAAGGCAGCTTTGATGAGGGCACAAGGGGCTTGGTAGAAAGGAGAGGACTTGTACTTGCTTTACTAGACTGTCTAGGGGGCTTTGAAGGGGGAGAGGAAAAGAGAGCAGCTTGGCAGTGGAGACAGAGCCCAGTCCCTGACAGGTTCAGCGGTGGAGTTGGAGCAAAGGAAGAGGACCACAAGAGAGCACTATGAGATGTGAATTTTAGAAATGTTTCCGTAGTGACAGAAAGGGGAGTGAGCAGTCAGTGTTTAAACATGTGTTAATATGTGGGATTCAAAATGTGACACAAGTAAACTTAAGTAGAAAACAGAAGCAGACTCACAGACATAGAAACCTGACTTGCAATTGCCAAGAGGGCATGAGGAGGAGAGAAGACTTGGAGTCTGCGATCAGCAGATGCAAACTATCACACGTAGGATACATAAAAAAGGGCCTACCGTATGGACAGGGACTTGTATCCCATCTCCTGGGATAAATCATAATGGAAAGAATTACACATGTGTATAACTTAGTCACTTGGCTGTACACCAGATCGGCACCACATTTTAAATTAACTATACCTCAATAAAAAATGTATTTATATATAGTGCTCTAACTTCTACTGAGATAGCACATGTGTACAACTAACTGCACACATCTCACGTACAATGTGTTAGCTTGGACACATGCACACAAGTGTCTCCACCAGCCAGACTGAGAGGTGGACCCAGGGCTCGCAGGCTTGCCTCTAACCTTTCCAGTCCACGCCCTTCGCCCTAGGAGCAGTGCCTGCCACTCCAGTTTCTAGTCTTGACACCTAACCTTGAGAGCCTTGTAAAAGGAGTAACCTGTGCATATTATTTTCAGGGGCTCCTTTGTTCTAGTTTATGAAAAGACCCGTTAATTGAGAAATAAATTAGGATTGGAGAACACACGGTAAAGGCTGGCCCCAGGATCCTACCCCAGGCTGTACAACGGGTGTAGAAACATGGAACGTTACAGGGTGTGAGTCAGAGACTTCCCTTTACAGCTGAACGTCAGCTGGGGAGGGTGATCAGTGGGCAGCACCCAGAGAGTCATGGACCACATCCATCTGAAAACGGGAACTGAAAACTGCCCAAGGCAAAGGCAGCTTTGATGAGGGCACAAGGGGCTTGGTAGAAAGGAGAGGACTTGTACTTGCTTTACTAGACTGTCTAGGGGGCTTTGAAGGGGGAGAGGAAAAGAGAGCAGCTTGGCAGTGGAGACAGAGCCCAGTCCCTGACAGGTTCAGCGGTGGAGTTGGAGCAAAGGAAGAGGACCACAAGAGAGCACTATGAGATGTGAATTTTAGAAATGTTTCCGTAGTGACAGAAAGGGGAGTGAGCAGTCAGTGTTTAAACATGTGTTAATATGTGGGATTCAAAATGTGACACAAGTAAACTTAAGTAGAAAACAGAAGCAGACTCACAGACATAGAAACCTGACTTGCAATTGCCAAGAGGGCATGAGGAGGAGAGAAGACTTGGAGTCTGCGATCAGCAGATGCAAACTATCACACGTAGGATACATAAAAAAGGGCCTACCGTATGGACAGGGACTTGTATCCCATCTCCTGGGATAAATCATAATGGAAAGAATTACACATGTGTATAACTTAGTCACTTGGCTGTACACCAGATCGGCACCACATTTTAAATTAACTATACCTCAATAAAAAATGTATTTATATATAGTGCTCTAACTTCTACTGAGATAGCACATGTGTACAACTAACTGCACACATCTCACGTACAATGTGTTAGCTTGGACACATGCACACAAGTGTCTCCACCAGCCAGACTGAGAGGTGGACCCAGGGCTCGCAGGCTTGCCTCTAACCTTTCCAGTCCACGCCCTTCGCCCTAGGAGCAGTGCCTGCCACTCCAGTTTCTAGTCTTGACACCTAACCTTGAGAGCCTTGTAAAAGGAGTAACCTGTGCATATTATTTTCAGCCTGGCCTCCTTTGCTCTCAGTCAGTGACACTTGGGAGCTCATCTGTGTTTGCAGCAGTAATTCTCTTTCCTTGTCCTATTTTAAGGTAAACCATCATTTTTAATAGATTATTCTGTTGAACATTTTGATTACAATATTTCCACTTGGGAGCTGTTATCAATAAAGCTGTGACAAATATTTTTGGCTCTATCTTTTCTGGAGGGGTGGTGCGGGTTGGGGAGGGAGGGGGCGGACGGGCCACTTCTATTAGTCTTTCATTTATCTATTTTCCACCATCTTTGTTCTTTGGCCCATGTGGGCCTCCCATCACAGTGGCCTCTGCTGTTGCAGAGCACCAGCTCTGGGCACATGCACTCCAGAGCTCCGGCGCGTAATTGGACACATCTGCCCAGCCACTCTGTGGCATGTGGGATCTTCCCAGGCCAGGGATCGAACTGGCGCCCCTTGCACTGCAAGGCGGTGTCCTTACCCACTGGACCACCAGGGAAGCCCTTGGCTCTATCTTTCAATGAGCAAATATACTTACTTTTCTTGGATATAAAACTAGGGATAAGTTTGCCAGATTATAAAATAGGCAAAGGTTTAGCTCTAAATAAAACAAAGAGTTATCTGAAATAGTTCAATCAAGTTGTACCCACCAGCCATGTGTGAACATTCTGCATCTTTGTCAACACTGGATACTGACCAGTGCGTCAATTAAACCTTTGGGGATCACCACATTTTAAATAAAAAACACATGTGTATAACTTAGTCACTTGGCTGGACACCAGATCGGCACCACATTTTAAATTAACTATACCTCAATAAAAAATGTATTTATATATAGTGCTCTAACTTCTACTGAGATAGCACATGTGTACAACTAACTGCACACATCTCACGTACAATGTGTTAGCTTGGACACATGCACACAAGTGTCTCCACCAGCCAGACTGAGAGGTGGACCCAGGGCTCGCAGGCTTGCCTCTAACCTTTCCAGTCCACGCCCTTCGCCCTAGGAGCAGTGCCTGCCACTCCAGTTTCTAGTCTTGACACCTAACCTTGAGAGCCTTGTAAAAGGAGTAACCTGTGCATATTATTTTCAGCCTGGCCTCCTTTGCTCTCAGTCAGTGACACTTGGGAGCTCATCTGTGTTTGCAGCAGTAATTCTCTTTCCTTGTCCTATTTTAAGGTAAACCATCATTTTTAATAGATTATTCTGTTGAACATTTTGATTACAATATTTCCACTTGGGAGCTGTTATCAATAAAGCTGTGACAAATATTTTTGGCTCTATCTTTTCTGGAGGGGTGGTGCGGGTTGGGGAGGGAGGGGGCGGACGGGCCACTTCTATTAGTCTTTCATTTATCTATTTTCCCACCATCTTTGTTCTTTGGCCCATGTGGGCCTCCCATCACAGTGGCCTCTGCTGTTGCAGAGCACCAGCTCTGGGCACATGCACTCCAGAGCTCCGGCGCGTAATTGGACACATCTGCCCAGCCACTCTGTGGCATGTGGGATCTTCCCAGGCCAGGGATCGAACTGGCGCCCCTTGCACTGCAAGGCGGTGTCCTTACCCACTGGACCACCAGGGAAGCCCTTGGCTCTATCTTTCAATGAGCAAATATACTTACTTTTCTTGGATATAAAACTAGGGATAAGTTTGCCAGATTATAAAATAGGCAAAGGTTTAGCTCTAAATAAAACAAAGAGTTATCTGAAATAGTTCAATCAAGTTGTACCCACCAGCCATGTGTGAACATTCTGCATCTTTGTCAACACTGGATACTGACCAGTGCGTCAATTAAACCTTTGGGGAGTTTATTCTAGTTCAGGCATAGTCATGGTCATCTCTCCTCTGGACTGCAGTTCGCATCTCCCTGATGAATTTCCATGATGAACACCTGTTTTTCTGCTTGCTGGCCATTTATTTAGATGTCTCCTTTCTATTGGGTCAACTCAAATCTTTTGTCTCTTTTGTATTGTTTTTCATACATACAATCTGGGCACAAATGCTTGGAAAGATATTGTAAATATGTCCTCTCAGGCTGTGGCTTATTTTCTTTAACTCTCTGAAAGGTAACTTTTTAGGAACACAATGTCTTCATTTTAATGGTGTCCAACATAATGAGTCCTCTTCTGGTCTTGTTTAAGGATGGCATGGCCATATTTTCTTACACCATCTTCTAGAAACAATACTGCTTTCCCTGATCATTTTAGTCTACAGTCCATCTATTTAGCAATTAGTCACTTAATGATGACGTTTCGTGTGAGGTGCAGATTGAGTTTTAAGTTGTCCCATATGGAAAACCAGTTCCTTTAATGTTCTGCAGAGAAAAGAGCATCATCTTCCCTTGTGGGGGTATTTGACACTCTGGCAAAGCAGTAACTAGGGTCTGAACTTAACGAGCGGTCCTCAAAAGGGGAGAGTGGAGCACACAGATCAGTGACGGAGCACACTTTCTGCTCTCATTAGTGATTCAGCATCAGCTTCAAGGGAGACCGAGGCTGGGTGGCTGTGGAGGTGGTTGTGTCACCTACAAGGATGGAAAGAGGCGGGGGGTCAGGGGAAGCTGGGCCAACAGGACAGCGTCTCCAGCACATTAACCGGCAGCTGTGGAGGTGCTGTGTGTTCAGATGGCTGTGTGCTAGGAGAGCTAACAACACAGATGAAAGCCACCGAAAACAGATGCTGACATCTCAGAGCTGAAAGGAGGACGCAGGTCTAAGGAGAGATGGCTGCCAACCCAAACGAGCGTCCTGACGGTCAGGTGTTCAGGACCAGTAATAAGCCGTTGAATAAGCATCACAGAGACAGTAAGCAGAGGCCTTCCCATGGAAAGTTGTACCCACCAGCCATGTGTGAACATTCTGCATCTTTGTCAACACTGGATACTGACCAGTGCGTCAATTAAACCTTTGGGGAGTTTATTCTAGTTCAGGCATAGTCATGGTCATCTCTCCTCTGGACTGCAGTTCGCATCTCCCTGATGAATTTCCATGATGAACACCTGTTTTTCTGCTTGCTGGCCATTTATTTAGATGTCTCCTTTCTATTGGGTCAACTCAAATCTTTTGTCTCTTTTGTATTGTTTTTCATACATACAATCTGGGCACAAATGCTTGGAAAGATATTGTAAATATGTCCTCTCAGGCTGTGGCTTATTTTCTTTAACTCTCTGAAAGGTAACTTTTTAGGAACACAATGTCTTCATTTTAATGGTGTCCAACATAATGAGTCCTCTTCTGGTCTTGTTTAAGGATGGCATGGCCATATTTTCTTACACCATCTTCTAGAAACAATACTGCTTTCCCTGATCATTTTAGTCTACAGTCCATCTATTTAGCAATTAGTCACTTAATGATGACGTTTCGTGTGAGGTGCAGATTGAGTTTTAAGTTGTCCCATATGGAAAACCAGTTCCTTTAATGTTCTGCAGAGAAAAGAGCATCATCTTCCCTTGTGGGGGTATTTGACACTCTGGCAAAGCAGTAACTAGGGTCTGAACTTAACGAGCGGTCCTCAAAAGGGGAGAGTGGAGCACACAGATCAGTGACGGAGCACACTTTCTGCTCTCATTAGTGATTCAGCATCAGCTTCAAGGGAGACCGAGGCTGGGTGGCTGTGGAGGTGGTTGTGTCACCTACAAGGATGGAAAGAGGCGGGGGGTCAGGGGAAGCTGGGCCAACAGGACAGCGTCTCCAGCACATTAACCGGCAGCTGTGGAGGTGCTGTGTGTTCAGATGGCTGTGTGCTAGGAGAGCTAACAACACAGATGAAAGCCACCGAAAACAGATGCTGACATCTCAGAGCTGAAAGGAGGACGCAGGTCTAAGGAGAGATGGCTGCCAACCCAAACGAGCGTCCTGACGGTCAGGTGTTCAGGACCAGTAATAAGCCGTTGAATAAGCATCACAGAGACAGTAAGCAGAGGCCTTCCCAAGGCCATGCAGTCCAGCGCTCACACAGGCTGCACTTCCTGTGAGTAGCAGCAGCATCTGAGTGATGTGGGAAAGTATGCTAAGGCGGTCTCACTGGAGTCCATCATGTGGATGAAGCAGTGACTCGAGATGGCAAGTTGGGCCTTGTTCCCACAAAGGATAGGTTTCCCTGCAGGCCGCCAGGGCTCCCCAAAAGTCATAGGCAGAGCTCCCAGCCCACTCCTCCATGCCCCTCAGCTCTTCAGCTGCTCTGACCAGAAGGGTCAGAACTGGAGGGGCTTTGGGGACATGGGACTCAGGGACATGGGGAACTCAACGAGGGCCTCAGACTGTGCAGGGATGGTGGTAGTCCAGGGGCTAAGCCTCTGCACTCCCAAGACAGGGGGCCTGGGTTTGATCCCCGGTCAGGGAACTAGATCCCAACTGCTGCAATTAAGAGTTCACATGGCACAATTAAGACCCATGGCAGTTAGATAAATGAATAAATAAATACATACGTAAGAAGCTCAATCCCAGTTTCACTGCTCCAATAAATATTTTTAAATTAATCCCCGATTTTCTTAAATTTTTATCTGTACATTCAAGTTCCATTTACACAAGTGTTGTAATCAGAGCTAGCCAACAGAGTGTTTCACTCTATCTCTCAAGAAATAATTGTGTATTTTATGTATCTGAACTAGAGAACACATTCCTAGGCTTTCCAAGAACTGTATAATATTCTGCCCCAAAGCTAAATATTTAAATTTATTCCATTTACTGTGCTTATAGAAATATTTTTATGCTTGTAGTTCCTTCTAGTCTTATCTGATTCCTACCTGGTGGCTCGTATGGTGAAGAATACGCCTGCAATGCCAGAGACCCAGGTTTGATCTCCAGGTTGGAAAATCCCCTAGAGAGAGAATGGTTATTCTAAAATTTCACATATATGGACCAAATATATATGTGTATATATATACATGTTATAGTAATATATGTATTAGAAAATGAGCCTGCAGATATTTACTTGATGTAGAAAATGGAAAATAAATTCTTGGTGAAGAAAAGCTAACTCGTTCAGAGCGCCGGCGATCTAACCTCTGATTAGAGGGTTAACAGATACCTGCTCACGCAGGACCCTACTTCCGCTTGTGTGTGAAAAGTCACCAAAATTTATTCAACGTTCTAATTTCTTTTTCAGATTTCCAACGGATTCGTCCTTGAAGCCAGGAAACCCCTTACTTGTTCTCAAGCCTTCGATGTCAGTCAATGCTCGAAAAATTATTATTTCAATTTTTGAGAATGTTTTTCTTAGTAACAGAAGCAGGGAAAAGAGAGCTGCTAGAAATGTGGCAAAACCATGGTGGCGTCGGCACAGGGGCCTGGATGTCATCAGAGCCAGCAGCCTGGTGAGCCAGCGGGTGGCTCATGCCATCACATTTGTGAGGAGACAGAGGGGTGTTGGGTAAAAAAACAGAGCATATGGGGTCCATGATCTGAGAAGACATTTTCCTTATGCTGGTATTTACAAGTACAAGAAGAAAAGCTACAAACAAGAACAATTACCTGCAAATATGGTCTCCTTTCAGAGTTAATAAACATGTCATTACTACAGACACACTAAAATAATCCGTGTGTACCAGCCTCTAAAAAAAGATTTTCTTAGATTTTTATCTGTACATTCAAGTTCCATTTACACAAGTGTTGTAATCAGAGCTAGCCAACAGAGTGTTTCACTCTATCTCTCAAGAAATAATTGTGTATTTTATGTATCTGAACTAGAGAACACATTCCTAGGCTTTCCAAGAACTGTATAATATTCTGCCCCAAAGCTAAATATTTAAATTTATTCCATTTACTGTGCTTATAGAAATATTTTTATGCTTGTAGTTCCTTCTAGTCTTATCTGATTCCTACCTGGTGGCTCGTATGGTGAAGAATACGCCTGCAATGCCAGAGACCCAGGTTTGATCTCCAGGTTGGAAAATCCCCTAGAGAGGGAATGGTTATTCTAAAATTTCACATATATGGACCAAATATATATGTGTATATATATACATGTTATAGTAATATATGTATTAGAAAATGAGCCTGCAGATATTTACTTGATGTAGAAAATGGAAAATAAATTCTTGGTGAAGAAAAGCTAACTCGTTCAGAGCGCCGGCGATCTAACCTCTGATTAGAGGGTTAACAGATACCTGCTCACGCAGGACCCTACTTCCGCTTGTGTGTGAAAAGTCACCAAAATTTATTCAACGTTCTAATTTCTTTTTCAGATTTCCAACGGATTCGTCCTTGAAGCCAGGAAACCCCTTACTTGTTCTCAAGCCTTCGATGTCAGTCAATGCTCGAAAAATTATTATTTCAATTTTTGAGAATGTTTTTCTTAGTAACAGAAGCAGGGAAAAGAGAGCTGCTAGAAATGTGGCAAAACCATGGTGGCGTCGGCACAGGGGCCTGGATGTCATCAGAGCCAGCAGCCTGGTGAGCCAGCGGGTGGCTCATGCCATCACATTTGTGAGGAGACAGAGGGGTGTTGGGTAAAAACACAGAGCATATGGGGTCCATGATCTGAGACAACATTTTCCTTATGCTGGTATTTACAAGTACAAGAAGAAAAGCTACAAACAAGAACAATTACCTGCAAATATGGTCTCCTTTCAGAGTTAATAAACATGTCATTACTACAGACACACTAAAATAATCCGTGTGTACCAGCCTCTGGAAAAGTCATAATGACCTGCTTTTCCTTCACCTCAATTGTTTCAGGCCTGATTGTATCAGATAGTCAATTCTCTTCTCTCCTTAAAATGTAGCTGTTTCTTACAAGTGGTATTTCCTCAAAGTGAGCATATTTTATAGACATTTGCTTGAAATAAATTATATTCTTTTGAAATGCTTAACCTTTTTTATTATGGTAAAATATACATACCATACAATTTAGCATTTCAACCATTTTTAAGTGCTCCATTCATTGATGTGCACACAGTGATGTGCAGCCTTCGCTCCCACCCACCTTCATAGCTTTTTTGTCTTTGCAAACTGCAGCTCTGCACCCAGTAAACACTAGCCGTGTTCCATCCGCTCCGGGCCCTGAGATCAGCCCTGTGCTTGCTACCTGTAGGAATCTGATGTCTCTGGAGACCTTATGTAAGTGGCACCAGACAGTCCCTGCCTTCCTGCGACAGTGGCAATTCACCCGGCACAGAATCTTCAAGGTGCATCCATGTCGTAGGCTGTGCCAGGATTTCTCTTTCACTTTTGAAGTTACGTATTGTGAAAACAAGCATAGATAACCCAGAACAAACACAGGTCATAGTATAGCTCTGTCAGAAAACTCAGAAAATAATCAAGCAAAATGAGTTTACTTCCCAAAATGTTAAGGAGAGATTTCCAAATTGAGCTTGTCAGAGGGAGGTGAAAAAGGAAAGGTTTCCTTGGAGCTGGTGAGAAATGCTGAGGAGAAAAAAAATCACCAAGAAGGATGAAGAGACTGGGGCCAGGTGTCCAGCTTCCTTAGGAAGGACCTGCTCCTCCTGAAGCCTCCGAAATGACCTTGAACGTTGTGTGTCCACAGTCCTTTCCCAGGAAGTACCGGAGTTGTTAAGTCTGAGATCATCAGAGAGTCAAAGTGAAGACCAAAATTCATTTGCAAATGGATGGAGTGAATTTCTGACCATCTTTTAAAAGAATAATGGGAGAGTCATTTGCAAAGAGAAGAAGGATAACTTGAATAAAATGGTGGGCTTGGTAATCATTTTCAATGAGAATTAAGAACGTATTGTTTAAAAGAAAGCACCTAAAAATGGCATCACACTGACCAAGTACTCATGTGAGTTCTGAAGACTAGCCGCTGCTGATGAGAGGCTGTTGTATTTTAAGTTGCTCATGACTTTCCTCTGGAAGCATCCCTGGAGATTTCGGAGATAGAGGAGTGATCTTTCCCTGAATAACTTAGCATCAACTGGGTCCATGCAACTTGAGGGTCACATGATGCTAATTGTCTGTCAGGAACACCTGGATGGCGGTCATTCCACCTGGACATTAGGCACACAGGTCGCCGTGCCCACGACTTCCTGATATGGTAGGTCAATAGTGGAATCTGGGAACTCATCTTTCCAAAGTCCTGGATGATACTTCTAGACACGAGGCAGGTTTCCAAAAGCTCTGTTCTATCAGGCGACACTCGGTTCGGCAGCATCAACAGCTTGAAATATGGATCTTGTTTTTAAAAGGTTAACAATAAAAGCTAGCATATTCTATTGAATGAGAGTACTCGATAGTAGTGTAAACTCTTCAATAAAAGCTGTGCTGTGGGCTTCCCCTGGTGGTCCAGTGGGTAAGGACACCGCCTTGCAGTGCAAGGGGCGCCGGTTTGATCCCTGGCCTGGGAGGATCCCACATGCCACAGAGCAGCTGGACTGATGTGTCCAATTACCGAGCCGGAGCTCTGGAGCGCATGCGCCCAGAGCCGGCGCTCTGTGATGACAGAAGCCACCATGATGGGAGGCCCGCAGGAGCCAAAGAACAAAGACAGATGAAAATAGAGAAATGAAAGACCAATAGAAGTGGCCCGCCCGTCCCTCTCCCTCCCCACCCCACCCCCCAAAAAAAGATTAAAAAGAAAAAAAAACAGCTGTGCTGAAATACAGTTGCATTTTTACTGGGGCTTCCCTGGTGGCTCAGATGGTAAAGAATTCACCTGCAATACAAGAGACCTGGGTTTGATCGCTGGGTCGAGAAGATCCCCTGGAAAAGAGAATGGCAACCCACTTCAATATTCTTGCTATGAGAATTCCTTGGACAGAGGAGTCAGCGGGCTACAGTCCACGGGGTCACAAATATCTTTTACCATATGCTTGGAGCCTAGGCAAGAATCTCTAATTTCAGGATTGTTCTTGGCAGAATATTCTTAAAAGGCTTCTATATATTATCAAATTTAATACCAAGCCAATGAATGCATCTGAGAACAGGGAACTTGGAAAACAGCTTTTAAATAATAAAGACTTTACTCTCAATTATAGGTTTTGAAATCCTGTTATTCAGAACATCTCATTGTCAACGGCTTAAACACCTCAACTTCAGGAATGCTAGTGACAGACACACAGTGGGCGAATTGTCAATATTTTAGCCTTTATACATTGTGAATAAACCTGTGTGATTAAAGTATCTTAAAAGTTACAAAACCAGTGATATTTCCAAAGGTCAACCTGTCTCTTGAAATGCTCTTCTGGATAATAGTGAATGTTTGGCTAGGTACCCTGGTCACAGTTCATTCTCATCAGTCATCAGAAAAATATAATCTCGATGTAAAGGAAATGTATGGCAGGGGTGGAAAGAAGATGAGGTTATTGAAAGAGCAGTGACAGCAGGTTCAGTAATGAGTTTGCACAGAACCTCAGACAAAGCTCTGAAATTCTTCATTCCCTAGCCATCTCGGTCTTATCATGTCACACAGAATTAACCCTGAAGATATTCAGAGGCACAATATTTATCGATGATATTTTATTCCATCCAGTTCCCTGTGTTGTCATGGCAGCAGGGCAAACCCAGCTGCTGAAGAGAAATGAAAAGCCAGGTTCTGGGGTCATGAAATCTTAGGAGGTTTAGTGTGGAGCAGCATTGGGGTAGGAGGTGTATACATGCTTTTCTCTCTCCTTTTCTTATCAGGACTGGACTAAGGTCACACAAAATAGGCTAAATTCAGCAAATATGACTCTCATAAGATTTAACATCCCTAGAGAACAAATCTCACAGATTGTTCCTTTTAATGAAAAAAAAAAAAACAGCAATGTCTTGATTTTCTCTTTGATTATTCAGTGGAAAATCTAAGCATATTAATATATGTATGAAAGAAATGCATGCATGCATGCCTAATCAGTCATGTCCAATTCTTTGTGACCCCATGGACTATACACCACTAGGCTCCTCTGCCCACAGGACTTCCCAGGCAAGAATACCAGAGTGGGTTGCCATTTCCTTCTCCAGGGCATCTTCCCAACACAGGGATCAAGCCTACATCTCCTTTGTCTCCTGCACTGGCAGGATTCCAACCACTGAGTCACCTGGGAAGCCCTATGAAACACATGGCCTATTGGTCAAAACACATCAGAAGTTATTCTAAACATCTGGATGGTGAATGGAACCATCACCTGTATTATCTATACCTGAAAATCTTTAGTGGTGAAAAATATGGACTTATTAAAAATATTTTAACATGTATTTTTAAACATTAGAATATTTTAAAAGTGATTAGAATGTGGGTTTATTGGGGCAGCCATGTAATTCCCAATGTGGTAAATGCCTCACATGCATGTAGAGTTGTCTTTGCTTTGATCTGTGTAACTGAGTTATAAATGACATTTTTTTCAAATATAAGAACAGCCTGAAAATGTCATGTCTTCTTTTGAAGTTCTATGCTATTAAGTGTCCTAATTTGACTATATCAGGATTGATTCATGCCTTAATAAAACATATCAGTTCAGTTCATTCACTCAGTGGTGTCCGACTCTTTGTGACCTCATGGAACCCCGTCTTTCACCATCTCCTGGATGTCGGGCAAACTCATGGCCATTGACTCAGTGCATTCTCATCCTCTTATCGATGATATTTTATTCCATCCAGTTCCCTGTGTTGTCATGGCAGCAGGGCAAACCCAGCTGCTGAAGAGAAATGAAAAGCCAGGTTCTGGGGTCATGAAATCTTAGGAGGTTTAGTGTGGAGCAGCATTGGGGTAGGAGGTGTATACATGCTTTTCTCTCTCCTTTTCTTATCAGGACTGGACTAAGGTCACACAAAATAGGCTAAATTCAGCAAATATGACTCTCATAAGATTTAACATCCCTAGAGAACAAATCTCACAGATTGTTCCTTTTAATGAAAAAAAAACAGCAATGTCTTGATTTTCTCTTTGATTATTCAGTGGAAAATCTAAGCATATTAATATATGTATGAAAGAAATGCATGCATGCATGCCTAATCAGTCATGTCCAATTCTTTGTGACCCCATGGACTATACACCACTAGGCTCCTCTGCCCACAGGACTTCCCAGGCAAGAATACCAGAGTGGGTTGCCATTTCCTTCTCCAGGGCATCTTCCCAACACAGGGATCAAGCCTACATCTCCTTTGTCTCCTGCACTGGCAGGATTCCAACCACTGAGTCACCTGGGAAGCCCTATGAAACACATGGCCTATTGGTCAAAACACATCAGAAGTTATTCTAAACATCTGGATGGTGAATGGAACCATCACCTGTATTATCTATACCTGAAAATCTTTAGTGGTGAAAAATATGGACTTATTAAAAATATTTTAACATGTATTTTTAAACATTAGAATATTTTAAAAGTGATTAGAATGTGGGTTTATTGGGGCAGCCATGTAATTCCCAATGTGGTAAATGCCTCACATGCATGTAGAGTTGTCTTTGCTTTGATCTGTGTAACTGAGTTATAAATGACATTTTTTTCAAATATAAGAACAGCCTGAAAATGTCATGTCTTCTTTTGAAGTTCTATGCTATTAAGTGTCCTAATTTGACTATATCAGGATTGATTCATGCCTTAATAAAACATATCAGTTCAGTTCATTCACTCAGTGGTGTCCGACTCTTTGTGACCTCATGGACTGCAGCACACCAGGCTTCCCTGTCTTTCACCATCTCCTGGATGTCGGGCAAACTCATGGCCATTGACTCAGTGATGCCATCCAACCATCTCATCCTCTGTCATTTCCTTCTATTTCTGCTTCTATTTTTCTCTACATCAGGGTGTTTTTCAATGAGTCATCTCTTCGCCTCAGGTAGCCAAAGTATTAAAACTTCAGCTTCAGCATCAGTCCATTCTGCAGAGACCTTGTAGGTGGCTGCCCTGGATGGAAGGACGATCTTGAAGATACGCAAGAATCTGACTAAGTGACTGCTTAGCTATCAGGGGATAACAGCCCCTATTGTTTGCTGCCAACTCCCACATCCGGGCAGCTGGCTCATTTTATCCCAAAGAGGCTTGTTTTATCTCAACTCCCATCTTTAACACCATACTCAAATACTTGGGTTGAGAGGGAAGAATAGAAGCTTCAGCTGCCAAAAATTTTAAAACATTTCTAAGGCAAATGCATCCTGTGCAAGTTCTCAGATGAACGAAATCCTTGCCCTGCACGTGACCAAATACCTCCTGGCCTTTTTACGTTCCACGGGCAACCGTGGTCCCTCTCACAGCCTCCTCTCCTTGGTTTTCACCAGGACCTTCCCAATCAGGAAATAAGAAAAGTTGGCTGGACTTTTTGATCTACATGTGGACCTTTTTGCACAAAGTAGACTTTAAATGAATAACACTGAAAACATGAAATTCCAATTTTAAGATATCTTACATGGTTGGAAGGAAGACTAATGGATCTCGAAAGTTTGTGTTGCACAAATATGATCAATTCATTTATATAAAATAAGATTTAGCATTCTTTTCCCTTCTCCATCCTTGTCTTACTATTATGATGATTCATAAATAGCTGGATTTGAAAGAGTTGATATATTTCAGAAGAAAATGATAGAAGTCACAGAAGAAACAAACGTTTTAGAAGCTTAGATTTTACAGAAAATGCAGCTCAGTCCCTGTCTTGACTGCAAAGCAGGGCTTTTCTGGGAAAGTGTCAAATATCAAACTAATTTTAAGAGTGATAATGCATTTTGTTTACACACAAATTCAGTGTTTCTACGTCTTTTCCAGAGGAGCAGATTGTACTTTTGCGCCTCTCAACATTTTTATTAAAAACTATTCTTTTGCATCTCAGAAACTGAATGAATAATTATTATTTTCTGTCATACTGTTCTGGACTTTTTCATACTGAACCAAAATGCTTTCCTTCATTAAGCCATACAAGATCTTTCTCTTTTCTTTTTTAAAGTCTCATTTTAAATGGTTTCCATTCATGACTTGCCTGAAAGAAGCTTCTGCTTTAGAAGAATGTTTGACATGTTAATAACAGATGTCATCTTCCATGTGTCACGGGTGCCAATTAATGTACGGCCTGGGGATGGAGCAAACGGAGCTGTCATGAGCAAGGGGTTTGTTTGGTGGTGTATCAGTGTCAGTTCTGTCCACTCTGCTGGACCACCATCACCCCAGTGGGCAGTGTTGCTTGTTAAACACACACACACACACACACACACACCCCACACATGAGTTGTTGATGAAGCCTCCTTATTATTCAGAAACGCGAAAGTATCACTCTGCTTAAATGTTTACACATTTCACTTTTGAGTCCTAATTTATTTTTCACTGCATCTACCTATTTCCCTAGCATATTTCACTTATAATAAATCTTTCAGGAGAGAATCTTATACTTCCACATGCTTTACCTTAGGCAAGCCAACAGCTGCACCAAAAGCTGTTCTTTTTGAGTCTTTTTGAAGGTTTGACTGTTGTAAGATATCAAGTTCATTGTTAGTCATTTCCTGTTTACAACAAAACTATAATGCAGTTATAAAGCCTAAAGACAAACCTTCTTAAATATTACATGAATGAAATCAAAGCCTATTTTGTTCTGAACAGTAAAAGTACTTTCATAAGAGAAAGATGAAAATTCAAGTATTAGATGGGACAAAACCTCCTGTCTAAGCGACTGCATGGTGTAGAGGTCAAAGACGCAGATGCTAGAGACAGACTAGATGATTCAAACCCTGCACCTATTGCCTGATCTCAGAGCAGGGCAAGTGCAGAACCTCTCCGAGACACAGTTTTATCACTAGGGGTATTAAAATGTATCATTTAGTTAATATTTAGAAATTGTATACAAAACTGACTGGCCGAGTGCTATGTTACAGTTGGTTAAGTAGAATAAACAAATAAAGCATACATAATCATTTTATTTTTCCACCCAAGTTCAAAAGTTCTGTTCTGTTAGATTTTCCAGATTTTCCAGTAATTTTTAAAAAAAGAATAGCCATTAAATCAGTTTTGGTTCACTTTATAATTCAATGGAAGTTCATTCTGATTTGAACTTTCAGAGTTCTGTTTTGCTGGGCCTGACATTTGCAAATATAGAACTGCTTTCTTGTGTTACTTTTCTAGATGTACAAAACAAATGTATAGTTATTATTTTTAGATAAACATGAAAATATTTTAGTCAGTAGTTCTCATAATCTGAACACTATCAATGAAAAAGGGAGAATTCATATCCATGCCAAGAGCTGCACATTCTAGGTTTCAATCAAATGCTGTGAGAAGAAAAAGAAATTAAGAAAGGGAGAAAAATGGTTGCAAATAATGTTTTGAAGACTAGGCCCTCAAATGAGGCATATTTCTGGCAGCATGGGATCTTCTGGGTAGCTAGAAAACTTTCACAGCAGAAATAACTAAAAATTTTAGATCAAATAAAATATTCATCAGAGCTGAGCTTAAAAGATAGTGAGGAATGTGCTCAGATATTAAAAATAGAAATCCGACCCGGAGGACAGTGTGTGATGGCAACGGTCCTGACTTCCAGGACGAGACCGGTGGGTGCGCCTTGTTTAACCCCACGGTTGGGATAAGGCTCACGTCTTAAGATCGTGCCAGACTGGAAGTTGAAACAGATTTCTCACATTCCAGAGAACCTCTGAAAGGCCACTGACTTAGTGAAACGGTGAACCATTGCTACGTGCCTCATCAAAGACCAATCTCATAACAAAACTCTGAACAAGAAAAAGGCCCAGAAAAATCTATACCTTAGAGCACCATTCAGTGTTCAAAACCAATAGACAGTTTAGGGGAATTTACACACATAGCAAAGAGATTTTGTTTAAGGCTGTGCAGTTTGTTGTTAATGCCTTTGGATTCACTGAGTCTAGGTTTGCAAAATAATCCCAATATTCCATATCCTTCATGTTTATTTCAATGTGTTTTATTGATTGGTGGTCTGGTTTACAATTGGGTTAAAAATACAAACACACAATTTACTACATTAACCATTTTCAAGTGTGGTGGTGGTAGTTTAGTCGATCAGTAGTATCTGACTCTATGCCCCATCGACTATAGCTCACTAGGATCCTCTGTTCATGGAATTTCCCAGGCAAGAGTACTGGATTAAGTGGCCATTTCCTTCTCTAGACAATCATCCTGACCCTGGAATGAAATCTGAGCCCCCTGCATTGCACGCAGATTCCCTACCACTGAGCCACCAGGGATTTCTGTTTTAAACTATAGCATACAATAATACATATATTCACATTCTTGTACTAATCCTCTAGAACTTTCCCATCTTGAAAAACTGCTGAAACCATCCAACTTCTTATCCTTCCTTCTTCCTATATACAGGCAATCACCACTCCAGGAGTTTCTTCAGAGTTTCTGAGGGTTGGAATCTGTTAGACACTTTGCACAGATGGAATCATTCTTCTGTGCCCAACTTATTTCAGTTAACCTAATTTCTTTCAGGTTCACCCATGTAATAGCACACAAGAGGATTTCCTTCTTTTTAAAGGCTGCATAATATTCCACTGTATGTTTGTACTGTGCTTTATCATTCACCTGTCAACGGACACTGAGGTTTTGTCTACCCTCTGGCTATTGTGAATAATGTTGCAGTGAACACAAGAGTGAAGATATCTCCTTAAGGCCCTGTTTTATTTCTTCTGGATAAATATCCATAGTAGGACTGCTGATCCAATGGTAATTCTCCTTTCAATTGTCTGCAAAACCTCCATAATTTTTCTACAACAGCTGCAGCATTGTACGATCTCATGAACAACTCACAAGGGTTCCAGTTTTTTCATTTTTTTTTATCGATCTCATGAAGCAAAACAATATTCAAAAAAATATCCTTCATGTGTTCAAAACCAATAGACAGTTTAGGGGAATTTACACACATAGCAAAGAGATTTTGTTTAAGGCTGTGCAGTTTGTTGTTAATGCCTTTGGATTCACTGAGTCTAGGTTTGCAAAATAATCCCAATATTCCATATCCTTCATGTTTATTTCAATGTGTTTTATTGATTGGTGGTCTGGTTTACAATTGGGTTAAAAATACAAACACACAATTTACTACATTAACCATTTTCAAGTGTGGTGGTGGTAGTTTAGTCGATCAGTAGTATCTGACTCTATGCCCCATCGACTATAGCTCACTAGGATCCTCTGTTCATGGAATTTCCCAGGCAAGAGTACTGGATTAAGTGGCCATTTCCTTCTCTAGACAATCATCCTGACCCTGGAATGAAATCTGAGCCCCCTGCATTGCACGCAGATTCCCTACCACTGAGCCACCAGGGATTTCTGTTTTAAACTATAGCATACAATAATACATATATTCACATTCTTGTACTAATCCTCTAGAACTTTCCCATCTTGAAAAACTGCTGAAACCATCCAACTTCTTATCCTTCCTTCTTCCTATATACAGGCAATCACCACTCCAGGAGTTTCTTCAGAGTTTCTGAGGGTTGGAATCTGTTAGACACTTTGCACAGATGGAATCATTCTTCTGTGCCCAACTTATTTCAGTTAACCTAATTTCTTTCAGGTTCACCCATGTAATAGCCCACAAGAGGATTTCCTTTTTTTTAAAGGCTGCATAATATTCCACTGTATGTTTGTACTGTGCTTTATCATTCACCTGTCAACGGACACTGAGGTTTTGTCTACCCTCTGGCTATTGTGAATAATGTTGCAGTGAACACAAGAGTGAAGATATCTCCTTAAGGCCCTGTTTTATTTCTTCTGGATAAATATCCATAGTAGGACTGCTGATCCAATGGTAATTCTCCTTTCAATTGTCTGCAAAACCTCCATAATTTTTCTACAACAGCTGCAGCATTGTACGATCTCATGAACAACTCACAAGGGTTCCAGTTTCTTCACATCCTTAACATCACTTCTATTTTCTGCTTTTGTTATCACTGGCGATGGCATCAGTGTTACTGGTTGTCTTGGCTGATGCAAGGCAATATTTCAGAGACTGAGTTGCATCCTTGATAATTAATGATGATGAAAACATTTTCAAATGCTTGTTCACTGTATGTATCTATAGTTTGGAAAGATGTCTATTCAAGTTGTTGTTCAGTTTTTAAGTCATGTCCGACTCTCTGCAATCCAAGGACTGCAGCACACCAGGCTTCCCTGCCCTTCACAATCTCCTGGACTTTGCTCAAACTCACATCCATTGAGTCAATGATGCCATCCAAACATTTCAACTTCTGTCGCCCTCTTCTTCTCCTGCCTTCAGTCTTTCCCAGCATCAGAGCCTTTTCCAATGAGCTGGCTCTTCTTCAGGACCTACTGTTTAAAGACCTACTTTGACTCTTTAAACATTTCCAATACACTTTACAACTACAGAATTGCTATTTGGTTCTTTATAATGATTCCTGTCTTCACTGATACTCTGGTGAGTTTCTGTCATCACATCTTCCTCTTTTTCCACAGACCTGGCTTCCTTTAATTCCTGGAACATAGGGAGGACGGCTGTGATGAAGAGCTGGAGGAGTCTGACCTTTGTGCTCTTTCTACAACAGTTTTGGTCTCCTCTTCTTTTCCTGTTTAGGGAACACGTTTTCTGTTTCTCTGCATGTCTTATTGATGATGGAACATTTAAGAGAATGCATGTTGTAAATGCTGATCTGCACTCTTACCTGAGTTCCGAGTCCCCTCCTCCGGGGCTTATGTGGTCACTGTAGTGGCTGGTGGACTCAGCAGTGTCTACTCCCTGCACACTGCATGGCTCTGATGCTTCCCCTCAAAGGAAGCATCGTTCCCCCACGTCTTCCTGGAACAAGAGTGTGTACAAGATTCTCTTGTCTGTCTTCTCGGAAGTCTCTCTCTTAAGCTGTCTGCCTGGTGGTATCACACCAGCTGTTCCCTTCCACTAATTTTCAGTTGATTGCTTTACTGTTTTCAGTAATTTTCTGGGACATACATTGTTGCACTGTCTGTGACAGTTAAGTCTGGGATAATTTGCATGAGTCATCCTTGAAGTCCCTCTCTGAGGTTTGTTTCCTCCCCAGGAGGGCTCCTCCCTGCCATCTCTTTTTCTAGCCATTTCTGCTCATTTTCCATGTGCTGTAGGATACACTTGTTGCTTTCATGGGGCTTCCATGCATGTGTGCTAAGTCACTTCAGTCGTGTGCAACTCTTTGTGACCCATGGACTGTAGCCCACCAGGCTTCTCTGTCCATGGGATTTTCCAGGCAAGAATATTGGACTGGGTTGTTAATTCCTTCTCCAGGGAGTCTTCCTAACCCAGGAATTGAACCTGCATCTTCCGTGTCTCCTGCATTACAGCAGATCTTTACCTGCAGAGCCATAGGAGAAGCCTTATGTTTCAGGCATGTACATTAAATTTCGATATTATGATTGCTCACAAGGAAGTCCAGTTACCTGTTTTCAGATTAAAAGTCACTGTTTTGAGAGAGTTTAGCATTCATTTTCAAGGAATTCTTTCGTGCTCTGGGAAAAGAACAGTTTTCCAGAGAGTAATTGTTACATAATTTATGGTATTTTGTTGTTGTTAACTCTTTTCATTAATTCCTTTTAATGTTTATGCTAGCCTTTAAAGGAATTGGGAAAATTTCTCCCTCCTTTAAAGATGTAACTTTTCACCAGCACTCACAGGCAGGCACAATGTTAAGTGTCTCCTGCCTAAAGGTCATAGCACTTAAATATCTATAGAGAATGCATGTTGTAAATGCTGATCTGCACTCTTACCTGAGTTCCGAGTCCCTCCTCCGGGGCTTATGTGGTCACTGTAGTGGCTGGTGGACTCAGCAGTGTCTACTCCTGCACACTGCATGGCTCTGATGCTTCCCCTCAAAGGAAGCATCGTTCCCCCACGTCTTCCTGGAACAAGAGTGTGTACAAGATTCTCTTGTCTGTCTTCTCGGAAGTCTCTCTCTTAAGCTGTCTGCCTGGTGGTATCACACCAGCTGTTCCCTTCCACTAATTTTCAGTTGATTGCTTTACTGTTTTCAGTAATTTTCTGGGACATACATTGTTGCACTGTCTGTGACAGTTAAGTCTGGGATAATTTGCATGAGTCATCCTTGAAGTCCCTCTCTGAGGTTTGTTTCCTCCCCAGGAGGGCTCCTCCCTGCCATCTCTTTTTCTAGCCATTTCTGCTCATTTTCCATGTGCTGTAGGATACACTTGTTGCTTTCATGGGGCTTCCATGCATGTGTGCTAAGTCACTTCAGTCGTGTGCAACTCTTTGTGACCCATGGACTGTAGCCCACCAGGCTTCTCTGTCCATGGGATTTTCCAGGCAAGAATATTGGACTGGGTTGTTAATTCCTTCTCCAGGGAGTCTTCCTAACCCAGGAATTGAACCTGCATCTTCCGTGTCTCCTGCATTACAGCAGATCTTTACCTGCAGAGCCATAGGAGAAGCCTTATGTTTCAGGCATGTACATTAAATTTCGATATTATGATTGCTCACAAGGAAGTCCAGTTACCTGTTTTCAGATTAAAAGTCACTGTTTTGAGAGAGTTTAGCATTCATTTTCAAGGAATTCTTTCGTGCTCTGGGAAAAGAACAGTTTTCCAGAGAGTAATTGTTACATAATTTATGGTATTTTGTTGTTGTTAACTCTTTTCATTAATTCCTTTTAATGTTTATGCTAGCCTTTAAAGGGAATTGGGAAAATTTCTCCCTCCTTTAAAGATGTAACTTTTCACCAGCACTCACAGGCAGGCACAATGTTAAGTGTCTCCTGCCTAAAGGTCATAGCACTTAAATATCTATAGAGAATAGTGGGTTTTTTGAACCAGTACATTTATCATCTCCTGGAGAGGGAAAGAAAGAAAAAGATTTTACGTCTTTGTCATTACAGTTAATTCTAATAGACACAGCAGCTGACACTTTCATGATGTTTTATCAATATGTCAGCCATGACACAAACTGTAAACCTTTGCTCTCAGGATCAGAGAGAAATTCCTTTTAAAAGCATAATGACCAGAGATGGAATGAGGACTCACTAGAGGTCCAGTGAACCACCAGGAGCTGAACATTTATAGTGCTGTATGTGAACAGGCGCCTCTAGCTTACACTCGGGATATGGAAACTAGACTTGATTCTGTGCTAAAGGCTTAGCGAGTAGGGATTTCAAGAACACTATCATCTTGTTGCTTTTTTTCCTCATGAATATGTAACCAGTGCAGATACTTAGAGGGAGTGCATCCCTATAGTGGTGGAAATAACAAATATAATGTTTCACTTTGGGATAACAGTTCCATATTCCTCCAGGAGACTGAATCCCATGAGAAACAATAACCAGGTATCTTGAAGTGTTCCTATAGCTCCTCAACTGAAATATTCATATGATGTGGAGCAAATTACCACAGAGAGGTTCATGGCCAAAACAAAGTGATTAAATCATGATCAGCCTGTCTCCACTTAGCTTTCAGATATTCCACGGAGGAATAAAGCTGCTTAATTTCTGAGGGCTCTGATTAACTGAGAACTGTGCAGTACCGAGGGACTTTTTACTGAATCTAAATCTGCTGTTTCTTAATACAGTTTCCTCAAGAAGTCACCTTATCTTCCCACATCACTGTGATTTATTTTAGACCCAATGATTTATTTACTGGCCACCACTCTTCAACATCCCCCACATCTACAAATGACAAGTCATACCAATTAACTATTCAAATAAGCCAGTGCACCCTGTTTCAGGTCCCTGTTCTCAGCATCCTTGTCTCCATTTTCTGGCTTCCACTGCCCCCCTCTGACCACGATGAGGCCCCTCTGAGTATCTCCCCACATCACAGTACTCACATTTTCTAATTCCGTTCTCAGACTATTTGGAGCTGAATTGTCCCCCTAAAGCTGCTGTGTTGATGTAGTAACCCCAAGTGCCCCAGAATGGGGTGGCTTTGGAGGCAGGGACAGCATCATCCTACACAGAGACCATTCTAGGAGGTCAGGATGCTCTTTGTCACAACCAGCCACATGGAATTGCTGAAAGTAATCAACAACCAATAAAGCAAACAAAACTGGAATTCCCGGGAGTCCTTTATCATTCCCACAGGATTTGTCCTAAGGGAGCGGTCTCTGTGGTTCATCCTTGTGTCCGTTCATAGCATGGAGACAGGGGTCATTTTCTACACTCAGTGAGGTGCAGTGCCAGTCGACAGTTTAGAACCACGGAGCTCTGAGAAAGTCTTGCTGACAAATGTCCATACAAAGTGCTCTCTCAACGGCAAAGAAACAAGTGCAGAGAGTGGATCTGAACACACTGCTGACCATTGCAGAGCAGCATCTAGAATGTCCTCTTAGGTCTCTTTTTAATTTAATTCTTATTTGTAAATTTTTTACTAGGGCTATTATCTAGTATATAAAAAACATTTCTGCAGGAAATTAAGGGAGTTATTAATAAGGACAGTATGAATAATTCAACATAAAATTATAGGAAAAAAGCAAGATACACACAAGGATAATGATAAGGGGGGGTCATTTTTTAGACAGTTTTTAAGGTAGATTTCCATGAAGCCACTGAGTATGTGTGTGTACTCAGTCATGTCTGACTCTTTGCGACCCCATGGACTGTAGCCTGCCGTGTCTCCCTGTCCATGGAATTCTCCAGGCAAAAATACTGAAGTGGGTAGTCATGTCCTCCTCCAGGGGACCTTCCCAACCCAGGGACTGGACCTGGGTCTCTTGTGTCTCCTGCCTTGGATTCTTTACCACTAGGGCCACCTGGGATGAAGCGATCAGTTCATACCTAATATCCATGTTCTATCTAAATACAAAAAAAGAATTCAGTGCTGATGTTCACACTGGTAAACATTGAATATTGTGAGACCAAATGCCTCAGCAAATATCTCATGCCCCCTGACTGAGCCTGACTGTCTAGAACAGGTCGAGGGTGAGGGCTGAGGACGCCGAGGTGGATGCCCCAGATTCAGCCTCGGGCTTCGCTGCTCTTGATCCCTTTCTGGCACCATCTGATAGTTCAGGTTCTCAGTAGGGACTTTTAAAGTCACCTGAGACTCCCAGCTGGCCAGATCTCTCATAACTACTGGAGGGTCCTAGGACTCTACCCTGCCCAGCATGCAGCTCCTGGGCAGACCCATGTCTTCTGGGCCCCCTTGCCAAGGGGCTCCCCTCACAAGTACAGTTCCTGCATCTACAGTAGGTGCTCGGGAGGCTTTAGAAAGCAAATGCAAGGATGAAAGAACCATGCTCTTCAGTCAGCTTTTTAATGATAAATGATAAAAAGGTATTATTCTGGAACTCTTCTGTCTATGGAGTGTCTGAATTGTCAATCATTAAATATCGAGAGGTGCCCCTGTGACTTCTGAAAAGTCATATACAATTTGATGCTTAAACATTCCCATTCACTTTAGAGTTTGGAACCTCAGAGTCTCGATATTAATATTCCACATCATCAAAGGATTTCAGGAAGCATCCTTCAGCTACCATTTTGATTTTGATGTCAGATTGGGGATTCCTGCAGACAACTGTCAACTGTCCCTCAAGGCAAAGAAATGAAAGAAATAAAATTTCTCTTTTAAGATAAATGATGAACAGAGGATTGTCTGTATCTAAGGTAATTTAGTCTTCAGGAAACAAGTCTCCAGGGAACTTCGTAGCTTTGGATTGTAGTCATGACTGATTTAAATGGTTTGTGCCTCCTTGTGGATCTATTCTGGATTGTTTTTCAATTAGAAAAAAGAAAATTGATCTCACTTTACAACTGCCTTCACAACTTAAAATATATCAATATGCAGACTTCCCTGGCAGTCCAATGGTTAACACTTTACCTTCCAGTGCAGAGGGTATGGGCTCAATCCCCGGTCAAACTCTCCATAAAATGCAATGAGTTCTACATAATGTACAATGAATTCTCCATGACATTTAGTTTTTCTAGACTAGGGTGCTTGTCAAAGGGGCATCAAATTTGGTGTAGTTTTCAATAAGAGAATATGTTTAAATGTTAATTTTAAATTGATTTATATGAATGGATATCAAAAAAGAAAACGTTAGTTGTATGTGCATTTGAGTTGTTCATTAAAAGTAGGGATTAACTGGCTTTTTTAGTAATGAATAACTCTAGCTTAGCAAAAATGCTGCATCTGTTGCTAGTAGGGGATTAAGCATAATTTGATATTTAAAAGGTTAAATGAGCTCTACAGGGACAATAGACAGGAAATCAGACTTAATAGGACTCTACCCTCCCAGGGCTCCTGGGCAGACCCATGTTTTTAAGGCTCCCCTCACAAGTACAGTTCCTGCATCTACAGTAGGTGCTCGGGAGGCTTTAGAAAGCAAATGCAAGGATGAAAGAACCATGCTCTTCAGTCAGCTTTTTAATGATAAATGATAAAAAGGTATTATTCTGGAACTCTTCTGTCTATGGAGTGTCTGAATTGTCAATCATTAAATATCGAGAGGTGCCCCTGTGACTTCTGAAAAGTCATATACAATTTGATGCTTAAACATTCCCATTCACTTTAGAGTTTGGAACCTCAGAGTCTCGATATTAATATTCCACATCATCAAAGGATTTCAGGAAGCATCCTTCAGCTACCATTTTGATTTTGATGTCAGATTGGGGATTCCTGCAGACAACTGTCAACTGTCCCTCAAGGCAAAGAAATGAAAGAAATAAAATTTCTCTTTTAAGATAAATGATGAACAGAGGATTGTCTGTATCTAAGGTAATTTAGTCTTCAGGAAACAAGTCTCCAGGGAACTTCGTAGCTTTGGATTGTAGTCATGACTGATTTAAATGGTTTGTGCCTCCTTGTGGATCTATTCTGGATTGTTTTTCAATTAGAAAAAAGAAAATTGATCTCACTTTACAACTGCCTTCACAACTTAAAATATATCAATATGCAGACTTCCCTGGCAGTCCAATGGTTAACACTTTACCTTCCAGTGCAGAGGGTATGGGCTCAATCCCCGGTCAAACTCTCCATAAAATGCAATGAGTTCTACATAATGTACAATGAATTCTCCATGACATTTAGTTTTTCTAGACTAGGGTGCTTGTCAAAGGGGCATCAAATTTGGTGTAGTTTTCAATAAGAGAATATGTTTAAATGTTAATTTTAAATTGATTTATATGTATGGATATCAAACAGAAGAAAAGCACTGTTAGTTGTATGTGCATTTGAGTTGTTCATTAAAAGTAGGGATTAACTGGCTTTTTTAGTAATGAATAACTCTAGCTTAGCAAAAATGCTGCTTCTGTTGCTAGTAGGGGATTAAGCATAATTTGATATTTAAAAGGTTAAATGAGCTCTACAGGGACAATAGACAGGAAATCAGACTTAATATTGGGTTTTTGGCCATAAAGCAGGTTGTTTTTATCTCTAATACACTGAGAGACTGAACATACAAGCAATGAATATACACAACAAAAGAACTCTGACCTATGATCTCTACAGCAAGGTCAATGCGTTATGGCTCCAGTTTTTAACTGAGGACCAGACAGAGGAAACCAAAGACTCATCCCTCTTCTGGTTGGCCCCTCTCCGCCTGCCCTCCCCCAATTTGGAACTGCAGGTATCTGAACTTTTCCTTTATTCTTTGTGAAGCTCACTTCCCCCTCTGCCCACCTCTGAGTCTTTGCCAGGGCACAGGTGACCATGGCTGATTCCCAGCTACACCATGCAGTGAGTAAGTAGCCTCTTTGGGTCTCATTTGAGTGGTCTTTGCTGGTTGCTACAGAACTGATAACTGTTAAAACCAACCTGCTTGAGAGAGTGGCATTTCAATTAGAAGAGAAAACTGTTTGAGAGGATCCCTTCTGTTTCTTATCACAGTCTTTGACTTTTGCTGGCCAATCTCATTTCTCTGTCTCAGTTCTGAGAGTGAGTGGTTCCATTGTTCTTCTGCCTTTATTTTCTAGCAGCCTTTCAATATCTGAAGGAGGATATGCGTGTGTCTAGGACCTAAACGTAAGAAGTCAGGGAAGCTCTTTGTCACGTGCTGGCTATGTTAGTCTGTGGTAGACATTTCCAGGGCTAGTGAGAGTCTACAAACCCATTTAAATGAACAGGGATCCACTCCTCTGGTGAGCACTGAGCCTTGTCTGTGAGGCCTTCTAGCTCCCCAGCATCCTCCTAGTTGCCTCTTTATTCATGGTTTCTGTCTCTTTGACTTTAAAACAATCGATCTGACACTGTTTGTGTTGCTCCCTCTCCCACTTGCTCTAGGAATGTGCTAATAGTTATGTATTCTGTGGCCAGTGTGTGCCAGGCCACGGGGGGTTACCATTTAGTAAACTAGGTACAGTGAGATCTGTCATCTCTGCTTCTGATTCCAGAATGTGATTAAACATTGCCATTGGCACCAAGATTCAGCCTTCTGACTGCAGGGTATGATTCACTAAACTTGTTGGCTCTAGAAATACCCTCCACCAAAGACTTCTAAGTACGCTGTATACCAAAAACACTGAACTTTACCTGTGTTCCCAGAAAACAACAAGTTGATGGACCCTTTTGACCTTTTGTATTCCAGGAAATGACGGATGACAAAGGCTCCCTGTCCCAAATTCTCCTAGATGTCTATCCAGGTTCATCCCTTCTTAGGACAACAATCTAGAGGACTCCTTCCCCACCTGCTTCTCTGGGGCACAGGCCCCTTCCTCCTTCGAAGAATTCCTTGTGAGTGAGTGTGAGTCAGAGAAAACGTAATTAGTCTGTTTAACATGCCCTGTCTATCAGAACTCTCAGTCGCAGGTCGACCTGGTGTTGGATGTAGTTTTAAATTGACAATGAATCCTATTTAATTCTATGACTATTCATTTAATCATTGTCTCTTTACCAGCTAGTTGGCAGTGTTATTTCATTTGCCTCTTATTCTCTGTCGACAGAGTGAAGGACTGAAAGACTGGTGAATTGTAGGGCTTAAAATTTCTTATGATCCATAAAAACCAAACACTTCCATAACCTGCTCTGTTTCTTGTCTACTCTCTATTAAAGTGACTTTACTATTCCCCCAAAATAGTAAATATTTTGCCTGGGTAGGGTAGGAAAACATTGCAAGTAACGATCTTGTTAATTGAACGCTTTAAAGGAACCAGTAAGTCTTCACCCTGTGATCCTTTCCAGCTACACCCCACACTGAAGAGCACACCTTAAACCACACAGTAAAATCCCAGTAAACACCCCATTGGAGCCCCACCCCCCTCTGACAAGCTCTAACAGCATCCGCTGAGAGTCATCGGTTTAATTCTATTTTTTAAGTTCCATTTTATACTTTTTTTTAATAATATTTTTAATAGCATAACACCTACATTTCTCCTTACTTTTAAAAGCCAACATAATATTATACATTTTTTTCTAAAATGTGCATGTATGAGCTCATTTTCACATTGGTCCCTTGGAAAAGACAGCAAACACTTTCTCAGTGTGTATCAGGCAGGCTTCCTTCAACAGGACAAACCCATGGCTTTCTAAGTCTCCACAGAGGGAGAGTCCCTCAACATTTCAAGAGGTTCTTCCCCTCATCTTTATTTTTCTGCACTTTCTAAGGTAATAACCTATTCATACACAGTGCCCCTCCACCTAGGAGGCCAGCAGACTGGAAGATCTCATTATTGCTCACTATTCTTCTCTTTGCCTAGTTAACTGCTTTTGTAAAGCACTGATTTACACACAATAGGTCTCCCTGCAAATTATCTTCATTGGAAAAGATTCTGATGCTGGGAGAGATTGAGGGCAGGAGAAGTGGAGGATAGAGGATGAGGTGGTTGGATGGCATCACTGAGTCAATAGACATGAGTTTGAGCAAACCCTGGAAGATAGTGAAGGACGGGGGCAGGCGGGGCAGATGGAGCTGAACTGCAGTGAAGCCTGTGTCAACCTGGGCCACCCAGGCTCCAGCCCTTACACTGGGCTTCCACCAGGCCTGGCCATGCTTCCCTGGAAGCATGTGCCCCTCCCTGGGCCAAGCAGCCACTTCAACTGACACAGACCAACCTACCGCTCATGCCCTAGCAGTTCTGAAGACAGGTTCATCATGAAGAGAACCCGGGCAGCCCACCTCCACGCCCATCCCCTCCTGCTCCTCCTGACCCTTCGTTTAACCCTCAGGCCAAGTTAAAGTTTACACCCTAGAGACCTTCACAGAACCTGGGAGAATCATAGAGCAAAAGCTTCACAGCCTCACGAAGAAATAGTCACACACGTGACTCACATTCTGTCAGTCTTCTGCCTGTAGATCCCAGCCAGATGGCCCTGGCCCTGCTCCAGCTCATGGAGGTGCTGACAAGACTGTCTCTATCCTAACACTGGCCATACTGTGCTTGTCACTCTCGTCTATCTTGTCTTTGGCACCTAGATTGTGAGAGAGAGTTCAGTAGTTCAAGCCATGTGCTTCTCAGGGTCACCTTGGGAATCGGGAGATGCAAATGTCCAAGGGCCTTGGTCCTCCTTCCAGCCTGGCTCTCTGATCTTCTCAGAGATGCTGCTATGAGTCAACCTTTGAGAACCACACGCAGTGACAAACAGTGAAATCCAGAGCTCTGCAGAATGTTCTAAAACCTTCTGTCCCACTCTCCCTCTCTCCCTTTCTCTCCCTCCATTTCTCCCTCTCTCTCTGTTTCTCTCTCCTACCTGTCTCTCTCTCCCCCTGAGTTACTTTCCTACAATTCCTCATGATTTTCCTTCTTGGCACATTAAGAAGATTTGTAGTCTCTGACAGTTCCAAGTGTCCAGGTGTTTGGCATCTTATATCTTGATATATAGATGCTTGACAGGAGCCAGCCCTTGTACACACTCCCTACCAGGGCATGCGTGGACTGCCTGATGCTTTTGCAAGTTTAAAGTCTCAGCAGTCCCTTTTGGCATGGTAATTGTTTACAGAGGTTCAGCTCGAAAGAATCCTTGTGGATAAAGAAAAGAAGAATACTAATAAACAGGCTAGGTTTGCCCTGCTGGAAGTGTAGAATTGCACTGTTTTCTAATAGAGGAGAATTCTCATATTAATAACATGAAAAGAACTCTCTAATATCAACTCAGGTAGTCTGTGGTTTCTCACTACTCTGTAATTATCTGAACAGAAACAGAACATCCAAGTAGGTTCTGACTTTGCCAAAAGATGCTGCCTGTGCCTTCTCTGGATCGATAATCACAGGAGGGGGAAAGAACACCTGGAGAAACCAAATAATTGTTTTAGTCCTTCTTGACTCCCATCTACCAGAAGAAACTGATGCTCAAGAGCATGATGAACATCTGCTTCACAACAAAGAAGCCTCACATGGAGCACACAGTAGAGATTTATGAATTAAAAGTACAAGTTATTAGACTCACAGAGCTAAAACATTCTGATAAATGTGAGGCATAAAGAAGAAAAGATAGTGTCCAAACAATTTCGTATTGCAGAGGAACAAATCATGAAACTGGAAACTAGTCTTTTCAAAACCTTGACTGCATGACTAACATGCACACTGCAAACATTAAAATAGCCACACTTTTGATAATATGTTTTCATATGTAACTTATTCTAGCTATTAAGAGAATTTATTATACCACTCTGTATATTTTCATTAACATTATAAAGACGCGTAAGTTGTAATAGTGAATGAGTAAAACTTTTATTCTGTTGGAAACTATTTTAAATAAAGACAATTTGAAATGAATTGATTGTGACTAAATTTAAGAACTATCAATTTGTAAGCATTCCTTTAAACAAATATTTCATCACAGAATAAGATGGATCATGTAATTCTGGGTGATATTTGTTACTTAAGCTTCTAAGTGTAAAATGTCAAATTATAACTCCTTTTGGAAAATACATGTAGATTGTGTTAAATTATGCATATAGTATTAAAATTAAGACCAACATAAAAACAAAACACAAAGTCAAGCCCCTAAACTTGAACTTATTCATACCTATTCATTTGGCCTAGAACCAGTTTCTCAATAATTTATAGAGTTTTAACTTTAAAACTAGAATTGTCTTTTTAGGAAAGCTTTCGGGTTTTCAAATCAATTAAAAAAGTCAAGCTGAAATTAGCTTTATTTTCATTCTCCTTTGTACCTTATATTTGCACTTATATCCCCCACCTCTGGCCACACTTCTCATCCTTTGGTTTTGTGGAAGGTGCGTCTCCTCATGGTGCAGGTGCAGCAGCCTGAGCCCCCGTCCAGCCCTCGGGCTTCTGGGTGACCTCCAGGATGTAGGTTCTGACTTTGCCAAGATGCTGCCTGTGCCTTCTCTGGATCATATCCAAAAATAAAATTGTTTTAGTCCTTCTTGACTCCCATCTACCAGAAGAAACTGATGCTCAAGAGCATGATGAACATCTGCTTCACAACAAAGAAGCCTCACATGGAGCACACAGTAGAGATTTATGAATTAAAAGTACAAGTTATTAGACTCACAGAGCTAAAACATTCTGATAAATGTGAGGCATAAAGAAGAAAAGATAGTGTCCAAACAATTTCGTATTGCAGAGGAACAAATCATGAAACTGGAAACTAGTCTTTTCAAAACCTTGACTGCATGACTAACATGCACACTGCAAACATTAAAATAGCCACACTTTTGATAATATGTTTTCATATGTAACTTATTCTAGCTATTAAGAGAATTTATTATACCACTCTGTATATTTTCATTAACATTATAAAGACGCGTAAGTTGTAATAGTGAATGAGTAAAACTTTTATTCTGTTGGAAACTATTTTAAATAAAGACAATTTGAAATGAATTGATTGTGACTAAATTTAAGAACTATCAATTTGTAAGCATTCCTTTAAACAAATATTTCATCACAGAATAAGATGGATCATGTAATTCTGGGTGATATTTGTTACTTAAGCTTCTAAGTGTAAAATGTCAAATTATAACTCCTTTTGGAAAATACATGTAGATTGTGTTAAATTATGCATATAGTATTAAAATTAAGACCAACATAAAAACAAAACACAAAGTCAAGCCCCTAAACTTGAACTTATTCATACCTATTCATTTGGCCTAGAACCAGTTTCTCAATAATTTATAGAGTTTTAACTTTAAAACTAGAATTGTCTTTTTAGGAAAGCTTTCGGGTTTTCAAATCAATTAAAAAAGTCAAGCTGAAATTAGCTTTATTTTCATTCTCCTTTGTACCTTATATTTGCACTTATATCCCCCACCTCTGGCCACACTTCTCATCCTTTGGTTTTGTGGAAGGTGCGTCTCCTCATGGTGCAGGTGCAGCAGCCTGAGCCCCCGTCCAGCCCTCGGGCTTCTGTGCCCCAGGAGTCTGACCTCTACCCTTCTCCTTAGCGCATGTAGAACAGCACCCAGAAAGCTTGTTCACGGCTCCCTGCTTCCCAATACCTCGTATCTTTCCTCTCAGACACTATTAGAAATAGATATTGTCTTCTTTTTCCTACTTGATCTTGTTAAATCTGCTCATTCTATAGAAAGTAAAAGCGTTAATTGTGTTCGACTCTTTACAACCCCATGGGCTGTAGCCCACCAGGCTCCTCTGTCCACGGGGTTCTCCAAGCACGAATAATAGAGAGGGTTGTTATTTCCTTCTCAGGGGATCTTCTCAACCCAGGGAGTGAACTTGGGTCTTTTGAATTGGCAGGCAGGTTCTTTACCAGTGAGCCACTTGGGGAGCCCATATACACATACACAAATGTGCACTCACACTGTGTAATAGAAAGATAGTTAGATGTGGAAAATATTTTGTATTCATCACCTGTCTATCTATCCATCCTCATTTATCTACAAAGAAATAAACCTGTCCTGACTCATGATACATGGAAGAATTAGGCCTGTGTCTTCTCTACTTCAAGTCTCAGTATTTCTTTCCTAGGTTCCTTAACTTGGCTTTGTGTTGATATCTCCTTGTCTTGTTCAAAAACATCTCAATCTTCTATGTGTATCTTCCAAAGCATACAGTTTCACTTTAGCTTGTATTTGAGCGTTAAATAAATAATACCGTAGTGGCTGTAACTTTCTCTAGCTTTGGTTTTGTTTAAACACCATGATGTTTAATTACCTGTGTGGTTATTGTGTAACTCTACTTTGTTTACTTTTCTCTTCTGCAATGTTTACTTCTCTGCACAATTTTTTTTGGTTACAGTATCATGAAATATTTATACATTGCACTAGCAGTTTATATGGAGTTGTTCTCCATTCTTGGTGTTTACAAAGAATGCTGTTAGGAACATTTTTGAAAATGCTTTACAAAATGATCCAAATTGCCATCTAAACTGGTTTTTATACTTTACACTGGTACCATGCTTACTAATTTTTGCTAAAATATTGGTCATAAAGTAATGTCACACTGTTTGTAACTTCACTTGCCTGAGTAAAATGAACAGTGAGCAATAACTTGTTTACATGATGATATTATTTCTTTGCTGAAAAATGTGTGTCACAATAGTGGTTACTTTGCTTTATTAGGAATTTTATATATCCTGAATATTAATTAATTGTTTATAATATATTACAAATAAGTTTTTCCATTTTGTTGCATAATATAGCTTCCTTCCTCTGAGATTACAAAGAGAAGATTTTATACATTTTCCTCTATTTAAAGCTTTGAGTTTCAAATTTAGGTCTCTGATTTTGCGTAAAATATGAGATAACACATTTCTCTTGTTTTAGGTGTGTGGGAAAGATAGCATTTGTTACTTCTCTGCCCTTTTAAAAATATGCACCATGCCCTAGCATACTTACAGCCATGCAACATACTTATTTAGTGCACTTGATGAGTGTCATGTACAGGTATACCTGCGTAATCATTACCTAACTACACAGGTGTAGAAATCTAAGATAGGAAACATTGCAGCATCATGGAAGGTTTTCTCGCATCTGTTCCCTGTCAACAACACTCCTTCTCCATGAATTAATCCCTCACGTCCTAACCAGTCACAAACATATTAAACTTTGCATGGAATTCTGCAGTCTCTGTTCTTACCCATCTTATCCCCAGAGTTACTGTTGCTCCTTTCAGGGAACATAACAACATAGTCTCCAGTCATGTGTATTTTAGAGGGAAGGAACTTATTGGAATCCTATGTTGATTTTTCACACCCTCTGCCATTGCTCATAATAATCACATCTGCCACCACCAGGAAAATGTGCCTTACACACTCCTTACTCACTCCTATTTTACTGAAAGAGGTTTTAAAATACCTGACACTTTGGGCAGAAAAGTGGAGAAATACTAGTGTGACAGAAGTGAAAATGGGAATATATTCTTGTTCACACACACTCTGGACTCTGAATTACTTTTATACGCTCAGCATCCAGCAGTTAGAGCCTCAAAACAACAGCTACCTTGCTGTAGTCTCCACTCTATCGCATTACTTCAGGTTCTGTTCCTTTTGATGGCGACCATTGCTTTGTACACCTGCTGCCACTCATCCCAGGTCTAATCAGGTCCCTCCTGCCAATACATCTGCTCTTCCTCCATCCAAACACCTCTCCCTGGGTGAGAGGCAGGAAAAATAAAATGAAAAAGATCAGCATCATACATTTAAACACCTAGGGTCTGGTCTGCTTAAAACTTCCCGGATGGCACTCATGGTAAAGAATCCACCTGTCAATGCAGGAGACGTAAGAGACACGGGTTTGATCCCTGGGTCAGGAAGATTCCCTGGAGAAGAGAATGGCAACCCACCCCAGTAGTCTTGCCTAGAGAATCCCATGGACAGAGAAGCGCGATGGGCTACAGACCAGAGGGTCACAAAGAGTCAGACAGGACTGCAGCAACTTAGCATGCACACACTATTTCAGGCTTTCTCAAAAATTATTAATGATCCATCATTAATTAAATGTTCATTGTTAAAGAGTTCCAAGTGAGTACTGACTTAAAATGAATCAATCTTATTGATACCAAGCAGGATCTGTTGTAACATTCATGAAAAAGGTGTAGAAATCTAAGATAGGAAACATTGCAGCATCATGGAAGGTTTTCTCGCATCTGTTCCCTGTCAACAACACTCCTTCTCCATGAATTAATCCCTCACGTCCTAACCAGTCACAAACATATTAAACTTTGCATGGAATTCTGCAGTCTCTGTTCTTACCCATCTTATCCCCAGAGTTACTGTTGCTCCTTTCAGGGAACATAACAACATAGTCTCCAGTCATGTGTATTTTAGAGGGAAGGAACTTATTGGAATCCTATGTTGATTTTTCACACCCTCTGCCATTGCTCATAATAATCACATCTGCCACCACCAGGAAAATGTGCCTTACACACTCCTTACTCACTCCTATTTTACTGAAAGAGGTTTTAAAATACCTGACACTTTGGGCAGAAAAGTGGAGAAATACTAGTGTGACAGAAGTGAAAATGGGAATATATTCTTGTTCACACACACTCTGGACTCTGAATTACTTTTATACGCTCAGCATCCAGCAGTTAGAGCCTCAAAACAACAGCTACCTTGCTGTAGTCTCCACTCTATCGCATTACTTCAGGTTCTGTTCCTTTTGATGGCGACCATTGCTTTGTACACCTGCTGCCACTCATCCCAGGTCTAATCAGGTCCCTCCTGCCAATACATCTGCTCTTCCTCCATCCAAACACCTCTCCCTGGGTGAGAGGCAGGAAAAATAAAATGAAAAAGATCAGCATCATACATTTAAACACCTAGGGTCTGGTCTGCTTAAAACTTCCCGGATGGCACTCATGGTAAAGAATCCACCTGTCAATGCAGGAGACGTAAGAGACACGGGTTTGATCCCTGGGTCAGGAAGATTCCCTGGAGAAGAGAATGGCAACCCACCCCAGTAGTCTTGCCTAGAGAATCCCATGGACAGAGAAGCGCGATGGGCTACAGACCAGAGGGTCACAAAGAGTCAGACAGGACTGCAGCAACTTAGCATGCACACACTATTTCAGGCTTTCTCAAAAATTATTAATGATCCATCATTAATTAAATGTTCATTGTTAAAGAGTTCCAAGTGAGTACTGACTTAAAATGAATCAATCTTATTGATACCAAGCAGGATCTGTTGTAATAATTTCATTCTTGCATAATGAAAGAAAACTTGTTTGTACTTCAATTCTAATAAAGAAATTTCTGCTGTAATAAAGCAGTGACATTTCAGTGTATGCCACCAACATTCTAGACAAAGGTAGAGAGAAACAGGAAGGCTGGCCATGTCCAGTACCTACACCCATGTTGACAAGTAAAATACTGTCCTGATGTGTGAAAATGGCATGTATTTGCTAACAAAGATACTTTGTTTGCAGATGCAAATACAAGGAATTCTGGGAGAAATTGGTAAGGTAAACAACAAATCCAAAACCCGTATGATGTGGCTGGGGTACACAACAAAGATCAGATTAGTTTCTTCTTTCTTGAATTTGTCAAAACTGCTTCTGCTTGGACCTCCGGCCTTGAGTTCCTGAATTTCATTTACATCTGTATCTGTATCTCAGTTTTAATTACTTGAGGAAAACAAGAAAACTTTTTCCTCTCTCTCTCATCTATGGAGTCCAGAGAAGACAGAGCAGCAGGAAGTAGCCTCAGTGGACCCGGCAGCATTCTCTCCCCAGCTCCTGAGCTCACAGTTGAAACAACTAACTTAAAAACCAACAAACACACTTTTGCTTTGTCAAATGCCTGTGCTCACCTGGGCTTAAGCTGTATTGCAAAATCACATGATTAATTGAATGCCAACTGTCTGTGTGATATAAAACGTCTCATATGAAATCACTGAATACTATTTAAAAAATCAATGAGTTAACTAATTGTTGCAAAATCACATGACTTAATTGAATGCCAAAACTGTCTGTTGATATAACTCTCAGCCACCTGTCAATGCAGGAGACGTAAGAGACACGGGTTTGATCCCTGGGTCAGGAAGATTCCCTGGAGAAGAGAATGGCAACCCACCCCAGTAGTCTTGCCTAGAGAATCCCATGGACAGAGAAGCGCGATGGGCTACAGACCAGAGGGTCACAAAGAGTCAGACAGGACTGCAGCAACTTAGCATGCACACACTATTTCAGGCTTTCTCAAAAATTATTAATGATCCATCATTAATTAAATGTTCATTGTTAAAGAGTTCCAAGTGAGTACTGACTTAAAATGAATCAATCTTATTGATACCAAGCAGGATCTGTTGTAATAATTTCATTCTTGCATAATGAAAGAAAACTTGTTTGTACTTCAATTCTAATAAAGAAATTTCTGCTGTAATAAAGCAGTGACATTTCAGTGTATGCCACCAACATTCTAGACAAAGGTAGAGAGAAACAGGAAGGCTGGCCATGTCCAGTACCTACACCCATGTTGACAAGTAAAATACTGTCCTGATGTGTGAAAATGGCATGTATTTGCTAACAAAGATACTTTGTTTGCAGATGCAAATACAAGGAATTCTGGGAGAAATTGGTAAGGTAAACAACAAATCCAAAACCCGTATGATGTGGCTGGGGTACACAACAAAGATCAGATTAGTTTCTTCTTTCTTGAATTTGTCAAAACTGCTTCTGCTTGGACCTCCGGCCTTGAGTTCCTGAATTTCATTTACATCTGTATCTGTATCTCAGTTTTAATTACTTGAGGAAAACAAGAAAACTTTTTCCTCTCTCTCTCATCTATGGAGTCCAGAGAAGACAGAGCAGCAGGAAGTAGCCTCAGTGGACCCGGCAGCATTCTCTCCCCAGCTCCTGAGCTCACAGTTGAAACAACTAACTTAAAAACCAACAAACACACTTTTGCTTTGTCAAATGCCTGTGCTCACCTGGGCTTAAGCTGTATTGCAAAATCACATGATTAATTGAATGCCAACTGTCTGTGTGATATAAAACGTCTCATATGAAATCACTGAATACTATTTAAACAATCACTGAGTTAACTAATTGTTAAAGCTCATTGTGCCTGCTATCGTTAATAAGCACACCTTGAGAAATGTACTTAGAATTTTTTTTTTGTCTTTATTTTATCTGCTCCAGGGAGTGGTATAAATTACTTTCCGGCTCTGTTTCAGGTGGTAAAAGCACTATTGTAACTCTGAGGTATAAGCACTGTCTCAGCAGACACCCTGCCTCCAGGCTGAGGTGCACCATCGGTAGGGACACGTGATTCCAGATGCACGCTCTACGCTCGAGCCTCCCCTGATTCGCAGGCACCTCCATCCCTAATGGACCCTTCACTTCAGAGGAAGGGTTCAGAACGTTCTGTTCCAGCTGGTGCTGAGACGACTCCCTAACTCTCAGCCTGAGACAGTAAAGTTGATGATGCCCTCCTGGCAAAAAGAGCAGCTTTTCTGCTTTTGTCCAGAGGCTCCCTCGCTGGATCCCTCCCACGATCCTGCCCTCAGGGGCCATTCTTCCCTCCTTCGCAATTCCCATCGCTCTTCTTAGCACCATTCCCCTCCCCAACCTCCACCCTCACAAGCTAACTGTTCGTGGGCTCCGTCCCAGCCAGCACTCACCCCATGGATGCCTGGCCCCGACTCTTCCCTGCTGCTGCAGAAAACGCCCGGCTCCTTTGAGGTCTTGGGTCCATCATGGGGGGCTGGACCTCAGTCCACTGCATCCTCCAATGCACGGCCGAGCCACCAGTGGACCCTCTAGGTCAAAGTAAGAAAAAGCCCTAATCCTGCTTATGATGAATGTAGACTATACTTTTTTTTTTCAAAGAAATGCTTTAGAAAGGACTTTCAATATGTACCTCCCACCACTTTCCATCTTCTTTTCAGATTTTATAGCCCTTGAAAGGGTTCATCTCCAATTGCTCTGAAATTTCTGCCGAGTGGTTTTAGCTCTCGCTTTGAACTTTCCTGCTCTCTGAATTTTGGTATCTTGGTCTACACCTACAGCTAACGTCCTTAGGTCACAAGTACATCATACTGAGAAATTTCTCTGAAAAAAAAAAAATATATATATATATATTTCTTCTGGTATGTTCTCAAGTTAAATTTCAAAAGTTATTATTTCATAACAAAAGAAAGGAAGCTTTCTTTACAACTTTCCTAGTGTCAAGAAGCTCTCAGATGTGTGTGGGTCTCACTCTGTGTTTCAGCTTTTCATGCCACTGACTGCCGGGACCCCGAAGGAATGTGTTCCTTCCAAGACGGCCAAGTCACCAGTTGGAGAAGTCCTGCAAGTCAAGGGGGAAAAACTTGACTTTGACCATTTAAAACACATTCAAAACAGAGATACATCCAACACACTTATCAGAGGTCATGCATGCATTCTATTTAAAACTACGAAGACTGCATCATGTCCCAGGAAGTAACCTAGGGGCTAAGAGCTAATACCAGCTGATACAGCACCGCAGTGTGTTCACAGGTCCACTTTTCATACTGTCTCTTGAGCCCCGGTGTCCTTTGAATTGTGTTGTGGTTTTGTCTCTTTAAATGTAGCGCATTCTCTTATCCTGACTTTCTATGACCTTGTAATTTTAAGTCTCTGTAGTTATTTCCAAAATCACTGAAGGACACTGGATTTGCTCTCGACTCTGATGCATTTGTCAGTGTTCCTCCTTTGGTAGCTAGATGTCTGCACTATCTACCCCAAAGCATATTCCTGCTCTCAGAATGAAGGAATTGGAATTGGAATTTCCCAAGAAACAAATAATAAATAAATGTTGTGAAATAATTTAACCATCACTTAAGATTAGTATAGGAAGTGATCTTAAATTCATAGCAAAAAATTTGTATGTGTGTGTTATTAGTGGCCAATTTAAAATGCTTTAAGTTATAAAATGATTAGGTCATAAAAATTTGATGGGCAGGGAAAGTTATTCATTTATAAAACATCTGAGGCAGATTAAAGAAAGCTACTGTATTTGTAATAATGATCTTCTATAACACAATAAGCATTTTCCTCTTCAAAGTTGGGTTTTAAAGAGACAATTTGGATTCTGGTTCCATAAGGACAAACAATGGAAATATTTAAAGTTGGAGACCATCATGATCAGATACATCCCATGAACTTCAGAGAACTGATAAGATTTATGGAGCGTATGATTGCATGTAAATGAATCACAGTGTAGGTAAAAACGCAAGCAAAGACATCAGCCCTGGAAGATGTAAAGAACACATTCAAACATAAATCACCACTTCCCAACCTTGGATTCCTGACTTTGGGTCATTTTTACATATTGTTTTAGAGCAAAATGAATAAGTCATGTCAATAGCCAGGTATATTCAATGATCGTTGACTCATGCAGCCAACATTTATCAAAAAGGATGGCTGGATGATGGGCGTACAATGTGAGTTAACATGCCCCGCGCTGTACTAGTGTTCTGTGTGGAGGGTTCAGATACTCGCCTCATTGAATGCTGGAATCGTCCCTGCATAGTAACCACAAAGGATCAGGGAGCCTGACTGCCAGCTAGAGGCAGGACCTTACCACCTTCTCTTGAAGTGCTTTGCCAAGTGCGTTGCTGCATCACAGAAGAATGCACTTCATAGGCTGAAACGGGTAAGGACGAGAGGTGGAAGTACAGAGATGTCGGTGAGAATGCTTTCTT
Source organism: Tragulus kanchil (assembly GCA_022376925.1). Lineage (NCBI taxonomy): Eukaryota > Metazoa > Chordata > Mammalia > Artiodactyla > Tragulidae > Tragulus > Tragulus kanchil. Next base: position 40,844,623 of record JAIOJX010000002.1, read on the forward strand.
CTTTTTTCTTTGTTTCTAAGATAGTGGTAATTCTGTCTAAGTGGAGCATAGGGTTGTGTGACTGAAAACTTACAAGAGAAACTGAAAAGTAAACTAGGGCTGGATTACGGAGGCCTTTTCTTCTGTGATGGGCTTAAGAATGATAACCGAGATCACGGTGTGAAGTCAGCCCACAGCCCCTGAGGAGATCTGAAGGGGTGGGTGAAGGGGCAGAGGCAGGTGGGCAACCAGAGACAGGAGAACAGTTTAGCAGCTGACATCGATTCTGTGGGGCTGCAGACTGTCCAGTGAGAAAGCAAAGGAGGGGCCGTTTGTCTCAAGCACACACTGATCCACAGAAACTGTCATGGATGATCCTCATACATGACCTTGAATTTGGGTGAAGGTAATTATATGCTTATGCTGTAAAATCTCATGGACAAAGGAGCCGGGAGTCGCAGATTCAGAGACAAGTGAGCAACTGAGCACACACACGTGCACTTCCTGTGTACTTGAACTCTAGTTTCAAGTTTCTCTATAAATTGGAAATCACTGGCTCACTTTTTACTCTTCATCATAATAGAAGGTATGTATATATATATATATATATATATGTATATACACACACACACATATATATACATAAATATGTGTGTTTAACTGAATGACTTTGCTGCACAGAAATTAACACAATGTGGTAAATCAAATACACTTTAATTAAAAAATGACCAGAGGGGCTTCCCTGGTGGTCCAATGGGTAAGGACACCACCTTGCAGTGCAAGGGGTGCCAGTTCAATCCCTGGCCTGGGAAGATCCCACGTGCTGCGGAGTGGCTGGGCTGATGTGTCCAACTACCAAGCCCGAGCTCTGGAGCGCATGTGCCCAGAGCCAGTGTTCTGCAGCGACAGAGGCCACTGCTATGGGAGGACCACAGAAGCCAAAAAGAACAAAGATGGACGATGAAAGACCAATAGAAGTAGCCAAACCAAAAAAAATAATAATAATACTAAAAATGACTGGAAAAATAAAGTAAAGTCTATACTTAATTGTCATTTGGTCCTGAGAATGGCTGTGCTTGAAGGAGGGTGGCCTCAGGGGCCGCCCACCTGCCAAGGGTGGCAGTGTCCTCTCAGTTGGTGCACAGTGGTTGGGGAGATTTACCACCTGTGGTCACATGTACTGTTATGTGGATACTCCACACTTACAGAGGATTTTTCCTATTCAGTTGTTCAAATACTTTATTTGACTTTTTATGTTCTGCACAGACAGAGACATCAGCTGAAGGTCCACCTGAGTGGAGGGGATGGGGTGGTGAGGGACTCGACCCTCCGCCTCTCCGTCCACACAAACAACATGATCCACGCAGTCCCTCAACACTGGTGCCCTGGGGCTGGGGAGGGCTCACCAGAGAGCTGGCACCTGGGGCCACTGTGAGAGAATTTACGCAGCAGAAATCTGCTCACGTGATGCCCTAAGGCTTTCTTACAGGCTTACCACTAGATCATCAGCTGCCACAGAAACACAATCATGACGTCATCCTCCAACAGCAGACACCCTGTTGTTTCTTTTTAAATAATCGTGAACATTTCTACTAGTCATAAAGACAATCTTAATAGAGAGAAAAATCTGTAAACAAATAGTGATTAGTGACTAAAGGCAAGAACCTCTTTTCATTGTCTCTTTTTCCACAGTGAAGTTTTGGTTAAAAACATATTGAAATAGTCATATGCATATCCCTGGCCCCTCCCTCCTTCACTCCGCTCCCGTTCCCCCATCCCACCCTCCAGGCCGCCATACAGCACCCCTGCAGAAATATGCATATGACTAATTTGGGACTGTACATGTCTGTAAACAACAAAACTCTGTAAAAAGTAAAATAAAAACCAAATTAAAAATAAATTAAGGTGGAACTAAGATGGCGACCTAGAAGGACATGGACTCACCTCTCCTGCAAAATCGCCTGAATTGCAACGAGTTCCTGGGAAACCATCGACAGGAGGAGGTTGGATCTGATCACAGAGAGGATATCCCACATCGAAGAACAAAGGAGAAGCCGCATCAAGACGGTAGGAAGGGTGCAATCGCACTTTTAAAAGTCAAACCTCATATCCACCAGAGAGGCTGGGCGGGTCAAAGGCACAAAGCCTGTTGCAGATCAAGACCTGGGAAAGGAGCGGTGATGCCCACAAGGAACTGAGCCAGACCTGCTTTGGAGGGTCCAAGTGCCCCCTTGAGGTAGAAGTGCCCTTGAGCAGTCCTCAGGAGGACAGCACTCAAGTTTCCTTTGGAGGAGGTTACCATTAACCCTATCACAGAGCCACCGAGGGGGAATGGAAACTGTGCGCACTGTGATCCGGGAGAGAGGAATAGCGATCCTGCATGAGACTGAGCCAGACTCACCTCTGAGTAACCTGACGTCTCCCGCGGTGGCAGGGGTCGACGGTGGCCTGCAGCAGGGTCCGGGTCACTGCGGAAGTGCTTCCCATAGAGCGTGTGGGAATAAATCCTTTGTGAGACAGACGCCATTTTCCCTACTGTAGTTTGGCTGTTGGTCAAACTGCAGGGCTGCTGGTCAAGCTACAGGGAGGCAACTTAGCTCCACCCAGCAGGAAAAGGGATTTGGATTAAGAAACTCCCAGGGCCAGCCTGGGTGGGCCTTTTAGTTCTGGAATAGGTTGAAATAAACAAGCAGGCAAAGAGGTCTTCAGATTCAACCACTGCCAGAGGCAAGAAAAAGACTGATAATTCCTGACTAGTCAGCAAGAGACAGAAGAACATAAACACTATTTTCACGTTTTGCTGAAGCTAGAGTTACTGCTGGATTTTTAAAATTTCATTCTTATTCTTTTTATTGCTTTTTTTGTATTGTATTGCTTTAGGCCGCCATACAGCACCCCTGCAGAAATATGCATATGACTAATTTGGGACTGTACATGTCTGTAAACAACAAAACTCTGTAAAAAGTAAAATAAAAACCAAATTAAAAATAAATTAAGGTGGAACTAAGATGGCGACCTAGAAGGACATGGACTCACCTCTCCTGCAAAATCGCCTGAATTGCAACGAGTTCCTGGGAAACCATCGACAGGAGGAGGTTGGATCTGATCACAGAGAGGATATCCCACATCGAAGAACAAAGGAGAAGCCGCATCAAGACGGTAGGAAGGGTGCAATCGCACTTTTAAAAGTCAAACCTCATATCCACCAGAGAGGCTGGGCGGGTCAAAGGCACAAAGCCTGTTGCAGATCAAGACCTGGGAAAGGAGCGGTGATGCCCACAAGGAACTGAGCCAGACCTGCTTTGGAGGGTCCAAGTGCCCCCTTGAGGTAGAAGTGCCCTTGAGCAGTCCTCAGGAGGACAGCACTCAAGTTTCCTTTGGAGGAGGTTACCATTAACCCTATCACAGAGCCACCGAGGGGGAATGGAAACTGTGCGCACTGTGATCCGGGAGAGAGGAATAGCGATCCTGCATGAGACTGAGCCAGACTCACCTCTGAGTAACCTGACGTCTCCCGCGGTGGCAGGGGTCGACGGTGGCCTGCAGCAGGGTCCGGGTCACTGCGGAAGTGCTTCCCATAGAGCGTGTGGGAATAAATCCTTTGTGAGACAGACGCCATTTTCCCTACTGTAGTTTGGCTGTTGGTCAAACTGCAGGGCTGCTGGTCAAGCTACAGGGAGGCAACTTAGCTCCACCCAGCAGGAAAAGGGATTTGGATTAAGAAACTCCCAGGGCCAGCCTGGGTGGGCCTTTTAGTTCTGGAATAGGTTGAAATAAACAAGCAGGCAAAGAGGTCTTCAGATTCAACCACTGCCAGAGGCAAGAAAAAGACTGATAATTCCTGACTAGTCAGCAAGAGACAGAAGAACATAAACACTATTTTCACGTTTTGCTGAAGCTAGAGTTACTGCTGGATTTTTAAAATTTCATTTTTTTCCTTATTCTTTTTTATTGCTTTTTTTTTGTATTGTATTGCTTTGTTTCAATTGTTTTTTTCCCTTTTTTCCAAACCCACTCAGTGCACCCCCCATTTGTTGTTGTTGTTGTTGTTGTTGTTTTTGAGGGGGGGTGTGAGTGGGTGTGTTCATTTCCTTCACTGAATTCTATTGAAGCTACTAATCTTATCAGTAAGACTGAATATATTCAAGTTTACATAATTTTTTTTTCTTTTTTTTTCCCTTTTAAACCACACATTTTATTTTGGTATAAACTTCTGTTTCCCCATTGACCTTTTAAGGTTCTGTGGGGGTTTTGTTTGTTTTTATTGTTTTTGCTTTGTTTTTCTATATTTTTCTATATACTTGTCTCTTTTAATTTTAAAATTTTTTCATTTGTACTACTACTTCCTCTATAATTCTTTTCTTTCTCTGAAGCTTCTTTCCTATAGCACTAAACTCTAATACATACAAATCTTTATCTCCCTATATTCAACTTTGCAGTATTATTCTACATTTCTCTTCTATCTTCCCTTTCTCTATTTCCCTTTTCCCACCATAGTTCTTAGTCGGTTCTGTCCTCATTGCCTTAGCCCCAATGGGGACCCTGCTCTAGCATTATTCTCCAATTGGTGCTCTACTTAGTTTGGTTATTGACTGGTGGATATCATTCTTGGTTTTCTCTATTCGCCATGCTAATGTATTGTACTGTATTTTTGGTTGGAATGCTTGGGTTATGTTACAGCTGTATATGTTTATGTGTATAATTCAATATGCTGGATAGTATTTGCATAATATTTTAATTGCCATTTGTCAAAGGTATACCTTCTGTTTCTCATTCGCATATATATGTTTTAATATCATTTAATGCCATAACAAACCAGCCGTCAAATCTTCATTCCCTGGTCAGGCAACAAGCCCCGGGGCTTTAGGGAGGGAGCACTGACTCCAAAACTCTACAATACTAGAGAACGCCTAACACTAGAGAGCAGTATACAAGTGAGAATGCCAATAAAGGTAATCACTTGTATGCAAGTCCTGACATCATCCAACCACCAGCATCACCCAGAGTAAGAAGCCCCATCCAAATAACAGACACCGACAAACGTAACTCAAAGTCTGGGAAAAGGAAATCCCAAACAGAGTTAGTTTAAAAATTAATCATAACAATGAAACAGCAGAGAAATACCACACAAGTGAAGGAACAATCTATAAACACACAAGATCAAAGCAATGAAGAGGATTTGGACAAACTTTCTGAAAGTGATTTCAGAAGAATGATAGTGAAGATGATCAAAGACACTGAAAATAGAATGGTAGAAAAATTGCAGGACACAACTAATACACTGAATAAAGAAATACAAGAACTTACAAAAAAAGTAACAGAGACAAACAACTCAATTGCTGAACTGAAAAACACTGCAGAAGGAATCAAGAGCAGAGTATCTGAGACAGAAGACTGGATAAGTGAGCTGGAAGATAGAATCGTGGAAGGAACTGCTGAAAAACAGAATCAAGCTCAAAGAATGAAAAGAGCAGAGGATAGTCTCAGAGACCTCTATGATAATATCAAATGCACCAATATTCGAATTATAGGGGTTCCAGAAGAAGAAGAAAAAAAGAAAGGCTATGAGAAAATTTTTGAAGAGATTATAGTTGAAAATTTCCCCAACATGGGAAAAGAAATAGTCAATCAAGCCCAAGAAGTACAAAGAGTACCATATAGAATCAATCCGAGAAGAAACACACCAAGACACATATTAATGAAGCTAACACAAATTAAACACAAGGACAGAATTCTCAAAGCAGCAAGGGAAAAGCAACTAGTGACATACAAGGGAAAGCCCATACGTTTAACAGCTGATCTTTCAACAGAAACTCTGCAGGCCAGAAGGGAATGGCAGGACACATTTAAACGGCTAAAAGAGAATAATCTGCAACCAAGAATCCTCTACCCTGCAAGGATCTCATTCAAAATTAATGGAGAAATCAAAAGCTTTATAGATAAGCAAAAATTAAAAGAATTTAGTCACACCAAACCCGCCTTACAACAAGTGTTATAGGGACTTATATAGACAACAAGTATAAAAGGAGAAGATCCACAAAACAAAGCCATCATAACCTCTAAGAAGATGACAATAGGATCATTTGTATCAATAATTACTTTGAATGCAAATGGACTAACTGCCCCAATCAAAAGACACAGAGTGGCTGAATGGATTCAAAAACACGACCCATACATATGCTGCCTCCAGGAAACACACTTCAGACCTAGAGGCACTCATAGACTGAAAGTGAGAGGCTGGAAAAAGATATTCCATGCAAATGGAAATCAAAAGAAAGCTGGAGTAGCCATCCTCATATCAGACAAAATAGACCTCAAAATAAAGAAGATTAGAAGAGACAAGGAAGGACACTACATAATGATAAAGGGATCGATCCAAGAAGAAGATGTAACAATCATAAATATCTATGCACCCAACACAGGAGCACCCCAATACATAAGACAAACACTTTCAGACATAAAAGAAGACATTGACACTAACGCAATCATAGTAGGAGACTTTAACACTCTTCTCACACCAATGGACAGATCATCCAAACAGAAAATTAATAAAGAAACACAAGCCTGAAATGTCACACTAGAAGAAATGGACCTCATTGATATCTTTAGGACTTTCCATCAAAAGCAGAAGAATACACTTTCTTCTCAAGTGCTCACGGAACATTCTCCAGGATAGACCACATCTTGAGCCACAAATCAAACTTCAGTCAATTCAAGAAAACTGAAATTCTATCAACCATCTTCTCAGACCACAATGCAATGAGGCAAGGGAAAAGCAACTAGTGACATACAAGGGAAAGCCCATACGTTTAACAGCTGATCTTTCAACAGAAACTCTGCAGGCCAGAAGGGAATGGCAGGACACATTTAAACGGCTAAAAGAGAATAATCTGCAACCAAGAATCCACTACCCTGCAAGGATCTCATTCAAAATTAATGGAGAAATCAAAAGCTTTATAGATAAGCAAAAATTAAAAGAATTTAGTCACACCAAACCCGCCTTACAACAAGTGTTATAGGGACTTATATAGACAACAAGTATAAAAGGAGAAGATCCACAAAACAAAGCCATCATAACCTCTAAGAAGATGACAATAGGATCATTTGTATCAATAATTACTTTGAATGCAAATGGACTAACTGCCCCAATCAAAAGACACAGAGTGGCTGAATGGATTCAAAAACACGACCCATACATATGCTGCCTCCAGGAAACACACTTCAGACCTAGAGGCACTCATAGACTGAAAGTGAGAGGCTGGAAAAAGATATTCCATGCAAATGGAAATCAAAAGAAAGCTGGAGTAGCCATCCTCATATCAGACAAAATAGACCTCAAAATAAAGAAGATTAGAAGAGACAAGGAAGGACACTACATAATGATAAAGGGATCGATCCAAGAAGAAGATGTAACAATCATAAATATCTATGCACCCAACACAGGAGCACCCCAATACATAAGACAAACACTTTCAGACATAAAAGAAGACATTGACACTAACGCAATCATAGTAGGAGACTTTAACACTCTTCTCACACCAATGGACAGATCATCCAAACAGAAAATTAATAAAGAAACACAAGCCTGAAATGTCACACTAGAAGAAATGGACCTCATTGATATCTTTAGGACTTTCCATCAAAAGCAGAAGAATACACTTTCTTCTCAAGTGCTCACGGAACATTCTCCAGGATAGACCACATCTTGAGCCACAAATCAAACTTCAGTCAATTCAAGAAAACTGAAATTCTATCAACCATCTTCTCAGACCACAATGCAATGAGACTAGAGATCAACTCCACGGGAAAAAAACTGCTAAAAACACAAACACATGGAGATTAAACAATACATACCTAAAAAACCAAGTGATTAGTGAGCAAATCAAAGGAGAAATAAAAACATTCCTAGAAGAAAATGACAATGAACACACAACAGTGCAAAACCTATGGAATACTGCAAAAGCAGTTCTAAGAGGGAAGTTTATAGCAATTCAATCCCACCTCAGGAAACTAGGAAAATCTCAAACGGATGACCTAACCTTACCCTTAAAACAATTGGAGAAAGAAGAACAAAAACACCCCAAAGCCAGCAGAAGAAGGGAAATCATAAAGATCAGAGCAGAAATAAATGAAAAAGAAATGAAAGAAACAATAGCAAAGATAAATAAAACAAAAAGCTGGTTCTTCAAAAAGGTAAATAGAATCGACACACCACTGGCCAGACTCATCAAGAGAAAGAGAGAGAAGAACCAGATCACCAAAATCAAAAATGAAAAAGGAGAGATTACAACAGATAATGCAGAAATTCAAAGGATTCTAAGAGACTATTATGATCAACTCTATGGCAACAAACTGGACAACCAGGAAGAAATGGACAGTTTCTTGGGGAAGATTAATCTCCCAAGACTGAGCCAGGAAGAAATAGAAACTATGAACAAGCCAGTCACAAGCTCAGAAATCGACGTTGTGATCAAAAATTTACCCAAAAATAAAAGCCCAAGGCCAGATGGTTTCACAAGTGAATTCTACCAAACATTTAAAGAAGACCTAATGCCTGTCTTCTAAAACTCTTCCAAAAAATTGCAGGAAGGAACACTTCCAAACACATTCTATGAGGCCGCCATCACTCTGATACCAAAGCCAGGCAAAGACAACACAAAAAGAAAATTATGGGCCAATTTCACTGATGAATCTAGACGACAAAATCCTCAACAAAATTCTAGCAAACAGAATTCAACAACATATCAAAAAGCTCATACATCATGATCAAGTCGGGTTCATCCCAGGCATGCAAGGATTCTTCAATATCCACAAATCAATCAATGTGATACACCATATCAACAAGTTGAGAGACAAATATCACATGATGATCTCAATAGATGCAGAAAAAGCCTTTGACAAAGTACAGCATCCATTTATGATAAAAACTCTTCAAAAAGTGGGCATAGAAGGAACCTATTTCAACATAGTGAAAGCCATATATGAGAAGCCCATAGCGAACATTATCCTCAATGGTGAAAAACTGAAAGCATTTCCTCTAAGATCAGGAACAAGACAAGGGTGTCCACTTTCACCACTCTTATTCAACATAGTCCTGGAAGTTCTAGCATCAGCAATAAGAGAAGAGAAAGAAATCAAAGGAATCCAGATTGGAAAGGAAGAAGTCAAACTCTCTCTATTTGCAGATGACATGATATTATACATAGAAAATCCCAAAGACACTATTACAAAACTACTAGAGTTAATCAGCGAACTCAGCAAAGTCACAGGATACAAAATCAATTTACAGAAATCACTGGCATTCCTATACACAAACAATGAATAATCAGAAAACAAAATCAAAGAGGCAATCCCCTTCACCACTGCAACCAAAAGAATCAAATATCTAGGAATAAACCTACCCATAGAAACAAAAGAACTGTACACAGAAAATTACAAGACACTCATGAGAGACATTAAAGAAGACTTAAACAGATGGAGAGATGTTCCATGATCCTGGGTCGGAAGAATCAATATTGTGAAAATGACCATACTACCAAATGTCATCTATAGATTCAATGTGATCCCTATCAAACTACCAATGACATTCTTCACAGAACTAGACCAAAGAATACCACAGTTCATATGGAAACACAAAAGACCTCGAATAGCCAAAGCAGTCCTGAGGAAGAAGAATGGAGCTGGAGGGATCAGCCTCCCCAACTTCAGACTCTACTACAAAGCAACAGTTATCAAGACAGTGTGGTACTGGCACAAAACAGAAATATCGACCAATGGAACAGGATAGAGAACCCAGAGATAAACCCACGCAACTATGGATACCTTATTTTTGACAAAGGATGCGAACATGTAAAATGGGACAAAGACAGCCTCTTCAACAAATGGTGCTGGGAAAATTGAACAGCTACATGCAAAAAAATGAAGTTGGAACATTCCCTGACACCATACACAAAGATCAACTCAAAATGGATTAAAGGCCTAAATGTAAGACCAGAAACCATCAAACTCTTAGAGGAGAATACAGGCAAAACCCTCAAGGACATCAAAGCAAGATCTTCTCTGCCCCACCTACTAGAATAGCAGAACTAAAAAGACAAATGAACATGTGGGACCTCATGAAACTTAAAAGCTTTTGTACAGCAAAAGAAATTACAAAAAAGCTGAACAGACAGCCCACAGAATGGGAGAAAATCATAGCAAATGAAACAACAAAGAATTAATCTCCAAAATCTACAAGCAACTCAGACAACTCAGCACCAGAAAAATGAACAACCCAATCAAAAAATGGGAAAAGGACCTAAACAGACACCTCTCTAAAGACGACATACAGATGGCCCAAAAGCACATGAAACGATGCTCAACTTCACTTATAATTAGAGAAGTGCAAATCAAAACTACAATGAGATATCACCTCACACCCATCAGAATGGCCATCATCCACAAATCGACAGACAATAAATGCTGGAGAGGGTGAGGAGAAAAGGGAACACTCCTACATTACTGGTGGCTATGTAAATTGATACAGCCTCTATGGAAGACAGTCTGGAGATTTCTTAAAAAACTAAAAATAGAAGCACCATATGACCCAGCAATCCCACTCTCAGGCTTATACCCTGATGAAATCAAATCTGAAAGAAGCACCTGTACCCCAATGTTCATTGCAGTTCTCTATACAATAGCTAGAACATGGAAGCAATCTAGATGTCCATCGACGAACGAATGGATACAGAAGCTCTGGTACATATATACAATGGAATACTACACAGCTGTAAAGAGAAATGCAGAAGAATCAGCCCTAATGAGGTGGCTGGATCTAGAACGTATCATAATAAGCAAAGTCAGTCAGAAAGAAAAGGACAAATACAGTATATTAACACATATATATGGAATCTAGTAGGATGGTGATGATGGCACACGCAGTGAAGCGATGGAAAGAGAGACATGGACTGTGGACTTATGGACATTGTGGGGAAGGAACAGAAAGTGGGAGGCGTAAAGGAAGTAGCATGAAGGCCTGTACTATCATAAGTGAAGAAAATAGCTATAGTCATTGCTCTGTGAGAAAAGGGGATCCTTCAGGGGTGCTGTGTGATGGTTGGGAGGGGTGGTTAGAGGGGGATATCCATATGACTAATCTGGAAACATACTTATCTGTAAACAACAAAACTCTGTAAAAGTTAAAAGCAAAATAAAGGTTAAAAAAATAAAATAAAATAAATTAAAAAGACCATATTGTAATAGATATTGCAAACATTATTTTATGTGAGCAGTGGGAGAGATGGAGATTTTGTGGCTTATGCAATTTGGAGGGCCTTCAGTAAGAAAAATGAAATAAAATTGAGATTACAAAGCAAATCTAAAGTTAATATTTACTTAGGATAACAAAGAAATCATGACAAAGTACAAATTTTAAAAAGCTAACAGATGGGAACATCAAAGTCCAGAGAAACAGAGTAAGTGTTTATTCATGAATAACCTGAAATACCTCCAGGTCCTCCTACAATTTCTCATGGCAGACACCTGCATGGTTTTCATGTGGCAGTGATTTTGCACTGTCTGTTTACATGGAGGGAACAGAGGTGATACTTCAGATTTTCTTCAGTGTGGCTGATGCCAGCTTGTCTCTTAGGATTCACACCTGGGTTGTGTGAAATGTGGGTCTTCACACACTTCTGACTCTAACTACAGAGTCCAGCAGAGGCAGTCCATGGGAGTGACCCAACCACATGAACCTATCTTGGAAAGCCAAGACTCTGCTCCTCCAGTTACCCCCTGGCCTCAGCAACATCACATGCAGAAGAAGTGTGAGCAAGGAGACAAGAATGGGAAAGGACAGCTGTCTGACCTCATTGCAGCTAAAACATCCTACGCTGCCCAGCATTGGGAACCTTGATCTTGTGTGCAGGTCAGCAGCCTGTTCGAGGCTGTGGAGGAAGTGGGTCCCCAGCTTGTACAGTATATTAACACATATATATGGAATCTAGTAGGATGGTGATGATGGCACACGCAGTGAAGCGATGGAAAGAGAGACATGGACTGTGGACTTATGGACATTGTGGGGAAGGAACAGAAAGTGGGAGGCGTAAAGGAAGTAGCATGAAGGCCTGTACTATCATAAGTGAAGAAAATAGCTATAGTCATTGCTCTGTGAGAAAAGGGGATCCTTCAGGGGTGCTGTGTGATGGTTGGGAGGGGTGGTTAGAGGGGGATATCCATATGACTAATCTGGAAACATACTTATCTGTAAACAACAAAACTCTGTAAAAGTTAAAAGCAAAATAAAGGTTAAAAAAATAAAATAAAATAAATTAAAAAGACCATATTGTAATAGATATTGCAAACATTATTTTATGTGAGCGGGGGGAGAGATGGAGATTTTGTGGCTTATGCAATTTGGAGGGCCTTCAGTAAGAAAAATGAAATAAAATTGAGATTACAAAGCAAATCTAAAGTTAATATTTACTTAGGATAACAAAGAAATCATGACAAAGTACAAATTTTAAAAAGCTAACAGATGGGAACATCAAAGTCCAGAGAAACAGAGTAAGTGTTTATTCATGAATAACCTGAAATACCTCCAGGTCCTCCTACAATTTCTCATGGCAGACACCTGCATGGTTTTCATGTGGCAGTGATTTTGCACTGTCTGTTTACATGGAGGGAACAGAGGTGATACTTCAGATTTTCTTCAGTGTGGCTGATGCCAGCTTGTCTCTTAGGATTCACACCTGGGTTGTGTGAAATGTGGGTCTTCACACACTTCTGACTCTAACTACAGAGTCCAGCAGAGGCAGTCCATGGGAGTGACCCAACCACATGAACCTATCTTGGAAAGCCAAGACTCTGCTCCTCCAGTTACCCCCTGGCCTCAGCAACATCACATGCAGAAGAAGTGTGAGCAAGGAGACAAGAATGGGAAAGGACAGCTGTCTGACCTCATTGCAGCTAAAACATCCTACGCTGCCCAGCATTGGGAACCTTGATCTTGTGTGCAGGTCAGCAGCCTGTTCGAGGCTGTGGAGGAAGTGGGTCCCCAGCTTGATCCCCTGGCCTTAGGGAAGGTTTCTTCTCCATAAAGTCTGCTGATGGGGAGTCAGGAGGTTCCGAGACCAAGTCCTGGCCCAGCAGAAAGAGGGCCGTGACCCGTTGGTGCCAGGTATGGGGCTGAGGTGCAGAACCTAAGTTCTCATCCTTTCTGAAGAAACTCAGCTCTTCTCAGTCAGAAATAAAGCATTTGCAAGGGAAGGTGGCTGAATGCGTGGAAGGTCTCTTTGGCTCTATCCAGTGTGGCAGCCACTGACCACCTGCCTTTGAGCCCCTGACACATGGCTGAGCTGAGCTGAGAAAGGAGAGATGCACCCAGAACCTCAAGGATGTGAGAGCCTCCTTTGTATATCTGCCGCTCATCTCTCTGCTCTAAAGTAGTTACTCAGAGTAGGATTATCACTATTATCCTATTATCACTATCAGATTATCACTGATTTTTTTTTCAGCCAATAATAGTTTTGAATGCTCTGCCTCCAGCCCTCTGTTTATTTGTGGAATGAAGAATTGAAACAAAGAAGAAATATGGTGCTCAATATCAACATTGAAAAAGACTAGGTACTGATTGAAAAAGGCTTCATGTTCTGCACTCAGTGTGTGACTGCTCGCCTCTGTGATAAAATCGAGATCTGTAGCAATGTGTCAATTACCTTATTTTTGATGTTACTTTGAAATACTTCTAGATTGACAAGCATTGGCATCTTATACAGAGAGGTCTGGTACACGCTTACCCAGGGTCTCTCAGTGGTGGACTTTGTGTAATTACAATAGCAAAACCAGGGAGCAGACACTGGTAGCTGATGCCAGCTTGTCTCTTAGGATTCACACCGGGTTTTAAGGGTCTTCACACACTTCTGACTCTAACTACATAGTCCAGCAGAGGCAGTCCATGGGAGTGACCCAACCACATGAACCTATCTTGGAAAGCCAAGACTCTGCTCCTCCAGTTACCCCCTGGCCTCAGCAACATCACATGCAGAAGAAGTGTGAGCAAGGAGACAAGAATGGGAAAGGACAGCTGTCTGACCTCATTGCAGCTAAAACATCCTACGCTGCCCAGCATTGGGAACCGTGATCTTGTGTGCAGGTCAGCAGCCTGTTCGAGGCTGTGGAGGAAGTGGGTCCCCAGCTTGAGCCCCTGGCCTTAGGGAAGGTTTCTTCTCCATAAAGTCTGCTGATGGGGAGTCAGGAGGTTCCGAGACCAAGTCCTGGCCCAGCAGAAAGAGGGCCGTGACCCGTTGGTGCCAGGTATGGGGCTGAGGTGCAGAACCTAAGTTCTCATCCTTTCTGAAGAAACTCAGCTCTTCTCAGTCAGAAATAAAGCATTTGCAAGGGAAGGTGGCTGAATGCGTGGAAGGTCTCTTTGGCTCTATCCAGTGTGGCAGCCACTGACCACCTGCCTTTGAGCCCCTGACACATGGCTGAGCTGAGCTGAGAAAGGAGAGATGCACCCAGAACCTCAAGGATGTGAGAGCCTCCTTTGTATATCTGCCGCTCATCTCTCTGCTCTAAAGTAGTTACTCAGAGTAGGATTATCACTATTATCCTATTATCACTATCAGATTATCACTGATTTTTTTTTCAGCCAATAATAGTTTTGAATGCTCTGCCTCCAGCCCTCTGTTTATTTGTGGAATGAAGAATTGAAACAAAGAAGAAATATGGTGCTCAATATCAACATTGAAAAAGACTAGGTACTGATTGAAAAAGGCTTCATGTTCTGCACTCAGTGTGTGACTGCTCGCCTCTGTGATAAAATCGAGATCTGTAGCAATGTGTCAATTACCTTATTTTTGATGTTACTTTGAAATACTTCTAGATTGACAAGCATTGGCATCTTATACAGAGAGGTCTGGTACACGCTTACCCAGGGTCTCTCAGTGGTGGACTTTGTGTAATTACAATAGCAAAACCAGGGAGCAGACACTGGTATACCTATGGGGGTGATTCTGTACCATCTCAGCACATGCATGGATGAGTGTATCCACCACCACCACACAGACCTAGCCCCTCACCTCGGGCTCTCCCTGTTGTCTCTGCTCTGTGGTCACGAGCACCTTTTCTCCCTCAGCATCCCTCACCACCAGCAACTACTTCCCTCACCACAGGCAACTACTTCTCTTTTCCTACCTCTACAACATCGGGATTTCAAGAATGATGTCGTGGGCTTCCCCTGGTGGTCCAGTGGGTAAGGACACCGCCTTGCAGTGCAAGGTGCGCCAGTTCGAGCCCTGGCCTGGGAAGATCCCACGTGCCGCGGAGCGGCTGGACTGATGTGTCCAATTACTGAGCCAGAGCTCTGGAGCGCGTGCGCCCAGAGCCGGCGCTCTGCAACGACAGACGCCACCGTGATGGGAGGCCCACAGGAGCCAAAGAACAAAGACGGATGAACAGAGAGAAACAAAAGACCAGTAGAAGTGGCCTGCCTGCTCCCCTCCCCCCTCAACCTGACCCCCGCCCAAAATAAATAAATAAATTTTAAAAAAAAATTTATATAAAAAAAAAAAGAATGATGTTGTGGCTATCGTTAATCTGGATGCTGTGAAGACCACTGGTTTTGTAAACACATGAATGCTTTGTCTATTCCATGAAAAGTTCTAATGGCTCCAATTGAAGATCATATTATAGACAGACCAATAATAGTCTTAACTTTATAGAATTATTGTCTGTGTAGAATTACAGTTTGCCCATTAACATTTTATTCCATTTTCTGATAGGACTAATTTCCTAAGCCTATTTGAAACACTAGGTTCAAATTTCCTCCCTCAAGTTCAATTTTATTCCCTATTTATAAAGTCGCAGATAATTAATCTGAGAGTGGAGAAGTGTGCTATGATTTAAGGAAAATCAATACCAAGCTCTTTCATATTCTAGAACCATAAATACAAATTAAATACACTGGCGATGAATGGAAAAATTTCGCCAGATAATTTAATTGTTAATGATCACAAAGCTAACACTTCTATTTGATTACTATTTAAGTATATATGTTTAACTCTCATAGCTACCTTCTGTCCATGGGATTTACCAGGTAAGAATACTGGAGTGGGTTGCCATTTCCCTTCTCCAGGGAAGTCTCACCAAGGGATCAAACCTGGGTCTCCTATATGGCAGGTAGATTCTTTACCACTGAGCCATGAGTGAAGCCTATGAGCTTTAAATATATACGTCTTTTTTTGCCAACCCAATAGAATAGATAGGGATTTACATAAACATAAACAGAGTGACAAAGAGTGAAGTCCCTGGAGGCAGACTGTCTTGGATGAAGTCCTCAGGCACCATTTTTTCTACTCTGTGAGGTCTAGAGAAAACTCACTTAAGCCCTATATACCCGGGTTTTGTTATTTTGTTTGGAAAAGGTAGAAAATAATATTAAATTACAATTATTACAAATATTAAAGCACAAAACAATGCCCTGTTGAGCATAGATATGAAATATATGTTCACTTATTATTTTGACATCAGGAAGAAAATAAATTTAAAAATAATTATTTATATCTGTGAAGGAGTAAATGTTTTCACTTGCCATCTTACAAAGGTAGAAAATTAGATAAGTTACATGGAATTACTGTTTTCAGATACTGAGACCACATACAATGCAGAACTCTGCTTCTAGAGAGAAAGGGATTAAATACCCCAAGGACAGATTTCCATCTAGACAGAATTACAGGCAGAGATTTAAGAAGGGAGCATTCTTTCTAAGCTGAGGAGTAGAAATGGCCTCCTGTGGAGCCTGGGGTGCTCAGATTTTGTGGGATAAAGTGATGGACAGAAGAAAGATCTTCAGAGAAAACTCCAGAAGCCCCCATGGGGCCCTGTAAATCTCTGGCTGAACTGCGTCCGAAAACGTGGAGAGGAGACTGCAAGTCTTGGCAAGAGAAACTCTGTTAAGAAAAGAAGCATAGCCAAGCTTCTTGTAGATGAACAACTTTCAGCACTCACAAAAAGCTGAAAAAAATCTCAGTTCCTACCAGCCAGAGTGGAGAAACCTTCCTGAGAACAAAGAGACTGTAGTAGGAACCAGAAGCCGCATGCTTAGCCAGATCTAGAGACTATTTCAGATTTTCTCTAAAGAAAAAGCTAATAGGTTGCCTGAAAAGCATTCAGCAGGCATACAAGTAACTTAACATTAGGTCGGAGCAAGTTAAACACTCTGTATGTGAATACAACAGCAAAGAAAAACTAAAAAAATCCCATATCCAACTAAAAATGACTAGACACACCAGCAGGAACCCAATAGAATAGATAGGGATTTACATAAACATAAACAGAGTGACAAAGAGTGAAGTCCCTGGAGGCAGACTGTCTTGGATGAAGTCCTCAGGCACCATTTTTTCTACTCTGTGAGGTCTAGAGAAAACTCACTTAAGCCCTATATACCCGGGTTTTGTTATTTTGTTTGGAAAAGGTAGAAAATAATATTAAATTACAATTATTACAAATATTAAAGCACAAAACAATGCCCTGTTGAGCATAGATATGAAATATATGTTCACTTATTATTTTGACATCAGGAAGAAAATAAATTTAAAAATAATTATTTATATCTGTGAAGGAGTAAATGTTTTCACTTGCCATCTTACAAAGGTAGAAAATTAGATAAGTTACATGGAATTACTGTTTTCAGATACTGAGACCACATACAATGCAGAACTCTGCTTCTAGAGAGAAAGGGATTAAATACCCCAAGGACAGATTTCCATCTAGACAGAATTACAGGCAGAGATTTAAGAAGGGAGCATTCTTTCTAAGCTGAGGAGTAGAAATGGCCTCCTGTGGAGCCTGGGGTGCTCAGATTTTGTGGGATAAAGTGATGGACAGAAGAAAGATCTTCAGAGAAAACTCCAGAAGCCCCCATGGGGCCCTGTAAATCTCTGGCTGAACTGCGTCCGAAAACGTGGAGAGGAGACTGCAAGTCTTGGCAAGAGAAACTCTGTTAAGAAAAGAAGCATAGCCAAGCTTCTTGTAGATGAACAACTTTCAGCACTCACAAAAAGCTGAAAAAAATCTCAGTTCCTACCAGCCAGAGTGGAGAAACCTTCCTGAGAACAAAGAGACTGTAGTAGGAACCAGAAGCCGCATGCTTAGCCAGATCTAGAGACTATTTCAGATTTTCTCTAAAGAAAAAGCTAATAGGTTGCCTGAAAAGCATTCAGCAGGCATACAAGTAACTTAACATTAGGTCGGAGCAAGTTAAACACTCTGTATGTGAATACAACAGCAAAGAAAAACTAAAAAAAAAAAATCCCATATCCAACTAAAAATGACTAGACACACCAGCAGGAACCATCAACCAGAGCAAGAGAAAAAGCAGCTAATAGCAACAAAAAATCAATAACTAAATAAAGGACAAGAAAGTGAAACTAGACGGTAAGAGTCTTAGAACAGCTATTATAAATGTTGTTTAAATGCTCAGATCTTTAGACGGAAAAAATGAACATAATTAGAAGAGAAATCTAGGATGTTACATAAAACTTTAAGAGATAAAAATGCAGGTCTTGAAGTTAAAAAAAATGTACTTTAAAGGATTAACAACAGATTGTGTGTGCTCATTGGTATCCAATTCTTTTTGATCCCTTAGACTATAGTCTGTCAAGGTCCCCTACTCATGAAATTCTAAAAGCAAGAATACTGGAGTGGGTTGCCATTTCCTTCTCCAAGGGATCTTCCTGACATCTCTTCTGTCTCCTACATTGGCAGGTAGATTCTTTATCCCTGACACCACCTAGGAAGTTCTAACAGCAGATTAGATACTGCAAAAAAAAAAGGTTAGAGGATCAGTCAAGTTAAAAATGATTAGGGACTCAGTGACAAGTCCAACTGGAGTCTCAGGAGAGTAGGAAGTGCTGAAAAACTGTAGAGATAAAATGATAGAAAATTGTCCAAATTCAATGAAAACTATGAAATCACAACTCATCAGAATTCAAAAGACAGAAAAAGAAAACACACCAAGACACACTGTAATTAATTTTCTGAAAACCAGTAATAAGGAGAAAAAAATTAAAGACAGCTAGAAGAAAAATACTCATCAGATGTGGAAGGACAAATGTAACAATATTCATGAAGTTGTTAAGAAAAGAAGCATAGCCAAGCTTCTTGTAGATGAACAACTTTCAGCACTCACAAAAAGCTGAAAAAAATCTCAGTTCCTACCAGCCAGAGTGGAGAAACCTTCCTGAGAACAAAGAGACTGTAGTAGGAACCAGAAGCCGCATGCTTAGCCAGATCTAGAGACTATTTCAGATTTTCTCTAAAGAAAAAGCTAATAGGTTGCCTGAAAAGCATTCAGCAGGCATACAAGTAACTTAACATTAGGTCGGAGCAAGTTAAACACTCTGTATGTGAATACAACAGCAAAGAAAAACTAAAAAAAAAAAATCCCATATCCAACTAAAAATGACTAGACACACCAGCAGGAACCATCAACCAGAGCAAGAGAAAAAGCAGCTAATAGCAACAAAAAATCAATAACTAAATAAAGGACAAGAAAGTGAAACTAGACGGTAAGAGTCTTAGAACAGCTATTATAAATGTTGTTTAAATGCTCAGATCTTTAGACGGAAAAATGAACATAATTAGAAGAGAAATCTAGGATGTTACATAAAACTTTAAGAGATAAAAATGCAGGTCTTGAAGTTAAAAAAAATGTACTTTAAAGGATTAACAACAGATTGTGTGTGCTCATTGGTATCCAATTCTTTTTGATCCCTTAGACTATAGTCTGTCAAGGTCCCCTACTCATGAAATTCTAAAAGCAAGAATACTGGAGTGGGTTGCCATTTCCTTCTCCAAGGGATCTTCCTGACATCTCTTCTGTCTCCTACATTGGCAGGTAGATTCTTTATCCCTGACACCACCTAGGAAGTTCTAACAGCAGATTAGATACTGCAAAAAGAAAAGGTTAGAGGATCAGTCAAGTTAAAAATGATTAGGGACTCAGTGACAAGTCCAACTGGAGTCTCAGGAGAGTAGGAAGTGCTGAAAAACTGTAGAGATAAAATGATAGAAAATTGTCCAAATTCAATGAAAACTATGAAATCACAACTCATCAGAATTCAAAAGACAGAAAAAGAAAACACACCAAGACACACTGTAATTAATTTTCTGAAAACCAGTAATAAGGAGAAAAAAATTAAAGACAGCTAGAAGAAAAATACTCATCAGATGTGGAAGGACAAATGTAACAATATTCATGAAGTTATTATCAGAAACAATAGAAGCCTGATGACAGAGAAATAGCAGTTCTAAAGTACTATGAGGAGAAACCTGTCATTCAGATCTACTCCACACGAACATACCTTTGAAAAACAGAAAAAAGAAGAACATTTTTCAGAAAACAAAGTTAAGGGAGTTTGTCACCAAGAGGCTGACACTACAGAATAGCCCTCAAGCGGCAGAAAATGCTTTTGTACAAAACCATGAATATGTTAAAAAAGCAAAACAGCACACAAAAAAATGAAAAAGACTGAAAATGTTGAATATATGAGTAAATGTGAAAAACTTTTGTTAAAAATTTTCAATCTTTGAAATGATTGTCAAATATTCAAGGCCAAAATAAATGAGATGGGGACTTCCCTGGTGATCCAGTGGCTAAAACGTTACTCTCCTAATGCAGGGGGCCCAGTTCTATTCCTGGTCAGGGAACTAGATCCCACATGCTCTAAGACCTGGCAAAGCCAAATAAAAATGCTAATTACATATAAAATAAATATATGAGATGTATTGTGGACTTTATATTAACTGAAAAGTAAAATGTATGACAGCAGCAGCACAAAACCAGGGATAAGAAATCAAGACCTGCTGTTCAAAAGTTCCTACCTCATACATTATACCATAATATCATGAAATGTTAGGCAAAGCTAAGCGTAATCAGTTGAACCTATTGTAAAAGATTGTAAAACCTGTTGTAAAAGTTTAGGGTTACCCCAGAGAACACACAGCGAGAAATTTAGGTGACATCTCAACAGGAGATAAAACTTATGATTCCAAGGTTTCCCTGGTGGTCCAGTGGGTAAGGACACTGCCTTGCAGTGCAAGGGGCGCTTGTTCAATCCCTGGCCTGGGAAGATCCCACATGCTGCGGAGCGGCTGGACCGATGTGTCCAATTACTGAGCCGGAGCTCTGGAGCTCATGCGCCCAGAGCCGGTGCTCTGCGACAACAGAGGCCACTGCAATGGGAGGCCCACACAGGGCAATAGAAGGAAGATAAATGAATGAAAGTTCAGTACAAGTGGCCAAAAAAACTTACTATTCCAAGGGGGAAAATGGAAGCAAAGGCACCTGGAGCAAGTATAACAAACACCAGGATGGTTGATGTGAAGCCAATGACGGCAGTAACTTTTAAAGGCACACAGTCTAGACACTGCAATGAAAGGCAAGGTTATCAGAATGGATAAAAGTGTGCCATAGGGCTTCCCTGGTGGTCCAGTGGGTAAGGACACCGCCTTGCAGTGCAAGGGGTGCCAGTTTGATCCCTGGCCTGGCCTGGGAAGATCCCACATGCTGCCAAGCGGCTGGACCGATGTGTTCAACTACAGAGCTGGAGCTCTGGAGCGCATGCTCCCAGAGCCGGTGCTCTGCAACAACAGAGGCCACTGCGAGGCGAGGCCCACACACACAGTCCAAAGAACAAAGATGGATGAAAGTAGATAAATGAAGGACCAATGGAAATGGCCTGCCCGCCCCTCTCCCTCCCCAACCCACCGCACCCCCAAGAAAAGGGGTGCCATAAACATTCTATTTTGCATGTAGAGACAAAGATATGTGGGAAAATTTTTAAATGGGAAAAAAGTATACCTGGAAAATGTCCACTGCTTAGCTGTGCCCAGCTCTTTATGATCCCATGGCTCTCACATTGAGGCACATGGCCATAAGGGCAGAGCATCTCTAAAATCAAACTTGCTTACCTGGGCTAACAAGTGCCTGGTGTCACCAAGGCAACCTGTCTCCATCCAGAATTCAATCTGAGAAGGAAAAGCTACCAAGATCAACCATGAACTTGTTACTGATTTGGTCCAGCATTTAGCCTTCTTTGGGAATATGTTTATTTTCTTTCATTATTGGCTCCTCTTGTGACAGGTGACTCATTAAAAAGCTAAAAATCACCAAAGAACAAGAATCTGAAACCCAGAGGGATTTATAACCCATCAAAATATGATGATGGGCTTCCCTGGTGGCTCAGTGGTAAAGACTCCACCGGCCACTGCAGGAGACTTGGGTTCAATCGCTGAATTGGGTAAATGTCCTTGGGGAGGGCATGAAAACCCTCTCCAGTATTCTTGCCTGGAGAATCCCACAGACAGAGGAAGCTGGCTGACTGTGGTTCATGGGGGCTGCACCAGCCAGACACAACTGAGTGACTGAATGACAAAGCTCCATAGCAACGACTCCTGTTTAATTTTGCTTCCTCCAGCATTTCCCCAAATTACTGACCAAAGGATCCAGTTTTGGTGTTCACATAATACCTTCTATTCTATTTATCAACTTGTAAATTTAATTTTTACTCAATTGTGCAAATGCTACCCCTTGTGGTAAACCAAGCAACACAAAGTGTCATAGTAATTATGAATGTCATTTACCTGTTTAATTTATGCTTGGTAAACACTGCTGCCAAGCGGCTGGACCGATGTGTTCAACTACAGAGATGAAGCTCTCAAGCGCATGCCCCCAGGAACGGTGCTCTGCAACAACAGAGGCCACTGCGAGGCGAGGCCCACACACACAGTCCAAAGAACAAAGATGGATGAAAGTAGATAAATGAAGGACCAATGGAAATGGCCTGCCCGCCCCTCTCCCTCCCCAACCCACCGCACCCCCAAGAAAAGGGGTGCCATAAACATTCTATTTTGCATGTAGAGACAAAGATATGTGGGAAAATTTTTAAATGGGAAAAAAGTATACCTGGAAAATGTCCACTGCTTAGCTGTGCCCAGCTCTTTATGATCCCATGGCTCTCACATTGAGGCACATGGCCATAAGGGCAGAGCATCTCTAAAATCAAACTTGCTTACCTGGGCTAACAAGTGCCTGGTGTCACCAAGGCAACCTGTCTCCATCCAGAATTCAATCTGAGAAGGAAAAGCTACCAAGATCAACCATGAACTTGTTACTGATTTGGTCCAGCATTTAGCCTTCTTTGGGAATATGTTTATTTTCTTTCATTATTGGCTCCTCTTGTGACAGGTGACTCATTAAAAAGCTAAAAATCACCAAAGAACAAGAATCTGAAACCCAGAGGGATTTATAACCCATCAAAATATGATGATGGGCTTCCCTGGTGGCTCAGTGGTAAAGACTCCACCGGCCACTGCAGGAGACTTGGGTTCAATCGCTGAATTGGGTAAATGTCCTTGGGGAGGGCATGAAAACCCTCTCCAGTATTCTTGCCTGGAGAATCCCACAGACAGAGGAAGCTGGCTGACTGTGGTTCATGGGGGCTGCACCAGCCAGACACAACTGAGTGACTGAATGACAAAGCTCCATAGCAACGACTCCTGTTTAATTTTGCTTCCTCCAGCATTTCCCCAAATTACTGACCAAAGGATCCAGTTTTGGTGTTCACATAATACCTTCTATTCTATTTATCAACTTGTAAATTTAATTTTTTTACTCAATTGTGCAAAAATGCTACCCCCTTGTGGTAAACCAAGCAACACAAAGTGTCATAGTAATTATGAATGTCATTTACTATGTGCATGTATTTATAAAATTGGATATGAAACATTTATTCTGAATCACCTTAGAGTCTGACAATTGCAGTGATATATTGCTTATACTTCCAAATACACGTGGGAGGCAATGAATACATCGTTTCAGCTATTAGATAAACTTGGGTAGACAAGTCCAAGGTAAATCTGCAAAGGGTAACTTTAGAATGATAAAGAGAAAGAAGTGGGATAGGAATAAGGAAGAAATCTAAAAATCTCTGCTAATAAAAAGTAGAATTTAGGGGATTTGGAGGGTGGAGAGAAACTCCCAAATTATTTCTTATATTTCAAAGGGGAAGAGAGCTTTGGTTCATATTCAAAAAATTCTAAGAAATTACAAAAATATACATGTATGTACATAAAGTTTGAGTAATACATATTTTTTAAATGTTAGAATTTAGAATTCAAGGAAGTATTTACATTTATATAAACCATCAGAGATGAGGTCAAGGCAGTAAAATGTAGGCTGTATTATCAACAACAGTAATAAACGCTGAGAAACAACCAAGACAGAATAAGACATCGTCACTCCTACTTGTCTCTAATGAAAAATGTTAACAGTGTAAACGTCCCACTAGCAAAGGAGCTAGAGAAACTAATTCTTAAATACTCATATACAAAGCAATATTTTTCTCAGGTTGAAAAATTAGTAGGAAGGAAATGAGACATGACTTCAGTGAATGGAAGGATTAAAAACTGTGGATATCTCAACAGCTTCTGAAAAAATTTAATGGAAGTTGAGACTCACATTGATTTTTAAAAAAAGCATTGCTACGAAGAATAAAGTGCTAATCCTCAAGTTGATACTTAAAAGCCTTTTCTGGGGCCAGGGCTGGGGGCCGCTTCATCCCACACCTGGTGCAGGTGGAGCAGGGCTGGGCCAAGGGGGAGTCACCAGGGCCTGCACAGAGAGGGACCAGGAGACCCCGTGATAGTGGGAGTTGAATTAGTCACATGCCTGGACCTTTTGTTCACATAATACCTTCTATTCTATTTATCAACTTGTAAATTTAATTTTTTTACTCAATTGTGCAAAAATGCTACCCCCTTGTGGTAAACCAAGCAACACAAAGTGTCATAGTAATTATGAATGTCATTTACTATGTGCATGTATTTATAAAATTGGATATGAAACATTTATTCTGAATCACCTTAGAGTCTGACAATTGCAGTGATATATTGCTTATACTTCCAAATACACGTGGGAGGCAATGAATACATCGTTTCAGCTATTAGATAAACTTGGGTAGACAAGTCCAAGGTAAATCTGCAAAGGGTAACTTTAGAATGATAAAGAGAAAGAAGTGGGATAGGAATAAGGAAGAAATCTAAAAATCTCTGCTAATAAAAAGTAGAATTTAGGGGATTTGGAGGGTGGAGAGAAACTCCCAAATTATTTCTTATATTTCAAAGGGGAAGAGAGCTTTGGTTCATATTCAAAAAATTCTAAGAAATTACAAAAATATACATGTATGTACATAAAGTTTGAGTAATACATATTTTTTAAATGTTAGAATTTAGAATTCAAGGAAGTATTTACATTTATATAAACCATCAGAGATGAGGTCAAGGCAGTAAAATGTAGGCTGTATTATCAACAACAGTAATAAACGCTGAGAAACAACCAAGACAGAATAAGACATCGTCACTCCTACTTGTCTCTAATGAAAAATGTTAACAGTGTAAACGTCCCACTAGCAAAGGAGCTAGAGAAACTAATTCTTAAATACTCATATACAAAGCAATATTTTTCTCAGGTTGAAAAATTAGTAGGAAGGAAATGAGACATGACTTCAGTGAATGGAAGGATTAAAAACTGTGGATATCTCAACAGCTTCTGAAAAAATTTAATGGAAGTTGAGACTCACATTGATTTTTAAAAAAAGCATTGCTACGAAGAATAAAGTGCTAATCCTCAAGTTGATACTTAAAAGCCTTTTCTGGGGGCCAGGGCTGGGGGCCGCTTCATCCCACACCTGGTGCAGGTGGAGCAGGGCTGGGCCAAGGGGGAGTCACCAGGGCCTGCACAGAGAGGGACCAGGAGACCCCGTGATAGTGGGAGTTGAATTAGTCACATGCCTGGACCTTTTGCAATCCTGGCTTCATTTTCTCAATGGAAATGTAGCATCTTGGGCTTTTCTGGTGGCTTAGTGGTAAAGAGATGCACAGGAGGGGAGCGCTTGTGTGCACTGAGGCACCCTTGAGAGCTCCCGCTACAGGTGCTCTCAGCCCTGCACAGGCGTGCCCTCTGCAGGTCCTTCCCTCCCTCCCAGTCAGTGAGGGGGATGAGGGGGACACATGGCAATCCGGAGAAGTAGGAAAGAAACCCTGTGGTCCTGACAGGCCTCGACACCAAAACTTTAGAAGGTGGCATTCTGAATCTTCATGACATGGCCAGTGCAGGCACATGTTTCTTCAAAACTAGTATCTTTAACAAGAATAACCAAAATAATTATGACTAATATTGAATCTCCTCATATTCCTCAAAACCAGAAGGTAATTGGGTACTCTACAGAAATTAAATGGAATTTAAAAAGGAGGCATTTACTGTACAACTCTGCTATATGACTGTATTTTCAATAAAATCTGTTTTTCATACATAAAGCATTCACTAGATACTTTCCTATTTTGCTTGAGAAGCAAACCTTTAAGAAACCACATAGAAATTAGTTCTAGAATCTGTTTCTGACACAGATCTGGCTCCTTCATTATTGGAAAATGATGTATATTTTGTCTTTTCTAAAGGGCCTTGGGCTTCCCTGGTAGCTCAGTGGTAAAGAGTTTGCCTACCATTGCAAGAGACATGGGTTTGATCCCTGATCTGGGAAGATCCCCACATGCTTCAGAGCAACTAAGTCCATGAGCCGCAACTATGGAGCCTGTGCTCTAGAGCCTCGGAGCCACAACTATGGAGCCCATGTGCAGCAACTACTGAAACCTGTGTGCCCTAGAGCCTGAGTTCCACAATGAGAGAGGTCACCGTAACAAGAAGCCCGCTCACCTCAACGAAAGAGTAGCCCTGACTCCCTACAACTAGAGAAGAGCCTACAGCAGCAGTGAAAATCCAGAATAGTCAGAAATAATTAAATAAATAAAATTTAAAGAAAAAAATAGGCCTGAAGTTCCTTGTGGTTTGAGTCTCGTGGGCGTACGCACATGTGTGTGAGTGAAATATACCCACTTACACTTAACATTACATTCAATCTGTAGAGGTTACATAGGACATTCTTGTCTCGTTAATTGAAAACATGATTTATAATAATTTATAGTGTAATAGACTACCAAACAAGGCCAAAATTTACTATATTACTCATAACCATATCAGGCAATTAAATGGTGTTTGTGAGATTTTAATTTGAGTCAAGAGGGTAGATTTTTTCTTGCATAGTCATAATCCATATCTTTGGATAATAATGTCTTCAATGGTTATAAGACTTTGAAAATTAAGGGTCAGTGCCAGTATGCGGCATATCAGATAAAAGTATTTCTGTGTGTCCATTAATTGGTGGAAAAGACAATTACAGCTGTACTTTATGTGAGTAGCCATATGCCATTCCAATTTTGAATTTGGCACATTTAGATCTTTTTATTTAATTTTGTGAAGGGTATTCTATTGACTTTAGGAGGTTTTTCATCAAAGGAATAATAGGGTTTTTTTTCTATTGAACTAATACATATAAATTACTCTCAGAAAAGTAATGACTCTGCCATTGTTGAACCATCAAATATTATATCTGCCTTTAACTATTGACACTGGTAAAAGTAGAGATAATTAGCCTGATACCCATTCCTCATTATCGTGAGCTGTTTGTCTGATTCGCGCTCATTTGTGGAGCCTAGGAGATCAGACTCAGAGCCCTTGAATCATTAGACTGAAGGGTAAGCTAAGCGAATTTCTCCTCTCTTTTCCTCACCAAGATTGTCTGGGAATTCTCTAACACACAGGCACATTTGATCTGCAGCAGAAAGGCAGTGCTTTCTGACCTAAGACCCAGCTCCCATCACACACAAAACACTGTCCTAAGGCTAGTGCACTCAGGGTCCTGCTAGGAGATAACCTCTGGTAGTTTCCTTTTCTATCTGTTATTTTCAGCTGTAACCCCAGCTCTGATCCAACCAGCCAATGTCAGATTGAGCATTCAGGTTCATTCCTCTTATTCTGTAGGTTTTTCTTCTAATTAACATTCATCATTTTCCCCAGCAGCTTTTTTCACTAAGAATATTCATTACGTATTTGGCTGCATAGGGTCTTAGTTAGGAAATGTGGTTTCTAGTTCCCTAACCAGGGACAGAAGCCTGACCCCACGCACTGGGAGTGCTGAGTCCTAGCTACTGAACCTCCAGGGAAGTCCCTTCCCAGCTGCCTTTACTAAATTCTATTCAAAACTCATCACAATAGCTCAATTTTCATTTAATCCAAATGCTCCAGATGGCCTCTGTGGGAAGCAAATTCCTTAAACGCAAGCGCCTGCATCGAATCAGTCTGTCCATTGCAAAGGTGAGGTGTCAGGAAAATGGACTCGAGAAATCCTGTGACTTCATAAAGGTCCTTCATGAAGAACTGTGATTATTTTCATGGCCGGTAAGTTCACTTTTTCCCTCTGATATTCAGAGATCATGCCCCTGAGGGATCCTGGTTATGTTTACAAAATTGGATGACCTGTTGCTGGCCATTCTTCTTCAGTGATGACAGTAAGAACAACCAGAAAACCGCGTCGTGAGTCTGTACCAGGACCTTTTCAGTCTCTGCGTGTGTTCCTGTATTTGACCTGTGAGCTCACGGGGACAGGGAGGGCACATGGGGGCCAGGGGTGGAAGCCACCCCATCCCACACCTGGTACAGAAGGAACAGGGTCGGGGCCTGTGGGAGTCACCAGGGCCTGCCCACAGAGGGACCATGTGCCCAGTGATGGTGGGACTTGACTAAGTCATATGCCTGGAGATCAGACTCAGAGCCCTTGAATCATTAGACTGAAGGGTAAGCTAAGCGAATTTCTCCTCTCTTTTCCTCACCAAGATTGTCTGGGAATTCTCTAACACACAGGCACATTTGATCTGCAGCAGAAAGGCAGTGCTTTCTGACCTAAGACCCAGCTCCCATCACACACAAAACACTGTCCTAAGGCTAGTGCACTCAGGGTCCTGCTAGGAGATAACCTCTGGTAGTTTCCTTTTCTATCTGTTATTTTCAGCTGTAACCCCAGCTCTGATCCAACCAGCCAATGTCAGATTGAGCATTCAGGTTCATTCCTCTTATTCTGTAGGTTTTTCTTCTAATTAACATTCATCATTTTCCCCAGCAGCTTTTTTCACTAAGAATATTCATTACGTATTTGGCTGCATAGGGTCTTAGTTAGGAAATGTGGTTTCTAGTTCCCTAACCAGGGACAGAAGCCTGACCCCACGCACTGGGAGTGCTGAGTCCTAGCTACTGAACCTCCAGGGAAGTCCCTTCCCAGCTGCCTTTACTAAATTCTATTCAAAACTCATCACAATAGCTCAATTTTCATTTAATCCAAATGCTCCAGATGGCCTCTGTGGGAAGCAAATTCCTTAAACGCAAGCGCCTGCATCGAATCAGTCTGTCCATTGCAAAGGTGAGGTGTCAGGAAAATGGACTCGAGAAATCCTGTGACTTCATAAAGGTCCTTCATGAAGAACTGTGATTATTTTCATGGCCGGTAAGTTCACTTTTTCCCTCTGATATTCAGAGATCATGCTCTCTGAGGGATCCTGGTTATGTTTACAAAATTGGATGACCTGTTGCTGGCCATTCTTCTTCAGTGATGACAGTAAGAACAACCAGAAAACCCGCGTCGTGAGTCTGTACCAGGACCTTTTCAGTCTCTGCGTGTGTTCCTGTATTTGACCTGTGAGCTCACGGGGACAGGGAGGGCACATGGGGGCCAGGGGTGGAAGCCACCCCATCCCACACCTGGTACAGAAGGAACAGGGTCGGGGCCTGTGGGGAGTCACCAGGGCCTGCCCACAGAGGGACCATGTGCCCAGTGATGGTGGGACTTGACTAAGTCATATGCCTGGATCTTTTCTAATCCTGGATTCATTTTCTCAAAAAATATGACATCCTTATTATATTCCCTTAGATATTTTATTGAAAATATTATAACCCCAAACTTATTATTTAATAACAGTCTCATTAAAATCATGTCTAATTAATCACATCCAGTGACCTCAACTTTTAAAAGTATACTACTATACTATGCGTTCTCATAGGAAGACTGTTTTCTGTCAAATAGATTGTTTCTCTGTGTTTAACATTATTTTACGTTACCTTTTCCTTTCACTGCATGTGTTTTCTGGAAATAATGCTTCATAATAATAATGTTTTAATTTTTTTGTTCCAGTAAATGTAACCTAATTCTGTGCATCTTTGTCAACTTTCTCATAGTTTAAGGGTTCACACCGGCTGTATTAAAGCAGCCAGTGTAGACAGGGCTGTGTGTTTGTCTACACCAGGGGGTCTTAGTGTGTGCATATGGATGATCTTTCTCCTGAACTGTGAAATGAAAGATGTGTGAGATGGGTTGATCAATATGTAACCTGGAAGAGTAGAACATAATAACCAGCAATGCTTTGAATCTCAGATCCTGCTTCTTATAATGGCCAACATATTTCAAAGAAAGAAAAAGGGAAAAGAAGTCACAGAGAGTGCCTCCCCTAAAGGTGGTGAGTGCTTTACAGTGTATAATCTAGGTTCCTTAGCGTTTTGGCAGTTTTCAAGATGTGAAGTTTTTTAGCTGTATTTTAATTGCTATAACATTTTCCTGCAAAAATTTACCTATGCTATACTCAGCACAAACTGTCTTAATAGGCTGGTCTTACAGTGTGCCATTTTCCCAAAGGAAACTATACTTGAGTCTGCTCTGATCCATGGACCTGTTGCTGGCCATTCTTCTTCAGTGATGACAGTAAGAACAACCAGAAAACCGTCGTGAGTCTGTACCAGGACCTTTTCAGTCTCCGTGTGTTCCTGTATTTGACCTGTGAGCTCACGGGGACAGGGAGGGCACATGGGGGCCAGGGGTGGAAGCCACCCCATCCCACACCTGGTACAGAAGGAACAGGGTCGGGGCCTGTGGGGAGTCACCAGGGCCTGCCCACAGAGGGACCATGTGCCCAGTGATGGTGGGACTTGACTAAGTCATATGCCTGGATCTTTTCTAATCCTGGATTCATTTTCTAAAAAAATATGACATCCTTATTATATTCCCTTAGATATTTTATTGAAAATATTATAACCCCAAACTTATTATTTAATAACAGTCTCATTAAAATCATGTCTAATTAATCACATCCAGTGACCTCAACTTTTAAAAGTATACTACTATACTATGCGTTCTCATAGGAAGACTGTTTTCTGTCAAATAGATTGTTTCTCTGTGTTTAACATTATTTTACGTTACCTTTTCCTTTCACTGCATGTGTTTTCTGGAAATAATGCTTCATAATAATAATGTTTTAATTTTTTTGTTCCAGTAAATGTAACCTAATTCTGTGCATCTTTGTCAACTTTCTCATAGTTTAAGGGTTCACACCGGCTGTATTAAAGCAGCCAGTGTAGACAGGGCTGTGTGTTTGTCTACACCAGGGGGTCTTAGTGTGTGCATATGGATGATCTTTCTCCTGAACTGTGAAATGAAAGATGTGTGAGATGGGTTGATCAATATGTAACCTGGAAGAGTAGAACATAATAACCAGCAATGCTTTGAATCTCAGATCCTGCTTCTTATAATGGCCAACATATTTCAAAGAAAGAAAAAGGGAAAAGAAGTCACAGAGAGTGCCTCCCCTAAAGGTGGTGAGTGCTTTACAGTGTATAATCTAGGTTCCTTAGCGTTTTGGCAGTTTTCAAGATGTGAAGTTTTTTAGCTGTATTTTAATTGCTATAACATTTTCCTGCAAAAATTTACCTATGCTATACTCAGCACAAACTGTCTTAATAGGCTGGTCTTACAGTGTGCCATTTACCCAAAGGACAAACATTATACAGTCAAGTTTGTAAACAGGTATTTTTGTTAGCCTTTGCTTCACAGAATACTGTGTTTTGTTGTGTATAATTTGTAAAGAGATAGTTATTGGGAAGTTCAGCAAACAAGGCCTATTTCCCGAACAAAAGCTGAGCTTTCTTGAAAAACAATCTCATAGGAGGTGGTGGGCATGACCTGACCAACTTCTCCCCTTCACTGATGGCAAGCTGGGCAGGGCTGAATTCATAAGCATTAGGACCTGGATTTGAATACCAAGTGCTACAAATTGGGCAAAACATCCTACTCTTAGCAATTAGTTTCCTTTGGGAAGAGCCAGAGCACGAGTTAGAGCTGAAGCCGTTCAGAGACAAGGTGGAAAACCTAGGCTTGGTTAGCTGCCCCAAAGGCAGAAACCAGACTGGCCTGGACAAGTCCACCATGTCTCACAGCAAATGTGTTAAATCATTAAACAGAGGGGTCAAGAGAAACAGCACTTGACTCTTCGGAGTGTTGTTTTCATATAGACATGTGGCCAAGCTTGAATTAATGGTTTTAGGTAGCAGATCATGATAGACCATATGTATTTCACATGGATCTTTGAATGAAATATTGCTTAATATAGTAAAGACACGCTGTATGTAGATATTGTTGGCTAGTTGCTAAGTTGTGTCTGACTCTTTGAGACCCCATGAACTGTAGTCCACCAGGCTCCTTTGTCTATGAGATTCTCCAAATAAGAATACTGGAGTAGGTTGCTATTTCCTTCTCCAGTAGATCTTCTCAACCCTGGAACCTGCATCTCCTGCATTAGCAGGTAGATTCTTTACCACTAAGTCACCTGGGAAACTGAATACAGATATATTTTCAAATACTTATCTCTTAGGATTATTCATGAATATTGCTTTCTAAAAGGAATTTGGAGTGACTTAGAAAGATAGAGATGTAAGGATAATTATGAATTCTTTAGAAGCAAATAAATTGTACACATCACAGTCTCAGGGCATTTTCCTTAAGCTGCATTGACTGTGTTGGTTATAAGTGAAGAAAGCTAATGGATTTTATTGAAACTATCTTTATTATCTATCTTCTAAGTCATTAATTTTTTTTTTCCTCTGCTGCATCCATTCTGCTGTGAAATCCATCCACTGAATTCTTAATTGTTACATTCTCCATGCTTTAGTTTATTATATTAACTACAGCTATATCTAAGTTTGTCCTCAATATTTCTGACAACTGGGTCATAATGATGTGTTTTACATTTTATCTGATTTTCCTAGTGATTTTTAGTGGAATCCCTTTGCTGTAAGTGGTTCCAGCAGAGTAGGAAGCATGTGTCCTTGCTCATCAGCATGCCTGGACAGCACCTGGGTTTGGTGAGACTATTATGACAGTATGACATGAGATTCTAGCACTCCCTCTAGAATTCAGATTCCTAGAAAGGCACATATCTTCAGTTAACTTTAGATATTTCCAATACCTGAATGATTCCAGATCATCAACTGCATTTTCTACTCAACATTTTCATGTGATAAAACCTGTATAAAAACCTACAACTTTTCTATATAATAATGTTGCATTTCCCCTTGAAACAAATCTCCTTGAGAAAACACTTCAAGCACGTGATGTTTGAATTCCACCTTCTTCATCCATCAATGCACAGACCCTCTGTGCTATACTTAAGTCTTAAATCAACACAAGATCATGCTGGATCTGTCAGACGTTTATGGGCTGGACTTTCCAGTTTAAAATCTTCCAGGTGAAGCAGCTAAGTGTGTTGTAAGATTGAAGCTGTGCTTCAAGCAAAATCTATGAGTTTACAGCCAGAGGGGGTAAGAAAAGAATGTTACGACTCTATCCTCGTGGTAAACTAAGGGCACTGATTTATTTCCACCTTGTGGGCCCCCCAGGCTCCACGTCCCTCTTGGGTACATTTAGTTTCTTAATACTAACAGTCAACATTCTGGCCTCCTCATTCTTCTATGTCTCATATCTGCCGACACACTCATCTTGAAGCCATCTCTGCGCCCCAGCTCTCTTCCGCGGGCTGAGCTGCTGAGGACAGTGACGTCAGCCCCACGCAGACTTTCGTTTTGAGGATACTGCAGGCTGATGGGCTGTGATCTCAATGGCATTCTCAGAGCAGTTTGGAACATCACTCCAGATTGTATTTATGAACTCCCTTTTCCTTTGAAACAGTATTTTCTTTCGTGTTTCCTTTTTTTATTTTTAACTGAAAGATTATAGTTTCACAGAGTTATGTTGTTTACAGTCAAACATCAACGTGAATCAGCCATAGATATACACACGTCCACTCCCTCTTGAACTTCCCTTGGTCTACTTCCCTCTTCCACTCCTAAGATTGTTACAGAGCCCCTGTTTGGGTTCCCTTAGACTTCCAGCAAATCCCCATTAGTTATCTGTTTTACGTATGGTGATATAAGTTTCCATGTTACTCTTTCCATATGTTTCACCCACTCCTCCTTCCCCACAACATCCATAATTCTGTTCTCTATGTCTGTGAAACAGTCTTTTTTAAAGCAACTTACTTTTCTTACGAAAGAATTTATGATTTGCAGCAAAGTTGTGACCTAATTAGTGATAAGTAGGTGTTCCCAGATGTCACTACTGAGCTGAAAGGGGATGCAAATTGGGGACAATCCATGCAACTCGAGATCCTCAACTATTTGTGACCAGGATCACAAATGATCCAGGGAAAAGAAGGGCAAGCTGGACCTCACTTAGGCAGTCCTGGTCCTTCTCTGAATTCTTGGCCAGTTGGCCATCCTGGCTTCAGCAGACTTTTTTATTCTTTTTTTTTTTTTCAGTTATTCTCGGCAAGAGGGTTGGTGCTGCACAAGCTTCTTCTCATCACCTGACCCAAAGTCCCCTGTGTGTCTGTGCCTAAGAGGCAAGTAGACCATATTGTGGGCTCACAAGGACACATGTAGCTCAAATTCCAGACAAGAGTGTTTCCACACAACACCACCCGCCTTCCCTTGACGCTGTTCTCTGCTTCCTGCTGGAAGAGCACGGCTCTCAGTGATGATAACTGGTGGCTAAATTAATTTTATCTCCCAAGAAGGAGAGTCAAATTATCACCACCACCTCTAAGAAGAAGATTAAAGTATTATTTAATAGAGAATTCCATAGATAGAGGAGACTGGAGGGCAATAGTGCATGGGTTCACAGAGTCAGACATGACTGAGAGGCTGGTCTCTCTCTCTCTCTCTCTCTCTCTCTCACATACACACACATACACACTAGGATTATACAGTCATTTTGGATAAGCTGAATCCAAAGTACATAACTGATTTTACAATCCCATCTGCTACAGCAAGAATTAGAATATATCAAAGAAAACAGAAACTTCAATAAATCCCATATGAAGGACTACATTGAAAAGGATTAAATATACCATATACAAGTACACTAAATATACTAAACACACTCTAAACACAAAAATATGGATCAAAGACAGATTAATAACACAAACTTTAAGCTAATCATAAGTCCATCTTGTAGCATTTCAAGTTACTTAGAAACAATCAAATAAAAATAGAGAATTGGACAAGCATTATGAAGAGACAGTTCGTAGAGAATGACTCTCAGATGACTGATACAATAGTAAAAAGATGCTCAATTTCATTAGAAATAAGAATATTAGACATTAAAATTGTAATGAGATGAGCCACTTAACAATACTAAGTGTTGGGGATGGACTAGATGGAAAAGAGGGTGGTTTTGCCTGTGGTGTAAATTGAAATTCCACTCTGAAGTATTTTAGAAGAAAAGTAAAATGGAAACTAGACATATCCTGTAACTCCACAGTTACAACCCTAGCTTCTCTCTCTCAAATCTCTCAGTTGTGTCCAACTCTTTGCATGGGATTTCCGTGCCCTCCTCCAGGGGATCTTCCTCACCCAGGGACTGAACCCAGGTCTCCCACATTTCAGGCAGATTCTTTATCATCTGAGGCACCAGGGAAGCCTAAGAATCCTAGAGTGGGTAGCCTATCCCTTCTCCAAGGGGACCTTCCCAACCTAGGGATCTAACCGGGGTCTCCTGCATTGCAGGTGGATTCTTTACCAACTGAGCTACAAGGGAAGCCCTACGGTCCTAGTATCTACCTTAAATCCACCCTTTGGAGGGACAAGATGAATAGGAGTCTAGAGGCTGTTTATCCTTGTGTGCTTGGCAAAGAGTGGCCATGTCTAAAAGACACCGCAAAGAGGAACGAGCTCCAGCAAGGACTGGGCAGCTTTCCCGGACAGACAGAGAAGAGTAAAAAGAATGCAAGATCCACCCAAATGAAACAAGTGAGTCTGGACAGATCTTTTGGTGAAGAAAGCCTATTGCCTGGGGAAGTAGAGCCAGTCTTGCTGGGAAAACAAGACAAATGCTACTGCACTGACCCATTTTGAGGCTATAAGTGATAGACTTTTCGAGGCATCAGTTTGTTTTCATAAGAGGTTTTTAGATCAGTGTGATGAATCCATGATCCTGAATATCAAGTACTTAATACACAGTTGCTCTGTTTCTCCGCATGACCCATCACATCTGGGGACGAGGTCCGGCTGACTGTGTCCAGATGTGGAGAGATGTAGTGAGTCCTGTATTCTGAATGGGCCAACAGCAATTAGACATGAGGACATGTAGATGCGTGACAGTAAACAACGGTGAAAGGAAAAACATGCTACATTCTGGTTTGGCAGTGGATTAACGATCTTAATTGCTTTATTCCTTACAATTTTGCAAAACTGAAGGTGTTTGCTCAATAGTTAGGATTTTCATGGAGTCATTCATCTAACAAAGAAAAATTATGTGAAGACAGTGGAGTATATTTGAAGAAATCAAACCATATCCAACTGAGGGAAAAATGCTCTTCTCTAAATGTCGTCTAAGCCTCTAAAAGTAATCTAAATCCTGAAAAACAGATTATATTCCTCCTTGTTATTTGTTTATTTCGCCTATGAGGTGAAAATCTTGAAATTCAGAGGACAGTTTTCCAATGAGATGAATGCATGTCCTGATCGGGTATACTGTTTAATGTCTTAAACAATATTTAATATTTAATATGCAGTCCTGTTTGGGAAATATTTATTGAGGAAATTTGGACAAATCACTGAAAAGCTTGGGGGGTAGAGTCATATTTGTGTGTGGAATTATTAGATGAGGGCTCATCATGGCCCCCAACCATCTCCACCGGGCTTCTCTGGGGTCAGAGATGCTGAACTGGCAGCTCCCAGAAACCTGAACACTTCTGTGGATCGACACTTTCTTTGTGCAGAGTACAGGAAATACTTCTCCTGTTTTCTCTATAAAAATGAAATACTTACATAAATTTCTGAGCAGTTCAGAATGATGGATTCAAAAGCCCAACAATGCGTTTTGGGGTTTTGTTAAGTAGAAAGTGTAAAATCTGTGTAAGCAGACAGTTCTTACTTAGGCTGAATATTTATTGACTGAACAGTATGACTAGTGGAAAAGTTGAAAATTCTATTAAGCCAAATGCTTCATTTAAACAGCGTTAAAAATACAAAAACTCGGCCTTCCCTGGTGGCCCAGTAGGTAAAGAGTCTGCCTTGCAGTGCAAGGGGCGCCTGTTCAATCCCTGACCTGGGAAGATCTTGAAAGGGTTTTACCTCGATTTGAGACTTAAACCCAGGGCCCAGACTTGATCGAACCCTGCTTGGGACTTGAACCCACACAGCTGGGACTCAAACCCAGCCAAAACCCTGTTTGGGACTTGAACCCACATGACTGGAGCTTGAACCTAACCAAAACCTGGTTTGGGACTTGAACCCACGTGGCTAAGGCTTAACCCCAGTCAAAACCCTGCTTGGGACTTGAACCCATGTAGTAAGGACTCAATTCCGGCCAAAACCCTGTCTAGAACTCAAACCCACGTGGCCGGGACTTAATCCAACACTCACTCAACGTCTGGACCCACTGACATTCAGGTTCGTCGTGCCTCAAAGCAGAAAGAATTTAGCGAGAAGCAGAATGATAGATAAGAAAAGGGCTTATTAGGATAGGGTACTTGTAAGCAGTGCAAGCGGGCAGGCAGGAAAGCTCTACTCTGCTCTCTCTCCGACTGAGTGGGCAGCAATATATATAGGATGGTAGAAGACCACCCCCCTCAAGTAGACACAGGTGCAAGGCATACATCATTAGTTCTTTCTTTGCCAGCTCCTCCTTCATCTGCTATACCCAGTCAAGCCTGCTTTACTGAACAAGAAGCAGCTCTCCTGAGTTATCGTCAACTCACTGGCCTCCCAGCCTTTCTCAAGTTTCACCCTTCTACCTACCGTCCCCTACTAGGACTCTACAACCACCTACCTATTCCACTGTGTCCCTATCAATCCCACATCTTCTGGCTGGACTGGTGTGTCCAATTGCGAGCCAGCCCTCTGGAACGCATGTGCCCAGAGCCAGTGCTCTGCAACAAGAGAGGCCACTGCAATGGGAGGCCCACACAGGCCAAAGAACAAAGATGGGTGAAAATAAATAAATAAATGAAATCCCAATAAAAGCGGCCAAAATTTTTAAAATATATACAGAAACTCTAAACACACAAGTCTCCACCCCAATCAAAAATGTCATCTAACTCACTGATAATGTTTTTTTTTAAATCAGCACTGGTTCAGAGAATGAGAAAAGCCTCTGGACCCAGAGAAATAGGATGAAAAACTACAGACTAGAATCTTACTGGACTTTATATGGACAACAGGATGTATATCGAAGAGAAGATGTAGTCATTGATGAAACCCTGGAGATCAAAGGAGCGAACTGAGACCTGGATGGGGAAATTCAGTGAGATAAGAGGGGTCATCAGGTGAGCCCTGGATGTGGGTTTGGAGAGAGGAAAGGAGTCACCCAGGGGACCTTCATGAGGCCAGAGTGTCAGGAGCCAGTGTGTAGGCGAGGCCAGGTATGCTGCAGGGCATCTGCTCAAGCACACACCCTGGTATGCGGCCTCATCCAGGGCACTTCCACGCATGGCCCTGGTGGTCAGGCACACAGAAGTCACTGGTCTGTAGGTCTAAGTTAAAAGGCAATCTTGGTGAGTAAATTAAGACGTCCTATATGAGGAAAGAACCAAATTGCAAGGATGAGTGGGTTTAATAGTCTCTGAAATAAATTCAAGGTAGATTGATGTGAGAAGACATGAATATAGAAGATACTACATGAATAAACTTGGGGACCCAAACTGTGTCTCCCACACTCAACCTGCACACAGCGTGCTTTGTACTGATGTGACTTTGCCATTAGACTGACTTCAACGGCTCTCTTTTTAGAATCAGTAGCTGGAGCAAGTGCCTCAAGTGTTCATTCCAGGAACTTGAGGTGAGACCATAAAACACTCCAAGGGGAGCATCAGTAGACAGTGTGTTCCTTTTAGGGCTTGACTCTCTCACCTCAGACGCCTGGTTTTTCTGTCTCCACGGATCCTGGACCCACCCTAATCCAGCAGCCTCTGTGAAGGGTGTACTTTAAATAGACTTTCAGTCCTCTCCCGCTCGGAGGCTCTCTACAGCAGGAAGTTGTAACCTCAGCTTTGTCTCATCTGCAGGTCCTGCTGGTGATCTTAGGGACCAAGTTTGACTGGAAGTCCCACCAAAGTCTCAATACAAGACTTTATCACAGAACCACATTTATGGAATCTAATTTCACAACACTCATTTTATTTCCTCTTCCTGGAAGTCAGACATTTGCTAAAACAGGAGTTTTATTGGTTTATTTACTTATCCTAGTAGAAAAACATTTGTTTTGAATCAAAACCTTGTTATAAGAAAACACCAGCATCTACTATTTTCCTGGAAGTGAAAATAGTAGCAGCCAAGAACTACAGGAAATAGGAAACTTACACATGGACAGCTGCAGAACTGGAAGCTGGCTGCAAAGTATTCATCATTAAAAGTATTCAGCCATTGAAAGATTAGTCATGGAAATGGAGCGAACTGAGACCTGGATGGGGAAATTCAGTGAGATAAGAGGGGTCATCAGGCGAGCCCTGGATGTGGGTTTGGCGAGAGGAAAGGAGTCACCCAGGGGACCTTCATGAGGCCAGAGTGTCAGGAGCCAGTGTGTAGGCGAGGCCAGGTATGCTGCAGGGCATCTGCTCAAGCACACACCCTGGTATGCGGCCTCATCCAGGGCACTTCCACGCATGGCCCTGGTGGTCAGGCACACAGAAGTCACTGGTCTGTAGGTCTAAGTTAAAAGGCAATCTTGGTGAGTAAATTAAGACGTCCTATATGAGGAAAGAACCAAATTGCAAGGATGAGTGGGTTTAATAGTCTCTGAAATAAATTCAAGGTAGATTGATGTGAGAAGACATGAATATAGAAGATACTACATGAATAAACTTGGGGACCCAAACTGTGTCTCCCACACTCAACCTGCACACAGCGTGCTTTGTACTGATGTGACTTTGCCATTAGACTGACTTCAACGGCTCTCTTTTTAGAATCAGTAGCTGGAGCAAGTGCCTCAAGTGTTCATTCCAGGAACTTGAGGTGAGACCATAAAACACTCCAAGGGGAGCATCAGTAGACAGTGTGTTCCTTTTAGGGCTTGACTCTCTCACCTCAGACGCCTGGTTTTTCTGTCTCCACGGATCCTGGACCCACCCTAATCCAGCAGCCTCTGTGAAGGGTGTACTTTAAATAGACTTTCAGTCCTCTCCCGCTCGGAGGCTCTCTACAGCAGGAAGTTGTAACCTCAGCTTTGTCTCATCTGCAGGTCCTGCTGGTGATCTTAGGGACCAAGTTTGACTGGAAGTCCCACCAAAGTCTCAATACAAGACTTTATCACAGAACCACATTTATGGAATCTAATTTCACAACACTCATTTTATTTCCTCTTCCTGGAAGTCAGACATTTGCTAAAACAGGAGTTTTATTGGTTTATTTACTTATCCTAGTAGAAAAACATTTGTTTTGAATCAAAACCTTGTTATAAGAAAACACCAGCATCTACTATTTTCCTGGAAGTGAAAATAGTAGCAGCCAAGAACTACAGGAAATAGGAAACTTACACATGGACAGCTGCAGAACTGGAAGCTGGCTGCAAAGTATTCATCATTAAAAGAGCCTGAGTTATTACAGCACTGTGCATTTGAGAAAGCAGTATTTGCAGATCTGGTACCAGATTCTTCCTAGATTACTATATAAAGCGTTAAAATAATAAAATGTTTTAAATGATTCTTTTCATTAGAAACAGGAAAGAGATACGTATGTGTGTATGAACTAAGTCATACATGGCCTGTCTTAAATACATATTCACCTAAATATACAGCCTCAAAACATATCATGCACCAACTAAAAGACATATAGGAAGAAACAGACAACTAATAAATTAATGGTGATGTTGACATACCCTTACAAGAAAGACATCAGGTGGAGAAACAACAATTAGAGCTATGGGAGAGGAAGGTGAATATTCAACTCAAGCTATTAGACTCTGAAGAACACATATTTTTTTCTTAGCACAATGGACTATTTACAAAAATATCTCCATGTCTGTTATAGAACAGGAACTCTCAAGAGATTCCAGAGAATCTGTGTTCAGGGTCATAATGCTGAAATCTAACAACAGAAAAAAAAAAAAACCTCAGAAACAGAAAATTAATTTTTGGTTGTCAAAGATGCTGGGAAGGTGGTCAAAGATTTAAAAATGCAATAAATTAAAAAATTAATAATAAGCAAAATTGAATTCAAGAGGTTTGAACCTTAATAGCACTTTATTAAACCACTGTGAGTTAATAGAATCAAGAAGAATATTTGAGATATAATCACAGAATAATAATGAAAATTCTACAAGTTAAAATGTCACTTAGAACAAAATTAGTGCTTTTGAATATAATTATTAGGAAATTTAAAAATGATTGCACTCTCTTGGAGGGTTTAATATGCCACAAAGGAAATCCTGAATTACAGTTGATTTTTCAGTCTTGAATGAATATTTGAAAATATATGGTTGGCACAAAAAAGAGAAGAATAATTGTAGGTGCTGGCATTGAGGAACTTGTGCCTGTCACTGTTAAGTAGAGATTCAATTCTCTTTACAGCAAAGGCAAGGGAAAATTTTAACCTGAAATCAATTTTTACAACACGTGTTAGTAACGAGGACTGCAGAAGGGAGTATCTCTCTGTATGGACCTTCTATCTGTTAATACCTATGTACCTCCCATATATTTCTAACATCTAATATCTGTCTCTCAAACTGGCTGTCAACTTTTTCCTCTCTCTATCTAGATAAAGAAAGCCTATATGTTCACTGCTTGTTTAGCTGTGTAACTTACTGGGCAATTCAAAATGGCTTTATCCAAACCCTGGTTTGAGTTTCAGCTGCACCACCAATTTCCTGCATGAGTTTGTACTAACTGCTAACCCTTCCAATTTAGATTTCCCATTTGCATTTCAAATCAAGATTTCAGCTTAACTCATTTGCTGAGATGTTAGTAGTAATAACTGAGGCACAATGCTGTACTTCCCTTGCATTGAAAACAACTTCCACATCAATGTTAGAGATCACCATGAACCTCACTATTTGTCTTTTTCACACACAAAAAAGTCAAATATCATTTATTTTACCTCAGTTGCATTAAGAACTTTAGGATTCGTGGGGAAAATTATAAAACACAGCTAGCTACTTAAGCAACACCTTGAGATATAAAAGTGCACGAAAACTAGAAAATGAAGAGGAAACCAATGCAGCCAGTTGACAGGCTTCCCAGGTGGTGCTAGTGGTAAAGAATCCATCTGCCATGCAAGAAACCTGGGTTCAGTCCTTGTGTGGGGAAGACTCCCTAGAGGAAGCAATGGCAACCCACTCCACTATTCTTGCCTGGTGAATCCCATGGACATAGGGTTGCAAAGAGTCAGACATGACTGAGTGACTTAGTATACACAGTACATGATCAGAACACATCCAAGTTTTGTAGGTAGGAAAAGTGCAATTCATCTTGATATGAGGAAGAGTCAGATTTAAAACAAGTGTGTTTACAGGCAATGTATCTCATGACATTATCCGTGTTTGACAACCGCATATCTGACCACCCTGCATAGTAGTTATGCTTTCAAAGTGTCATGGGGATGGGGATTGAACACAGGCCCAGGCCCAGGTTTCCAGCGCTTGCATTGAGAAGGTACTGCTGGCTCCTAGGCCCTGCCAGGAAGCGGAGGTGGGGACCCCCACAGGCCGCTCCTGTCTGATCCTCTGCCCACAGCACTGGGCTGCCTTTTCCTTCAGGCCAAAGACACATACTCTGGTTGAAAACTTCTCCAGTTTTCCAGTATATTTCCCAGCTCACTCCCTTTCCTCCTCTGCTTTCTTGGGGATTGATCAGAGCCAACATAAGCCAAGACAGACAAGGCAGCAGAACTCCCCAGTATTTATAGTCCAGAAATGCTGAAGCATGCAGAGACAACACCTACACGGGATATTCTTGGCAGCATTGCTGTACTGGCAATTTATTCAAAGCAACATCAATGCTCATCAATCAGGAACTAATTAAATAAATTATGTTCCAATCCATATAATGCTTCTTTAAAAGAATGAGGCCATTCTGTTTATAGTAATAAGGAGAGATATACTGACAGATCCATAACCAAAGTGGAGAACAGAGTTTATGCAGGTGACTGTTCGTGTGGGGATCACTAGAGAAAGGAACCAGCGGTAAGGGTGCAGGGAACCACAAGAGGCTTATGCTGAGCTCCTGGTACCTCATAAATTTTACATAATACACACAGGGCAATGCATGCACATGCACAAAACACATTTATTTCCTTTTTAAAGTAATGAATTTAACAACTAAACTTCAGCAGAAACAACTAAAAGGATGCAGGTACAAAATGTGACATGGGATTCCATCTGCCATGCAAGAAACCCGGGTTCAGTCCTTGTGTGGGGAAGACTCCCTAGAGGAAGCAATGGCAACCCACTCCA
The DNA here is from genome assembly GCA_022376925.1 of Tragulus kanchil. NCBI lineage: Eukaryota > Metazoa > Chordata > Mammalia > Artiodactyla > Tragulidae > Tragulus > Tragulus kanchil. Next base: position 40,888,293 of record JAIOJX010000002.1, read on the forward strand.
CTATTCTTGCCTGGTGAATCCCATGGACATAGGGTTGCAAAGAGTCAGACATGACTGAGTGACTTAGTATACACAGTACATGATCAGAACACATCCAAGTTTTGTAGGTAGGAAAAGTGCAATTCATCTTGATATGAGGAAGAGTCAGATTTAAAACAAGTGTGTTTACAGGCAATGTATCTCATGACATTATCCGTGTTTGACAACCGCATATCTGACCACCCTGCATAGTAGTTATGCTTTCAAAGTGTCATGGGGATGGGGATTGAACACAGGCCCAGGCCCAGGTTTCCAGCGCTTGCATTGAGAAGGTACTGCTGGCTCCTAGGCCCTGCCAGGAAGCGGAGGTGGGGACCCCCACAGGCCGCTCCTGTCTGATCCTCTGCCCACAGCACTGGGCTGCCTTTTCCTTCAGGCCAAAGACACATACTCTGGTTGAAAACTTCTCCAGTTTTCCAGTATATTTCCCAGCTCACTCCCTTTCCTCCTCTGCTTTTTTGGGGGATTGATCAGAGCCAACATAAGCCAAGACAGACAAGGCAGCAGAACTCCCCAGTATTTATAGTCCAGAAATGCTGAAGCATGCAGAGACAACACCTACACGGGATATTCTTGGCAGCATTGCTGTACTGGCAATTTATTCAAAGCAACATCAATGCTCATCAATCAGGAACTAATTAAATAAATTATGTTCCAATCCATATAATGCTTCTTTAAAAGAATGAGGCCATTCTGTTTATAGTAATAAGGAGAGATATACTGACAGATCCATAACCAAAGTGGAGAACAGAGTTTATGCAGGTGACTGTTCGTGTGGGGATCACTAGAGAAAGGAACCAGCGGTAAGGGTGCAGGGAACCACAAGAGGCTTATGCTGAGCTCCTGGTACCTCATAAATTTTACATAATACACACAGGGCAATGCATGCACATGCACAAAACACATTTATTTCCTTTTTAAAGTAATGAATTTAACAACTAAACTTCAGCAGAAACAACTAATTCTACAAAAATAGCACCAATGGAATGGCATGGTATCTATAAAGCCTAAATTTCTGACTACTAAAATAAATGAAGCATGAGTGTTTGCTAAGTCATTTCTGTTGTGTCTGGTTCCTTGTGACCCCATGCACTATAGCCTACGAGGCTCCTCTGTCCATGGAATTCTCCAGGCAAGAATACTAGAGTGGGTTGCTATGCCCTCCAGCAGGGCATCCTCCCAAAACAGAGATCAAAATTGCATCTCCAGGGCTTCCCCTGGTGGTCCAGTGGGTGAGGACACCGCCTTGCAGTGCAAGGGGCACCGGTTCGATCCCTGGCCTGGGAAGATCCCACGTGCCGCGGAGCGGCTGGACCGATGTGTCCAGTTACCGAACCGGAGCTCTGGAGCGCATGCACCCACAGCCAGCACTCTGCAGCGACAGACGCCACCGCGATGGGAGGCCCACAGGAGCCAAGGAACAAAGACGGATGAAAATAGAGAAGTGAAGGACAAACAAAAGTGGCCCGCCCGCTCCCCTCCCTCCCCAACCCGACCCCCGCCCAAAATAAATAAATAAATAAATAAATAAAATTGCGTCTCCTGCACTGGCAGGCAGATTCTTTACCACTGAGTCACTTGGGAAGCCCCAAAATAAATAATATCAGAAGAGAAAATAACATCATGATCCTGAAAAGTCCTGACCTGCCATCTTAGATGATGCCTTTAGTCGTTTTGATTTTTAGGAGCACGAATAAGGCGACTGCCTTACCAACACAGTGAACAAGACATTGAGAACTTGTAGGAAGGCGTAATTTCCAAGCTGCCTTGTGAGCTGACCCTGGGTGCTCCAGGCACTGCAAGAACTGGCTTAATACACTCATTTTCTGCTCTTAGGCACACTTTCAGATTCAATTAATGTTGAAAATATGCATTGATTTTCTGTGTTAAGAAGCTTTCTTAAAATGCAAGGAATTATTGAGATTTGCTTTAGAATTAGTAAATATCCAAGAAAATTAGCATTTATATGACATTTTATGCCATTAAGGAGATTTGCAAATATCAACCTCTTAATCTTTTCAAGCCATCTTTTTAATCCCAGTGCAGGCAAGTATCAGTAAGATGAGTTTATAAGAAGGGGAAGATAAACAGGAGTTGGTCTAGTCATATACATACGTGTGTGTGTGTGTGTACATATGTATATATATATGCCACTTTACTTAAGCATGGGTAACTCTTGAAGGTTATTCATACAAGAATTGTTTTCCTCTTTAACATTGCCCCTTTTTTGTTTCCTACAAATGGGATCGATTAGTTTTATATATTTATGAATAGTTTATTCACTCACATACTGACTAATATCAGGATGCTTTGTTGTTTGAAAAAAGTATAATATCAAGCTGAAGTATCTTTTCATTTTTGTCGTAAATACTCTACACACATCACTCAGGGCGTGAACTGGATACTAACAGCACACACACACTTCTGAAGTACTTTGCATTCTCATTTTATTATCAGAGTCCCTGCATTTGTTCTAACTAAAATTTAGTGGTCTGTTACCTTTTCATTCCCTACAACAGAAATTAGAGATAAGCTAAGACTTCCCTGATGGCTGAGTGAATAAAGAATCCACCTGCAGGATACAGGCAATGCAGGGTCAATCCCTGGGTTGGGAAGGTTCCCCCCAGAAGGAAATGGCAACCCACTCCAGTATTCTTGTCAGGGGAATCCCATAGACAGAGGAGATGGCTAGAGTCCAAAGGGTCGCAAAGAGTCGGAGATTCCTAAGTGACTAAGCACACGTGCGCACAAGCTAGGCCAGAATAAAAGTTTAATGACTTGGTAGGAGGACGTCAAAGATTCCTGCAGCCAAAACTGGGACATTTATTTCCAAAGCCAGTGTACTGATTTGCTAAAAAAAAAAAATGCATACCCTTTAAAACTATGCATTAGTATCACATCCAGTACCTATATATCATTATTATTATTCCTGTTTTCATCTGTAATTTATCCACAAAACTAAGATGTTGTATTTTTAGATTTCTAAGATATTTGTAAACAGCTCTACTTGGATATTTTGACCTATGGTAAGCTTTCTTAAAATGCAAGGAATTATTAATTTCCCAAGAAAATTAGCATTTATATGACATTTTATGCCATTAAGGAGATTTGCAAATATCAACCTCTTAATCTTTTCAAGCCATCTTTTTAATCCCAGTGCAGGCAAGTATCAGTAAGATGAGTTTATAAGAAGGGGAAGATAAACAGGAGTTGGTCTAGTCATATACATACGTGTGTGTGTGTGTGTACATATGTATATATATATGCCACTTTACTTAAGCATGGGTAACTCTTGAAGGTTATTCATACAAGAATTGTTTTCCTCTTTAACATTGCCCCTTTTTTGTTTCCTACAAATGGGATCGATTAGTTTTATATATTTATGAATAGTTTATTCACTCACATACTGACTAATATCAGGATGCTTTGTTGTTTGAAAAAAGTATAATATCAAGCTGAAGTATCTTTTCATTTTTGTCGTAAATACTCTACACACATCACTCAGGGCGTGAACTGGATACTAACAGCACACACACACTTCTGAAGTACTTTGCATTCTCATTTTATTATCAGAGTCCCTGCATTTGTTCTAACTAAAATTTAGTGGTCTGTTACCTTTTCATTCCCTACAACAGAAATTAGAGATAAGCTAAGACTTCCCTGATGGCTGAGTGAATAAAGAATCCACCTGCAGGATACAGGCAATGCAGGTTCAATCCCTGGGTTGGGAAGGTTCCCTCCAGAAGGAAATGGCAACCCACTCCAGTATTCTTGTCAGGGGAATCCCATGGACAGAGGAGATGGCTAGAGTCCAAAGGGTCGCAAAGAGTCGGAGATTCCTAAGTGACTAAGCACACGTGCGCACAAGCTAGGCCAGAATAAAAGTTTAATGACTTGGTAGGAGGACGTCAAAGATTCCTGCAGCCAAAACTGGGACATTTATTTCCAAAGCCAGTGTACTGATTTGCTAAAAAAAAAAAATGCATACCCTTTAAAACTATGCATTAGTATCACATCCAGTACCTATATATCATTATTATTATTCCTGTTTTCATCTGTAATTTATCCACAAAACTAAGATGTTGTATTTTTAGATTTCTAAGATATTTGTAAACAGCTCTACTTGGATATTTTGACCTATGGTAACTGGACGATTCTCTAAATTTTGACATACCTAAACACTATAAATTCATCATCACCATCGAGATGGTGGACACGCTGTTCACCACCCTCGAATTTCTTGCTGTAATGATGACTTTCAGCAGAGCTGCTCTGAACATCCACGTACAAGGCCTTTCTGGACAAGGACTTCCGCTTCTCTCAGGAAAACACTGAGGAGCAGCTGGCTGCGCCACGTGGCCGTGGGTGGCTTTCCTAGCACAGCTGTCACAAACTCCCAGAGAGTCGGTGCCTTGAAACAACAACAAAATGCATTTTCTCCCCCTCCTCTGACAGGAAGGCCAAAGCCGAGATGTCCTGGAGGCGCGCGGCAGGCGTCTTCTGGCTGCTCCCCGCCAGCGCCCGCGGCATCCCTCCACCTGGTCCACGCGCAGGCCCTAAACCCCGCGGTCCCGTCACCTTCTCTCTGCTTCTGTCTTAAAACGACACTCACATCATCTAAGCCGGGTTATCCAAGATGAACTCCGTTTTCTGGGGTTCTTAATACCCTTCATTCCTCGAGGTCCTGAGCATGTTGCCTTGTGAGGTGAGCCCCTGGGTGAGGACATGGACCTATGTTTGAAGGACTGTCATCCAATCCGCTACAATGGATGCATATTCAACATTTTAAGAAATTGCAAAACAGCCTTCTAATATGATTGCATTACTTTTATTTCCCAACAAGTGTGATGAGAATTTCCGTGGTTCCTCCTCCTCCTTTGACTTGATGTGGCAGTCATGTTAATTTTCCCCTGTTCTGAATGGCGAGCAGCAATGACATTTTAATTCATATTCCCTAATGAGAATCCCCTCATGTGCTTGTGTATCATTCAAATATCTTTATCAAGTACTTTTCAAATCTTCTGCCTTTTTTTTTTAAAGAATTGGATTGTTTCCTTCGTGTTGAGTTTTGAGAGATCTTTATTCATTCTGAATACAAGTTATTTAATGTATACATAATTTGAAAACATCTTTCTGTCTGCAGCTTGGTCTTTCTCTTAATAGTGCATTATGATGAGCAGCAGTTTATAATTTTGAAAAATGTTATCATATTTTTCTTATATGGATTGTGTTTTAACGCCAAAACTAATAAATCTTTGTCAAGTTCATGAAGACTGTCTTCTGTGTTTTCATAGGTTTTACATTTGGTCTATGAGATATTTTACCTAATTTTTCAGGATGGTACAATATGAGTTAAAGTTGATAGTGTTTGCACAGGGATAGACGGTGATTCTAACACATTTGTAGAGAATTGTGCCTGAAATGGAGCCATCTTCACAGCCTTTCTGAAAATTAACTGACATGTGTGTATTTATTTTTAGACTCTCTATTGTGTTTTATTGAATTATTTAGTCTATCTTCATTCTAACCACACTGTCTTAAGTAGATTTGCACTAACCCTTGAAATCCTCCAATTAGTATAATTTCTCCAATTTTTTTTTCTTTTTTAGGCAAAGCTGTTATGGCCATTCTAGATCTTCTGCATTTCCATAGGAATTTTAGAATCTGTTTTCACAAAACATGCCTGTTGACATTTTGACTCAGTGGTATTAACTATATATCATTTTGGGGAGAAGGTATCTTAACAATGTTGGATCTTTTCATCTGTGTACAAAGGAAATATCCCATTAATTTAGGTCTCCTTTGCCATCTCTTAGCATGTTTTTTTTAATTTGTCAATTGACAAGTCTTCCCTTCTTGTCAGATTTAGTCTAAATAGTTAATTTTTTTGAGAGAATTGTAAATGGTGTTATTTTAAACTTCTCATTTCTCCTGGTCTCTTGTTAGTTTATAGGGAGCACCAGGGCAGGCAGCATCTCCAGGGTTACTGTGCACCTGTTCCCCATGGAAGCAGCAGAAGGGGCTGTTGGGTCACGAGTGTTCCATCACTGCAGCCGATGCTGAGCCCACTGCTGATGTCAGCCTCTCCTCTTCTCCTTTCACCCCAAGTCTCCCCCAGCTTCATTCATGATCTGGGCAGGTCGCAGAAGCTGATCCTGATGGCTCTACCTGCCTGAGTGCAAGCTAGGTAGAGATGTCCATTGCCAGTTCAAATGGGTCCAGAGATAACCAGGTGATGCCCCACACACTGCTCTCTCCCCAGACTGTGAGAGCAGTTCTGTGTCCCTTGATGGGGCAACTGGGCTGAAATCCATTTTTTTCTCAGACCACTGCTAGTGCCATCCATTTTCTCCAAGGGTTTTAGTTTCTTTGAGGCAAGAAGCAGAAAAGATTAGACACACCATTTATGACGAGAAATGTCATAGAATGATGAGGGAGCTGGAAGAGAGTAGAAGAGCAATCAGGACAGAGTGAAAAGGGATGGAAGTTTGAAGTTGTGAGCTGTCAGGCATCCCTGAGTGTCCTAGCAACAAGTTGCCCATAGCAACCAACCAGCACAGGCACAAGGTGACTGGTTTGAAGAGTCCATGGGACCAACTGTGTGCACATCATCAGTGAGCCTCACGTTGCAGTACGGAGGTTCCCAGGCTGTTGCCTGCCTCACTCAGAGGCCTGGAGAGCACAGTGTCATGAACTTACCCATTCTGACAGGGTTTGTATAATTGTTATTTATTTTTCTGAAAATATTTGATTGCATTCAGCATATCTAGACCTAGACTTTTTTGTGAAAAGTTTTTAAAGTACAAGTTCATTTTATTTACTAGATAAAGGGCTATTAAGATTTTCCATTTTAAAAGTCATTTTCAATTTTATTTATATGATCAAAGGTATTAATAGATAATTATTCTAATATTTTCTTATTCTTCTAGCTTGTCCAGGAATTTTGGAGATCTCCCTGTTTCGTTCTTTATTTTGGAATGTTTGTTTTTTATCTCTTTGTGTTTGAATTTTTCTTGTTAGGTATTTGTTAATTTTATCAATATTTTTAAATGTTAAATGTTTTGTTTATTAAATAAAAAGCTTTACTTATTTCTGCTCTTTTTAAATAATTTATTGTGATAGTACCATGATTAGATAAGAAAGAGAACACAAAATATGCTATATAAACATGGTCTATTTATTTTCAACGAAAGTGCAAAGACAATTAGTTGTTGAGATTGTATTCTTTTTCAACAAATAGTATTGAAATAACTGGCTATTCTTATACAAAGAATGTATTCTTCATGCCAATGAAAAAGTTAGCTCAACATGGCTAAAAGCAAAACCTAAAAAGGTAAAACACTTGAAACAAACATAGAAGAAAGAGGCCTGAGGGGAGCAAGGACAGCTGGGAAAGAGGCATTGCGAGGGTTACAGAGAAACTTTTGAGAGAGATGGGAGTGTTCGTCACTTTCATTAGGGGGTAACTTTACAGGTATGTTAAAGTCCCAAATTCACCAACATCGGCCGTGGCAATGAATGCAGTCAGTATGAGATGTGCCTGTGGTCATGTCTGTGACAAAGTCTCCAGGTCCCAAGCCAACCTGGATGATAAATACTTTCTGCCTGAAATGCCCACAGGGCCGCTGTGTAGATCCCTTGCCCAGGCTCAGTTCTCAGCTTACCAGAGAGGCAGGTGCCCTGTATCACAGGCTACCATGTGCTACTGCCTCACACCCACATCTTATTATGAGATCCTTCAAGTTCTCACCCGTTTCAATTTTCCAACTGCACAATTTCATTCTCCACACTGAATCCTATTTGGCGAATCTTCTACTTCTAGATGGAGAAAGAAATGGCAGCTCACTTCAGTATTCTTGCCTGGAGCATCCCATGGACAGAGGAGCCTGGCGGGCTACAGTCCACAGGACTGCAAAGAGTCAGACACAGCGAAAGTGACTGAGCACCACTCCTAGATATGTTATACGTAGCAGCACGCCGTGCTATTGTTTTAGGCGTTAAATATTAAGACATTTTTTAAAAGGGAAAAATGCATGCCGTTGTTACTTACACATTTTTACTATCACCAGTGATACTTTGCCTTTATATGAATCCATTTCTTCCAATCCTAAAAATATATTTTAGTAAATATCTCAGTTTTTGCTTAATAGGAAAATGACTTTTTGTAACCCTCACTTTTAAAATGCATTTTGAATACATATAGAATTCACATTTTTTTCCTTTAATCTTTAAAAATGTTATTCCATTGCCTAACATTTACAGCTTCCATTGAACTGTCAATTAAAATATAATGCATCTTTTTTCTCTGACTGATGTTGATGATTTTTCTTGATCTTTGTTTTCAGTAACTCAACCGTTACGTTTCTATATTTGATTTTCCTTCCACCCTTTTTTCTACTCACACTCCCTTGCCCCAGTCCTTCTTGCCTTTATCTCTCATTCACAACCCCACTCTTCCCTTCTTCACCGTTGCTGTTGTTTTAGTCACTAAGTCGCATCCAACTCTTTGTGACCCTATAGAGCCTGGTGAGCCTGTGGCCCACCAAGCCCTTCACTAAAAAGTTCGCTATACCTTCGGTATGTTAAAGTTCACCAACATCGGCTGTGGCAAGCTCAGTATGAGATGTGCCTGTGGTCATGTCGACAAAGTCTCCAGGTCCCAAGCCAACCTGGATGATAAATACTTTCTGCCTGAAATGCCCACAGGGCCGCTGTGTAGATCCCTTGCCCAGGCTCAGTTCTCAGCTTACCAGAGAGGCAGGTGCCCTGTATCACAGGCTACCATGTGCTACTGCCTCACACCCACATCTTATTATGAGATCCTTCAAGTTCTCACCCGTTTCAATTTTCCAACTGCACAATTTCATTCTCCACACTGAATCCTATTTGGCGAATCTTCTACTTCTAGATGGAGAAAGAAATGGCAGCTCACTTCAGTATTCTTGCCTGGAGCATCCCATGGACAGAGGAGCCTGGCGGGCTACAGTCCACAGGACTGCAAAGAGTCAGACACAGCGAAAGTGACTGAGCACCACTCCTAGATATGTTATACGTAGCAGCACGCCGTGCTATTGTTTTAGGCGTTAAATATTAAGACATTTTTTAAAATGGAAAAATGCATGCCGTTGTTACTTACACATTTTACTATCACCAGTGATACTTTGCCTTTATATGAATCCATTTCTTCCAATCCTAAAAATATATTTTAGTAAATATCTCAGTTTTTGCTTAATAGGAAAATGACTTTTTGTAACCCTCACTTTTAAAATGCATTTTGAATACATATAGAATTCACATTTTTTTCCTTTAATCTTTAAAAATGTTATTCCATTGCCTAACATTTACAGCTTCCATTGAACTGTCAATTAAAATATAATGCATCTTTTTTCTCTGACTGATGTTGATGATTTTTCTTGATCTTTGTTTTCAGTAACTCAACCGTTACGTTTCTATATTTGATTTTCCTTCCACCCTTTTTTCTACTCACACTCCCTTGCCCCAGTCCTTCTTGCCTTTATCTCTCATTCACAACCCCACTCTTCCCTTCTTCACCGTTGCTGTTGTTTTAGTCACTAAGTCGCATCCAACTCTTTGTGACCCTATAGAGCCTGGTGAGCCTGTGGCCCACCAAGCTCCCCTATCCTTGGGATTCTCTGGGTAAGAATCCCGGAGTGGGTTACCATGACCTCCTCAGGGGATCTTCCCAGCCCAGAGGCTGAGCCCCGTCTGCACTGTCAGGCAGATTCTTTACCTTCGTGCCACCTGGGAACCTATCTCCTTGCTTTTCCCCCACATTAACTGTGGAGGGCTCCATGGGGTCAGTTTAAAAATATTGCCTAAAATATTTTGCTTTTATGTTTTAGTTTTCCATCTTGGTGTGCTGGGATCTGGGCTATAGGGGTGGCACCTTGTTCCACACAAGCTTCAGTCACTGTTCAGAGGAAACAGGTGAGAACTTCTCACTTTGGAGACGATGCTCTTCCCTCCTGCCCAGCAGTTGTTTAGGTATGGTTTAGAGCAGACTTTAATTTATATGTGAATAAGATTAGATGGTGGCTTAATAAAGCTACAGGCAACCATGGCTAACCTAGCAGCTTCAAAAGAATCTTAGATATTGACTCAAATTGTTTTATTCCTTCAGTTAATAGATTTTAAAGCAATAAGAAATGACTTCTATATTTTCTTTAGTATCTGTTTAAAAAATTTAAGTCAACGTTAATTCAAGAGAACTATGATTAATATGTGTTGAGTCTTAAATTTTGTGTGGACCGGGTATTTTTCTAATAAGGCCCTTTAGCTGATGTGGAAGACAGTATTGAAATGCAATTTGCCTTGCTTTCCCCAGGATCTTGAGTATCTGATGTAAGTCTTGCCTTAGTTGCTTCTGGGAGTCTAGAAGGAGTCTGAGGGGAGAAAACCATCAGTAGTCACACTTGAAGGGACTTTCATCACAGACCATCAAGGAGTCTCCTTGTCAATCAGAGAAGATAAGAAATAGACACCTTTGAGGGGAAATGCCAAAGTTATTCATAAAATATTTTCACTGCTTCATCCTCTTCCACCAAAGTTCTTTTATCTATCCAATTACAAGAGGCTCACCTACTAGAATCAAAATTCATGCCATGCGGGGGCCACCAAGAGGACCAGTGGTGGCTGGAGGCTGAGCACAGCTAGCGTTCCTTTTCCTCTCCCTGACATTTTGGGGTCAGAAGAGGAGTCAAGCAGAAAAGGCTCAGACTTCATGGGCAGTGACAGGCATGCTGGAGAAGGATGCTGAGAGAGACCTCAGGAAGAGAGAGAGGAAAGAGCAACCAGCTGAAGGGATCCCTGTGGAAGGAAGAGTGCCTGGCTGTTGTCGGGACAGGTCTGAGTTCCCACAGCAAGCACCAGGCAGCAGTGAGACTCTGGTGCTGGAGGACTGAGCCCTAAACGCTCAGCACTCTGCAGCCTGAGATCCTGAGCCTCCTCAGCAGCCCTCATTCTTTCAACACCTCTCAGGACTTCCCTGGTGGTCCAGACAATCAAGACTCCCCCTGCTATTCGGGAGACCTGGGTTCAGTCCCTGGATCATACTGGAGAACCCACTCCAGTATTCTTGCCTGGAGAATCCCACGGACAGAGGAGCCTGGTAGACGACAGTCCATGAGGTCACAAAGAGTCAGACACAACTGAGCTAGTAACGCTTGATGTCACTTCCATTAAGGATTTGATTCTTTTCCTTAAACTTGATCCAGCTTGATGTGGAGGCTTGGACAGTTCTCTCCTGGTGGTCATGTAGGTGAAAATTGTCTGAACCCTCTGTGTCTTGTCACCAGTTGAATCTGAAGAGGCTGTCAGGATCAGCTGCAGCCAGGCGAGTGCACCCCTGCCCAGGCTGCACCACACTGAGCGCTGCCGCCATCCAGGTCCCACACCTTCTTAAGGGCGGCATTTTGCTTATAGGTGCTGAGAGGTGAGACCTTCATATTTCCAAATTTTACATGAAGTAAAACTTGAAAATTGCAAAAATAATCAGATTTTTATATGAAAAAAAGGTGTTCAAGAGCAATTAGGACTCCAAACATGAAAAATAATCCAGGCCACAATGGTGTTTACCTCCATCACTAGAATGGGGCCACCCAGTTGCTGCTCTCCCTCTTGGCTTCTGCTTTTTATCTCATCAGTAATCTAGTGTAAAACATAACAATTCATTTTGCAAACTCATTCTCCTGCTGGGACCTACATAGTTGATTTCCCTTGATAACTAAAAAGAAAAATATAGATTTATACAGCCTTGTCAACATCATGCCACTTACACAAAGAGTCATGAGATCATCACAATCTTTGAAAATATAAGAAAATCAAGAGAATAAATTCAAGATATCATTATACAAATCATTTAATCACCAGTTAAAACATTGTATCTATTATATCTTACATTATATCATCCAAAACATGCAGCCAGGAAGTCATTCTGCTATTTATATTTCCACCCTGCACATTGACTGCATTGTACATTTTATTACCTCGTTAGGTATAGATTACGACATAAGCAACCTCAGTACTTCTAATGAAGCAGTTGTCTAAAGCACATTATTAGCTGTAATAAAGATTCATGAAAGGAGGAGAGAAAATGTAAAAAGGTTTGAATGCAGCTTAGAGATCTTTATAACATACGTGACTGTATTTCTCTGAAGGCTCTCTTCTCTCCTGGTTGCTATACTTAGACAGAATATCAATACGACACCTTTCCATAAGGATTCTCTGTTCCAAAGATAAAATTGCAAGAGTGAGACTGGTTCTCTTAGACTTCTGAAGATTTCAGCCCGGAAATGTTAGAACATAGAGTTCCATCCTGATGAGTTTGCATCACCTGGAAATTACATTGCTTTAAGAAACAAACATCAGTGGTTGTCTTATAACCTAAAGACAGAAAATGTTAATGAAATCTTTCTATTTAGACTTAAATATCTTTCTTACTTGTTCCATAGAATGGTCCTCCATTGATCGCATATAAAAAGGTTAAGTACTGCAGTAAATATTTCCTCATGTATCTGTAAATTAATAGCTAATTGGATTGTGATCTGAAGTTGAGCATTTTAAAAAATATTTGATTGCACTGCACAGTGAAACTCGACCAGGCAAATGTACCACATACAACTGAGCACAGCACTCCAGACAAAGCTGGTCCAGAGCAGAGGGCAGAGCACAGGGAGCCGGATAATCCACCCCAATGTAACTGCTGGACACAAAGTGATTTTAAAAACGTGCAGACACGGGAGAAAGTCTGAAAACAGAGTAGGTTCCCCTGCTTATAAGGGAGATCTATAATTATAAAGGAAATTAAACTAGAGAAGGGTTGGATACCAAGAGGTGAGACCATAAAGCATCTGTTTCACCTGAGCTGCTTGTCTGCACATGGGGCACCTAATGTCTCCCCCACCCTCGGCCTCCCCAGGAATTGCCTTCTGCTCTGAAACCCCAGACCCCACCCCACGCCTTTCTGTAAATGGGAATTGGACCTAAGCCTCAGCCATCTGAGTGTCTTCTGGTCTCATGTCTTTGTGGGATTCTCATACATACAAATATAATTAATTTTTTTCTCCTCTTAATCTTTTATCACAGGAAGGCTTCAGTCAAGCACTCAGAAGTGTAGAAGAAGAATTGTTTATGTTATGTGCGTGCTAAATCAGTTGCCATCATGAATGTTTAAACGAATGAGCTTTCCCATTTCTCTTCCATGAAGATAAATCTCTGAGTTGTCATTTCTTCTGACAGTAAGCATTTCTCCAGCATGCTCTAAAAAAAAGACTGGTACTGTTCTGAAAACAGGTTATATAAAACTGCCTTTCTATCTTAAAAATATGAACACTTTATATAAACTAAGTACATTGTATCTGCTGATACTTGAATTTCACAAGATTATGAAAATATTTGTAAATAGGCAAAAACCATATTAGATTTCCAAAAGTAGAGTGAATAAAAAGGTAGGAATATTATTACTGGCAAAACAGTGCTACAAATCTGTAATATAGGAATTTCAATTTAATTTCAGATTTTTACAAATGTTTAAGACTGATTTCATCTATAGTTACAAAAGATATGGTTAAAACTTGAAACAATTTTCATGTATCTGGTAAAAGACAACTTTAACAATGAAAGATACATTTCTAACCACCAACCCACAAGGTCTGAAAAAATAATGAACACACATGGCAAGGTTTTGGAAAACACTGAATCCTGGGCTTCCCTGGTGGTCCAGTGGGCAAGGACACCACCTTGCAGTGCAAGGGGCGCTGGTTCGATCCCTGGCCTGGTAAGATCCCACGTGCCACGGAGCAGCTGGACAGATGTGTCCAACTACCGAGCCAGAGCTCTGGAGTACATGTGCCCAGAGCTGGTGCTCTGCAACAACAGAGGCCACTGTAATGGGAGGCCCACATGGGCCAAAGAACAAAGATGGATGAAGATAGATAAATGAAAGACCAATAGAAGTGGCCCACCTGCCCTACTCCCTCCCCAACCGGCCCCCCACAAAAAATAAAAAAATAGTAAAACACTGAATCCTTCTTCTTCCAAAATGCTGATTAATTTTCCCCCCTACCAGTTGCAATGAAAAATTCTAGAGACTTGCTCTCCAGTCTTTTAATAAGGTACTCAGATTCACTCTTTCTATAGTTTCATTTCCTATACCTGTGGTGATAATATGAAATCTTAGAAAAATGCCTTTAGAAAAATTAAAAAACCACATGATTCTCTTTGCTGAAATAAGTTGGAAAATGGAGTTTTGTATATGAAGTCCAATTTATCTCAGAGAAATGAGCATGGTCAATTCATTCAAAGGCCTGATGGGTGTGTGGATGCCAAGTTCCTAGGGCCAACTTTGGACCACTTTTTGAGTGGGGTGGGGGAGGGTAGGCAGAATTATCACATCTCTTTTTTTTTTTTTTTAAAGATTTATTTATTTTATTTTTGGGCGGGGGTCGGGTTGGGGAGGGAGGGGAGCGGGCGGGCCACTTCTATTGGTCTTTCATTTCTCTATTTTCATCCGTCTTTGTTCTTTGGCTCCTGTGGGCCTCCCCATCGCGGTGGCGTCTGTCATTGCAGAGCGCTGGCTCTGGGCGCATGCGCGCCAGAGCTCCGGCTCGGTAATTGGACACATCAGTCCAGCCGCTCCGCGGCACGTGGGATCTTCCCAGGCCAGGGCTCGAACTGGCGCCCCTTGCACTGCAAGGTGGTGTCCTTACCCACTAGACCACCAGGGGAAGCCCTATCACATCTCTTTTTTTCTCTCCTACATCCTCAACATCTTCCTCATCTCAGGATGGTTTCTGATGGAAAAATGCATTTACTGAGAACTGATTTTAGATATATATACATATATATACACACAAGGATCCCAAGTCCTTTCTCTCCAGTGTAAACCTCTCTGTAAATTGCATACCAGGATGGTCACATGCTTACCGGAAATACCATTTTGCCTGTTCCACCAACAGAAAATAGAAAATCTCTCAAATAGACAAAACATCCCTCCATCCCACCCACAGCTATTCTTGCTACTGGAGTCGGTGTGTTCACATGTCACAATGTATCCAATGGACTGCTCAGGATCTATCAGACTGCTGAAGAGACAACCTCAGGATCTCAGTAACCAAGTGCAGCTGTTTATTTCTTATGTAGATGACTAGTTCTACAGGAGTGATTCAGAAAGTCTTCTGTATAAGTTTATTGAAGTCCAAGATCTCTTTTTTCATGAGCTCCAACCGTCACTCGCAGGAAGATTCACAAGAGGTTGACAGGACAGGATCCAGAGGCAAGATCCTGTGACCCTGATAGCTGACACTGAACAGTGAGAACTGATCCCATAAAAGCCTGGCTTGAATACAGTCTCTGCAAAGGACAGTATGGAGAGTCCTCAAAAAACTAAGAACAGAGCCACCATATGACCCAGCAGCAATCCCACTACTAGGCATATACCCTGAGGAGATCAAAATTGAAAGAGACACATGTACCCCATTGTTCATTACAGCACTATTTACAATAGTTAAAACATGGAAGCAACGTAGATGTCCATCAACAGATAAATGGATAAAGAAGCTGTGGTACATATATACAATACAATAGTACTCAGTCATAAAAAGAAATGCATTTGAATCAGTCCTAATGAGATGGATGGATCTAGAACCTGTTATACAAAGTGAAGTAAGTCAGAAAGAGAAGGATAAATATAGTATACTAGCATATATATATGGAATCTAGGAAGATGGTGCTGATAAAGGTATATGCAAAGCAGCAATGGAGAAACAGACATAGAGAACAGACTTATGGACATTGGGGGAAAGAGGAGTGGGTGAAAGGTATGGAAAGAATAACATGGAAACCTGCATTGTAAATATGTAAAAGAGACAACCATTATGAATATGCTGTAAGGCTAAGGGAACTTTCAAGGAGGTTATGCAACAACCTGGAGGAGTGGGACAGGGAGCGGGGTTTGTGTGGGGGGGGTCAAGGGTATACCTATGACTGATTCAGATTTTTATATAGCAGAAACAACAGAACTCTGTAAAAGTAAAATAAAAATAAATTAATTTTTAAAAGAGGCTAAAATTTTAAAATGTGAAAAAATATGAAAAGACCAAGTGCAGTTTTGTTTCCACCCACAGCTATTCTTGCTACTGGAGTCGGTGTGTTCACATGTCACAATGTATCCAATGGACTGCTCAGGATCTATCAGACTGCTGAAGAGACAACCTCAGGATCTCAGTAACCAAGTGCAGCTGTTTATTTCTTATGTAGATGACTAGTTCTACAGGAGTGATTCAGAAAGTCTTCTGTATAAGTTTATTGAAGTCCAAGATCTCTTTTTTCATGAGCTCCAACCGTCACTCGCAGGAAGATTCACAAGAGGTTGACAGGACAGGATCCAGAGGCAAGATCCTGTGACCCTGATAGCTGACACTGAACAGTGAGAACTGATCCCATAAAAGCCTGGCTTGAATACAGTCTCTGCAAAGGACAGTATGGAGAGTCCTCAAAAAACTAAGAACAGAGCCACCATATGACCCAGCAGCAATCCCACTACTAGGCATATACCCTGAGGAGATCAAAATTGAAAGAGACACATGTACCCCATTGTTCATTACAGCACTATTTACAATAGTTAAAACATGGAAGCAACGTAGATGTCCATCAACAGATAAATGGATAAAGAAGCTGTGGTACATATATACAATACAATAGTACTCAGTCATAAAAAGAAATGCATTTGAATCAGTCCTAATGAGATGGATGGATCTAGAACCTGTTATACAAAGTGAAGTAAGTCAGAAAGAGAAGGATAAATATAGTATACTAGCATATATATATGGAATCTAGGAAGATGGTGCTGATAAAGGTATATGCAAAGCAGCAATGGAGAAACAGACATAGAGAACAGACTTATGGACATTGGGGGAAAGAGGAGTGGGTGAAAGGTATGGAAAGAATAACATGGAAACCTGCATTGTAAATATGTAAAAGAGACAACCATTATGAATATGCTGTAAGGCTAAGGGAACTTTCAAGGAGGTTATGCAACAACCTGGAGGAGTGGGACAGGGAGCGGGGTTTGTGTGGGGGGGGTCAAGGGTATACCTATGACTGATTCAGATTTTTATATAGCAGAAACAACAGAACTCTGTAAAAGTAAAATAAAAATAAATTAATTTTTAAAAGAGGCTAAAATTTTAAAATGTGAAAAAATATGAAAAGAAATCTAAAATACACAGAAAAACACACTCATCTTCCTTACAGATTAGAAACATGCAAAATAAAACCAAAATTTGATGATACGTATTTCACTACTGTGACTACATTAAAATCTGGATAATTAAAAGTGCTTTTCAAGCTTTGAGCAACCAGCTCTAACAAAATTGTCGGCATGACTATAAAATGGTACAATTACTGTAGAAAGTAATTTGGTGGGGGGTTTTGTAATCATCAGTATACACTCAGGAAAGAACAGTTCTTCTTGTTTGTATCCAAAAAACAACGATGCATGTGTCCTCAAAAACATTTGTATGAGATCGTTCACAGCATTTTGTCCAGAACCACTCCAGATTGAAAGCTAGTTAATGTCGGACAGTATACGTGATGGACTGAGTAGTGTTCCCAAAATGTCTGTGTTGCAGCCCTTACCACCTACATGGCAGTATTTGGAGGTGGGGCCGACAAAGAGACAAAAGAAGTTACAGAAGTCGTGTGTGAGGGGCCCTGATTTGATAGGACTGTTGTTCTCTGGAGAAGAGGCACCGAAGGTCTCCTGCCCTCCTCCAGCTACGAGGTCTCACCAGAGAAGGCACCCGGCGGCCAGCCAGCACCTGACAGAACCAACCGCGCACTCTCATGTTGGACTTGCAGCCTCCTGAACTCTGAGAAAATTACTCCATACTGCTGAAGCCACCCAGACTGGGAACTGGGTCTAGCAGCCTGAGCAGTCTGATACAAGTGAGCATAGAGGGCTAAAATTCTCACGGCAATGCACCTGTGGCTAAGGCGTGCATACACCTAGACTAAGGTCCTTGACGTTATGCGTGAGCAACGTACGCCAGAACTAAGACAGCAAGTACCGCAGTTTCACTTCCATTAAGCTCTAGAACAGACGATATTGACCTACAGAAACAAACAGACTGGTGCTTGACAAGGGGTAGTGTGGAGACTGACAGAAAAGAGAACGTCTCTGGGATGCTGAGACCCCTCTCTTCATTGGGGTTTGGGGACATGGGCCTCTTTGGGGCATATTTGAATTTCTACAAACCACACCATTTTCATGGATTAAAGAGAGAGAATTCTAAATGTTAGAGCTGGGGAGGGCTTCTGACACCACCTCTTCAACTGGCTGAAGAAGGATGACAACTGAATTGTCTTGATTGAAGGACAGTATTCTTTCTATCCTTCTTAATTTTTATTTGTTATTTACTTTGTTTGTTTGTTTTTGACAAGACAGTGCATTTTACTTATTTTTAATAATATCTCCAACACTATAAATAAAACAGCAAAATTTCTGGTTAGTAGGAAGTCTGAAATAAGACAGTCTTTTCATTTCGGGCAGGGCAGCCAGAACCACACTTCAGAATGTGCTCAAACCTTTACTTTCTAGGTGAGCTGAGTAGCTGTGCTCCTTCTCAGCAACTCTTTTTTTCTTTTATTTGCTTTCTAAATGGTCCTCATTTGTGAAATCAGAAAGAAAAAAATACCTACCTCATGGGTTGGTTTTGAAAGTAACATGAGATACAACATTGAAATCATATCAGTGATTCCTGACACACTTATGCACTTAATAAATAACAGATAATCATGAAACAAATTGTTATATATTTTGGATTCTTGTGCCAATTGTAAGTTTAATTCTTTGAATCACATGAGAAATATTAAATAATAGAAAATCTTTACACTAAAAAAAGTATTTAGAACTGTGGAAAGCATTTTCTTTGGGTTAAAAAAATAAAACAGTTAAAATTCAGTTATGTTGGACAATCAATCTAATTTTTCTTAATCTTCTTCTTCATGTATAAATTCAGTCTACCAAATTCTAGGATGATTCAATTACTAAATGAAAAAGTACTTTTAAATGCCAAAAATATTAGTCAACCCACAAGCAGTAGGTTCCTTTCCATTCTTTCTGATTTTTTTCACCCTCAGACAAGTGAAAGGTACTACGTAGATAGTAATGTAAATATGGCAGCAGCAATTCAAGTGAAAAGATATTGCTGAGCACAGTCCCTGTGTTGTATCTTCAAGGACCAGCGAGTGAAGGAGGGACCCTATACGTAGCGTGCTGCTGCATATAACATATCTAGGAGAAGTGCTCAGTCGCTTCCACTGTGTCTGACTCTTTGCAACCCTCTGGACCATAGCCCACCAGACTCCTCTGTCCATGGAATTCTCCAGGCAAGAATACTACCCTCCTCCAAGGGATCTTCCTGACCCAGAAATCAAATCCACATTTCCTGCACTTACAGGCAGTTTCTTTATCAATAGTGCTTCCTGGAAAGAAACAATCATTATAACATCGCGTACAGAAGGAAAATCAACAAAATACACACACACACATACCACACACACACACAAACACACACCCATCCAAGTAGAGCCAGTTTCCCTTGCTACACCAAGAAACTGAAGCTCACCTTGTTTCATCACTATTGATGACTTCTTACTATTAATCTTGATAATGGTTTTTATGTTGTATAATTATTGCTGAGAGCTGTAGCCAAGTTTTATTTCTATTCAAAGTTATAATTGGCAGACCTTTCTGAAAAGCTTTACAATTAGGCCTTAGTTAACCTGTTTTGAAGAAATAGATACCCCATGAGATACAACATTGAAATCATATCAGTGATTCCTGACACACTTATGCACTTAATAAATAACAGATAATCATGAAACAAATTGTTATATATTTTGGATTCTTGTGCCAATTGTAAGTTTAATTCTTTGAATCACATGAGAAATATTAAATAATAGAAAATCTTTACACTAAAAAAAGTATTTAGAACTGTGGAAAGCATTTTCTTTGGGTTAAAAAAATAAAACAGTTAAAATTCAGTTATGTTGGACAATCAATCTAATTTTTCTTAATCTTCTTCTTCATGTATAAATTCAGTCTACCAAATTCTAGGATGATTCAATTACTAAATGAAAAAGTACTTTTAAATGCCAAAAATATTAGTCAACCCACAAGCAGTAGGTTCCTTTCCATTCTTTCTGATTTTTTTCACCCTCAGACAAATGAAAGATACTACTTAAATAGTAATGTAAATATGGCAGCAGCAATACAAGTGAAAAAATATTGCTGAGCACAGTCCCTGTGTTGTATCTTCAAGGACCAGCGAGTGAAGGAGGGACCCTATACGTAGCGTGCTGCTGCATATAACATATCTAGGAGAAGTGCTCAGTCGCTTCCACTGTGTCTGACTCTTTGCAACCCTCTGGACCATAGCCCACCAGACTCCTCTGTCCATGGAATTCTCCAGGCAAGAATACTACCCTCCTCCAAGGGATCTTCCTGACCCAGAAATCAAATCCACATTTCCTGCACTTACAGGCAGTTTCTTTATCAATAGTGCTTCCTGGAAAGAAACAATCATTATAACATCGCGTACAGAAGGAAAATCAACAAAATACACACACACACATACCACACACACACACAAACACACACCCATCCAAGTAGAGCCAGTTTCCCTTGCTACACCAAGAAACTGAAGCTCACCTTGTTTCATCACTATTGATGACTTCTTACTATTAATCTTGATAATGGTTTTTATGTTGTATAATTATTGCTGAGAGCTGTAGCCAAGTTTTATTTCTATTCAAAGTTATAATTGGCAGACCTTTCTGAAAAGCTTTACAATTAGGCCTTAGTTAACCTGTTTTGAAGAAATAGAAATTCTTTTATGATATACAAAGTTTGCAACCAAATCGAATAATCTAGAGACATGGAGATGATATGTTTGTTTGATCACCTGAAAAATAGCTCCCATCAGGTCAAATATTTACTGACAAATGCTCATTTGAATGAGAAGTCAGCCGTGAAGGCAGAAGACAAGGCCATTTTTATTTATTGCAGGAGGCAGTGATGGAGAAGCAGGCACACTAGTGATTTCTGTCTCAAGAGCACACATCTATACACTCTACAGTTCCAGCTCTCGAGTCCAGCATTGGCTGTGGCAGAAGAGGACCCAGGTTCGCTTGTGGAGGGTGGACCACAGATGGGCCAACCTGGAGCACGCTCGGGAGGTCTCAGCAGACCAGGGAAGGATGTTCCACTATGGGCCATGGTCACCTTAAGAGAGAGGCGTCAAGCCCTGGGAGGTGCTTGCAGGCACACGAGCAGCAGTGATGAGGAGGCAAACAAGAATGTCTCTTACTCATTTTTATTTTTTGTATTTGGCAGCTACATGGACTGTGTTGCCATGAACTGAGACCAAAAAACAAATTGCAAGAGAAAACACAGTCTTCTGTTTTCATTTAAGGTTGTTGCTGCTGTTTAGTCCTTAAGTCATCTCGAACTCTTTGTGACTCCATGGACTGCCAACGCCAGGCTTCCCTGTCACTCACTGTCTCCCAGAGTTTGCCCAAACTCATGTCCATCCAGTCAGTGATGCCATCCAACCATCTCATCCTCTGTCGTCCCTTTCTTATCCTGCCCTCAGCTGGCATCAGAGTCTTTCCCAACGAGTCAGCTCTTCACACCAGGCAGTCAAAGTACTGTAGCTTCGCCTTCAGCATCAGTACTTCCCATGAATATCCATGGTAGATTTCCTTTAGGATTGACTGGTTTGATCTCCTTGCTGTCTGAGGGATCTGAATAATCTTCTCCAACACCACAGCTCAAAAGCATCAATTCTTTAACACTCAGTCTTCTTTACAGTCCAGTTTTCACATCCTTACATGACTACTGGGAAAACCATAAGCTTGTCTGGAAAGACTTTGTCAACAAAGGATTTCCCCAGTGGCTCAGATGGTAAAGAATCTGACTGCAATGTGGGAGACCTGGGTTTGACCCCTGGGTTGGGAAGATCTCCTGTGTAAGGGAATAGCTACCTACTCCAGTATTCTTGCCTGGAGAATCCCATGGACAGAGGAGCCTGGTGGGCTACAGTTCATGGGGTTGCAAAGAGTCAGACACGACTGAGTGACTAACACTATCTGCAGTTCATAAGAAGATAAAGCCTGAACGAAGCAGTATGCAGATGTCATACAGACCTGTTGAACATACAGACCTGGGACCCTGCAGGGAAGAACTGTGAGGTGTTCCAGGTCCACTGTGAACAAACAGTAGTGCTGAAGGCTCGGGCTTGAAGGAGAGCAGGGGCAAGTGTGAACCGCTGGACAGAGAGCAGAATACATGAACATGTGTGCTTCCAGGAAGTGTAGCCTGATGCTCCCAAAGGCTGCACAGTCCCCAGACCAACTGGCAACTCCCGCAAAGAACAGATCATGGCCTGGGAGGTGCTTGCAGGCACACGAGCAGCAGGGGGCAAACAAGAATGTCTCTTACTCATTTTTATTTTTGTATTTGGCAGCTACATGGACTGTGTTGCCATGAACTGAGACCAAAAAACAAATTGCAAGAGAAAACACAGTCTTCTGTTTTCATTTAAGGTTGTTGCTGCTGTTTAGTCCTTAAGTCATCTCGAACTCTTTGTGACTCCATGGACTGCCAACGCCAGGCTTCCCTGTCACTCACTGTCTCCCAGAGTTTGCCCAAACTCATGTCCATCCAGTCAGTGATGCCATCCAACCATCTCATCCTCTGTCGTCCCTTTCTTATCCTGCCCTCAGCTGGCATCAGAGTCTTTCCCAACGAGTCAGCTCTTCACACCAGGCAGTCAAAGTACTGTAGCTTCGCCTTCAGCATCAGTACTTCCCATGAATATCCATGGTAGATTTCCTTTAGGATTGACTGGTTTGATCTCCTTGCTGTCTGAGGGATCTGAATAATCTTCTCCAACACCACAGCTCAAAAGCATCAATTCTTTAACACTCAGTCTTCTTTACAGTCCAGTTTTCACATCCTTACATGACTACTGGGAAAACCATAAGCTTGTCTGGAAAGACTTTGTCAACAAAGGATTTCCCCAGTGGCTCAGATGGTAAAGAATCTGACTGCAATGTGGGAGACCTGGGTTTGACCCCTGGGTTGGGAAGATCTCCTGTGTAAGGGAATAGCTACCTACTCCAGTATTCTTGCCTGGAGAATCCCATGGACAGAGGAGCCTGGTGGGCTACAGTTCATGGGGTTGCAAAGAGTCAGACACGACTGAGTGACTAACACTATCTGCAGTTCATAAGAAGATAAAGCCTGAACGAAGCAGTATGCAGATGTCATACAGACCTGTTGAACATACAGACCTGGGACCCTGCAGGGAAGAACTGTGAGGTGTTCCAGGTCCACTGTGAACAAACAGTAGTGCTGAAGGCTCGGGCTTGAAGGAGAGCAGGGGCAAGTGTGAACCGCTGGACAGAGAGCAGAATACATGAACATGTGTGCTTCCAGGAAGTGTAGCCTGATGCTCCCAAAGGCTGCACAGTCCCCAGACCAACTGGCAACTCAGCAGACAGACAGTTTAGTTTGGAACTGAAAGTCTGTCTAGAAATGTGGCTAAGAATAAGTCATGAAGACAGTCTAATTTTCTTTTTTATTGGGATGTTTAGTACGCCTACATCTTCCCTCCCTGAGGGGGGCTGTTGTGAAGCTCACAGACTTATATCTTTATCATTATTATGCCATAGCTCCACCAAAAGCTATGCAAAACTTTTGTATTTTATGCAGCCTGAAGGAAACCCACTATTGCTTATTCCTCACACTTCCTCCTCCACCATATTTCCAGTCTTGATTAAAAGTACTGGTTGCTCAAACGAGAGAACATCCTAATGCTCATGTTAATTCAGTCCCTGAGCCTTTCCCCCTCTGCTCCTGGGTTTCCCAGGAAGCCTGTCTCTCCCTTCTTCTCTCTTGTCAACCCCAGTTTTCCTAACAGGAGCAGTCATCTGGTGCTTCCACTCGCCATCCAGGTCGCCAGCATTATTTTACTCATTCAAGGAAATCTCCTGCCTTAAAGCATTAAGGTTTTTAGAGCATACTTTGCAATATGAAATCTAAATTTCTCAAAATTAAAAAAATGACTACCATGAACTTACCCTGGCATAGTATGAGTTGGGCTGGGTCATGAAACTGCGTTCCAGCCATAGGAATTCATTCTGAGTAACAAATGAAGGCTGGTCTGGATGACCTGGTACCTGGAATGGTACCCATAGCTCTCCTGCCATCCTTCTTTCCCTGGGCAATCTTGCCCAGGTACTCTGGGAGACCTCCTTCACATGGGGCCTCCTCCATGCAGACTGCCCCCACCCTGGTCCACAAAGGTAGACCAGCACTGCACTCTCCTGCTCAGAGCAGACAGGTTTGCTCAGCCTCCAAGCCTCTGAGCTGTGGTGATCCCACCTCACCTCCCTAAGGCACCCTCCACAGAGGAGAAGGCTCCTGTAGGTTTATGCAGGTCATTGCAGCCCCAAGCATGTGTTTTTGTTTTTTGGTGTTTAAATTACTCTAACTTTATTCCTGTAATATAGTAGGATTACATTTCTTTTATTTTATAATTTATGCATTTAACTTAGAGTTTAAAAATGCCTTTGGTACCTTAGATACCATGTTTTATTATTTTATATCGGTGTAGAATTGATTAACCATGCTGTTAGTGTCAGGTTATAGCAAAGTCATTCAGTGATACATGTATATATTCTTTTTCAAATTCTTTTCCAATTTAGGTTATTACAGAATATTAAGCAGAGTTCCCTGTGCTATATAGCAGGTCCTTGTTGGCTAGCTCTTTTAAATCATATTTTTGTCTTAAGTAAATATACACTACATGAATGAATGGGGGGCGTTTAGTAAACTCTAAGATTGAGCATTCTATTCATAATTGCTTTCGTTTAGAGATAGGCCTTCTTGAGTATTCATTTCCTCTAAAACCTGAAAACTGATAAAAATGTCGTCAAAATACTTCAAAGTTTCTGAGAATAATTTATTCTCTATTAGAAGACAATTTATTGAAATACTAGGAAGTTTGTACTGCCTCTCACTTTAAAAGTCCTCTTGAACTTTAAGGAACTATCATTAATATCCTATGCAACCCCTGTGTAGACCCACCATAGACTCAGATGCCACACTTAGAGTTTATAAAAGTTATATTTTAAAGAAACATTACGGAAGCAGATTTATCTCCAGCCACCTAGTTCTGATAGTTGGTGAGTCTTGCATTCAGGATTCTGATAGGACTCTGATGAACAAAGAAGCATTTCTCCCTTGTTCCCCTCACTGTCCCCTCCCCTCCCCAAAGCCAACGCAGTAGGCAGATGAGCGCCCATCCCAACCCTTCCTGCAAGTGGGGCTGTTTGCATAAGGTGAACACTTCTACCCAAGGGTGGGCTTCTGGTTCATCCTATCCCCCCAAGCNAGGGTGGCCTATGGGCTCCTGGGCCTCTACCTCTAGCCCCGTGTGTTATGGGGTCACAAGGAGAAGGTGCAGAGAAAGGGTTGGAATTTTGCTTAAAGGGATAGTGGCTGAAATGCCACTTAAGGTCCTGTAGGTTTATGCAGGTCATTGCAGCCCCAAGCATGTGTTTTTGTTTTTTGGTGTTTAAATTACTCTAACTTTATTCCTGTAATATAGTAGGATTACATTTCTTTTATTTTATAATTTATGCATTTAACTTAGAGTTTAAAAATGCCTTTGGTACCTTAGATACCATGTTTTATTATTTTATATCGGTGTAGAATTGATTAACCATGCTGTTAGTGTCAGGTTATAGCAAAGTCATTCAGTGATACATGTATATATTCTTTTTCAAATTCTTTTCCAATTTAGGTTATTACAGAATATTAAGCAGAGTTCCCTGTGCTATATAGCAGGTCCTTGTTGGCTAGCTCTTTTAAATCATATTTTTGTCTTAAGTAAATATACACTACATGAATGAATGGGGGGCGTTTAGTAAACTCTAAGATTGAGCATTCTATTCATAATTGCTTTCGTTTAGAGATAGGCCTTCTTGAGTATTCATTTCCTCTAAAACCTGAAAACTGATAAAAATGTCGTCAAAATACTTCAAAGTTTCTGAGAATAATTTATTCTCTATTAGAAGACAATTTATTGAAATACTAGGAAGTTTGTACTGCCTCTCACTTTAAAAGTCCTCTTGAACTTTAAGGAACTATCATTAATATCCTATGCAACCCCTGTGTAGACCCACCATAGACTCAGATGCCACACTTAGAGTTTATAAAAGTTATATTTTAAAGAAACATTACGGAAGCAGATTTATCTCCAGCCACCTAGTTCTGATAGTTGGTGAGTCTTGCATTCAGGATTCTGATAGGACTCTGATGAACAAAGAAGCATTTCTCCCTTGTTCCCCTCACTGTCCCCTCCCCTCCCCAAAGCCAACGCAGTAGGCAGATGAGCGCCCATCCCAACCCTTCCTGCAAGTGGGGCTGTTTGCATAAGGTGAACACTTCTACCCAAGGGTGGGCTTCTGGTTCATCCTATCCCCCCAAGCCAGGGTGGCCTATGGGCTCCCTGGGCCTCTACCTCTAGCCCCGTGTGTTATGGGGTCACAAAAGGAGAAGGTGCAGAGAAAGGGTTGGAATTTTGCTTAAAGGGATAGTGGCTGAAACCTGCCCTGACTTGGGAAGCTAGCCTGTCACTCTCTGTTTCTAGCAGTTTGACTCCATTAGGTTCTGCATGTAAGGGACACCATGCAGTCCTTGTCTTTCCCTGCTGACTCATCTCCCTTGGCATAATGTCCTCAAGTATCATCCACATTGTTGCAAATTCAGGATATCCTTCTTTCTCGTGGCCTGATCATGGGCCACAAGTATTCTATTTGCCACAAGTGTCTTGGCTTTCTGCTCAAGGACAGGTGAGGTTTTAATGGGTCTAGTCCAGTGTGGAGAAGGTCAAAAACAGTGACAAACCAGTGCCTTCTGGAGGTTATGAAGACAACGGTTTAGTTCAAACAGCAGAGTGATTAATGGGGTCTCTCAAATAAGACTAGTGGGTACTCAGAGCACAGATCGTATCAGACTTATGCCTGAATCTCAGGCTTTTGAAAACTTGTGAAAACAATGAGAACTCACAGGAAAGAGGCATGGAAGGAAAAAGAACCTCAGCTAACCAATTCAGCAAATGAAAATAATTGTTTCTACCACATAATCACTTATGTTGTATTTGCTCTAGTGAACACAAAGATGAACAAGAAGCACCTTCTAAATGAGATCGTTAAGACAGCTCCAATAGTCTACAATAAAATTGCTCTTGTTGGAAAATTACTCTGCAGGCAAATGTTGGGTAGAGATGAAAAGAAGGGTAGTAGAAATAACAAGTGAAAATGTACACAGATGAGCTGATAAAGCAGGTGAGCAGCACTTGGCAGAAATAAGAGACAGTTTAGGAACAGGACACTTTAGCTTTCCACATAGTTTGTTACTTACACTTTATGGACTGGACACTAGCTTCTTCTCATGTGCATATCCTTTATTTCCTCACTAGATTACAAGGCTAGTGGAAGACGGACCTTGTGTTTTGAACACCATATCCCTTGCAATGCCAACTACTGTCTCTCATCAACTGTAGGCACGGAAAAGCACTGCTTGATTAATTTATAAAAAGTATTTTGGTATTTTAAATTTATCAGTTTGAGATAACTATAGACTCTGGCAGAAATAGTGGTTGATATAAGAGAAAATATTTGTCTAACTCATGAGATTTCAGAAAGTTTTCATTTATTGAAAAGGAAGTATAAAGATAGAAAAAATATTACTGTAATCATATAAGATTTAATATGTAATGTTGGTATGTTAAAATCTGATTATATAACCAATAGAATAACAGAACTTCTTTCTTCATGACTGGTGATTTTATTTGATGAACTGTATTTGAAAGACAGGCCAAATTCCTTCCACATAAAATCCTGAAAACTATTAGAGATCAAGTGCTAAATGACAAGAATAATTCATCTAGTGTATTTCAAGATACACACCACTAGAACAACTTCACACCTTAACAGCTAAGGCCATTTATCTTCTATATAGGACAGAGGGATGCATGGCATTTCTGCAGGATGTTAACATAGGTTACATTCTGTGGCTTCCGTCTTCAGATACTTAGTCTTTCCCTGAGGTTGGGTCGCCCAGGGGGCTTGGGAAAGCACCACCAGCCGTGTAAAACATAGGTCAGTCACGTCACATACGATGTGAATTTGTGAAGACAAGAAAATGCCGTGTACATAGGTTTAAGGAAAGGTGTGGACAAGGTCAGAGGGTGAGAGTTTTACATGTAAACAGACACAGAGAAAATGAGGGCTAAAGACATGGATCACTGATCTTCCTCAACAAATCTGTCACATCATCTTGTTCACATTTAATCTTGTACAGATATTATACATATACATTGTGCCAACAAAAATATATGGGTCTCTCTTCAGTTCTTGAGGGACGGCTACTTTCCCTTTCAGATATTGCTAAACAGCTTTGATGAGAGTGAGACTAAACACAGGTAGTAGATGGGAGGAAGTCCACCAGTTACAGCAACTGCCCTCTTCTGTAGCAGGCACTACAGTTCTTTCCAAACAGGTCGTCTTTATAAGGAACAAAATTCACTTGAGCATGGATGTGCCAAAATCAAAACAAGCAAATTCAGCTTTTATAAGGGCTTCGCAGGTGGTTCAGTGGTAAAGAATCCACCTGCCAATGCAAGAGATTGAGGTTTGATTCCTGGGTCAGGAAGATCCTCTGGAGCAAGCAATGACAACCTACTCCAGTATTCTTGCCTAAGAAATCCCATGGACAGAGGAGCTTTGTCCACAGGTTGCAAAGAGTTGGACATGACTTAGTAACTAAACAACAACAACAAAAACGGCTTCTATAACTTGACTAATAAGCTTGAGGATAAAATAAGCTTTCAGCTGCCTAGACATTCATGTGGCTTTTGAATCTGATGGAAAGTGTCAGAGCAAACTCCTCGTATTACATGGACATTAGAGGCCCTTAAATGTACACAGGATGGAAATATGGAGTTCAGATTTCTCCAAAAGTGCACAGAGGAAGTTCTACTTATGTTCTAGTTCTCTCAATTAATTGCCATTGACAAGATCTAAACCTTCAGTGGTAGGTGAACTCATCCAATCCTCCATCCCTACATAGGAACCTTCTGATAAAAGTGGAGAGGTTATTTCTTAATATTATTGAGACCAGAGTTTTAATACTTTTTAATATATAAACAGTCCCCCAAATATTTTTAAGGCCTCATCAATCACTCTAGATGATTAGAGCAATTAGCGTACAATGTTTAAAGCAAAGATCCAAGATCAGACACATCTAAATTCAAATATCTCTTCAGCAACATTCAGACTGAAGGTTGATGAGCTCTGAGGAGTCACTTCACATCTTTGTGCTTTCATTTCCTTATATTTAAAATTTAATAATAAGAAGAATACTGATGATTTTAGGAGTGTTAAATCAACCCCGTAGTCATATGGTTATTATTATCCAATGGCTCACACATTTTTATTACCATGGAGTCTTTTCTAAAAATATGTAATACATCATATATCTTTTTTATACTTTAAAGAATGGAGGTCAGCTGCATTTATGATATAACTTGAACCATCCTTGGAAAGTTACAAACTGCCAAAGTTATACGAGAACATTTTCTTATAAAGAAGAAAATATATGAGGAATGGGTGGCCAATTTTCCTTTATTTATCCAGAGATTGAGGTGTCCAAAATCAAAACAAGCAAATTCAGCTTTTATAAGGGCTTCGCAGGTGGTTCAGTGGTAAAGAATCCACCTGCCAATGCAAGAGATTGAGGTTTGATTCCTGGGTCAGGAAGATCCTCTGGAGCAAGCAATGACAACCTACTCCAGTATTCTTGCCTAAGAAATCCCATGGACAGAGGAGCTTTGTCCACAGGTTGCAAAGAGTTGGACATGACTTAGTAACTAAACAACAACAACAAAAACGGCTTCTATAACTTGACTAATAAGCTTGAGGATAAAATAAGCTTTCAGCTGCCTAGACATTCATGTGGCTTTTGAATCTGATGGAAAGTGTCAGAGCAAACTCCTCGTATTACATGGACATTAGAGGCCCTTAAATGTACACAGGATGGAAATATGGAGTTCAGATTTCTCCAAAAGTGCACAGAGGAAGTTCTACTTATGTTCTAGTTCTCTCAATTAATTGCCATTGACAAGATCTAAACCTTCAGTGGTAGGTGAACTCATCCAATCCTCCATCCCTACATAGGAACCTTCTGATAAAAGTGGAGAGGTTATTTCTTAATATTATTGAGACCAGAGTTTTAATACTTTTTAATATATAAACAGTCCCCCAAATATTTTTAAGGCCTCATCAATCACTCTAGATGATTAGAGCAATTAGCGTACAATGTTTAAAGCAAAGATCCAAGATCAGACACATCTAAATTCAAATATCTCTTCAGCAACATTCAGACTGAAGGTTGATGAGCTCTGAGGAGTCACTTCACATCTTTGTGCTTTCATTTCCTTATATTTAAAATTTAATAATAAGAAGAATACTGATGATTTTAGGAGTGTTAAATCAACCCCGTAGTCATATGGTTATTATTATCCAATGGCTCACACATTTTTATTACCATGGAGTCTTTTCTAAAAATATGTAATACATCATATATCTTTTTTATACTTTAAAGAATGGAGGTCAGCTGCATTTATGATATAACTTGAACCATCCTTGGAAAGTTACAAACTGCCAAAGTTATACGAGAACATTTTCTTATAAAGAAGAAAATATATGAGGAATGGGTGGCATTTCATTATTTATCCTTTTTATATTATGCTTCCATAAAAATAAGTTATCACTGGAACTTGAGGAAGAATTAGTTTTATTTAGTCTTTTCATCTGTTGTAAGAACTGTGGCCAGGTGGTAGAAGTGACCTGGGAGGAGCTGAGACAAGAGGATGTGGGTAAAGGAGAGGAGAAACAGAAGGGAGAAGGCAGAGATGCCGGAGTTAAGACTCCTTGGTCCCAGAGCATCCTGACCATGGCCCTCGAGCCCCCGAGGGTCTCTCTGACTCAAGGATTCTATGGAGAGGAGCATTTAACATGCTTTTCTTTCCAGTTGGATCAGAGTCAATGCAACTCTTATCAAAACTCCAGCAGACAATACAATTTCAAGTTTATATCAGAAGAAACATGGTCTAGGAAAATAACAGTTCTATTAGAACCCAATTGCTTCTTAACAAATGAACACGTGTAATGGATTGAAAGAACATAGTTATTAACTTACAGTTCTGAGTAAGAGGTCCACCAGAGCCGTGAAGCTCTGGGACAGGATTTATTCCCTCTCCCCGGTGTCTAGCGTCCACCTGCTCTTCACACATGGTCCCACCAGCTCCAGGACCACCTTCTGTCATCACAGCTCACTTCTGTCCCGGTTTCCTATCTTCCTTCAGAAGGACTCTTGTGAGGACACCAGCCCATCTGCATAATTGAGGAGAATCTCCCTTTAAGGAAAAAACATCTGAAAGTTCCTTTCCCTGTGAAAATAACATTCAGCGGGTTCTGAGGAGTCACTTCACATCTTTGTGCTTTCATTTCCTTATATTTAAAATTTAATAATAAGAAGAATACTGATGATTTTAGGAGTGTTAAATCAACCCAGTAGTCATATGGTTATTATTATCCAATGGCTCACACATTTTTATTACCATGGAGTCTTTTCTAAAAATATGTAATACATCATATATCTTTTTTATACTTTAAAGAATGGAGGTCAGCTGCATTTATGATATAACTTGAACCATCCTTGGAAAGTTACAAACTGCCAAAGTTATACGAGAACATTTTCTTATAAAGAAGAAAATATATGAGGAATGGGTGGCATTTCATTATTTATCCTTTTTATATTATGCTTCCATAAAAATAAGTTATCACTGGAACTTGAGGAAGAATTAGTTTTATTTAGTCTTTTCATCTGTTGTAAGAACTGTGGCCAGGTGGTAGAAGTGACCTGGGAGGAGCTGAGACAAGAGGATGTGGGTAAAGGAGAGGAGAAACAGAAGGGAGAAGGCAGAGATGCCGGAGTTAAGACTCCTTGGTCCCAGAGCATCCTGACCATGGCCCTCGAGCCCCCGAGGGTCTCTCTGACTCAAGGATTCTATGGAGAGGAGCATTTAACATGCTTTTCTTTCCAGTTGGATCAGAGTCAATGCAACTCTTATCAAAACTCCAGCAGACAATACAATTTCAAGTTTATATCAGAAGAAACATGGTCTAGGAAAATAACAGTTCTATTAGAACCCAATTGCTTCTTAACAAATGAACACGTGTAATGGATTGAAAGAACATAGTTATTAACTTACAGTTCTGAGTAAGAGGTCCACCAGAGCCGTGAAGCTCTGGGACAGGATTTATTCCCTCTCCCCGGTGTCTAGCGTCCACCTGCTCTTCACACATGGTCCCACCAGCTCCAGGACCACCTTCTGTCATCACAGCTCACTTCTGTCCCGGTTTCCTATCTTCCTTCAGAAGGACTCTTGTGAGGACACCAGCCCATCTGCATAATTGAGGAGAATCTCCCTTTTTAAGGATACTTAACTTAATCACATCTGAAAGTTCCTTTTTCCCCTGTGAAAATAACATATTAGTAGGTATGGGAATTAGGGTGTGGACATATTTGGGTGCAGCCATTATTCCGTCTACACCAAGGCTATTAAGGGTAAGAACAAGTTGAGAGAGTTAGTTTTCTACATACCAAATCTTTATTATAAATTTTAGAATTCTAACCATTAAGGAATTGGTGTAAACATTTTTTAAATACAGAACAATGAGACTGAACAGCAAGTCCAACAACAGACACATGCACACATTTGAGCACTGACTTTGTGACGAAACAAGCTGTACAGAGCAGTGAGCAGGGCTGCCTTCATGAAAAGTGTGGTGTCCATAGGGTACCTTCACGGAAAGAAGCAAAACAAACCCAGCTTCACAGAAAAGAATCAAATACTGATGGATTGAGGTTCTGATTTTGAAAAGTAGAATATCAGTTTCTAAAAGATGATATAGTGATCTTTGTGGTCTTATGATGGAATAAGTTTCCTTAATGTGGGCATAACAGCATTATCAATAAAGGAAAATATTTTTAATTAATATTAAGAATTTTAGGGCTTCCCTGGTGGTCCAGTGGGTAAGGACACCACCTTGCAGTGCAAGGGGCACCAGTTCAATCCTTGGCCTGGGAAGATCCCACATGCCAAAGAGCGGCTGTACCGATGTGTCCAACTACCGAACGGAAGCTCTGGAGTGCATGCGCCCAGAGTCAGTGCTCTGCAGCGAGAGAGGCCACTGTGATGGGAGACCCACACAGGCCAAAGATGAAAATAGATAAATGAATGACCAATAGAAGTGACTCCCCTCAAAATAAAAGCTTTAAAAAATATATTAAGAACTTTAATTCTCAATCTCTTGAGTAGTCATATCAATTAAAACTTCAGAGATAACAATGTTACCAAAGCTGATACTTTAAATAGTATGAGTGGGAATGTGTGTTCATTAATTAGGAATATTCAGGCACTACTAGTAGGAATGTAAATCAATATAGACCATCTGGTATTATGTCCTAAATATGAATATGTGCATTGCAATAATTCAATCATCCTCTCAATATAGAAAAAAACCAAATCTTTTTGGTTTTTTATGAAATCCTAGAATATTAAAAGAATAAACTGTGATAAAGTTTACTATTGAATTAGAATATGGATGGTTGCTTGGTGCAGCCTTTACCACAAGGCTATTAAGGGTAAGAACAAGTTGAGAGAGTTAGTTTCTACATACCAAATCTTTATTATAAATTTTAGAATTCTAACCATTAAGGAATTGGTGTAAACATTTTTTAAATACAGAACAATGAGACTGAACAGCAAGTCCAACAACAGACACATGCACACATTTGAGCACTGACTTTGTGACGAAACAAGCTGTACAGAGCAGTGAGCAGGGCTGCCTTCATGAAAAGTGTGGTGTCCATAGGGTACCTTCACGGAAAGAAGCAAAACAAACCCAGCTTCACAGAAAAGAATCAAATACTGATGGATTGAGGTTCTGATTTTGAAAAGTAGAATATCAGTTTCTAAAAGATGATATAGTGATCTTTGTGGTCTTATGATGGAATAAGTTTCCTTAATGTGGGCATAACAGCATTATCAATAAAGGAAAATATTTTTAATTAATATTAAGAATTTTAGGGCTTCCCTGGTGGTCCAGTGGGTAAGGACACCACCTTGCAGTGCAAGGGGCACCAGTTCAATCCTTGGCCTGGGAAGATCCCACATGCCAAAGAGCGGCTGTACCGATGTGTCCAACTACCGAACGGAAGCTCTGGAGTGCATGCGCCCAGAGTCAGTGCTCTGCAGCGAGAGAGGCCACTGTGATGGGAGACCCACACAGGCCAAAGATGAAAATAGATAAATGAATGACCAATAGAAGTGACTCCCCTCAAAATAAAAGCTTTAAAAAATATATTAAGAACTTTAATTCTCAATCTCTTGAGTAGTCATATCAATTAAAACTTCAGAGATAACAATGTTACCAAAGCTGATACTTTAAATAGTATGAGTGGGAATGTGTGTTCATTAATTAGGAATATTCAGGCACTACTAGTAGGAATGTAAATCAATATAGACCATCTGGTATTATGTCCTAAATATGAATATGTGCATAGCAATAATTCAATCATCCCTCTCTTAGTTTTATATCCAGAAAATATATAAATAACACAGGTAAGAGTGGTCTTTTAGTACGTCTTCTTATAGCTGAAACTGAGAATAATCTAGATGTCTAGATTATTATTGGTCAAATAAAGGTCAGATAAACTGTGATCAAAGTTTACTATTGAATATTATACAGAAATGAAAAGAATGACTTTCAGCTATGCATATATGTGTGCGAATCTCAAGAAATATATTACTGAGTAATATAAGCCACAAAATAAGAATACGTATTATGTGATCCCATTTGTACAAAGTTCAAAACTCATAGACTAGAGGTTCATGATGTATGCTAGTAGGTGCTTTCAGGGAGCAAGAAGAGACATGTAATTTGGATGATGATATCTTGGTTGCTATTATATCCAGTTCCTTGGGCAGGATGCTGGTTTCCATGTGTCATTAAGTTCATTAAGCTGTACATTTATGTTCTTTGCCCCTCTTTGGTATATGTTATGTATTTTAGTAAAATATATTATAAAATAATTTTTAATATGGTGAAATAAATCTCTTTTCACTTTTTATGTTTTGAAATATTGTTTGTGTGTGTGCATGCTCAGTCGTGTCTGACTCCTTGTGGCCTCGTGGACTGTAGCCCTCCAAGCTCCCCTGACCATGGGATTCTCCAGGGTAGAATACTGGAGTGGGTTGCCAGTCCTTCCTCCACATGATCTTCATAACCCAGGGATCGACCTGCATCTCTTATATATCCTGTATTGGCAGGCAGATTCTTTACCACCCTCCACCTGGGAAGCAAATACTGTTTGAGCAATTAGCTGAATTTAGAGAAACGTGAGTAGGATTGACACAATCCACCTCTGTGCACATATTACCAACAAACGTGACAGTATTTCTGATGAAAAGGAACCACATTACAACAGAGATCTAGACAATCATCTCTCATTTGGGAAATGTCATGCATAGGCAAACACAACATTTTCCATAATTATACTGGTTCCCAGGAAATGAGACAAGGAAAAACACCATGTGTATGAAAATTATATCTTAGCTTTAGCACCAAGGCAAGAAATCATACGTCACAGTGAGATTTATGTTCCTTATGAAATATAATGCAAAGGAAGTATTTTGATCAAAATTATTCTAAAAGTAATCTGATTCATTGACTTTATTGCAATAGATTCATAATAACATAATATCACTTATTCCTATAAATTAATGTGGCTCCATTAAGGAATACAAAACTATTGAGTAACCAATTGGTAAACAAGTGAAGAGTAGACTAAATAAAACAAGGGCAAAGATACAAGGTTTTTCACTAAAAAGTCAGTGTAAAGGCAAATGCAAATAGGATTACTCTAGCACAATTTAGGGCTTCCCTTAGCTCAGATGATAACACGTCTGCTTGCAATGTGGGAGACCCAGGTTTGATCCTTGGGCAGAAAAGATCCCCTGGAAAAGGAAATAGCAACCCACTCCAGTATTCTTGCCAGGAAAATGCTATACACAGAGGAGCCTGACAGGCTACAGCCCAAGGGGCCACAAAGAGTCAGGCACAACTGGGCTATGAAAACACACACCACATGGGATAGAACTTTCTAGTGTAAACACTGAGGTACCAGACAGTCTTACCCGATAACCTGAAATGATCCAGCCTGCTGGGATTTTGACACTTTCTAGTGTAAACACTGAGACCAGTCGTGTCTGACTCCTTGTGGCCTCGTGGACTGTAGCCTCCAAGCTCCCTGACCATGGGATTCTCCAGGGTAGAATACTGGAGTGGGTTGCCAGTCCTTCCTCCACATGATCTTCATAACCCAGGGATCGACCTGCATCTCTTATATATCCTGTATTGGCAGGCAGATTCTTTACCACCCTCCACCTGGGAAGCAAATACTGTTTGAGCAATTAGCTGAATTTAGAGAAACGTGAGTAGGATTGACACAATCCACCTCTGTGCACATATTACCAACAAACGTGACAGTATTTCTGATGAAAAGGAACCACATTACAACAGAGATCTAGACAATCATCTCTCATTTGGGAAATGTCATGCATAGGCAAACACAACATTTTCCATAATTATACTGGTTCCCAGGAAATGAGACAAGGAAAAACACCATGTGTATGAAAATTATATCTTAGCTTTAGCACCAAGGCAAGAAATCATACGTCACAGTGAGATTTATGTTCCTTATGAAATATAATGCAAAGGAAGTATTTTGATCAAAATTATTCTAAAAGTAATCTGATTCATTGACTTTATTGCAATAGATTCATAATAACATAATATCACTTATTCCTATAAATTAATGTGGCTCCATTAAGGAATACAAAACTATTGAGTAACCAATTGGTAAACAAGTGAAGAGTAGACTAAATAAAACAAGGGCAAAGATACAAGGTTTTTCACTAAAAAGTCAGTGTAAAGGCAAATGCAAATAGGATTACTCTAGCACAATTTAGGGCTTCCCTTAGCTCAGATGATAACACGTCTGCTTGCAATGTGGGAGACCCAGGTTTGATCCTTGGGCAGAAAAGATCCCCTGGAAAAGGAAATAGCAACCCACTCCAGTATTCTTGCCAGGAAAATGCTATACACAGAGGAGCCTGACAGGCTACAGCCCAAGGGGCCACAAAGAGTCAGGCACAACTGGGCTATGAAAACACACACCACATGGGATAGAACTTTCTAGTGTAAACACTGAGGTACCAGACAGTCTTACCCGATAACCTGAAATGATCCAGCCTGCTGGTAGACTATTTTCCTAGCTCACCTTCACAAACACATCTCAATAACTCCTGTCACGTGGCTTTGAAACACCCCTTCAGCCAGTAGCCTAGAAAACTCAAAAGAATACTTTGAAATCATCCAGTTCTCTCCCATCACGTCTTTATAAATGACTTCTAATTTCTCATTGACCAATGCTTGTTATTCTATGAAAAGATGTGTCTAGCTGAACATTTTTGTATTTGTTCGTTCAATGAACACTGACCAAATGTCCTTTATGTGTCAGACTTTGTACAGTGGATGGGATGAGAGAGCAAACGTAAAAGATCCTACAGATCTTGTCCTCAGATAGCTCAGAATCTAGTGGAGGATCCAGAGATGTAAAGTCAAAATGCCGTAAAATAAAAGTGCTAAATAAACACTAAGTACTAAAGGTAAAATGTGACAGTAATAGAGAAGTAGCTAAGTTTTATCTTCAGTTTGGCATTTTAACTTTATGTCACCCCATAGGTCTGCACAGGGAGTCATTAGAAACTCTTCTTCATGGTCCTCATTTTGACAGCATCACTTGGTAACACAGTCACAATTTTCATATTCCCAGATGTCCTGCTTCACTTTATTGTTCTGATTTTTAAGGATCTCATATGGTTCCTGAAGGAGCACCAGCAAACTGCAGCCAACTAGAAGGTTGGGCCGGAAAGGCAATCAGGCACTTTCATACGCAGATGCTGCAAGCCCAGCTCACATGGAACACAAGTTGTTGCCCCCGAAAGCTTACAAGGTTTTTCACTAAAAGTCAGTGTAAAGGCAAATGCAAATAGGATTACTCTAGCACAATTTAGGGCTTCCCTTAGCTCAGATGATAACACGTCTGCTTGCAATGTGGGAGACCCAGGTTTGATCCTTGGGCAGAAAAGATCCCCTGGAAAAGGAAATAGCAACCCACTCCAGTATTCTTGCCAGGAAAATGCTATACACAGAGGAGCCTGACAGGCTACAGCCCAAGGGGCCACAAAGAGTCAGGCACAACTGGGCTATGAAAACACACACCACATGGGATAGAACTTTCTAGTGTAAACACTGAGGTACCAGACAGTCTTACCCGATAACCTGAAATGATCCAGCCTGCTGGTAGACTATTTTCCTAGCTCACCTTCACAAACACATCTCAATAACTCCTGTCACGTGGCTTTGAAACACCCCTTCAGCCAGTAGCCTAGAAAACTCAAAAGAATACTTTGAAA
Source organism: Tragulus kanchil (assembly GCA_022376925.1). Lineage (NCBI taxonomy): Eukaryota > Metazoa > Chordata > Mammalia > Artiodactyla > Tragulidae > Tragulus > Tragulus kanchil. Next base: position 40,927,094 of record JAIOJX010000002.1, read on the forward strand.
TCATCCAGTTCTCTCCCATCACGTCTTTATAAATGACTTCTAATTTCTCATTGACCAATGCTTGTTATTCTATGAAAAGATGTGTCTAGCTGAACATTTTTGTATTTGTTCGTTCAATGAACACTGACCAAATGTCCTTTATGTGTCAGACTTTGTACAGTGGATGGGATGAGAGAGCAAACGTAAAAGATCCTACAGATCTTGTCCTCAGATAGCTCAGAATCTAGTGGAGGATCCAGAGATGTAAAGTCAAAATGCCGTAAAATAAAAGTGCTAAATAAACACTAAGTACTAAAGGTAAAATGTGACAGTAATAGAGAAGTAGCTAAGTTTTATCTTCAGTTTGGCATTTTAACTTTATGTCACCCCATAGGTCTGCACAGGGAGTCATTAGAAACTCTTCTTCATGGTCCTCATTTTGACAGCATCACTTGGTAACACAGTCACAATTTTCATATTCCCAGATGTCCTGCTTCACTTTATTGTTCTGATTTTTAAGGATCTCATATGGTTCCTGAAGGAGCACCAGCAAACTGCAGCCAACTAGAAGGTTGGGCCGGAAAGGCAATCAGGCACTTTCATACGCAGATGCTGCAAGCCCAGCTCACATCTGGAACACAAGTTGTTCAGCCCACAACCCTTTGTCTCCAAAAGCTTTAGCTTGCAAAGAAATATTTGCCCTGTGGTGGAGCCTATTCTGTATATAGAGAGAACATGAGGGGTTCAGTTCATGTATGTCTCCTATTTATTCCTAATCCAGCAAATATAAATGTTAATTGATTATCAGGCCCTAGATGCTATTCGCACGTATGTGCTCAGAGCTAGGCCATTGAGATTATAGAACGCAATGGGCCCAACTAAGAGTACCATCTTGACAACAGCTCTCCGTAACACATCACTACAGGATGAGAGAGAAACCCTCTGTTGTTCTTGTTACAGAAATCAATTCATTAACCAAAGCAGCAAGGTCCCAAGGCCTGGCCCCCTAAGGCCAAACTCTCTGCAGTCCTTCCAGACCATCCGAATTAACTCTTCTTGTGTCAAAAGTGCATCACAAAGGTAAGCGAGATCCATGTGTTAACTTAAAATGTGACTGAGTCATTATAGTACAAAATCAGTTGGTCAATCAACAAAGTTCCACTGATTATTAAGTGCCAGGAACTTTTCTCTGAAAACACAGTAGTAGTATGGTAGACATTCTTTGAAAGTACATGTTTAATGTATTAAAGTTATATACCTCTATACAATTACGTTCATGTCCTTGAAAGTTGCCCTAATCCACCACTGAGGGGCATGACTATGCCTGTGTAGGCTGAATGGTACAGTCAGAAATAAAATGCGAGATGTTGTATGTGTTTGTAGTTACACATTTCAAGTGCTATCTTGGTATTTCACCCAGTCTGGTGATTTAATACACAATCTAATAAAAACACCACATTATTTCATTCCTCATGTGTTATTGTCTAAGTTGTTTAATGAATTTGAGAAATACAGGAGATGTCTGGGAGGGGACCCAGTCATACATCCTACATGCTGCAGCCATTTTTAGGGATGATCATCCCTGGAAAAACAACAGCCTTGAGCTGTATGAATATTTTTATTTGTAACTCTTTGGAAAAAAAAACTGCTTTCTAAACAGGAGCACCAGCAAACTGCAGCCAACTAGAAGGTTGGGCCGGAAAGGCAATCAGGCACTTTCATACGCAGATGCTGCAAGCCCAGCTCACATCTGGAACACAAGTTGTTCAGCCCACAACCCTTTGTCTCCAAAAGCTTTAGCTTGCAAAGAAATATTTGCCCTGTGGTGGAGCCTATTCTGTATATAGAGAGAACATGAGGGGTTCAGTTCATGTATGTCTCCTATTTATTCCTAATCCAGCAAATATAAATGTTAATTGATTATCAGGCCCTAGATGCTATTCGCACGTATGTGCTCAGAGCTAGGCCATTGAGATTATAGAACGCAATGGGCCCAACTAAGAGTACCATCTTGACAACAGCTCTCCGTAACACATCACTACAGGATGAGAGAGAAACCCTCTGTTGTTCTTGTTACAGAAATCAATTCATTAACCAAAGCAGCAAGGTCCCAAGGCCTGGCCCCCTAAGGCCAAACTCTCTGCAGTCCTTCCAGACCATCCGAATTAACTCTTCTTGTGTCAAAAGTGCATCACAAAGGTAAGCGAGATCCATGTGTTAACTTAAAATGTGACTGAGTCATTATAGTACAAAATCAGTTGGTCAATCAACAAAGTTCCACTGATTATTAAGTGCCAGGAACTTTTCTCTGAAAACACAGTAGTAGTATGGTAGACATTCTTTGAAAGTACATGTTTAATGTATTAAAGTTATATACCTCTATACAATTACGTTCATGTCCTTGAAAGTTGCCCTAATCCACCACTGAGGGGCATGACTATGCCTGTGTAGGCTGAATGGTACAGTCAGAAATAAAATGCGAGATGTTGTATGTGTTTGTAGTTACACATTTCAAGTGCTATCTTGGTATTTCACCCAGTCTGGTGATTTAATACACAATCTAATAAAAACACCACATTATTTCATTCCTCATGTGTTATTGTCTAAGTTGTTTAATGAATTTGAGAAATACAGGAGATGTCTGGGAGGGGACCCAGTCATACATCCTACATGCTGCAGCCATTTTTAGGGATGATCATCCCTGGAAAAACAACAGCCTTGAGCTGTATGAATATTTTTATTTGTAACTCTTTTGGAAGAAAAAAAAACTGCTTTCTAAACATCTTCATTCACAGATGTTGTCAGAGGCAAGGATGTGTCCCACAAGGAAGAAGAGATGGGAGGACATGGAGCAACAAGGAATTGACTAGGGTTAAAGTCCTTATTCTATTATGTATTGTCTACTCAGATCACTCTTCCTTTACAGACTGGAGAACCGTCATCTACAAAAGATGAATAAAAAAGGACAGCCTTGAAGAGTTTATGTGACTATTAAAAGAAATAATACAGGTAAGGCAAGCAGTCCTGGGCTCAGCAGAGGTCAAGAGCATGATGAATATTAGTTATTTTTATTGCTATCTGGAACAGGGTTGCAAGATTGATAGAGCTTATTTTGAGGCAGTGTTGAAAAGTGGTTCAGAAACCATATACATGTAAAGTTTCTATAGTCACAGAAAATTTCTGTATTATTTTGAAAGTAGACAAAACTCATATTCATCATCTGTTTCCTGAGAAGATTTAATATTTTCCTGGAGTTTGAAGTGAATTAAGTTTGAGTTCTAAAAATGAATGTTGTGATAATTTTTCCTCAACCCTGCGCCAAATGATCTCAGTTTCTGAGAGCTGACTTAGAGTTTTGCAAAGAAAAGAAATTTGTTCTTGTTTGAAAACTATCAGTAAATGGACCGAAATAACTCAGGTGGAAGCCAGATAATACACAGCAAGTCAGTTTCTTTCTGCCTCGAGAATTTGCTCCAATAACACCGTCATCCTTCCTGTCGAGCAACAGCACTCTTGACTGAGGCTCCCCTCGGTTGGGGGAGCTGAAGGAAAAGACCAGCCTGTGGTGATCATTTCACTACATAGTGCCAAAAGACCTCAGATTTCCAAGCTCAGGTGTTTGTTGCTGTTTGATTATTATTACTTCACCTTAAATTCACAATCTAAACAAAACTATTATTCTCTCCAGATAGTCCTGATAGGGCTGGCAATCAGAAGCACCGTGGATGTGTCTCCTGAAGCGGCGCTCTGTGCCTCCCTTTTCCCCTGGAGCCTCTGGGCGACTGCCCTGCTCACTTCACTCTCCATCCGTGTCTGGTCAGAAATAATTGCGACAGACACAGTCAGCTCTGTACCACTGACACTTAGCTATCACAGGGACGTCACTCTTAGTGTTTAGATATTCAAGAGTAAGAGACAAAGCAACACCAGTAGAATGAGCAAAGTAGAACCTGCAATACTCCCCTCCTCCATAAAAGCAAAAAGCACTGAAAAAATAGTCTAAATCAAGTTTTTAGAACTCTTACAGCTCTAAAGTGAAAGATGAAATCCAAATAAAAATGTAAGATGGGTTTGAATAAACAGTTCTTTTTTTTTTTTTTTAAGATTTATTTATTTATTTATTTTGGGCAGGGGTCGGGTTGGGGAGGGAGGGGAGCTGGCGGGCCACTTCTATTGGTCTTTCACTTATCTATTTTTATCCATCTTTGTTCTTTGGCCCGTGTGGGCCTCCCATTGCAGCGGCCTCTATTGTCACAGAGCACCGGCTCTGGGCGCATGTGCTCCAGAGCTCTGGCTCAGTAATTGGACACATTGGTCCAGCCGCTCCATGGCACGTGGGATCTTCCCAGGCCAGGGATTGAACTGGTGCCCCTTGCATTTCAAGGCAGTGTCCTTACCCACTGGACCACCAAGGGAAGCCCTGAATAAACAGTTCTTGAAGGAAGACATGCGAATGGTCAATGAGCAGATGAGAGGAAGCTCATTAGTTGTCAGGAAAGCACATTTCAATACAAAAATGTCATACACTCTGCATGAACTAGGAGGGATAAACTTTTTTAAACTGTAGTCAATAACAGGTTTGTGGAATAATTGAAACACACTTACATGAAAGTAAGTGATTTTAAACTTTTTAGTCATAAAATTTGTGGGGGGAGCAAAACCTTTCACTACATAGCCAAAAGACCTCAGATTTCCAAGCTCAGGTGTTTGTTGCTGTTTGATTATTATTACTTCACCTTAAATTCACAATCTAAACAAAACTATTATTCTCTCAGATAGTCCTGATAGGGCTGGCAATCAGAAGCACCGTGGATGTGTCTCCTGAAGCGGCGCTCTGTGCCTCCCTTTTCCCCTGGAGCCTCTGGGCGACTGCCCTGCTCACTTCACTCTCCATCCGTGTCTGGTCAGAAATAATTGCGACAGACACAGTCAGCTCTGTACCACTGACACTTAGCTATCACAGGGACGTCACTCTTAGTGTTTAGATATTCAAGAGTAAGAGACAAAGCAACACCAGTAGAATGAGCAAAGTAGAACCTGCAATACTCCCCTCCTCCATAAAAGCAAAAAGCACTGAAAAAATAGTCTAAATCAAGTTTTTAGAACTCTTACAGCTCTAAAGTGAAAGATGAAATCCAAATAAAAATGTAAGATGGGTTTGAATAAACAGTTCTTTTTTTTTTTTTTTAAGATTTATTTATTTATTTATTTTGGGCAGGGGTCGGGTTGGGGAGGGAGGGGAGCTGGCGGGCCACTTCTATTGGTCTTTCACTTATCTATTTTTATCCATCTTTGTTCTTTGGCCCGTGTGGGCCTCCCATTGCAGCGGCCTCTATTGTCACAGAGCACCGGCTCTGGGCGCATGTGCTCCAGAGCTCTGGCTCAGTAATTGGACACATTGGTCCAGCCGCTCCATGGCACGTGGGATCTTCCCAGGCCAGGGATTGAACTGGTGCCCCTTGCATTTCAAGGCAGTGTCCTTACCCACTGGACCACCAAGGGAAGCCCTGAATAAACAGTTCTTGAAGGAAGACATGCGAATGGTCAATGAGCAGATGAGAGGAAGCTCATTAGTTGTCAGGAAAGCACATTTCAATACAAAAATGTCATACACTCTGCATGAACTAGGAGGGATAAACTTTTTTAAACTGTAGTCAATAACAGGTTTGTGGAATAATTGAAACACACTTACATGAAAGTAAGTGATGCAGTCATCTTGAAAAACAGTGTTTTTGTTCCTCAAAGTGTTGTACATAAAATTATGATGAGCCCAGAAATTCTGCTTCTGGCTATAGAGCTTAGAGAATGAATACCCATGAGTGATAAGCCACTATAATAGTGTCCAACTCTTTGTTGACCCTATAGACCATAGCCCACCAGCCTTCTCTGTCTATGGGATTCCCTAGCCAAGAATACAGGAGTGGGTTGCCATGCCTTCCCCAAGAGGATCTTCCTGACCCAGGGATCAAACCCACACCTCATGTCTCCTGCACTGTCAGACAGATTCTTTACCACTAGCGCCACATCAGAAGCCTGAATAAATACATAGCCCCACCCAAACACTTATTCATGAGTATTCACAGCAGCCTGTTCATGACTGGCCCAAGCTGATGAATAGATCAATAAAATATGATCCATCCATACAACGGAATATCTTTCAGCCAGAAAAGGGGATGGAATACTGACACGTGCCCCAACATGGGTGAATCTCAGCTACAGCATGGCAGCAGAAAGAAGCCACTGCTGAGACCACCTCCTGGGTGATTCCATGTGCAGGAGAAGGCCAGAGTAAAGACACTGAAGGTGAATGAGTGGTTGACTGGCTCGTGTGTTGTCTCTCCTTTGTTATAACACGTGGTTTATCAAATCAACCTCCTAAGATTAACAATATCTACTAATCCTGACACAGCACAGAGGACACCAGCGACTTTAGCGTGTGCTAGGTATGGACTCGGTACATCTCCACACCACTGTGAAGCAGGCAACTTTATCCCAGATCTGCAGATGAGGAAGCTGCAGTGTGGAATGTTAGGCGACCACTCAAGATCATGGAGGTGAGAAGTAATAAATGGGCATGAATAACTAGGAAATTTGAGCTTCAGATCCTCCCTTCAGATATTTCTTGAGGGTTTAATCTTGTTCTCATTTTATAGACACATTTTTACATAGTGCTAACACTGAAATCTTTCCACTGAGATCTATAGAGAAATGACAACTGCTGGATATCCTGTCATGAGAAAGTTGGCAGTGTGGACTAGTCCTAACTCAAGGAGCAGCCTGAAAGTAAGTGATGCAGTCATCTTGAAAAACAGTGTTTTGTTCCTCAAAGTGTTGTACATAAAATTATGATGAGCCCAGAAATTCTGCTTCTGGCTATAGAGCTTAGAGAATGAATACCCATGAGTGATAAGCCACTATAATAGTGTCCAACTCTTTGTTGACCCTATAGACCATAGCCCACCAGCCTTCTCTGTCTATGGGATTCCCTAGCCAAGAATACAGGAGTGGGTTGCCATGCCTTCCCCAAGAGGATCTTCCTGACCCAGGGATCAAACCCACACCTCATGTCTCCTGCACTGTCAGACAGATTCTTTACCACTAGCGCCACATCAGAAGCCTGAATAAATACATAGCCCCACCCAAACACTTATTCATGAGTATTCACAGCAGCCTGTTCATGACTGGCCCAAGCTGATGAATAGATCAATAAAATATGATCCATCCATACAACGGAATATCTTTCAGCCAGAAAAGGGGATGGAATACTGACACGTGCCCCAACATGGGTGAATCTCAGCTACAGCATGGCAGCAGAAAGAAGCCACTGCTGAGACCACCTCCTGGGTGATTCCATGTGCAGGAGAAGGCCAGAGTAAAGACACTGAAGGTGAATGAGTGGTTGACTGGCTCGTGTGTTGTCTCTCCTTTGTTATAACACGTGGTTTATCAAATCAACCTCCTAAGATTAACAATATCTACTAATCCTGACACAGCACAGAGGACACCAGCGACTTTAGCGTGTGCTAGGTATGGACTCGGTACATCTCCACACCACTGTGAAGCAGGCAACTTTATCCCAGATCTGCAGATGAGGAAGCTGCAGTGTGGAATGTTAGGCGACCACTCAAGATCATGGAGGTGAGAAGTAATAAATGGGCATGAATAACTAGGAAATTTGAGCTTCAGATCCTCCCTTCAGATATTTCTTGAGGGTTTAATCTTGTTCTCATTTTATAGACACATTTTTACATAGTGCTAACACTGAAATCTTTCCACTGAGATCTATAGAGAAATGACAACTGCTGGATATCCTGTCATGAGAAAGTTGGCAGTGTGGACTAGTCCTAACTCAAGGAGCAGCCTGAGTCCTCTGTTCTTTGTCTTCTACCCCCAAAGTATCTGTATTTTCTCAGTGTTACAGATAACTGTCAAACTTGTCATTTGATATGTGAGTGTAAAATTGTTGTAGCTAATTTTATGACATGCATGTCAATTTTGAAGCCAGTAAATATCATAAAAATGCTTCTCATATAGAAAAGCCTGAGCCACCCAAACATTCGACAGGCTGTTCTCTCATATGAGCAGCAGATCACATTAATCAAACACTAGATGACAAAGTCTCTTCCAAAATGACTATAAAACTTCCTATCTTTTCCCAGTCTTTCTGCAAGAGTTGACTCAATTCTACCCTCTCTTTATCCATTATCCAAACTTCAAATTTGTTCCATTTCTTTCTTTGGTACATAGTTTATTTTCTGTTACCCTGTCACCTTTTCAGAGGTGTTTAGACCATAACAGTCATGGCTCTATTTCCACCACAGTTTAATCAGGCATCCATGACCTGTCATGTGTGTTGAGAACTTGTGGGGATTAGTTTTACATGTTAACTTGGCTAGGCTATGGAGTCCAAGTACTTAATCAGATACTAACCTAGGTGTTGCCACAGAGGAGTGTTGTCAATATGGTAATACCTGCAATCAAGTGACATTAAGTAAAAGAGGTTATTCTCTATGAGGAGTGTGGGCCTTGTCCAATCAGTTGAAAGGCCTTGAAGGCAAACCCTGAGATTTCCAGAGAAGATGACCTATGTGAAGACCACTCTTCCATGCCCAACCTGTGGGTTTCAAACTCACCATCCCAGACAACCACACTTGACTATATTCCTTATTATGAACCTCTCACATGTATGTATATCAATTATGGCTTCTATTAGCATGTTTCCTCAGAGATTCCTAATGGATACAATCATCTTTCTGCTTCACTTAATCTCTTCCTACACATTCCTGAAGTCTGTAGAATATTTCCATTTTTCCAACTCTTGGTGAACACTTACCTACATAATCTATCTGAAGAGTTCACCCTTTCAATTTACCATTACAATAGCTCTGCCTTGGAAACAAGCATTCATGCTTATAAAATATTCTGTGTGACACCTTCAATACAGCTTGTAAAATTCTCTGGTTTCCATCTTTATGGCACTCGGTACAATAACCTACCATTAAACACAGCTGCTGTTAGCATGTGGTGCTATTGGTTGTCTGCCTCTAAACCAACCACCACTGTAAACTCCAGTTCTGTCACTTTAAACCACAGTTTCTTATATAATAGTATCAACACTTTAATGTTTGCTGTAAATTTAGTTTTACTGTTACTTCTTCTCCACTTCAAATGATCACAGTCATTATTTACCCTATTTAGAAAATTCCAAGAATGGAATGTTGAGAGCATTTAATATGACTCAAGAGGGCTTCCCTGGTGGTCCAGTGAGTAAGGACACTGCCTTGCAGTGCAAGGGGCACCAGTTCGATCCCTGGCCTGGGAAGGTCCCACGTGCCATGGAGTGGCTGGACCGATGAGTCCAACTACCAAGCTGGAGCTCTGGACTGCATGCACCCAGAGCCAGTGCTCTGCAATGAGAGAGGCCACTGCAATGGGAGGCCCACACAGGCCAAAAGAACAAAGATGGGTGAAAATGGATGGATGAAAGCCCAATAGAAGTGGCCAATATATATATATATATGTATATATATGTGACTCAAGAGTATCTTATTTCAGTCTTGGCTTATCCACTTTCTGACTTTGTAACCCTGAGGAAGCTTCTGAAACTCTCTGAACCTTAGTTTTTTTATGTGCAGAGTAGGGAGAAAACAATCCGTTGCATAGGATTGCTGTCCAGTTTCTAAGTCATGTCCAACTCTTCGCAACTCAACGACTGCAGCATGCCAAGCTTGCTTGTCCTTGACTGTCTCTTGGAGTTTGCTCAAACTCCTATTTATTGACTCAGTGATGCTATCTAACCATCTCAAACTCTGTCACTCCCTTCTCCTCTTGCCTTCTCATTTCCAGTGAATCGGCTCTTCACATCAGGTGGCCAATGTTTCAGAGCTTCAGCATCAATCTTTCCAATGAATATTTACGGTTGATTTCCATCAGTCCTTCCAAAGAATATTTAGAGTTGATTTCCTTTAGGATTGACTGGTTTGATCTCCTTGTAGTCCAGAGGACTTTCATTGTAAGGATACCCATGATCACATGAGGCCCACCATGTGGACTGTCCATTCTGTCCAACCACAGGACTGAATGCACTTCTCAATTTCCCCTTCCTTTGTCAGCTTACCAGCATGCCCAGCAGCCTTCCTCCAGGCCTTCACACTCTACTGCTTCCTTTCTTGAGACTATTTCCAGACTTTACTAAATATGAGCTTGTTTTTATGTCTTTTCTTTCTCACCAGCTTTATTGGGTCCATTAATTCTTCACTGCTCCGGTCTGCTGGTAGCCCTCCTCCTAGTTTTAAAGTGGTGAAATAAATTAAATTTTATTTTTATGTGTAGTCATTTATTCCAATAGAACATTGAGGGAGCAAGGTGCTAAAAATGTGTGTATCATAAACCATGTTGAGTAGGGAGATAGTATATTTGATTTGAAAAAAGGAGCTTTATTTTAAAAGTTTCTTAATAATTTTGAATATAACTTTGAAAAGATTTCAAACTAGGTAAAATCTTTACTTCAGAACTGTGAAAGGACTGACCTCTTTTTAAATTGTAAGTATTTCTGAAAGTCAATCTTCTGCTAGATAATATGTACAACTTTAGAACTTATAATTTAATAGGAATAGATGGATTTCCATAAGCATTCATCATTTGTGAATTGGAAATTAACATATAAAGAGCAAGCATTCCTCAGGGACAGATTGCTGCAATCTCTGATGACTGAGCACTTTACATATACACACACACTCACACACAGACACACATGCATGCACAGGCACACACACAGACACACAGACACCTTTCAGAAAGCTCTATCATTTATCTGTGGCTTCATGGGTGATCTTTTACCTTTATTGCCTATAGAATTCGATACCCCTAAATAAGTCTATTACTCTACATGGCATGGACTGGCTTATCTCTATAAAATATCTTGTAAGTGTATTAATTTGAACAACTACCACAGATGGACAAGAACTATTTCTCAAGAACCCTCTTCATTGCTTCATGTCTTGTCATCATGTCTCAGAATAGTAAATCACAAACAATCAAAGGAAGGCACAGTTCAGTATCAATATCTCACAGCATTTCTATATATGACCACTTTGAGAATCTGTAGATAGCCGACTTTATCATAGCACTGCTTGAAGTCTGAGAAACAGAGTAGCTCTCATGTGCATCATTTCCCTTCCTTTGTCCAGCCATGGTGGACTGTCCATTCTGTCCAACCACAGGACTGAATGCACTTCTCAATTTCCCTTCCTTTGTCAGCCATATCCTCCAGGCCTTCACACTCTACTGCTTCCTTTCTTGAGACTATTTCCAGACTTTACTAAATATGAGCTTGTTTTTATGTCTTTTCTTTCTCACCAGCTTTATTGGGTCCATTAATTCTTCACTGCTCCGGTCTGCTGGTAGCCCTCCTCCTAGTTTTAAAGTGGTGAAATAAATTAAATTTTATTTTTATGTGTAGTCATTTATTCCAATAGAACATTGAGGGAGCAAGGTGCTAAAAATGTGTGTATCATAAACCATGTTGAGTAGGGAGATAGTATATTTGATTTGAAAAAAGGAGCTTTATTTTAAAAGTTTCTTAATAATTTTGAATATAACTTTGAAAAGATTTCAAACTAGGTAAAATCTTTACTTCAGAACTGTGAAAGGACTGACCTCTTTTTAAATTGTAAGTATTTCTGAAAGTCAATCTTCTGCTAGATAATATGTACAACTTTAGAACTTATAATTTAATAGGAATAGATGGATTTCCATAAGCATTCATCATTTGTGAATTGGAAATTAACATATAAAGAGCAAGCATTCCTCAGGGACAGATTGCTGCAATCTCTGATGACTGAGCACTTTACATATACACACACACTCACACACAGACACACATGCATGCACAGGCACACACACAGACACACAGACACCTTTCAGAAAGCTCTATCATTTATCTGTGGCTTCATGGGTGATCTTTTACCTTTATTGCCTATAGAATTCGATACCCCTAAATAAGTCTATTACTCTACATGGCATGGACTGGCTTATCTCTATAAAATATCTTGTAAGTGTATTAATTTGAACAACTACCACAGATGGACAAGAACTATTTCTCAAGAACCCTCTTCATTGCTTCATGTCTTGTCATCATGTCTCAGAATAGTAAATCACAAACAATCAAAGGAAGGCACAGTTCAGTATCAATATCTCACAGCATTTCTATATATGACCACTTTGAGAATCTGTAGATAGCCGACTTTATCATAGCACTGCTTGAAGTCTGAGAAACAGAGTAGCTCTCATGTGCATCATTTCATACTATTTTTCTTCTTCATTTTTGGAATAGGATAATACATGCTTATTATTGAAAACCATTTCCACTGGATTTACATGAAAACAGCCTCATTTTCATATCATCTCAGGGAAATATATACAGTCCAATCTGGACAGCCAGGTGACCATAGTGCTGGACTCAGCACTTGATGTGCTATTATTAGGAAACCTGGGAAATAAAATGGATGGAAACATGCAGGGCTTCTATGGGAAAATAAAAGCAGCATGATTGGGAAGGCAGTGTCAACCTATGGGGATCAATCACCCTCCTTCTGCCTCAAAGGACGAGCTTCCAGAGAAGGAATCCAGCACTGAGTAAGGAGTAACACACCTTCAAAATGCAAATGGAAGAGACAAAGAGATCTAGATTCCTGGTTGCATCATTTGACACTCTAAACCCATCTCTCCTGAAAATTCACAGCTTGAACTTCCTGGTATAACAATTCAATAAATTCCCTTTTGTGAGCTGGTCTGAAGATGAATCTCTCTTCTTTACATCTGAAATAGAATTGTCTGACGGAATCAACTGGAGGCATGGTGCTGCAAGATTGGCACTAAAATTGAGAATTAACTGGGCTGAGATGGAAGGGTGTGGAGGGCTCCTCACCCTGGCTGAAGGTCAACCCTGACCTTTAGATGATGGCACTGGGGATCTTGAGACTGAGGTTGTGTGCATCTACAATTCAATTCCAGATTCAGATTCTACACTGATTTAGTTCCAGATTCAATCAGACTTAGTCTATACCATTTTACTTATCCTTAGAATAAAAAAGTCTATTACTCTACATGGCATGGACTGGCTTATCTCTATAAAATATCTTGTAAGTGTATTAATTTGAACAACTACCACAGATGGACAAGAACTATTTCTCAAGAACCCTCTTCATTGCTTCATGTCTTGTCATCATGTCTCAGAATAGTAAATCACAAACAATCAAAGGAAGGCACAGTTCAGTATCAATATCTCACAGCATTTCTATATATGACCACTTTGAGAATCTGTAGATAGCCGACTTTATCATAGCACTGCTTGAAGTCTGAGAAACAGAGTAGCTCTCATGTGCATCATTTCATACTATTTTTCTTCTTCATTTTTGGAATAGGATAATACATGCTTATTATTGAAAACCATTTCCACTGGATTTACATGAAAACAGCCTCATTTTCATATCATCTCAGGGAAATATATACAGTCCAATCTGGACAGCCAGGTGACCATAGTGCTGGACTCAGCACTTGATGTGCTATTATTAGGAAACCTGGGAAATAAAATGGATGGAAACATGCAGGGCTTCTATGGGAAAATAAAAGCAGCATGATTGGGAAGGCAGTGTCAACCTATGGGGATCAATCACCCTCCTTCTGCCTCAAAGGACGAGCTTCCAGAGAAGGAATCCAGCACTGAGTAAGGAGTAACACACCTTCAAAATGCAAATGGAAGAGACAAAGAGATCTAGATTCCTGGTTGCATCATTTGACACTCTAAACCCATCTCTCCTGAAAATTCACAGCTTGAACTTCCTGGTATAACAATTCAATAAATTCCCTTTTGTGAGCTGGTCTGAAGATGAATCTCTCTTCTTTACATCTGAAATAGAATTGTCTGACGGAATCAACTGGAGGCATGGTGCTGCAAGATTGGCACTAAAATTGAGAATTAACTGGGCTGAGATGGAAGGGTGTGGAGGGGGCTCCTCACCCTGGCTGAAGGTCAACCCTGACCTTTAGATGATGGCACTGGGGGATCTTGAGACTGAGGTTGTGTGCATCTACAATTCAATTCCAGATTCAGATTCTACACTGATTTAGTTCCAGAGATTTAGCTCAAGGCTAAGTCTAGCTTTGGGAGGAAGCAAGCTAGCCCTCTTGACTTATGAAGCAGAACAGACACCATCAACCTGGAAACAAAGAAGGGCATGCATCCAGAAGCTGTCGGAGGGTCTGTGTTACTGGAGATGGACCCTCCCCTCTGGATCCAGGCTGCTTGACCTATCAGGTAGTTAAGTATCAGGGCAATTGTTTCCCATAAGAAAATTCAAAGCAGAGATAAAGTCGAGGATCCAACAACAATCGTGTAATACTCAAATTTCAAGTCAATTCCACCCATTAAGCTTCTTCAGTACAAGTAATTTTCCAATAGTCCCTACCACTGCGGAACTTTTGAGCTATCATTTCCTATTCTGTATTTCTTGGGTCTTAATTATAAAATCAATGAAAGATAAGGGTTGCTGTGAAAAGTGCAGGGCTTCCCAGGTGGCGCTAGAGGTGAACAACCTCCTGTCAGTGCAGGAGACAGAAGAAACTTGAGTTGGATCCTTGGGTTGAGAAGATCCCCTGGAGAAGGGCATGGCAACCCACTCCAGTATTCCTGTCTGGAGGCTCCCACGGACAGAGGATTCTGGAGGATTACAGTCCAGAGAGTCGCAAAGAGTTGAGCACAACTGCAGTGACTTAACAAGCACAGACACGTGAAAATTGCATGAGATATATTCTTAACTTTTAAGGAATTGCTCTCCTTTCTCTCTTTCCTTAAGAAATAAATGAACCTCATCCACATCTGAGATTACTTCTGCCTCTGAAACCTGATCAGGTCTTTATTTTTACCTAAAATTTCCTCTTCAAAGGACTTATTTGATAAAAATGCTTTCAAATTACAAAGTTTTTTAAGTAATATTAACTTCATGAGACACTAGAAGAAAATTTTCAAACAGATGCAGAATATCTAGAATTTGGACATGCAAATTTATCTTGGCATCTGAGTGATACTGTGACGTCTTCTCTCCCATTTCTTCCTTTCTCTGCCTCCATCTCTCTTTCTGTCTCTCTGCTAAATAGAGTCACAAGAACAAAAACCCTGACACAGCAACTTCATACACATTTAATGGTTTGGGGAGCCTTGGAGAGACAATATTTTTTTTCAGTAAATTAAAAATGAAGGGTTCTTGGAAAGGGCCCACTTGATATGAAATGCTTGTGAAGCAGTGGAGACTGGCAGCTGGATCCACCAGGGGATGCATCTTCTGTGTGAACACGACGCTTGCTCTGCTTAAGGAGCTTGGTTCAGGTGGCAGTCAGGGACCAGCTCCACGTTTAGGGTTCAGTCTTTATCTCTGGTGTCAGAGCTAGACATTTAAAGAGGAGAAAATTCAAGAAGGGCAAAGGACCATGAAACATATGCATTCTTAATTGTGCGTGCAAAAATTCATGTTTAATAGTCCAAGCAACTCCAGTGTTTAAAATCATCCTAATGGATAATGCTTCCATTTTCCATTCTGTGGGAACTCTGCCTTTCAAGACATGAAGTTAGTTTTGGCTTTTATTCTCATTTACTGCACAAGAATCTGATCAAGGATGTTATGGCAACTGGCAGAGTTGTTGGTGTTCAGTTTATCAGTCATGATCCACAGACTGCAGCATGCCAGGCTCCCATGTCCTCCACCATCTCCCAAAGTTTGCTCAAGTTCATGTCCGTTGGCAGAGCTGAGCAGTGGGAAAGCTGTGGATTGGAGACCTGAATGATGAGGCCTGGAGAGGCTCAGTGAGGAACCTTCCTGCTTCACCTAATTCTAAGTATTTTTATACTGTTCTGAACATGCAAACTCTTTGGGTGATAATAAAGGTAGAACTTACTAAGCCACCAAGACATTATACATGGTAAGGAAATAAGGTCCAGCTGAGAAGATCAAATAGCGAAGGCTGCAGAGGCTGCAGAGGAGCTTTTTGTGTCCTTTGTTCTAATTTGTGTTCTTCCTTGATAATGTCAGTTAGGGGTTTTTTCCCAGTTCTCACTTGGTAATCGACTCAACGATTCAAACAAAGACAAAATTCTCCTGAAACTTCCAAACTGTGCTTGATGTTCCATTTATACATTTTAAGCTTAACAGGATAAGCACATCTCCACATTTTGTATGACAGTGATTTTCTAAGAGCAGGGATGCTGGAAGTTTGAAAGGCAGAGTTTGGAAACTCTGATTAGGGTAACAGGATTTGCCCTGAGAGGTGGTAGAGAAAATGCTGTTTTCACTTTCTGTTCTTCTACGGTATTTTCCCACAGATAAGTATGATCAAAGCTAAAAGCATAATTCAAGTTTCAGATGGCAGGTTCTGTGACCCTGTCAGAGTACATTAGTCTGCTAGTTTGTAATGACCACAGAGATACTCACTTTCAACACTGACCAAGCAACTGTCAAAAAGTACAGTTTGTGTGTCACTGCGGCATTGGGCAAGAGCTTGATTCCTGACTGGTGGTTGTTGTCTCTGTTGTTCAGTCACTAAGTTGTGTCCGACTCCACGACTCCATGGACTGCAGCATGCCAGGCTGCCCTGGCCTTCGCTATATCCAAGAGTTTGCTCAATCTCATGTCCATTGAGTCAGTGATGCCATCCAACCACCTCAGCCTCTGCCATCTCCTTCAGACAGATTAACTTAAAATGTAGCATGAAATTAACTTGCTAAGTATGATTATCATGACCTTCATTGTACTTGTCATTTGGATAAAAAACTGTCAGGAAAGCACCTAAAAATGGAAGATATTGTTCAATGTGAGCTGGTCAGTGAATCATTGATTTACAACTTGGACATGAGACTCTCACCCTGGAAAACCTGAGAAGTTCAGTCTTTAGCAGCAGGTGATGGTGATGGCGAGGATGTCAGCTCCAATGTACTTGGTATTGTGTACTCTCAAGCTAAAGGGACAATACAAATCAAACAATAGAAAACATTACTGGTCATCACAACTGTTGGTTCAATATCATCTATTTAGTAGGAAGTCATTTGCTAAAGAAAACTCTTGAGAGTTCCTTGAACAGCAAGGAGATCAAACCAGTCAATCCTAAAGGCTATGCTAAAGAATATTCAATCAACCCTGAATATTCACTGGAAGGACTGATGCTGAAGCTCTAGTTCCAACAGTTTGGTCATCTGACACAAAGAAACGACTCACTGAAAAAGTCCCTGAGGGCTTCCCTGGTGGTCCAGTGGGTAAGGACACCACCTTGAAGTGCAAGGGGCGCCGGTTCAAGCCCTGGCCTGGGAAGATCTCACGTGCCATGGAGCAGCTGGACTGATGTGTCCAATTACCGAGCTGGAGCTCTGGAGCGCATGCGCCCAGAGCCGGTGCTCTGCAACAACAGAGGCCACCACAATGGGAGGCCCACACAGGGCAACTGTTTCAAAGGGGTTTACCCTGTCAGAGTACATTAGTCTGCTAGTTTGTAATGACCACAGAGATACTCACTTTCAACACTGACCAAGCAACTGTCAAAAAGTACAGTTTGTGTGTCACTGCGGCATTGGGCAAGAGCTTGATTCCTGACTGGTGGTTGTTGTCTCTGTTGTTCAGTCACTAAGTTGTGTCCGACTCCACGACTCCATGGACTGCAGCATGCCAGGCTGCCCTGGCCTTCGCTATATCCAAGAGTTTGCTCAATCTCATGTCCATTGAGTCAGTGATGCCATCCAACCACCTCAGCCTCTGCCATCTCCTTCAGACAGATTAACTTAAAATGTAGCATGAAATTAACTTGCTAAGTATGATTATCATGACCTTCATTGTACTTGTCATTTGGATAAAAAAAACTGTCAGGAAAGCACCTAAAAATGGAAGATATTGTTCAATGTGAGCTGGTCAGTGAATCATTGATTTACAACTTGGACATGAGACTCTCACCCTGGAAAACCTGAGAAGTTCAGTCTTTAGCAGCAGGTGATGGTGATGGCGAGGATGTCAGCTCCAATGTACTTGGTATTGTGTACTCTCAAGCTAAAGGGACAATACAAATCAAACAATAGAAAACATTACTGGTCATCACAACTGTTGGTTCAATATCATCTATTTAGTAGGAAGTCATTTGCTAAAGAAAACTCTTGAGAGTTCCTTGAACAGCAAGGAGATCAAACCAGTCAATCCTAAAGGCTATGCTAAAGAATATTCAATCAACCCTGAATATTCACTGGAAGGACTGATGCTGAAGCTCTAGTTCCAACAGTTTGGTCATCTGACACAAAGAAACGACTCACTGAAAAAGTCCCTGAGGGCTTCCCTGGTGGTCCAGTGGGTAAGGACACCACCTTGAAGTGCAAGGGGCGCCGGTTCAAGCCCTGGCCTGGGAAGATCTCACGTGCCATGGAGCAGCTGGACTGATGTGTCCAATTACCGAGCTGGAGCTCTGGAGCGCATGCGCCCAGAGCCGGTGCTCTGCAACAACAGAGGCCACCACAATGGGAGGCCCACACAGGCCAAAGGATAAAGATGGATGAAAAATGGACAAATGAAAGACCAATAGAAGTGGCCCGCTTGCTCCCCTCCCTCCCCACCCTACCCCCACCAAAATAAATAAATAAATCTTTAAAAAAGAAAAAATGTCCTTGATACTGAAAGAAAGATTGAGGGCAGGAGGAGAGGGGGACGACAGAGGATGAGATGGCTGAATGACATCATCAACTCAAGGGACATGAGTTTGAACAAACTCTGGGAGATAGTGAAAGCCAGGGAAACCTGGTGTGCTGCAGTCCATAGTATTGCAAAGAGTCAGACAGAAATGAGTGGCTGAACAACAACAACAATTTTTTAATTGACATTTAAAAGAGAAAAGATAGATAATGAATGGATACATTTGAAGAAATCAAAACCCTAATTGGAAATAATATAAGCTCATTGTTATAACTCACAGTAAACTTCTGAACAACCACCAGTGCACCAGACTTACAAGACAGAGTAAAAGAAACATTCCTGTAGCCTTGGAACAAATTTACATTCAATAACGGTTTTAATACATGCCTGACACCTAGCAGAGTGCATGTAATAAAGCAAGTACTCATTAGACGTGAGCTAAACTCAAGAATGCATGTATTAGAGGGACCTTCAGGAGCTTCAGTGTCAGTGGTGCTGTTGAAAAGCCAGAGTGAAGATGCTAGAATACAAGATGATGGTGGTGGGGGCTGACGCCCACTCTGAGAAGCCTGCATGCCTCGGGGATGTTTTTAGATCTCTTTGATAGGAAAATGAAACAGAGGCGCTGCTCCTCACGATTCTCTCTGCAAAGCTGTGATTCACTGCTCTGCAGACAGAAGCAGGACCAGATGCGCTGGGCAAGAAGCTCATAATTAAGAACAGGATTGTAATTACCTTCTTCTATTGTGAGAGGAGAAGAATAATTAAAAAGCCAAGTCAAAGCAGGTGCTCACAAAGGGCTCTGATTGTGCAGGAGTCCCGGAGTAATCTGTACTTGACAATATCAGGGAAATTTTCTTCTCCTGAAGTGTTCCATGTTTTGTGAAATAATTGCTTCAGGTCTAAAGCAATCATGTTGGTACATTTACCACAATGGGAGGCCCACACAGGCCAAAGGATAAAGATGGATGAAAAATGGACAAATGAAAGACCAATAGAAGTGGCCCGCTTGCTCCCCTCCCTCCCCACCCTACCCCCACCAAAATAAATAAATAAATCTTTAAAAAAGAAAAAATGTCCTTGATACTGAAAGAAAGATTGAGGGCAGGAGGAGAGGGGGACGACAGAGGATGAGATGGCTGAATGACATCATCAACTCAAGGGACATGAGTTTGAACAAACTCTGGGAGATAGTGAAAGCCAGGGAAACCTGGTGTGCTGCAGTCCATAGTATTGCAAAGAGTCAGACAGAAATGAGTGGCTGAACAACAACAACAATTTTTTAATTGACATTTAAAAGAGAAAAGATAGATAATGAATGGATACATTTGAAGAAATCAAAACCCTAATTGGAAATAATATAAGCTCATTGTTATAACTCACAGTAAACTTCTGAACAACCACCAGTGCACCAGACTTACAAGACAGAGTAAAAGAAACATTCCTGTAGCCTTGGAACAAATTTACATTCAATAACGGTTTTAATACATGCCTGACACCTAGCAGAGTGCATGTAATAAAGCAAGTACTCATTAGACGTGAGCTAAACTCAAGAATGCATGTATTAGAGGGACCTTCAGGAGCTTCAGTGTCAGTGGTGCTGTTGAAAAGCCAGAGTGAAGATGCTAGAATACAAGATGATGGTGGTGGGGGCTGACGCCCACTCTGAGAAGCCTGCATGCCTCGGGGATGTTTTTAGATCTCTTTGATAGGAAAATGAAACAGAGGCGCTGCTCCTCACGATTCTCTCTGCAAAGCTGTGATTCACTGCTCTGCAGACAGAAGCAGGACCAGATGCGCTGGGCAAGAAGCTCATAATTAAGAACAGGATTGTAATTACCTTCTTCTATTGTGAGAGGAGAAGAATAATTAAAAAGCCAAGTCAAAGCAGGTGCTCACAAAGGGCTCTGATTGTGCAGGAGTCCCGGAGTAATCTGTACTTGACAATATCAGGGAATTTTTCTTCTCCCTGAAGTGTTCCATGTTTTGTGAAATAATTGCTTCAGGTCTAAAGCAATCATGTTGGTACATTTCAAAAATTACAGCAACAGACCTTTATGACATTGCTACCACATGCGGGTGTGTACGAAGCTTTGGTGTTAATGTGAGCATGTGCCTGTCCTCATGTAGCTCACAGTCTACTGCAATGTAATTATCCTGGGAGCCAGGACACAATTTACAGCGCTTATGTAATATCAGATTTCTCTTTTTACCCCTCAAACTGGAGGAGTTTGGACCATGGATTTTAACTCCTAGAAAAGTAGGTCTTGGTCATGTAAAGATTTCAAATGATGTCCTATTTGGGACGGGAGTGAGATGACCAGTCATGTGACAACACAGGGACAGTGTTCGAACCACAGAGCAGCAGGATCAGAAACAACTGGCCAAAAACACTTGGTTTTAGGGAGAGTAAGATCAGTGTGACTGGATAGAGTGTGTATTGGGTGTTGGGGGAAGTCAAGTTGACAAACACGGCAGGCAAGGAGCTGGGAGAGCATAGTAAGTTGTTTGCAAAAATGGACAAGATTATTTCCCTTCCTGCACCCAGGCCACTTCTCACAGCACCTCTTCTCCTGAGGTGGAGTCTCCTCATCCCTTGAATCTGGTATGTCTTGGTGACCATCTTTGGAAAAAGCACCAAGAGGGAGCATGTTATTGTATATAGAATCTAGAAAGATGGTACTGATGAACATATGTGCAGAGCAGCAATGGAGATGCAGACATAAAATTAGGCTTGTGCACACAGTGGGGGAAGGACAAGGGGCACAAACTGAGAAAGTATCATCGAGATCTATACATTACCATGTGTAACATAGACAGCCAGTGGGACTCTATTCATTACCACATGTAACAATAGAGAGCCAGTGGGACTCTATACATTACCACGTGTAACATAGACAGCCAGTGGGAACCTATACACCACCATGTATAACATAGACAGCCAGTGGGACTCTATACACTGCCACATGCAACATAGACAGCCAGTGGGACTCTACACACTGCCACATGCAACATAGACAGCCAGTGGGACTCTATACATTACCACGTGTAACATAGACAGCCAGTGGGAATCTATACACCACCATGCATAACATAGACAGCCAGTGGGACTCTATACATTACCACATGTAACATAGACAGCCAGTGGGAATTTGCTGTGTAATGTAAGGAGTTCATGCCCGGTGCTCTGTGACCACCTAAAGGGTGCGATGGGAGGGAGACTCAAGAGGGAAGGGACATATATATGCCTATGGCTGATCCCTGTTGATGTATAGTAGGAACCATCACAAAAATGCAAAGCAATTATCCTCCAATTAAAAATAAATATTTTTTTAAAAGAAAAGTGTGTTGTACCGTTTCAAGTCTGCAATTCAGGAGACGCAGGGTCAATCCCTGTCTCTGGAAGATCCCCTGGAAGAGGAAATGGCAACCCACTCCAGTATTCTTGCCTGGAGAATCTCATGGACAGAGGAGCCTGGTGGGCTACAGCCCAAGAGGTCACAGAGTCCATCGTGACTCAGCACATAATAAAGCACAGTCATGTCATTTGTAGAAAATGGCTAATCTATCCAATTAACTCCAAAGCACAGGAAGGTTTGCTTGTATTTCATCATTCACAACATGATTGATTGTTTATAAATAGTGTGGAAGATTATTTAAAACTTACTTTGCACCCAGGCCACTTCTCACAGCACCTCTTCTCCTGAGGTGGAGTCTCCTCATCCCTTGAATCTGGTATGTCTTGGTGACCATCTTTGGAAAAAGCACCAAGAGGGAGCATGTTATTGTATATAGAATCTAGAAAGATGGTACTGATGAACATATGTGCAGAGCAGCAATGGAGATGCAGACATAAAATTAGGCTTGTGCACACAGTGGGGGAAGGACAAGGGGCACAAACTGAGAAAGTATCATCGAGATCTATACATTACCATGTGTAACATAGACAGCCAGTGGGACTCTATTCATTACCACATGTAACAATAGAGAGCCAGTGGGACTCTATACATTACCACGTGTAACATAGACAGCCAGTGGGAACCTATACACCACCATGTATAACATAGACAGCCAGTGGGACTCTATACACTGCCACATGCAACATAGACAGCCAGTGGGACTCTACACACTGCCACATGCAACATAGACAGCCAGTGGGACTCTATACATTACCACGTGTAACATAGACAGCCAGTGGGAATCTATACACCACCATGCATAACATAGACAGCCAGTGGGACTCTATACATTACCACATGTAACATAGACAGCCAGTGGGAATTTGCTGTGTAATGTAAGGAGTTCATGCCCGGTGCTCTGTGACCACCTAAAGGGTGCGATGGGAGGGAGACTCAAGAGGGAAGGGACATATATATGCCTATGGCTGATCCCTGTTGATGTATAGTAGGAACCATCACAAAAATGCAAAGCAATTATCCTCCAATTAAAAATAAATATTTTTTTAAAAGAAAAGTGTGTTGTACCGTTTCAAGTCTGCAATTCAGGAGACGCAGGGTCAATCCCTGTCTCTGGAAGATCCCCTGGAAGAGGAAATGGCAACCCACTCCAGTATTCTTGCCTGGAGAATCTCATGGACAGAGGAGCCTGGTGGGCTACAGCCCAAGAGGTCACAGAGTCCATCGTGACTCAGCACATAATAAAGCACAGTCATGTCATTTGTAGAAAATGGCTAATCTATCCAATTAACTCCAAAGCACAGGAAGGTTTGCTTGTATTTCTAATCATTCACAACATGATTGATTGTTTATAAATAGTGTGGAAGATGTAGTCCTGATTTTAATGGAGAAAAACTGACCAACTCTTGACCTTTGATTTACATAAGATCCTGCCTATCATTTCTTCTTTTATAAGTGCTGCACAACACAACTGAGTGACTGAACAACAAAAACAATGGTACTAGCAGTGTGCAAAGAGGAAGATTAAATAGTGTACATAAAATCTGACATTTCAGTTACATCTTTAGCTATTTTCTTTTTAAGTGGATAGATCCCTAAGCTAAATAAATATAGTGTGCATTTATGTAAGTGCAGAAATATAAAGTGAAATTCCAGAAGAACACTATATTCTGTGGTTACAACAGTGGACAAGATGGCTGAATGGCACCAGTGAGTCAGTGGACACAAGCAGGCTCTGGGAGATGGTGAAGGACAGAGGAGCCTGGCATGCTGCAGTCCATGGGGTCTAAAAGAGTGAGATACCACTGAGCAATTGAACAACACTGGTGACTAAAATTTAATTAATTAATATTCATTCATAACAATCTCTTGTTTTCATTTTAGAATTCCCCCTTTTGCCCTTAGTAGCAACCACTGATGCAAACTTCTACCTAAAACTCTGGTCTCAAGTATTCTCATTTCTTAGTTTTTTGAGGCATAAACAGCAGAATCACAGAAATGTTAATGACTTGTTTACAGTCAAAGATTCCATGCATTTTTTATTTCACCAACTCGATTGGTTTGATCCGACTAGATTTGCAATTTTGTTTTTCTGAGTGATGTAATTGATTCACAGGAGGAAATAAAATATGAGTAATGAAACACTTTGGAAGAGAAATATTTGACTTATGAAATCATAACAGATGGAGACAGTAAAGCATGCAGATATGTTCACACCACCTGCAAGAGACTAATTTACAGGCATCCCAGACAAAACGAAAGCTCTGTCCAGCCCTCCCCACCGACTCTTGTTAATCAATATTGAGAGCTAATGGCTGTCTCCTTCTTTCTGCTGCCTTTACAGGTGGTTCAAATGTACCTTCTCCTGGTTATTTTTTCTTAGATGTTTATTTAGTAGAAAAATCCAGAGTGTCTGCCTGTAACTCTGCCATGTGACAAGACTGTAAAATACAGCATTTTGCTTCCAATATAATGGAGAACTTGTAGAAAACCTCAACTGTGTGTGTGCCTATATTTTTATTCCCAGGTTGTCCCTACAACTGTTTTTACTTCTTCATCTTAGCAAAAGACACAGAAAGGAAAATGCACGTTTCCAGAGGATCCTGGCTGGCTACAGCCCGTGGATGAGGTCGAAAAGAGTCAGAATGACTGTAGTGACTTAGCACGCGTGCAACAATGAATAAATATGTACTGGCATTCGTCCCCAGTTTGTGCTCATTAATGATAAAAAGTCATATTTCCCGATGGATCATGTAATAGTTATTTCAGAAGTTAAGCATAAATAGGACAAAATCACTACACACTTGTTAGAAATAACCTGTCTACTAATAGATTTCTCTGGCTTGACTTATCAGAAGGGAATTAATGATCAATGTTTCTATGCTCTGAATTTGAACAGTGTTAAATTGGGCTTCCCTGGTGGCTCAGATGGTAACAAATCTGCCTGCAAAGTGGGAGTTCAATTCCTGGGTTGGGAAGATCCTCTTGTGAAGGGAATAGCAACCTACCCTATAGTCATGCCTGCAGAATCCCATGGACAGAGGCGCCTGGCAAGCAGTCCTTAGGGTCACAAAGAGTCAGACACATTCAGTACCCTTTTTAATGTCTTGTGATTTACCTTTCTTACTCTTGGTAGCTTTATTCTTAGATTCCCACATAAAGGAATAAAGAAGGGCTTTATAAGATAAACCTGTGCTTTATTCTGGATTTATTTATTAATTCCAAGGGATCTTCATTTGTCCATTAGTGATTAATAAAGGCTAGCAGAGCTTCTCCTTATGATTATTAAACATCCATCCTGAAAAGTGAGTGTGTCTACTATAAAGCAGGACCTCTGATAGAGGAGTGGAGAGACATAAAAAGTATTTTTATACAGAATATAAAATAACTGAAACTCTTTTGAATTGCAATTAAGTGTAAGTCTTACTGGGCTTCCCAGATGGTGCTAGTGGGAAAGAACCCAACTGCCAATGTAGGAGACATAAGACTCGTAGGTTGGATCCCTTGGTCAGGAAGATCCCCTGGAGGAGGGCACAGCAACCCACTCCAGCATTCTTGCCTGGAGAATCCCATGGACGGAGGAGCCTGGCGGGCTACAGTCCATGGGATCAAAAAGAGTGTAACACAGCTGATGTGACTTAGCACATAAGCCTTATTTATGCCAAGAATAGTTTAATGTGGCTTTCTACTCAGCACAAAGAGAATGATCTTTCATGGTGAACTACAATGCATGATCCAACAGGCTACTGTGGAGAGTCACTCTGATGGCATGCTATGGCCCTGGAAAGGATATGCCAGCAAGATAAGCTGTAGGTGGAGCTCAGTGTGGGACTCATGGATCTGACTAGTCTCATCCTTTAATAGCAGTGGGCTCTTTTCTCTCTGACAAGCACGTGTGGGAAGAGTCTTAGCTCACTAGCCTCCAAACTTGGGCAGGAAGTGAGGTACACACACCTGTGTGACATTGACCTCAGACAGCTTCATAGTCCTATCTCTTTTAGAGTATTTTATCAATACTGTGTTCAGTCACTCAGTTGAGTCTGACTCTTTGTGACCTCATGGACTGTAGGCCTGCCAGGCTCCTCTGTCCGTGGAATTCTCCAGGCAACAACATTTGAGTGAGTTGCCATTTCCTTCTCCAGGAGGTCTCTCTGACCCAAGGATCAAACCTGTGTTTCCCACACTGCAGGCACATTCTTTACTGCTGAGCCCTAATTGATGGCATAGAACTCTTAAACTTCACCATCAAAATGAGGCCAAGACTGAACAGGAGCTGGGGTCTTAGAGCCAGATTCCTATCTGATCCCCAACCCAGATTATAATCAGAAGCCACCTGATGCCCGCAAGGCTCTGGAACACAAGTGACTAATTTGGACACATAGGAAGGGCCCAGTAAATGGGAGGTGCTATTTTAAATATTTAGAGATTACAAACTAAGAACAGAGATAGAAACGTCAGAAGTGTTATAGTATGTACACTCAGGAAACTGGTCTATTGTAATCTGCATTTTTCAAAACTATTTGCTGCCTAAAAACTAATTCTTCTATTTCCTTTCCTCTTCAATATGTTACTTATTGAAGTCACATCTTAATCCCACCAACACTTTGTCAGGATAGCTTTGAAGAAACAAAGCCCAACAAAAATAATAAATATTCTCCCTTGTGAGCTGTGCCTCGGGGTTGGTGTTTACAAAGAAGGGATGAAAGGGCTTTGAAGAAGTAAATTCCATCTCAGAACAGTTTTACTGTTTTGAAAAATTGCCTGCTTTATTCATATTAATCACAGCTGATGTGACTTAGCACATAAGCTTTTTTCCCAAAATGTTTGGCTTTCTACTCAGCACAAAGAGAATGATCTTTCATGGTGAACTACAATGCATGATCCAACAGGCTACTGTGGAGAGTCACTCTGATGGCATGCTATGGCCCTGGAAAGGATATGCCAGCAAGATAAGCTGTAGGTGGAGCTCAGTGTGGGACTCATGGATCTGACTAGTCTCATCCTTTAATAGCAGTGGGCTCTTTTCTCTCTGACAAGCACGTGTGGGAAGAGTCTTAGCTCACTAGCCTCCAAACTTGGGCAGGAAGTGAGGTACACACACCTGTGTGACATTGACCTCAGACAGCTTCATAGTCCTATCTCTTTTAGAGTATTTTATCAATACTGTGTTCAGTCACTCAGTTGAGTCTGACTCTTTGTGACCTCATGGACTGTAGGCCTGCCAGGCTCCTCTGTCCGTGGAATTCTCCAGGCAACAACATTTGAGTGAGTTGCCATTTCCTTCTCCAGGAGGTCTCTCTGACCCAAGGATCAAACCTGTGTTTCCCACACTGCAGGCACATTCTTTACTGCTGAGCCCTAATTGATGGCATAGAACTCTTAAACTTCACCATCAAAATGAGGCCAAGACTGAACAGGAGCTGGGGTCTTAGAGCCAGATTCCTATCTGATCCCCAACCCAGATTATAATCAGAAGCCACCTGATGCCCGCAAGGCTCTGGAACACAAGTGACTAATTTGGACACATAGGAAGGGCCCAGTAAATGGGAGGTGCTATTTTAAATATTTAGAGATTACAAACTAAGAACAGAGATAGAAACGTCAGAAGTGTTATAGTATGTACACTCAGGAAACTGGTCTATTGTAATCTGCATTTTTCAAAACTATTTGCTGCCTAAAAACTAATTCTTCTATTTCCTTTCCTCTTCAATATGTTACTTATTGAAGTCACATCTTAATCCCACCAACACTTTGTCAGGATAGCTTTGAAGAAACAAAGCCCAACAAAAAAATAATAAATATTCTCCCTTGTGAGCTGTGCCTCGGGGTTGGTGGTTACAAAGAAGGGATGAAAGGGCTTTGAAGAAGTAAATTCCATCTCAGAACAGTTTTACTGTTTTGAAAAATTGCCCGCTTTATTCATATTAAAATCCTCTAAAATTAAAAAAAGACTTGTGAAATAAGGTGATATTTGCCATTACTATTTTCAAAGAGAAAACACTCTCTTAGGTTTTAAAGACAATGCTGTTCTGATTATTTTCTCATCTGACTGGGCTACTGTGAGCCCATAGATAACATAGCTAAGTGCTACCCCAGTTCTTTTCAGGGGAAAATACACTCTATTGTCATAAACTAACATCTGTTTCAGGTGTTTTAAATAAAATGGAAAAAATCATAATGTTTTTCTTTCTTACCTTGTACAACTGAGCTATTTTCTTTCAAACTCTGTGAATAATTCGTTCTGTGGATATAATGATATTCTTAGTACATTTGCAGGGTGAAAAAAAAATGCTGCTAATCACTGTACTGAACCACTTCAGCCCACGCAATGAAATCATGAAGCAGTTTTATTTTTGTCTCTCACTGTTCATTCAAATATATTCTCTGGCACTAGTATTTCCCTGGTCTGTGGCTGAAATTTAGAACAGGTCCCATTATTCCTGATTTTTTATAGGTAATACAAGTTTCTCCAGGTGGTAATAACTATAGCTAGTCAAAGGTGATAGCAACTCAAAACTTCATTTAGAGTCAGCTCTACCCATGTCCTGTGGAAGGACAACTTCTAAAAGCGTAAGAAAGATGTGATTGGAGGAGAAAAGTATCTTCCTCATACTGTGTTCTTGATGAAACAGGAGAACTACCTAGGCACTGAATTTCCCAGCAGATTGTGGGCACCACCCATGGCAACAGAGTCTGGTCCTCACGTCTGGGACAGAGTGACCATGATGCTGAAGTCTAGGATCCTCAGAGACCAGCCTGGCAGCAACCTACAGCCTCTTTCAGCCCCCACTGCTGCCACAACCTGAGGCCTAGCCTTGAGCTTGAACAACCTTGACAGAAAATACAGAGAGAGACAAGCGTTTGGGGAATGAGGCCTCCGTGAGGTCAGGCAGGATTGTGGAAAAGTGAAGGAAACGCCTTTGGATGCAGAATTCTGGGAACCTTGGGGGAGGCTGGAGGAAAGTGATTGTTTGAGTATGATCTCAAGGCCTGAGAAAGAGGAAGTTGTACAAAGAAGTGTATTCACAAATATCTTCTAACACACATACAGTCTGAGACAAAAGTGCAGAAAGAATTCAAGAGTATTTCCCGCACGACTTTGGGGAGGTTTCTACCCCCACCCCACAGTTCCTGAGTGGCTCCAATTCCCTCTTTGTTAATGTCTTGGAAACATTAAGTCTGAGTGTTTATCAGAGTAGCAAAGAAGCAAACAGCAAAATCGTGAGAACTGTCTTCCATGTTCCACAAAATTCCTTCTAAGGATACGATGCCTGCTAATCAACTGGCGGCCGTGTCCTTGCAGGACTGAGCACCCACCACTGCTCCATCTGGTACCTCAACAGTGGTAAAGTGGTGGGAACGCAGACTTTCTGCCAAAGATACCTTGTGTGGTGCTGCCATTAGCCTAATAAATAAATTGTCCCTCATTTGTGAAAAAGAAACATTTTCAGGAGGGCGAGTGAGTATGCTTTACAAGTTCAATTTTTTTTAACATTAGGTCACAAATCCGAGAAGCCACTATTGAAAGAAACTGTTTTAGAAAACACTACCTGATCTCTGATTTCCCTGTCCCTGGCCACAGCTTTCTTTTGAACAAACAGTACCCAGCCTTAAGACCAGAACCATTGCGTCTCTGCAGGAGCCAAAGTCAATGTGCTAGAAACTGATGAACAGGAGGGATGAGGGGGCGGTGTTGGTGCTCAAGACAGAGGTTTCCACGGGCAGGTCAGAACAGCTCTGGGGACTCTGGGGGATCAGATCACCTGTGGGAGCCTGGGGCTGGGGGCTTCTGTTGTGCTCCAAGGAGCACAGACACTCCAGCGTCCACAGGGAGCAAGTGCTCAGCCAGAGCTCAGTCACTGTGCTCTGCTCACCATTATTACAAATCTGGAAAGTCAGTGCTCTCAGGGATTACACAGTCCTTTCCCCAGAAACATTGAAATTTAAATTGTCAAGAGAGAAAAAATAAATTTATTTCAATCCATATTGAATAAACAATGCTAAGCAATATAAACCCATGTTCCAAAACAATTCTTGTGTTTCAACCAGATAATAGGCCCAGAACACTCTTTACGTCAACAGTGGAACTATGCAGAATTCTGGGAACCTTGGGGAGGCTGGAGGAAAGTGATTGTTTGAGTATGATCTCACCAAAAATTAAAATTTCTTTTTAACACACATACAGTCTGAGACAAAAGTGCAGAAAGAATTCAAGAGTATTTCCACGACTTTGGGGAGGTTTCTACCCCACCCACAGTTCCTGAGTGGCTCCAATTCCCTCTTTGTTAATGTCTTGGAAACATTAAGTCTGAGTGTTTATCAGAGTAGCAAAGAAGCAAACAGCAAAATCGTGAGAACTGTCTTCCATGTTCCACAAAATTCCTTCTAAGGATACGATGCCTGCTAATCAACTGGCGGCCGTGTCCTTGCAGGACTGAGCACCCACCACTGCTCCATCTGGTACCTCAACAGTGGTAAAGTGGTGGGAACGCAGACTTTCTGCCAAAGATACCTTGTGTGGTGCTGCCATTAGCCTAATAAATAAATTGTCCCTCATTTGTGAAAAAGAAACATTTTCAGGAGGGCGAGTGAGTATGCTTTACAAGTTCAATTTTTTTTAACATTAGGTCACAAATCCGAGAAGCCACTATTGAAAGAAACTGTTTTAGAAAACACTACCTGATCTCTGATTTCCCTGTCCCTGGCCACAGCTTTCTTTTGAACAAACAGTACCCAGCCTTAAGACCAGAACCATTGCGTCTCTGCAGGAGCCAAAGTCAATGTGCTAGAAACTGATGAACAGGAGGGATGAGGGGGCGGTGTTGGTGCTCAAGACAGAGGTTTCCACGGGCAGGTCAGAACAGCTCTGGGGACTCTGGGGGATCAGATCACCTGTGGGAGCCTGGGGCTGGGGGCTTCTGTTGTGCTCCAAGGAGCACAGACACTCCAGCGTCCACAGGGAGCAAGTGCTCAGCCAGAGCTCAGTCACTGTGCTCTGCTCACCATTATTACAAATCTGGAAAGTCAGTGCTCTCAGGGATTACACAGTCCTTTCCCCAGAAACATTGAAATTTAAATTGTCAAGAGAGAAAAAATAAATTTATTTCAATCCATATTGAATAAACAATGCTAAGCAATATAAACCCATGTTCCAAAACAATTCTTGTGTTTCAACCAGATAATAGGCCCAGAACACTCTTTACGTCAACAGTGGAACTATCAGGAATGTTTCCTTTATCATCACCATCATTATATAGAGGAGAGTTCTGTCGTGTGTCAGGTGTTTGATATCTATCTGTGTTCTTTGATTCTTTTGATGGCACTTAATGTGGATGAACACACAAGGAAATGATACATGAATATTTTCCCATAGGGAAAGTTGCAATATTCTTAAGTTCTCTCCATCTCAGATACCTAATCACCAACACATATAAACAAACACACACACTGTCACATCAGGAGAATGGCTGAGATTATCTAAAATAAGCTCATTATTTTCCATTTGTCAAAAATGGAGGCAGGGCTTCCCTGGTAGCTCAGTGGTGAAGAGTCCATCTGCCAATGCAGGAGACACAGGTTTGATCCCTGATCTGGGAAGATCCCACATGCTGTGGAGCAACTAAGCCCATGAGTCACAACTACAGAGCCTATGCTCTAGTGTCTCGGAGCCACGATTATTGAGCCCATATGCCCTAGAGCCTGAGTTCCACAACAAGAGAAGTCACCGCAACAAGAAGATCCCAGATGCTGTGGAACAACTAAGCCCATGAGCCACAACTATGGAGCCTGTGCTCTAGAGCCTCAGAGCCACAACTATTGAGCCCATGTGCTACAACTGCTGAAGTCCATGTGTCCTACAGCCCGAGTTCCACAACAGAAGAGGTCATCGCAACAAGAAGCCTGCTCACCTCAACTAGAGAGGAGCCTCCACTCCCTGCAACTAGGGAAGAGCCTATGGCAGCAGTAAAAACCCATAATAGTCAAAAATAAATAAAATAAATTTTTTAAAAAATTTTAAATGAAGGCAGAAAGAGTAACTGAATTTTCTTAAAGTCACTTAAGCACAACACCACAGGAGACCAAGTCCTGAAGAGGACCTCAGTCTGTGCCACATATTAACACCATAAAACCTGCTCTAGAGGCCTCAGTTACGTAAGCATGACGAAAGGAGAATATTTTATTTAAACTAATGTTGATAAGGGCAATAGCTTGACTGATAATGTAACATTATTACAAAGAACCAACTCACTGAAAAAGACCCTGATACTGGGAAAGATTGAGAGCAGGAGCAAAGGAGGTGGGCCCAGCAGCTGAGGCCACTCCTTCACACCATGTTATCAAAAGTGCAAGAATGGACCTGAGATTCAGAAAGTGAAAGTCATGCTGGAATTTAGAACCTGACTTAATATTCTTGTGAATCCCCAGTGACTAACCTGAACTTAACTGAACAGATCGTAGACCTTATCTTGTCTACAATACTTCAGGACAACTGCCCCAGCCTCTGTCACACCCCTGTGCTTCAGGTGTAGCTCTCAGTGGCCCTTGGCTCTCATCCACATCCCCACTTTCATTCAGAAAAGTGAGGATATGAAAATAAAGTCCAGCCACTGACTTTCTCCCAAGTAACACACATTGTGGAAAAGTACACACTTGGGGTGACTCTTTTTTAAATTAATGATTTATCTTAATTGGGGGATAATAGCTTACAATATTGTGATGTCCTGTGCCCTACATCAGTTTCTCTTGTAATAAATTCTCGGTAAAATACATCCAACAGGCACTTCACCTTGGAACTCCGACACGTCTCACTGGTAACTTTCTTTCTGTCCCTCTTCCTCCCTTCTTTCTTTCTAGAATTGTTTTATTGACATACACCGTCTTCTTCTCTTATCCAGTTTCCCTTTCTGTGGTTTCAGTTACCCATTGTTAACTGCTGTCTGAAAATATTAAACACAAGAGATTCCAGAAATAAACAGTTTCTAAGTTTTAAATTGCATGGTGTTCTGAGTAGCGGGATGAAATCTCCTGATGTCGGCTCGGTCCACCTGCGTGGAGCTTCAGTTATTCATCCTGCATGTCAGCTCCTGGCCACTTCAGTCAATTCCATTCCATTGCTCAGTCATATCTGACTCTGTGAGCCCATGAACTGCAGCACACCAGGCTTCTCTGTCCTTCACCATCCCCCAGAACTTGCTCAAACTCACGTCCATTGAGTTGGTGATGCCATCCAACCATCTTATCCTCTGTCATTCCCTTTTCCTTCTTCCTTCTATTTTTCCCAGCACCAGAGTCTTTTCCAATGAGTCAGCTCTTTGCATCAGGTGGCCACAGTATTGGCACTTCATCTTCAGCATCAGTCCTGCCAATGAATATTCATGGCTGATTTCCTTTAGGATTGCCTGGTTTGATCTCCTTATACTCCAAGGAACTCTCAAGAATATTCTCCAACTACACAGTTCGGTGGCATCAATTCTTTGGCGCTCAGCCTTCTTTATGGTCCAGCCTTCACATATCCATACATGGCAACTGGAAAAACCATAGCTTTGACTGTACAGACCTTTGTTGGCACTTAGCAGCTAATTAACTGTCCACTATCCCAGGGTTTGTGTTCAAGTGACCTCCCTTTGACTTAATGATAGCCCCGAAATGCCAGAGCAGTGATGCTGAAATTCAGATCTGCCAAAGGGAGAAGGGAGAGAGATCCCGTCCAGGGGAAAGGTGAACGTTCTCAACTTAAGAAGGAAAGAAAAACATGTGTAAGCTGAGTTGGCTAAATTCTGTGTAAGAACAAGTCCTCTCTCTCTATGAAAAGTCACAACCACAGTGAGTGGTGAGTGCTCAGTTAAAATGGAAAAGGCTTTACATATGAGCACAATTTGGAGAGCCTGAGAGGGACATTGCACTCAGTAACTTTACTCAGTGTGCTTTGATCATCCATCTCATGCTGTGGAGTAATGGGGATAAAGCAGGGGATGAGGCTATGATGCTTGCTTTCTTACCAAGGCTCCTCATTTTTCTTAAGTAAATGCCCCTTGTGTTATTTCATGCCTTTTATTAATCTCAAGATTTCTGGAGAGGTATTAATGAATTTTGGGGAAAGTTATTAATAAGCTTTTATTGATAAAATTATTCAAAAACTTTCATTAATAATAAAAGTTATTAATAAACAAAACATTAATTAGACTTTCTCTGTGCTTTTCCATAGGGGTAAGCTCTGGAGGTTCTCTGTGGCTCCAGAAGTATCTCCTGTGACGGCTCCTTCTTTCCTCCCCTCCCTTCCCCCCACCTCCACAGCCCACTGTCCACTGTGGGCGATTGTCTGTCCCTGGATAAGGAGCAGGGTGGAGAACTCGACCAACCAGCCTGTACCAGACTGGCTTCTCCATCCTTCTGCTACAAGAAGGAAGGGTTTGACTGACACTAATTCCTCCTCTTATGTGCAATCTTCTCATTACTCCCATTTCGAAGAAAAAGAAACTGCAAGTTGGAATATTTAAATAGTTTATGAAAGGCCACACTGTAACTGATGAGAATTAAAATGAACTGGTTTGCCTGACTCTTCTAATCTGTCCAGGATTACCACATTGTCTAATAATATTACCAAATCATCAGAGGATTTTATAAATAAAGTTGTTGCAGTTGTTTTCACAATGCTTAAAAATACTTATCCCTATTTCTGTGATACACTCAATTTTGATATTCTCCATTTCTATTTCTCCTCCTTCACGGCTAGGATCAGGGGCTGGATCCAGTGCACCTTCAGGCTTACTGTCCTCCACAAACATCTTCTGAGATAACGCGTTTCTCTGTGTAGAGTCGACAGACAAGGGAAGAATGTGTCTGCTCATATGACTGACACACAGAATACAGTCGTGGTTGGTGACACAGGCCGGTGTCACTTGGAAAGTGAGTTTGCTTCATGGACACTTAGCCAGTATCAGACATGATGTGATATCATTATTAAAACTCAGATGATTTGGGGAAAGGAGGAGGAAAGAAAAATCTGTATTTCACTAAAGTTTTATGCTAATATTTCTCACTTTGCTCTAATTTTTCAGGGATACTCTCCTAGTAAAGCTCTACTTGATTTTTATTTCTATTTCACTTGCAATCACATTACTCTCCTATAGTTGGTGGCAAAATGAACTTATTTTCTCATTATCTCTGCTGTAGAAAATTTTGATCTAGGAGGGAGTACACCGATAATCCCACTTTATAAAATTAGATGAATTGTAACCCTGATATCTTTATTTGAATACTAGAAAGAGATTCTATCAGCCTCTCTAGTGATACCCTTTCTCTGGGTTGGCAATAGGCAAGAATAGATAGGAAATGACAATCCTGCTCACCCTATTGAGAAAAGGCTATCATGACTTACCAAGTGACTGTATAAATCCTCTTAAATCCTGACAGAGAGAATAAGTGAGATTTATTCAGTGCCCATAACAGACATTATAATTAAAGCTCCTTCTCATAATAAACTAAGAATATAATTCTGTTCCTAGACCTGTCCCCAGAGGAATTTTCTAGCAATGCTCACATGAAATCCCAATAAAGTTCTTTAAACTACAGAGCTAATTTGAAGACTTTAAATACCACACTTAACATTTAGCTTAGGTCTGAGTCTTGTAATAGGATGTAAACATCAGTGTCTAGCAGAACAGAATGTTTCCAAGTACTCTAAGCTTATCAGTAAAGTAGGAACTCACTGTAACCGAGCAAAAAACAATGGTTGCAATCAAGCAAAAAAATAAAAAATAAAAAAACACCATAAATCCAAATGGACGTGCTTGAATTTAAGTGAAAAGAATACACAGAGATAGGATTTAGAAAGATTAATTTTAAAATCCTAATTGATCAATAGTCTGAAGAGATCATCAGGTTATAACCATACATAAAAATATTTTGTTTTCTAAAAATCAGTTTGTCTTGAGGATAAATTCTAACTCCAATCAATAATGCTGAGCTCATCATGTACGTAGTATTATCTCAAGGGCTTTTTAAAATTCATACCAAATGTCACATTCTCAACACAGAGGCCTTTAAGTCCACTTAGACTGCACAGCCAACCCTAGAACAATGAGGTTGATCTGAGTATAAGTTATAGTCAGCCTCCATGCCCTGGTTTTGTCTGCATCTGGGGATTCAACAAACCACGGACCTTCTCAGTGTTTCCTACTGAAAACGACCTGCCTCCAAGTAGACTCACACAGTTCTAACCTAAGAAGTTCAAGGTCAACTGTATTTTTTTTTCATTTTAACCCATATTGACAATTCAAGGCATAATATATTCATATCTGATCATGATGAGGATAGCTCTTACTATTGAGGTCGTTTAGTTGCTAAGTTGTATCCAATGCTGTGGGATCCAATTGAGTCCACTATAAAAAGGCCTATCATGACTTACCAAGGTTTGGGAAAACTGAAAAATACAATCCTGCTCACCCTATTGAGAAAAGGCTATCATGACTTACCAAGTGACTGTATAAATCCTCTTAAATCCTGACAGAGAGAATAAGTGAGATTTATTCAGTGCCCATAACAGACATTAT
Organism: Tragulus kanchil; assembly: GCA_022376925.1. Taxonomy (NCBI): domain Eukaryota; kingdom Metazoa; phylum Chordata; class Mammalia; order Artiodactyla; family Tragulidae; genus Tragulus; species Tragulus kanchil. The sequence goes on from JAIOJX010000002.1 coordinate 40,963,754, forward strand.
AATTAAAGCTCCTTCTCATAATAAACTAAGAATATAATTCTGTTCCTAGACCTGTCCCCAGAGGAATTTTCTAGCAATGCTCACATGAAATCCCAATAAAGTTCTTTAAACTACAGAGCTAATTTGAAGACTTTAAATACCACACTTAACATTTAGCTTAGGTCTGAGTCTTGTAATAGGATGTAAACATCAGTGTCTAGCAGAACAGAATGTTTCCAAGTACTCTAAGCTTATCAGTAAAGTAGGAACTCACTGTAACCGAGCAAAAAACAATGGTTGCAATCAAGCAAAAAAATAAAAAATAAAAAAACACCATAAATCCAAATGGACGTGCTTGAATTTAAGTGAAAAGAATACACAGAGATAGGATTTAGAAAGATTAATTTTAAAATCCTAATTGATCAATAGTCTGAAGAGATCATCAGGTTATAACCATACATAAAAATATTTTGTTTTCTAAAAATCAGTTTGTCTTGAGGATAAATTCTAACTCCAATCAATAATGCTGAGCTCATCATGTACGTAGTATTATCTCAAGGGCTTTTTAAAATTCATACCAAATGTCACATTCTCAACACAGAGGCCTTTAAGTCCACTTAGACTGCACAGCCAACCCTAGAACAATGAGGTTGATCTGAGTATAAGTTATAGTCAGCCTCCATGCCCTGGTTTTGTCTGCATCTGGGGATTCAACAAACCACGGACCTTCTCAGTGTTTCCTACTGAAAACGACCTGCCTCCAAGTAGACTCACACAGTTCTAACCTAAGAAGTTCAAGGTCAACTGTATTTTTTTTTCATTTTAACCCATATTGACAATTCAAGGCATAATATATTCATATCTGATCATGATGAGGATAGCTCTTACTATTGAGGTCGTTTAGTTGCTAAGTTGTATCCAATGCTGTGGGATCCAATGAGCTGCAGTCCACCAGACTCCTCTGATCATGGGATTCCCCAAGCAAAAATATGAGAGTGGGTTGTCATTTCCTTCTCCAAGGGACTTGCTCAACCCAGGGATCAAATCTGTATCTCATGCATTGGCAGGTGGATTCTTTACCACTGAGCCACCAGGAAATCCCTGTTATTGAAGTGATCAGGATGTTACCAGCCAGGACCTTGACAGGTTGTTGTCATCTAGCTATCTATTAGAAACTATTTTTACTGCTTCTGCAAAAGACTATGTTTTTCTACTCTTCTCACTTTGCAAAATGATCTCTACTTTTTCCGGGCAGTTGTATTAGAAATTGTTACATACAAAAGTTCACTCATGTTTTGGGCAGGTGCCACTTTTGCTGATGTCCTTAGGAGTGGATGTTGCTACCAAGGAAATGACCTAAAATTTATTTTCCTCATAAAAAATTAGAAAACACAGTTTCACTTGCTCAGTTCCAGGATCCTCTCTCTGTGGGATTCTCCAGGTAGGAATACTGGTGTAGGTTGTCATTCTCTTCTGGCAGATGGTGGCTCCTAGTTTTGTAGATAATGAGTTTACATTCTTTCTTTTTCTCTTTTACCCTCCTTCCCTTGAATGTCTATGCCTAGCATGCTGCCTTCATGACTTGTAAAGAGGAGAGTGGTTATAGGGAAAAAGAAGAGAAATACAGCCATCGAACTAAATTCTAAAAACACTCCCACCATTAAAACTCTATAATTTTAGCCAGTTTATTGAAATACCCTGGTCTTTGATTGAAAGCGAGGTAGTAAACAGCACTTCTACAACCTGACGCACTCGGTGCTGTCCTGGGAGCTGTTGCAGCCACTCTAATGTCTACCGTAACCCCACTCCAAGTGGACGCTGGCCCTCAGTTTGTGATTTTCCACAGACTCGGCCATTATATGTTGGCAAATCCAAAATAGTATTTGTTTGAAAGATGCAAGGTCAGAGTGTAATGCAAGAGCGGTAAATAAGGTCTGAAGGGGGAATTTATGAATACCAATAACTTTTCAGTGTATTAATGATCGATGTTGGGCTAAGTTGTATCCAATGCTGTGGGATCCAATGAGCTGCAGTCCACCAGACTCCTCTGATCATGGGATTCCCCAAGCAAAAATATGAGAGTGGGTTGTCATTTCCTTCTCCAAGGGACTTGCTCAACCCAGGGATCAAATCTGTATCTCATGCATTGGCAGGTGGATTCTTTACCACTGAGCCACCAGGAAATCCCTGTTATTGAAGTGATCAGGATGTTACCAGCCAGGACCTTGACAGGTTGTTGTCATCTAGCTATCTATTAGAAACTATTTTACTGCTTCTGCAAAAGACTATGTTTTTCTACTCTTCTCACTTTGCAAAATGATCTCTACTTTTTCCGGGCAGTTGTATTAGAAATTGTTACATACAAAAGTTCACTCATGTTTTGGGCAGGTGCCACTTTTGCTGATGTCCTTAGGAGTGGATGTTGCTACCAAGGAAATGACCTAAAATTTATTTTCCTCATAAAAAATTAGAAAACACAGTTTCACTTGCTCAGTTCCAGGATCCTCTCTCTGTGGGATTCTCCAGGTAGGAATACTGGTGTAGGTTGTCATTCTCTTCTGGCAGATGGTGGCTCCTAGTTTTGTAGATAATGAGTTTACATTCTTTCTTTTTCTCTTTTACCCTCCTTCCCTTGAATGTCTATGCCTAGCATGCTGCCTTCATGACTTGTAAAGAGGAGAGTGGTTATAGGGAAAAAGAAGAGAAATACAGCCATCGAACTAAATTCTAAAAACACTCCCACCATTAAAACTCTATAATTTTAGCCAGTTTATTGAAATACCCTGGTCTTTGATTGAAAGCGAGGTAGTAAACAGCACTTCTACAACCTGACGCACTCGGTGCTGTCCTGGGAGCTGTTGCAGCCACTCTAATGTCTACCGTAACCCCACTCCAAGTGGACGCTGGCCCTCAGTTTGTGATTTTCCACAGACTCGGCCATTATATGTTGGCAAATCCAAAATAGTATTTGTTTGAAAGATGCAAGGTCAGAGTGTAATGCAAGAGCGGTAAATAAGGTCTGAAGGGGGAATTTATGAATACCAATAACTTTTCATGCTCCCTGTTGTCCCTGACTTTCAGTGCCATGGATGAGATATTGTAAAGAAAATGTAGCCTCAACACCATCTTGTTAACAACTGGATTAGATACTATCGACTAGACTTTCCAGTTGCAGAACCATGGTTGACTCCAGTGGGAATCCCACCCTAGGGCATCATCTGAGTTGGAGATGTTCTCATGTTAGAGCAGAACTTGTGCATTTAAAAAATCAATTTCTGAGTCAGTTACTCCCGCAATCCACACCCAGCTCAGGACTTTCTCTCCCAAAGAGACTGCTCTGTGCCTGCAGTATGACACACACATGCTCTGCATCCTAACAAGAAACTCCCCTGCCCCCTGCTTCTAGGAGAAACCAAAGAGGAACTTCTTACAGACACTGAGGTACAAAAGAGCATAAGTGCCGTCCGTAGGAAATTCTGTGTTTCTAGTGGAAAATGTTTTAACTGAATGACAAGTACACATAATGGGGGCATCATTATATGTTTTCCTTCTCCATCAAAGGCAAACATGTAAATTATGACACTTTCAGTGTTCCACCTTTTTGTGGGGCAGGGAGCTGGTAAATCTGACATTTTCAGACATACCATTCAGTTTACTAAGGCTCATACCTGCTGAAGAATGTTCAGTTTCTAGTTCTTCAGTTTCAGTTGATCCTTATTCAATTACATATATGGGAACCACTGTGAACACCAAGAGCGTAGGCATCAGAATACTGCTTCCCAACCAGCATGTAATTAAACCATCCTGATTGCTATCCTGATACAACAGCTGACTCAGTCAACACAACCGCTTGTTAAAAAATGTTATATCAATGGTGCTAAAATTAACTAACTGATCATGTTTCTGTTTGTAATTAATTCCTCTGGAGACACACAGAACTGAATTTCTTTGGATAAGATTTCATTCCAAGTCACTGTTTTCCCATTAGAAAAGTCTATGAGACATTTGTACAGGAATAGACCTCAGAGTCCCTAAGAAGGACATTTCTTTAACTTTGCTGAGACCAAGGAAATGGTATTTTCCATTGCTCGGTAATGTCACTTACACACTACCTTCAGGCTCTTTTCTGGTGTTTCTTCCATGAAAATTCTGTCTCTAACAGCAGTATTAGCAAGTCTGCCGGCTTAGAGGCCCTTGTTGTTTCTTCCTGTTACTGGTTTTGGTGGTTGTAAATCATCACCATTGATGTTTTACAAGAAAGAAAAATAAGAAAACACCAGAAAAACAGCCCATGTACTTCTGAATATGCATTATGCAATGAAATTTACATTTAGATTTTCAAAAGCAATCTTCATTTTTATTTAAACTCATGTATATATAAGTACATATACTTATATTTGCATGAATACCCACACATAGAGCTCAAAATGTTCACTTAACACAGTGCATGCTTTGAAGTGTGTCTCTAGTGTTAAAAGCTTTAAGAAAATGGATACGCTTTTAAAACAACAGTATTAATGCAAACTACAGGTTTAACAAAAGACAGTGTCACCTAAACTAGCAAATATCTTCTCTATAGACCTTCCTATTTATATATGCACAGAAGCAATGGTAATTAATACATATATTTGCTTTTCTTCACACATGCACCTCAGAAAGTACCTGCAAGCACATTCTCTTCACAGGGAGGATACTGTAGCTTCTCTGTGCAGCAGTGACGTTTCTACATGGATATTGATGGTGTACTTTTTGGAGGGTCAGAACACCAACCCCATTTCCACTGTCTGGTGAAAACACAAATGCAAAACAAGTGTTCCATTGGCTCAGGAAAATAATAACGGTGAAGTTAACATCTCAACATGCCCGTGTATCCAATATAACTAGCACTGACAGCCTACCCATAGCTTCACTGTGTGTGTGTTAACCTTTCTCTCGGTCCTGAGAGTGGAACTAATTTCACTGACACTTAAACAAGGAAACATCATCCACATAAATAGACACTCTGCTTTAAACATCCGCTTTCCAGATTACAAGAAGAATCCTATGCCAAAAAGCATTATCCACCATTTGAATGTCTGCTCTCATATTTTTCTATATTTAGATTTTGTGTTTTTATATTTCATATTAAAACTGTAACTGCAGATTGCTGGCTTGTTCCTTCGAACTCACAGACACTAATATTTTAAATAATTCAGTAAAAATGTTTATTTAGAAAAAAAAATTTGAATTCAAACCAGAATACCTAACTTTGAGTAGGTATGTTCTCTAGCTGTTTTAAACCATACTATGGGGACTTCCCTGGTGGTCCAGTGGGTAAAGACTCTGCCTTGCAGTGCAAGCGGCACCAGATTAATCCCTGGCCTGGGAAGGTCCCACGTGCCACGGAGTGGCTGGACCGATGTGTCCACTTACTGAGACAGAGCTCTGAAACGCAAGTGCTCTGCAATGAGAGAAGCCACTATCACTGCAATGGGAGGCCCACACAGGCCAAAGCACAGATAGATGAAAATAAATATTTGAAAGACCAATAAAAGTGGCCAAAAAAAAAAAAAAAAAACATACTATGATTTCTATCAGCCTTACACAGTCTAGACTCCTTTTTTTTTTTTTTTTCAGTATATACCTGTCTTCAGTTTTCTCAGCCACCACAGTTATGAACAGAGGAACAAGACAAAAGCACCTACAATTTAGCAAAACCCTAGAAGTGATTGCTTTTTAGCCAGATACTTACAGGAACAGAGTGTGGAGGGTTTTCCAAAAAAAAAAATGCAGTTCCTCAGCACAGCTTTGCTTCATGTGTGCTTTAGCTGCCATGTCTAATCCACTGAAGAAATTCACATTAGTGTGCTTCTGTGGGTTTTCATGAATTAAACAGGCACTATCTATTATAACTTTCTATTTTGGGGTTTTATAGTAAGTTCACTGGAAAATGTAATTTGATACAGAACGTCCCAAAATTGCAGCTAGAGGACATCTAGCATAAATTAAAAGGAAATGAAAGTCATTTTGATGGCTTTAATTTATACAAGTTCAAAGACAAAATGGAAAATGAGCTGGACCTGTAACTCTCTGTCAGAGGGCTGTCTGCTATGGCGGAGGCAGTCTGCAGACCCTCAGAGCACCATGGCCGCGTCTGACCCACCAGGTTCTCCCTCAGGCCCTGTGAGGCTCCTTTCTCACAGACACACTCGGGACAGAAGTGGTCCAAGCAGAGTCTTTGCTCACACATCACTCAGCACTCATTCTTTCAACTAAAATTGTCTTTTCAGCGAGAGCAGTCTTTCAGCTCCCCACGATCCTAGCACTCTAAAAATGTTTATTTAGAAAAAAAAATTTGAATTCAAACCAGAATACCTAACTTTGAGTAGGTATGTTCTCTAGCTGTTTTAAACCATACTATGGGGACTTCCCTGGTGGTCCAGTGGGTAAAGACTCTGCCTTGCAGTGCAAGCGGCACCAGATTAATCCCTGGCCTGGGAAGGTCCCACGTGCCACGGAGTGGCTGGACCGATGTGTCCACTTACTGAGACAGAGCTCTGAAACGCAAGTGCTCTGCAATGAGAGAAGCCACTATCACTGCAATGGGAGGCCCACACAGGCCAAAGCACAGATAGATGAAAATAAATATTTGAAAGACCAATAAAAGTGGCCAAAAAAAAAAAAAAAAAAACATACTATGATTTCTATCAGCCTTACACAGTCTAGACTCCTTTTTTTTTTTTTTTTCAGTATATACCTGTCTTCAGTTTTCTCAGCCACCACAGTTATGAACAGAGGAACAAGACAAAAGCACCTACAATTTAGCAAAACCCTAGAAGTGATTGCTTTTTAGCCAGATACTTACAGGAACAGAGTGTGGAGGGTTTTCCAAAAAAAAAAATGCAGTTCCTCAGCACAGCTTTGCTTCATGTGTGCTTTAGCTGCCATGTCTAATCCACTGAAGAAATTCACATTAGTGTGCTTCTGTGGGTTTTCATGAATTAAACAGGCACTATCTATTATAACTTTCTATTTTGGGGGTTTTATAGTAAGTTCACTGGAAAATGTAATTTGATACAGAACGTCCCAAAATTGCAGCTAGAGGACATCTAGCATAAATTAAAAGGAAATGAAAGTCATTTTGATGGCTTTAATTTATACAAGTTCAAAGACAAAATGGAAAATGAGCTGGACCTGTAACTCTCTGTCAGAGGGCTGTCTGCTATGGCGGAGGCAGTCTGCAGACCCTCAGAGCACCATGGCCGCGTCTGACCCACCAGGTTCTCCCTCAGGCCCTGTGAGGCTCCTTTCTCACAGACACACTCGGGACAGAAGTGGTCCAAGCAGAGTCTTTGCTCACACACATCACTCAGCACTCATTCTTTCAACTAAAATTGTCTTTTCAGCAAAGTAGAAGTATCCTTACTCCTGGAACATCTCCTGATTCAAAGACCCAAGAACCTTGTGCCCACATAACTAGCATCTCTTCAAGACCTAGGCATTCCCACCACAGTTAGAGAGAGGAAAATGCAATTTAGAACGTCAATGTCAGAGCCTCCAGTGGCACCGTGATGCTGACCACTGTGGAACAAGCAACATGTCTGTCTGGTCTTTAGACACTCAGGATGGTCACATCTCACTCATCTGTTTAAGTCTCCAGACCTGTCTGATATGTTCCACACGTGTGGATCTTGAAAATACAGTGTTGATCAAATCAGCTAGAGACAGAAGGACCAGTAGGATATTTCTGCACTTATATGATGAACCTAGGTAAGTTTACAGTTTCTATTCCAGTAGCCACTTGTTGGGCTTCCCTGGTGGTTCAGACAGTAAAGAATCTGCCTACAACGAGAGAGACCCAGATTTGATCCCTTGGTCGGGAAGATCTTTTGAAGAAGGGAATGGCAATCCATTCCAGTATTTTTACCTGGAGAATTCCATGAACAGAGGAGCCTGGTAGGCTACAGTCCATGTTCTCTTAAACTCTCGTCTTCACTAGAAGAATTGTTCTAGAAAAACAGTTGCAATCATCTGAACTACTTTTTTCACTGTGTGTCATGACCTGATGAATAATGGGGGGCTATTGTTACCTAACAACCTGTAAAGCCTCACAACCTTCCTCATGCTTCCTCTTGTTGGGTCACCTCCTCAGACTCGCCTCCTTCAAGGAATTGGCTATGAGCTACTGCTGGTAGCAAATACCTTATAAATCAAAGTTTGGTGCTAGAAATAAAATTCATTCTGGGTGTTCCAGGCATAAAGTAATTGAATACAGTTGTCTTGTAAATTCCTTAGAAGGAACACATGGTCAGGCCAGAAAGAGTCCCCACCTAACTTGTCAGGGCAGCTCCACCTCTGACACTGTTGTGAAGTCCAAGGGTCTGAATCCCACTGTCAGCACCATCGAGGTCAAGGTCAGGGTCCCCACTGACCCACCCAGGATGACCACCCAGGATGAGAGGGCAGAAACAGGCAGCCTCCTGCATGGCAAGCATAACTTCCCTCAGCACCGTAACCCTGGCCACCAGCATCAGAAGGCTGACTGTGACTTTACCCCATGGACACTCAGCAGCGAGGCCCTAAGACTGGAGAACAGGAAATGCACCAAAACCACATCTCTGGGACCTTCCCCTCGGCAACCCACAGGGAGGCTCAGCACAGTCTCCTCTTCTTCCTCCCAGTGAGGGCAATTTAGAACGTCAATGTCAGAGCCTCCAGTGGCACCGTGATGCTGACCACTGTGGAACAAGCAACATGTCTGTCTGGTCTTTAGACACTCAGGATGGTCACATCTCACTCATCTGTTTAAGTCTCCAGACCTGTCTGATATGTTCCACACGTGTGGATCTTGAAAATACAGTGTTGATCAAATCAGCTAGAGACAGAAGGACCAGTAGGATATTTCTGCACTTATATGATGAACCTAGGTAAGTTTACAGTTTCTATTCCAGTAGCCACTTGTTGGGCTTCCCTGGTGGTTCAGACAGTAAAGAATCTGCCTACAACGAGAAAACCCAGATTTGATCCCTTGGTCGGGAAGATCTTTTGGAGAAGGGAATGGCAATCCATTCCAGTATTTTTACCTGGAGAATTCCATGAACAGAGGAGCCTGGTAGGCTACAGTCCATGTTCTCTTAAACTCTCGTCTTCACTAGAAGAATTGTTCTAGAAAAACAGTTGCAATCATCTGAACTACTTTTTTCACTGTGTGTCATGACCTGATGAATAATGGGGGGCTATTGTTACCTAACAACCTGTAAAGCCTCACAACCTTCCTCATGCTTCCTCTTGTTGGGTCACCTCCTCAGACTCGCCTCCTTCAAGGAATTGGCTATGAGCTACTGCTGGTAGCAAATACCTTATAAATCAAAGTTTGGTGCTAGAAATAAAATTCATTCTGGGTGTTCCAGGCATAAAGTAATTGAATACAGTTGTCTTGTAAATTCCTTAGAAGGAACACATGGTCAGGCCAGAAAGAGTCCCCACCTAACTTGTCAGGGCAGCTCCACCTCTGACACTGTTGTGAAGTCCAAGGGTCTGAATCCCACTGTCAGCACCATCGAGGTCAAGGTCAGGGTCCCCACTGACCCACCCAGGATGACCACCCAGGATGAGAGGGCAGAAACAGGCAGCCTCCTGCATGGCAAGCATAACTTCCCTCAGCACCGTAACCCTGGCCACCAGCATCAGAAGGCTGACTGTGACTTTACCCCATGGACACTCAGCAGCGAGGCCCTAAGACTGGAGAACAGGAAATGCACCAAAACCACATCTCTGGGACCTTCCCCTCGGCAACCCACAGGGAGGCTCAGCACAGTCTTCTCTTCATCCTCACCTTTCAGGTCCCACAGAAAGCGTCCAATGCCAAAACCTGGTTTTCATCAGGAGCTCATGCTGCCAAAAATCTGGAGAATGTATGTTTTTGCTTTTCATATTCTTCACCAGATGGACACTTGAGAGGAGGCAGTGGCGTGGATGCAAGCGTGCAGGGATGGCCTTCAGCACACACTCCAGATTATGAACTTAGGTTCTTGTCAGCAGCCTGTGCTTGTGCGTGTGCACTGCATTGTCTGCAGACATGGCAGAGCACCTGCTACCTCGAAGACACACTATGAATATTTACTTAATGGAATTGATACATGAGGCAAAAATAGCTACAAACAGGGGGACAAATAAAGACTCATAAAAGAATGTTTTCACCCCAAGAAAGTGAGAAATGTGGTGAAGAAAGTTTAAACCAACCCACGTGTGGCCCAGATGAAGAAATAAGGAATATTTTGCCAAGAGGAGACTTCATTCAGTGGAATGATGACATAATAGCTTTTATATGCATGAGTAATCTCCATGTGGAAAAGAGATTATATATATTTAGGAGGCATATACAAAAGTTGCAGCATGAGATGAATAGTCATTTTAAGAAGCAGAATTTCAGAACAATTTGAAAAGCAAATTTCAAGCTTTCGAAAACCCAGGAAATACTGCTTTGTGCTGAGAGGTGCTATCTTGAGGTCAGTTGTCTTGTAAATTCCTTAGAAGGAACACATGGTCAGGCCAGAAAGAGTCCCCACCTAACTTGTCAGGGCAGCTCCACCTCTGACACTGTTGTGAAGTCCAAGGGTCTGAATCCCACTGTCAGCACCATCGAGGTCAAGGTCAGGGTCCCCACTGACCCACCCAGGATGACCACCCAGGATGAGAGGGCAGAAACAGGCAGCCTCCTGCATGGCAAGCATAACTTCCCTCAGCACCGTAACCCTGGCCACCAGCATCAGAAGGCTGACTGTGACTTTACCCCATGGACACTCAGCAGCGAGGCCCTAAGACTGGAGAACAGGAAATGCACCAAAACCACATCTCTGGGACCTTCCCCTCGGCAACCCACAGGGAGGCTCAGCACAGTCTTCTCTTCATCCTCACCTTTCAGGTCCCACAGAAAGCGTCCAATGCCAAAACCTGGTTTTCATCAGGAGCTCATGCTGCCAAAAATCTGGAGAATGTATGTTTTTGCTTTTCATATTCTTCACCAGATGGACACTTGAGAGGAGGCAGTGGCGTGGATGCAAGCGTGCAGGGATGGCCTTCAGCACACACTCCAGATTATGAACTTAGGTTCTTGTCAGCAGCCTGTGCTTGTGCGTGTGCACTGCATTGTCTGCAGACATGGCAGAGCACCTGCTACCTCGAAGACACACTATGAATATTTACTTAATGGAATTGATACATGAGGCAAAAATAGCTACAAACAGGGGGACAAATAAAGACTCATAAAAGAATGTTTTCACCCCAAGAAAGTGAGAAATGTGGTGAAGAAAGTTTAAACCAACCCACGTGTGGCCCAGATGAAGAAATAAGGAATATTTTGCCAAGAGGAGACTTCATTCAGTGGAATGATGACATAATAGCTTTTATATGCATGAGTAATCTCCATGTGGAAAAGAGATTATATATATTTAGGAGGCATATACAAAAGTTGCAGCATGAGATGAATAGTCATTTTAAGAAGCAGAATTTCAGAACAATTTGAAAAGCAAATTTCAAGCTTTCGAAAACCCAGGAAATACTGCTTTGTGCTGAGAGGTGCTATCTTGAGGTGTGCTGAGAACTAGGATGCATGCATCTGTGTTCTCTTATTCTTAGTGGACAGAATCACAATGAAACTTTCCCAAATGTTCCATTAAAATGGTTTTCTTGGAATGTCCCTAAGAATGCTAGAATACATTATTTTTTCTCAAACTCCTGTTGTCCAACAACATATACATCCTAGGAACATGCAAAATCAGAGAGAAATCTGCAGCTCTAAGAAGCTTGGCTTCCCTGGTAGATCAGTGGATAAATAATCCACCTGTCAATGCAGGAGAGAGAAGCGGGTTGATCCCTGGGTCAGGAAGAGTCCTTGGAGGAGGGCATGGCAACCCACCCCAGTATTCTTGCCTGGAAAAATCCCATGGACAGAAGAGCCTAGCAGGCTACAGTCTATGGGGTCCCAAAGAGTCGGACACAACTGAAGCAACTGAGCACGAACACATGCAGGCAAGAAGCTTGAAGCCTCTCTGAGCCAATCTCTGCCTGTGTTATAACCCCCTAGGAAACGCTTAAGCTGTGGATGTGACCTCAGTGCCCCCCTGGCCCCTGGCCCCTCCTGCTCAGCCAGGTCTCTAGTCCAGGAGGTCGCTGTCCTGAAGGAAGGATTTGGTGTCATATTCTCAGCCTAGGGGATGAAAGCAAGGTGCTTCTCAGGTGATTCAGGGAAGTGGCACTCTAGCAATGCACTTAAGAATGGACTCTACTGCAAGATGATATGCTTCATGGTTACTTACTTTGGGATGATATGCATGTGAAAAATAATAAGGAATCATCTTCCCTAAGACCAAGTGAGAAATGTGGTGAAGAAAGTTTAAACCAACCCACGTGTGGCCCAGATGAAGAAATAAGGAATATTTTGCCAAGAGGAGACTTCATTCAGTGGAATGATGACATAATAGCTTTTATATGCATGAGTAATCTCCATGTGGAAAAGAGATTATATATATTTAGGAGGCATATACAAAAGTTGCAGCATGAGATGAATAGTCATTTTAAGAAGCAGAATTTCAGAACAATTTGAAAAGCAAATTTCAAGCTTTCGAAAACCCAGGAAATACTGCTTTGTGCTGAGAGGTGCTATCTTGAGGTGTGCTGAGAACTAGGATGCATGCATCTGTGTTCTCTTATTCTTAGTGGACAGAATCACAATGAAACTTTCCCAAATGTTCCATTAAAATGGTTTTCTTGGAATGTCCCTAAGAATGCTAGAATACATTATTTTTTCTCAAACTCCTGTTGTCCAACAACATATACATCCTAGGAACATGCAAAATCAGAGAGAAATCTGCAGCTCTAAGAAGCTTGGCTTCCCTGGTAGATCAGTGGATAAATAATCCACCTGTCAATGCAGGAGAGAGAAGCGGGTTGATCCCTGGGTCAGGAAGAGTCCTTGGAGGAGGGCATGGCAACCCACCCCAGTATTCTTGCCTGGAAAAATCCCATGGACAGAAGAGCCTAGCAGGCTACAGTCTATGGGGTCCCAAAGAGTCGGACACAACTGAAGCAACTGAGCACGAACACATGCAGGCAAGAAGCTTGAAGCCTCTCTGAGCCAATCTCTGCCTGTGTTATAACCCCCTAGGAAACGCTTAAGCTGTGGATGTGACCTCAGTGCCCCCATGGCCCCTGGCCCCTCCTGCTCAGCCAGGTCTCTAGTCCAGGAGGTCGCTGTCCTGAAGGAAGGATTTGGTGTCATATTCTCAGCCTAGGGGATGAAAGCAAGGTGCTTCTCAGGTGATTCAGGGAAGTGGCACTCTAGCAATGCACTTAAGAATGGACTCTACTGCAAGATGATATGCTTCATGGTTACTTATGGGAAAAGAATCAATCTTGGAGAAAACCACGCTTGGTTAGGCAGTTATTTTTTCAGCAACCAGTATAATGAGTACCACAAAAATTTAGAAGTACTGACACCCCAAAACCAATAGATTTCTGCAGACGAGGGATTTGCATAAATCCCATTTGGGGCTAAATGAGCAACAGAGTTTTGACCCTGCTCTCTGAGAACAGAGAGGATGCAGATGAATTGCTTCACTTCGACCTATTGGCAATTAAAGATGACTTTGAAGAATGGGCGGAATCCTGAGTAACAGGAGTCAGTGAGCAGCCCAGACCTTCACCCGGTGACTTAGCTTTCATTAGCAAATGAGTAGAGTCAGAAGTAGTCCCCACAATGGGTTTATCCACACACTGCCTTGGGGATTTGGGCAAAGATGTGATTTCAAAAGTAAAGATCTATTTTATGGTTATTTCCCAGCAAGTGCCACTTCCTCCAGAGGGAGAACAGACATTGTGTGCACAGGGGGACAGAAAAGGTGAGTCAGCACCTATATCTCTGCTTTCCTCTTTTTAACAAAAAAGCTGCCTCATCCTGTGTGTATCTTTACAATGGCTGTGTTTTAAATGGAGAACTCTGTCTTGGTTCTGTGTCTGCGGGGACCAGAAACTCACAGATTATCACTGTATTACCCTTGACTTTCTCATTGGACCACAGTTGAAGGTCTGCAGTTTTTGCATGTTAACATTCTACTTGAAATATAATCTCTACACCAGCTAACATTCTGGGTTACAAGATTACAGGTGGCTTGAGGAGAAAGAACAAAGAACAGTGGAAAGGTTTCCCACCTTCAGTACTGGGGGTGGCAGTGAACTCAGGAAAGGCTGATTTTGCATATCATAAAGGAAACAAACTGGAAGAGAACAACTCCATATGTGATGTAGGCCAGGCATATACAATTATGCCTTCTTTTAAAATAAAGGCACAAATGTCTATATTTTAATCTCAAAGATGTTGAGAGCTGTGCATCTGAGTGTCAAATACCTGGAAAATTACTGAGTGGAATTCCGTTATTCAACCATGCTATATCCACAGTTGTAAAGATGAGAAAACTGAAACCTGTAGAGGTAACTGTATTTCTCAAGGTCGCTTGGATAACAAAGGGCTTTCTCCTGAATTCCACCTTTGCTGGTTGTCAGGGGTGTGAATGGAGACTTCTTGACCCACCACTGTGAACACAAGGTGCAGTACAAAGCTTCCATCAAAGTGGAGACGCCCTGGTGCCAGGCAGAGTTCACCCAAGAGGCATAAATGGGGAGAGGGAAAGAGTTTCCAGGGAACTTAGTAAAAGGTGTTGAGGATGTGAAGCCCTGAGAGCCTGCGGGTGATTCCCTCATCACCCCACTCAGCAAAGACGCCATTTGGTGGTGGATCCACCCCTCCCGGCTGATGGAAATGACCTACCTCGGCTCTCTGCCCATCGTGACCCAGACTTTGATAAAAACTGGAGTTACTGATTCTCAGGATGCAGGTCTAAAAACCTAGCTTCCAGTCTTGACACCAAAACTTTACTACTTCTATGGCTATAGGACTTTGGCCACCCTGGTCAAGAGGAAAAGACTCAATGGAAAAGACCCTGATGCTGGGAAAGATGGAGGACAAGAGGAGAAGGGGACAACAAAGGATGAGATGGTTGGATGGCATCACTGACCCAATGGACATGAGTTTGAGCAGAGTCAGGGAGATAATGAAAGACAGGTAAGCCTGTCATGTTGCAGTCTATGGGGTCACCAAGAGTTGGACACAACTGAGTGACTGAACAACAACAAACGTTTAGTAGACGTGCTAAAGCATCATCCATCTTCATAATGCTGAAGCCTGGTGTTGATATGGGGTATTCTCCCCCGACTCTGCCTCTGCATGTTGGCTGCCAGCCTCCCACCCTTCCCTCACCTGTGACACCTACTACACATGGCTAAGTGTGCAGGGAATGACCTGAGAGCTTAAGTTCCACAGGAATTATTTCTCATGACAAGCATTCAGCTTTCTGCCTCCACAGGAAAGTGGACAGAGAAAATCACCCACAGCACCAACAAACCTAAAGATGGCTTCCCAAGGAAAGTGAAATCCAGCCACACCATGACATTACCTGGAAAATTACTGAGTGGAATTCCGTTATTCAACCATGCTATATCCACAGTTGTAAAGATGAGAAAACTGAAACCTGTAGAGGTAACTGTATTTCTCAAGGTCGCTTGGATAACAAAGGGCTTTCTCCTGAATTCCACCTTTGCTGGTTGTCAGGGGTGTGAATGGAGACTTCTTGACCCACCACTGTGAACACAAGGTGCAGTACAAAGCTTCCATCAAAGTGGAGACGCCCTGGTGCCAGGCAGAGTTCACCCAAGAGGCATAAATGGGGAGAGGAAAGAGTTTCCAGGAACTTAGTAAAAGGTGTTGAGGATGTGAAGCCCTGAGAGCCTGCGGGTGATTCCCTCATCACCCCACTCAGCAAAGACGCCATTTGGTGGTGGATCCACCCCTCCCGGCTGATGGAAATGACCTACCTCGGCTCTCTGCCCATCGTGACCCAGACTTTGATAAAAACTGGAGTTACTGATTCTCAGGATGCAGGTCTAAAAACCTAGCTTCCAGTCTTGACACCAAAACTTTACTACTTCTATGGCTATAGGACTTTGGCCACCCTGGTCAAGAGGAAAAGACTCAATGGAAAAGACCCTGATGCTGGGAAAGATGGAGGACAAGAGGAGAAGGGGACAACAAAGGATGAGATGGTTGGATGGCATCACTGACCCAATGGACATGAGTTTGAGCAGAGTCAGGGAGATAATGAAAGACAGGTAAG
Source organism: Tragulus kanchil (assembly GCA_022376925.1). Taxonomy (NCBI): domain Eukaryota; kingdom Metazoa; phylum Chordata; class Mammalia; order Artiodactyla; family Tragulidae; genus Tragulus; species Tragulus kanchil. The sequence goes on from JAIOJX010000002.1 coordinate 40,979,938, forward strand.
CCTGTCATGTTGCAGTCTATGGGGTCACCAAGAGTTGGACACAACTGAGTGACTGAACAACAACAAACGTTTAGTAGACGTGCTAAAGCATCATCCATCTTCATAATGCTGAAGCCTGGTGTTGATATGGGGTATTCTCCCCCGACTCTGCCTCTGCATGTTGGCTGCCAGCCTCCCACCCTTCCCTCACCTGTGACACCTACTACACATGGCTAAGTGTGCAGGGAATGACCTGAGAGCTTAAGTTCCACAGGAATTATTTCTCATGACAAGCATTCAGCTTTCTGCCTCCACAGGAAAGTGGACAGAGAAAATCACCCACAGCACCAACAAACCTAAAGATGGCTTCCCAAGGAAAGTGAAATCCAGCCACACCATGACAACATGTACAGAGAGGGCCAGGCTGCTTTAAACAGAGCAAGAACAAATAGTTTGAGGCTTTATATTTAAATCTAAATTTTTATTTAGACAATGTTAAACAACTCTTTGATACACACAAACTTCTAACTTCAGTGTTGTCACTAATTTTTGAAAACAAATACTTGGCAAGTAAAAAAACACAGACGTCAGGCAGTCCGATCTCATGCAAAGAGCCTGTGACGGTGGAGTTTGAAGCCAGAAGACATGAACTTTGTGGTGACTACCTGTCAATAGTGGAATTTTCTTCATGCCTATAATTCCCAACTTTCTCTTCTGGAAAATGGTAACAAAAACAACCTTGCTCAAACCAGCAGCTTTGTATGAATTATTAACTTAAGTGATATCTGAGAAAAGCAACTGATAAATTGCTAGCTCAACATAAATACTTTCAAACATACCATTGAAAAATGTGTTGCTTTTTAAAGTGCTACCAATGGCCTCAAAAAATTTTTAAAAATAAACAAAAGAATGTACTTTCTGATTACTTCTTGGATCTTCAAATATATTTTCCAGATCAGCCACCAGTTCATGTGCAAGTCACTGCTCTGCTCTGTGTTTCCTCCTGATTTTTACACACAGTCTATCACGTCCCACATGCCTTCCCACTGAAATGCTACCATTTCCACTGCTTAAATTCCCTTCACAGATGGACCACAGGTAGGAGGATAAGTTGTCCTGAGCTAGGGGGTGGCTGAGACGCCCTCGGGAAGAATCCCCACCCAGCATCACCCATAGAAGCCCAGAGTCCCCTCTGTCACTCAGCTGTCCTCATCTTGATGTAGGGCATCCACATGACCAGCATTTCCAGTCTGAGGGTGTCCATTCAACCTGGCCGTCCATCCCACTGCCCAGATACAGGCCCAGTTTATCTCTCCAAATTCCCCTGGCCCTTCGTCACCTGTGACACCTACTACACATGGCTAAGTGTGCAGGGAATGACCTGAGAGCTTAAGTTCCACAGGAATTATTTCTCATGACAAGCATTCAGCTTTCTGCCTCCACAGGAAAGTGGACAGAGAAAATCACCCACAGCACCAACAAACCTAAAGATGGCTTCCCAAGGAAAGTGAAATCCAGCCACACCATGACAACATGTACAGAGAGGGCCAGGCTGCTTTAAACAGAGCAAGAACAAATAGTTTGAGGCTTTATATTTAAATCTAAATTTTTATTTAGACAATGTTAAACAACTCTTTGATACACACAAACTTCTAACTTCAGTGTTGTCACTAATTTTTGAAAACAAATACTTGGCAAGTAAAAAAACACAGACGTCAGGCAGTCCGATCTCATGCAAAGAGCCTGTGACGGTGGAGTTTGAAGCCAGAAGACATGAACTTTGTGGTGACTACCTGTCAATAGTGGAATTTTCTTCATGCCTATAATTCCCAACTTTCTCTTCTGGAAAATGGTAACAAAAACAACCTTGCTCAAACCAGCAGCTTTGTATGAATTATTAACTTAAGTGATATCTGAGAAAAGCAACTGATAAATTGCTAGCTCAACATAAATACTTTCAAACATACCATTGAAAAATGTGTTGCTTTTTAAAGTGCTACCAATGGCCTCAAAAAGTTTTTTAAAAAATAAACAAAAGAATGTACTTTCTGATTACTTCTTGGATCTTCAAATATATTTTCCAGATCAGCCACCAGTTCATGTGCAAGTCACTGCTCTGCTCTGTGTTTCCTCCTGATTTTTACACACAGTCTATCACGTCCCACATGCCTTCCCACTGAAATGCTACCATTTCCACTGCTTAAATTCCCTTCACAGATGGACCACAGGTAGGAGGATAAGTTGTCCTGAGCTAGGGGGTGGCTGAGACGCCCTCGGGAAGAATCCCCACCCAGCATCACCCATAGAAGCCCAGAGTCCCCTCTGTCACTCAGCTGTCCTCATCTTGATGTAGGGCATCCACATGACCAGCATTTCCAGTCTGAGGGTGTCCATTCAACCTGGCCGTCCATCCCACTGCCCAGATACAGGCCCAGTTTATCTCTCCAAATTCCTTCCTGAGCCCCTGCCTCCCGACCATCCTCATCAGACCCAGACTCAGTAGGATGCCAGCCCATCACTCCACTGTTTAAATCTGTGTGTTTGATTCTAGTCCCTCAAGATGAAACCTGAACTCATGATCACAGAACCAAGGACCTTCAGAGATCGGGCAGTGGCCCCATCTCTGCCCTGGGCTCCTCTGCCTCCTAGAAGTTCTCCCCTGCCTCACCTAACCACTCTTTCTAACAATGCTGTCATGTCCTACTGAGCAAGGTTTACAAGTCCTACAATTGACCCACTAAGGTGTGCGAGTCACCAGAGTTTCCTCTGCTCACAGAGCGTTTGACCATCACAATGGTCGGCTTCAGCACATGTCCGTTGCCTGGAACGAAACCCTGTACCTCTCACACTAGTCCTCCTCTCACCTCACCATCCTCCTGCCCTCAGACTCCAAGCAGTTCAGAACCTGCTTCTGTCTCCACAGCTCTCCCCGTCCCATGCATTCCATCTGAACAGAGTCATAGAAAGGTTTCCCTGGTGGTTCAATGCTAAAGAATCCGCCTGCCAGTACAGGGTTCACAGGTTCCTTTCCGGACCCAGGAAGATCTCACACGCCGTGGAGCAACTAAGCCCATGCCACAAAACTACTCAGCCTGTATGCCCCAGCTAGACAGTAGCCCCCGCTCGACACCGCTGGAGAAAGCCCACATGCAGCAGTGCAGGCCCAGAGCAGACATAAATAAAATAAGTAAATTTTTAAAAACCTGGAAGACTCAGAAATAAAAGACCTGCAGAAACAGCAGCAAAACAAAGACATAACGGTGCTAAATAAGAAAGAACTCTATTTATGACAGGAAACAAAATTCTCTTTACTACACAGGGAGTTTTTCTGAAAAATAAATCCATGGGAAATGCTCTAAGATAAATGTTTTCAGAAGAGCTTCAAGTGCCCGACCCCTAACTGAGCCTGACAGCTGTCCTCATCTTGATGTAGGGCATCCACATGACCAGCATTTCCAGTCTGAGGGTGTCCATTCAACCTGGCCGTCCATCCCACTGCCCAGATACAGGCCCAGTTTATCTCTCAAATTCCTTCCTGAGCCCCTGCCTCCCGACCATCCTCATCAGACCCAGACTCAGTAGGATGCCAGCCCATCACTCCACTGTTTAAATCTGTGTGTTTGATTCTAGTCCCTCAAGATGAAACCTGAACTCATGATCACAGAACCAAGGACCTTCAGAGATCGGGCAGTGGCCCCATCTCTGCCCTGGGCTCCTCTGCCTCCTAGAAGTTCTCCCCTGCCTCACCTAACCACTCTTTCTAACAATGCTGTCATGTCCTACTGAGCAAGGTTTACAAGTCCTACAATTGACCCACTAAGGTGTGCGAGTCACCAGAGTTTCCTCTGCTCACAGAGCGTTTGACCATCACAATGGTCGGCTTCAGCACATGTCCGTTGCCTGGAACGAAACCCTGTACCTCTCACACTAGTCCTCCTCTCACCTCACCATCCTCCTGCCCTCAGACTCCAAGCAGTTCAGAACCTGCTTCTGTCTCCACAGCTCTCCCCGTCCCATGCATTCCATCTGAACAGAGTCATAGAAAGGTTTCCCTGGTGGTTCAATGCTAAAGAATCCGCCTGCCAGTACAGGGTTCACAGGTTCCTTTCCGGACCCAGGAAGATCTCACACGCCGTGGAGCAACTAAGCCCATGCCACAAAACTACTCAGCCTGTATGCCCCAGCTAGACAGTAGCCCCCGCTCGACACCGCTGGAGAAAGCCCACATGCAGCAGTGCAGGCCCAGAGCAGACATAAATAAAATAAGTAAATTTTTAAAAACCTGGAAGACTCAGAAATAAAAGACCTGCAGAAACAGCAGCAAAACAAAGACATAACGGTGCTAAATAAGAAAGAACTCTATTTATGACAGGAAACAAAATTCTCTTTACTACACAGGGAGTTTTTCTGAAAAATAAATCCATGGGAAATGCTCTAAGATAAATGTTTTCAGAAGAGCTTCAAGTGCCCGACCCCTAACTGAGCCTGACAGGTGTGCGATTTTCCATCTGCAGCTTTGTGAGAATCATGTTGCTCTGGTAGAGTGACGGGGAGAGGGGAGAGCATCGTTTTCTCTTTTGTTCCATCTGGGATGCTCTGTGGGGGACAATGCACCTTCCTATTTGCATTTGTATCTTCATCTTCCTTTTGTCCCTTTGACCCTGTCACTTACCGAGTTAGGTCTCAATGTCAACCTTTCCTGAAGCGTCTACAGTAGGTTATGGAAAACTCACCTTGTAGCAGGTAATGGAAGCCTGAGCAGAGGGTCTGCTGTCACCTCACAGGGTGTAATTGGGAAACGATGAGACCCGGCTCAGATCACAGCCTCAGGAGACCCCGGACCCTCACCCTCCAGCTGTGATGGTGCAGTCTCTCCTGCCTTCCACTGCTTTTTTTCAAATGTATGAGAGGATTGCAATTGCTCCCTTTATTCCTAGCCCCAAGTGTTAGTCTGACTTTGTAAGTGTGACCCCCTCTCCCAGCTCTACAGGAAAGGCATTTGCATCAGTGTGGTCTGAGCACCAGGTGTTCCCAGCACAGGGAGCCCCTGGACAGGAAGGGGCCTGCTGAGCCCCGCCTGCCTTTCCTCAGCCCCTCTGGGTGGACTCTGCCTCCTTTAACCACAGTGAACATGGGGGAGGGAGGCACAGCGGCTGCAGCTCAGACCCACTCGGAAACTAGACATCCTTAAACCAGCACTTTGTGAGTGATCTTGAGGACCTCTTACAGTCCAGCGCTGTTATGGGGGCTGAGGACACCGAAGGACACAGAACACGAGGTGACTTGTCTTCCACGGCAATGACGAAAGAGGACACAGGGTTCCACAGACATAGATTAACAGCTGAAAAGAAACTGCATCACTGGCTGTGCCATGCAGAGAGCTGGACAGCAGACAACAGGCCGCTGCCTCTGACCACGGTCGCAGAGGCGTCTGAGGCGGTGGATGCTCCAGCCAAGACTGACGTGCCCGTTCAGGAAGAGGAGGGGCCTCAGTGCCGATGTTAGCCAGGCGTGCCTGGGCTGCTGTCGCCTCTCTACACTTGAGTCGCCTCATCTGTGAAAGTGAGGGGTGTGTGTGTGTGTGTGTGTGTGTGTGTGTTGGTTGCTCAGGTGTGTCCAACCCTTTGAGACCCCGTGGACTGTAGCCCGCCAGTTCCTCTGTCCATGGGATTCTCCAGGCAAGAATACTGGAGTGGGTTGCCATGCCTTCCTCCAGGAAACCTTCCCAATCCAGGGATGAGCCTCCTCTTCTCTCTTCCACATGGTGGCATGCTTGAAGGTAAACACACAATGAAAAAAGCATTCATGGCCACATCCTCATGGCAGGACAACCCAATCAAGTCTATCCGGTGGTAGAATTTGCTTCTGGTGGAGAAGCCTGGGCCCCGCGGGTATGAGGACCAGGGAGGGTGACCCACGAGGGACTGCACTGAACCCCAAGTGCCTTTTACAGGCGACACTTCATTCATACCTGTCCTCAATGACCTTTGGTGCATCTCAGGTCTTCTCCCAAGTCAGAGGGTTGTGAGCACCTAGATCCTGCTCCAGTGTGTCCACTCCCCTCCTGAGCGGGTGGCAGAGAAGTAGCCCAAGTGCAGTTCTGGAGCCCCAGGTGCTGACAGGTGTCAGGTGGGAGGCCAGTGGACACGTGGCCCTTGGAGTTTGGATCTTGGCCTCACCACTGTCCATACTCGCATGCTCAGCTCTCTGGCTAAGTACTCTGCGAAGACTAAAGAAACTAGGTTGGGAAGCAATCAGTCCCTAAGTGGTTTCTGAGCATGTTCGGTCAGGTCGCTGCACCTTGTGGTCTAACCATACAGGAGTGTGTGTGTTCTGGAAAGATGAGGTCAGAACGCCCAGTGCACTTAGCTTGTCTGGAAAATTCCTGTATAACTTCCACTTCAAAGAAAGAAAAAAAAAGCCAACAACACCCTGCAACTGTTATTTCTTTGGTTTGTTCTTAGTATTCTGGAAACAGCTTTGATTTTCCCCCAACTCCACACCCTATCGCCCCTTCCCTGCCCTCAGTGTCAAGATTTGTACAGAAGCTGCTCAAGTCTCATTTCTAGGATCAGTAATGCCTGTGTTTATTGTTCTCATACGTACTTAACAGGATCAACAGTTGGTATTTCCTCTACTAGGTATTTTCTGGAACTGAACCTGCAGCTGCTGTCTGTGTGGTACTTTAACACACTGTCTGACCGCAGGACACATTGTTTTACTTCTGTTTAACTTTGTCTCCAACATAGCCTTGATACAAAGGTTCTCTGCCCCTCCTCCAAGCTGTGCTAACCCTTGGGATGGGAAGGGCACAGCGTGAACCCTCAAAGCAAGACTGTAACTTTCTCCCAAAGGTTATAAAGGGTAGGAACACTTGTCCAGTAGGAAATGTGTTGTCAATAAGCCCAAGCAAAATGACTTAATACTATAGCACAAATTTGTATAAGCATTTTAAGCAATTAGGGTTTGCTGTCATAGTCTATGAAATACACAAGGCATGACACTTGGGTGACCTCTATAATAAAGAAAATCAAGAATTCACCACCAGAGATATTATGTTTTAGTTTTATTCTGTCCCTTTTATCTCATCTACGGCTTGGTTAAAATACTAGTCTGGTGTGCTGTAAGGTCTCACCACAGATGTTTAATGAATTGTTTACTATTTTTTCATCAGAAAACCCAGCAGAATACTAGGCAGTTTGTACTGGAGATGGAAGAGTGCAGCGAAGTGAGTGCCCATGATCCGTCGCAGCTCCGATGCTGGAGGTCGTGTGTTTTCTAAAGTAGATTAAGGCAGGTGACCAAGGCCACTTCCACACTGAGGATGGCAGGTGCTCTCCACAGTTCACGAGAAAGCAGAGGGGCTGGGCCTCTGGCATCTCTGGGTCTTCCGCGGCCGCTTTGACTGGGCAGTACAGCAACCCCAGCCTGGGAAGTGTGTGTTCCCCGGAGGCTCCCACCCTCCGGGCTGAGGGTCCAACCAAGACGGAAGGAAACAACCTGCCATGGAGGCGGGGGTGGTGGTGGTGGTGGTGCAGATTTCCTCCTGAAAGCTCCCAGCCTCTGTGAGCAGAAATCCTGGGCAGGCTCCCCCAGCCCGCAGAAAGAGTGCACCTAATGTGAGAAGCAGGTGGACCCGAGAGCCTGGAGGAGGGACCGAGTCAGAGACGCGAGAGGTCGCCGGTCACCTGACTGTGTCCGCACCCCTGCCGCTGATGCGCCACAGCCTTCCCAGGAGAATCAGCCCTGCTAGAGCCAGGCCGTGACCGTCTCCCCCAGCACACCCTGGGTTCCACAGCGGGTGATGCTGCGGCTCCAGTGTGACCCGCCCTGCTCGAGGCGGAGTCTTCACGTCATTCACGTCATGTACAGTATTCGCCCCACCCCCTCCGACCTGACCGGCGGGATCTGGACAAGGCGGGCTCTGCCGAGGACACCAGGGCTGCTGCCCTTCTCCACCCTCCTCGAGTTCCTCTGACACGCCCTCCACCTGGACAACTCCACCGCAATATTGGCTCCAAGGAAATTTGGTTTGATCATTTTTAGCCCTCAGGAGTATACCGTAGGATGCGTCACAGAGGGTGTTTTCAGAACCGCAGGTCTAGTTTGGGGCGGTGGAGAAGTCTAGATCACACATCCAGTAAGCTCACTTCACATCGAATCTGAGGACTGGAGAAGGAGTCAGTGTTGAACAGGACAATGCAAAGCATTTGGAGACAGAGGTTAATTGCTGGTGATTATTTGGTCTCTGAAAGTTGATTTGTATAGAGGACATGTTAGCTCAGCTATAACAGACAGTTATCCTTTACACGTTTTCTTTTTCATAACTTTTTTCCTGACCTCCCCCTAATCACACGACCTCTACACAGCACCACAAATCAATCTTCACACAGGGCTCTTTCTCTCTGTATGGTGAGCTATTTGGACACTTTATAGGCAGCTAGCTTTAACTCCATCCATTTCTCTTAGCTGTTTTAGGTGTTGGAATAAATTCCCTTCCTTTGACTATCCGATGATCCACTATCAGACACCAGGACCCTGGCCTGCAGCTTTCTTGGAATTCTTCCCAGGACCTAACCAAAGTGTCCTCAATCACAACTGATTGGGGTCTGGATATCGGCAGGTAGAATTCACTTACTGATGGTGTGTTATCAGAAGATGCAGCCACTTTTAAAAACCACATGAAGGCCCAGATTATTTTGTGAATCTACCTGATTGAGAGTAGCCAGATGTGATTGCCTGGGAGGGCCGACAGGTGAGAGATGGAGAAAAAGGAAAAGTTGAGGGAGCTACCTGGACACCTGCCGTATACTCAGTTCATACAGCCTGGGCATTTCATCCTCACGACACTCAATAGATGAGAATTATTTATTCTATTTCACAGTGTAGACTTAATTCAGAACTGTTGATACAAAGTACTTTGGTTGTGTTTACCTAGCAGCTGAGCCAGAATTCAGGAGAAGGAGATTTGAAACATATGCTCTTTCCATTAATCCCTTGTCTCTACTGAGATTCAAGTTATCTGATATCCTGTAATTTTACTATACATGTGCCGAGGACACAGGGCTGCTGCCCTTCTCCACCCTCCTCGAGTTCCTCTGACACGCCCTCCACCTGGACAACTCCACCGCAATATTGGCTCCAAGGAAATTTGGTTTGATCATTTTTAGCCCTCAGGAGTATACCGTAGGATGCGTCACAGAGGGTGTTTTCAGAACCGCAGGTCTAGTTTGGGGCGGTGGAGAAGTCTAGATCACACATCCAGTAAGCTCACTTCACATCGAATCTGAGGACTGGAGAAGGAGTCAGTGTTGAACAGGACAATGCAAAGCATTTGGAGACAGAGGTTAATTGCTGGTGATTATTTGGTCTCTGAAAGTTGATTTGTATAGAGGACATGTTAGCTCAGCTATAACAGACAGTTATCCTTTACACGTTTTCTTTTTCATAACTTTTTTCCTGACCTCCCCCTAATCACACGACCTCTACACAGCACCACAAATCAATCTTCACACAGGGCTCTTTCTCTCTGTATGGTGAGCTATTTGGACACTTTATAGGCAGCTAGCTTTAACTCCATCCATTTCTCTTAGCTGTTTTAGGTGTTGGAATAAATTCCCTTCCTTTGACTATCCGATGATCCACTATCAGACACCAGGACCCTGGCCTGCAGCTTTCTTGGAATTCTTCCCAGGACCTAACCAAAGTGTCCTCAATCACAACTGATTGGGGTCTGGATATCGGCAGGTAGAATTCACTTACTGATGGTGTGTTATCAGAAGATGCAGCCACTTTTAAAAACCACATGAAGGCCCAGATTATTTTGTGAATCTACCTGATTGAGAGTAGCCAGATGTGATTGCCTGGGAGGGCCGACAGGTGAGAGATGGAGAAAAAGGAAAAGTTGAGGGAGCTACCTGGACACCTGCCGTATACTCAGTTCATACAGCCTGGGCATTTCATCCTCACGACACTCAATAGATGAGAATTATTTATTCTATTTCACAGTGTAGACTTAATTCAGAACTGTTGATACAAAGTACTTTGGTTGTGTTTACCTAGCAGCTGAGCCAGAATTCAGGAGAAGGAGATTTGAAACATATGCTCTTTCCATTAATCCCTTGTCTCTACTGAGATTCAAGTTATCTGATATCCTGTAATTTTACTATATTTCATGTAACTCTTACTCCTGAAGATAAGCTTCCTCAATAAAAGCATTTCTTGTGGACTTACATAAACATTGAGCACTTATATAAACATTGAGCACTTATAATGCCCAAGATTCTGGGAAAGATCCTGAGAAATGTATAGACAGTGAATCTTACATTGGAATTCCCCTTCTCAAATTTCAGGGACTTCCAAACGGGGAATGGACATAAGGCATTAACCGTCATCCCTTGGAATTCGAGGGACACTGATTCCAAGATGCCCAGAACACCGGAAGTCACAGACGCTCAAGTCCCTTGTATAAAATGACAGAGTCCAGTGGGTAGGCTGCCCTTGGTATCCCAGGCTCTGCGTCCACAGATGCAGCAAACCACAGATGGGAACTCCATACTGAGGGCTGACTAAGGTGCTGCCCCATCACTGGATGCTCACTTGAGACATGCAAAATCATGTTATTTCCAAGTTCAGCAGACTTTTTCATACCATAGTGTTCACATGTATAAGATTTCAAATGTGAAAGCCATGGTTTAAATCCTGGACTGACTTGTGATAATCACCTGTGAGGTCTTGTCCAATTTTACCTCCTGAAATTTCTATCTATTCACCAACAAAATGAGAACCTTCTTAAGTTGTGAATCTTCAGTGAGGTCCAAGTAAAATTAAAATGCTTGCAGAAACCAAAGTGATTGTTGGGGTCTGGATATCGGCAGGTAGAATTCACTTACTGATGGTGTGTTATCAGAAGATGCAGCCACTTTTAAAAACCACATGAAGGCCCAGATTATTTTGTGAATCTACCTGATTGAGAGTAGCCAGATGTGATTGCCTGGGAGGGCCGACAGGTGAGAGATGGAGAAAAAGGAAAAGTTGAGGGAGCTACCTGGACACCTGCCGTATACTCAGTTCATACAGCCTGGGCATTTCATCCTCACGACACTCAATAGATGAGAATTATTTATTCTATTTCACAGTGTAGACTTAATTCAGAACTGTTGATACAAAGTACTTTGGTTGTGTTTACCTAGCAGCTGAGCCAGAATTCAGGAGAAGGAGATTTGAAACATATGCTCTTTCCATTAATCCCTTGTCTCTACTGAGATTCAAGTTATCTGATATCCTGTAATTTTACTATATTTCATGTAACTCTTACTCCTGAAGATAAGCTTCCTCAATAAAAGCATTTCTTGTGGACTTACATAAACATTGAGCACTTATATAAACATTGAGCACTTATAATGCCCAAGATTCTGGGAAAGATCCTGAGAAATGTATAGACAGTGAATCTTACATTGGAATTCCCCTTCTCAAATTTCAGGGACTTCCAAACGGGGAATGGACATAAGGCATTAACCGTCATCCCTTGGAATTCGAGGGACACTGATTCCAAGATGCCCAGAACACCGGAAGTCACAGACGCTCAAGTCCCTTGTATAAAATGACAGAGTCCAGTGGGTAGGCTGCCCTTGGTATCCCAGGCTCTGCGTCCACAGATGCAGCAAACCACAGATGGGAACTCCATACTGAGGGCTGACTAAGGTGCTGCCCCATCACTGGATGCTCACTTGAGACATGCAAAATCATGTTATTTCCAAGTTCAGCAGACTTTTTCATACCATAGTGTTCACATGTATAAGATTTCAAATGTGAAAGCCATGGTTTAAATCCTGGACTGACTTGTGATAATCACCTGTGAGGTCTTGTCCAATTTTACCTCCTGAAATTTCTATCTATTCACCAACAAAATGAGAACCTTCTTAAGTTGTGAATCTTCAGTGAGGTCCAAGTAAAATTAAAATGCTTGCAGAAACCACTGGCATGTAAGTATTCAATAAATAATCATGTGATGGATAGTTAGTATCACAAGAAGATACCAGTACCTTCTGATATAGATATAGCAGAAAGAAAGGAGAAATGAATACTGTGTGCTTCTGCTGGCCCTCTTCTTCCCTCCCCCAACCATGGGTGAGGAGAGAGGTCATTCTGTCAAATGTGATTTCTGCAACTTCCCTTCCACACGCCCCTTCAGAGTGAAGAACTCCTGTTTTCAGAAAGCACTAAATTGTAAAGACGTTTAGAATTAAAGGGAAAAGAGGGTGGGCATGTAGCCAGTTGAGGCAACTTCCTCAGATACTGGGAAGAAATGGAGGCTGATACTTTCATCCCAGAGACCACCCACCACACGTCTTGAGCATGTGCAGCAGGTGCAAAGCCCTCACAAGGGATGTTCTGTGGATTGATTTCAAACACTCAAGAACCTAGGCTCTGCCCCAGAAAAGGCCTTCTGGCCAAAGTTGGCCCAGGAGTGGGCAGAAACCACCTCCAACTTGGTGGAGATGTGGTAGAGTGCCACCTGTGGTGACCACCCTGGACCAAAGCTCCAGGGGCTCAGTCCCTTTCAGATGACCTCGGGGAGTTGAGCCAGAAAATGGCAGTATTTCAGGTAAAATGATGACATGAATTCCTGACAGCAGATGAGCAGCATAGGGAGCTCAGAGCATGTGGCACTAGAGACAGAGGTGAAGGTGAAGGTGGAGGACCTCCACTCCCACAGTGGAAGTAAGGCTGACTTTGGCCGGAGCAGATTTTCTTTCCTCCCAACCCACCTTCAGGCCCTGGGGACTCGTGCAGCCTCAGTTACAAGAACAAATTCACTCCCATCAAGTGGTATAGACTCTAAACAAATCATTCTATGTCCTCTTGCAAACTAAAGGAAAAAATAGGAACGAACTGGCCCTTTTTCGGTGGCTCTTGCAAACACAAGACTCAAACCCATAGTCTCCTGCAGTTTTTAGCAATGAAGGCAAGCTTTTGCAAATAAATTAGACTATCTGAAGTAGTAAAGGGAAGTTAGAAGACCACAAAAAGATGGTTGCCAGGGAAATTCCTGGTCAGAGGAAGGTGTTGGGGCAGAACTCACATGCACTGCCTGTGAGCACAGGGGAGATGCTGACTGCTTTCTCAGTAGGAGGACAAACTTGGGGCTGGTTTCACACTAGATCTGGAGGGTCTGTCCTGTGGCCAGCGCTCATGCAAAGCCACAGATGCCAATGGACACAAATCGCTCTCTAAGTAGCTGGCATCATCTGAAGTAGGTACAGAGAGAACACATGTATGCTCAGTTGCTTCATCGTCCCTGACTCTTTGTAGCCCCATGGACTGTAGCCCTCCAGGCTCCTCTGTCCATGGGATTTCCCAGTCAAGCTCACTGGAGTGGGCTGTCATTTGCTCCTCCAGAGGATCTTCCCAACCCAAGGATCAAACCCAAGTCTCCTGCATTGGTAGGCAGATTCTTACCACTGACCAACCTGGGAAACCCTACAAAGAGAACAGAATAATCTTCAAAAATGTGTGCAGGCAAAATTGGCACATGGAGAGCATCACTGGTGTCCCCCTAGAGGAGGTGCCTGTGGTGGGAGGACGAGTCGATCTGATCCTGAGTGTGGCAGTGTCATGGGACTGTCATGGGAGCAAGTCAGGCAGGAGAGACAGAGATCGAAACAATCCCTTGAGACTGTAACAGATGGCATTGGCGAGCCCTCCTGTTTGCCTGGGGCAGCCCCCAAGTCCTGTCCTCTAACTATGAATAACAGTGTTTAGAGTGACAACACCGCCTATCATCCACTCAAGAGGAAAGGGGAGGCTATGCCATAATTATGCTGACGCAACAGGTACCAGCCATGGCTTTCAAGGAAAACTATAGTCAGTGGTCATCAGTAGATTTTTCTTTAATTAGGCACTTGTCCAATGGGGGAGATTTTAGGAGGGCAGTGCTAGGACCAGATATCTGGGGAGAAGGGCAAGACCTAGACAAGAAAGCTTGAGAACAGGCAACCAGCAGCTTAGAAGTAAAGCCAGCGAGACGTGGTACCTGGCCGGGTGCTGCAGATGAAGGGGTCCAGTGAGTGCCTGTCTCAGCAGAGAGTGGGTAGGGACACACTGGCCCGGGTGGGGCCACGGAGAAAGAACAGCTCCAGTGAGAAATGCTGAGTTCCAGGCAGCCTTGGGTCAGATGAGTCTGCCGTGATTTAAAGGGAAATACGGCCAGCAGGGCTGGGATGTCCTGTGTACACTTTAAATTCAGTGGAGAAATTAAGAACAAATAGAGATGAGGGGGAAACCTAGAAGCATATTGGAACTAGTTGAACCAAATGAAAATGCTGATAGCCATAGTCTTTAAGGACTCAGAAAAGAAAAGCAGGGTTTCCCCTGGTGGTCCAGTGGGTAAGGACACTGCCTTGCAGTGCAAGGGGCGCTGGTTCGATCCCTGGCCTGGGAAGATCCCAAATGCCGCGGAGCGGCTGGACCCATGTGTCCAATTACCGAGCCGGAGCTCTGGAGTGCGTGCGCCCAGAGCCGGCGCTCTGCGACGACAGATGCCACCGCGATGTGAGGCCCACAGGAGCCAAAGAACAAAGACAGATGAAAATAGAGAAATTAAAGGCCAATAGAAGTGGCCCGCCAGTTCCCCTCCCTCCCCAACCCGACCCCCACCCAAAATAAAAAAAAAAAGAAAAGAGAAGCAAAATGGTTCACCGTGTGCATCGCCCAGATTAACCCCCAAGCTCCACAGAGTTTACTTTCTTCATAAAGTAAAAGCCCTACTTTCTAACTGGATTTGAATGTACATTTTTAGGACATGATTTGGAGCACCATGTTTGTAAGATGGAATTGGAGGAAAGTGATGGAACTATTGATTCCCAATTATCTGTTGACATTTTCACTCGAAAAGAGCCTGCATTTAAAAAATCAACGTCCAACCATTTCACCTTTGCAGTGTTTCTTCCTTCCTGGCAAATGTCCACATAGCCATGCCTTTCACTCATCATGTGAATCTAGGTACATGTCATCACATATCTAAATTTTCTTTCAAAGGCAGCCTTTTCCTTTCTCAGATTTTTGGTAGGCAGGATTTTCTCAGCTTTCAGGAGAGCCAACAAAGAAGCAACTGCAACAAAGAGTCTGCCACCTAGGTGGTTGTGTCTGCTGTTATTCTGGCAACACACAAGCCCTAGGTATCAGAGCAGCTTTGGGCCTGAACTTATATCCTGTAATTTTTAAAATATTGAAAAACAGCTGATGGAAGGCCCTTGACCAATGTTTTTATGAAATATTTGGAGTTTTAGCTCACAAACAAGTCAGAGTGAACAACAAAAATGGAAATAAAACCCCAAAGACTGTTATATGTTAGTGCCAGACAAACATCCCCAGGAATAGTGCCAATGGTGTGTATTTATGTTTTAAATACACATTTTTAACTACATGAGGATATCTGAATATGTGGTTATACAAAGAGAAAAACACGCAGGAACTCCAGGAGGCATCCTTCATGTCAAACCCTATGTAAGTGGTGCCCCACTGTGTGTGATGGGTGATAGTGAAGAAATATACAATTATTCCAAGGTTTATTACCAAAGAAAATGTGTTTATTTGTAAATTGTCTGGGAAACTTAAAAAAAAAGAAACTAGTGACATAAAATGTTTCAATCACAGCAGAGTAAGGAAAAGCATCACCTCAGCACTTCGTCTCCCTTCATTCTGGAGATCGAGTCTGACACATGGTATTACCAGCCCTTCCAGCTTCCATACTCAGGGGTGGGAGCAGGCAGGAGGGTGACTGGAGATGGGAAGAAATGATGAACCTGACAGAGAAGCTGGGCTTGCTCCTGCTTCAGGAAAGATTCTGGACTTTCTGAACTTCTACGGGGTCTCTGTGAGATTACAGATGCTCCCCAAGCAGAAGGGCATTCATTAGTTGACAAAGCAAAGTTTTAGGTCTTGTTTTGCATGCAGCCAGGTGGTTCAGGCCCTTGTCTGGAAGCAAGGAAGGAGTAGCAAGTGTTATACTGAATGCTATTATTTTTCATATATTTTTAGATTGAAGAAGAGCTGTTTTACAAACATGTGTTAGTTTCAGATTCCTAACTGCATGAGGAGGTTGAGAGCTTGGTTGTTTGGAGGAAAATATGTGAGCGTCTTTCAAACCCTGGGGAAGGGTCTGGCATACCTGCTGTTGAGCAGGACATGCCTTGACTCGACTCTGAGACCACAATCTAATGTGGCTTGTCTTTGCCGGCAGGCTCTGTGGTAGGCAGGACAATGCCCCTCAAGGACGCTCACATCCTCCCCCCTGGACCAGGCTTCAATGGCAGAGACTTTGCAAGTGTGGTTCAGGCAAACAGCTGGAGGTGGGAAACTATCCTGCATTATTTGCTGGTTCTGATCTGATCAGGAGATTCTGGCCACTGGAAATGAAATGCGGGACAGCAGCCTGGCACCTTGCCAGTCCTTAGCTCTGCGCTGCTGTGTTTGGAGGCAGTGAGGTGGGGCCAAAGCCAAGGTGTGGGGGCATCTCTGGGAGCTGAGAGGGCAAGGAGACCTTGTTCCCAGGAGCGTCTGGAGGGATCAAGGTCCTGGCAGCCTCTTTACTCTGCCCCCTAGAACCGCAAGTAGATATGTTTGTGCTGCACTATAGCTCCTATAGTTCCTGTTTGCAGGAATCACCCAGGCCAGCCCCAGGACATGATCCCAGAAACCCCTTCCTGCTTCCCCATCCCCACAGAGAAGATACTAACAGCCATTCTGAGGTGACACCCCCCACCTCAGACTCGACATCTAGAGAGAAGCCCCTGGGGATTCTGCCTCATCCACCGAGTTGTGACCTTGAGTGAATGCCTGCACACAGGTGCATTAACTCCACAGTGTCCACGGGATGCCACCCACCTCAGGACACTGGTATGAGACACTGAAGGCCCTCCAGGAAGCTCTCAGGCCATGTAACCAATGACGTTTAAGAAGGACTGTCGTTCTGTCAACATTGTCTGACATTATGCATTAACTTTAGATCACTTCAGCTGTGGCTCCCCTTGTCTTAGGGTCAGTAAAGAAAATCACCACCTTGCACTGGAACCACCACCAACACAAAACACAGAGGAATAAGGGGAGTAACTGATGAGACTCTCGGTCTCCAGAACAGCCTTTGGGGTGAGATGCTCTTGTTACCACTGCAGGAGGGTCCAGTAGCCTGCTGGCGGTCTCACAGCGTCTCAGGGACAAAGTCAGGTCTGGGCTGTCTGCCTCTAACGCAAGAATGTTATTCTCCCTTCACCTGGACTCCAGCCTCACGATAATGTCGGTGGAGGCACATCAACATGTGATGTTTTATTATGCAGGGAAATGGAGAAATAGATCCGTATTCCCACTGCTTCCCTTCCCATCTGATCTGTGCACCTCCTCAGGTTGCTATGGAGATCAATGGGTCTATGAAGGGGCAATGCCTCTGCAAGAAATAAAGCACTGCTGCCATCCTTCAAATATTCAGATTCTTTTATGACATTTAGAAAATGTTTCCATAAAAAATGTAAAATTCTACCCCTAAAAATCTCCCTAGCTAATTAACTCATTTGGCTAGAACATACTCTTACTACCTTAGCACGCACACACACACATATGAAAACAGCTAAGTGTACATCAGTTAATATGCATGAAGTGTTTCTTATAGGGCCAGGCTCTGTGTGGGAGGCTTTAGGTACATTATTTCATTACATCATTACAATAAACCCAAGTGATACTGGGGGCAGGGGGTTGTTTTTAATTATTTCTATCCCGAAGATTAAAGAAGTGAGATTTAAAGTTCAGAAAATTCTTCCAAATCACACACATTGAGTTAAAGGTGAGACTTCGACACCTGCAGTCTGAATTTATAAACTTATAAATCCAAAGCCGAATCATGATATAGGCTTAGATTTATAAGCTTTATCTTCATATAAATCACTTACTGTTTAATTGCAACTTTAAGCTCTATCCTAGAAAAGATGTTGTATATATAATTACCATTGGTCCCAAGGGACCTGGCAAGATATTTTAAGCAGATAATTACGATTAATTAATCCTGTGGTGACTCGCAGTCAGAGCACGTATTCCAGTGCGATGTGTTGCGTGCATTTATTGCAAATGCTAGCATTAATTGTCCTTGTCCTGGTTGTAATGTGTGAAGTTGGGAAAGCTGGGACTGGAAACACCAGCTTCAATGTGGCAACATGAAGTCGTGCTCCTACAATAGTCCTCCTGGAAACTGTCTAAGAGAACCAAGACAGAGGAAAACAGAACTGGAAACTCCTTTAAAAATAGTCAAGGAAAGAGAGGTAAAGTAAAAACTAGTGGAGATGAACCTGGAAACTGTCTCAGGAGGGTCCAGTAGCCTGCTGGCGGTCTCACAGCGTCTCAGGGACAAAGTCAGGTCTGGGCTGTCTGCCTCTAACGCAAGAATGTTATTCTCCCTTCACCTGGACTCCAGCCTCACGATAATGTCGGTGGAGGCACATCAACATGTGATGTTTTATTATGCAGGGAAATGGAGAAATAGATCCGTATTCCCACTGCTTCCCTTCCCATCTGATCTGTGCACCTCCTCAGGTTGCTATGGAGATCAATGGGTCTATGAAGGGGCAATGCCTCTGCAAGAAATAAAGCACTGCTGCCATCCTTCAAATATTCAGATTCTTTTATGACATTTAGAAAATGTTTCCATAAAAAATGTAAAATTCTACCCCTAAAAATCTCCCTAGCTAATTAACTCATTTGGCTAGAACATACTCTTACTACCTTAGCACGCACACACACACATATGAAAACAGCTAAGTGTACATCAGTTAATATGCATGAAGTGTTTCTTATAGGGCCAGGCTCTGTGTGGGAGGCTTTAGGTACATTATTTCATTACATCATTACAATAAACCCAAGTGATACTGGGGCAGGGGTTGTTTTTAATTATTTCTATCCCGAAGATTAAAGAAGTGAGATTTAAAGTTCAGAAAATTCTTCCAAATCACACACATTGAGTTAAAGGTGAGACTTCGACACCTGCAGTCTGAATTTATAAACTTATAAATCCAAAGCCGAATCATGATATAGGCTTAGATTTATAAGCTTTATCTTCATATAAATCACTTACTGTTTAATTGCAACTTTAAGCTCTATCCTAGAAAAGATGTTGTATATATAATTACCATTGGTCCCAAGGGACCTGGCAAGATATTTTAAGCAGATAATTACGATTAATTAATCCTGTGGTGACTCGCAGTCAGAGCACGTATTCCAGTGCGATGTGTTGCGTGCATTTATTGCAAATGCTAGCATTAATTGTCCTTGTCCTGGTTGTAATGTGTGAAGTTGGGAAAGCTGGGACTGGAAACACCAGCTTCAATGTGGCAACATGAAGTCGTGCTCCTACAATAGTCCTCCTGGAAACTGTCTAAGAGAACCAAGACAGAGGAAAACAGAACTGGATAATCAATCTTCAGTGAAAATCAAGAGACTTAATTAAGAGACAGGGATCATGAAATACAAGGAAAGAGAGGTAAAAAGTAAAAACTAGTGGAGATGAACTAAAAGACATGTTGAGAAGTGCTGGGAGTTTCTTTAGAAGTCGCAGGACCACCCCTGAGCCTGGGAAACCATGTTTCCTGGCTCTGAGACCAGCGACCCCTCACTGTGTCAACGGCAGCATAGGTGTGGGGCTGACAAGAGCCAGGCCTCTGGTCTCTGGTGCCATCTTAACAAGCAGACAAGATGGACGAATGAGCAACTGCCAGAAAAGTCGTGATTTGAAACAACAATGTGATGGTAGAACAGGAGCGGGAGAGAGACTCTGCCACAATCAGCACTCAGGGGCCATTCTACCTGCACATGGAGAATGTGGCTGGAGGGTTCACACACACACACACACACACACATGAAACCCGGCGGATGAAGGAGAGCACCTGTGTGCTCAGAACACACAGCTTTTCCTCTTCCAACTATGAAGTTCTTGCCAAAAAGAAATCCCCAAATAATTTTAAACAATTTGTTTAGAAACAACTGACTTTGCTCAAAAGTGATCAAGGCAGGACTTCCCTGGTGGTCCAGTGGATAAGACTCTGTGCTTTCAAGCAGAGGGTATGGGCTTGATCCCTGATAGGGAAACTAAGATCTCACGTGTCACATGACATAGCCAAAAAAAATAACCATACTTCAATAAAATAATTTTTTTTTCAAAAGTGATCAAGGCTGGGCTTCCCCTGGTGGTCCAGTGGGTAAGGACACCGCCTTGCAGTGCAAGGAGCGCCGGTTCGATCCCTGGCCTGGGAAGATCCCACGTGCCGCAGAGCGGCTGGACCGATGTGTCCAATTACCGAGCCGGAGCTCTGGAGCGCATGCGCCCAGAGCCGGCGCTCTGCGACGAAGGATGCCACCGCGATGGGAGGCCCACACGGGCCAAAGAACAAAGACGGATGAAAATGGAGGAATGGAAGACCAATAGAAGTGGCCCGCCCACTCCCCTCCCTCCCCAACCCAACCCCCGCCCAAAATAAATAAAATAATAATAAAAA
The DNA here is from genome assembly GCA_022376925.1 of Tragulus kanchil. NCBI lineage: Eukaryota > Metazoa > Chordata > Mammalia > Artiodactyla > Tragulidae > Tragulus > Tragulus kanchil. The sequence goes on from JAIOJX010000002.1 coordinate 41,000,451, forward strand.
AAAAGTGATCAAGGCTATAGAAAGGAATAAACACAGAAATATTCTACAAGAAATAAAGGCATCTTATAAACAAAGTGTCCAGGACTACACCACCACAACAAAAATGTTACCAAGGAGCTGACGAAAATTTCAACCAAATATAGTGCCATGAATAAAAATAGAAAGAAAGGAAGGAAGAAAATAAAATATAGCCTCTGTAAAACAGGATCAAAAAACAGAAGTAAAAGATCTGAGAGTGCTATCGAGATTTAACAAAAGAGATGAAACAGAATCAACAAACATGAAAGAAAACAATTAAAATCATTATGGCAATGAAGACCAAATTAGTTTAAAGAAGAGCAAAAGTTACAGAAACTGGCAGGGGAGGAAAGAGAGAAGCAAGCAAATGAAATGGAAACACGTTACATGGGACATGGAAGTTAGGACAGTGAAAATGGAAGGTCAGGGAGCTCCAAAAACACTTGGCTTCATGAAAGCCATGAGAAATACCATAAAAATGGTCAATTCAACTCTTTCAGAACTTTGTAAATGAACCAACAGTTTGCAACAATCCAGAACATTTCTTTAAAAAAATGAATATTGGTAAGAACGTGAATTGTGACGTTTATTCCCATCGACCTCTCCTCAGTTCTGTTTGAGCCCTGAACACACCAGCCCTCATGGTGAAAGCCAGCAGCCTTCCTCAGCTCCACATCCATTCTTCAAAGCTGGACCACCTCAGAGCAACGCCCACAGAGTCCTCGGGGAAAGGATCACGGTCCAAGGATTTCAGGCACTGCCAGGCAGTGCAAGCGCAAAGAAGGAATTAAAAACAAACATGCAGGCTGAAACTGCCCAGGGAGCCTTGTTCCTGCAAGTTATTCTTCAGCAAACTCTCAGAGAATGAACCTCGGCCAACCAATTAGTGAATTAAATTATTATGGCAAAATTCCAGCGTTGAGAATCAAGGACGTGAATTGTTTGACCAAAGCCTGAAATACATATGTTGACTATAGTTACAGGGAAAAAATGTAGAATGTATAAGGCTTGCCAATGCAGAAATATTATAAAATTGCTAAAATTGGAAAGAGAAAGAATGTAGGAGTTTCTAGGCAACTCTGGTTTTCTCTATTTTTAAAACTAGCTGATTGACAGACATACAGTTGAATACTGCTAAGCCATATGGTAGCAGTATAGGTATATTTGAAGTTACAAAGATAAACAAAAGAAAATAGTATAATCAGTTAAATACATTTGGTGGAAAAGAGAGGAGAAAGTAATTGTACCAAGGTATATAATCCTCTTTCTTAATTCCTAATTTTCAAGATACTATATTATATAGACAATCATTCAACTCAGAACTTGATCTGAATGGGAGGTTTTTTGTAATCTCTTCTGCCCTTTGTGATCATACACCATTGACATTCTCAGTTCTGGGTGCTGGCCTGTGATGCATGGGCAAGCACTCATACCATCACTCTAAAGCTCTAAAAATCCGAGGTTTTGCTGAAGGAAGATTTCTATAAACCCCAGTATTGTATAGAGTAGAGAACAAATAAGTATTACCTAAAGAGTTTTAACAGCATCTTTAAGAGTTGTGATCGTCTTAGCTAACCATTAGGGCATGGAGTCATATAGAGCAGAATTTTAAGGAGGAAATTCAGTGAGCCAGACAGATGTAAAGTTTATTTTAAAATCTATGAAAATAGAAGCCATAGTACAACGCATGAGCTAAGAAATGATAGTGAACATGTGTACTGTAAATAAATAAATGTAAATGGGTTAAGCTCATATGCTAAAAGAATAAAAATTAGAATTTAAGGTAAATCTAACTTAAGTGGTAGGTAAGCAATATCTATCAAACAGAGAACATTCAAATTCAAACATTCAAAACGTTCCAGACAAATGAAGGTAAACAAAACTATAGGTATTGTAACCTTAATAAAATAAGTGACTGAATTCAGAATTGTAAGTAAGTAAATAAGTATCTGTTACATAGGCACTTTACAGTGACATTGAACTCCTTTTATTTTTATGTCTAGTCAGTGAATTCAGGTTAGGTCTTGTTGTAAAGTCTCAGCAAACTGGGGGCTCCCGTGGGTACCACCCAGGTGTGTGCTCCCCAGAGAAGGCAGCTGCATCTCAGACACCCTAAGAGAAAGAGACCAGGACATCAGCCAAAGGTGTGAGAGCAAAACTCTCCCCTGGCTGACCCACTGGGGTCAGTAGCTCAAAACCACTATGTGTGACGGGAAAGGACAATGTGTAACCTTAAATACTCAAAGCTTTAAAATTTTCATATGGAATTAAAATAAGCTCCAGCTGAAAAATTAAAAAATGTAACAACAAAACAAATATAAGGAAAGCAAAATGAGAGATCATACAAGTGCAAATACTTTTTACTTCAAGATCATTATAGACAGGGTAGAACTAAAAATACTAATGCTCGCGAGTTAACTGTGATAAATAATGACATATACAAATGTTTGCCACCCAGTGGAGAAAAAAAAATTAAATATTTTAAAATAAGAAGTATCATGATGGAAGGCTTCCCTGGTGGTCCAGAGGGTAGAGAGTTCACCTTGCAGTGCTAGGGGCACCGGTTCGATCCCTGGCCTGGGAGGATCCCACGTACCATGGAGCAGCTGGACCGGTGTGTCCAATTACAAGCCAGCACTCTGGAATACATGTGCCCAGAGCCACTGCTCTGCAAAGACAGGCCACTGCAATGGGAGGCCCACACAGGCCAAAGAATGAAAAAAAAGGATGAAAATAAATATAAAAATAAAAGAGGCATGAAGAGCCTGGAGGGGTGGGATGGGGGGTATATACACATGACTAATCTGGGATCAGACATATCTGTAAATAACAAAACTCTGTATAAGTAAAAAGTAAAATAAAAGTTTAAAAAAATATATATATATACACACACACACACACACACACACACACACACACAAAAAAAAGAGGCATGAAGGGGGAAAATATTTTTTTAAATCCTAAAAAAAGAGAGAGAAATATTATGATGGGGATAGTATGACAACCCTTCAGATTAAAAGAATTCCAAGAGGTTATTTTGATCGGTTTTATGAAAATAAATGTGACAGCCTGTATGAGCTGGGTAAGGATGGTGAAAGGAGGAGAGAGACGCAGACACTGTTCTGAGAGCTGCCCCTCCCCTCCAGCAACCTCACCCTGCTTCTAAATGGCTTTCCAGTAGTTTTACTGGATGATTACACTAGATCATTAGGAACAGATCACGCTAATGCCTTTAACCTCTTCCAGAGCTTAGAAAAAGAAAGAAATATTGAAAATCCTTTTCAGGACATAAGGCCAACATTAAAACAAGATCCATTATTCCAAAACCCCCCCCTGGGGTCAGTAGTTTGTGACGGGAAAGGACAATGTGTAACCTTAAATACTCAAAGCTTTAAAATTTTCATATGGAATTAAAATAAGCTCCAGCTGAAAAATTAAAAAATGTAACAACAAAACAAATATAAGGAAAGCAAAATGAGAGATCATACAAGTGCAAATACTTTTACTTCAAGATCATTATAGACAGGGTAGAACTAAAAATACTAATGCTCGCGAGTTAACTGTGATAAATAATGACATATACAAATGTTTGCCACCCAGTGGAGAAAAAAAAATTAAATATTTTAAAATAAGAAGTATCATGATGGAAGGCTTCCCTGGTGGTCCAGAGGGTAGAGAGTTCACCTTACAGTGCTAGGGGCACCGGTTCGATCCCTGGCCTGGGAGGATCCCACGTACCATGGAGCAGCTGGACCGGTGTGTCCAATTACAAGCCAGCACTCTGGAATACATGTGCCCAGAGCCACTGCTCTGCAAAGACAGGCCACTGCAATGGGAGGCCCACACAGGCCAAAGAATGAAAAAAAAGGATGAAAATAAATATAAAAATAAAAGAGGCATGAAGAGCCTGGAGGGGTGGGATGGGGGGTATATACACATGACTAATCTGGGATCAGACATATCTGTAAATAACAAAACTCTGTATAAGTAAAAAGTAAAATAAAAGTTTAAAAAAATATATATATATACACACACACACACACACACACACACACACACACACACACACAAAAAAAAGAGGCATGAAGGGGGAAAATATTTTTTTAAATCCTAAAAAAAGAGAGAGAAATATTATGATGGGGATAGTATGACAACCCTTCAGATTAAAAGAATTCCAAGAGGTTATTTTGATCGGTTTTATGAAAATAAATGTGACAGCCTGTATGAGCTGGGTAAGGATGGTGAAAGGAGGAGAGAGACGCAGACACTGTTCTGAGAGCTGCCCCTCCCCTCCAGCAACCTCACCCTGCTTCTAAATGGCTTTCCAGTAGTTTTACTGGATGATTACACTAGATCATTAGGGAACAGATCACGCTAATGCCTTTAACCTCTTCCAGAGCTTAGAAAAAGAAAGAAATATTGAAAATCCTTTTCAGGACATAAGGCCAACATTAAAACAAGACTCCAAAATTATATCACAAGGGAGAAAATTATAGATCAATTTTATAATTAAATGAACTGAGTCATACGCTCATAGATTAAAATTAACTCCATAGACTTTGAAACACACTTGAAACATTATCATCCATTCTTCTTTCTAAAAAGCTCTTAAATATAGAAATAGGTGCATTCTTTAAAGTCTATCTAATGATGAACCCCAAATTTTGCAAGAAGCTCAGTGAAAAAGCCTTTGACATTCCAGTTACAGCCACGGCAAGGCCAGATTCTGACCACCACCCAAGGGTCCTTGTGCTGGAGGTTGGGGTGTCACCAAGGACACAACGTTCCCTCCCCAGCTTGCTTAGTTCACCTGCGAAGGTCATTTTACTTGGCACTGATCTGGATATACCAACCAACACAACTGGACAGAAGGAAGAAATGGGATATAAAAACCAGGAAGTAGAAGGTAAAATAATGGTTTATATGCAGATTTTATGACTATTCATTACTAATTTAAAAATCAACTGAAAAACTATTACCTAGATAGAAAATTGTATATGGAAATCATTAGTCTACAATACACAAGCCCAAGCAGTTAGAAGATGGGAGGAAACACATTATAAAACATCTAGGTGGGGCTTCCCTGGTGGTCAGTGGGTAAGGACACCACCTTGCAGTGCAAGGGGCGCCGGTTCGAACCCTGGCCTGGGAAGATCCCACGTGCCGCGGAGCGGCTGGACCGATGCGTCCAAATACTGAGCCGGAGCTCTGAAGCGCATGCACCCAGAGCGGCTGGACCAGAGGCCATCGGTGGGAGCCTCCACATGAAATTGAGGGATAGTATGACAACCCTTCAGATTAAAAGAATTCCAAGAGGTTATTTTGATCGGTTTTATGAAAATAAATGTGACAGCCTGTATGAGCTGGGTAAGGATGGTGAAAGGAGGAGAGAGACGCAGACACTGTTCTGAGAGCTGCCCCTCCCCTCCAGCAACCTCACCCTGCTTCTAAATGGCTTTCCAGTAGTTTTACTGGATGATTACACTAGATCATTAGGGAACAGATCACGCTAATGCCTTTAACCTCTTCCAGAGCTTAGAAAAAGAAAGAAATATTGAAAATCCTTTTCAGGACATAAGGCCAACATTAAAACAAGACTCCAAAATTATATCACAAGGGAGAAAATTATAGATCAATTTTATAATTAAATGAACTGAGTCATACGCTCATAGATTAAAATTAACTCCATAGACTTTGAAACACACTTGAAACATTATCATCCATTCTTCTTTCTAAAAAGCTCTTAAATATAGAAATAGGTGCATTCTTTAAAGTCTATCTAATGATGAACCCCAAATTTTGCAAGAAGCTCAGTGAAAAAGCCTTTGACATTCCAGTTACAGCCACGGCAAGGCCAGATTCTGACCACCACCCAAGGGTCCTTGTGCTGGAGGTTGGGGTGTCACCAAGGACACAACGTTCCCTCCCCAGCTTGCTTAGTTCACCTCGAAGGGCATTTTACTTGGCACGGATCTGGATATACCAACCAACACAACTGGACAGAAGGAAGAAATGGGATATAAAAACCAGGAAGTAGAAGGTAAAATAATGGTTTATATGCAGATTTTATGACTATTCATTACTAATTTAAAAATCAACTGAAAAACTATTACCTAGATAGAAAATTGTATATGGAAATCATTAGTCTACAATACACAAGCCCAAGCAGTTAGAAGATGGGAGGAAACACATTATAAAACATCTAGGTGGGGCTTCCCTGGTGGTCAGTGGGTAAGGACACCACCTTGCAGTGCAAGGGGCGCCGGTTCGAACCCTGGCCTGGGAAGATCCCACGTGCCGCGGAGCGGCTGGACCGATGCGTCCAAATACTGAGCCGGAGCTCTGAAGCGCATGCACCCAGAGCCGGTGCTCTGTGACAACAGAGGCCATCGCGATGGGAGGTCCACATGGGCCAAAGAACAAAGATGGATGAAAATGGACAAATGAAAGACCAGTAGAAGTGGCCCGCCTGCTCCAATCCCTCCCCACCCTACCCCACTCAAATAAATAAATAAATAAATCTTAAAAAAAAAAAATTATCTAGGGGGCTTCCCTGGTGGTCCAGTGGGTAAGGACACCGCCTTGCAGTGCAAGGGGCTCCAGTTCCATTCCTGGCCTAGGAAGATCCCACGTGCCGCGGAGCGGCTGGACTGATGTGTCCAATTACCGAGCCGGAGCTCTGGAGCACATGTGCCCAGAGCCGGTGCTCTGCGACAACAGAGGCCACCACGATGGGAGGCCCACATGGGCCAAAGAACAAAAAAGATGGATGAAAATAGATAAATGAAAGACCAATAGAAGTGGCCCACTCGCCCCCCTCCCACCACCCCCAAAATAAATAAATAAATAAACCTTTAAAAAAAAAAAACATCTAGGAACACAACCAGCTCCCCAGGCACACATCAACTTGAGGGAAATTTTGAAATGGAGCTGAGATGCAAATGAAGCCTTCAGCAATGGAAAACCACACTTAATCTCGGGAGGAATTATTAATTTAATAAGAGTGATCATCTTCCTTAAATTAATCTTGAAAGCTAATGCAGTCACAATAGAATAGCAACATTTTGGAAAATAGTAAGGGGTAAAACGCCAACTTTTCAAATTTTATGTGGCGATATTTTAAAAAGTAAAAATAGGAGGTTTCTGAAGAGAAATAGTACAGAGGGAAAGGTTTCTGCCTCTTGGGAAGGTAGAGGAGGTGTATCCCTCCCGTGAGTAAAACTAAAAGCCCTGACATTATGTGCGAAACATGGACAGTCATCTCTGAGAAGAATGCCTGGGCCCTCAGAGCCAAGGAAGGACATGGGGCTGACTTCCTGGGTGCATTAGTCTACAATACACAAGCCCAAGCAGTTAGAAGATGGGAGGAAACACATTATAAAACATCTAGGTGGGGCTTCCTGGGAAGACCCACGGGTGGCCAAGATCCGTGCTGAGCGGCTGGACCGATGCGTCCAAATACTGAGCCGGAGCTCTGAAGCGCATGCACCCAGAGCCGGTGCTCTGTGACAACAGAGGCCATCGCGATGGGAGGTCCACATGGGCCAAAGAACAAAGATGGATGAAAATGGACAAATGAAAGACCAGTAGAAGTGGCCCGCCTGCTCCAATCCCTCCCCACCCTACCCCACTCAAATAAATAAATAAATAAATCTTAAAAAAAAAAAATTATCTAGGGGGCTTCCCTGGTGGTCCAGTGGGTAAGGACACCGCCTTGCAGTGCAAGGGGCTCCAGTTCCATTCCTGGCCTAGGAAGATCCCACGTGCCGCGGAGCGGCTGGACTGATGTGTCCAATTACCGAGCCGGAGCTCTGGAGCACATGTGCCCAGAGCCGGTGCTCTGCGACAACAGAGGCCACCACGATGGGAGGCCCACATGGGCCAAAGAACAAAAAAGATGGATGAAAATAGATAAATGAAAGACCAATAGAAGTGGCCCACTCGCCCCCCTCCCACCACCCCCAAAATAAATAAATAAATAAACCTTTAAAAAAAAAAAACATCTAGGAACACAACCAGCTCCCCAGGCACACATCAACTTGAGGGAAATTTTGAAATGGAGCTGAGATGCAAATGAAGCCTTCAGCAATGGAAAACCACACTTAATCTCGGGAGGAATTATTAATTTAATAAGAGTGATCATCTTCCTTAAATTAATCTTGAAAGCTAATGCAGTCACAATAGAATAGCAACATTTTGGAAAATAGTAAGGGGTAAAACGCCAACTTTTCAAATTTTATGTGGCGATATTTTAAAAAGTAAAAATAGGAGGTTTCTGAAGAGAAATAGTACAGAGGGAAAGGTTTCTGCCTCTTGGGAAGGTAGAGGAGGTGTATCCCTCCCGTGAGTAAAACTAAAAGCCCTGACATTATGTGCGAAACATGGACAGTCATCTCTGAGAAGAATGCCTGGGCCCTCAGAGCCAAGGAAGGACATGGGGCTGACTTCCCTGGGTGTTATTTCTCCCTAATGCATCCTAAGGGCTTCCCTGGTGGCTCAGTGGTAAAGAATCTGTCTGCCAATGCAGGAGATACAGGTTCAATGCCTGGGTCCCTGGTCAGAATTAGGGGCTGAAAAACAAGAAGTGCATTTTAATTTAACATGAGTAGCTTTTGCCATTTGAGGAGGGAGAAGAAAATCATCTCCCCAAGGGGAAAACCCATACAAACTCCAGGTCTTCCTTCAGCGTCTGCAGCCGGCTGGCTGTGCATGTCCAGCCCCTAACTCTTTTTATTTGAAACAACTTCTGCACCTCACATGATCCTGAGTCCAGAATCGTCCACATGCTCTCAGAGTCCATTGAGTTCTTCAGGCTGAAGGACAACTACAGGGAAACATAGTATTAACAGCTGCACATAGTACATAGTAGCTTGTTTCCTGAGTTTGGGGAGAGGGATGGTTGCAGTTCAGGCCAGTCTAAGAAAGTGCTACTTTACACATCAATCATGAGTCTCCAGGAGCCATAGCAGAGAATAAATCCCCAGGCCCAGGCCACAACTCGGGATACTTGATTTCAGATTCCTGGAGATAGAGCCCTCGTGTCTGCATCTTACTCCCCACACGATTCTTAGATACGCCAAATTTTAAGAATTGCAAGGCTACAGTTTTACTAAGATAAATAGCTACCTCTTTAGACAACGTCCAAAGGTCTTGTGAAGTTTTTAGACTTTTGTAATATATATCCAGCCTCTGTCACCTGTCCTTTCAATCACTTACCATGGGTAATGCATATGCTCCAGCCTCTGTGTCACAATAGAATAGCAACATTTTGGAAAATAGGAAGGGGGAAAACGCCAACTTTTCAAATTTTATGTGGCGATATTTTAAAAAGTAAAAATAGGAGGTTTCTGAAGAGAAATAGTACAGAGGGAAAGGTTTCTGCCTCTTGGGAAGGTAGAGGAGGTGTATCCCTCCCGTGAGTAAAACTAAAAGCCCTGACATTATGTGCGAAACATGGACAGTCATCTCTGAGAAGAATGCCTGGGCCCTCAGAGCCAAGGAAGGACATGGGGCTGACTTCCCTGGGTGTTATTTCCCCCTAATGCATCCTAAGGGCTTCCCTGGTGGCTCAGTGGTAAAGAATCTGTCTGCCAATGCAGGAGATACAGGTTCAATGCCTGGGTCCCTGGTCAGAATTAGGGGCTGAAAAACAAGAAGTGCATTTTAATTTAACATGAGTAGCTTTTGCCATTTGAGGAGGGAGAAGAAAATCATCTCCCCAAGGGGAAAACCCATACAAACTCCAGGTCTTCCTTCAGCGTCTGCAGCCGGCTGGCTGTGCATGTCCACCCCCTAACTCTTTTTATTTGAAACAACTTCTGCACCTCACATGATCCTGAGTCCAGAATCGTCCACATGCTCTCAGAGTCCATTGAGTTCTTCAGGCTGAAGGACAACTACAGGGAAACATAGTATTAACAGCTGCACATAGTACATAGTAGCTTGTTTCCTGAGTTTGGGGAGAGGGATGGTTGCAGTTCAGGCCAGTCTAAGAAAGTGCTACTTTACACATCAATCATGAGTCTCCAGGAGCCATAGCAGAGAATAAATCCCCAGGCCCAGGCCACAACTCGGGATACTTGATTTCAGATTCCTGGAGATAGAGCCCTCGTGTCTGCATCTTACTCCCCACACGATTCTTAGATACGCCAAATTTTAAGAATTGCAAGGCTACAGTTTTACTAAGATAAATAGCTACCTCTTTAGACAACGTCCAAAGGTCTTGTGAAGTTTTTAGACTTTTGTAATATATATCCAGCCTCTGTCACCTGTCCTTTCAATCACTTACCATCAGAGAAGCTACAATTGCCACTTGAAGAAAGCAGTGCTTCACAGAAACACTGTGAATAACAAATTACAGTAACTAGCTGGAGAGAACTCGATATGTTGCAATTCAGTATTTCCTAGCATATTGAAATTTAATATGTTTAGAATGCTGAAAGAAGGAAGAGTCTGGAATTCTGTAAATGGTGGTTTCCAAAAGGAAAATACTTGACCTGGAATTAATTGGCCAGTTACAGATTGGTTAAACTTTTTAAACATATTTAAGAAAAAGTAATTCACCCCTTAGTTTCCCAAATTCCTCTTACTCTTCTACAGTGTTGCTGGGAATGAAGTCTACTTTGCTGTTGGTTTAGGATTCGACTCCCATGGAGTCCAGACTTCAGACTTCTTTCAGCTCTCCCATTCACCATCAGACAGACTCAGATGAGTGCTCACTTCAGGGACAGCCCTGAACAGAGTCAGCCTGCTGCAGCCCGGAGTAAGGATGCTCTGTGCCCAAGGGGGCACCTGGTCTCTTCCAGGATGCTCAGCAGCATGAGAGGAGGCAGAAGGAGGGTGAGCATCAGAATACATCTGGTGACAAAGGACAAGCAACATGATCCATCTACTTGGGGGGCTTCACCGTCTCTTCTCATGGTGAAATTTATCTTGAAATCTGAAGACGAATATCTCCCTCAAAGAGGTTTTTGAAGACTACACAAATATTTTCAAAGGGAGTTTACTTGAAAATAGGAAGCTTATTCTCTCTTCCTTGCAAAGGAATTTCAGCATCCTAACCTTTGCTTGAGTTGACATGCAAAACATAGTTCTCAAAACCACTCATTTATTAATTCAAAAACCTCTGCTAAGCATGTAAAAAGGATAAAATATTTATGAAGCTCACACTCCATGACTCTTAGTCAAATAATTACTATAGTGCAGAGGATTTAATATAACTTCTGTTTACAACCTGGAGGCAAATAAGTTTCAGTATATCTAATGAAAAAATTAGGAAGCAAAACTTTCACGTTCCACCTGTGCTAGATAGAGGGCTTCCCTGGTGGCTCAGATGGTAAAGAATCCTCCTGCAATGCAGAGACCTGGGCTTAATCCCAGGGTTGGGAAGATCCCCTGGAGAAGGGAATGGCAACCCATTCCAGTTTTCTTGCCTGGAGAATTCCATGGACCAAGAAGCCTGGCGAGCTACAGTCAATGGGGTCACAAAGAGTCAGACACAACTGAGTGACTAATACACATCACTATACTAGTCTTAAATAATGCAGATCCTTTTTTCTGCATATTGAAATTTAATATGTTTAGAATGCTGAAAGAAGGAAGAGTCTGGAATTCTGTAAATGGTGGTTTCCAAAAGGAAAATACTTGACCTGGAATTAATTGGCCAGTTACAGATTGGTTAAACTTTTTAAACATATTTAAGAAAAAGTAATTCACCCCTTAGTTTCCCAAATTCCTCTTACTCTTCTACAGTGTTGCTGGGAATGAAGTCTACTTTGCTGTTGGTTTAGGATTCGACTCCCATGGAGTCCAGACTTCAGACTTCTTTCAGCTCTCCCATTCACCATCAGACAGACTCAGATGAGTGCTCACTTCAGGGACAGCCCTGAACAGAGTCAGCCTGCTGCAGCCCGGAGTAAGGATGCTCTGTGCCCAAGGGGGCACCTGGTCTCTTCCAGGATGCTCAGCAGCATGAGAGGAGGCAGAAGGAGGGTGAGCATCAGAATACATCTGGTGACAAAGGACAAGCAACATGATCCATCTACTTGGGGGGCTTCACCGTCTCTTCTCATGGTGAAATTTATCTTGAAATCTGAAGACGAATATCTCCCTCAAAGAGGTTTTTGAAGACTACACAAATATTTTCAAAGGGAGTTTACTTGAAAATAGGAAGCTTATTCTCTCTTCCTTGCAAAGGAATTTCAGCATCCTAACCTTTGCTTGAGTTGACATGCAAAACATAGTTCTCAAAACCACTCATTTATTAATTCAAAAACCTCTGCTAAGCATGTAAAAAGGATAAAATATTTATGAAGCTCACACTCCATGACTCTTAGTCAAATAATTACTATAGTGCAGAGGATTTAATATAACTTCTGTTTACAACCTGGAGGCAAATAAGTTTCAGTATATCTAATGAAAAAATTAGGAAGCAAAACTTTCACGTTCCACCTGTGCTAGATAGAGGGCTTCCCTGGTGGCTCAGATGGTAAAGAATCCTCCTGCAATGCAGAGACCTGGGCTTAATCCCAGGGTTGGGAAGATCCCCTGGAGAAGGGAATGGCAACCCATTCCAGTTTTCTTGCCTGGAGAATTCCATGGACCAAGAAGCCTGGCGAGCTACAGTCAATGGGGTCACAAAGAGTCAGACACAACTGAGTGACTAATACACATCACTATACTAGTCTTAAATAATGCAGATCCTTTTTTTCTGAATAAATGAAATATGCATTTGTTATAAGGAAATGATTTCCAATTTATTTAAAGGTTGAATAACAGTTGTTTGAAGTGCTTAGTCTGTTAGCAACACACCCTACCTACCCCTCAATCTCTTGAGAACCAAGTAATTATATTGTAACAAGAAAAAATTTTCAGATGCCAAAACTGAAATGCAGTTTTCTAAATTATTGCAGAAGGAGAGTGATTGTGTAACACTCTGTTTTCCTAGTTGATACAATCTAGTTGTATGTTTTTTAAAAGAAACTAGAAAAAGAAAAACGAACAATAGCACTTCATGTGTTCAATTGGCGTGAGAGGAAGAAGACGATTTCTGAGGCTGGAGACCCTGGTGGGAAGGGTGTCATGTGACTTTATTTCATGCTGTGGCTGCACCGTGTGACCCTGGATGTTCACAGACCACAGATGTGTTTAATAAGGAAGCTCAGGACCCAGGCCCCACCATTTCTCATCCCGAGCCAGAAACAGCACTGTAGACAGTTCAACCTCCACGTGGTAAACAGCAAACTCGTCCAGAGCAGCTGTCCCTAATGACGGCGTCATGGGACACACGGGACAGCGTGGTCAGTCACAATCTGATGTCTGCTGGAGTGCTTTCCACAGACCACTCATTTTTAAAATGCTAAGCATGTAAAAGGATAAAATATTTATGAAGCTCACACTCCATGACTCTTAGTCAAATAATTACTATAGTGCAGAGGATTTAATATAACTTCTGTTTACAACCTGGAGGCAAATAAGTTTCAGTATATCTAATGAAAAAATTAGGAAGCAAAACTTTCACGTTCCACCTGTGCTAGATAGAGGGCTTCCCTGGTGGCTCAGATGGTAAAGAATCCTCCTGCAATGCAGAGACCTGGGCTTAATCCCAGGGTTGGGAAGATCCCCTGGAGAAGGGAATGGCAACCCATTCCAGTTTTCTTGCCTGGAGAATTCCATGGACCAAGAAGCCTGGCGAGCTACAGTCAATGGGGTCACAAAGAGTCAGACACAACTGAGTGACTAATACACATCACTATACTAGTCTTAAATAATGCAGATCCTTTTTTTCTGAATAAATGAAATATGCATTTGTTATAAGGAAATGATTTCCAATGTATTTAAAGGTTGAATAACAGTTGTTTGAAGTGCTGAGTCTGTTAGCAACACATCATACCTACCCCCTCAATCTCTTGAGAACCAAGTAATTATATTGTAACAAGAAAAAAAATTTTCAGATGCCAAAACTGAAATGCAGTTTTCTAAATTATTGCAGAAGGAGAGTGATTGTGTAACACTCTGTTTTCCTAGTTGATACAATCTAGTTGTATGTTTTTAACAGAAACTAGAAAAAGAAAAACGAACAATAGCACTTCATGTGTTCAATTGGCGTGAGAGGAAGAAGACGATTTCTGAGGCTGGAGACCCTGGTGGGAAGGGTGTCATGTGACTTTATTTCATGCTGTGGCTGCACCGTGTGACCCTGGATGTTCACAGACCACAGATGTGTTTAATAAGGAAGCTCAGGACCCAGGCCCCACCATTTCTCATCCCGAGCCAGAAACAGCACTGTAGACAGTTCAACCTCCACGTGGTAAACAGCAAACTCGTCCAGAGCAGCTGTCCCTAATGACGGCGTCATGGGACACACGGGGACAGCGTGGTCAGTCACAATCTGATGTCTGCTGGAGTGCTTTCCACAGAGCTGGCGCTTCCCCCTCAGGACCCAGTCCCTGGCCACCCTCTCCGTGAGTCCTCTCCTGACCACACCATTGAAGCGGCTCTGCCTCCACCTCTGTCTGTCCCAGTGGCTCTTCAACAAAACACCTTGTTTTATCTCTATTATAGCACTTACCACTATAGGAAACTATTTTCCATGTTGATTTAGTGTTCACTCTTCTCTGTTGCAACATGACACTTCTTGGGCAGGGCCCAGCTCTAGCTGAAGAAGCAGGGCTATTCATCTGACAAGTATTTATTGTTATGTCAGAAGCTGGGGGTAAAATGTTGAGGAGAGCAGACATGATCCTTGTCCTCGTGTGGTTTACGATGCTGTGGAGAAAAGACACAGCACGACACGTGTAAAATTATAACCAGGGTGAGTGCTGAGAAGGAGAGAAACACAGGCTGTTGGAGCCTATGATGGAAAATCTAATTAGTTGAGTAGATCGGAGAAGCTTTCTCCAGGGAAGAGGCTTTTGAGCTAAGATTTAAAAGACACGTGGACGTGAATCAAGTGAAGAGAGTGGAGCTGTGGGAGCTTCAGGACAGGGGAAGATGATGCCAGAGCAGGGACAGAAGTATGACTGAAGGACTGGACTACCAGGTACTGGGCTGAGAGCCGGGAGCCCGTGGTGGGCTCTGTATGGCTGGAACTTGCAGGGGTAGGGGGTGGCTTCCCCCCGAATGAAATGGAATCCTCAAATGTTGTGGGGCGTGCGTCTGTCTGTGCGTGTGTTCACAGAGAACAACCAGAGTTGTATTCTGTGAAGATGGCCGTGTCTTACCTACAGAGGAGATTTAGAGAGGGCACAGGTGGACCCTGCAGGAAGTCCTGGCAGTGCCCTTGGGAGACATGATCACAGTTTGGACTCAGGCAGTGATGGTGGAAAAGAAATGAGTGGGCAGATCCTAGAAACACACTGAGTGAGATATCAAAAGGGCTTGGTGCTGAATCAGTCGTACAGGAGCCTCACCTGCCTGGGCATCGGGGTGAGTGAGTGGAGCAGGCAGGCTCTAAGGAGGAGGAGCTCCAGGAGACAGTTGGACCTTCGAGCGTGTGACTGGAGGTGGGGAGTGGATCAGTTAGAACTGCTTCCATTTCCTGAATGTCTGTGCATTAGGGCTTAGCTCTACTCTGTTCAACCTGAACAATTATTTATCCTCACTTTCTAATAGACCAATGGGATTCTGTCATTTTGTTTCTAACAACCCTAACCTCCACAAGATGTACAAAGCATCAAATAAGCCTCAGCTGCAGTGGGAGGACTTCGGAGGGAGTTGAAGAACTGCCTGTTGGCGGCTTCATCGATAGCAGATATGGGGCCAACAGCATGGAACCTGCTTTCGCAATCCTTTTTAAAAAGGTTAGTGGAACCTCAACATGATACTTCACAGAAACTGAGGAGAAATTGTCAGAACATTGTTTCATTTAATACCAACATCCAGGCCCAATCAAACAGTGTTTTGTAAATCACATTAGAATGATCATAGCACATTTCAGATCAGATGGACACCCCTGTGACATAATTACCGTTTTGTATTATCTCCCCAGCCGACAGCAAAACCAGGCAGGCAATGTTTTAACTAAAACAACAGTTAGGTTGAGACCTACATCTGAGGTACTGTTTAAAGACAGCCCCAAAGTGTCTGAACCTGTGAGAAAATTAAATTAGGAGCAATTGCCTAGAATTTACCTAGAAGACATCCTGTTCCCTTCAGTTCCATCATCCTCATGCTGTGTGTGCTGTGCTCAGTCGTGTTCTACTCTTGTGTGACCCCCTGGACGGTAGCCCACCAGGCTCCTCTGTCCATGGGATTTCCCAGGCAAGAATACTGGAGTGGGTTGCCATGCCCTCCTCCAGGGGATCTTCCTGACCCAGAGACTGAACCTGCGTCTCCTATGTCTTCTGCATTGGTAGGCAGATTCTTTACCACTGATCTGCCTGGGAAACCCCACACATATCACAAACTGCTTAAGAGAAAAGAAATTTGTTAATAATCTTAAAGTAAAAATAACCCCCTCCACACACAATTTACCATTTGTTTCACCATATTTTTTCTTCTGCTTTGGAAGAATTCAGTCTTCAGTCACTATAATTTGACTTTAGACTAAAGCCAAAGGAGATATACAGTCCAAAGACTTAACCAGCCTTGACAAATGCATAAGAAGTGTAAAGGCAAGTGACCACCAGAAGAGCAACTGTGTGTCCGCAGTGACATACTAGTGGACCCAGGCATGTGTGAGTCCCTTCACAAACAGCCAAGTGATGGAGGAATGTGACTCGGAAGGAGTGCACCTCCCATCCGGAAGGAGTGGAAGACTTGCCAGGGTGCCCATTGCCAAGGACACCGTCCTTTGGAGGCCACATGGTCCTGTGTTCGGGCAGGAGGACAGTGTTCCCTTGGGGTGTTTAGAGCATTGTCAGCCACACTAGGTGTACTGACGTCTACCCCTGGGAGACCTTGACATCTCTAACTGCTAAGACAGGTGTCTTACATTGAGAGATATTTTCATGCAGTCTTCAGCCAAAATTCCTTTAGCATTATCTTCCCAACACTAAGGAAAGTAGGGGATATGCCACCCAATGTCAGCAATACAAACAGGAAGTGCTTTCCAGCCCTCCTCTATGGAGTTGCATTTATTACTTTCTGATTATACACAGAAACATGCTCGCATTAGTAAATTTGAAGAGGTACGGAAAAAATATATAATGAATAAAATGAAAATCACCCAAAATCCCATCTCGAGAAATAACAGTTTTACCATTCTAATATATTTCCTTCCGATCTACACTTAAACATATATACCTTTTAAATACAACTGGTCTGCTTTTACCTCTGAAAGCACAGGTTCTGACTGGAGAAAGGATTTAAACCACCAAGCGGATTCTGCCACTTCAGGTAGTCCTATGAAATAAAACTCATATTTGTTGTTGTCGTTTAGTCGCCAGGTCACGTCAGACTCTGTCTGACCCCCTGGACTGCGGCACGCCAGGCTCCCCTGTCCTTCACTGCCTCCTGGAGTTTGCTCAGACTGTCCACTGAGTCAGTGGTGCCATCCAACCATCTCACCCTCTGTCTCCCCCTTCTCCTCCTGCCCTCAGTCTTTCCCAGAATGAGGGTCTTATCAAACACAATTGAGAGATGAAAAACAAAGGTAAATAAAGAGGGTGATGCTGATAAGAAATAAACCACATACCTGGCTGGGCTTTGTCATCATCTACAAAGTTAACAGACTCGGGGTTAGTTAAAGAGGCACCTGAAGAAACACTGGCCTCTATAGGAAACAAACAATAATCAAGAAACAAGTAAATAATAAGCCAACAACCACAGATCTTTGTATATAAACTCGAAAGTAGCACTGTCTGAAATCATTTAATCCAGGATCATGAATTCATGAACTGAAAATCTTATTATAAACCAATTAGAAGTCTCCTAGAATAATGCACATTACATTTATATTACTAAGGTATATTCCTTTTCATGGCAAAGAACTCTCTTTCTCCAGAGATATAAACATAGAATTTAAAATGTATTATAAATGTTACCAAATTCAAAATCATAGGAAGTTATGAAATCAAGAATGCATATTATTGTACTATATTAAGAATATTACCTTAAAATGAAAATCTACCATGCAGTCTTCAGCCAAAATTCCTTTAGCATTATCTTCCCAACACTAAGGAAAGTAGGGGATATGCCACCCAATGTCAGCAATACAAACAGGAAGTGCTTTCCAGCCCTCCTCTATGGAGTTGCATTTATTACTTTCTGATTATACACAGAAACATGCTCGCATTAGTAAATTTGAAGAGGTACGGAAAAAATATATAATGAATAAAATGAAAATCACCCAAAATCCCATCTCGAGAAATAACAGTTTTACCATTCTAATATATTTCCTTCCGATCTACACTTAAACATATATACCTTTTAAATACAACTGGTCTGCTTTTACCTCTGAAAGCACAGGTTCTGACTGGAGAAAGGATTTAAACCACCAAGCGGATTCTGCCACTTCAGGTAGTCCTATGAAATAAAACTCATATTTGTTGTTGTCGTTTAGTCGCCAGGTCACGTCAGACTCTGTCTGACCCCCTGGACTGCGGCACGCCAGGCTCCCCTGTCCTTCACTGCCTCCTGGAGTTTGCTCAGACTGTCCACTGAGTCAGTGGTGCCATCCAACCATCTCACCCTCTGTCTCCCCCTTCTCCTCCTGCCCTCAGTCTTTCCCAGAATGAGGGTCTTATCAAACACAATTGAGAGATGAAAAACAAAGGTAAATAAAGAGGGTGATGCTGATAAGAAATAAACCACATACCTGGCTGGGCTTTGTCATCATCTACAAAGTTAACAGACTCGGGGTTAGTTAAAGAGGCACCTGAAGAAACACTGGCCTCTATAGGAAACAAACAATAATCAAGAAACAAGTAAATAATAAGCCAACAACCACAGATCTTTGTATATAAACTCGAAAGTAGCACTGTCTGAAATCATTTAATCCAGGATCATGAATTCATGAACTGAAAATCTTATTATAAACCAATTAGAAGTCTCCTAGAATAATGCACATTACATTTATATTACTAAGGTATATTCCTTTTCATGGCAAAGAACTCTCTTTCTCCAGAGATATAAACATAGAATTTAAAATGTATTATAAATGTTACCAAATTCAAAATCATAGGAAGTTATGAAATCAAGAATGCATATTATTGTACTATATTAAGAATATTACTTGAATACAAGTAATATATAATGTGTTACATTGAAATATCCTACAAAAGTTGTCAAATTTAGAAATAAAGGAATTATTTTAAAAGAAAAACATCTTATCTGTCATATTACACTTGTATTTTAAACCTGAGTCTTTTAAAAGATAAGAATATAAAAATAACGTTTAAGAATATAATATCTCTAAGTAAATGGGCAAAGTTTAACTTTTGGGGGGAGAATAAACCAGTAGACGTTTCCATCTCTTATCTACAAACTGCCCTTAAATAAGTTTTCCATAGACTGGCATGCCTTCAATAAATGATTACTAGGTTCTGAAAGGATTATTTCACTTTATGAAATTTCTGAATTTTCTTTAAGAAGCTATACTTTCCTATTGAGCTATGAATATTCACAGATGGGTAGGTAAACAATAGGACAACTGGCCAGGTAGGAGCTGACCTGTTATCCACAGCAGAAAATGAAACTGAGAAAACCTTTGAAACAGAGTCATGCTGCCACTCTTTTCTCAGAAATGAATATTTTACTTATGCAAAATTATCAGTTTTTAGTGTATCCTATAAAGGCAAGGTCCATGAAATTAAAACCCACTAGAGAGAGTTGTCATTTCCTCCTCCAGGGGATCTTCCTGACCCAGGGATCAAACCCTGGTCTCCTGCCAACCCCACCTCAGAACATGCTCTCTAGGGACGCCCTCTACTGCTGGTACAACTCACTGATAACACTGATTTCTGGCCAGAAGACAGCCATGCCAAGATTAACCATTCAGGAAACAAACAATAATCAAGAAACAAGTAAATAATAAGCCAACAACCACAGATCTTTGTATATAAACTCGAAAGTAGCACTGTCTGAAATCATTTAATCCAGGATCATGAATTCATGAACTGAAAATCTTATTATAAACCAATTAGAAGTCTCCTAGAATAATGCACATTACATTTATATTACTAAGGTATATTCCTTTTCATGGCAAAGAACTCTCTTTCTCCAGAGATATAAACATAGAATTTAAAATGTATTATAAATGTTACCAAATTCAAAATCATAGGAAGTTATGAAATCAAGAATGCATATTATTGTACTATATTAAGAATATTACTTGAATACAAGTAATATATAATGTGTTACATTGAAATATCCTACAAAAGTTGTCAAATTTAGAAATAAAGGAATTATTTTAAAAGAAAAACATCTTATCTGTCATATTACACTTGTATTTTAAACCTGAGTCTTTTAAAAGATAAGAATATAAAAATAACGTTTAAGAATATAATATCTCTAAGTAAATGGGCAAAGTTTAACTTTTGGGGGGAGAATAAACCAGTAGACGTTTCCATCTCTTATCTACAAACTGCCCTTAAATAAGTTTTCCATAGACTGGCATGCCTTCAATAAATGATTACTAGGTTCTGAAAGGATTATTTCACTTTATGAAATTTCTGAATTTTCTTTAAGAAGCTATACTTTCCTATTGAGCTATGAATATTCACAGATGGGTAGGTAAACAATAGGACAACTGGCCAGGTAGGAGCTGACCTGTTATCCACAGCAGAAAATGAAACTGAGAAAACCTTTGAAACAGAGTCATGCTGCCACTCTTTTCTCAGAAATGAATATTTTACTTATGCAAAATTATCAGTTTTTAGTGTATCCTATAAAGGCAAGGTCCATGAAATTAAAACCCACTAGAGAGAGTTGTCATTTCCTCCTCCAGGGGATCTTCCTGACCCAGGGATCAAACCCTGGTCTCCTGCCAACCCCACCTCAGAACATGCTCTCTAGGGACGCCCTCTACTGCTGGTACAACTCACTTCGATAACACTGATTTCTGGCCAGAAGACAGCCAAGGAGGTGAGAAGCTCTTCACCTGCAGACTCCTACCATCCACCTGCCCTGGCTGTGACTCTGCTCCTTTCGCAGATTTCCTGCTATGTGCCGCGCCATGCTGCGACAGCCCGCACCTCCCTACATCCAGCAACTGCTGCTTCTCTGACCCTCATACACCTGAGCAGCCACAGATACTAGAGCCGCCCTTCCACGGGGCCCTGCTCCCGGATCATCGCTGGCAGAAGCAGTAACAGCTTCCCTTGGTCTCTAGGGCTTCTGTAACAAAGCACCAGAGACCAGGTAGCTTAAAGCACAGAACCTGTTTTATTTTTTCCCAGTCTAGGGTGACGTTGGTTCTTTTGGGGCCCTCTCTTTGGTTTGCCGATGGTTCTCTCTGTGTCTTCACAGGGTCATCCTCCGTGTGTCTCTGTGTCCTGCTCTCCTCTCTCACAGGAACTCAGTCATACTGAACCCATGTGCCATCCTAATGGTGACATTTGAACATAGTCATCTCTTTAAAGACCTTGTTTCCAAACACAGTCACATCCTGAGGTCCTGGGGGCTGGAGCTTCAACGTGCGCCTCAGCCTGTAACAGCCTACTGGAGTTCCAGTGTGGCCGTGGGCACTTCACCCACCACCAACCACAGGACCCCACAGCCCCCAGCCAGGAGAAAGCCAGTGCAACTGCAAAACCCCAGCCACATAACTGGGGTCCTGCCCTCAGCGGGGCTCCCTGGGGAGCAGAGGCTAAGAGACAGGCGGGGGGACACTGGTGGGCAGAAGCAAGCCTTGGGCATCATCTGTTCATCCATCAATCCCATCACGAAATCACTCAGACAGCTTACCAAATGATGCGGGATTTCAAACACAAAGTGTGTGCTCAGCGCAGAACTTTAGTTTCAGACATGAATTGATTGAATATCCTGAATTATATCCATTTTGATTTATTTTACCCATAACCATAGGCACTGCTATTGCTGAAACATAAAATACATAGTTTCTGACATAAAATTTCACACGGTCTCCTGCAAACCCCCTCAGATTTCTGGCCTCTACTGCTGGTACAACTCACTTCGATAACACTGATTTCTGGCCAGAAGACAGCCAAGGAGGTGAGAAGCTCTTCACCTGCAGACTCCTACCATCCACCTGCCCTGGCTGTGACTCTGCTCCTTTCGCAGATTTCCTGCTATGTGCCGCGCCATGCTGCGACAGCCCGCACCTCCCTACATCCAGCAACTGCTGCTTCTCTGACCCTCATACACCTGAGCAGCCACAGATACTAGAGCCGCCCTTCCACGGGGCCCTGCTCCCGGATCATCGCTGGCAGAAGCAGTAACAGCTTCCCTTGGTCTCTAGGGCTTCTGTAACAAAGCACCAGAGACCAGGTAGCTTAAAGCACAGAACCTGTTTTATTTTTTCCCAGTCTAGGGTGACGTTGGTTCTTTTGGGGCCCTCTCTTTGGTTTGCCGATGGTTCTCTCTGTGTCTTCACAGGGTCATCCTCCGTGTGTCTCTGTGTCCTGCTCTCCTCTCTCACAGGAACTCAGTCATACTGAACCCATGTGCCATCCTAATGGTGACATTTGAACATAGTCATCTCTTTAAAGACCTTGTTTCCAAACACAGTCACATCCTGAGGTCCTGGGGGCTGGAGCTTCAACGTGCGCCTCAGCCTGTAACAGCCTACTGGAGTTCCAGTGTGGCCGTGGGCACTTCACCCACCACCAACCACAGGACCCCACAGCCCCCAGCCAGGAGAAAGCCAGTGCAACTGCAAAACCCCAGCCACATAACTGGGGTCCTGCCCTCAGCGGGGCTCCCTGGGGAGCAGAGGCTAAGAGACAGGCGGGGGGACACTGGTGGGCAGAAGCAAGCCTTGGGCATCATCTGTTCATCCATCAATCCCATCACGAAATCACTCAGACAGCTTACCAAATGATGCGGGATTTCAAACACAAAGTGTGTGCTCAGCGCAGAACTTTAGTTTCAGACATGAATTGATTGAATATCCTGAATTATATCCATTTTGATTTATTTTTACCCATAACCATAGGCACTGCTATTGCTGAAACATAAAATACATAGTTTCTGACATAAAATTTCACACGCTGCAGTCACGTTTTCATTGATCCTTCAAATAAACTCAAACAAAACAGCTTATTTAGAATTAAAACCAGAGAAGTCATGAGCTTTAGAGGCAGAGACTCCTTGTTAATCGCCTCATAGTAATTATCAAAGAGCACAAATCAACACAACATGTTGAAAACATTACATTGTGCATGTTATTCCCCTGAAATAAACACTTTAAGTCTGAGATTTACTCATAAAAGGAAAGAACAGTTTTCACAGTGTATTTATTTTATTGTACTTCTCACTCTATGCCTGATTGAGGGTAGAGTTTTAAATGGGGCATTTTTTTTCACTTCCTATCTGCTTTTTTTTCTCTTATAAAAATAAACTCTACTTAACTTTCAGATGAAGTATCAACTTTTATCAGATGATCCAAAACCCAAATGGATTTTGAACTTCAGCCCAGGGAAGGCAGAGCATCTTGATGTATTTCATCACCAGAGAGGAAGGGGAGGAAGAAAGGACTTCTGGCAGAGTCTTTCTGAGCTGCTGCCAGGAGCCATAGAAAGCTCACTTGTATTGCAAACTCATTATAACATTATAAAATAGTTTTATGTAATCTAGATCAGTACTTCAAGGTAATTTATTAATGGTGAACTATGGAAAGCCACAAGCAATTGAGGTTATGTAAGTCATAGGTGTTTTTCTAAAGTGTTACATCTATGTGTGTTTAAGTGCAGGCCATCAATCACAGAAACATGCAGAGATGTGGAATTTCAGGTTCTCATATTGTAAATGTTCTTTAAACAATAGTTTTACCTGCAATTCAGGGAAAATACTGGAGAACCATTAGCTGAAAACAGAATTGCTTCACTCCATGACAACCTTCTATGTGTGTATTTATAATACTAATCTCAAAGACGATATCTGAGATCCTTTTGCAAGTCCAGGCTCATTTCAGATGATGGTGGATGTTTGCAAGTGTTTTGAGGTTTCTGTAATTCTTCACTATGGCTGCATTCCCCAACTTATCCCTCAGGACCACCCTACCTTACTAGTGCTCAGTTGCTTGGTCATGTCTGACTCTTTGTGACCCCATGGACTGTAGCCCACCAGGCTCCTCTGTCCATGAGATTCTCCAGGCAGGAATACTGGAGTGGGTTGCCGTTTCCTCCTCCAGGGGATCTTCCGAACCCAGGAATCAAACCTTTGTCTCTTATGTCTCCTACATTGGTGGGTGGGTTCTTTACCACTAGCACCACCTGGGAAGCCCCTGTGTTCAGACTGCAGAATTTGAATTAAAGCACATTCTCCCCTGGCTGCACATCTAGTGCTCAGTGAGGATGAATAAAAGCCTCCAGCGAGCTGGTCTTTCCAAGATGACACAGGCATTGATCAGGGCTCAAGACTCCTTCCTGTCTTCACCTCCACACATACCAAACGAGACCCCTCACCCAGAAGAGATCTGGCACGTTCAGGGTGGTATGGCAGTAGATGAGGCCTCTCACAGAGCAAGCACTGTCTAAATACAGGATGTGACCAAGATATCACAAACTGTAATACAGGCTGCATAATATACCACTTCATTATAGATTGTTCATCCTTTTTACTGAAAACGATGTTTATTTCACAGAGTCTGGAAGAAACGTGATTCAGATTTCAGGACTGAAAGTTGGGAACCAGAGAGTGGTTCCAGGTTTAACTTTGTTTTGAGTTAATGCCCTAAACCAAGGCAAATTTCCTGGTACTGACCTCCCTCGATGGGTAGTTTCCACTTGCACCTACTGGGAAAGAAAGCTAATGAAGTTCAGGAGCCAATCCAGTTAAGTCTGGATTTTGTCTAAATGTGCTGGGTAAGCAAGATGGCATGCATCTCCCTATATCTTTCTTTTTGAGAAAACGGGGCTCTTAAATTTTAAATATGCTTCAGAGTATAGCACAGAAGAAACTTTAAGCTGGTGTATGCATCTGAAAATCATGACACAAGATGCCCCTTGTTAGCAATTCAACCCAATTAGTGTTCTCCTTTTACTTTAAAATTAATCTCAAATTATACATTGGACATCTGTGAAAGATTAGGAACTATTGTAGCCTCTTCAGCAAAGCTCCAGGGGATATGGCCACTGGAGCTGGTTACAGAGTAAATAACAATATGAGAGGCCAAGGGCTCCCTTCAGGAAACTCTGTAGCACTAACTTCCCTTGATCATTAAAAACAGTTGACCTTTGTAGCAATTTTACATCCTTGGTGAATAGAGCCTCTTTGTGAAGCAGCTACATTCAAGTATCTTTGATTTGAGATTTCCTTTAGAATTGCTAACAGAATTAGGACATGTTTTCTGCAGGGTTTATGTTATCAACCTAGTGACAGCAAATACACTGGTATCATCTTATTAAACATAATCAGTAATGAATTTAGAGTAAATAAAACAGAAGCCACTCTCTCATATCTAATGGGAATACTCTGAGTCTGTTTAAACGTTTAATTACTTAAAATTTCCATACAAGGCATACAGTGTCTATGACTTTTCAATGAATATTTATGAAAGCTCATTGTCCAAAATTCACAAGCGTTCATTCTGACTCATTAAAAAAGCTGATAAATATTTCACCCAAAATGGAGATCATACACTGAAGCACTCTGTAATGCTTTCAAGAGCCACAATAATGTCCATGAATTTAAACCACGCATAGACTGGTAAGCACTGGTATTTTTTCCCTCAGAACATATGTCGCACCTATCTACTTAGGGTCAACAGTGTCTTAGACCCCATCTGTCACATTAGCGAAAAATGCTAACGGCTCAATAACTCAAGAATTCTCAAAAAGTTGGGGAGAAGACCAAGTTCTAATACTGAGATCACAGATAACAATTACCAGATCCTTAAACAATGATGAATTAATTTTATGATCTAGAAGTCAGAAGTCAAATGGTCCCATCAAATGAGAGACTAAGGTGAGAATGAGTTTTCCAGCAAGTAGCTCCATGTCACAGCTGTTTACAGAGTGGTTGCTACGTGTCAGGCACCAGGCTGCTATTTTTACTTCTGAGATGCCTGTGGACTCTGAGGGCTGACTGGGTGGCACATCTCTGTTTACAGCAGAAGGTGTTGAAACCACGAAAGCATTTTCAACAGACATCTGGTGCTTATCATTCATGGACACTGGCTTTTTGTGAATATAGTTCTTCAAGCAAGTGAAAGTCAGCACTGAATCCTCAGCACCATTGAACTTCAGATCTGCCTACTGCACAGACAGCAGCCTGTTCACGCATCCTGAGGTGCGTTTTCAGTGACTATGCCGCAGGCATCTCACCATGCTGACGCGAAAGGTAACCAAGATAACATCTTTTACCTCATGGACTCTAGTGAGTAAATTAATATAATTCCTAGCAGGGAAACATTCTACAGGGAAAATAAATATAACTAAGCAGGCAGAATTTCTCTGGTGGCTCAGACGGTAATCTGCCTATAATGCAGGAGACACAGGTTCAATGCCTGGGTCAGGAAGATCCCCTGGAGAAGGGAATGGTTACCCACTCCGGTATCCTTGTCTGGAGAATTCCACAGGCTGAGGAGCCTGGCAGGCTACAATCCATGGGGGTCACAAAGAGTCCACACGACTGAGCTACTTACACTTTGACTTTTACACAGGCAGGCAGAAGGATTGGGGAAGCTGCTGTAGGTGAGCCTCTCTGAGGAGGGTGAACTGGGCAGTCGGAAGGCAAGAACAGGGTTGTGCCGGGCATTGGGATGAGGCCAGTCCAAGACAAGCTCCACAAGAAGGGCGGCCCTGGTGGGGGGTTGGGGTCAGGGTGAGACATTTCCCAAACAGGAAACACACAGAGAGCATCTCATTTTAGGAAAAGGTGATGACTTCAGGCTTAAACATATTTGTTTCTTCTTTTCTTTATTACTCTTTATTCTTTTCTTCTGGCAGAGCAACACTCCAACATGTGACTTGATCACAGCGTGTTTGTCCATCCTCGGGCTGACAGACACTTGGGGGTTTCCAGTTTGGGGCCATTATGAATAAAGTTGCTAAGAACACGTGTTTACAAGTCTTTCTGTGGACGAGTGTTTTCATTTCTCTTGGGTAAATTCTTAGGGGCAGAACTGCCCTTATAAGTTGCCAAATAGTTTTCTAAAAGAGGTGGTAAAATTTCACTCTCTCGCCAACAACTTGTGAGACCCTAGCCCAGCAAAGGCTGTGCTTCTTGTATTTGGTATTTTCAGGGTATGATATCGCCCCTTCTTCTGGGGGTGAGACGGTATCTAGCCATGCTTCTCATCTGTATTTCCTGAGAACTGATGATAGCCAGTATCTTACTCTCTGCTTTCTGACAAAGCATTGGCTTTTCTGAAACAAAAGTGTCAGTTCAAGCTTCTTTGTACTGGGGTTATTTGCCCTTGATTATTGATTTGTGGGAGCAAATTTATAGGAATAAGTTTTTATGCTAAACACTTTCTTCTCTCCTTTGTGAATATTTTTTTCACTCTGTGTGCTATCCTTCAATATTTCTCAGTCATGTCTTTTGGTGGGCTGAAGGTCTTCATTTTGTTGAAGACTGATTAATCATTTCTAAAAATCAGGTTTTATGTCTTTTGTATTCTAACTAAAAATTTTCTGCATATTCCAAGGTAGTAAAGATATTTTTTATTTAGGTGTTGTATACCTTTACATTTCAGGTTTAGATGTAAGATCCATCTAATGTCATTTCTATAATAAGCATTCACTTTAAATGGTGTACTTTCATACATTCTGGATTCTCTTCTGGGGTAAAATGTTCAAATGTCTTAGGATGAGATGATGTTGATGACTCAGTGTGTGGCTTAGGGCCTGAGATACGATGCTCCCTGGTACAGACACATGTCTAATCACACCAAGTGACTGGTGGCTTGGTAAACTGAGATATGATTTAATTAGAAAATATTTCTCTTTGTATCTTTCAAATTTAAAAAACAAAATAACTCGATAGTCTGGAAACACACAGAGAGCATCTCATTTTAGGAAAAGGTGATGACTTCAGGCTTAAACATATTTGTTTCTTCTTTTCTTTATTACTCTTTATTCTTTTCTTCTGGCAGAGCAACACTCCAACATGTGACTTGATCACAGCGTGTTTGTCCATCCTCGGGCTGACAGACACTTGGGGGTTTCCAGTTTGGGGCCATTATGAATAAAGTTGCTAAGAACACGTGTTTACAAGTCTTTCTGTGGACGAGTGTTTTCATTTCTCTTGGTAAATTCTTAGGGGGAGCACTGCCCTTATAAGTTGCCAAATAGTTTTCTAAAAGAGGTGGTAAAAGTTCACTCTCTCGCCAACAACTTGTGAGACCCTAGCCCAGCAAAGGCTGTGCTTCTTGTATTTGGTATTTTCAGGGTATGATATCGCCCCTTCTTCTGGGGGTGAGACGGTATCTAGCCATGCTTCTCATCTGTATTTCCTGAGAACTGATGATAGCCAGTATCTTACTCTCTGCTTTCTGACAAAGCATTGGCTTTTCTGAAACAAAAGTGTCAGTTCAAGCTTCTTTGTACTGGGGTTATTTGCCCTTGATTATTGATTTGTGGGAGCAAATTTATAGGAATAAGTTTTTATGCTAAACACTTTCTTCTCTCCTTTGTGAATATTTTTTTCACTCTGTGTGCTATCCTTCAATATTTCTCAGTCATGTCTTTTGGTGGGCTGAAGGTCTTCATTTTGTTGAAGACTGATTAATCATTTCTAAAAATCAGGTTTTATGTCTTTTGTATTCTAACTAAAAATTTTCTGCATATTCCAAGGTAGTAAAGATATTTTTTATTTAGGTGTTGTATACCTTTACATTTCAGGTTTAGATGTAAGATCCATCTAATGTCATTTCTATAATAAGCATTCACTTTAAATGGTGTACTTTCATACATTCTGGATTCTCTTCTGGGGTAAAATGTTCAAATGTCTTAGGATGAGATGATGTTGATGACTCAGTGTGTGGCTTAGGGCCTGAGATACGATGCTCCCTGGTACAGACACATGTCTAATCACACCAAGTGACTGGTGGCTTGGTAAACTGAGATATGATTTAATTAGAAAATATTTCTCTTTGTATCTTTCAAATTTAAAAAACAAAATAACTCGTGTCTCACATTAGTACATCTCAAAACTTTGTTGTTGCTGTTGTTCAGTCACTAAGCGTGTCTGACTCTTTGTGACCCCATTAAAACTGCAGCACACCAGGCTTCCCTGTCCTTCACTATCTCCTGGAGCTTGCTCAAACTCATGTCCACTAAGTCAACGATGCCATTCAACCACCTCATCCTCTCTCCCTGCCTTCTCCTCCTGCCCTCAATCCTTCCCAGCATCAGAGTCTTTTCCAACGAGGCAGCTCTTCACATCAGGTGGCCTTCAGCTTGAACCTTCAGCTTTAGCATTGGAACTTTCAGTGAATATTAAGGCTTGATTTCCTTTAGGATTGACTGGGTCAATCCCTTTGCTGTTCAGGGGACTCCCAAGAGTCTTCTCCAGCACCAAATCTAAGTAACATCAAAAACTGTAACAAATAATCTGAATAAAGTGCCTCGAGCTTCTCAGAAGAGCTGCTTGAATATGTATATTTGATGATCAGTTGTGAGTAATTGTGTCTTTACAGCGTCTTCCTTTGCAATCAGTTTACAATGTCTGAAGAAATACAGATTCAATCCCAGACTTCAGAGGAAACCTAATTTTGTGATCTGAAATATATAAAATAATCTACAAACCATTTCTTGTTATTTTGCACTGTGGTGAAAACATATCCAAGACCTTAAATTACTTTTATAGTAACCTTTCAGAAGATAATGATTTCTAAAGTTGAAAACTGAGAGCAAGTGCATTCTATTCCATAATGAAAAATGCTATTTCTGTGAACTAAAGGGAGAAAACAACCAATTTATCTGGCCTGACCATCCCATCCTCTTGCGGCATTATGCTCCTGAAGTCGTAGTTAATAAAACATGCCGGTTTTATAATTGTTTCTCATTTCTGTGTGCATTGAGCAAATATTGCTCACCTGACATCAGGCTACATAAGCAATGACTTTCTCCTGCTGTCTGCCTGATTTTCTCTCTTTCAACTGGATGCTCATCTTCCTTGCCTGGACCACCAAGAACTGATGTTTTCACATGGTGCTACTGGAGAAGACTCTTGAGGGTCCCTGAGACAACAAGCAGATCAAAGCAGTCGATTCTAAAGGAAATCGACCCTGAATATCCACTGGAAGGACTGAGGCTGAGGCTGGAGCTCAGGAGGCTGGGCCCCTTCCCGTCATGAGGTTCTGGAAATTTAAAAACAAAATAACTCGTGTCTCACATTAGTACATCTCAAAACTTTGTTGTTGCTGTTGTTCAGTCACTAAGCGTGTCTGACTCTTTGTGACCCCATTAAAACTGCAGCACACCAGGCTTCCCTGTCCTTCACTATCTCCTGGAGCTTGCTCAAACTCATGTCCACTAAGTCAACGATGCCATTCAACCACCTCATCCTCTCTCCTGCCTTCTCCTCCTGCCCTCAATCCTTCCCAGCATCAGAGTCTTTTCCAACGAGGCAGCTCTTCACATCAGGTGGCCTTCAGCTTGAACCTTCAGCTTTAGCATTGGAACTTTCAGTGAATATTAAGGCTTGATTTCCTTTAGGATTGACTGGGTCAATCCCTTTGCTGTTCAGGGGACTCCCAAGAGTCTTCTCCAGCACCAAATCTAAGTAACATCAAAAACTGTAACAAATAATCTGAATAAAGTGCCTCGAGCTTCTCAGAAGAGCTGCTTGAATATGTATATTTGATGATCAGTTGTGAGTAATTGTGTCTTTACAGCGTCTTCCTTTGCAATCAGTTTACAATGTCTGAAGAAATACAGATTCAATCCCAGACTTCAGAGGAAACCTAATTTTGTGATCTGAAATATATAAAAATAATCTACAAACCATTTCTTGTTATTTTGCACTGTGGTGAAAACATATCCAAGACCTTAAATTACTTTTATAGTAACCTTTCAGAAGATAATGATTTCTAAAGTTGAAAACTGAGAGCAAGTGCATTCTATTCCATAATGAAAAATGCTATTTCTGTGAACTAAAGGGAGAAAACAACCAATTTATCTGGCCTGACCATCCCATCCTCTTGCGGCATTATGCTCCTGAAGTCGTAGTTAATAAAACATGCCGGTTTTATAATTGTTTCTCATTTCTGTGTGCATTGAGCAAATATTGCTCACCTGACATCAGGCTACATAAGCAATGACTTTCTCCTGCTGTCTGCCTGATTTTCTCTCTTTCAACTGGATGCTCATCTTCCTTGCCTGGACCACCAAGAACTGATGTTTTCACATGGTGCTACTGGAGAAGACTCTTGAGGGTCCCTGAGACAACAAGCAGATCAAAGCAGTCGATTCTAAAGGAAATCGACCCTGAATATCCACTGGAAGGACTGAGGCTGAGGCTGGAGCTCAGGGAGGCTGGGCCCCTTCCCGTCATGAGGTTCTGGGGACAATGTCAGGCAGAAGGCCTCAGTGGCCTGGGGGGCCTCTTCTCCTGACCGCGACTGACACCCTCCTCTGCCTCCTGCCGTGGGGGGACACGTCCAGGAGCTTCTCTGCCCCCATATCTACACCAGCAGACCCTGAGCCAGGCTGCAGGATGAGAGAAAGGCACAGAGTCCTTCCTTAAACGTGCCTGTTTCTCCTTTAGGGATGAAAAGTCAGCTCCTAAATAACGCTAGAACAACTGCTAGGAAGCCCAGCCAGGACCCCGGGCGTCAAAAGATCAAAAGGAGACATGAAATCAAGAATTCAGAGAGGCCCTGGGCAGACACATGCCAAGCTGCACAGAAAAATAGACATGAAGGGTGGAAGCTGCCGCTCCCAGGAGATTGAAGTGAGAACCGAGTCCACAGAGGGTGGATGTGGGGATGCGGCCCGTGCGCCAGGAGAGTAGATGAGGGCGGTTTTAAATTATGGACGTATCAAGTCTCTCCAGACCCAGGCCTCCTCAATATGACGAGGAAGGATTTGCTGAATAACAGGAGCATCAGTCACGAGATCAGTCAGTCAGGGCTGGAGGCTGTTGCTGACCCACGCATGGTGGGAAGGAGGGTGAGAGTTGGGTCCCGACCCCCAGCAAGGGTGCCCTGGAGGGAGGCTTGCCATTCAATCCAGGAATCTCTAGGGAGATGAGAGCACAGACATGGAACATAGGTCTGAAACCACAAGGATCAGTCACTGTTTGGGGGGCAGCTACACGCCCCCATTACCACCCACCATGACCACACCCAGGTGCAAAGGGCTGGTGGAGTGGCCTTGACCTCAAACCAGCCGTATGCTCCTGAAGTCGTAGTTAATAAAACTCTTCTGTGTGCATTGAGCAAATATTGCTCACCTGACATCAGGCTACATAAGCAATGACTTTCTCCTGCTGTCTGCCTGATTTTCTCTCTTTCAACTGGATGCTCATCTTCCTTGCCTGGACCACCAAGAACTGATGTTTTCACATGGTGCTACTGGAGAAGACTCTTGAGGGTCCCTGAGACAACAAGCAGATCAAAGCAGTCGATTCTAAAGGAAATCGACCCTGAATATCCACTGGAAGGACTGAGGCTGAGGCTGGAGCTCAGGGAGGCTGGGCCCCTTCCCGTCATGAGGTTCTGGGGACAATGTCAGGCAGAAGGCCTCAGTGGCCTGGGGGGCCTCTTCTCCTGACCGCGACTGACACCCTCCTCTGCCTCCTGCCGTGGGGGGACACGTCCAGGAGCTTCTCTGCCCCCATATCTACACCAGCAGACCCTGAGCCAGGCTGCAGGATGAGAGAAAGGCACAGAGTCCTTCCTTAAACGTGCCTGTTTCTCCTTTAGGGATGAAAAGTCAGCTCCTAAATAACGCTAGAACAACTGCTAGGAAGCCCAGCCAGGACCCCGGGCGTCAAAAGATCAAAAGGAGACATGAAATCAAGAATTCAGAGAGGCCCTGGGCAGACACATGCCAAGCTGCACAGAAAAATAGACATGAAGGGTGGAAGCTGCCGCTCCCAGGAGATTGAAGTGAGAACCGAGTCCACAGAGGGTGGATGTGGGGATGCGGCCCGTGCGCCAGGAGAGTAGATGAGGGCGGTTTTAAATTATGGACGTATCAAGTCTCTCCAGACCCAGGCCTCCTCAATATGACGAGGAAGGATTTGCTGAATAACAGGAGCATCAGTCACGAGATCAGTCAGTCAGGGCTGGAGGCTGTTGCTGACCCACGCATGGTGGGAAGGAGGGTGAGAGTTGGGTCCCGACCCCCAGCAAGGGTGCCCTGGAGGGAGGCTTGCCATTCAATCCAGGAATCTCTAGGGAGATGAGAGCACAGACATGGAACATAGGTCTG
Source organism: Tragulus kanchil (assembly GCA_022376925.1). Taxonomy (NCBI): domain Eukaryota; kingdom Metazoa; phylum Chordata; class Mammalia; order Artiodactyla; family Tragulidae; genus Tragulus; species Tragulus kanchil. The sequence continues at coordinate 41,033,915 of JAIOJX010000002.1, forward strand.
AAACCACAAGGATCAGTCACTGTTTGGGGGGCAGCTACACGCCCCCATTACCACCCACCATGACCACACCCAGGTGCAAAGGGCTGGTGGAGTGGCCTTGACCTCAAACCAGCCGTATGTCTCTACCAGCAGCTGGGGTGAGCCCGAGGGGTATGACGCCCAGAATAACCCGCCCACATGGTGGTGACGGGCTCCCCCACCCAGAGGGACAGCTTCTCACCCTCCACCCCTAGGTGAACCTGCTCTGGCATGGCACCCAGTGGTCCACTCAGCCCTGAGCAGCACAAAAGGACACCTCTGCCCCTGGAACTGGCCTAGGCAGCAGGTGCAGTTGGCATCTCGACACTGAAGGCAGGCTGCCGACATCCTCCTGGCCCACGAGTCTTGACTGTGGGGACACAGAGAGGACAACTAAGCTGTTCCAAGTGCTGCCTCTGCATTTGTAACCTTGTGGCCAGGTGGCCTGTGTGGGCCATGAACTGACCCTGACCCTTCATGCAGATGCTGGCCCTGGACGGAAGTTCTGCAGCAGCAACCAAAGCCTGGCCAAAGGGGTTTCCAGCAGAGAAGACTGAAGACAAGAAATCAACAAAAACTGTCTGGTAAGCATGAACACTCTTACAACAAGGGGTGATAACCAAGCAGAGAAGATGTGAAAAACATGAAGCTCAAGGCGTCTTGGTTAAATTTCAGAGAAGCCAAAGCTTTGGGAGAGCCTGCAGCCCAGAGATGAAAGAAAAAACCTCCAAGGAAGGCAAGGGTCCATCAACCAGCCCCAGGCTGCTCCTGTCGGAGTGGACTCAGCAGCAAGGGACTGTGAGACAAGTAGCGGACGTGAGGGGGGTGGAGCTAAGATGGCGGCGTAGAAGGACGTGCACTCATCTCTCCTGCAAAATTGCCTGAATTGCAACGAGTTCCTGGGAAACCATCGACAGGAGGAGGTTGGATCTGATCACAGAGAGGATACCCCACATCGAAGAACAAAGAAGAAGCCACATCAAGACAGTAGGAAGGGCGCGATCGTGCTTTTAAAAGTCACACTTCATAACCACCAGAGAGGGCGGGTGGGCCAAAGGCGCAAAGCCTGTTGCAGATCAAGACCCAGGAAAGGAGCGGTGATGCCCACAAGGGACTGAAACAGACCTGCTTTGGAGGGTCCAAGTGCCCCCTTGAGCTAGAAGTGCCCTTGAGCAGTCCTCGGGAGGACGGCACTCAGTTCCCTTTGGAGGAGGTTACCATTAACCCGATCATAGAGCCGCCGAGGAGGACTGGAAACTGTGCGCACTGTGATCCGGGAGAGGGGAATAGCGATCCTGCATGAGACTGAGCCAGACTCACCTCTGAGTAACCTGACGTCTCCTGCAGTGGCGGGGGTCGACGGTGGCCTGCAGCAGGGTCGGGGTCACTGTGGAAGTGCTTCCCATAGAGCGTGTGGGAATAAATCCTTTGTGAGACAGACGCCATTTTCCCTACTGCAGTTTGGGGGCTGGTCAAACTGCAGGGCTGCTGGTCAAACTACAGGGAGGGAATTTAGCTGCACCCAGCAATAAAAGGGATTTGGATTTAGGATTAAGAAAGTCCCAGGGCCAGTCTGGGCGGGCCTTTTAGTTCTGGAATAGGATGAAATAAATAAGCAGTAAAAGAGGTCATCAGATCCAACCACTGCCAGAGGCAAGAAAAAGACTGATAATTCCTGAATAGTCAGCAAGAGACACAAGAACATAAACAGTATTTTCACGTTTAGTCTGAAGCTGGAGTTACTGCTGGATTTTTTTAATTTCATTTTACTTCTTATTCTTTTTTATTACATTTTTGTTTTGTTTCAATTGTTTTTTCCCTTTTTTTCCAACCCCCTCAGTGCCCCACCTGTTTTTTGAGGGGGGGGGGGGAAATGTGTGTGAGTGTGGGTGTGTTTCTTTCCTCCATTCAATTCTATTGGAGCTACTAATCTTATCAGTAAGACTGAATATATTCAAGTTTACATAATTTATTTTTTACATAACTTTTTTTTCTTTTTCCTTTTAAACCACACATTTTATTTTGGTATAAACTTCTGGTTCCACTTGGTCTTTTAAGGTTCTGTGGGGTTTTTGTTTGCTTTTATTGTTTTTGCTTTGTTTTTCCATATTTTTCTATATACTTATCTCTGTTTTAATTTTTAAATTTTTTATTTGTACTACTACTTCCTCTATAACTCTTTGCTTTCTCTGATGCTCCTTTCCTACAGCACTAAACTCTGATACGTATGAATATTTATCTCCCTATATTTAATTTTGCAGTATTATTCTATATTTCTCTTCTATCCTCCCTTTCTCTTTTTCCCTTTTCCCACCATATTTCTTAGTCTGTTCTGTCCTCATTGCCTTATCCACAATGGGGACTCTGCTCTAGCATTATTCTCCAATTGGTGCTCTACTTAGTTTGGTTATTAACTGATGGACATCACTCTTGGTTTTCTCTATTCACCATGCTAACGTATTGTACTGTATTTTTTGGGTTTGGGAAAGTTTGGGTGATGTTACAGCTGTATATGTTTGTGTGTATAATTCAATATGCTAGGTAGTATTTGCATAATATTTTAACTGCCGTTTGTCAAAGGTATACCTTCTGTTTCTCATTCGCTTATATATGTTTTAATATCATTTAATGCCATAACAAACCAGCCATGAAATCTTCATTTCCTGGTCAAGCAACAAGCCCAGGGGCTTTAGGGAGGAAGCACTGACTCCACAACTCTACAATACTAGAGAACGCCTAACACTAGAGAGAAATAAACAGTGAGAATGCCAACAAAGGTAAGCACGTGTATGCAAGTCCTGACATCCACAAGCATCACCCAGAAAGCCCTGAACGTTTAGTCTGAAGCTGGAGTTACTGCTGGATTTTTTTAATTTCATTTTACTTCTTATTCTTTTTTATTACATTTTTGTTTTGTTTCAATTGTTTTTTCCCTTTTTTTCCAACCCCCTCAGTGCCCCACCTGTTTTTTGAGGGGGGGGGGGGAAATGTGTGTGAGTGTGGGTGTGTTTCTTTCCTCCATTCAATTCTATTGGAGCTACTAATCTTATCAGTAAGACTGAATATATTCAAGTTTACATAATTTATTTTTTACATAACTTTTTTTTCTTTTTCCTTTTAAACCACACATTTTATTTTGGTATAAACTTCTGGTTCCACTTGGTCTTTTAAGGTTCTGTGGGGTTTTTGTTTGCTTTTATTGTTTTTGCTTTGTTTTTCCATATTTTTCTATATACTTATCTCTGTTTTAATTTTTAAATTTTTTATTTGTACTACTACTTCCTCTATAACTCTTTGCTTTCTCTGATGCTCCTTTCCTACAGCACTAAACTCTGATACGTATGAATATTTATCTCCCTATATTTAATTTTGCAGTATTATTCTATATTTCTCTTCTATCCTCCCTTTCTCTTTTTCCCTTTTCCCACCATATTTCTTAGTCTGTTCTGTCCTCATTGCCTTATCCACAATGGGGACTCTGCTCTAGCATTATTCTCCAATTGGTGCTCTACTTAGTTTGGTTATTAACTGATGGACATCACTCTTGGTTTTCTCTATTCACCATGCTAACGTATTGTACTGTATTTTTGGTTGGAATGTTTGGGTGATGTTACAGCTGTATATGTTTGTGTGTATAATTCAATATGCTAGGTAGTATTTGCATAATATTTTAACTGCCGTTTGTCAAAGGTATACCTTCTGTTTCTCATTCGCTTATATATGTTTTAATATCATTTAATGCCATAACAAACCAGCCATGAAATCTTCATTTCCTGGTCAAGCAACAAGCCCAGGGGCTTTAGGGAGGAAGCACTGACTCCACAACTCTACAATACTAGAGAACGCCTAACACTAGAGAGAAATAAACAGTGAGAATGCCAACAAAGGTAAGCACGTGTATGCAAGTCCTGACATAAACCAACCACCAGCATCACCCAGACTAAGACACCTCATACAAACAACAAACACCGACAGACGTAACACAAAGTCTGGGAAAAGGAAATCCCAAACAGAGTTAGTTAAAAAATTAATAATAACAATGAAACAGCACAGAAATACCACACAAGTGAAGGAACAATCTACAAACACACAAGTTCAAATCAACGAAGAGGATTTGGACAAACTTTCTGAAAGTGATTTCAGAAGAATGATAGTAAAGATGATCAAAAACACTAAAAACAGAATTTTAGAGAAATTGCAAGACACAACTAACACACTAAATAAAGAAATATAAGAACTTATAAAAAAACTAAGAGACAAACAACTCAATTGTTTGCTGAACTTAAAAACACTGTAGAAGGGGGACTTCCCTGGTGGTCCAGTGGTTAAGACTCTGTGTTCCCAAGGCAGGGGGCCCAGGTTCAATCCCTGGTCAGGGAACTAGATCCCACATGCCACAACTAACATGCAGCACAGCCAAATAAATAATTTTTTTTAAAAAAAAAGTTAAAAAAAAAAAAAAAAAAACACCGTAGAAGGAATCAAGAGCAGAGTATCTGAGACAGAAGACCAGATAAGTGAGCTGGAAGATAGAATCGTGGAAGGAACTTCTGAAAAACAGAATCAAGCTCAAAGAATGAAAAGAGCAGAGGATAGCCTCAGAGACCTCTGGGATAATCAAACGCACCAATATTTGAATTACAGGGTTCCAGAGGAAGAGAGAGAAACAAAGGCTATGTATTTTGGTTGGAATGTTTGGGTGATGTTACATAATGTTTGTGTGTATAATTCAATATGCTAGGTAGTATTTGCATAATATTTTAACTGCCGTTTGTCAAAGGTATACCTTCTGTTTCTCATTCGCTTATATATGTTTTAATATCATTTAATGCCATAACAAACCAGCCATGAAATCTTCATTTCCTGGTCAAGCAACAAGCCCAGGGGCTTTAGGGAGGAAGCACTGACTCCACAACTCTACAATACTAGAGAACGCCTAACACTAGAGAGAAATAAACAGTGAGAATGCCAACAAAGGTAAGCACGTGTATGCAAGTCCTGACATAAACCAACCACCAGCATCACCCAGACTAAGACACCTCATACAAACAACAAACACCGACAGACGTAACACAAAGTCTGGGAAAAGGAAATCCCAAACAGAGTTAGTTAAAAAATTAATAATAACAATGAAACAGCACAGAAATACCACACAAGTGAAGGAACAATCTACAAACACACAAGTTCAAATCAACGAAGAGGATTTGGACAAACTTTCTGAAAGTGATTTCAGAAGAATGATAGTAAAGATGATCAAAAACACTAAAAACAGAATTTTAGAGAAATTGCAAGACACAACTAACACACTAAATAAAGAAATATAAGAACTTATAAAAAAACTAAGAGACAAACAACTCAATTGTTTGCTGAACTTAAAAACACTGTAGAAGGGGGACTTCCCTGGTGGTCCAGTGGTTAAGACTCTGTGTTCCCAAGGCAGGGGGCCCAGGTTCAATCCCTGGTCAGGGAACTAGATCCCACATGCCACAACTAACATGCAGCACAGCCAAATAAATAATTTTTTTTAAAAAAAAAGTTAAAAAAAAAAAAAAAAAAAACACCGTAGAAGGAATCAAGAGCAGAGTATCTGAGACAGAAGACCAGATAAGTGAGCTGGAAGATAGAATCGTGGAAGGAACTTCTGAAAAACAGAATCAAGCTCAAAGAATGAAAAGAGCAGAGGATAGCCTCAGAGACCTCTGGGATAATATCAAACGCACCAATATTTGAATTACAGGGGTTCCAGAGGAAGAAGAGAGAAACAAAGGCTATGAGAAAATCTTTGAAGAGATTATAGTTGAAAATTTCCCCAACATGGGAAAAGAAATAGTCAAGTCCAAGAAACGCAAAGAGTACCATACAGGATAAATCCGAGAAGAAACATACCAAGACACATATTAATGAAGCTAACACAAATTAAACACAAAGACAGGATTCTAAATGCAGCAAGGGAAAAGCAACTAGTGACATACAAGGGAAAGTCCATACGTTTAACAGCTGATCTTTCAACAGAAACTCTGCAGGCCAGAAGGGAATGGCAAAACACATTTAAAGCATTGAAACAGAATAATCTGCAACCAAGAATCCTCTACCCTGCAAGGATCTCATTCAAAATTGATGGAGAAATCAAAAGCTTTACAGATAAGCAAAAATTAAAAGAATTTAGTCACACCAAACCCGCCTTACAACAAGTGTTAAAGGGACTTATATAGACAACAAGTATAAGAGAAAAAGAAGATCCACAAAACAAAGCCATCATAACCTCTAAGAAGATGACAATAGGATCATTTGTATCAATAATTACTTTGAATGCAAATGGACTAACTGCCTCAATCAAAAGACACAGAGTGGCTGAATGGATTCAAAAACACGACCCATACATATGCTGCCTCCAGGAAACACACTTCAGACCTAGAGACACTCATAGACTGAAAGTGAGAGGCTGGAAAAAGATATTCCATGCATATGGAAATCAAAAGAAAGCTGGAGTAGCAATACTCATATCAAACAAAATAGACCTCAAAATAAAGAAGATTAGAAGAGACAAGGCAGGACACTACATAATGATCAAGGGATTGATCCAAGAGGAAGACATAACAATCATAAATACCTATGCACCCAACACAGGAGCACCCCAATACACAAGACAAACACTTTCAGACATAAAAGAAGACATCGACACTAACACAATCATAGTAGGAGACTTTAACACTCCTCTTACACCAATGGACAAATCGTCCAAACAGAAAATTAATAAATAAACACAAGCCTTAAATGCCACACTAGAAGAGATGGACCTCATGGACATCTTTAGGACCTTCCATCCAAAAGCAGAAGAATACACTTTCTTCTCAAGTGCTCATGGAACATTCTCCAGGATAGACTACATCTTGGGCCACAAATCAAACCTCAGTTAATTCAAGAAAATTGAAATTATATCAATCACCTTCTCTGATCACAATGCAATGAGACTAGAGATCAACTACAGGAAAAAAAAAAAACTAAAAACACAAACACATGGAGATTAAACAACACATACCTAGAAAACAAACTGATTATTGAGCAAATCAAAGGCGAAATAAAAATATTCCTAGAAGGAAATGACAACGAACACATGACAGTGCAAAACCTATGGGATACTACAAAAGCAGTTCTAAGAGGGAAGTTTACAGCAATTCAATCCTACCTCAAGAAACTAGGAAAATCTCAAACAGACAACTTAACCCTATGCTTAAAACAATTGGAGAAAGAAGAACAAAAACACCCCAAAGCCAGCGAAAGAAGAGAAATCATAAAGATCAGAGCAGAAATAAATGAAAAAGAAACAAAAGAAACAATAGCAAAGATAAATAAAACAAAAAGTTGGTTCTTCAAAAAGGTAAATAAAATCAACAAACCACTGGCCAGACTCATCAAGAAAAAAAGAGAGAAGAACCAGATCACCAAAATCAAAAATGAAAAAAGGAGAGATTACAACAGATAGTGCAGAAATCCAAAGGATTCTATGATCAACTCTATGACAACAAACTAGACAACCTGGAAGAAATGAACAGTTTCTTAAAGAAGATTAATCTCCCAAGACTCAACCAGGAAGAAATAGAAACTATGAACAACCGAATCACAAGTTCAGAAATCGACATTGTGATCAAAAATCTACCCAAAAATAAAAGCCCAGGGCCAGATGGCTTCACAGGTGGATTCTGCCAAACATTTAAAGAAGAGCTAATGCCTGTCCTTCTAAAACTCTTCCCAAAAATTGTACAGGAAGGAACAATTCCAAATACATTCTATGAGGCTGCCATCACCCTGATACCCAAACCAGGCAAAGACAACACAAAAAAGGAAAATTATAGGCCAATTTCACTGATGAATTTAGATGCAAAAATCCTCAACAAAATCCTAGCAAACAGAATTCAACAACACATCAAAAAGCTGATCAAGTCGGGTTCATCCCAGGCATGCAAGGATTCTTCAATATCTGAAAATCAATCTATGTGATACACCATATCAACAAACTGAGAGACAAAAACCACATGATAATCTCTATAGATGCAGAAAAAGCCTTCGACAAAATACAGCATCCATTTATGATAGAAACTCTTCAAAAAATGGGCATAGAAGGAACCTATCTCAACATTGTGAAAGCCATATATGAGAAGCCCACAACGAACATTATCCTCAATGGTGAAAAACTGAAAGCGTTCCCTCTAAGATCAGGAACAAGACAAGGGTGTCCACTTTCACCACTCTTATTCAACATAGTCCTGGAAGTTCTAGCAACAGCAATAAGAGAAGAGAAAGAAATCAAAGGAATCCAGATAGGAAGGGAGGAAGTCAAACTCTCTCTATTCGCAGATGACATGATATTATACATAGAATATCCCAAAGACACTATTACAAAGCTAATAGAGCTAATCAGCGAATTCAGCAAAGTCACAGGATACAAAATCAATACACACAAATCACTGGCATTCCTATACACAAACAATGAATAATCAGAAAACAAAATCAAAGAGGCAATCCCCTTCACCATTGCAACCAAAAGAATCAAATATCTAGGAATAAACCTACCCAAAGAAACAAAAGAATTGTACACAGAAAATTACAAGACCCTCATCAAAGAAATTAAAGAAGACTTAAACAGATGGAGAGATGTTCCATGATCCTGGGTCAGAAGAATCAATATTGTGAAAATGACTGTACTACCAAATGTTATCTATAGATTCAATGCAATCCCTATCAAACTACCAATGACATTCTTCACAGAACTAGACCAAAGAATACCACAGTTCATATGGAAACACAAAAAACCTCGAATAGCCAAAGCAGTCCTGAGGAAGGAACAATTCCAAATTAAAAAATTCTATGAGGCTGCCATCACCCTGATACCCAAACCAGGCAAAGACAACACAAAAAAGGAAAATTATAGGCCAATTTCACTGATGAATTTAGATGCAAAAATCCTCAACAAAATCCTAGCAAACAGAATTCAACAACACATCAAAAAGCTGATCAAGTCGGGTTCATCCCAGGCATGCAAGGATTCTTCAATATCTGAAAATCAATCTATGTGATACACCATATCAACAAACTGAGAGACAAAAACCACATGATAATCTCTATAGATGCAGAAAAAGCCTTCGACAAAATACAGCATCCATTTATGATAGAAACTCTTCAAAAAATGGGCATAGAAGGAACCTATCTCAACATTGTGAAAGCCATATATGAGAAGCCCACAACGAACATTATCCTCAATGGTGAAAAACTGAAAGCGTTCCCTCTAAGATCAGGAACAAGACAAGGGTGTCCACTTTCACCACTCTTATTCAACATAGTCCTGGAAGTTCTAGCAACAGCAATAAGAGAAGAGAAAGAAATCAAAGGAATCCAGATAGGAAGGGAGGAAGTCAAACTCTCTCTATTCGCAGATGACATGATATTATACATAGAATATCCCAAAGACACTATTACAAAGCTAATAGAGCTAATCAGCGAATTCAGCAAAGTCACAGGATACAAAATCAATACACACAAATCACTGGCATTCCTATACACAAACAATGAATAATCAGAAAACAAAATCAAAGAGGCAATCCCCTTCACCATTGCAACCAAAAGAATCAAATATCTAGGAATAAACCTACCCAAAGAAACAAAAGAATTGTACACAGAAAATTACAAGACCCTCATCAAAGAAATTAAAGAAGACTTAAACAGATGGAGAGATGTTCCATGATCCTGGGTCAGAAGAATCAATATTGTGAAAATGACTGTACTACCAAATGTTATCTATAGATTCAATGCAATCCCTATCAAACTACCAATGACATTCTTCACAGAACTAGACCAAAGAATACCACAGTTCATATGGAAACACAAAAAACCTCGAATAGCCAAAGCAGTCCTGAGGAAGAAGAATGGAGCTGGAGGGATCAGCCTCCCCAACTTCAGACTCTACTACAAAGCAACAGTTATCAAGACAGTATGGTACTGGCACAAAAACAGAAATATAGACCAATGGAACAAGATCGAGAACCCAGAGATAAATTCACGCACCTATGGGTACCTTATTTTTGACAAAGGAGGCGAAACTATAAAATGGGACAAAGACAGCCTCTTCAACAAATGGTGCTGGGAAAATTGGACAGCTACATGCAAAAAAATGAAGTTGGAACATTCCCTGACACCATACACAAAATGGATTAAAGACCTAAATGTAAGACCAGAAACCATCAAACTCTTAGAGGAGAATATAGGCAAAACCCTCAAGGACATCAATCAAAGCAAGATCTTCTCTGACCCACCTACTAGAATAGCAGAACTAAAAAGACAAATGAACGTGTGGGACCTCATGAAACTTAAAAGTTTTTGTACAGCAAAAGAAATCACAAAAAAGCTGAACAGACAGCCCACAGAATGGGAGAAAATCATAGCAAATGAAACAACAGACAAAGAATTAATCTCCAAAATCTACAAGCAACTCAGACAACTCAGCACCAGAAAAATGAACAACCCAATCAAAAAATGGGAAAAGGACTTAAACAGATGGAGAGATATTCCATGTTCCTGGGTCAGAAGAATCAATATTGTGAAAATGACTGTACTACCAAATGTTATCTATAGATTCAATGCAATCCCTATCAAACTACCAATGACATTCTTCACAGAACTAGACCAAAGAATACCACAGTTCATATGGAAACACAAAAAACCTCGAATAGCCAAAGCAGTCCTGAGGAAGAAGAATGGAGCTGGAGGGATCAGCCTCCCCAACTTCAGACTCTACTACAAAGCAACAGTTATCAAGACAGTATGGTACTGGCACAAAAACAGAAATATAGACCAATGGAACAAGATCGAGAACCCAGAGATAAATTCACGCACCTATGGGTACCTTATTTTTGACAAAGGAGGCGAAACTATAAAATGGGACAAAGACAGCCTCTTCAACAAATGGTGCTGGGAAAATTGGACAGCTACATGCAAAAAAATGAAGTTGGAACATTCCCTGACACCATACACAAAATGGATTAAAGACCTAAATGTAAGACCAGAAACCATCAAACTCTTAGAGGAGAATATAGGCAAAACCCTCAAGGACATCAATCAAAGCAAGATCTTCTCTGACCCACCTACTAGAATAGCAGAACTAAAAAGACAAATGAACGTGTGGGACCTCATGAAACTTAAAAGTTTTTGTACAGCAAAAGAAATCACAAAAAAGCTGAACAGACAGCCCACAGAATGGGAGAAAATCATAGCAAATGAAACAACAGACAAAGAATTAATCTCCAAAATCTACAAGCAACTCAGACAACTCAGCACCAGAAAAATGAACAACCCAATCAAAAAATGGGAAAAGGACCTAAACAGACACCTCTCCAAAGACGACATACAGATGGCCAAAAGCACATAAAATAATGCTCAACTTTGCTTATAATTAGAGAAATGCAAATTAAAACTACAATGAGATATCACCTCACACCTGTCAGAATGGCCATCATCCACAAATCGACAGACAATAAATGCTGGCGAGGGTGCGGAGAAAAGGAAACACTCCTGCATTGCTGGTGGGAATGTAAATTGATACAGCCTCTATGGAAGACAGTATGGAGATTCCTTAAAAAACTAAAAGTAGAAGCACCAAATGACCCAGCAATCCCACTCTTAGGCTCATACCCTGATGAAATTAAATCTGAAAGAAGTACCTGTACCCCAATGCTCATTGCAGCTCTCTATACAATAGCCAGATCTTGGAAGCAACCTAGATGTCCATCGACGAATGAATGGATCCAAAAGCTTTGGTACATATATACAATGGAATACTACACAGCAGTTAAAAGAAATTCAGAAGAATCAGCCCTAATGAGGTGGCTGGATCTAGAACATATCATAAAAAGTGAAGTCAGTCAGAAAGAGGACAAGTACAATATACTAACACATATATATGGAATCTAGTAGGATGGTAATGATGGCACATGCAGTGAAGCAACAGAAAGACAGACCTGAGCAGGGGACAAATGGACATTGTGGGGAAGGAGCAGTGGGTGAGAGACGTAAAGGAAGTAGCACGAAGGCCTGTACTATCATATGTGAAGAAAATAGCTATAGTCATTGCTCTGTGAGAAAAGCAGATCCTTCATAGGTGCTGTGTGATGGTTGGGAGGGGTGGGATGGGGGGGGATATTCGTATGACTAATCTGAGAACATACATACTTGTAAACAGCAAAACTCTGTACAAGTTCAAATTAAAAGAAAAGTTAAAAAAAAAACAAAACAGAAGCGGATGTAAACTTGGCGAAGGTACACTGTGGGTTAAAGGTTGTGTCCTTCTCCCCCACTTTGCCCATGCTGCAGCCCAGGATCTAGGTCTGGAAATGTGTCTTTTCTCCCTGAAATGCCAAGAGGAGTCCTGGTTGGTGAAACCTACTCGGGAACCCAAGCAGTGGCCCTAATGCGGTCTTCATTTGCCCAGCATATGGGGCTTCCTGGTGTGTTTTTGATGCCTTCCATGCTGGCGACATACAGATCCAAAAGCACATAAATATGCTCAACTTGCTTATAATTAAGAAATGCAAATAAATAGAGAATCATAACCTGAGAACCCACTCAACCAATCCACAAATCGCCCTTGGCGAGGGTGCGGAGAAAAGGAAACACTCCTGCATTGCTGGTGGGAATGTAAATTGATACAGCCTCTATGGAAGACAGTATGGAGATTCCTTAAAAAACTAAAAGTAGAAGCACCAAATGACCCAGCAATCCCACTCTTAGGCTCATACCCTGATGAAATTAAATCTGAAAGAAGTACCTGTACCCCAATGCTCATTGCAGCTCTCTATACAATAGCCAGATCTTGGAAGCAACCTAGATGTCCATCGACGAATGAATGGATCCAAAAGCTTTGGTACATATATACAATGGAATACTACACAGCAGTTAAAAGAAATTCAGAAGAATCAGCCCTAATGAGGTGGCTGGATCTAGAACATATCATAAAAAGTGAAGTCAGTCAGAAAGAGGACAAGTACAATATACTAACACATATATATGGAATCTAGTAGGATGGTAATGATGGCACATGCAGTGAAGCAACAGAAAGACAGACCTGAGCAGGGGACAAATGGACATTGTGGGGAAGGAGCAGTGGGTGAGAGACGTAAAGGAAGTAGCACGAAGGCCTGTACTATCATATGTGAAGAAAATAGCTATAGTCATTGCTCTGTGAGAAAAGCAGATCCTTCATAGGTGCTGTGTGATGGTTGGGAGGGGTGGGATGGGGGGGGATATTCGTATGACTAATCTGAGAACATACATACTTGTAAACAGCAAAACTCTGTACAAGTTCAAATTAAAAGAAAAGTTAAAAAAACAAAACAGAAGCGGATGTAAACTTGGCGAAGGTACACTGTGGGTTAAAGGTTGTGTCCTTCTCCCCCACTTTGCCCATGCTGCAGCCCAGGATCTAGGTCTGGAAATGTGTCTTTTCTCCCTGAAATGCCAAGAGGAGTCCTGGTTGGTGAAACCTACTCGGGAACCCAAGCAGTGGCCCTAATGCGGTCTTCATTTGCCCAGCATATGGGGCTTCCCTGGTGGTTCAGATTCTTTACCTAGAATCTGCCTTCCATGCTGGAGACCTGAGTCAGGAAGCTCCCCTGGAAAAGGACATGGCACCCCACTCCAGTATTCTTGCCTGGAGAATCCCATGGACAGAGGAGCCTGGCAGGCTACAGACCATGGGGTTGCAAACAGCTGGACTCGGCTGAGCGACTGACACTCTCTTGAGAACTACTCCTCAGCTAGCCTGGATGGGAAGCCTGGCCTCCACCGGCACCTGTCAGCGCGGCCATGTCTCAGCTCTGGATGAGGGAGGTGCTGCACATGGCTTTTCTGAGCCAGATTCTTTCTTAACAGAGAGATGAGCAAGTGTGGATATTACATAATTATAATAAATGAATGTAAATATTTACATTGTTATAAAACACCCTTATTATACAAGCGTGAGAGTAAAATACATATATTCTAAAATAAATCTTTTTCCCAGAAAATACTGCACTGTGAATTATTCAACTTCAGAATTTCACCTGTTGCTGCCATTCAAAGGAGGGAGCCGTGAGCCGTGGAGTGTCAAGGTCACCGGCCTGCCCAGAAGCATCTCAGGCTGGCTCTCACATGTGGGCTGTGAGACACTCAGGGTCCAGCCAGGAGGTGGATAGACTAAGTGAGTTTTCTACTTCCGCTAGACAGAGGGGCAGCCAAAGCAGTGAGGGGGAGATCTTGGAGGCTGTGCTTGTAGACACGACCTGTGTGCTTGTATACGTGTGCACGTGTGTGTGCTTGTGTGTGTGTGCTGTGTTTAGAGACACGGCCTGTGTGCTTGTATACATGTGCACATGTCTGTGTGCATGTGTGGTTGCCTGACTTTTGTGTCCATATCTGTGTGTGCTTTCTTGGCATGGAGTATACCCAGAATTCACACAGACAGAACTACTTGAAAAGAAAAGAATTTGCTTTACTCTTCTCGTGAGTATAAAACCCGTGAGAAACAGAAAGAAGAAACATTCTGCCATGCCCGTGAGTTCTTTGCACCTGAGATGATCCGGGAGGGCTTTCCCCAAGGATCAGAGGGTAGGCGCACAGAGGGCTGCCTGGGTGGAATGGCACCCACGGGCCAAGGGTTGGTTGGTGAAACCTACTCAGGAACCCAAGCAGTGGCCCTAATGCGGTCTTCATTTGCCCAGCATATGGGGCTTCTGGTGGTTCAGATTCTTTACCTAGAATCTGGGAACAGTCAGGAAGCTCCCTGGAAAGGACATGGCACCCCACTCCAGTATTCTTGCCTGGAGAATCCCATGGACAGAGGAGCCTGGCAGGCTACAGACCATGGGGTTGCAAACAGCTGGACTCGGCTGAGCGACTGACACTCTCTTGAGAACTACTCCTCAGCTAGCCTGGATGGGAAGCCTGGCCTCCACCGGCACCTGTCAGCGCGGCCATGTCTCAGCTCTGGATGAGGGAGGTGCTGCACATGGCTTTTCTGAGCCAGATTCTTTCTTAACAGAGAGATGAGCAAGTGTGGATATTACATAATTATAATAAATGAATGTAAATATTTACATTGTTATAAAACACCCTTATTATACAAGCGTGAGAGTAAAATACATATATTCTAAAATAAATCTTTTTCCCAGAAAATACTGCACTGTGAATTATTCAACTTCAGAATTTCACCTGTTGCTGCCATTCAAAGGAGGGAGCCGTGAGCCGTGGAGTGTCAAGGTCACCGGCCTGCCCAGAAGCATCTCAGGCTGGCTCTCACATGTGGGCTGTGAGACACTCAGGGTCCAGCCAGGAGGTGGATAGACTAAGTGAGTTTTCTACTTCCGCTAGACAGAGGGGCAGCCAAAGCAGTGAGGGGGAGATCTTGGAGGCTGTGCTTGTAGACACGACCTGTGTGCTTGTATACGTGTGCACGTGTGTGTGCTTGTGTGTGTGTGCTGTGTTTAGAGACACGGCCTGTGTGCTTGTATACATGTGCACATGTCTGTGTGCATGTGTGGTTGCCTGACTTTTGTGTCCATATCTGTGTGTGCTTTCTTGGCATGGAGTATACCCAGAATTCACACAGACAGAACTACTTGAAAAGAAAAGAATTTGCTTTACTCTTCTCGTGAGTATAAAACCCGTGAGAAACAGAAAGAAAAAGAAACATTCTCAGACCCCGCCATGCCCGTGAGTTCTTTGCACCTGAGATGATCCGGGAGGGCTTTCCCCAAGGATCAGAGGGTAGGCGCACAGAGGGGCTGCCTGGGTGGAAGACGACTTGCAGACCACACACGCGGTCAGTGCTGTCAGATCACAGCCTTCAGGCCGGGATGGGAGGTGGCCCCGTGACCCGCCTGCTATGTCTTATGGCTCCCCTCTGACCCTCAGGTCCGTGCCTCCCCACACGGAGTAACTGCCCTCCTCACCTCAGGAGCGCCCATGGCCTCAGAGAGACTACAGCTCACACCTCAAGACTCCACCGTCCCAATCCCACCTCCTCCAGGAAGCCTTCCCTGGTTTTAGCCCCCAGACCTGACAGGCTGTGTGTGCCCACTACTCAATAGCCCTTGAGGTCAACGGCGGGCATCAGGCACCCAAGGGCAGATCTCCTTGCTCCCCAGGATGCCCATGGTCGTCGGCACACCTATCCTCCCAGGGCAAGAGCCTAAAAAACAGAAGACAGCGAGGGGAGGAGGGGGCCTCAGGGGAGAGGGAAAAGGTCCCTGGATTGTTGCCGCAGAGATGAAGCAGGCTTCGGGGATGAGTGTCGCAGGACGGAGGCCAGTCACCCTGCCGCGTCCTGACCACAGGCTCAGAGGCTGCTGGGCCAGCAGGCCACTCCAGTCAGGCAGCGGGTCAGCCCCATTCATCTTTATAAAACACATGTAACTGCTACACTTTGTCATAATAGTTAGGTAATCAAATGTCATGGGTCCCAACATATATATACTACAAATACTTTTTAAAGATTTCATCTACCACAGCATAGGTTTTTGGATTAAGGCAGAGTGTTCTCTCTTTTTAATAATTCCAGGTCAATTGTAAACCCATACTTCCCTCTGCTGGCCATTGTGCACCAGACACAAAAATGGACGTGAATTTGATCTGTGATGAACCCAACATTCCTTGGAAAATAAGCTATTTCTCCCTGAGTGACGCACAGTTTTTCCTGACATTTGTTTTCCAATGAACTTTCAAATTTTTCACTTTTATCTTTTTATTTATTTCATTTTTAAGCAGGGTTACTCACAGGTACTCTTTAGTATATTTCTTAGACTATTTTAATCTAAATATCGCACGTTTTGCACCTGAGATGATCCGGGAGGGCTTTCCCCAAGGATCAGAGGGTAGGCGCACAGAGGGGCTGCCTGGGTGGAAGACGACTTGCAGACCACACACGCGGTCAGTGCTGTCAGATCACAGCCTTCAGGCCGGGATGGGAGGTGGCCCCGTGACCCGCCTGCTATGTCTTATGGCTCCCCTCTGACCCTCAGGTCCGTGCCTCCCCACACGGAGTAACTGCCCTCCTCACCTCAGGAGCGCCCATGGCCTCAGAGAGACTACAGCTCACACCTCAAGACTCCACCGTCCCAATCCCACCTCCTCCAGGAAGCCTTCCCTGGTTTTAGCCCCCAGACCTGACAGGCTGTGTGTGCCCACTACTCAATAGCCCTTGAGGTCAACGGCGGGCATCAGGCACCCAAGGGCAGATCTCCTTGCTCCCCAGGATGCCCATGGTCGTCGGCACACCTATCCTCCCAGGGCAAGAGCCTAAAAAACAGAAGACAGCGAGGGGAGGAGGGGGCCTCAGGGGAGAGGGAAAAGGTCCCTGGATTGTTGCCGCAGAGATGAAGCAGGCTTCGGGGATGAGTGTCGCAGGACGGAGGCCAGTCACCCTGCCGCGTCCTGACCACAGGCTCAGAGGCTGCTGGGCCAGCAGGCCACTCCAGTCAGGCAGCGGGTCAGCCCCATTCATCTTTATAAAACACATGTAACTGCTACACTTTGTCATAATAGTTAGGTAATCAAATGTCATGGGTCCCAACATATATATACTACAAATACTTTTTAAAGATTTCATCTACCACAGCATAGGTTTTTGGATTAAGGCAGAGTGTTCTCTCTTTTTAATAATTCCAGGTCAATTGTAAACCCATACTTCCCTCTGCTGGCCATTGTGCACCAGACACAAAAATGGACGTGAATTTGATCTGTGATGAACCCAACATTCCTTGGAAAATAAGCTATTTCTCCCTGAGTGACGCACAGTTTTTCCTGACATTTGTTTTCCAATGAACTTTCAAATTTTTCACTTTTATCTTTTTATTTATTTCATTTTTAAGCAGGGTTACTCACAGGTACTCTTTAGTATATTTCTTAGACTATTTTAATCAAAATATCATGAAATCATGAAAAGTTAAAATAATAAAATATGTTCAATAGGAGAACTGCTTTCAAATTACACCTATCTTTAAAACGCTTTTTTACTTTGTTTTTTATTTTCCATTCAATATATTTTCACGTATGAAAATTTTAATCTATTTTATACAATTATAAGATAAGTTGTATCATCAAGATGTGCCATATATTTTGCTAATTGTACAGATAGACTACTACATCCACTAAAATGGATAGATTTAATTCACTAATTTATTTTTTCACTTTATTTTTTAAACTATGAAAATATAGTAACACACTTGCAGGAGACTTGGAAAATACAGAAAAAAGTTACATATAGTTCTACTATATATTATAATTATTTCTTTAGATAAAGTAAGATTTTTTAGCTGGAGTTTCAAAAGTATGGAACGTTTCATGAATTTGCGTGTTAGAGTTTGATAAAGACATCACAGACGATTGAAAGAGAAAACAACAGGCACCGGGAACCTGAAGCTTGTAGGCCAGCTTGCTTTCTAAGAGCGTGGCCTCAGGCAGGTGCCTGCTGTAACCGCTTCAGTCAGCTTCCTCGTCCTCAGACCACAGGTGGCACAGGATCATCACGTCATTACTGTGTACAGTAACCCGTGTTTCACAGAGCGGGATTCTGCCCGTGGTCACCAGCCTCTTCCTGTGCAGAGCTGGGGCTCAGGGGCTGCCACTGCCAGATGTGCCTTTAAACAGTGGCACATACTAGGCTTTCAGTAATACTGCTGGTGAATGGATATTTTTAGCAAATGATGGCTTCAAGTGGAGAGATCTTAGCGTGTTCTCGGGTCTGCATCTGGTGCCAGTGCTTTTCTCATACAATATATTAAAAGAGTTCTAATTGAAACAAAATATGTAACTATGGATGTATGGCAATGCTCCTGAAAGCAGCTGAATATACAATGCATCCTTTCCTACTCTGGTTTCCATGGAAACTGCTGGGGAAGGTGAGGTTGTTATGTGTTTATCACAGACAGTTACTTCTATTACCTCTATTTCCTTGACATAGAAATGTGAGAATTGCTCAGAGGACAAGGACGTGGAGAGGAACATCTGTTCCCACAGGCAACAAGTGCCTTACGCACCTGATGATGCCCGCTCATCAGCAGCAGGTCTGCCCCACAGAGCTGCTCCATCTCTGTGCCTCCACTAAGTCCTCTGCCCCTGGGGCAGGGGACAGTCTCAGCTGACTCTGTCCTCATGGGATCTCTATACAAGGATATCTTGTACATAGGGCAGCCAAGGCTTGGCTCTGCAGGAAAGGGTCAGTGAACATTGGCTCTGTTACGTGGTTAATTTGAATGTTTTAAAAAAAGATCAGTAAAAGCAAAGGGTTCCTAATCTTTGGAACAAATAGGGAAAATTGAAAGCACACATCTTCACAAGAGTGGGCTACAAGAACTAACCATTGCAGGCACAAGCCTCGCGTTGCCCTAAAGCCCCACATTCATTACCTCGTGCATCTTATCACAGCCTGGCAAAGTTCATTATCTCCATTTCACCTACGAGGCTAAAAACGATCATAGAAGAAATACAGAAACAAGAAGAGGCTAGAAATGAGCATAGAAGAAATACGGTTTTTAATAAAATAAGCCCTGCAATCAAAAACACCATTCTGTTCTCAACTTTGCTGCTAGCTGGTGGCCTCGGACAACATAAATGAATCTGATAAACAAAAATTTAAACCATAATACCCAGTTTCTCTCATACTGAAGAAGTATCAACTGTAAAACAACAATGTCCCATGTGAACGGCAGCATGGCTGCGGGAACTGCCCACGAACTGCCTCGGAACACCAATGTCTTGAGTTTGATAGAAGTTTCACATTTGTATCACGAGCCATGAGAACGTTGTACCCCTTGGCCTAATGATGCTACTTCTAGAACTGTTTTCTGTGTCATCAAACACATTTGTTGTAGCATCATTTGTAACACTGAACATCTAGAAACAGTGTCCACAGAAAGATATTAAACCACTTAAGGATCTGTTCGCATGATGGAATCGTGTGTATGTGTGTCAGTCACTCAGTAGTGTCCAACTCTTTGCACACATGGAATACTGTGTTAGAACGCTAACTCTAACTTCTGTTAGAGTGCTAAAGCCAATGTAACCAAGTTTCCCTATTTCCCAGATCCTTCCTAAAATGTATGTTCTTTTTAAAAATGTAATAAAATTTATCTTGTATAAATACAATAGCGAGCAGCCCTTTTCTTCTTTTCTAAGGAACCCAGTAGCACTGTGAGCTTTGGGGGAAGACGTGTTTGGTCAGTTTAAAACCTGGCATTTTTTAGCCTTTAACAAAACATTCAAGAAGTAAAGAAAAACCAATACATTCAGAAAACATGATAGCACTGGGCTGTCTCGCATGGGAATTAATTAGTTTAGGATTTCTTAAAACACCAGAAGATTACAGCAAAATCAAGTAATGATGAAAGCAAAATGTAAGAGAAAACTTGCTACTTTTAGAGTCTGACTGTGCAGACGTCTTCATGTTAGACACGCGGGGCAGCTTCTTCACAGCGGGGCCTTCCGCCGGGCCCGCTGGGTAGAGCGCTTGTTTGCTTCAAAGGCAAACAGGAACTGCAGGGCTGGGGCTGCCACCGACCCTGCAGTTCTCCAGCTGATGAGCTGAAAATAAACTGCAAAGTGTTCGGGGAGCCCATTCCTTCCAAGACGCTCGCACCCCTTCCGGTGGGATGAACTTGAGCAGTGGGTCCCCCTTGAGCAGCCCTCAAAGCCGACGGCGGACCTGGATTGAATCCAACAGTGGGAAAGAGTGCGCCGACTGCAGCCGGACCCAAACGGTTTCTGGTCCCTGGACCCAGCTCCACCGCTCCTGTCTGGGTGTGATGCTCACGATGTCTGTGTTTGTAGCACAGCCTCGTTCCTACAGGAAGACCTTAACTGCAAAATAAACTAAAAGCAATAACAAAACATTGAAATTGTGGGAGGCGGTCCATAGGAATTGATTCCTTTGGTGACGCCCAGTGGCTGAAGGACCCTGAGGGATGGTGTGCCCTGGGCCACACGGGTGCGATGGCGTGGGCCGCCGAAACACCTGACAGCTTCCTCTCTCAGGACTAAGTTGTACAGATCACAGTCAAGTCAACACGTGGGTCACGTAGGGTCGAGAAACGCTACTCTTCTCTCCTCTCACAGAGGCCCCCACATACAGGTCTCTGGGTCAGCTGCATCGAGATGCTAAGAAAACAGATTCCCAGGTCCTGCCTCCTTGCTCTTCTCCTCGGAAAGCCCTGAGCCCTGCCATGGGTCCTTCGGCAACCGCGGCCACATCCACGGGACCACCACTTCCCTGGGTGGCAAGTCCCGCCCACCCAATCCAGGAGGAGGGGCCTGCTCTGGCCCAGCCTCACCTCTGCTCCTACCGCAGTAACAAGGGGAATGTTCTCAAGTGCCTTTTTGAAATCAGTTAAGATCTCCATTTGTTCCTACATCTATTCATGTATTAAGAAAAAAATCACTCAGACGTTGACACCCTGAGACAGAATAACATACCTAATCTTGGTTCCTAGTTTATTCTGGGAAGTGCAGGGAATGATAGAAAAGAGAAATTATAGATCATATGCCTCACTAAGTTTCCTGCATTTTTCAGATTTTCAACAGACATTTAAAAAAAATAAGCATGTTCCCAGACTGAAGTTTTAACCCTCATATAAATATTTAATGATTCTCTTCTTTATATGTAACACTTCATTATTTTTAAAATTACTGTTTACAGTGATCTTATTTTATAATATAGAAAAATATGTAGTAGCTTTAGGGAGATATAATTACCATATTGTACAGTTCAACTGTGGGAGGTGTACCACGTCGTGACTTTCAGTGTTAACACGTCCACAGGACTGTGCGGCCACCACGGTCCATTTCGGAGCATCGTTCTCGTCCACCTATTCTCATCGGTATCTATTCCTCATTTCCCCCAGCCCTTTCAGCCCTGGGCATCCACTAGTGCACCTTCTCCTCTGAATATTTGCTTGGACCTATCATACAGATAGATGATTCTTTTCACAATGAAATGCCTGTGCATTTATTGCAGGGTTCTTTCAACAATGTTTTGTAATTTGCATAGTAAACGTTTTGTACATCTTTCATTAAATTTGTTCTCAAGCATTTTATTAATTCTGATGCTGCTGTGAAGTCGCCAACTTCCTTTTCAAATGGTTCACACCACTCATACTTGAATACTGATCCTGTACCCAGCTTCCTCACTGACCATGTTTACTAGTTCTAGGCATGCTGCCCTGGACTCCTTAGGCTTCACTATGAACAAGATCATGTCCTCTCAAACCAGAGATACTTTACATTCTTCCTGTCTCGTCTCCGTGCCTTGTTCTTGCCTGGTTTCCTGGTCAGACCCTCCACGCAGTGTTGAACAGAAATGAAGAGGGTGGATGTCCTTGTGCTGCTCCTGATCTTAGGGGGACACTCATCTTTCATCATTAAGTCTGTGGGCTGTGGGGGTTTTCTAGATTTCTTGTCATGTGGAGGAAAATCCTTTCCACATCTAGTCTGTGGCATGCCTTTATCATAAAAATGTGCTGGATTTTGTCAAGTGCTTCGACTTCATCTGTAAAGCCTCTGGTGGCAGGTCCATAGACATTTATAATTCCTAGAACTTCTGAATGGGTTGACCACTTCCATAATAAAACTTCCCTTTATCTCTAGCAACATCTGTTTTAAGTCTCTTTCGTCTGATAGAGCTGCAGCCACTTCAGGCTCTTCAGGGGGGCCGTTTGCATCACACACTTTTTCCATCTTCTTAATTTCAATCTACATGAACATTTGAACGCCCTGGAGAGCCCCCAGAACCCACTGCCCCAGGCTTCCTCTCTCTGATCATAACCCTCCATCCCCTCAACTTGTTACCCATGTGATTCCCTAGACCTGTTCTTTAATCTCAAAAGACTTCAATTTCCATCAGCTTTGTCATTTCTTTACTCTTCTCTTTAATGAATTGGTTCCTTATGGCAATAATATATTTGCTGTTAGTTAAGAGTAGGTCTAGCCTGATGTATTAAAAGTAAAAACAATACCATAGGTGCTTGTTTCTAACTAGTAAAAAGAAAAAAGACAACTG
The DNA here is from genome assembly GCA_022376925.1 of Tragulus kanchil. Lineage (NCBI taxonomy): Eukaryota > Metazoa > Chordata > Mammalia > Artiodactyla > Tragulidae > Tragulus > Tragulus kanchil. Next base: position 41,057,004 of record JAIOJX010000002.1, read on the forward strand.
CAAGTTACTGAAAAAAAGGAAAAAACTGTCATCATAGAATTCTGTGCACAGCATGAGTGCCATTCAAACCAGAGTAGATGAATTGCATATAGATATAGATATAGATATAGATATAGATATAGATATAGATATAGACAGATGGATAGATAGATAGAGGAGGAACTTTCACCAGCAAGGTGAAAGCCTGGTACACTGAGAACTGTAAAACACTGAAGAAAGAACCTGAGGAGACCACAAATAAAAGACATCTCATGTTCATGCATTACAGGATCAATACTGTTAGAAGATTCATGCTCTCCAAAGCAATCTACAGATTGAGTGCAATCCTTATCAAAATTCCATGGCATTTTTCACAGGAATAGTAAAGAAAGATTGTAAAATCTATATGGAACCTCAAAAAAACCGAAATTGCCAAAGCAATCCTGAGAAAGAAGAATAAAGCTTGAAGTGTCATACTCCTTAATTTCAAGCTATATTCTAAATGTATATTAATAGTAATCAAAACAGCATGGCCGTGACATAAGAACAGCCACACCAGATGAAGAGTAGAGAACAGAGTCCAGAAATAAACATGTGCATATATATATATATGGTAGGTTAACTCGGGACAAAGAAACCAAGAGCATACATCGGGGAAAGAGAGTCCCTCAAGAAGTGAAGCCGTGGAGACACCTCTCATAGGCAGAACGTCCAGAGACACCAACGCGGATGCTCCCAAAGGACTTGATGGCAGAGGAAGAGACAGGAGGCAGCTTGAACTTCTTACTCCTAGTCAAGCTAGACTGCTTGAAAGGTGACGTGCTTCTACACACAAGAGCGTTCTATATTTTACTGAAATGTCAACAGACATATTTACACACAGCTTTTCTTCCAACATCTTCCCATTTTTCTCAGAATGTAGATGCTCCTTTGAGGACGGGACCCAGACAGCCTCACCTGAGGCTGTCTCTTCTCTCCCTCCCCCAGCAGGAGCCTCTTTGCCCTCAGGATGCAGTCTGCTCCCCTCCACTTCTTGTTCCTTCTAGAATGCCCTTCTTCCCCTTTCCCTTCACTAAGCTGATCACTGAATCTCAGTCAGACATCACTTCAGCAGAGAAGCACTGTTAGTTAAGAGTAGGTCTAGCCTGATGTATTAAAAGTAAAAACAATACCATAGGTGCTTGTTTCTAACTAGTAAAAAGAAAAAAGACAACTGCAAGTTACTGAAAAAAAGGAAAAAACTGTCATCATAGAATTCTGTGCACAGCATGAGTGCCATTCAAACCAGAGTAGATGAATTGCATATAGATATAGATATAGATATAGATATAGATATAGATATAGATATAGACAGATGGATAGATAGATAGAGGAGGAACTTTCACCAGCAAGGTGAAAGCCTGGTACACTGAGAACTGTAAAACACTGAAGAAAGAACCTGAGGAGACCACAAATAAAAGACATCTCATGTTCATGCATTACAGGATCAATACTGTTAGAAGATTCATGCTCTCCAAAGCAATCTACAGATTGAGTGCAATCCTTATCAAAATTCCATGGCATTTTTCACAGGAATAGTAAAGAAAGATTGTAAAATCTATATGGAACCTCAAAAAAACCGAAATTGCCAAAGCAATCCTGAGAAAGAAGAATAAAGCTTGAAGTGTCATACTCCTTAATTTCAAGCTATATTCTAAATGTATATTAATAGTAATCAAAACAGCATGGCCGTGACATAAGAACAGCCACACCAGATGAAGAGTAGAGAACAGAGTCCAGAAATAAACATGTGCATATATATATATATGGTAGGTTAACTCGGGACAAAGAAACCAAGAGCATACATCGGGGAAAGAGAGTCCCTCAAGAAGTGAAGCCGTGGAGACACCTCTCATAGGCAGAACGTCCAGAGACACCAACGCGGATGCTCCCAAAGGACTTGATGGCAGAGGAAGAGACAGGAGGCAGCTTGAACTTCTTACTCCTAGTCAAGCTAGACTGCTTGAAAGGTGACGTGCTTCTACACACAAGAGCGTTCTATATTTTACTGAAATGTCAACAGACATATTTACACACAGCTTTTCTTCCAACATCTTCCCATTTTTCTCAGAATGTAGATGCTCCTTTGAGGACGGGACCCAGACAGCCTCACCTGAGGCTGTCTCTTCTCTCCCTCCCCCAGCAGGAGCCTCTTTGCCCTCAGGATGCAGTCTGCTCCCCTCCACTTCTTGTTCCTTCTAGAATGCCCTTCTTCCCCTTTCCCTTCACTAAGCTGATCACTCGAATCTCAGTCAGACATCACTTCAGCAGAGAAGCATCTCGAGTTCCAGGAAGGTCTGGTTTCCTGTCAGACAATCTCCGAGTATCCTTCACCCATCACAGCTGCGTTCCTCTGTAGCTCAGGTTTTAGGGGCAAGACATATCACCTGCCCTCTAAACTGTACGCCCCACAAGATCAGAGCCCCGTCTGCTCCGCTCACTGAGTCCCACCCCATGTTCGCACCTGGCCTTGCACACACTGGCCATTTAATCCACATGTGTTGAATTTTAAGGAACTAATATATCAGTCAAGTTTTCTGAAGCTCCCCCCACATACACCCTCATGTAGAATATATAAATTCCATCCTTGAGAGTAAGAGGAGAGGGGAAATTAAATCTATCCCTGTTATTTATTACAGTGTAACAAACTATCCCAGCAACATTCAGGGCTGTAATGCCTTCATACTTAACAACCCCAGTCCTAAGAAATAGGAGTAACACTTGTATCGCCGTTTTCATCGAGAATTTGGCAGGCGTCTTGTTATGCTTGGAAGATTCCATCAGACCAGCAATACACCAGATCGGTGGATGAGTCATGTCATAACAAGGATCCACTGTGCTGCTCAGGCTTGGCTGGGGAATGGCAGAGGTCTTGAGAGCTTATCTTGGCTCGTCGCCACTGCCCTCTTGGGTAGCACTGAAAACACCAACCTGAGAACCCAAGGCAGCAGGCGGGGAGGCAGGACCTTACTTCAAAAGCCCCAGAGTTGCTTCCACCCCAGGGGAGATGGTTCAAAACCAAACAAAAATGGGGAGCCCTGCCTCAGGCTTCTAAACGAACGTCCAGAGACACCAACGGATGCTCCCAAAGGACTTGATGGCAGAGGAAGAGACAGGAGGCAGCTTGAACTTCTTACTCCTAGTCAAGCTAGACTGCTTGAAAGGTGACGTGCTTCTACACACAAGAGCGTTCTATATTTTACTGAAATGTCAACAGACATATTTACACACAGCTTTTCTTCCAACATCTTCCCATTTTTCTCAGAATGTAGATGCTCCTTTGAGGACGGGACCCAGACAGCCTCACCTGAGGCTGTCTCTTCTCTCCCTCCCCCAGCAGGAGCCTCTTTGCCCTCAGGATGCAGTCTGCTCCCCTCCACTTCTTGTTCCTTCTAGAATGCCCTTCTTCCCCTTTCCCTTCACTAAGCTGATCACTCGAATCTCAGTCAGACATCACTTCAGCAGAGAAGCATCTCGAGTTCCAGGAAGGTCTGGTTTCCTGTCAGACAATCTCCGAGTATCCTTCACCCATCACAGCTGCGTTCCTCTGTAGCTCAGGTTTTAGGGGCAAGACATATCACCTGCCCTCTAAACTGTACGCCCCACAAGATCAGAGCCCCGTCTGCTCCGCTCACTGAGTCCCACCCCATGTTCGCACCTGGCCTTGCACACACTGGCCATTTAATCCACATGTGTTGAATTTTAAGGAACTAATATATCAGTCAAGTTTTCTGAAGCTCCCCCCACATACACCCTCATGTAGAATATATAAATTCCATCCTTGAGAGTAAGAGGAGAGGGGAAATTAAATCTATCCCTGTTATTTATTACAGTGTAACAAACTATCCCAGCAACATTCAGGGCTGTAATGCCTTCATACTTAACAACCCCAGTCCTAAGAAATAGGAGTAACACTTGTATCGCCGTTTTCATCGAGAATTTGGCAGGCGTCTTGTTATGCTTGGAAGATTCCATCAGACCAGCAATACACCAGATCGGTGGATGAGTCATGTCATAACAAGGATCCACTGTGCTGCTCAGGCTTGGCTGGGGAATGGCAGAGGTCTTGAGAGCTTATCTTGGCTCGTCGCCACTGCCCTCTTGGGTAGCACTGAAAACACCAACCTGAGAACCCAAGGCAGCAGGCGGGGAGGCAGGACCTTACTTCAAAAAAGCCCCAGAGTTGCTTCCACCCCAGTCTGTCGGAAGATGGTTCAAAACCAAACAAAAAGTAACCGAGGGTAAGCCCCAGAATCACAGCACCAGAAGGTCAACAATCGTGCTTCTAAAACAAAGTTGTCATGGCTGGATCTGTTAATGGTCAGCATGACAGTGAGGGACACAACCGCTGGCCCCTCAGTCATGTCTGACTCTGTGCAACCCCATGGCCTGCAGCCCACCGGGCTCCTCTGTCCATGGTGTTCTCCAGGCAAGAACACTGGAGTGGGCGGCCATTGCCTCTCCAGGAGACCTTCTAGACCCAGGGATGGAACCTAGGTGTCCTGCATTGCAAGCAGATTCTACACCATCCAAGCCACCCCAGAGCTCCCTTTTAAAAAAGCGTTTATAGCCAAAAAATGATGTCATTGTTGGGGTGCTGACATTGTTAGGGTGTTGAATTGTGACCTCTAACAACAGCGGTCACCACTCATTGGACTCACGGAAGGAGCAGCACAACGCATAACATCTGGGGTCAGACCAACTAGACTTGAGTTTTGTCCACAGGACCAACAAGTGCTAACTCAGGCGGCCTGTGAGCAAAGATGGGTGCTGTCCCAACCAACTCAGGTCCAGATTAAAGGGAGGAAGAGCAGATTCAGTGATATCCAGCACATGGTAAGCACGTAATAAAGGATGCTTCTTGTTCGTCTGCTCTGTGCAGAGCACTATAGTTAGCACTTCACACACGTGATCTCAAGGCCTGACAACAATGCTGAGAGATAATCACCAATATTCCCGTTTCACCAAAGAGTAAATGGGAATTAAATAATTAGCCCGAGGTCACTTGGCTAGCACGAGACATTAGTCACTATTCAAATCCAGACATATTGAACTTCAAAAGTTTGCCATCGTTTTTGAACTTGAAACAGCATAATTTAATGGGCACTCAGGCTAGGTCATATTATTCTTTATTGTACCCTAAACCAAACACAATTACCCTGGTCTGCATAAGGGCTGTTATTGTCTGATTTCCAAATACGCAGAGGTCAATAAATGGTCGTTCTGCTAATATTCAGTGTAAAAGCCAGTAGACTTGAGTTAGAACAACTGCCATGTGTATGAAGCCTAGTTCTCCATCTCACCATCTGTGAAATAATAAATTATACCTGTCCTAGACAGTTATTATGAGATTGAAATAAGATTCATAAATATAGTTAGTGCAATTCTTGGCTAAAGGTAGGCACCTGATTAGTGTTCATTAAAAAAAAGAATATATGTGCATATATGTGCATGTTCTTATAAGGATAGACAGTCCATAAGAAAGGAGAAAGAAAGAAGAAAAGAGAACGCGCGCGAGAGAGAGAGAGAGGAAGGAAGAGAGGGAGGAAAGGATGAAGTTAGGAGAGAAGGAGGGAGGGAGAGAGGGAAGGAGACGTGCTCTCTCTGTTCAACCTGACCCTCCACCGCCAGGAGGTGCCTCCAGGTGACTGTTGGCCTCAAGGACCAGAAGCCTAGGGAAACAGACCCTAGCCCCAAGACGAGGTTTCTCAGGACAGCCCAGACCAGTGACAGCCACCCCTCACTCCCTGTCCTCTAAGGGACATAACACATCTCTAACCCACGACTCTACAAATCAAATAAGTCATTGTTAACTCAGAACAGATTAAAACGTCAGGGTTTAAATAACGTTTGCCTGAAACTGGGACAATTACAGAAGGAGGTCAGATTCCCGCCCTGTGTGTGCAGACAGATGGGCAGTCTACAGGCCTTGTTAGAGTCAGACAGGAAAAAAGGGCGCCTTTCAGAGGCTGCCAGCAGGGGCCGCTGGGCACCCACAGATCCCGGTGCCGCAGCACGGAGCCCAAAGGCCCCCGTTCTTCTCTGACTGCAGAGTCCACAGGCACAGACGCTGGGGTCTGGGGGTCCTTGACCTTGAATGACACATTAACCGCAGGGCAGCCGCCAGACGCAAATGGTAGCTAGAAATGAGGTTCTGAATACAAGGGATTTAATACAAGCTTTCCTTGAAAGCTGCTCCCATGCTCAGCAAGGTTTTCTGTTTGGTGTTAAATGTGCCTCATTGGTGGTGCCTGTTGACCACACATCAGAGCCAGACGGACACACACGGAACCCACGGCCGTGCGACCGGCCAGGGGGGTCCCAGACACCCAGGGAGGATGAGCCCTGACGCAATGCACAGGCCAGGCGGACAGCATGCATCCTCGTGGTTCGTCCACTGGTCTTCCCTCATGTGTGCACACACAGACGCACACATACAGACACACACAGATACCCACGGTGACATCCCTAAGCAGGCTCACATGTGTGCCTGAGTTCCATCCACGTCGTCAGAGGAAAGGGACCCTCCTTGTCATGAAGCTCAGGACACCTCAGCAGAGCCCTACACGCACTCTGACTGTCTCCCCTTCTGCCTCGGGATATATATGGCCCCAAACCATTGTAAAAGAAACAAAGGAAGAGTATCAAGCATAATTTACAAACAGAGAAACCCAGGGACCCAAGGAAACATTTGTTTCTCTTTCAGGGGCTGGTTGACTTTATCCAAGGCTGAGTTCCGCCACGAATTAGGACGACACATACATGTACATCTGTGTACAAACTCAGACACACGCAAGATCACAAGGCTGCTCACATGTTTGTCATTCAAACTTCAAAGTTTCGAATCATGACCACTTTGTTGCTATTGAAATAGTTAAGAAATTAGCTGCACTCTAATATTCTCCAGATACCACAATCAAACCAAGGACATTCCATGACCGCATATCTTCCCAGGGAGGTAATCCCGTCCCCGCCCACTCCAGGGTGATGGCGGGAACTGGAGCCAAAAGAGACGCCATGTCTCAGGAACTGGTTCTCTGCCTCAGTTGAGGCATGGTTTCTTCTGGGGCTGGAATCGCTCAGTTTCCTCAACTCAGTATCTGCCCTGCTGCGCCCACACCTGCATACAAATCTCCGTGCAAAGCGCGCAAACCGGAGCCACACTCCCAGACCTCATGCATCTGATTTATTCCGAGTGGGCGAGGCCAGAATATGTCTTTCATATTAAGGACTGGGTCCGGGAGAAAGCCCACTGGCACAGGATGGATCCTGTGGGGAAGGGCTGGCCCTCACAAGGTCACAGACCCATTGCTTACAGAGCTGTCTACAAGTCATCTCTGTCAGCTTCTTTTGAAAACAGAGCAAAAGAGAGACTGTCTGTTAAGCTATATCAGGTCCTGTCCTCATAAACTTTGTGACAAGGAAGGAACCAGGCGACATAGGTGTCCAAGGTTCCACACTTCCCACAGGCCACAGGTAAAGTGAGGCATCCCTCTGGCAGGGCTCAGCCTCGGGAGGGTACTTTTAAGGCCCCACTTCCTCCAGAGAACTGTTCCCTCATGTGTGCACACACAGGCACATACAGACACACACAGATACCCACGGTGACATCCCTAAGCAGGCTCACATGTGTGCCTGAGTTCCATCCACGTCGTCAGAGGAAAGGGACCCTCCTTGTCATGAAGCTCAGGACACCTCAGCAGAGCCCTACACGCACTCTGACTGTCTCCCTTCTGCCTCGGGATATATATGGCCCCAAACCATTGTAAAAGAAACAAAGGAAGAGTATCAAGCATAATTTACAAACAGAGAAACCCAGGGACCCAAGGAAACATTTGTTTCTCTTTCAGGGGCTGGTTGACTTTATCCAAGGCTGAGTTCCGCCACGAATTAGGACGACACATACATGTACATCTGTGTACAAACTCAGACACACGCAAGATCACAAGGCTGCTCACATGTTTGTCATTCAAACTTCAAAGTTTCGAATCATGACCACTTTGTTGCTATTGAAATAGTTAAGAAATTAGCTGCACTCTAATATTCTCCAGATACCACAATCAAACCAAGGACATTCCATGACCGCATATCTTCCCAGGGAGGTAATCCCGTCCCCGCCCACTCCAGGGTGATGGCGGGAACTGGAGCCAAAAGAGACGCCATGTCTCAGGAACTGGTTCTCTGCCTCAGTTGAGGCATGGTTTCTTCTGGGGCTGGAATCGCTCAGTTTCCTCAACTCAGTATCTGCCCTGCTGCGCCCACACCTGCATACAAATCTCCGTGCAAAGCGCGAAAACCCGGGAGCCACACTCCCAGACCTCATGCATCTGATTTATTCCGAGTGGGCGAGGCCAGAATATGTCTTTCATATTAAGGACTGGGTCCGGGAGAAAGCCCACTGGCACAGGATGGATCCTGTGGGGAAGGGCTGGCCCTCACAAGGTCACAGACCCATTGCTTACAGAGCTGTCTACAAGTCATCTCTGTCAGCTTCTTTTGAAAACAGAGCAAAAGAGAGACTGTCTGTTAAGCTATATCAGGTCCTGTCCTCATAAACTTTGTGACAAGGAAGGAACCAGGCGACATAGGTGTCCAAGGTTCCACACTTCCCACAGGCCACAGGTAAAGTGAGGCATCCCTCTGGCAGGGCTCAGCCTCGGGGAGGGGTACTTTTAAGGCCCCACTTCCTCCAGAGAACTGAGATCTCTGGGGAGTCCAGCCAGGAGGATGGAGCTGCCTCCGAGCCATCCTTCCTCTGCCCCACAGCAGGCAGAGCTTGCTCTGTCCCCACCTTGTCCCTCCTAGGGGCACACCTGAGCCCCTCGCTGCTCCCTGGCTAGGCTGCAGGTCCAATAACATCTCAGGACAAGTGTCTTTCCACACTGTTTCCAGGAACCTGAGCCGTCAACCCAGGACTGTTCCTTGCAGAATAAAATTCCCATTGGGAGTGTGCTGCCCAGTGACATGTGTAAGCCAGGGGCCCGTGCCTCCAGAAAGGGCTCTGTCCTGGGCAGTGACTTGAACCAGCTCCTCGCCCACAGGTTTGAGAAGACCCCCCACAGCGGCCCTTCCTGGGGGATGGGGGTTTCCAAAGGCCCCCTCCGTCCTCCTGGCCTCCCCGCCTCACCTGGCACCGCCTTCCCCAAGGTATCTAAGGGGAACACCTGTGCCCTGGCTCACCTGAGGCCGGCCCCTCCCACAGCCGAGCGGACCTCCCACAGGCCTGGCAGACCTGTGTGAGGACACGCCTCAGACAGGATCCGGACACCTTCCCTCGCCCAGCAGGCGCAGGGCACGTCCAGACTCTGCCCAGTGTCCACGTGGTGAGGCATCTGTAACCCAGATTGAAGGACTCTTTCCTGGGGAGTGGATGACTGCTGTTCAGCTTTTGGAGTCCATTGTTCAGATACACACACGAGCAGGTCATCTTGAGCCGTAATTACAAACAAACACCCAAAGGCCTCCGGCCTCCTCACTGTGCTGAGCAGACTCCGTGTGCAGCTGAAGGAGGAGGTCAGAGTGTTGGCATCTGGATTTTCTCAAGGGGGTCGCGTCCCTGACAAGCAGCCTCCAGCAGGAAATGGGCAGGGAGGGGCCAGGAGGGGCCGGGAGGGCTCCTGTCCCCATAAACCAGGGGCCGATCTGAGGAGCCTCACAAAACAGAAGTTCAGAAGCTTCCTCTGGGTTGTCCTGCAGTTCACAGTTTGTGGAGGAATCCGAAAATATTGTATTCTTCCTGGAGCCAACAAATGCTGCCTCTTTCAATAGAAGGTTCATCTAAATTCCTTTCTCAGGAGTTTAAACCAAACTGTTGGGGGTGTAGAATCCTTGACTTTAGCCCAGGCAGCCCGTCTCTCCTGCTCACTGCTGCCTCACCCCAAGATTAACAAGTTATGCACCAGGCATGCGCCTTCCTCTTGCAAGTCTTGACTTCACACTGGGGTTTTTTTTGGTTTTGGTTTTTTTTTTCACTTTTTTTTTTCCCCATTCCAGCACCTGTTCAGGTCAAGGGTAGGGTGGTCTGATTTCTTAATCTCTGAGCAAGAGGTGGAAAGGGAGAGAGATGCTTGAAAACAGGTAGAAATCTCATTTTTACCACAAGCTATCTTAGTGTATTTTCAGACTGTATGTCATACACAAAATCAAGGAGTTTTTGCTGGTTATGGGGCTTAAAAAGATAACCAAGCCGTAAGGAGGATGGCACCCTTTCCTTAAATACGCCATGCTGGGCGTGCACGCAGATGACTGATGGTTTTCTACTTTATACTGAAGAAACAGCACCACAAAGAGCAAGTCAATGTTTGAAACAATTGTCTCTAACGGCCCATTCACGCTCGTTTCCATAAAAAACCTAGCGATGACTGAAAAGACTGAAGCCCTTCTCCAAGGCCTCAGGGAGCGCATTCCAGGTTCCCACGACGGTGACGTTGGCCCATCCTTCCGCTCTCATCCTGAGGCGCCCGCTTCTCCCTGGACGTGGGTCCTTCGGGGACCACAAAGCGCTTCTTTCAAGCCCAGAGGTGAACATCGTGGCACGACCGCCTCATTTCCGAGGAAGCGCCCCCCGGAGCCGCCGGGACGCAGGCGGGCCTCTGCCGGGAAGCCTGCTGCAGGCCCGCGGCTCACTCACTAGGGCTTTGTCCTTGCCGCTACCTTCCTTTTTCAAAAGCCAGGCGTGAACCGTTCCGTCCCGTGCGAGCCAAACCTCTCCAAAGCCCCGAGGCTCCGGGAGCCCAGGGCCCGGCCTCCCCAGCCGGCGCGGAGCCCGCATCTGGAAGCCAGGCCGGGCCGACGGACCCAGCGCGCCCGGAGCACGGACGCCCGGCTCTGCGCTCAGGCAGGAAAACGTCCTCTCCCGAAAAGATCGAAGCACTTTTTTCCTCTCCACTGAAATCCGGTGCACAGCCCATTTTGAACCAGAATTATTTAGTCTGACAACAGATTCTTCCTCAGTTCACAGCTGTCCCAGAGGGAGGAGCTGAAATTTGAACCTCTGGGCTGTGATTGGACCCTTCTCGCAAAAGAGAGGAAAAAAAGGCCTCCCCGCCGCCACCGCGGGCTCAGTCCGCGAGGAGCCCGCGACCTGGCGGCGCCGCGCGCGCACCTGCGGGGCCGAGATGCTGTAGGACTGCGCGCCCCGCGCCCCGCGCCGCCGCCAGGATGCCACGCTCCTTCCTGGTCAAGAAGCATTTCAACGCCTCCAAGAAACCCAACTACAGCGAGCTGGACACACACACAGGTAAAGGGGAGGGGGGCTGATGTCGGCTTCTCTGTCTGTAAAGGTAAAGACCCCGGGGCGCAGCCGCTCAACTTGAGCTCCAGAAGAGCTGGACACCGGGCTGTTTGCTCCCGGAAGAGCGGTCCTTCCTCGGATCGTCCAGGCTCAGGTTTAATTCAAAGCTTCCAGACTGAACTGGCGAGGACAACTTCTCTGGGCGCTTGCACCGTCACGTCCCGCAGCGTGTGCATACTTGCATGGTGGGGACGTGGAGGCTGGGTGAGGCAGTGCGGGAGCGCTGAATGATGGCTGTTTTCACGTTAAGAAGCCTCCTTTCCTCCAGAAAGCGGCTTGATTTGGAGCCAAGTCAGCAGCCCACGCAGGAGATGGAAGGGAACTTTTCTGTGTCTTTACAATGAGTAGGTGGGCTCCCCCTGGCCAGGCAGAGCTCGCTGGCCGCAGGGCCGCCAGCACCCCCACCGTCGTTGGTGTGTTGGTGTGCGGGGGCCAGGGAGAAGCCATGAGCGCCGTGACCTCCTCCAGGGGTGTCTGCCTGCTCGTTCCCAGCCCCGCGCGTGTCCCTGGGCGCTGTCTTGCGCTCCTCCCCTCACGCCCCGCTTCCCCGCTCTCCTGCAGTGATTCTCTCCCCGTGTCTCTACGAGGGCTACCCCGTGCCTGTCATCCCGCAGCCCGAGGTTCTCAGGTCGGGAGCCTACAGCCCCATCGCCGTGTGGACCACCGCCTCTCCCTTCCACGCCCCGCTGCCCGCCGGCCTCTCGCCTCTGTCCGGATACCCCGCCTCCCTGGGGCGCGTGAGTCCCCCGCCTCCATCCGACACCTCATCCAAGGACCACAGCGGCTCCGAGAGCCCCATCAGCGATGAAGAGGAAAGGCTACAGTCCAAGCTTTCAGACCCCCACGCCATCGAAGCCGAGAAGTTTCAGTGCAATTTATGCAATAAAACCTACTCGACCTTCTCGGGGCTGGGCAAGCACAAGCAGCTGCACTGTGACGCCCAGTCTCGGAAGTCCTTCAGCTGTAAATACTGTGACAAGGAGTACGTGAGCCTGGGCGCCCTGAAGATGCACATCAGGACCCACACCTTGCCTTGCGTCTGCAAGATATGCGGCAAGGCGTTCTCCAGGCCCTGGCTGCTGCAGGGACACATTAGAACTCACACTGGTAAGAGAAGCTGCAGTCCGGGGTGTTCCCGCGGGCAGAAGGAGGCCCCGGGGCTGGCTGTCGGATTTGCATTAAGTGGTGACACGGTGCTTTTGATGATGGATGGTCGTTTTCTAGCTACTTCCTGACGACTCAAAAAGTCCTCAGAGCACAAAGGGCTCCATTGCTTGCTAACAGCCTCTGCTGCCCCAGATGACGGCAAACAGTGTTTAGACTTTGGAAGGTGAATTTGGGAAGTCTGATCTCAAAGATCAGTTAGCAAGTCAGGAGAGATGTACTCGGGACATGTGTTCTGTGAAATGGCTCCCACGATTAGCAAATACAGATGTTGTTCTCCCAATCAGTTGATCTGGCAGACAGATGGATGAAGTTTTGGGTTCAGGCAGTTCTGTTAGTTACATTCAGGCTGGCTTGTCTCTCACGCACAGAAAATTGAATAGTTAGAGCTGAATTGCTCCCCGTTGTTTGCTTTTGTTTTGTTTTTGCTGCTGAGTTTTCTGTCCCTAGCACAAAATCGCCCTGCCCGGAGCGGGGGCACTCACCCAGGCTTAGTCATAATATGGAAGGAGGGAAAAGGGGACGGTTGGGAAACGTGGGGAGGAGCTGGCCGTTAGCTGCACCTGCCGAAGCAGCACTTGAACATGCCAAGTCCTGGGACAGCAAACGTTATTTCTGTGGGACTGGCAGCAGGAATCATATTTTCAATTTTTTTAATTTGATTTTTTAAGTGCAGCATTCACATCTGTCTTAAAGGGCCAGACATTGAAACAAGTATATATGAAAGCAGATTTGAGTCACGTTCTGCTGCTTCTCAGGCTTTTGGCAAAATGTCGTGCAGGCTGCTCATAAACGTTATCTGGCTTGGCCTTTCCTCTGAAAACACTGACCTTCTTTCTTTCTCACCCCATCCCGCCTCACCCCCAGGGGAGAAGCCTTTTTCCTGCTCGCACTGCAGCAGGGCCTTCGCGGACAGGTCAAATCTGAGGGCTCACCTGCAGACGCACTCGGATGTCAAGAAATACCAGTGCAAGAGCTGCTCCAAAACCTTCTCGCGGATGTCCCTTCTGCACAAACACGAGGAGTCTGGCTGCTGCGTGGCACACTAGTGACACAACCCTGTCCACTCGGGCAGAGCGTTCTCCTCCACTCCGCCTCTGAGCGACATGTGAAAGTCCAAAGGAATTTTCTCTTGTGCCGACAAACCAGAATGCTATGTGTACACACACAACACCCCACACACGCGCGGCTGCCAGAGCAGGGGATCCCCTGTGCGTCAGGTTCATCCTTTCCATGTGAAGTTTAAAATCATCGTATCTTTGCTGACGGTTAGGTGGAGAGGATAAAAGACAAGACTCTCTTCTAAGATGAAGCAAAAAGCACATTGCATCTTTTCTTACTAAGAGAGAATGCAAAGATTTACTTTGCTGCCAAAGCATTTCAACTGAAAAGAACAGTGTTGCCTTGTATGAGATTTGTAATAGAATTTCCTATAGGACAAGAATCTGCCAGACACTATCTCAGGTGCCTTATAAAGTATTTCGAGTTTACTTTATTACGTGTATGGTGTCTGGTCACCATCCTTGAACTAAAGTCTGCTTTGTTACCTGTCGTACTTTAAACTTTGTTTTTGAGGGAGAGATGGAGAGAGAAAGAGAGAGGAAGAAAGAACAAGAAGAAAAAACAGAGGAGAATGTATTAAAAGTGTTTCTTCTTCATTTTTGCCAATAAATAGTATGTGCCTTCACGGATTCAGGAAAGACTATTTTGAACATTCCTGGTGCATGCGCCTTGTCTTACATTTTTAAAGATTTTTAATGATTTTCTAAAATCAACTAAAGATGGGAATAAGTGCAACAAAGGACTTCTAGAAGCTCTGTGATGTGCTTAACAACCTTAAACGCATACAACAAATGCAGCCACCCGGCACCCCCTTCTCGCTGTTTCTTTAGTCAACTGTATAGTTGATGAGTCCATGTAAATTTGTGTTTATTTTTATATGATTGAATGAGTTTTGTATGAAAGTGAGAAGTTGTCTGTAGCCAATGCCTATAAACAACCTGAAGACTTGTGAAATTTACATTTCTTTTTTAAAAAACAATTTTCAAGATTCTTTTTTACAATAAACAGTTTTTGATTTACAATCTGTTGTTTGTATGCTTTCAAAAACTTTACTTACTTCATGATTAGTCCAAACGACTATATAAAGAACTATTTCTTTGGTTAATAAGAGAAAAAGTGAATAGTGTTCATTGTGAATATTGAGTGTTATTTTATGTGTTTGATTGTAGTAAAGGCAATGATCAGTTATTCTTCTTTACTTTTAAATTAATACTGTTACATTCAGAAAGACAACATTAAAATGGGAGCTTTTAGCATATCTCTTATACAAAAATCTTGCTTTTGAGTGCTAATATCCACTTTACTGTCGAGAATATTTTTCAAAACTTTTTCTTTTTGATGACTTGACTGTGTTGGCTTTATGAAGTCAAATTACAGTCATTCAGTGCCTGTCACATAGGCCACTAGTACAGTTTAAGAACTTTAAAAGAAATATCATTTAATGATATATAAGAAGAAAGAGCATAAGCATGAGAAGATAGGAAGAAGTGGATTTATGGTAAATTACACAAGTTGGGAAACTAAATCGTTCAAAGAAACACTCCCCTCCCATCTGCAGGGGAAGACAAACAGCAGTCTGACAGTTGCAAGGCTGAGAACGAGAAGGCTGGGGTTTCTGTTCATGATATTTTGAAGAGATCCCCACTCAAACCCAGTGTGGACCTAAGCCAGCAGGACAGCCCACCTACAAGCACACGCTCACAAAGCCCAGTGGCCCTCACATGCAGATGCAACCCCCCGAAAGACTATTTTGAACATTCCTGGTGCATGCGCCTTGTCTTACATTTTTAAAGATTTTTAATGATTTTCTAAAATCAACTAAAGATGGGAATAAGTGCAACAAAGGACTTCTAGAAGCTCTGTGATGTGCTTAACAACCTTAAACGCATACAACAAATGCAGCCACCCGGCACCCCCTTCTCGCTGTTTCTTTAGTCAACTGTATAGTTGATGAGTCCATGTAAATTTGTGTTTATTTTTATATGATTGAATGAGTTTTGTATGAAAGTGAGAAGTTGTCTGTAGCCAATGCCTATAAACAACCTGAAGACTTGTGAAATTTACATTTCTTTTTTAAAAAACAATTTTCAAGATTCTTTTTTTTACAATAAACAGTTTTTGATTTACAATCTGTTGTTTGTATGCTTTCAAAAACTTTACTTACTTCATGATTAGTCCAAACGACTATATAAAGAACTATTTCTTTGGTTAATAAGAGAAAAAGTGAATAGTGTTCATTGTGAATATTGAGTGTTATTTTATGTGTTTGATTGTAGTAAAGGCAATGATCAGTTATTCTTCTTTACTTTTAAATTAATACTGTTACATTCAGAAAGACAACATTAAAATGGGAGCTTTTAGCATATCTCTTATACAAAAATCTTGCTTTTGAGTGCTAATATCCACTTTACTGTCGAGAATATTTTTCAAAACTTTTTCTTTTTGATGACTTGACTGTGTTGGCTTTATGAAGTCAAATTACAGTCATTCAGTGCCTGTCACATAGGCCACTAGTACAGTTTAAGAACTTTAAAAGAAATATCATTTAATGATATATAAGAAGAAAGAGCATAAGCATGAGAAGATAGGAAGAAGTGGATTTATGGTAAATTACACAAGTTGGGAAACTAAATCGTTCAAAGAAACACTCCCCTCCCATCTGCAGGGGAAGACAAACAGCAGTCTGACAGTTGCAAGGCTGAGAACGAGAAGGCTGGGGTTTCTGTTCATGATATTTTGAAGAGATCCCCACTCAAACCCAGTGTGGACCTAAGCCAGCAGGACAGCCCACCTACAAGCACACGCTCACAAAGCCCAGTGGCCTCACTCACATGTCAGGATGCTAACCCGCCGTCACAGATGCTAGGCCAATCACTAAGCTGTGTATTTAAATTCAAACTCCAAACCCACATTGATAAAGGCTCCTGCCGCTATTAATAACTTCTCTCGTTTGCTCAGAACTCACAGAATTATTTTTCCTTCTAATGTCCTTATGATACGAATAAAAGCCAAAACCAGTATCTCAAAGGCATTAGCCATACCAAGACATCAGTAATTTTTTAGAATTTTCAGCATTTTTACAAAGTCTTTGACTATACATCCTGTAATACGTAAGACCTGACTCAGATGTCACATACTCTGAATCCTTCCCCAAATTCGCTTTTGCTGAGAAAGTTCTAGCTCTGCAGTGTGGTGCTTACCTTCCTGTGTGCTGGTTACTTGAGACCGTTCCTCTCCACTGGACAGAGCACCTTGAAGCACCCGTTTCCAGCAGCCGGCACTTCTCCTGAAACACAAGACACCAACAATGTTTGTTCAATGTTTGTTGAATGAATAAAATCATAGAAATGGAGAAAAATAGCCTAAAGTAAATTTAACATATTCTCTTTTATTCGAAAAGTCTGGGTAATTTTTCAGAGATATCCTCTGAGCAAATGTGCTGGTGTGTCTCCTCATTTAGTGACACCAGCCTTCCGCCCACAGGACGGATGCTCCAAACAGGATAAACGGCGGGTGTACCTGGACCAGGTTTGATGGACATTCTCAGAGCTTGAGCTTGGAAACACTGGTTTTAATAATCAGGATGTGTTCTAAAGGGCCTATTCAGGATCTGTCTTTGTGTCCTATAATATGAGACAGGGTGGCCCAGAAGGGAGAGCCCTAGCTTTCATGTTCAACTTCCACATTTCTCTTAGCAGCATCATGTCCTTCTGTAACTTAACCCATCAGCACCCCGTTTCCTGACGTTTACAGGAGGATGAGACTTTCGTGTCCCAATTCAGGACTGACCATCCCGGGCACGGACAGGCCTTATGCAGCACACAGTCATGTCCATGGTGGTCTTGCTCCGTGCTGAGCCACACCTGCTCCCAGGTCCGAAGTCCCCTCACCTGGTCGCCTCCAACGGCCACCGTTTCCTCTGTGAAGCTGGTCTTTTATGGCTACAGAGATTAAACTCTGAGCTTGGACAATGGAGCCAGGGCAGCAGAGGCCACGAGCTGCAGGGCAAAAATCTAAACCCAGATCCTCTGGCTCCCGAGACCTGCTTCTTCCACTGCTTGCGGAGAGAGAAGGCCTTCCGGGTCACCCAGGCCACGGGGACCCACGTTGCAGGCACACAGCCGAGGCCACTGGGAGCTCCAGAGGATGCGATCCCAGATCACACAGCGCAGGGCTACTCGGGGATTACACAATCCTGTCCAACAATCTCCAGAGGCATTTCCCAACTCGGCTGGAGAAACCCTGTTGGCCCCACTTCCTCTAGGGCCGCCTGGCAGGGCCGCTCCTCGGCTACCCCGTGCCCTCCTGGGGCAGAGAGCCATTTCCTCTCCCCCACCCCCACCCCGGCAGAGCTGGAAGGCAGCTGGTCTCCATCCTGGCCGTTAACACTTCATCTTCTGAAGGCCACTGCGGCTCCCTCGCACACCCACACTCCTCGCCCGGCTTTTATCTCCAGAGACGAACAAGGCTTCCAAGGCAAACATCCTTTCTTTCACCACTAAAATGTGGACACTCCGGGGTAATGAGGCAATTATAATTGTGAAAAGTCGAAGGCTTCCCTGGCTGAGGTCCACTTCCAAGGAGTCGCTCCTAGTTTAGATACGGAAAGTATTCTGAGCAAAACTCACTTAAGAATGAGTGTCCTGTCATCACGGGGAGTAAGAATTCTCAAATGAGATGGCCTTTCTTCCCTTCTTATCTCCCCATCAGGGCCAGATGGAGAACAGAAGGACTCCCCTCACCTGAGACGGTAACAGACAGAGGGGAAACTCCTCTCGTTTAATTTCCACCAGGAAACGTGCATGTCCACAACTGGGCTGAGCTCTGGGTGAAGCGAGAGTTGGGCCTCCAGGCTCTCAGGACTCCAGGAAGTAATCATTACCTTGTGGACGGCATGCACGGAAAAAGCAGTGAGCCTGGCAGGCCTTCCGCCCTGGCCTCCGGCCAGACCCCAGACAATGCGCGATCAGCGGAGGAAACAGCCCGCATCCCCGTCCTCGGACCCCAGAGGGGCCGGCGCGGTATTTATAGCCCTGAGTGGAAGGGCTGCTGCCAACAGGAGACTGGGCTGGTGTGTTCTGTGCACTCGTTCACTGAACTAGGCTCCTCTGCTTACCATCCACTCGTCCAGTTGTTTGAAAGATGATCTGTGAGCTATCACTGACTAGTTTTCTTAGGCTGCGTCTGTGGGAGGGTCGGGATGGATGATTTCTTCCGGGGGTTTGTCTTGGACTGGAATTTGTCCCCACCAGGGAAGGACTTCTGCTTCTACGATTAGGAGGTAGCAAGAGCTGGTTCTAAAAGGTGGAAGAAAGACTCGGATGAGGTGAAACAGCGAGAGGTTCTTTTAACAAAGACCACAAGTGGTTGGTCATCATATTTCCCATGAGTTCCAGCTTCTGCCTATAGACCCTCAGAGCTGCAGAGTTGGAGCTCTCCTATGATGCTTGAGTCTTTTATTTAGACTTTGCAGAAAGGGCAGTGAAGAGGCTGCGTCCTCATGGCCTCTACCTCTCAGATCTCTGTGAGCTAGAGTCACCCCAGGTCTCGGTGGTGAGGGGGGTCAGGTCCAGAGCCTGAGAGTCTGCATTTCTAGCCAGTTCCCAGAAGATGGGTAAAGGCTGACCCTTGAACCTCGCCCCAGGGCACCAGGCTGCGACCACACTGAGCTCCCAGCCCCTCCCGCTCCCCAGGGGAGCTGAGGGTGGTGGAGACAGAACCACCCAGACGTCCAGTGAGGCAACTCCACTCCTCCAGGCCACCTGATGTGAAGAGCGGACTCACTGAAAAAGATCCCGATGCTGGGAAAAATTGAGGACAAGTGGGAGACAGAAGATGAGGTGGTTGAATGGCATCACTGACTCAATGGACATGAGTCTGAGCAAACTCTGGGAGATAGTGATGGACAGGGAAGTGTGGCGCACTGCAGTTCATGGGGTCGCGGAGTTGAACATGACTTAGTGACTGAACAACAACACAACACACCAGCTGCTTTCCCCTCACACTCAGAGGCTGTATCTTCTACAAGTGTTGATGTTCTGCCAGGTGGAAACTAGTTGATGCATTTTTCTCTAGTTCCTGGGTTATTTTTACTATGCCATTTTAATTTATTTATGTGTTACTTATTAATATTATGTAAAATTGCAAATAGACAGTCTTAGGAGAAATTTTTTTTTCTGAGCTGATGACGAGTAACTCTTTTCTCTGAAGTCTTTTTTTCCATAATACCCAAACTCATCCAAAATACAGTGAAAGGATGATAGATAAGCTGAGGATCATTTTACTTCCTAAGTCTATCATTGAATAAATAACATATAATAATAATCAGTTGATCCTTGAACAGCACAGGTTTGAACTGCACGGGTCCATTTATAAGTGGTTTTTTTTCACCAGACCCTACAGCACCTCACAGCCCATGACTGGTTGAATCCACAGACATGGGGCCACCTGCAAAGTTGTACAGATTTTAGCTATGGGGGATTTTGCACCCCACACCCCCACCCATGGTCAAGGGTCATCTGTGTGTACAATGAAGGATTCCCTATTTCTTTTTCAAACGTTGAAGAGTTTTTTTTTTTTCTTAAGTCCATATAAAGAACGTGGACTCAGAATGGCTTTAGACATTTCCAACGATACTGAAAATTTGAAGATGAAGGAACAATGGCTTCAAAATCAAAAGAAAACCATCTCCAGTCTAGAATGTTACCCCCAGCCAAACAGCCACAGTGAAGGGGAGGTGAAGCACGTCTGCCACAGCCAAGGGCTCGGAGCATGTTCCACATGCCCTTCAGCCGGGAGCAGTCATCCTTTGTGCTTGTTTCATGTGATTAACCATATACTGATCATCTGTGTTCTCCTATTTTATGAAGTAAGTTTGTTTTTAAACCATGTTGTCAAAACAAAATAGAATGGATCCCACCATGTCCTCAGCCTATAGGTCTAAAGGAAGTAAAGATGTGAACTGTAACAGGGAAAATTCAGCAGGAATTACCTGAAAGGACAGGTAAGAACTGATGTCGGGTGAGGGGGTCAGATGACATGGGACAAAATGCCATAAAGCAATGTGATGGCTACACTGGCCTAGAGTGCATGTCCTCGTCAGGGCAGCCATTGACCGGGTTCAGCCAGTCCCATCTTGTTTCACCCTAGCTTTGTGTGATCATGGGGAGCTCTGCTCCCGACCTCGGACAGAGGGGAAGCTGCCGTGGGCTGACCCAGGGTGGAAGTGGTGAGGGTACCTGTGTGTCCACATGCCCGGGGAGCTGCGAGGTCCTCCCTGCTCCCAGCTGTGCATCAGGGTTTGCTCCTCTGCCCTGGTTGACATTTTAAGTTGCATGTGCTGTAGAAAGAAACATCTTCTGAGTCCAGGCCCCCAAACACACACCCCACCCCCCCATGAAGCACACTGACCACGGTCCCCCCAAAACACCACTGACCATGATCCGCCTTCCCATCCCCTGTGGCAAGAGAGAGGAGGGAAAGTGGGGTATGAGGGGCCCTTCCGACCTCAAAGTGTCCTGAAGACAGTCAGGCAGAGAGGCCCGGAGGTGTCTCTCCAGCACTGGGAGGAGGACAGAGAAGAAGGGGTCCAGGGGCCGTCAGCAGGGCACAGGCAGCTTAGTGGGTGTTGGATTTGAAAAAGTATTGGAATCACGGCAAGATCCCCTGGAGGAGGAAATGGCAACCCACTCCAGTATTCTTGCCTGGAAAATCCCATGGACAGAGGAGCCTGGTGGGCTAGAGTCCAGGGACTCGAAAAGAGTTGGACATGATTGAGCAACTGAGCACTTTCACTTTCTTTAAAAGTATAGGTTTATGGACTTCCCTGGCACTTCAGTGCTTAAGACCTAGCCTCCCAACACTGGGGGCTTTCAAGTGGCGCTAGTGGTAAAGAATCCGCCTGCCAATACTGGAGACACAGGAGATGCAGGTTCAGTCCCTGCGTTGGGAAGATCTTCTGAAGGAGGAAATGGCAACCCACTCCAGTATTCTTGCCTGGAAAATTCCATGGACAGAGGAGCCCGGCAGTCCACAGTCCAGGGACTCAGAAAGAGTTGGACACAACTGAGCACGTAGAATCAGTCAGAAGTTAGTGGTAGCACTCGTTTCTGGTCCCACCGCAGAGTTCAGAATTAGAAAGTTAGAAGGTGGGCAAGGGGCCAAGGACCTGTGTGTCTCCCAAGCTCTCAGGTGAAGCTGCTGTACGGGGTCTGGGGTCACCAGCAGGGAAGGGGAGGCCCAGCCCCTCAACTCATGCCATGGTGAGAGTTAGGATTGTGCACAAGGTTAGGGTCCTTCTCCTACTCACTCTGGTTCATCGCATCCTACTGTTTCCGAGCAAGCCCAGTCCTAGGCACTCGATGGATGGAGGTACTGGACCAGACACCTCAGCAAAAAAATTAAAAAGGATATAGCACACAGATGTTCCAAACTCTTTACCAATTTCTTTACAGGACAGCAGCTTTCAGAGTTTGAAATTCAGCTGAAAAGTATATTATATATTAATATAATATATTATATAGTATAATATGTATTATATATTAAGCTGAAATTAAGCTGATATAGTGTAAAATTCAGGAAGGTGGAGCTTCCTTGTACAGTAAAAACAAGTTTACAGAATGAAAGAGAAAGAAAATGACATGGTCATAACTACACAGATTTGTTTACAATGAATAATAAATGAAACTGGGTGAGAATCCAGGCATTTGGTTCATATGTCAGAATTTTAAAATAATTTTCTTGCATTTGTGAGCTAGCTTGAATGGACCTATGTGCTGTGATTGGCCTTTCACTATGGAGCGAACATTGATCAGCTACAGATTTCCCTTCACGAACCCGACCAGACAAGCCCTTCTTGGATTCTGTGCTTTAAATTAAAGATGTAAAAAGGGTCTTTGTGTTACGGCTTTCCTGAGGCAATAAAAAAGGCAGTCAAAAGAAAAAAAACAATTAGAAGAAAAGACGATTCTAAAATGCAACTTCTTGTTTTTTAACAATTTAGGAAAACTTGGAGGCCTCCAGGGTAGACCCGGTGCCAGAGTGCCGGCGGGAACGGGCACTGGAGAGTCCTCCCGGGGTGCCAGTTCGGTCCTCCGCTCCTGTTACCATGACAGAGCCCAGGTACCTTTCCAGGGAGTTGTCCTGATAGACATTAAAGGTAGTCACTCTCTTTTTTTCAACTTCAAGCCTTACACAGCAGGACTCAGAAAGAGTTGGACACAACTGAGCACGTAGAATCAGTCAGAAGTTAGTGGTAGCACTCGTTTCTGGTCCCACCGCAGAGTTCAGAATTAGAAAGTTAGAAGGTGGGCAAGGGGCCAAGGACCTGTGTGTCTCCCAAGCTCTCAGGTGAAGCTGCTGTACGGGGTCTGGGGTCACCAGCAGGGAAGGGGAGGCCCAGCCCCTCAACTCATGCCATGGTGAGAGTTAGGATTGTGCACAAGGTTAGGGTCCTTCTCCTACTCACTCTGGTTCATCGCATCCTACTGTTTCCGAGCAAGCCCAGTCCTAGGCACTCGATGGATGGAGGTACTGGACCAGACACCTCAGCAAAAAAATTAAAAAGGATATAGCACACAGATGTTCCAAACTCTTTACCAATTTCTTTACAGGACAGCAGCTTTCAGAGTTTGAAATTCAGCTGAAAAGTATATTATATATTAATATAATATATTATATAGTATAATATGTATTATATATTAAGCTGAAATTAAGCTGATATAGTGTAAAATTCAGGAAGGTGGAGCTTCCTTGTACAGTAAAAACAAGTTTACAGAATGAAAGAGAAAGAAAATGACATGGTCATAACTACACAGATTTGTTTACAATGAATAATAAATGAAACTGGGTGAGAATCCAGGCATTTGGTTCATATGTCAGAATTTTAAAATAATTTTCTTGCATTTGTGAGCTAGCTTGAATGGACCTATGTGCTGTGATTGGCCTTTCACTATGGAGCGAACATTGATCAGCTACAGATTTCCCTTCACGAACCCGACCAGACAAGCCCTTCTTGGATTCTGTGCTTTAAATTAAAGATGTAAAAAGGGTCTTTGTGTTACGGCTTTCCTGAGGCAATAAAAAAGGCAGTCAAAAGAAAAAAAACAATTAGAAGAAAAGACGATTCTAAAATGCAACTTCTTGTTTTTTTACAATTTAGGAAAACTTGGAGGCCTCCAGGGTAGACCCGGTGCCAGAGTGCCGGCGGGAACGGGCACTGGAGAGTCCTCCCGGGGTGCCAGTTCGGTCCTCCGCTCCTGTTACCATGACAGAGCCCAGGTACCTTTCCAGGGAGTTGTCCTGATAGACATTAAAGGTAGTCACTCTCTTTTTTTCAACTTCAAGCCTTACACAAGCAAAGGGCCGCATTTCCATGTGTCCTGTGGAATTGCTGTTATGCAACACACACGTCAATGCCATGATTATTTTAAGGAGCCAATACTTTCCTGGTGGCTCAGATGTTGAAGAATCCTCCTGCAGTGCGGGAGACCTGGGTTCAATTCCTGGGTCAGGAAGATTCCCTAGTGAAGGGATAAGCTATCCTCTCCAGTATTCTTGGGGGCTTCCCTGGTGGGCCACATGGTAACGAATGTGCCTGTAATGCAGGAGACCTGGGTTCAATCCCTGGGTTGGGAAGATCCCCTGGAACAGGAAATGGCAACCCACTCCAGTATTCTTGCCTGAAGAATTCCACGGACAGAGGAGCCTGGCAGGCCACTGTGTACGGGGTCGCAAAGAGTCAGTCATGACTGAGTGACTAAGGACACAGTTGCGTAGTAACCAAGGTCGTTCTGGTCTGTGGTCCCAGCATAGAGGGTAGTGGGGCCTGCGTGGCGCCGTGGCCCCAGCTGACTGGGCTCCAAGCACAGCCCCAGCCAGCCCAGAACCAGCCCCCAGCTGCAGGGGGGACAATTCCAGACTCTTGGTGGGGGAGGAGAGCAGGCCGCAGGATCACACACAGCAGGACTCAGCACATCTCTTTTCCTTCAAGTTGAACCTGGTTTTCAATCGGTAGACACCAGTTCTCAGAAGAAGTTGAAAATGTGTTTTTTCTCCGATGAGGTGATTCTATCCTCGTCCTTTAGAAAGGCCACCCCCTCCCCCTCATCAGCCTTCCTCGCCTGCTCTGGGCAGTTCACTCGATCACGTGAGGTGGGCGTGGTCTGAGCACCTACGGCATTGCCACCACGCATCAGCGCCCGCCACTGCATCCCAGGAGCTCAGTGTCTCACCCAGAGCAGCACAGGAAGCTGAGAGTCAGAGCCACGTTTCTCAGACTGGCGGTAACAACATACAAACAGCGCTCCAGTCCATAAATCTGGCAAGAACGATTAAAGTTCAAGCAACTGTTAAAGTTTCACCTTCTGTATCTTGTGTTCCTATAATATGCAGATATATGAGAGTATCTTATTTGTGAAATCAGAAAAGAGATAAACACTTTGAAAAGCACAGGACAGATGCTTCATCTCCCACACTGTCACCAGGTTTCCTCTATGTGCTCCGTACCTGTTACTTGTATCAAAGATAAAGTAAGGGGCTTCCCTGGTGGTCCAGTGGGCAAGGACACTGCCTTGAAGTGCATGGGGCGCCGGTTCCATCCCTGGCCTGGGAAGATCCCACGTGCCGCGGAGCAGCTGGACTGATGTGTCCAACTACCAAGCTGGAGCTGGAGCTCTGGAGCGAGAGAGGCCACTGCAATGGGAGGCCCACACAGGCCAAAGAACAAAGATGGAAATAAATGAAAGACCAACAGAAGTGGCCAAAAAAAAAAATTTTTTTTTAATAAAAAAAAAAGATAAAGTGATTTCTAAAACCAAAGTAATGTGCATTCCATCAGGAGGATGAAAATGACGTTCAGGAGAGAACTATCTAGAAGCAAACTATCTGAAAAGAAAAATTACAAGTAGGTCTCTCACTGGTCTTTTTCATGAAGGTGTGAATTCCGCCTGCCCCTGACGGAATGCTGCACATGGGCAGAGAGCAACCAGGACATCCTGACACATCGGTTGGAAGTGAAGCGAGCGCGTGACTGCCCCAGCCCCAGTGATGACCCCACAAGGTCAGAAAGCCCTTCTTGATTCAGGCGCCAGAACACCCACAGCAGGAGAAGGCGGGGATGGGGGCTGACCCCTGGTTCTCTGAGGCGGATGACAGGCCCCCCACAGGCCACAGGCTTTACCCCAAGCTTCTCTTCTGACCTTACCAGTACAGCCGAGCTGGACGAAGGCAGCAAAGCGATGTGGGGCTTGGTGTCCTTTTTGGCTTTTTCCTATAAGCTAACCTGGTTAGTCCAGTGAAGTGCCAACCACCAGTCCTTATGCTTCACAAAAGAAGAGACAGTGTGATTTGTACCTATTCAGGCCCACGTTTTACTCTCTTTCCCATAACACGCTAAAAATAAAGAAAATAATATGAATCCTATGTGAATGATGGCCTCACTGCTGACAGTAGGAATTAGCACAACACTGTAAATCGACCATACTCAAAGAAGATAGATTTTTAGAAAATAATTAAAAAGTAAACATAGAAGCATTCCTGGCTTTTAGACTGAGATTGCCATGCTCAACATTCTCAGTTGTGGTTGTTGTTCAGTCCCTGAGTTGAGTCCTATGCTTCGTGACCTCGTGGACTGCAGCACGCTAGACTTCCTCCACCGTCTCCTGGAGCTGGCTCTAACTCATGTCCATCGAGCAGTGATGCCATCCAACCATCTCGTCCTCTGTTGCCCCTTCTCCTGCCTCCGTCTCTCCAAGCAAACATGAATCCACCAGATACGGTGGGATCTGAATCTCAGTTGAATCCATAGACGACGTCACATGAAAGGAAAGCTCAGCAACCATGCTGGCACAGCAGCCGTCTCCTGTTGGCTGACTGGGCTTTTCATATCCAGCAACCACAGGACGGCATGTCTTTAGGCAAAAAGTGAACACTCAGAAGACTGTGCCGACGTGGAGAGCCACTCTTGAGCTCATTTGCCGTCACGAGCAACCTTTACTAAACACATAGAGTGAGATCCAGGAAGCCGACATTTCTACCAGAAAAACACCACAGCCAATTTGTCTATCGTATTGAATAATCAGTTTCCTGGTGGGCTACTTATGGTTTGATTGGTGGCTCAGATGGTAAAGCCTTCGCCTGCACTGCGGGCTGGCGCGGGGTTTCCCTCCCTGGGCTGGTAGGATCCCCCAGGGGAGGAAATGGCACCCCACTCCAGTACTCTTGCCTAGAGAATCCCATGGACAGGGAAGCCTGACAGGCTACAGTCCATGGGGTCATAAAGAGAACACAGTTGAGCAACTAACTCAGGGAGAAAGGTTTGGAGACCCTGTGCCCTAACACCAATTTTTGCGAGATCTAACCTGGTTAGTCCAGTGAAGTGCCAACCACCAGTCCTTATGCTTCACAAAAGAAGAGACAGTGTGATTTGTACCTATTCAGGCCCACGTTTTACTCTCTTTCCCATAACACGCTAAAAATAAAGAAAATAATATGAATCCTATGTGAATGATGGCCTCACTGCTGACAGTAGGAATTAGCACAACACTGTAAATCGACCATACTCAAAGAAGATAGATTTTTAGAAAATAATTAAAAAGTAAACATAGAAGCATTCCTGGCTTTTAGACTGAGATTGCCATGCTCAACATTCTCAGTTGTGGTTGTTGTTCAGTCCCTGAGTTGAGTCCTATGCTTCGTGACCTCGTGGACTGCAGCACGCTAGACTTCCTCCACCGTCTCCTGGAGCTGGCTCTAACTCATGTCCATCGAGCAGTGATGCCATCCAACCATCTCGTCCTCTGTTGCCCCTTCTCCTGCCTCCGTCTCTCCAAGCAAACATGAATCCACCAGATACGGTGGGATCTGAATCTCAGTTGAATCCATAGACGACGTCACATGAAAGGAAAGCTCAGCAACCATGCTGGCACAGCAGCCGTCTCCTGTTGGCTGACTGGGCTTTTCATATCCAGCAACCACAGGACGGCATGTCTTTAGGCAAAAAGTGAACACTCAGAAGACTGTGCCGACGTGGAGAGCCACTCTTGAGCTCATTTGCCGTCACGAGCAACCTTTACTAAACACATAGAGTGAGATCCAGGAAGCCGACATTTCTACCAGAAAAACACCACAGCCAATTTGTCTATCGTATTGAATAATCAGTTTCCTGGTGGGCTACTTATGGTCTGATTGGTGGCTCAGATGGTAAAGCCTTCGCCTGCACTGCGGGCTGGCGCGGGTTCCATCCCTGGGCTGGTAGGATCCCCCAGGGGAGGAAATGGCACCCCACTCCAGTACTCTTGCCTAGAGAATCCCATGGACAGGGAAGCCTGACAGGCTACAGTCCATGGGGTCATAAAGAGAACACAGTTGAGCAACTAACTCAGGGAGAAAGGTTTGGAGACCCTGTGCCCTAACACCAATGTGTCTTAGAAAATCCAGAAAACGTCTGCTTTGGGGAGTTGTGTAGGGGCGTTCAAATAATTCTGATCCAAACCTGATCTGTCTATTTGGGAGTATCTGATGTGGCTGTGACTTTGGTCTCCAGGTGGATGAACGAGGAAAAATTAATATGAGAGCCGTTCTGACCCCTCGCCTGCCTCCAGGGAAATGAGTTTACTGGGTGAGTGACTATGTGTCTTTGCCACGCTTCCATGGAAATAGCCTGCCCTGCTCACAGGCAGGATAAAGGGCACCAGAGAGGTTTCCCCTCTTCCTCGGATACAGCAAAATGCAGTCATGAAAGCGAACGTGTTTTCTCAGCACAGGACACCAAAGGCAACCTCTGAACAAATTAAGATATGACCCAAACCCATAGCCTTTGATTGATTCTTCAGTAAATACATGATTGAGTTTATCTGTGTGTGCACTCCAGAAATTACTGAGCAGCTGGCAGTTTCCTAAACAAGTTAAACTCTTGAACATCCTGTCCTGGCTTCTGGTGTCCCTTCTCCCCTGTGTCTGGCTGGCTGACTCCACTTGTTCCTGGGACTTCAGTGCAAGTCCTGCTTCTTTTGAGGATCTCCCTCCAACTTTCCTAGACCTGCACCCAGTTCTTACCTCTACGTACATCCCACTCCGGGGACGTGACAGATGTTGCCTCTGAGACTGTCTCCTCTCAGGATGGTGAATCCTTTAAGGTCAACGTTGGGATCACATCTTTATTTCCCACCATGCCGGGACCTACGAGATGAGTGGAGAGTTTTTGCTGAATGAAGGAGTTTTGTCCCAGGGTAGATGTGATCTGGTGATTGTAGGAATAACTTAACTTCTCATCGTAAGCCCTGAACAGTGTTCTAAGACCCCTTACAATGGAAGCAGGGCAAAGCACAGATGTACCTTGAGGTATAATCAAGCCGTCTTCCCGGGGGGCAGCTGTCGAGGCGTCAGTGCGTTTTCCAAACCTTCACACTCTGGCCACTGTGGCACGTCTCCCGCACTGACGAGCTCATCAGGATTAAACCACAAATGACGCTGGGAGAAGTCATGTCTTCTCCACTCTGCGCCTGCTCTGTCTCTCCTCTCTCGCCCTATCTCTCCCTTTCTCACTCCCATGGATGCTGAGGGCAGCGGCCATATATGGCTTTTCCCATGATGTGAGTGCTCGCCGTCTCCCTCAGGCCGCCTCCCTGGCTTTTGTGGTCTGGGAAACCAGCTTTCAGGATGATTCACCCGCCACTGGATGCTCTGGATGGTTTAAGGCTCTTTCATATACTTAATGGTTCTTCAAAGAAGGCAGCTGCTCAGTGTCTGGTCTGACTGCATCCAGGAAGGCGCAGCGTGTCTCCCCTCAAGTTATCTTGACTTGTGCACAGATGAAGTCACTATCTGCACTTATTGGGGGTGGGGGGGTGGATGTGTGTGTGTGTGTGTCTGTCTGTCTGTCTTACAGAAGCGCTGTCACTGTGAGGAGTCTCTCAGGCTGGCGGCCTTAGTGCAAAGCTTGTCTTTGAAAATCCCTGTTTGGAACATTAGAAACATCTGGAGAAACCACATTTCCATGTCGAAATAAAGATAAATGGTCATTTCTGCTAATCATTTTGAATGTACCCCACAGCCTGATGAGAGGATGTCGCCCAGAGGTCATTATAGAGTAAGGAAGTGAAAAAGAAAAAAAATCAATTAAGGAAAAGTGAAGAAAAAGAACAGATCTTTATAGCATTCTGGCAGCAGTTTTGTGGACGAGCCCTCCCACCAAGTTCAATGAGCAGCTTTCTGGGGACACTCAGACCAGGAGGTCAGTGAGTCCCAGGGCAGGCAGGGGCCCTAGGGACGGACACTGATCACAGCTTGTTGGTTTTCCTTGGGCTTCGTTTAGTTTAGGTCCTAAGTCATGTCTGACTCTTTGCAAATCTATGGGCTGTAGCCCACCAGGCTCCTCTGTCCGCGGGAATTTCCGGGCAAGGATACTGGAGCAGGTTGCCATTTCCTTCTCCAGGGATCTTTCTGACCTGGTGAATTGGGGACAGTGTTGACCTTCCAAACCTTCACACTCTGGCCACTGGCACGTCTCCGCACTGACGAGCTCATCAGGATTAAACCACAAATGCCGCTGGGAGACGGCATGTCTTCTCCACTCTGCGCCTGCTCTGTCTCTCCTCTCTCGCCCTATCTCTCCCTTTCTCACTCCCATGGATGCTGAGGGCAGCGGCCATATATGGCTTTTCCCATGATGTGAGTGCTCGCCGTCTCCCTCAGGCCGCCTCCCTGGCTTTTGTGGTCTGGGAAACCAGCTTTCAGGATGATTCACCCGCCACTGGATGCTCTGGATGGTTTAAGGCTCTTTCATATACTTAATGGTTCTTCAAAGAAGGCAGCTGCTCAGTGTCTGGTCTGACTGCATCCAGGAAGGCGCAGCGTGTCTCCCCTCAAGTTATCTTGACTTGTGCACAGATGAAGTCACTATCTGCACTTATTGGGGGTGGGGGGGTGGATGTGTGTGTGTGTGTGTCTGTCTGTCTGTCTTACAGAAGCGCTGTCACTGTGAGGAGTCTCTCAGGCTGGCGGCCTTAGTGCAAAGCTTGTCTTTGAAAATCCCTGTTTGGAACATTAGAAACATCTGGAGAAACCACATTTCCATGTCGAAATAAAGATAAATGGTCATTTCTGCTAATCATTTTGAATGTACCCCACAGCCTGATGAGAGGATGTCGCCCAGAGGTCATTATAGAGTAAGGAAGTGAAAAAGAAAAAAAATCAATTAAGGAAAAGTGAAGAAAAAGAACAGATCTTTATAGCATTCTGGCAGCAGTTTTGTGGACGAGCCCTCCCACCAAGTTCAATGAGCAGCTTTCTGGGGACACTCAGACCAGGAGGTCAGTGAGTCCCAGGGCAGGCAGGGGCCCTAGGGACGGACACTGATCACAGCTTGTTGGTTTTCCTTGGGCTTCGTTTAGTTTAGGTCCTAAGTCATGTCTGACTCTTTGCAAATCTATGGGCTGTAGCCCACCAGGCTCCTCTGTCCGCGGGAATTTCCGGGCAAGGATACTGGAGCAGGTTGCCATTTCCTTCTCCAGGGGATCTTTCTGACCTAGGGATTGAACCCCAGTCTCCCTGGGGCAAAGTCTTTTCAGACTGAGCTACCAGGAAAAGCCCTTCCTTGTGTTAAGTTCAAATCATCATTTAGACCCAGGCTTAGTAATGCATGTATTTGGTCTGGAAACCTAGGATAACGCAGTATAAACACAAGGCTTTAGGCCAATGCCCTAATTTCACACTTGATTGTCTTCTTGGGCCTGCGATGAAATGTCATCCATCCTTCTGGTCGGGAGACAGCGATGCATTTGTGCAGAAGTGGTCTGCCTGGAGGAGGCGTCAGCCTGGGCTCCCCGGCCGCGGGCGCTGCTCGCAGAGAGCCCAACACCCCAGGCTTTGCCCAGGACAGATTGATGTCCAGCTAACAACCTCCCCAGGGCACTGAGCCCCAAGGCAACAGAACGACCTTCATCCTCCTCACATTCTGGCCCACCGCCTTGGCAATCAGCTAAGAGGGCACCCTTTCATTCGCTGTGGTTCTCATGCGCTTGTGGGAAAAAATATCAGGCGATGTTGGCTTTGGGATTTCATACTGGAGTCTGAATCTGTGGTTTCATTCCAAAAATACCATAAGAAAGTCTGAGGAGCAGTAAAGCTGGGGAAAAAATAGCTGACATTGAGATTCAGTCCTGAGCATCCACAAATATTTCTAGAATCTTCTCCCCTCCCCTTTTTTTTGGTCAAGCAAACCTTTCTTCAAAGAAAAGCTTAGTCATTGAGGAGCCAGCTGTGTGAGAAACGAGTGAGAACGACTCTCCTTGAAGCAGGCCGGATCCTGCCTGGCTCTTCTTTCCAGGCTCCCCCCACCTCACTCGCCGGCCGCCCTGGAGCTTCCCGGGCAAGAATGACACCAGCTCCTGGTTCCCCAACTGTGCTCCGGGAAGTAGGTACTTCAGCTGCTTCCCAAAGACCCCTCTGGTCCCAGACCCCTCGATGCCCTGGGTCATCTCCCAGCTTCCCTACAGTGTCAGACAGACGGGAGTTCTTAACACTGGAGAGCTGGACATGCCAGGGCCTCTCTGAGTCATGGTCACTGCCAGATGCGATGTGCTGCAGGCCGCCGGCCCCCACGCTCCCCAGGGAAAGCCCTCAGGGAGAACTGCCCCTGACCCATCTGACCACTGCCTGCAGGAAGAGGGGCACTGGAGAGGGGGCGGAGGGGGGCAACCGGGGTCCAGGACAGGCGGGGAAGGCAAGGAACCTGTGGACACTGACGCTGGGTCATCTCCAGCGATGAGGTCAGCCAGAGTAAAGGCGGCACCCACACTCTCTGCCAACCAGGGATCCAGCGCCAAAGCTCCACTGACATCCTGCCTTCACCTGCACGACCCTCCTCAGAGCCCCGGAGCACAGCCACAGCAGGGCCGGCATCGCCTCCTCACTGGGGAAAAATACCTCTCCAGGGAACCTGCATCTTCACCCCCAGCCCATTTCTAGCTCTGCAGTGGCTTCCACTCCCTTGCAAATATGCACACTGTATCGACTTCTGAGAACAGACACAAAGAACAAGGACGGGGAAGAGAACGCAAGACTTGTCCCACAGCTCATGCAGGCCGGGCTGCATGGGTGGATGATCCGCTATCCAGCCTGTCGGGTAGATCAGCAACTGTTTTTCTCTTGTGAATGCGCTGTTTTCTTTTTCTGAAGGAATGGGTGAAATCCTCTGAGTAAACAGGTAAACCGAGAGCTCATTCTGAGCCCTGACGTCAGCCCTCCACTGTCCCTGTCCTGAAGGTTTTCGACTCTCCTGAAATTTTCCGCTCGACGTGGGTGGCTGGCTTCATGTGTTTTCCTGGGCCTCTGCACCCCGTGGGGTTTGGGACGCCACCAGCAACAGGAGTGAGCTGCCACCTGCCTGCGGTCTCCGGGCTCCTGCCCGCCCAGCCGCATCAAGCTGGAGGCAGAGTGCCGGGGCCGGGCTGGAGGCGGGAGAGGCCTGCGCAGGGAAACGTTCAAGGGAAAAGGAATTTCGCACCAAGCCTGGCCCTCGGACGCAGATGCAGAAGCCTTCCTGGACCTCCACTTTTCACACCAGTCTTTCATTGGGTTAGAAGGCAAAAGACAAAGAAATAATTTACGTATATCTATGCATCTATAAGAAGTTTGATAGCATTTTAGAACTAGAAATAGACTGGTGGGTACTCAGATTCAATTGAGTAAGATTTCTTTACCCTCAAAAGAGACCTGAGTCAGTGATAAAAATCCTACTTGCAAAAGCAAATAGAAGACCTTCACGGAGCCTTTGCTGTCACAGCCTCAGATCCAAGTGTCATAGGGAGCGTCTACCCTTTCTGGGGGCTTCCCAGATAGCACTAGCAGTAAAGAACCCGCCTGCCAATGCAGGAGATGTAAGAGGCGTGGGTTTGATCCGTGGATCGGGAAGATCCTCTGGAGGAGGGCGTGACAACCCACTGCACTATTCTTGCCTGGAGAACCCTACGGACAGAGGAGCCCAGAGGGCTACAGTCTATTGGGTCGCAGAGAGCGACTGAACCACAGAAAACCTTATTCAACAAATGCATATCAGTTTGTTATATCCTAATAAAGAATCCATAAATGTGCTGATCGTCAAAGTGTTCAAGCACTTCAACAGAATCGTTGTTTTACCCTCATGAAATCCTCGGACGGGAAGTTGTGAGTCTTCAGTTATTCAGGGGATGAACAACACTGATGAAATCACCTGCCTGTCATGCGACAGGGACCCAGCTTCTCGCAGGATCCCAGGTTGCCCACCCCTGGCGGCAAGAGTCTGGGGGCACCGCTGGGAAACCTAGGTGCGTACCCCCACCTGCTGCCCAGAGCCCCGAGGAGCACAGGCACCCTCCAGGGTTACAGTGCACCCTGATCTCCCTCCTGCATCCTTGGCTACCTCCAGGGACCTCCTCCATTCTGGTTTGATGCTTAATTTGAAAAGACGTACAGAACGTCATAAATCTGCAGATGCCTAGTAACGATACATGTTTCTCTCAAATGAGCCACCAAAAGAAAGGCCTCTGGCCGAGTGTGAAGCCGGGACACTCGTCCTGAGCTTCCCTGGGAAGCTTCGAAAGAGGCCGTGGAGAAGCCAGCCCGTCCTCTGCCACCCACAGCCCTGCCCTGAGGCTGGTCTGAATCCAGCCACCTGCCAGGCAGGGCAAGGCAGCACAGTCAGGCGAGATCTCTCTCCTGAGAATGCCCCACCACACCTGCAAGAGGCCACCAAGCTCTCCTGCAGCTCATTAGCCACTCCGACAGTACCGAAAAAAGTGCAGGACACCTTCCCTGCCAGCAGGTGCCCCGCGCCTGCTGCCTCCCCTCCACCCTGTCTGAGGGCTCCAGCCAGAGGCACTGACCACTGCCAGTCTTCCCCCATCCTGCAGCCCCGCTGGTCCACGACTCAGCCAGGGTATCACCCTCCTGCATCATCTTCCACTGGCTCCTGACCCCTGGATCCAGGTGCTTTATCCATCTAAATGAGAGTTTACTTGAGAAGAAGGTCAGGTTCAAGGCATAAAGAAAGTTCAATTGTCTGTGATGAGTTATCAATCCGCTCATGGATGTGTTTCACAAAGGATGCTTGGCTGGTCCTGGGAAATGAGCTCTAGGACGTTTGGTTATTATCTAAAAACATATGCTATCAATTATAAAAAAAACTACTTTGTCATAGTGAAATTTTGACTTGAAACATATTCATAGGGTAAAATTTTAGTTTCTAAAGTAAATTGCTCTCAAATTAATTTTTAAATAATTAGGATTTGGTCCCAGAAGTGGGGTAAGGGGTCCACCACCAGGGGGTTTCTAACAGTTTTCCTTTAAAAGACAAAACTGTTATCCAAGTTTCAAAAAATATTAGAACACAAAGCCTGGTCTTAATGATGTAAGCTGCACTCACAGCAAAGACTGAAGGACAACCCAGTGAAGAGTGAACATTAGATATTTCCAAAGGGACCCAGGGTCATTTGTTATTTCCATGCTCCAAAATCTACAGGCTTCACCTTTATCCTAGAAAGAAAGAGGACATTGTTAAAGCTATCTACTATGTGTGAACACAATGACAGTCGGCACTCAGAATTTAGTGACCAAGTTACCAAACAAAAAACTAAAATGACTTTCTGTTGAAGATAAAAAAGATGTAAGAAATCAGTATTGGGGAGGTTTCTAAAGTTCCTTGATTTTTATTTTCCTGCAAATGCATGTACATCTGACATTGTTCACACTGGAGAATTTTCTCAGATGACTTACCGGGTTACTCAGGCGACGACACGGACCGCCGGAGCACAGAGTGCCTTGTGTGCTGTAGCTGACGGACAGTGCCCCGAGGTCAGGGGCAGTAACCGGTGGAGAGGAGGGGAGCACGCGGGCGGGCGCACAGGGAAAAGACAGGCCGTGGATGGAAAATCCTTGAAGCTACGTGCTCTGAAAACCGGGTCTATTACACGGGTATATGGTATGCCAGGCAGGGAGCACTAACCATAAAGTCCAGGGTATCACCCTCCTGCATCATCTTCCACTGGCTCCTGACCCCTGGATCCAGGTGCTTTATCCATCTAAATGAGAGTTTACTTGAGAAGAAGGTCAGGTTCAAGGCATAAAGAAAGTTCAATTGTCTGTGATGAGTTATCAATCCGCTCATGGATGTGTTTCACAAAGGATGCTTGGCTGGTCCTGGGAAATGAGCTCTAGGACGTTTGGTTATTATCTAAAAACATATGCTATCAATTATAAAAAAAACTACTTTGTCATAGTGAAATTTTGACTTGAAACATATTCATAGGGTAAAATTTTAGTTTCTAAAGTAAATTGCTCTCAAATTAATTTTTAAATAATTAGGATTTGGTCCCAGAAGTGGGGTAAGGGGTCCACCCACCAGGGGTTGCTAACAGTTTTCCTTTAAAAGACAAAACTGTTATCCAAGTTTCAAAAAATATTAGAACACAAAGCCTGGTCTTAATGATGTAAGCTGCACTCACAGCAAAGACTGAAGGACAACCCAGTGAAGAGTGAACATTAGATATTTCCAAAGGGACCCAGGGTCATTTGTTATTTCCATGCTCCAAAATCTACAGGCTTCACCTTTATCCTAGAAAGAAAGAGGACATTGTTAAAGCTATCTACTATGTGTGAACACAATGACAGTCGGCACTCAGAATTTAGTGACCAAGTTACCAAACAAAAAACTAAAATGACTTTCTGTTGAAGATAAAAAAGATGTAAGAAATCAGTATTGGGGAGGTTTCTAAAGTTCCTTGATTTTTATTTTCCTGCAAATGCATGTACATCTGACATTGTTCACACTGGAGAATTTTCTCAGATGACTTACCGGGTTACTCAGGCGACGACACGGACCGCCGGAGCACAGAGTGCCTTGTGTGCTGTAGCTGACGGACAGTGCCCCGAGGTCAGGGGCAGTAACCGGTGGAGAGGAGGGGAGCACGCGGGCGGGCGCACAGGGAAAAGACAGGCCGTGGATGGAAAATCCTTGAAGCTACGTGCTCTGAAAACCGGGTTTATTACACGGTTTTCTCTACTTTAGTATATGTTCAAAAATTTCCTTAATAAACATTTAAAAACTAAAAGCACAAAACTATGCCCTCAATGATACGCTATTCTCCACCTATCAAAGTGGCCATAAAGAAGATCAATAACACCAAGAGTGGTCCAGACATGGAGCTCGAGCAAACCACATCTGTTCAGGAGAAAAACACATCTCAGAGGGATTTTCATACAAGGACTGGATAGAGACGTTATGGGTTTATTATCTGCACCACAGCCTACATCTTTTCCTGCCTGGACAAATATTCATGTTTACATCACTGGAGATGATATGATACACTGGAGATGATATGATACGTGCGTGTGTCTGTGAGCATGTGTGTGTAAACTGACCACACAAAATCTACGTCTGCTCCTCCTTTCTAACTTGGCTTAGAGCACAAATGGCATAGGATTGGCCCCAAACTTGTGATGAGCACTAAACTTTGATGTATTCATAATTGTAACCTGGTGACATAACCCCTTATTACTACAGTGTACACGTCATAGGTGTTCAAGTGCCACTGTATACACTGTCAGGACCTATGTTAACATACCACTTAGGGCCTGCAGACATGGGAAGAGCCCACATGGCGCAGCTCTGAGCACGGGATGCTTTCCTACTTTTTAAAATTTAACATGTACATTTATTTAACAAGTAGTAGAGTCGCCAGCCCTTTACTGAAAGTGGTTTCTATTTAGAGAATAGAAAGAGATCCCTAAGAGATAAAGCAAATAGGATCTGATGCTGAATTAAGACAATTCTAAAATCCTGGTATAATTCCAGTGCATCGGGTAAAGTTCCTTGATTTTTATTTTCCTGCAAATGCATGTACATCTGACATTGTTCACACTGGAGAATTTTCTCAGATGACTTACCGGGTTACTCAGGCGACGACACGGACCGCCGGAGCACAGAGTGCCTTGTGTGCTGTAGCTGACGGACAGTGCCCCGAGGTCAGGGGCAGTAACCGGTGGAGAGGAGGGGAGCACGCGGCGGGCGCACAGGGAAAAGACAGGCCGTGGATGGAAAATCCTTGAAGCTACGTGCTCTGAAAACCGGGTTTATTACACGGTTTTCTCTACTTTAGTATATGTTCAAAAATTTCCTTAATAAACATTTAAAAACTAAAAGCACAAAACTATGCCCTCAATGATACGCTATTCTCCACCTATCAAAGTGGCCATAAAGAAGATCAATAACACCAAGAGTGGTCCAGACATGGAGCTCGAGCAAACCACATCTGTTCAGGAGAAAAACACATCTCAGAGGGATTTTCATACAAGGACTGGATAGAGACGTTATGGGTTTATTATCTGCACCACAGCCTACATCTTTTCCTGCCTGGACAAATATTCATGTTTACATCACTGGAGATGATATGATACACTGGAGATGATATGATACGTGCGTGTGTCTGTGAGCATGTGTGTGTAAACTGACCACACAAAATCTACGTCTGCTCCTCCTTTCTAACTTGGCTTAGAGCACAAATGGCATAGGATTGGCCCCAAACTTGTGATGAGCACTAAACTTTGATGTATTCATAATTGTAACCTGGTGACATAACCCCTTATTACTACAGTGTACACGTCATAGGTGTTCAAGTGCCACTGTATACACTGTCAGGACCTATGTTAACATACCACTTAGGGCCTGCAGACATGGGAAGAGCCCACATGGCGCAGCTCTGAGCACGGGATGCTTTCCTACTTTTTAAAATTTAACATGTACATTTATTTAACAAGTAGTAGAGTCGCCAGCCCTTTACTGAAAGTGGTTTCTATTTAGAGAATAGAAAGAGATCCCTAAGAGATAAAGCAAATAGGATCTGATGCTGAATTAAGACAATTCTAAAATCCTGGTATAATTCCAGTGCATCGGGACCACTCAGACCTGAGACTTTATATTGAACGATCTTGTTATTTATAAAATATTCTTTGAGCTCTATAATTATCATTTTTTCTAATTTTCCAGCATTTTATATACACATTTTATTTTCATCATCTTACAGATGTGCATAAAATCACTAGAGTAGGACTTCCCCTGGTGGTCCAGTGGGTAAGGACACTGCCTTGCAGTGCAAGGGGCGCCGGTTCGATCCCTGGCCTGGGAAGATCCCACGTGCCATGGAGTGGCTGGACCGATGTGTCCAATTACCGAGCCAGAGCTCTGGAGCGCATGCGCCCAGAGCCGGTGCTCTGCAACGACAGACGCCACGGCGATGGGAGGCCCACAGGAGCCAAAGAACAAAGACGGATGAAAATGGAGAAATGAAAGACCAATAGAAGTGGCCCGCCCGCTCCCCTCCCTCCCCAACCCGACCCCCGCCCAAAATAAATAAATAAATCTTAAAAAAAAAACATTATTCTCTCTGCAAATATGCTGAAATAAAGCACAGCAGAGTGGAAGCACAGGGCATGGATAGGCAGACAGGCAGAGATGTAGACACAGAGATGGATCAGGATGCAGGTGAGATGTGACTCCGAACGCAGACGTTCCTGTGGGAAGGGGGCTGGGGAGGCGAGGATTGAGGGAGACACAGAGAGAGACAGAGTCGGGGAGGGACAGCGTGGCAAGCCAGGCGACCCCTGCCTAGGCCCAGCTCGGAGCAGAGCAGGGAGCCCAGAGGCTCTGGCTGCGATTTTCCCCATCATGACAACATCCCTTCTCACCAAAAGGAACCATAGTGCGGGTTTATGACACCAGTGTGTTTGCCTGGCTTGTTTCCGTATATAAATAGAATCGCACTGTATATGTTCTCTGGTGTGAGCTGCCTTCCTTATTTCAACATTCAGTTTGTGATTCACCCCACTGCTGAATGGAGCTATTGTTCACTCTCTGCTCGTGCTTTTCAGACCTCACTGTGTGCAGGTCTCACAAGACACACATCCAGTTCTGCTGAAGCCAACAAGCTATTTCCGACCGGGGCTGCTACAAATGCCGCTGCCCTGAGGATTCTTGAAGGAAGCTCTCGTGGCTGTCTGTACGCATGTCTGTGGGCTGTACATGCAAGGAAAAGAAGTTTTGGTAGGTAATACGAATGTTCCCCAAGCTGTCTCTGTTAAAAGAAAGACTCAGAGCACTAGGGTTTGCAGACCCAGGAGAACCAAGACCCTCACCTGGGAATTTACTTAACTAATGTGACAGTTATTTATGAAACAGAATTCTACTCTACGTGTATTTTGTCCCAGTGAATTGTGTCACTATGAAAGAGAAGTCCTTATGCTGTCTCAGTGTGGATGTGATCGAATTCTCTGTTACACTCTGGTCCCTGGAGCTTTCTAACAAGTCAAACAACGCCTTTGGGCAAGCATTCCTCTCTGGATGTTCAGAGAAACACATCAAACCACGTGAGTTTGAGCTGCAGCCATGGCAAGGAGACTGCATGTATATCCACAGTCCAAAAAGCCGTTGTTCTTTAAACTGGCTGCTTGGGAAACCCAGGCACTGACAAGAAGAGGAGACCCTTGATTAAGTAAGGAGGACGTTGTCTCCCAGTAAGCCTGAGAAGTTCCCGCAGCCCCCTTTGGCCTCCCCGCCCCACACATTCCTCTGAACAGAAAGCTAACCCCTGACTCCACTGGAGGAAAACCCCCGTGGCTTCCCTTTCATCGGGTCCAAGTCAATGCCTGTCCGCAGCCAGCAAGGCCTTTAAAACGCATGTCCAGACTGTGTGACCAAGGCTGCTTCAACCCAAGCTCTCTGCACGGAATATCCCCCGCCCTGCATGCTCCCAAGAGAGTTACAGATAATAACTCACTCGCTAGCAGATGGGCATCATCAAACCCCTTTACAAACAAGGAAACTGAAGGACAGGGCGAAGATGCCTCTGGTCACAGGAGAGGGGCTGCCCCAGCCCGTCCAACTTGGACCAGGCTTGCACCACTCCCTCCAGCCCCTTCCTCCCGTGAGGCTGGTGCCCCTCAAACCACACGTGTTCCCCGCCACCATCCTTACGCCCTCTGTGCTTCACCTGGGATTCTCTTCCGTCCACCTCTGTACTTCACGTATGTGTCAGTCGTGTTGACTCTTTGTGACCCCAGGGACTGTGGCCTGCTCGGCTCTTCTGTCCATGAAATTTTCCAGGCAAGACCTCTGGACCAAAGGCTCCCCCACCCCCGACTCAGCTGCACACCCTCCAGTCTTGAGTGCCACTGCCCAGTTTACCTGATCAAAACGCATCTCAAAGGACGTCAGGATAGTTGGTTATCAAAGAGAAACAGGACAAAACAGTCCAGAAACGCCAGTGGTTCTGAGAGGAAGAAGCTCCGTTTCTACCAGCGTCACCTCCCCAGGAAAACCAGCTACAACACAGAAAACATGCCTCTGAGAGGTGGGAGGAAAGTGGAATCTGGCCCAGGAACTCAGGACCTGGGAGCCACACAGCAGGAATGGTCCTGAGTTCCTCAGCACCTCCCCAGGCCTCAGAGAAAGGGTGCTGCTGAGGCCTCCAACCCAGAACCAAGCCGCTCAGAAAGAATTCCAGGAAAGGCTGGTCTCTCTTGGCTGAGAACCAGGTGGCCAAACGATGGAAAACCATTCTGGAAACATCTCTGCCAGGTGGGCAAACACCAACTGAGGATCCATGGACATCTCCCCCCAACCTGTTAACAGTCACCAGAAGGGGACTTGAACGTACACATCCTGTCCTGCCTGTGGGGCTGGGAGGAACCCCTGGGCTGAACAGGGAGCCGGGTTTCTACCCCTCCCCGGGCAGCGTCCCTTTGGTCCAGCAGCCATGTCCCCGTGGAGACAGGCAGAGCTGTGAGGTGGACACTGGCCCTGCATCCCCCATGCCCTGAGACCCCTTCCCATTCAGAAACCCCAAGTTCTGGCCTGCGGCATCTCCTGCTCCCAGCACTGGGATCTGGGCTAGCACTGACCCCAAGACAAACCAGGCAGACCGAACGAAGGCCCCAAGGACTCTGAACCTGCCCTGTCCTTGCAACTTCAGCCACGAAATTGCTCAGGACCTGTTCAAATGCAGCTTAAATAGAATCCAGGGACTCCAGACACCATGGATAACATCCAGGGGACACTCCAAATTTACCTGGCCCATGAGAACCAAGAAACATCACAAAGTGAGTGAGAAACAACAACACAAGCTGATCAGACATGGGGATCAGCTGAGGAGAGGTAAAAGCTATCATCAAGAAAGTGCGTCATGTGCAATTTCAAATTCTCTTGAAATTGGTGGAAGGTAGAAAGAGAAGTTTGAAGTGGACCTGCTTGAGCTGCAAAGCACAGCCAGGAAAGTGAAACCACTCTCATCAATGGGCTGAGTAGTGGCACGGAGGTGACGGGGGTAGAGCCCCTGGACTTGGGGGTGGACCAATAGCATTTGCCCATCTGCTCCAAGGAGAGAAAACAAATAAAGAAAAGAGAGACAGTGTCAGGAACCAGAGAAAAAATAGCAGAAGGTCCAATACCCACACTGTCCGGCTCCCAGAGGT
This sequence comes from Tragulus kanchil, assembly GCA_022376925.1. Classification (NCBI taxonomy): domain Eukaryota; kingdom Metazoa; phylum Chordata; class Mammalia; order Artiodactyla; family Tragulidae; genus Tragulus; species Tragulus kanchil. Next base: position 41,099,038 of record JAIOJX010000002.1, read on the forward strand.
GAGGAGGGAAGTGGGGCTGGAAGCCTTTCAAAGCAACAATGGTGCAAACTCCTCAAGTGTGAAAAGTGAGAGACCTAAGCCTACATTTTCAAAAAGTTGAGAAAACCTGCCATCAGAGGAAAGCCTGAAAATCTATGCCAGAACAGGTCACGTTATCAGTTTATATCACGTTAGACTGCTGAAAACTAAAAGCAAAGAAAAAAGGTCCTAAAGTCATGAAAGGGGAAACCAAGTTGCAGGAGAGCAACTGATCTGAAAGACCTGGAGGCCAAGGGACATGCCAGGCCTCCGGAAAGCACTGAGAGAGACCACCGGAAGCTGCCATTTCTGTAGCTGTCAGGAACGAAAGGGGACAGGAAGAAAACTCAGAGCAGGTGCCACTACCAAACCAGCCCCTGGAGCATGGACCCTGGAGCTACCCCACACAGAGGGAAGCGGTTGTGACCAACCCTCAGAGCTTCAGAAGGTGTGAACCGTAGGATGGGTAGAAATGGCCATAAACGATGCAGCTCGTACTTAACAGTGGAGGTGAATTTCATAAAACTGTCTGATATGTTGAAGTCACACCCACGAGTCCCGCACGGAAAGCGCAGGAGAGCCCAGGAAACCGAGCGGGCGTGTGGCTTCTCCACGTCACTGGGATTGCTCCGTCATTGCTGCTGGCCATCAGCAATGGCTTGCCTGAGCAGACTGTGGCACATACAGTGACCCCTGGGAAAGATACACAGGGAAATATCCTCAAAACCATGCTAAAGAAATCAAAAAGAATTGAAAAGTTAGGTTTCATCCAAACTAAGAGTTTTTTCTCTGCCAAAGACCCTGCAGAAAGCAAGAAAAGATAGGATCATCGTTTGAGGAAAGTATTTGCCATGAGAGATTAGTGTCTCGCACACAGAGAGAATGATCAGAGATCAACAGTAAAACATAACTCATTCAATTAGACAACTGGTAGTAGACGATATGGAAATATCGATTCAGGGAGGAGGACGTGCAGATGGCTCAGACACACATGACAGCTAGAACAAAGGTAATCACATCCCGTGCAGGCAAGGGTGTGGGACGAAAGCCCAGTGGCGGAGTCTCTCTGGAAGCCTGTGGCGGCTTCCACTAAGACTACACATGCCGCCACCAGGCGGCCCAGTCATGGTGCCCCTGGGCATCGTCTTGGAGAAACGAACACTTAGGGCCCCACCAAATCTGTACCCAAATGTTTGTAGCAACTTTATCTACAAGAGAACAGGAACAGGAACAGGAACAACCCAAGTGTCCTTCGGTGGGTGAATGATTAGACCCTCCAGGGTTGGTCTGTGGTGTGGAGTTCTACTCAGCCACGGAGGAGAAGCAGTCACTGGTACCCATAGGAGCCAGGATGGAGCCCCAGGAACTGGGCCAAGGGAAAAGGGCGAGTGCCAGTGGATTACACACGGTCTCATCATACTCCTAAAACACTCTTGAAATGGCAGATGTGGAGAAATTGAGAGTGGGTTAGCAATGGCAGTGGGCTCGGGTGGGGACCCATGGCAAGGGTGCATGCAGTCATGGGGAGGCTGCATGTCCACTTTCTGATGCCAGTGCCCTGGTCCCTGACACAAGACGTCACTATCAGAAGAAACGGAGACAAGTGTCCATAGGAAATAGCTGTATTATTTTTACAACTGCCCGTGAATCCACAGTTATGTAAAATACATAAGAGAAAAACTAGATCCAAGCTTAATCCCCACTTAACAGAATTAATGAACACCACGAAACCTCTGCCTAATATTTACATCTTCCGTTAAAGTCTGGATGCTTAAATTAATTTTTGAAGCTGATAGTATATACCAACGCATTAAGACTCCATCACTGTTTAGAGAGCTACATTTTGTTTATAGCTTTTTATGCTGATACCTCATCCTCTTGGGCAACATGCCACGTGAAAATTACACCTACAAGACAATGCTTAGAACAAGAAAGGAAACAGCTTAACATACCAAACTATGCTCAGGGTCAGAATAAAAACGAGAATTTGAATTTCTTTTTTACTTGATAAAGACTTTAAATAAAATAGGAAATTTCAACTAATTTCATATGAAATGCAAGTATGGTTTCTGTAAGATCCATGCTGTTTAGAGCAAGAGTAAGGTTTCATTTGATTTTCTCATATGGACCACTGTCTGTAACCTTTCTGGGCTTCCCCAGTGACTCAGCGGGTAAAGAACTCACCTGCAGTGCAGGACACAGGAGACTCAGGTTCGATCCCTGGGTCAGGAAGCTCCCCTGGAGAAGGAAATGGCAACCCACTCCAGGATTCTTGCCTGGAGAATGTCATGACAGAGGAGCCTGGAGAGCTACAGTCCAAACGTTTGCAACAAGCCAGATATGACTGAGTGACTAAACACAACGTTTCATTTGAAGGATTTTTTTTCTTATTTTGTCCCTATGACACTCAGTTGAAAACACGATACACAGGACATGGCAACCTCGGTATCAGAAGTGTTGTGTCTTTAAGCAACATGCGTACAGGAGAAGGGTGTGTCTAGTGACCGTCAACTAAGGGAACAGTCGGCACTTTTTGTTTATAGACAGAAACAGAGAACCTACAATGATCATCGGAATGATGGAGTTTAATTAGCGTCTGAGGGCTTCCCCTGGTGGCGCAGTGGGTAAGGACACCGCCTCGCAGTGCAAGGGGCGCCGGTTCGATCCCTGGCCTGGGAAGATCCCACGTGCCGCGGAGCGGCTGGACTAATGTGCCCAATCACCGAGCTGGACGCCACCGCGATGGGAGGCCCACAGGAGCCGAAGAACAAAGATGGATGAAAATAGAGAAATGAAAGACCAATAGAAGTGGCCCGCCCGCTCCCCTCCCTCCCCAACACGACCCCCGCCCAAAATAAATAAATAAATAAATCTTTAATTAGCGTCTGAGGCTAAAGCTTAGCTCTACTCTCTGAACCTCATTGGTCTACAGTGACTGTACCTGGGGCCTCTAAGGTCCTGGGAAGACACCCCTGCCCCGGGGACTAGTCCCAGGACCCAGCTCTGAGGGGTCACTGCCTCGGGACTGCCGTCTGGCCCCACTCCCACCCACCGCCCCTGCTGGCCTGGGGTTCGGTGGAGGGCACGCTCCCTGGCAGCCCAGCCCAGCCCAGCTCCACCGGGGGCACTCTGGGTCCCCCTGGCTCAGCCACCGCTGACGACGTCGTTTCCACGGGAAGATGAACTCTGACTTTCCAACAATCCACCCTGGTAAATCAGCTTTGAGATCACAAAGCATTGATCAACTGCGAAAGCCCTGTGGGTAAAACTCAGTGAATAATGATTCTGTTCCGCAAAGTTGCTGCTCATCAAATGTCTCCATGACACTGGGACCCACCTTGGAGCAGCAGGTATCCTGGGCAAATGCCCTTCTGTTTCTCATGTGTTTGGGCTGTTTTCCTGTGAAACTAGATCTCCATGCCTGTTTCCGTCCTCCTTGTGGACTACCTGAAACTCCCAGAGGAACCATTCCTGACAGCAGAGGCTAAACACACTGTGTGTTTACTAGGCAGGAACAGAGAAGGTGGGCTTAAGCGTTTCTGAAAACACGAAGTCCCCAGGCTGGTGATTAAGAAAAATAAAAAAAGAGAAAAAAAGAAAAGCTGGACTTGAATAAGCAGTGTGAAGCTCTCGCCCTGCACGCTCTACAAACTATCAGCCATTAAGTAACCACTGTGACGTCACTCAGGTCTGCTGGCTCTCACGAGGCCCCTGCAGAACCGCAGAGAGTCCACGCGGCTGCAGGGCCCCTTGTGGAAGGCACGGATGACCTCACATCCTGGGCATTTCTGCTCAGCAACCTGTTTATCCCACAGCACTGGAAGGGAGCTCTGCAGACACACGGGAGCTCGAGTCCTCTGCCTCAGGCACGAACGTGACATCAGCCTCCTCCTGCAAGCAGCAAATCCAACACAGAGCCAGAGGAAACTAGTCCTGATTAAGAAAAGAATACCCTAAAAAGGGGCTCAATCGCCTAGCTCTTGAGCTGTCCCATGTGAAAAGAATGAGTATTGGTTTTCAGAAATGTATTGACTCCCCCCTGCACTCAGACTGCTGCTGCCGGTCAGCGGGAAGACTCGCCTCTCGCCCTGCGCTGACCACCAGACCTCCCACCTTTGAGAGGCCTCTGGCGTTGAGATAGCACCACCCCCTTCCCACCTTGTGGCTCTTACAGAATCAAAGGCCCCTCTGCGGAGGAAGCCCCTGGTGCTCATTCCTCTGTGGGCTTCTCGCTAACATGAAGTTTAATTTTAGTGTCACGACTTAGAAAAATAATTTTTAAGCAACATGTGGACACAGCTGTCTCTGTTTGGTATCGTTGTGAACTCACGGTGAATTACATCTTCCTTTAAAAGGGGGCCACTTTCTGCTTCTCTGTGAAAGCAGAAGTCAAATAATTACAAATTGATAATAAACATGTCTGAACTTTCCTCTCCCACCCCCAAGTCCAGGAATCCGTCCATGGCCTCTGTTCGTATTTGGTCTCCCATGTTTTAGCAGAGAAGTTTCATCTGTTTCAAAGCATGAACTTCGTGCAAAAAGCACCGTTTAGGTTTTAACACTCTTCGTTTAGTCTGATACACAAGAAGAAAAAGAAAAATAGTGCTACCCACATCGAATAGTCACTCTACCGAAATTTTTAGTTATGACTAGAGAAAAAGAAAAGCTGGACTTGAATAAGCAGTGTGAAGCTCTCGCCCTGCACGCTCTACAAACTATCAGCCATTAAGTAACCACTGTGACGTCACTCAGGTCTGCTGGCTCTCACGAGGCCCCTGCAGAACCGCAGAGAGTCCACGCGGCTGCAGGGCCCCTTGTGGAAGGCACGGATGACCTCACATCCTGGGCATTTCTGCTCAGCAACCTGTTTATCCCACAGCACTGGAAGGGAGCTCTGCAGACACACGGGAGCTCGAGTCCTCTGCCTCAGGCACGAACGTGACATCAGCCTCCTCCTGCAAGCAGCAAATCCAACACAGAGCCAGAGGAAACTAGTCCTGATTAAGAAAAGAATACCCTAAAAAGGGGCTCAATCGCCTAGCTCTTGAGCTGTCCCATGTGAAAAGAATGAGTATTGGTTTTCAGAAATGTATTGACTCCCCCCTGCACTCAGACTGCTGCTGCCGGTCAGCGGGAAGACTCGCCTCTCGCCCTGCGCTGACCACCAGACCTCCCACCTTTGAGAGGCCTCTGGCGTTGAGATAGCACCACCCCCTTCCCACCTTGTGGCTCTTACAGAATCAAAGGCCCCTCTGCGGAGGAAGCCCCTGGTGCTCATTCCTCTGTGGGCTTCTCGCTAACATGAAGTTTAATTTTAGTGTCACGACTTAGAAAAATAATTTTTAAGCAACATGTGGACACAGCTGTCTCTGTTTGGTATCGTTGTGAACTCACGGTGAATTACATCTTCCTTTAAAAGGGGGCCACTTTCTGCTTCTCTGTGAAAGCAGAAGTCAAATAATTACAAATTGATAATAAACATGTCTGAACTTTCCTCTCCCACCCCCAAGTCCAGGAATCCGTCCATGGCCTCTGTTCGTATTTGGTCTCCCATGTTTTAGCAGAGAAGTTTCATCTGTTTCAAAGCATGAACTTCGTGCAAAAAGCACCGTTTAGGTTTTAACACTCTTCGTTTAGTCTGATACACAAGAAGAAAAAGAAAAATAGTGCTACCCACATCGAATAGTCACTCTAGCCAGAAAAAATGTTGCTATCAGATAATCCATTGACTATGTAACATTAAAAAGGAAAATGAGTGTGTTAAAACGCCTTGTCCTGGGCAGCGAGTGTGGAAATTGGATCTGCCTTCCATCTTTAAAAGGTCAGGATGTATAGTGACTTTTAATTATTTGGCAAGCTGCCCCTTAGGAGCATCTGCAGTGATTGGGATGAAATAGCCACCCCCAGTTAAGTGGCCACCACACTGGAGCCTCCGTCCACAGAGTGTGACGGGAAATAGAAGGGATTTCAGTCCGGATGACCCGTGCGACAAAGCTGCACGTGGGCAAAGAAACCAGCAGGAGGTATGAGGACGGTGTGGGGGCAGAGCAAAGTCAGCTCCCAGACCTTCGGGCACTCAACCCATGTCGCAAGCGATGCTGTTCTGCAGGGCTTTACAGTAAACCAGGGCCAGCGACTGGAGCTCACACACAAGGCAACAGTTTGCCAAACAGAGCAGATCGGTGGGAAGACGATCAGGATCCCTCAGGGGCTTGAACATCTTCCACGGGCTTGAACATCTTCCACAGGCTGGAGACACGTCGTAATACACTGCCCACACCACGGAGCATGCACCACCAAGAGCAAGCCCTCCTGTGGCCATAGACCTGGACCAGGGTGCAGACCTGCCAGGGCTGGCTCATGGTGGCGCTGTTGGCTAAGGGGCCGGGGACAAAGTGCGGAGGGCGGGGCAGGTGCAGAAGGTGGGAGGTACCGGAAGCCCTGGCACCTTCCTCTCAGTTTTGGGTTTTTGGACACAGCTGTCCTCTGTTTGGTATCGTTGTGAACTCACGGTGAATTACATCTTCCTTTAAAAGGGGGCCACTTTCTGCTTCTCTGTGAAAGCAGAAGTCAAATAATTACAAATTGATAATAAACATGTCTGAACTTTCCTCTCCCACCCCCAAGTCCAGGAATCCGTCCATGGCCTCTGTTCGTATTTGGTCTCCCATGTTTTAGCAGAGAAGTTTCATCTGTTTCAAAGCATGAACTTCGTGCAAAAAGCACCGTTTAGGTTTTAACACTCTTCGTTTAGTCTGATACACAAGAAGAAAAAGAAAAATAGTGCTACCCACATCGAATAGTCACTCTAGCCAGAAAAAATGTTGCTATCAGATAATCCATTGACTATGTAACTTTAAAAAAGGAAAATGAGTGTGTTAAAACGCCTTGTCCTGGGCAGCGAGTGTGGAAATTGGATCTGCCTTCCATCTTTAAAAGGTCAGGATGTATAGTGACTTTTAATTATTTGGCAAGCTGCCCCTTAGGAGCATCTGCAGTGATTGGGATGAAATAGCCACCCCCAGTTAAGTGGCCACCACACTGGAGCCTCCGTCCACAGAGTGTGACGGGAAATAGAAGGGATTTCAGTCCGGATGACCCGTGCGACAAAGCTGCACGTGGGCAAAGAAACCAGCAGGAGGTATGAGGACGGTGTGGGGGCAGAGCAAAGTCAGCTCCCAGACCTTCGGGCACTCAACCCATGTCGCAAGCGATGCTGTTCTGCAGGGCTTTACAGTAAACCAGGGCCAGCGACTGGAGCTCACACACAAGGCAACAGTTTGCCAAACAGAGCAGATCGGTGGGAAGACGATCAGGATCCCTCAGGGGCTTGAACATCTTCCACGGGCTTGAACATCTTCCACAGGCTGGAGACACGTCGTAATACACTGCCCACACCACGGAGCATGCACCACCAAGAGCAAGCCCTCCTGTGGCCATAGACCTGGACCAGGGTGCAGACCTGCCAGGGCTGGCTCATGGTGTGACGAAGGCGCTGTTGGCTAAGGGGCCGGGGACAAAGTGCGGAGGGGCGGGGGCAGGTGCAGAAGGTGGGAGGTACCCGGGAAGCCCTGGCACCTTCCTCTCAGTTTTTGGGTTTTTTTTAAAAAACCTTTATTTTACTTTTAACTTTTACAGAGTTTTATTGTTTACAGATATGAATGCTCCCAGATTAGTCATATGTATATCCCCCACTTCCCACCCCTCCCAGCCATCACACAGCCAGTTTTGATGGGAACCTAAAACAGCTCTAGTTAAGAAAACAGCCCATGATTAACAGGAAGGTGACTGGGCTTCCCTGGTGGTCCAGTGGGTAAGGAAACCACCTTGCAGTGCAAGGGGTGCCAGTTTGATCCCTGGCCTGGGAGGATCTTGCATGCGGTGGAGCGACTGGGCTGATGTGTCCAACTACTGAGCTGGAGCTCTGGAGCCCATGCACCCAGAGCTGGTGCTCTGCGACGAGAGAGGCCGCTGCAATGGGAGGCACACATGGGCCAAAGAACAAAGATAAATAAATGAAAGATCAATAGAAGTGACCAAAAAAAAAAAAAGGGAGGTGACCAAGACTTGTTGGGCGAGACAGCAGAACGGAGCAGAGGGAGACCAGTGTGCTGGCAGAGGCCTCGGCGAGGGGGCAGCTTGCACTGGATGGAGGGGACAGGTGGGCTCGCACGTAGGGCTGGACACCACGCCCGGCAGCTGGTCATTTCCCGTTTCCCTCGGAGCTGTTTGAAAGGCTGGCTCTCTACAGCCTTCCCTTTCCTACCACCGTCTTTGCATCCCTGTGACCACACTGCTGTCTGCGCACAGCGATAACCAAGACCCCTAGCCCAGGGCCAGTGTGGACAGCGTCTCCTCATGGACCGAGTGTCTGGAGAAGGAAGTGACAGCAGTGGACACAGCACCTCGGTGGGAGGACCTCAGAAACTGCCCCCCAGGAAAGACCCGGAACGGCTGGCCCACGCCCTGGAGCCCAGAGCAATGAGTCGGGGCGGGGTGGTTCCACTGTGGGCGTGCTTCTGGGGGATGCCGTGCACCTGCTGCTTCCACACTCTCCTCTCCAGGAGGGGCTGCCAGGGCAGACCTTGGTCGCTCTCAGAGCTCACCCGAACACCCGGGTCCTCACGTCTGAGTCTGCCTGGTGGGACGCGAGGCCACAGGGTAGACCCAGCTCTGACTCAGCCCAGACACGCGGGGCGGAGCCCCGCCTGACCTGGAGGTGATGCTGCGCTCAGGAATGCAGGCACCTGTGAGGGCAGGATCCGGAGAGCAGTCACCTGTCACCTGATCCGCCAGGTGGGAAGGGGGTGTGGTCAGATGGAGATACACTTCACCACCCCTCCAGCCACTGGCTCCTCCGCCGCAGCCCTCCCTCCCAGAACCCTCCTTCCCGCCCACGCGCTTCAGGACCACAATCCCCTGCTGTGTGTGTGAACATAGGTGCTGTGTTCCCTGTTAGAAATCCGTGCTCTGTTACCCACAAGAAATCTGCGCCTTCAGGCTCCACGTTTTCTCCAGGAGAACCTCCAGGGTTGGAAGCAGCTGAGGCAGGACGGGAAGCCCATCCGCCCAGAGTCTTCTGTCATGGGATCAGCATGTGGGCCAGAAATGCACATGTGCATACACACAGGCAGACAAGGGCAAACACCTGCTGACACAGAAGTGACCAAAAAAAAAAAAAGGGAGGTGACCAAGACTTGTTGGGCGAGACAGCAGAACGGAGCAGAGGGAGACCAGTGTGCTGGCAGAGGCCTCGGCGAGGGGGCAGCTTGCACTGGATGGAGGGGACAGGTGGGCTCGCACGTAGGGCTGGACACCACGCCCGGCAGCTGGTCATTTCCCGTTTCCCTCGGAGCTGTTTGAAAGGCTGGCTCTCTACAGCCTTCCCTTTCCTACCACCGTCTTTGCATCCCTGTGACCACACTGCTGTCTGCGCACAGCGATAACCAAGACCCCTAGCCCAGGGCCAGTGTGGACAGCGTCTCCTCATGGACCGAGTGTCTGGAGAAGGAAGTGACAGCAGTGGACACAGCACCTCGGTGGGAGGACCTCAGAAACTGCCCCCCAGGAAAGACCCGGAACGGCTGGCCCACGCCCTGGAGCCCAGAGCAATGAGTCGGGGCGGGGTGGTTCCACTGTGGGCGTGCTTCTGGGGGATGCCGTGCACCTGCTGCTTCCACACTCTCCTCTCCAGGAGGGGCTGCCAGGGCAGACCTTGGTCGCTCTCAGAGCTCACCCGAACACCCGGGTCCTCACGTCTGAGTCTGCCTGGTGGGACGCGAGGCCACAGGGTAGACCCAGCTCTGACTCAGCCCAGACACGCGGGGCGGGAGCCCCGCCTGACCTGGAGGTGATGCTGCGCTCAGGAATGCAGGCACCTGTGAGGGCAGGATCCGGAGAGCAGTCACCTGTCACCTGATCCGCCAGGTGGGAAGGGGGTGTGGTCAGATGGAGATACACTTCACCACCCCTCCAGCCACTGGCTCCTCCGCCGCAGCCCTCCCTCCCAGAACCCTCCTTCCCGCCCACGTCGCTTCAGGACCACAATCCCCTGCTGTGTGTGTGAACATAGGTGCTGTGTTCCCTGTTAGAAATCCGTGCTCTGTTACCCACAAGAAATCTGCGCCTTCAGGCTCCACGTTTTCTCCAGGAGAACCTCCAGGGTTGGAAGCAGCTGAGGCAGGACGGGAAGCCCCCACATCCGCCCAGAGTCTTCTGTCATGGGATCAGCATGTGGGCCAGAAATGCACATGTGCATACACACAGGCAGACAAGGGCAAACACCTGCTGACACACAGGCAGACATGGACACATACCTGCAAACAGGCATGCGGACAGATGTACGCACGTGCATACAGAGGCAGACAGACAGACACACATGTACACACACATGTGCATGAACACAGACAAGCCCTTCCTTCCTCAGGGCCATGCTGGAAGCAGGCTTGACGGTGGGTTGGCGGGCCTGGCCAGAGCGCCCTAAGGCCCTGGGGCCAGGTGGGGCTGTCTGTGGGTGTTGGTGGGAGAAATCGGCCGCTATCTGTGGTCCAGTGATCCCAGTCCAGAGTCCGGCTCACCCCATGTTGTCTCTCATCCTCTTGCTTTGCACTGACCGCTGGGTCCCGGGGATTCTGCATGGAGGCTTCCCACGGGCAGGGGGAAGCTCTCGCTCCCCCTCCAGCAGCTGCAAGCACAGCGCCAGGGGTCCTCTTCATGGCTGTGGGTGGTGGGCAGCACAGTGGACAGCCATCCTGGGCTGACACCATGCTGTGCAGGACAGCAGGGTTCATGGTGGGATGAGCCAGCACCACGTGCTTCTCTGGGCCCCGCTCCTCACTGCGCTGGAACCCACTGCCTCCACTGGTCACATTTGCTTCCAAATAGACGCTTCATTCTGCAGGCCTGGAGGTAAGGCGTCCAGCACACGCCTCACTGGGCCAGGTCCCAGGAGCCTGGTCCCTTCCGGAGACTCCAGCTCCTGCCACCCCCACGTCTAAGCCCCACATGCCTTGGCTCGCGGCCTCTCTTCCATCTTCAAAGTCAGCAGTAGGGAGTCACGCCCTCCCGTGACTCACATTCCTCCTGCCTGGTGGCGTTTTCCTGTCTTTCTCTCTGAGGGCAGCTGAGGAAGCCACTCTGTTTTGGAAGGCTGTGATTAGACAAGCTCCCCAGGACGACCCAGGAGAGTCTCCCCAGCTCAAGATATTCACATCTCCCCAGGCCCTTTGCCATGGTAGGATCTGGTTTGGGGCATCAGGAAGTGGGCACCTTCTGGTGGCCACTCTGCCTGCGAGGGTCTGTTCCCCTTGTTACTGTGGTGTCCTGGCACAGCCGTCCTCCTGAGTCCCTGGTGTTTCCTCAGTTCTGCGGAGGTCACTGAGCAGGTGCACGATGGGCACCGGAGCAACTGTTATTAAAACCTTCCTATGCCTTAACTAGAGTTTTGACAGTTTTCATGTATGTTAGGACTTCCCTGATGGCTCAATGGTAAAGAATCCACCTGCCAATGCAGGGCACACGGGTTCGATCCCTGGATCGGGAAGATCTCCTGGAGAAGGAATGGCAACCCACTCCAGCATTCTTGCCTGGAGAATCCCATGCACAGAGGAGCCTGGCGGGCTACAGCCCATGGCGTCGTATAGAGTCAGACACAACTGAGCAACTAAATAACACAACATGTATGCTATTTCATTGCTTTGGGAAAGGCATGTCTTCGCCTCTCCTTTCACGGGTGAAGAAGTGAAGGCTTGAGTTATGCCGCTGGGTCACACTGCTGACCTCATAGGGGTGGAGCTTTATGTGCACGACCCAAAATTCAGGTGTGCTTCTCCTTTCACAAGTGCATGATTTTGCTTTTTCTTTTTTTCCCCTAGACTACAGAAATCACTGGAATGTAGCTCAAGTTTTCTGGTCGGAGTTGGTCACCACAGGAGATAAGGAAGCGATGAGGGTGCGGTGGTGAACTTGCCCTGGAGACAAAGCAGCTTCGCGAGGACAGCACTGGTCAGGATGGAGCATCTTCACCGAATGCGGGGTGTCATGGAAACAGCAGGAAGGAGCACACGTTTTCTTGTCTTTATCTTATGTTTATCGAGACTTATGATGTGTGAGCATCTGTGCTCAACAAATTAGAGATATTATCATAATTAATTTCGTACAATCCAGAAAGATAAAATCTCTTATCGCCCTATTTCAGAACGGAAGTGGCATGCCCATGTTCTCACAAGACATATGCAGCGGCTCCAGGAACTGATCAGCCACCTGATGCAAAGTGCCGACTCACTGCAAAAGACGGATGCTGGGAAAAACCAGGAGCAGGAGCAGAAGGGAGCACGGAAGATGAGATGGCTGGATGGCGTCATTGACTCAATGGACACGAATGTGAGCAAACTCCGGGAGACAATGAAGGACAGGGAAGCCTGGTGTGCATGGGGTCGCAGAGTCGGACACAACTGGGTGACTGGACAGCAACCAGGAAGTGAATTCAGATCGTGAAGACCAGCAATCTGTGCCGTCAACAACTGTGTCACATCAGAAAAAAATCCTAATACACGTTGTCCTCTACCAAAACTAGCCCGCGATATGAAAACCACGACGAATTCTCTTCAGACACTAGTACACTTTCTTCTAGACCATTAAAATGAGTTTTAGAATGACCCAGCTTTTTCTTCACCAAATAGGAATGTTCTCTGCTGGTGACACCAACCTCTCTCTCCGGAGTTGTTATCAAAATATTAATGGGAATTTATTTCAAAAGCTGTGGAAAGAGACAGCTGGCCCTGAGAGGGGCAGGGAGACAGGAACGCCTGTGGCCGGAGAGCCCCCTTCCCTCACCTCACCTCAGGCAGTAACTCAGGATGAGAAGACAGAGAAGGATGGAGGGGACTTCCATGGAGAGGAAACTGCTCTGTATTCAAAGTCCTGAGAGCAGAGGGCAGAGGCGACCGGCAGAGTGCATGATTTTGCTTTTTCTTTTTTTCCCCTAGACTACAGAAATCACTGGAATGTAGCTCAAGTTTTCTGGTCGGAGTTGGTCACCACAGGAGATAAGGAAGCGATGAGGGTGCGGTGGTGAACTTGCCCTGGAGACAAAGCAGCTTCGCGAGGACAGCACTGGTCAGGATGGAGCATCTTCACCGAATGCGGGGTGTCATGGAAACAGCAGGAAGGAGCACACGTTTTCTTGTCTTTATCTTATGTTTATCGAGACTTATGATGTGTGAGCATCTGTGCTCAACAAATTAGAGATATTATCATAATTAATTTCGTACAATCCAGAAAGATAAAATCTCTTATCGCCCTATTTCAGAACGGAAGTGGCATGCCCATGTTCTCACAAGACATATGCAGCGGCTCCAGGAACTGATCAGCCACCTGATGCAAAGTGCCGACTCACTGCAAAAGACGGATGCTGGGAAAAACCAGGAGCAGGAGCAGAAGGGAGCACGGAAGATGAGATGGCTGGATGGCGTCATTGACTCAATGGACACGAATGTGAGCAAACTCCGGGAGACAATGAAGGACAGGGAAGCCTGGTGTGCATGGGGTCGCAGAGTCGGACACAACTGGGTGACTGGACAGCAACCAGGAAGTGAATTCAGATCGTGAAGACCAGCAATCTGTGCCGTCAACAACTGTGTCACATCAGAAAAAAATCCTAATACACGTTGTCCTCTACCAAAACTAGCCCGCGATATGAAAACCACGGAATTCTCTTCAGACACTAGTACACTTTCTTCTAGACCATTAAAATGAGTTTTAGAATGACCCAGCTTTTTCTTCACCAAATAGGAATGTTCTCTGCTGGTGACACCAACCTCTCTCTCCGGAGTTGTTATCAAAATATTAATGGGAATTTATTTCAAAAGCTGTGGAAAGAGACAGCTGGCCCTGAGAGGGGCAGGGAGACAGGAACGCCTGTGGCCGGAGAGCCCCCTTCCCTCACCTCACCTCAGGCAGTAACTCAGGATGAGAAGACAGAGAAGGATGGAGGGGACTTCCATGGAGAGGAAACTGCTCTGTATTCAAAGTCCTGAGAGCAGAGGGCAGAGGGCGACCGGCAGAGTGCGGGGGAAGCCCTGAGGTGGGTACAGAGGAGAGAGCTCTGCGGCTGTCTTATCACCTGGGTGCCTGCCCAGGGAAGGGGGTCAGCACTGATGTGTCCCTCCGTGGGGGGTCACGTTCTCTGCTGGGAGGACACGGCCCCAGTGTGTGTCTCTGAGTCTCCACAGTGACATTTTCTGCTATATTTCAGGCAGAGGCAACGTTAGCTTCGCTTACTTCCCAACGCAAGATACACTCTATCCTCTCACCATCTCTGTGACAGAAAGAGTCAGAGGAAACAGCAGAAAATGGTCACCTGTTAACCTAATGTCTTCTTGGTCCCATAACCGGGAGGCTACCAAAACAGCAGGTTCAGGGCTTTCCCTGGTGGTCCAGTGGGTAAGGACACCGCCTTGCAGTGCAAGGCGCACCAGTTCGAGCCCTGGCCTGGGAAGACCCCACGTGCCGCGGAGCGGCTGGACTGATGTGTCCAGTTACCGAGCCGGAGCTCTGGAGCGCATGAGCCCAGAGCCAGTGCTCTGCAACGACAGACACCACTGTGATGGGAGGCCCACAGGAGCCAAAGAACAAAGACGAATGAAAATAGAGAAATGAAAGACCAATAGAAGTGGCCCGCCTGCTCCCCTCCCTCCCCAACCCGACCCCCGCCCAAAATAAATAAATAAATAAATAAATAAATCTTTTAAAAAAAAATAGCAGGTTCATCTTCACATATCAGGCTTGAATGTACAGTCAAAGGTTAAGGAATTGGGCTTTTCTGAAATCTACTTTTTTATGCCCCATGCTGATTTTGTCCCCACAGTACTTTTTGTCACTATAAGAATCACTGTGTAGGAATTACAATGTAAGACTCTTACACAACCCAAAACCTACAAGAAATAAGCCTATAACCTAATTCCTCATAATCTACACCCTTTTGTGTGAACCATTGTTGTTTTACTTCATGGCCACCATCCAAACATAAGCACACACACTCAAGTAAACAGGAGAGTGGTCTGGAAGCCATGGTTTCCATGACGACAGCCAGGCAAGACTGCACGACTCAACCGTGGACTATTTCCTCTCCCATACCTGGGTGCACATCATCCGTGCACCTGCTGGCCTGAAGTCCTGGGCTCTGCCTGGTTGGAGGAGGACATGGGCTGTTCTGTACGTCCCTCCCTGCTCTCCATCCAGGGACGTGCATTGAGATCCTATTTGGATGTGGCCTCTCTGCCCCCTCATCATCTCCTCAGCTCCCCTTCCCACCTCTGCCCTCTGTCAACTGCGGCCTCAGGGACTAGAGCAGTACCCACCCAGGGAGAGGCCATATTGGATGTGGCCTCTCAGACTCGGCTCTCCGGCTGCCTTCCAAGAGTGTGTCTCTGAGTCTCCACAGTGACATTTTCTGCTATATTTCAGGCAGAGGCAACGTTAGCGCTTACTTCCCAACGCAAGATACACTCTATCCTCTCACCATCTCTGTGACAGAAAGAGTCAGAGGAAACAGCAGAAAATGGTCACCTGTTAACCTAATGTCTTCTTGGTCCCATAACCGGGAGGCTACCAAAACAGCAGGTTCAGGGCTTTCCCTGGTGGTCCAGTGGGTAAGGACACCGCCTTGCAGTGCAAGGCGCACCAGTTCGAGCCCTGGCCTGGGAAGACCCCACGTGCCGCGGAGCGGCTGGACTGATGTGTCCAGTTACCGAGCCGGAGCTCTGGAGCGCATGAGCCCAGAGCCAGTGCTCTGCAACGACAGACACCACTGTGATGGGAGGCCCACAGGAGCCAAAGAACAAAGACGAATGAAAATAGAGAAATGAAAGACCAATAGAAGTGGCCCGCCCTCTCCCCTCCATCCCCAACCCGACCCCCGCCCAAAATAAATAAATAAATAAATAAATAAATCTTTTAAAAAAAAATAGCAGGTTCATCTTCACATATCAGGCTTGAATGTACAGTCAAAGGTTAAGGAATTGGGCTTTTCTGAAATCTACTTTTTTATGCCCCATGCTGATTTTGTCCCCACAGTACTTTTTGTCACTATAAGAATCACTGTGTAGGAATTACAATGTAAGACTCTTACACAACCCAAAACCTACAAGAAATAAGCCTATAACCTAATTCCTCATAATCTACACCCTTTTGTGTGAACCATTGTTGTTTTACTTCATGGCCACCATCCAAACATAAGCACACACACTCAAGTAAACAGGAGAGTGGTCTGGAAGCCATGGTTTCCATGACGACAGCCAGGCAAGACTGCACGACTCAACCGTGGACTATTTCCTCTCCCATACCTGGGTGCACATCATCCGTGCACCTGCTGGCCTGAAGTCCTGGGCTCTGCCTGGTTGGAGGAGGACATGGGCTGTTCTGTACGTCCCTCCCTGCTCTCCATCCAGGGACGTGCATTGAGATCCTATTTGGATGTGGCCTCTCTGCCCCCTCATCATCTCCTCAGCTCCCCTTCCCACCTCTGCCCTCTGTCAACTGCGGCCTCAGGGACTAGAGCAGTACCCACCCAGGGAGAGGCCATATCAGGGGAGATGGCGCGTCATCTGTGGGGACCTGGGAAGGAGGCCTCAGACTCGGCTCTCCGGCTGCCTTCCACATGCATGTGCTTGGCTGTCCAGCTTCCCTTGGGAGGAGGAGGATGCTGAAATGCACTCCGGCTCAGTTTGGAATCACCCCAGGTCAGTTCCACTTTCTCATGAGGTCCCTGAGTCAATAACAACCGCCTGCCAAACACTAAAAGACATTTTGGAAAGGGATATTCGGGAGTAAGGCCGTACCCTGAAATGAGTACTTTACAACCGGCCGTGGCAGAGATGCGGGTCCACTCAGAGCACTCTACTGGGGCCCGTCGACCCATCCTGGGCCAAGGGCCGCTCCAGCCAGATCTCAGGGCCTCCTCGGGAAGGAGGCATCGGTGGCACCCCACCCCGGGCCCCCAGGAGCCGAGTCCTATGCAGGCACCCTCCCACCCAGATTCGCATAGTAGACGGCCTAGAAGACGAAGCCTGGATGTAATCCCCACAGGACAGATCGTGGGCGCTGAACTACCCAGGGCCAACCTACAAGCAACAGGAAGGCACCACTTTGAGAAAGAAGGTAATTGCCTAAATCGAGCAGTTCTAGCTAATTAGCATGACTACAGAATGGGCTGGAAAAAATCTAAATCTCCCAAGGTTATTATGCAACCTCAGATCCTACAGACAGACACATGCATGCACACACACACACACGCACATGCTGATTTAAACATCAAACAAACACACAGCAACACATTTGGGCCTTACGAACATGTACTCATGTGATTAGGGCTGATTTCCACACCAGGCCTAGATCTGTTGCTACTACACTCACAGCCAGGAGACAGGCCTTGCAAACACTCACAGTTCCTGGACCGCGAGCTCTGCAGCCTCCCCCAGGTGACCCGCAGCTTGCTCCTCGCACCAAGCTCAACAAGATGCATCACGCCTGCCTGGTGGACAGTGCGCGTCCAGATTTGCGTAACACCTGCTCCGAACAAACGTCTATTCTTTCCCTCTGTGTCTCTTGGTTCAGTTAATTATACTTCTGGGCATGTTGTTTAGCTCAGCACCGAAAAAGGATTCAAGCGATTGTATCCAATTACTGCAAGTCAATGTGATCCTTTTCCTTAGAACAGTGACACTTTCTTACGAGCCTTTACAGGAAAAATGTATAGGAATGTACAAGAGTTCTAGGGTCTTACACATTTTGGTTGTGTCCAGCTGATATGTGTGTGTGCTAAGCTGCTTCAGTGGTGTCTGACTCTTGGCGACCCCACAGACTGTGGCCCCCCAGGCTCCTCTGTCCATGGGATTCTCCAGGTAAGAATACTGGAATGAGTTGCCATTTCCTCCTCCAAAGGATCTTCCCAACTCAAGGACCCAATCTGTGTCTCTTATGTCTCCTGTATTGGCAGGTGGGTTCTTTACTAGTAGCGCCACCTGAGAAGCCCACCCAACTGATACCATAACTCATATCCTGTTCCTCAGATGAATGACCTAGGTGCACCCAGCGACTCTGCATTGTCAACACACTCTGTCTCTCCAGTGGCTGGGGAGGAACACATGTTCTGTGACAGACACCCTGGTGCTAACAGGTGCCCAAGGATGCTAGCCATTTCTGAAGACCCCCAAGTCCCCTGCACATGCTGTCCCCTTGAGGAGGGCAGCCCTGACACTCTCAGACAGAGGAGACCTTGTGATTGTTCCGCCCTCTGAGTCACGAGTCCCAGCAAGGAAGGAACGAGGACAAGACAAACCAGGCTCTCCCCGGACTGCCAGGGACCACAGCCGGCAGCTCTCAGAACACGGCCGGTTCGTGCCTTGAGCTCAGAACTGCCTGAACACGCGGCCAGTCTGAAGACAAGCTGCCCCTAGCTGTGACCTGGGCCGGCCACTGTCCCACCCCCTACAGCCCTGCCCTGGGGACAGCTGAGTGGCCCCCGTCTAGACGGATGCCCAGACCTGCAGGGCCTCAACTGCATCCTCTCAGCCCCAAACTCAGGACAACTCACATGCTGTTGTAACAGCCTCCCTGGCCGACAACTGAAGGGCACCACGTGTGCATGCAGACACACAGACACAGGCGCACACGTGGACAGACAGACATCCTCCCTGACCAAGGAAAGGGTGTCCTTCCTGAAAGGTCTGCAAAGGTCCCAAACTGCCCCCTGCAGTCCCTTCCCTTCTCTGGTCCAAGGACGGCTTGCAGGCTGACTGCCCCTCCCGGTCGATTCCTAGAGGGTCAGGAAACAAGACAGAGCAGAGCAGACAACATAAACTAAGCCTTAAATCAAACCAGCCGAACCCTCAAGACCCTTACAATAAAACCCCAAAGCCTTAAAACCACTGAAGGGGGTGTCCTCTTGGCGACCCAACTGTGGCCCCCCAGGCTCCTCGGTCCATGGGATTCTCCAGGTAAGAATACTGGAATGAGTTGCCATTTCCTCCTCCAAAGGATCTTCCCAACTCAAGGACCCAATCTGTGTCTCTTATGTCTCCTGTATTGGCAGGTGGGTTCTTTACTAGTAGCGCCACCTGAGAAGCCCACCCAACTGATACCATAACTCATATCCTGTTCCTCAGATGAATGACCTAGGTGCACCCAGCGACTCTGCATTGTCAACACACTCTGTCTCTCCAGTGGCTGGGGAGGAACACATGTTCTGTGACAGACACCCTGGTGCTAACAGGTGCCCAAGGATGCTAGCCATTTCTGAAGACCCCCAAGTCCCCTGCACATGCTGTCCCCTTGAGGAGGGCAGCCCTGACACTCTCAGACAGAGGAGACCTTGTGATTGTTCCGCCCTCTGAGTCACGAGTCCCAGCAAGGAAGGAACGAGGACAAGACAAACCAGGCTCTCCCCGGACTGCCAGGGACCACAGCCGGCAGCTCTCAGAACACGGCCGGTTCGTGCCTTGAGCTCAGAACTGCCTGAACACGCGGCCAGTCTGAAGACAAGCTGCCCCTAGCTGTGACCTGGGCCGGCCACTGTCCCACCCCCTACAGCCCTGCCCTGGGGACAGCTGAGTGGCCCCCGTCTAGACGGATGCCCAGACCTGCAGGGCCTCAACTGCATCCTCTCAGCCCCAAACTCAGGACAACTCACATGCTGTTGTAACAGCCTCCCTGGCCGACAACTGAAGGGCACCACGTGTGCATGCAGACACACAGACACAGGCGCACACGTGGACAGACAGACATCCTCCCTGACCAAGGAAAGGGTGTCCTTCCTGAAAGGTCTGCAAAGGTCCCAAACTGCCCCCTGCAGTCCCTTCCCTTCTCTGGTCCAAGGACGGCTTGCAGGCTGACTGCCCCTCCCGGTCGATTCCTAGAGGGTCAGGAAACAAGACAGAGCAGAGCAGACAACATAAACTAAGCCTTAAATCAAACCAGCCGAACCCTCGAAATGACATCACCTCATCTTCCCCACAATTTGAGTAAAACAAAGCCTCTCACACACGTGATGCTCAGTAAATGCTCTGCGAGCAGCCGAGCAGCTGAGCATCCGAGTGAACGGGGTCCCCAGGCCGCCTGGCTGCCCTCCCTCCAGCACGCGCTTTCCAGAAGCCCCCTCTCTGGCTGTGTGACAGCCAGTCGGGGAACATGAACTGTTTGCAGGGAAACCTGGGTGATGGGGGGTGGTGGGGAGAGGGCACACTTCAATTGCATGGATCTCACATTATAGAGTGAACTGTATGCTTTTCCCAGAGTAACCAGCGAGACCTCTTTCTGGGCAGCAAATTCCTTTGCAGGCTGCATTTGTAAGATATAGTTTACAAGTTATCGAAAACAATCCATTTGGAAATTTCTCAGCTGTTATTTGTTTAAAGATGGAGCACTCCCACAGAAATCAAGTCTGAGCTCAATCTAAACATCCCTTAACAACCAGGGCTTCACCCAGCCCGCCGCCTTTATTCGGGTGGTCGAGGAGCAGAGACCAGGAAACTCTCGCAGGGCCCCCTGCCCCCAGCTCAAGGTGACCCTGTTCTGGACACACAACCTGCCGGGGTCCCACAGAAGCAGACCCTGAGATGGAAAGCGTGTGGCCTGACATGAGCGGATATAAGAAATCAAGACAGAAAAAAGAGTAAAGTCACAAAGCAGGCAGTGGCTGGTGGTCCTGTGGTCCCTCGACACAAACCTGGGTGAACATCACGGTCGTGAAGGCGCTGGAGGCTGGCGTGTCCCCACAGCCCCTCTTGATGTGGGGGATGGTGCCCACTTCAGGAGTCCAGCAGGACAGAGGCCATGCAGCCCCACCCGGCTCAGCCCCACAAGGAGGCAGCCAGCACCCTCTCCTGCCTGCTCCGAGGACTCTGTCTGAGAACAAGTCCACCTCCCAAGATGCCGGGTCCACTCCCTCCCTCACTCGGCTGTCTGCTCACTTGCCCCCTCGAGTAAAACACTGTCAGGACCTCACAGCTGACACAGGCAGCGTAAAGCAAGGGGAACTGTGGTCTCCACAGCATGTCCATTTACGTCATTCCCACACCTCGGCTGTTGTGAATAACGCAGCAAGGAGTGGAGGGATACAGATGTCTCTTCAAGACAGTGCACTCACTTCCTTGGATGAACCCCTCAGGGTGGAACTGCTGGGTCATATGCTGGTTCTGAGCCTCCCAGGTGGCACTAGTAGTAAAGAACCTGCTTGCCAATGTAGGAGACACAAGAGATGCAGGTTCAGTCCCTGGGTCAGGAAGATGATCCCCTGGAGGAGGACATGGCAACCCACTTTAGTAGTCTTGCCTAGAGAATCCCATGGACAGAGGAGTCTGGGGGGCTACAGTCCATGGGGTCGCAGAGAGTCGGATATGACTGAAGTCACTTAGCAGGCACGCAGGGTAGTTCTGGTTTGGGTAGTCTGAGGAACCTCCACGCTGTTTTCCACTGTGGCTGCACCCATTTCCACTCCCACCAGCCGCACCAGGGCTTCCCTTTCTCTACGTCCTCACCAGCACTTGTTATTTGCAGACTTTTTGACGACAGCCATTCTGACTGTGTGGCGTATTTCCTTGGTGATGAGTGACATGGAGCATCTTTTCACTTGCCTGTTGGCCACTTGTATATCTTCTTTGGGAAAAAGTCTATTCTGGTTCTCTGGATTTGAAGTCTAAGACTGAGATCTAAGGTAAATTAACTAGCAAGGATCAGTATTTAAGGACTGGCATTTTCCCTGTCTACAGGGTCCGAGCACGGCTGATGATTGAAGGCACCCAACCCCACCTGGGTGGGTGGAGGGCACAAGGGAGGTTCCAGCCCAGCCCTGCCATGTGGTCCCTGCAAGGCCTTCATAGAACGGAGGAGGGAAAGTCTCAACCTGCCTGGAAAGGGGAGGGAAGCCTATTTCAGGAAAATGAAAGACCTTCAAGAGCAGACAGGAACGCGCACCAGAGAACACAGGATGTGAACGTAAGGAGCAAGCTCAGGTGCTCCTGGCACCTCTGCCCAGGCTGCAGGCGTCTCGGGGCCCAGGTCACAGGTGTCTTGGGGCCCAGGTTGGCTGCCTCCTCCTCCAGCTGGTGACAGCAGCCCAGCAGCCAGCAGGAGACCGTCATCCATGGAGTCCCCTGCTGATTGCTTGTTACCCTTCAAAAACACAAGGACAACCTATGCACAGTCCTACTAAATGCCTTAGAAAATCCATGTCTGCTGTTTCACTCCTGCAGTTCCGAGAAGCCGCCCAGCAGACCCCATGGAGTAGGTGAGTTCCTGGAGGGAACGCACGTGGGAACCCGTTGCCCAAGGCTGGGGAGCCCAGGGGCCCTGCCCCCGCCCTGTCTATCCCAAACCCTCCAGGTGCTCACAGAGCTGAGCAGTAGGAGGCTTGCCCTCCTGAGGCTGGACACTTCATTCACCCAGGAAGTGAGATCTCACTGGGTTTTGCAACTCAGTGTGGATTGCTGTCTCCCAACCCCGGCTGCAGTTAGTCACTCACACTGCTCTTTAAATGCCATGAATTGGATCCCCTGGCTGCGTTCCAGCCTGGGAGCCCTGTGTCGGGGCAGCGTTTACAAGCCCGTGTTAGGACAGGTGCCACGACCCCAGACATGCCTGGCGGTTGGCTCAGGCCCTTTCTTGCCTTTGGAGGTTAATTACCGGGAGGAGTTGGGGGTGGGGAGGGGCAGGTGGATTGACGGCTTCTCTCCAAGGACGCCTCCGGGAGACAGGTGGGGCAGCCCAGCCGGGAAAACACGGCTGTTGGGGGGTGGTAAAGAGTGGACCTGGACCCATGGAAGGATGGCGGTGAGGACAAACACCTCGCTATGTCCCTGGGGTCTGATCCATGATGGAGGGCACCCTCAAGGGAGTTCTCTCCCCAGTAGCAGGACACAGACAGTCCAGAGCTAAAAGTTGTTAGGAATTCCCTCTAAGTCAAAAAGTCTGAAAGGTACCCCAAGCGGCGGTGAATTCCTCTGTCATTAGTGGACTCCTACGTGTCCTGAGTCAGAACAGCTCCAGGCTCGTTGGGAGAGGCTCACCGGCTTCTTGCCATTTTGAATCATGTTTGCAAAACACATCCAACTGCAAAGTCCAGCGACCAGGCCCCCATGCTTGTCTGTCTGGGGTCTCTAAGCATCTTCAGAGCATCGAACATGAGTGTAATCCAGAACCTTCGGTGGTGTGTGTAGGGGATGGAGTAGGCATGCGGTCCTCACAACATGAACAGCTGGTCCCCCCATCCTGGAGGACCTTGCTCCCCTGCCAACATTCAGGACCCCTGCAGAATGAGTTCATGACCCTCAGCTGACAGGTGGGAGGACACAGCTAACGTAGCCAATGGCCCCGGCCCCAGGATCAACCCCAGATCCTGGGCCTGCTCCTGTCTGCCCACAGTGAGCTTCCAGCCTCCCCACTCCTCTGCTGCAGGGCGTCAGAAGGCCGAGAGGAGCGCACACCCCACAAGGTGGTGGTGATGGCCCCCTGAGTTCCCTGCAGGACTCCTCCCAAAGTTCACTCCTCACGTTCTTCATGGAAGCAGCACAAACCATCCTCAGGGGCACTGCACAATTGGTTGTGTTCATTTTCCAGAATGTTTACAAAGATAAAGGGAATATTTAAGTGACATGAAGGGAAATTCAAATCATTGTTCCTAGACCTTCCTGGGGTCGGGGGAGCGGGAAACAGCTTCAGGAAAGGCACAGTGAAGATGTCAACTATCCCTAAAGTTATACATAAAATAAACACATCTAAATGTTACCTGCACATTATCAATTTGTTACTGATATGTTAATATTGGGTTTCCCTGGTGTTTCAGATGGTAAAGAATCCACCTGCAATGCAGGAGACCAGGGCTCAATCCCTGAATTGCGAAGATCCCCTGGAGGAGGGTATGGTAACCCACACCAGCATTCCTGCCTGGAAAATCCCATGGACAGAGGCGCCTGGTGGGCCATAGTCCGTGGGGTCGCAAAGAACCAGATACGACTGAACAACTAACACTTTCAGTTTTATATGTTAATATATAACAAATTACATACACATAAATACATATATATAGGGTAAATGTCGTTCTGAGTAATTCTCATCAAGATTCCAGTAAGGATCTTCTAAGATGCAGACAAGCTTATTCTAAAATGTATGTAGAAAGGCTCAGGCTATAGCCGAGATGCAACAGTCTCAACGTTGAAGAACAAAGTGGAAGGAATCGCTTTGCCAGCATTAAGTCTTGCTATGCAGCCCCAGTGATCAAGATAGCATGACTGACAGAGGCACAGACACACAGACCAATGGAGCTGGGAAGGAAACCCAAACACAGACCCACACAAATAGGCTAAATGTATTTTTAACAAAGAGGCAAAAAGAACTCAGTGGCAGAAAGACAGTTTTTTTGTTTTTTTTTTTCAACACATGGTGCTGGGACCGTTGGACACCCATATACAAAATATAAACCTTGACCTAAAGCTTATATCTCCTAGAAATATTAGCTCCAAATGGATCATGGGATTAAATGTTAAATGTAAAAGTACAAAACTGTTAGGAAAAGAAAGACAAACTCCTTGAGATCCAGGTTAGTCAAGAAGAACTAGGTTGACACACCAGCATCACCTATGTGTGGTTAAACTTAGATTTACTCATGTGTTCTTTCTCAGTTTTAATGAGAATCTGTGTATGTAGATAAATGCAAATATGGATCGTACCGGCTCCCCCACCAAGATCAGTTCCTTGCCCATCTTTATAAACCCAGAGACACCATGGGAGGTTCTTATAAAGGAAAAAATACATAAATTGGACCACGACAAAAATCAAAAGCTTTTGCAAAAGTCCTTACGAGGAAAATAAAATGCTTACACATAACCCATGGAGGATTATATCCAGTCTATATTTGAAAAAAAAAAAAAACTCTTAAAACTAAATGTTAAAGCAAACAATCCAAATTGTTTGGATGAAAGACGTGAACAGACGATCCACAGATGGCCAATAAGCACGTGGCCAGCCCTCGGGGAAACGCACGTGAGAGCCGTAGTGAGAGGTCACCCACCAGGGTGGCTGAAATGAGGAGCAGGGACAGCAGTGCTGTCTGGGGTTAGGACGCCCCTCACACCTGGCTAGTGCCCCTCAGGTGTCACGGGCACTAGGAGGATAGAGTGCCGGCTGCTTGTAGGACCAGACACTCACCTGTCACTCAGCCCAAGAGGACAGGCCGTTTAAATGTTCCACTAGGACAGCACTTAAACACGCCGGGAATGGAGGAGACAGGTGGGGATTGCAGGAGGGTGGGCATCCCTCGGGCTCTGTGAGAGCCACAGGAGGGGACGTGTGGTCTGTGACCTTGGTGGGGATGGGGTTGGGGGTGAACTCGCACAAGACTGTGCAGATTCCAGCACCACACCAAGAACATGGATGAAGCCAGAAATTGGACTGTGATGGGGACTGCACCCATGTCATGAGTTACTGTAGCTCGTGAAGTGAGATTTATACCAACATATGTAAAACCTTGAGAGGGGTCATTCGAGAGCAGGAGGAACTGCTGAGAGGAGGCATGCAGTCCCCAGCCAGCAGCCCTGTGATTAAAGTCACGGGTGGAGAACCTGTCCTCAGAGGTCTTACTTTTCTCCATTAGAGTCTGGCCTGGTAGAGAAAAGAGACTGCAGTCAGTTTTGCCCCAAGTTCCTAAGGGCCTTTCTGGGAGGTGACTGCCTATTGCCTTTCAGAGAAACACCCAGAGCTAAGAGTTCTCTGGCTTCTGAAACATTGTCAGGATCCACATGTGGACCAAGTGATGTTCTAAGGACCAGGCAAGGATGCTGGTTAGTAGAGAGAATGGGGAAAATTTTTGGGGTGAAAACTTATAAAGGAAAAAATACATAAATTGGACCACGACAAAAATCAAAAGCTTTTGCAAAAGTCCTTACGAGGAAAATAAAATGCTTACACATAACCCATGGAGGATTATATCCAGTCTATATTTGAAAAAAAAAAAAAACTCTTAAAACTAAATGTTAAAGCAAACAATCCAAATTGTTTGGATGAAAGACGTGAACAGACGATCCACAGATGGCCAATAAGCACGTGGCCAGCCCTCGGGGAAACGCACGTGAGAGCCGTAGTGAGAGGTCACCCACCAGGGTGGCTGAAATGAGGAGCAGGGACAGCAGTGCTGTCTGGGGTTAGGACGCCCCTCACACCTGGCTAGTGCCCCTCAGGTGTCACGGGCACTAGGAGGATAGAGTGCCGGCTGCTTGTAGGACCAGACACTCACCTGTCACTCAGCCCAAGAGGACAGGCCGTTTAAATGTTCCACTAGGACAGCACTTAAACACGCCGGGAATGGAGGAGACAGGTGGGGATTGCAGGAGGGTGGGCATCCCTCGGGCTCTGTGAGAGCCACAGGAGGGGACGTGTGGTCTGTGACCTTGGTGGGGATGGGGTTGGGGGTGAACTCGCACAAGACTGTGCAGATTCCAGCACCACACCAAGAACATGGATGAAGCCAGAAATTGGACTGTGATGGGGACTGCACCCATGTCATGAGTTACTGTAGCTCGTGAAGTGAGATTTATACCAACATATGTAAAACCTTGAGAGGGGTCATTCGAGAGCAGGAGGAACTGCTGAGAGGAGGCATGCAGTCCCCAGCCAGCAGCCCTGTGATTAAAGTCACGGGTGGAGAACCTGTCCTCAGAGGTCTTACTTTTCTCCATTAGAGTCTGGCCTGGTAGAGAAAAGAGACTGCAGTCAGTTTTGCCCCAAGTTCCTAAGGGCCTTTCTGGGAGGTGACTGCCTATTGCCTTTCAGAGAAACACCCAGAGCTAAGAGTTCTCTGGCTTCTGAAACATTGTCAGGATCCACATGTGGACCAAGTGATGTTCTAAGGACCAGGCAAGGATGCTGGTTAGTAGAGAGAATGATCAGGCCTCAGTCAAGGGAGAGCGTCTGTTGCGCTCTCAGAGGAGGTCTGTGTCTCTTGCTCAGAAACCTCCCACGGTATCTCCTGGTTAATAAAGATGAGTGAGGAACAGAACTCAGGGAGGGAGCTGGTGCAGTCCATACTTCACTTGTCTGCATACACAGATTCTCATGAAAGTTGAAAAATAACGCACGAGTAAACCTAAGCTTAACCACACAAAGATATTTTCTAACATAGGTAATAGTAC
Organism: Tragulus kanchil; assembly: GCA_022376925.1. Lineage (NCBI taxonomy): Eukaryota > Metazoa > Chordata > Mammalia > Artiodactyla > Tragulidae > Tragulus > Tragulus kanchil. The sequence goes on from JAIOJX010000002.1 coordinate 41,126,232, forward strand.
AGAAATATTTCAAGCCAACCAAAAAAAAAAAAAAAAACAAACAAAAACACCAAGCAAGTGAGGGTATTTCCTGACAACCAGCATTTTCCTTTTCCTATCATTAGTCATTGTTCACAAAGATAACTTCAAAACTCCCCAAAACTTTCCTTCTGTGATGTGCTTGGTCCACACAAATTTGAAGGTGTCTCATTCAGCAGATTTTATCAAAGTTCCCATAAATTTGCAAGGTTAGAGCGGAGTGGAGCTGAAGTCTGGTGAAAGCGGGTCTCCAGTTTAGGGGGCTTGCAGTTCAGTTGCTCAGTCATGTCTGACTCTTTGCCACCCATGGATGACAGCCCACCAGGCTCCTCTGTCCTTCACCATCTCCTGGAGTTTGCTCAAAGTCATGTTCATTGAGTCAGTGATGCCATCCCACCATCTCATCCTCAGTCGCCCCCTTCTTCTCCTACCTTCAGTCTTTCCCAGTCGGCTTTCCAGGGCTTTTCCAATGTGAGATTTATACCAACATATGTAAAACCTTGAGAGGGGTCATTCGAGAGCAGGAGGAACTGCTGAGAGGAGGCATGCAGTCCCCAGCCAGCAGCCCTGTGATTAAAGTCACGGGTGGAGAACCTGTCCTCAGAGGTCTTACTTTTCTCCATTAGAGTCTGGCCTGGTAGAGAAAAGAGACTGCAGTCAGTTTTGCCCCAAGTTCCTAAGGGCCTTTCTGGGAGGTGACTGCCTATTGCCTTTCAGAGAAACACCCAGAGCTAAGAGTTCTCTGGCTTCTGAAACATTGTCAGGATCCACATGTGGACCAAGTGATGTTCTAAGGACCAGGCAAGGATGCTGGTTAGTAGAGAGAATGATCAGGCCTCAGTCAAGGGAGAGCGTCTGTTGCGCTCTCAGAGGAGGTCTGTGTCTCTTGCTCAGAAACCTCCCACGGTATCTCCTGGTTAATAAAGATGAGTGAGGAACAGAACTCAGGGAGGGAGCTGGTGCAGTCCATACTTCACTTGTCTGCATACACAGATTCTCATGAAAGTTGAAAAATAACGCACGAGTAAACCTAAGCTTAACCACACAAAGATATTTTCTAACATAGGTAATAGTACAGAAATATTTCAAGCCAACCAAAAAAAAAAAAAAAACAAACAAAAACACCAAGCAAGTGAGGGTATTTCCTGACAACCAGCATTTTCCTTTTCCTATCATTAGTCATTGTTCACAAAGATAACTTCAAAACTCCCCAAAACTTTCCTTCTGTGATGTGCTTGGTCCACACAAATTTGAAGGTGTCTCATTCAGCAGATTTTATCAAAGTTCCCATAAATTTGCAAGGTTAGAGCGGAGTGGAGCTGAAGTCTGGTGAAAGCGGGTCTCCAGTTTAGGGGGCTTGCAGTTCAGTTGCTCAGTCATGTCTGACTCTTTGCCACCCATGGATGACAGCCCACCAGGCTCCTCTGTCCTTCACCATCTCCTGGAGTTTGCTCAAAGTCATGTTCATTGAGTCAGTGATGCCATCCCACCATCTCATCCTCAGTCGCCCCCTTCTTCTCCTACCTTCAGTCTTTCCCAGCCTCAGGGTCTTTTCCAATTGAGGACATGACTGACAAATTTCCTCAATTACGTATTGACTGTGGCCACTCTCCAACAGGTCATCCATACTACTATGTGCAACGAAAAGTCATTTATTATAACCTAGAATCTCCAGTCAAAGCAGCAGTGTTTTAGCAGGATTCTCATTCAGCTCAATGGCCGAGTGTTCATTTCTAGTCATTCTGAGGCTTTATTTTCCAGCCAAGGGGGACAGCACACTGGGCAGGGAGGGAAACTGCCAGGGGGGCTGAAGCTGAACCTCCCGCCCGAGGCGCCACTTTGCTCCCGTCCACCCACCTCCAGGCCGGACGCTCTCCAGGGATGAGTTGGAGGGGGATCAGCCTGCTGGGTGTCCATGGCCCCTCTCCAGGCTGGAGTGTGCTGGACTCAGCTTCCTTCAATGGGAGAAATTGTGCTTCTTTTCTTTGTATCTGTCCACTGTCACCTCAAGTCCCTACACAGGGCTATACATAAAAAGTCTCAGAATCTCATTTCTTGTGCAGTTCACTGAGCATGGATTTAACTGAGTCTCTTGGAAAACTCTCCCCATGTTGTTACATTTTAGGTTGTAATTACAGCTATTAAATGAAGGCCTCACCAAAGAATCTCCTTGATCCAGTGATCACGTGAGTCTGACAGTTTGAGAGTCACTGAGCGTTTGTGCATGGCTCCAACAGTCTCTAGGATCACAGGGACCAGCTGAGGCTCTGAGCAGGTTCACGGAAGGAGAAGTCCAATTGCAGCCACTCAGAGAATGACGACCTGCTCCATCCCTCCACAGGGAGAAGCACTGGTTTGCTTTGAACTTTGAACACACATAAAAAAATAAAAACGAGGGGCTTCCCTGGTGGTCCAGCGGGTAAAGAGTCTGTCTTGCAGCTCAGGGGGCACTGGTTCGACCCCTGGCCCAGGAAGATCCCACGGGCCACAGCTGGACCAGTATGTCCAATTACGACCCAGTGCTCTGGAGCTTGTGCCCAGAGCCGGTGCTCTGCAGTGAGAGAGTCCACTGCAATGGGAAGCCCACACTGGCCAAAGAATAAAGATGGATGAAAATAAATAAATAAATAAATAGCCCATAAAAGAGGCCAACATTAAAAAAAAAAAAAAAGAAAAAAGAAAGGAACAAAATTGTGTGAGAGGTAATATTTTTGTATGCAAAATGCTGGTGAAATAGTTGTCCTGAGTCCGCTAAGACAGGCATGTTTTTCTTTCCGGTGATTTTCAGCAGTTCCTCCCATTCTTTCTCCTGTTCAGAGCCCTACACTGCCCATCCGACCACCCTGTCCCCTCTTTCTTTACGGCTGCTGACACCTGTTACCAGACGCTGCCCAGGCCTGTCTAGGGCAACACTTCTTTTCAAATCCAAGGTAACAAGTAAGATTATTTAAAGGAAATGTCATCTCAAGTCCTTTAAAATCCTTTTTTGTATATAAAAAACGGAAAGAGGGCAATGGGGGGAGGGGGAGGAGGAAGGGAGATGGAGAGAGGGAGAGGAGGAAGGGAAAGAGTGAGAGAGAAGAAGGAAGGGAGACAGAGAGAAAGACATATATCTCTGAGTGGTACTTTTCCTCCAGGACTTGGTTATCCAGGCTGGGACCAGAGACAGGGCTTGGCCGAGTCTCCACAAGTCCCCCTTCCTGAGCCCTGTGTCCTTTGTCCTCTCTTCTGTCTGTGAGAAGCTATCCCTATCTGATCACGTGAGTCTGACAGTTTGAGAGTCACTGAGCGTTTGTGCATGGCTCCAACAGTCTCTAGGATCACAGGGACCAGCTGAGGCTCTGAGCAGGTTCACGGAAGGAGAAGTCCAATTGCAGCCACTCAGAGAATGACGACCTGCTCCATCCCTCCACAGGGAGAAGCACTGGTTTGCTTTGAACTTTGAACACACATAAAAAAATAAAAACGAGGGGCTTCCCTGGTGGTCCAGCGGGTAAAGAGTCTGTCTTGCAGCTCAGGGGGCACTGGTTCGACCCCTGGCCCAGGAAGATCCCACGGGCCACAGCTGGACCAGTATGTCCAATTACGACCCAGTGCTCTGGAGCTTGTGCCCAGAGCCGGTGCTCTGCAGTGAGAGAGTCCACTGCAATGGGAAGCCCACACTGGCCAAAGAATAAAGATGGATGAAAATAAATAAATAAATAAATAGCCCATAAAAGAGGCCAACATTAAAAAAAAAAAAAAAGAAAAAAGAAAGGAACAAAATTGTGTGAGAGGTAATATTTTTGTATGCAAAATGCTGGTGAAATAGTTGTCCTGAGTCCGCTAAGACAGGCATGTTTTTCTTTCCGGTGATTTTCAGCAGTTCCTCCCATTCTTTCTCCTGTTCAGAGCCCTACACTGCCCATCCGACCACCCTGTCCCCTCTTTCTTTACGGCTGCTGACACCTGTTACCAGACGCTGCCCAGGCCTGTCTAGGGCAACACTTCTTTTCAAATCCAAGGTAACAAGTAAGATTATTTAAAGGAAATGTCATCTCAAGTCCTTTAAAATCCTTTTTTGTATATAAAAAACGGAAAGAGGGCAATGGGGGGAGGGGGAGGAGGAAGGGAGATGGAGAGAGGGAGAGGAGGAAGGGAAAGAGTGAGAGAGAAGAAGGAAGGGAGACAGAGAGAAAGACATATATCTCTGAGTGGTACTTTTCCTCCAGGACTTGGTTATCCAGGCTGGGACCAGAGACAGGGCTTGGCCGAGTCTCCACAAGTCCCCCTTCCTGAGCCCTGTGTCCTTTGTCCTCTCTTCTGTCTGTGAGAAGCTATCCTTTTTTTTTTGCAGTCTATTTTTTTGTATCTGTTACAACATCTGTACGTATAACTGACTTGGGAGTTTGGGCCGACCTGGATATAAAATCTCATTTCTATGAGAACAATTATTACTATGCTATGATAGTGAGCAGTTTTCTATGAGAACAATTATTACTATGCTATGATAGTGAGCAGCGTGATGAGAATACTTAGGAACAGAAAAGGAAAGGACTCATAAAATCCTGGGAAAACTATTCACCTCTAGTATTTTTCTCTGTGTCGTCCATTCCTATTCGTCAACATCGAGCTGTGTTCACCACTTGATTTCTCTTAATCTTGGAGACAGTCTGTCTGACATTGCTAAACCTGGAGAGAGGGAGTGGGGTGTCTAGAACCCAGAGGGGCCGAGTGTTGGGTTTCTCTTGACTCAGCAGAAAATAACTCCTGTGGAAAATGACTTCAGCTGAATTTGAGTGAACAGCACAGAAACGCAAATTGCTTGGAGAGGGGTGAGATAGGAACTCTTACTAAACTGTTTCCTTCCATTCCGGATGACAAGAGCGCTGTGCCTGCAGCAAAGCAGAAAACACAGTGAAAATGAGACCGTACAAACGCCAACAGAGCCAGCCAACCAGTGCACCGGGCTTGGGTGTGCACTGATGTTTGCAGAAGCACGTGATGCACTGGAGGCTGCGGGCTTGCCTCAGAGCCACGCTGGGCCTTCGCCAAGAGCCACCCCCAGGCTCCACGTGCCCAGCAACTCCAAAAACATATACAAATAGAGAGAAACAGAAAGGAAGACGAGTCTTTGCCATTTGCACGGTTTAGCCTTCAAGTGACAGTGAGGCATGAAGTCAGTTCAGCCCCACCCACGACTGCCCAAAGCTTCTTGGGCACCATGACTTGTAGTTATGTCCAGTTTGGGAGAAGTCACCCCAACGATAGTGGATGAAATCAGCCCTCGGGGGTCTGGCTGGGTCCCTGGAGCAGACCCCACCTGGGACGTCCACAACATGACCCCCCACCTGGGGGGGGGTCCTAGTTGGTCCGGGGCCCTGGCCGAGTCTCCACAAGTCCCCTTCCTGAGCCCTGTGTCCTTTGTCCTCTCTTCTGTCTGTGAGAAGCTATCCTTTTTTTGCAGTCTATTTTTTGTATCTGTTACAACATCTGTACGTATAACTGACTTGGGAGTTTGGGCCGACCTGGATATAAAATCTCATTTCTATGAGAACAATTATTACTATGCTATGATAGTGAGCAGTTTTCTATGAGAACAATTATTACTATGCTATGATAGTGAGCAGCGTGATGAGAATACTTAGGAACAGAAAAGGAAAGGACTCATAAAATCCTGGGAAAACTATTCACCTCTAGTATTTTTCTCTGTGTCGTCCATTCCTATTCGTCAACATCGAGCTGTGTTCACCACTTGATTTCTCTTAATCTTGGAGACAGTCTGTCTGACATTGCTAAACCTGGAGAGAGGGAGTGGGGTGTCTAGAACCCAGAGGGGCCGAGTGTTGGGTTTCTCTTGACTCAGCAGAAAATAACTCCTGTGGAAAATGACTTCAGCTGAATTTGAGTGAACAGCACAGAAACGCAAATTGCTTGGAGAGGGGTGAGATAGGAACTCTTACTAAACTGTTTCCTTCCATTCCGGATGACAAGAGCGCTGTGCCTGCAGCAAAGCAGAAAACACAGTGAAAATGAGACCGTACAAACGCCAACAGAGCCAGCCAACCAGTGCACCGGGCTTGGGTGTGCACTGATGTTTGCAGAAGCACGTGATGCACTGGAGGCTGCGGGCTTGCCTCAGAGCCACGCTGGGCCTTCGCCAAGAGCCACCCCCAGGCTCCACGTGCCCAGCAACTCCAAAAACATATACAAATAGAGAGAAACAGAAAGGAAGACGAGTCTTTGCCATTTGCACGGTTTAGCCTTCAAGTGACAGTGAGGCATGAAGTCAGTTCAGCCCCACCCACGACTGCCCAAAGCTTCTTGGGCACCATGACTTGTAGTTATGTCCAGTTTGGGAGAAGTCACCCCAACGATAGTGGATGAAATCAGCCCTCGGGGGTCTGGCTGGGTCCCTGGAGCAGCTAGAAAAGACCCCACCTGGGACGTCCACAACATGACCGTCTTCCTGCCCTGGACTGGACTTGGGGCACCTGCGGGGCGGGAAAGGGAGGGCCCAGTGCAGGTTGCCCAGTGGTGGTCAGGAGCAGCAGCGAGGCCTGGGGGGTGCCCCTCCCCTCCCTGTCCGTCCTTTCCCTGAGACAGAAGCGAGTTCTGGGTACCTGCCCTTCCTTCACAGGCTGGGTGGTGACCTCATGGAAGTCAAGCCTGATGTTCTTAAGTTCGGCACTGCTGGCCTTTGAGCAAATGATGCTTGGCGGGGCTGGCCTGTGTTCCAGGGTCATCAGCAGCTTCCTTGTCTCTGTTTTCACACCCAGCCCCCACCAGCTTCGATGCCCCAAGTGTCTCCAGACCCAGCAGAGCGCCTGGGCTGACCTTTCCTGGTCCCAGCCAGCAGGCGCAGGGCTGTCCTCCCAAAGGGCACAACCCTGAGGGCACCTAACTCAGGTGAGCTGACACATGGGGGACCGATGGCCCCCATCCCCCTAAAAGGAAGAAAAGGCTGCAGCAGCGTTAGAGCTGTCTGGGACTCAGAACCAGGAGGTGTGCTGACTTCTGATGGACACGCAGCCTCCACCGGAGCAGACATGTAGCAGGCAGGCATGTCATGCAGGTGTGTAACAGGCAGGTGTGTAACAGGAAGCCTGCCCCTTCCCGTCTCAACACACACAGCTTTAGATCTGGCAGCTTCAGCCCTGACGCTCCCTTTCACAGCCAGGGACCCCTCAACCTTTTATCACCCCGCCCCTTCCCGTCCAAGCTGACACGCGGTCTTGATACGAGGTCCTGAGCCCCATCCCCAGGCTCAGCCCAGCAACTCCAAAAACAAAAAAGAGAGAAACAGAAAGGAAGACGAGTCTTTGCCATTTGCACGGTTTAGCCTTCAAGTGACAGTGAGGCATGAAGTCAGTTCAGCCCCACCCACGACTGCCCAAAGCTTCTTGGGCACCATGACTTGTAGTTATGTCCAGTTTGGGAGAAGTCACCCCAACGATAGTGGATGAAATCAGCCCTCGGGGGTCTGGCTGGGTCCCTGGAGCAGCTAGAAAAGACCCCACCTGGGACGTCCACAACATGACCGTCTTCCTGCCCTGGACTGGACTTGGGGCACCTGCGGGGCGGGAAAGGGAGGGCCCAGTGCAGGTTGCCCAGTGGTGGTCAGGAGCAGCAGCGAGGCCTGGGGGGTGCCCCTCCCCTCCCTGTCCGTCCTTTCCCTGAGACAGAAGCGAGTTCTGGGTACCTGCCCTTCCTTCACAGGCTGGGTGGTGACCTCATGGAAGTCAAGCCTGATGTTCTTAAGTTCGGCACTGCTGGCCTTTGAGCAAATGATGCTTGGCGGGGCTGGCCTGTGTTCCAGGGTCATCAGCAGCTTCCTTGTCTCTGTTTTCACACCCAGCCCCCACCAGCTTCGATGCCCCAAGTGTCTCCAGACCCAGCAGAGCGCCTGGGCTGACCTTTCCTGGTCCCAGCCAGCAGGCGCAGGGCTGTCCTCCAAGGTCACAACCCTGAGGGCACCTAACTCAGGTGAGCTGACCACATGGGGGGACCGATGGCCCCCATCCCCCTAAAAGGAAGAAAAGGCTGCAGCAGCGTTAGAGCTGTCTGGGACTCAGAACCAGGAGGTGTGCTGACTTCTGATGGACACGCAGCCTCCACCGGAGCAGACATGTAGCAGGCAGGCATGTCATGCAGGTGTGTAACAGGCAGGTGTGTAACAGGAAGCCTGCCCCTTCCCGTCTCAACACACACAGCTTTAGATCTGGCAGCTTCAGCCCTGACGCTCCCTTTCACAGCCAGGGACCCTCAACCTCATCACCAGCATTTGTCCAGAGCCCGTCCACTTCCTCCAGCCTTCACTGCTTCCGACCTGGTCCAAGCTGACACCGCGGTCTTGATACGAGGTCCTGAGCCCCATCCCCAGTCTCCCTGTGCCCACACTGGCTCCCCTGCGTGCTCCCAGGACAAGTTGGGCCATCCTCGGGGACACACACGCTTCACTGGCCATCCTGGGGGACCCATGTCACAGACCATCTTGGGGGACACACACATCACTGGCCCGTCCCAACAGCACCCGCCTCCAAGCTGCCTTTCTCCCCATTCTCCTCGCGCAGGCATCACTGCCTGACTCCCCCTGTGTTTCCCGATTGGCTGTCATCACTGCCCATCACCCACCAGAGGGGACCTCCGGGAGAGCACAGGTGTGTTTGTCTTCCTCACACTTATTCCACAATCCAGAACAGTGCCTGCACTTCGAAGCCACATTCCAGGCATGAAGGAAGGAAGGACGAACGTGTGCTCAGCGCTGTGTTCACTGAACTTGTTACCACACTTCCGAGGGAAAGCACCAGTCCTGCACTCAACACTCACCCAGAGAGTCTGGGAAGGGCGGGGGGTGGGGGGTGCCCCTCGTGAAGACCAGGAAGTAGACCGGCCACAGGAATTCATGCAATAACCCTCAGGGGCCTCCCAGCTTCTGGTTCCCACATGAACCTGCTTCTGACTTGCAGGTCACTGCTCCATCCTCAGGACAAGTGACAACCCCAACAGACTGAAAGATGGGTCCCTGGTGGGGGAAAAGCAGTCACCCTCCTGCAGCAGACCCAGCTGTAGGCCCAGAGTAGGACCCGGACAGAAGGGGGACTCAGCCACGGACCTGGGATGTGGTGGGTTTTACCTCTATGAGCGCGACCATTTCCCCCAGTCCAAACCAGAGACAAGTCCCCTCAGGCTTCAGGCAGAGGAAGGGGACAGTTCTGAAAGACACCAGAGCACTCAGTTCTTCTCAGCAAGGCCTGGCCTCAGGGAAACCAGCTAACCAGAGTCTAACCAGCTGAGGTTTATCACAGACAAATGGACTGAGGGGGAGGGGAAGACCCAAGTCCAGCAAGCTCCAGCCAGCCTGAATCACAGGGGTGGGGAAAATAAATCCTGATGAAGGAAGGAATAAAACTGACTGGTCGGCAGTTGACATGATCATCTTTGTGGAAAATGAAAAAAAAAAAGAATAAACTTAAAAACTATATCTATATATATATATATTTATAGTTTTATGTATATGTGTGTGTGTGTGCGTGTATGTGTATATAGAATTTCCTTCCAACAGTCTCTAAACTCTCATACCAGTATCAATCAGCTGGATGCTCCTCTTTTTTCCTCGACATACTCATCTCTAAGATCAAAATGCCAACTCTACGACGCAAACATAAAGGATGCCTGGATGGCGGGCAAGAATCGGAGAATAAAGTACTCCTGCACTGATTCCATGACACAGAAAGAAATTTTATCAGATTCCTTTTAAAGTATAAAAACCATAAAACCAACCCACATGTCTAGTAACTCCAGACAGAACCTGGAATCTGCTACACCTCCAGGTGAACCCCGTAAAGTGACCAGTGTGGCCTGAAGACAGGGACTCGGGTCCTGTCTGTTCTGTCCCTCACTCCTGTCCACCCGTGGCTGGGCGGACCCTGCAGCCTCCCTCCCCTGGGCTGAGAGTAGGGTCTTCACTGATGCCCCATCCATCCAGCTTTGGCTGCCTTGGTCCTTTACCAAACCACCCAGATTCTCTGCACTGTTTCATTTGCTACAAATGGTCCAAGGTCTCAGACGGACGGAACTGGTGTCAGTAACTGTCACACAACCTCAGGAATGCTGCTTCTGTCCCTCTGACGTCTTGTTCATGTTCTATTTACTTTCCACTCTTCCCCGCCACCTGTGTTTACACCAAGCACCGCCTTTCATTCCTAAATCTCAGTGGAAGTAGGACGAGAAGATGGTAGAAACTTAGCTAAGAGGTATTACCAGAGACAAGTCCCCTCAGGCTTCAGGCAGAGGAAGGGGACAGTTCTGAAAGACACCAGAGCACTCAGTTCTTCTCAGCAAGGCCTGGCCTCAGGGAAACCAGCTAACCAGAGTCTAACCAGCTGAGGTTTATCACAGACAAATGGACTGAGGGGGAGGGGAAGACCCAAGTCCAGCAAGCTCCAGCCAGCCTGAATCACAGGGGTGGGGAAAATAAATCCTGATGAAGGAAGGAATAAAACTGACTGGTCGGCAGTTGACATGATCATCTTTGTGGAAAATGAAAAAAAAAAAGAATAAACTTAAAAACTATATCTATATATATATATATTTATAGTTTTATGTATATGTGTGTGTGTGTGCGTGTATGTGTATATAGAATTTCCTTCCAACAGTCTCTAAACTCTCATACCAGTATCAATCAGCTGGATGCTCCTCTTTTTTCCTCGACATACTCATCTCTAAGATCAAAATGCCAACTCTACGACGCAAACATAAAGGATGCCTGGATGGCGGGCAAGAATCGGAGAATAAAGTACTCCTGCACTGATTCCATGACACAGAAAGAAATTTTATCAGATTCCTTTTAAAGTATAAAAACCATAAAACCAACCCACATGTCTAGTAACTCCAGACAGAACCTGGAATCTGCTACACCTCCAGGTGAACCCCGTAAAGTGACCAGTGTGGCCTGAAGACAGGGACTCGGGTCCTGTCTGTTCTGTCCCTCACTCCTGTCCACCCGTGGCTGGGCGGACCCTGCAGCCTCCCTCCCCTGGGCTGAGAGTAGGGTCTTCACTGATGCCCCATCCATCCAGCTTTGGCTGCCTTGGTCCTTTACCAAACCACCCAGATTCTCTGCACTGTTTCATTTGCTACAAATGGTCCAAGGTCTCAGACGGACGGAACTGGTGTCAGTAACTGTCACACAACCTCAGGAATGCTGCTTCTGTCCCTCTGACGTCTTGTTCATGTTCTATTTACTTTCCACTCTTCCCCGCCACCTGTGTTTACACCAAGCACCGCCTTTCATTCCTAAATCTCAGTGGAAGTAGGACGAGAAGATGGTAGAAACTTAGCTAAGAGGTATTAGGTGCCGCAACCACATAGAAATTCTGCAAGGAAAACCCTGTTTCAGCAATTTGGCATTAACAGATCATCAGATTAGAGGCAAAATGATGATGTGGGGACTTCATGGAAGAAGGCCTCACAGGAGGACTGCTACGTTGTCTGGACCGAGCCCTTTAAAGAAGCACATAATGATCTTCTCTTAAACAGAAAGGAACTCAGGAGATGAGACAGAGGCATGCTTGCACCCACCCCACACCCCACCTCGGGTCTCCAGCCTACACATCTGACTGTCACTAGTTCACACCACCTCCAGCAGGAGTGGCTGAGGGACAGGGGTTAAGCAGCAGTGAAATCAGGCTTCCCCCTCCCCCTGCGGAACTGAGTCTTCAGTAGGAAGGCCCTCATCCGCCCTCTCTTCCCAAGAAACCCAGAGAGTTCTACCCACTTCAGTCTGCTTATTTGACTCACACCCTCAAGAGAATGTAGAATTCCCTTATTTTCAGATGAGCAAAGAAAACAGTAATTTTTCAAAAGAGTCAGATAATTAATCTGAGATTCAGCTTCCAATATGTCTGGTTGTCTGGAAAACCCCACTTCCCTCAAGGTCTGTCTCTTATGCAGACATCCCACCATGTCCCCTCAGAACCCCTTGTTATGAGCAAAGGAGAAACAGCAAACCCTTACTAGAGGTACAAATATATTTGCATTGATTCAACATCATGCCATAAAACCCATAGCCAATAGCATTCTTCAGTGCTGCGTGCCTTTAAGACAGCGATTGGATGATATTACACAAAAACACATTTCAAAGCCCGATCCTGCATGGCAAGTCAGCAGGGCCTAGCACAAACGCACAGGAGGTGGTGGGCATGCCGCTGGTCCAGCCGCACGGCTGGGCTCTGGCTCGGGCAACCTGTGACTCCGGAGTGGGCGGGGCGTTTTCCCAGAATGGGCTTTGCAGGGGCCTGGATCGTTTTCTGTTTCCTAATTCTGCGTGGCCCTGCTGACCCCTGTCGTCCCAGTGACCTGGAGTGGCCAGGGAGCGTTGAGCCTTGAGAGCAAGATCAGCACATTCCACCTGTGTCCGCTCAGAACAGGATGGCGCCTTCAGTCGGGCTCCGGAGAGGAAGCAGGACCTGCCTCTGAGCGGTGACCCTGCCAGGGGCGGCCCCTCCTTCTTCTTTGGAAAACTGACCTCCTTCTGCTGCGGCATCTGTCAGACCCTTTCCAGTCAGCGAGGCCCGAAGCCAGAGCTCGCTCTGCCCCAGGCCGTGTCCAGGTTATACCATCGGAGAACACAGACTCCAGGTGTGGAAGCCAGAACACACCCCTGAGGCAGATGTGTGCCCCGACTCCCAATCCCTTCCTGCGCCCTCCTCTCCTCTCCACGCCAGGAGCAGTCACCCTGTCTCCCCCACTGCGGGCACTGCTCCTGATGCTTCCACAAGGGACGCAGAGGGCCCCGGGACCTTCGTGGGGAGGGGAGGGAGAGCATCTGGAAAGGGCTTCTCTCCAGTAACACCAGCCCTTCTAGACTCCAGCCCAGCCTCAGTGCAGAGATGCAGTCAGTCCCTGAAAGTCACGCTCACTACTGATTACGAGCTTGAACAAACGCCGGGACTCCCATATAGACTGACTATGTGCCATAGTCAGGGGTGCGAGGCCCTGGTAGGTCTCACAGCTGTACACCCCGAAGTCCTGGCCCAGCACCGCCCCCAGCGTTAGGCAGGACCTGCCCACTCAGACCAGGGGGTGCCCCCTCCTCAGCAAGGGCGTTCTCAGCCTCCGGGCCCCAGAGGTGGGTGTGGGACTGGGCTTCCATGCTCACCTGAGCTCCAGGCCAAGGCCACCTCCTGGCCCTGCCCAGCGACCACCACACCTGTGCGCAGTGCTCTTTCTGCCACTGTCCAGGCCGCCCTTCCCACACACAAGTCTGGTTGGTGCCGTTCTTTGGAATAACGATTCTTGTGCTTCCCTTTGGTGCGGTGACAATCACCCCAGGAAGCCCTAAACTCTTCGTTAAAAGTGAATATGGTTCCAGTGTCCCCATTCTTTTCCTTTGATCACAGGTCAGTAATCTGAAAGAACAAGACGGGCCTCACGGGCCAGGCTGCTAGGCACCTGCGATCAGCGATAGAAGGAAAGCCTGCATGTCCCCCACTGGCTGCCGCCTGCTCACCACCCCGCCCCAGCTGGGGTCCCGCCCACCTGCCCATCCCCCAACACCAGGGCCCCACCCACCTGCCCAACCCTCCACCCCCATCCCCTCTCACTGGGGCCCCGCCCACCTGCCCACGTCCATATTCCTCTGCCATCTGGCTGGCCACCTGCTGCGAGTCCCTGACCCCTTCCTACGGGCCTGCCCACCTGTTGCTCCTGACTGTCCCTTCTGTTTTCTGCTCTCCCCACGGGTCACGGCCAGATTATTTCCGGGGCTGACTCATCCGCCCGGCTGTCTGGCAGCCATCCGCCCTGGCCAGGCTCCACTGGGGAGCGGCTCCCAGTCGTGGACTCGGCCGCCCGGCCGGGCCCGTGGCTCTCCCTGCGCCTGCGACCAGGCTTCCTGCGTCCTGAGCATCGGCCACCTGCTTCGGGCCGGAGGTCCCGGGTCAGCTGTTGCCGCATCTGCTCAGAATCTGCGCATTCACAGCGAAATTCTCGCCCTCTGTCACCGCCTGTAATCCCTGGGCTGTGGCTCAGACCCAAGTTCACAGCCAAGTGGTATTCTGTGCCTCCATGCTCTGTGAGAGGGAGACAAGATGCCAAGCGCTCAGAGCTCTGGGATGTGAGCGCATGTGCATCCTCAGAAGGGCCTGGTCTCCCGGGGTTCCCAGGGTCCCCATGGAGTGTGGGCCGGGTCTGATGGTCTTGAAGGAGGATGGAGCAGAGGGGCGGAGGGCCACAGTGAAGGAAAGGGCTAGAGGTGGGGGTAGGACAGGCTGACTTTTTTTCCATTTCCACTTTTTCTAAGAAATCATTGACATGGGACACCGTGTAAGTGTGTACAGCATGATGGCTTGACTTATATTTATTGTGCATCACAGTAAGTTTAAATGAGTATCCATCGTCTTGTGCTTCCCTTTGGTGCGGTGACAATCACCCCAGGAAGCCCTAAACTCTTCGTTAAAAGTGAATATGGTTCCAGTGTCCCCATTCTTTTCCTTTGATCACAGGTCAGTAATCTGAAAGAACAAGACGGGCCTCACGGGCCAGGCTGCTAGGCACCTGCGATCAGCGATAGAAGGAAAGCCTGCATGTCCCCCACTGGCTGCCGCCTGCTCACCACCCCGCCCCAGCTGGGGTCCCGCCCACCTGCCCATCCCCCAACACCAGGGCCCCACCCACCTGCCCAACCCTCCACCCCCATCCCCTCTCACTGGGGCCCCGCCCACCTGCCCACGTCCATATTCCTCTGCCATCTGGCTGGCCACCTGCTGCGAGTCCCTGACCCCTTCCTACGGGCCTGCCCACCTGTTGCTCCTGACTGTCCCTTCTGTTTTCTGCTCTCCCCACGGGTCACGGCCAGATTATTTCCGGGGCTGACTCATCCGCCCGGCTGTCTGGCAGCCATCCGCCCTGGCCAGGCTCCACTGGGGAGCGGCTCCCAGTCGTGGACTCGGCCGCCCGGCCGGGCCCGTGGCTCTCCCTGCGCCTGCGACCAGGCTTCCTGCGTCCTGAGCATCGGCCACCTGCTTCGGGCCGGAGGTCCCGGGTCAGCTGTTGCCGCATCTGCTCAGAATCTGCGCATTCACAGCGAAATTCTCGCCCTCTGTCACCGCCTGTAATCCCTGGGCTGTGGCTCAGACCCAAGTTCACAGCCAAGTGGTATTCTGTGCCTCCATGCTCTGTGAGAGGGAGACAAGATGCCAAGCGCTCAGAGCTCTGGGATGTGAGCGCATGTGCATCCTCAGAAGGGCCTGGTCTCCCGGGGTTCCCAGGGTCCCCATGGAGTGTGGGCCGGGTCTGATGGTCTTGAAGGAGGATGGAGCAGAGGGGCGGAGGGCCACAGTGAAGGAAAGGGCTAGAGGTGGGGGTAGGACAGGCTGACTTTTTTTACTTTTTCCACTTTTTCTAAGAAATCATTGACATGGGACACCGTGTAAGTGTGTACAGCATGATGGCTTGACTTATATTTATTGTGCATCACAGTAAGTTTAAATGAGTATCCATCGTCTCATATAGACATACAAAAAGAAAAAGAATAAATATATTTTTCCCTGAGATGAAACCTCAGGGTCTACTCTCTTAACAACTCTCCTGTGGACCACTGGCGACCGTAAGGTTGTACAAGACTTCTCTTTTCTCCACATCCCCGCCAGCACTTGTTACTCCTTCCTGATGGGTGTGAGGTGACATCTCATGGTGATCTTGATTTGCATTTCCCTGACAGTTAGTGATGTTGAGCATCTTTGCAGATACCGGCAGGCATCTGCATGTCTTCTTTGGGAAAAATGTCTGTTCAGATCCTCTGTCTATTTTTAAATTGGGTTATTTTGGTTTGCTGCCATTGAGATGTATGAGTTATTTGTATATTTTAAATATTACCCTTATCTGATGCATGGTTTGCAAATATTTTTCCCAGTTCATGGACTGTCTTTTTATTTTGTTTTCCTTTACTGTGTAGATGCTTTTTTAGGATTTTTTTTTTTTTTTGGTCTATTTTTCATTTCGTGATTTAGGGGGGATTTCCAAGAAAACATTACCAAGACCCAAGGTCAAGGAGACTTTATTTCCTGTGTTTTCTTCTGAGTTTTATACTGTCCATTCCCTGCAGGGGAGCGAGTAGAACCTCTCAGGGGTGAAGCACTTGCAAGGGCAGTTCATATTTGCAAGGAGCCTAGAGTCGCCCCATTACCTCACATTTTATGGGCTCACAAAAGTCTGATTTGGTCAATCAGAAGATAAAACTGAAAGGGATAGTTTCCTCACCCTTTGCAGAGTGCTGACCCACACCCGGCCTGACCATATCTCCCACCCCAGCCGCACATGGACATAGCTGACCCCTGGCTCCATCGCCACCTCTGTGTGTGGGCAGGAGGCACCAGGGTTTGGGGACAGGAGAATGCTCTAGAATGTATGCAGCAGTTACGGAACATTGAAATATCCGGGTTCCGGGTCTGATGGTCTTGAAGGAGGATGGAGCAGAGGCGAGGGCCACAGTGAAGGAAAGGGCTAGAGGTGGGGGTAGGACAGGCTGACTTTTTACTTTTTCCACTTTTCTAAGAAATCATTGACATGGGACACCGTGTAAGTGTGTACAGCATGATGGCTTGACTTATATTTATTGTGCATCACAGTAAGTTTAAATGAGTATCCATCGTCTCATATAGACATACAAAAAGAAAAAGAATAAATATATTTTTCCCTGAGATGAAACCTCAGGGTCTACTCTCTTAACAACTCTCCTGTGGACCACTGGCGACCGTAAGGTTGTACAAGACTTCTCTTTTCTCCACATCCCCGCCAGCACTTGTTACTCCTTCCTGATGGGTGTGAGGTGACATCTCATGGTGATCTTGATTTGCATTTCCCTGACAGTTAGTGATGTTGAGCATCTTTGCAGATACCGGCAGGCATCTGCATGTCTTCTTTGGGAAAAATGTCTGTTCAGATCCTCTGTCTATTTTTAAATTGGGTTATTTTGGTTTGCTGCCATTGAGATGTATGAGTTATTTGTATATTTTAAATATTACCCTTATCTGATGCATGGTTTGCAAATATTTTTCCCAGTTCATGGACTGTCTTTTTATTTTGTTTTCCTTTACTGTGTAGATGCTTTTTTAGGATTTTTTTTTTTTTTTTGGTCTATTTTTCATTTCGTGATTTAGGGGGGATTTCCAAGAAAACATTACCAAGACCCAAGGTCAAGGAGACTTTATTTCCTGTGTTTTCTTCTGAGTTTTATACTGTCCATTCCCTGCAGGGGAGCGAGTAGAACCTCTCAGGGGTGAAGCACTTGCAAGGGCAGTTCATATTTGCAAGGAGCCTAGAGTCGCCCCATTACCTCACATTTTATGGGCTCACAAAAGTCTGATTTGGTCAATCAGAAGATAAAACTGAAAGGGATAGTTTCCTCACCCTTTGCAGAGTGCTGACCCACACCCGGCCTGACCATATCTCCCACCCCAGCCGCACATGGACATAGCTGACCCCTGGCTCCATCGCCACCTCTGTGTGTGGGCAGGAGGCACCAGGGTTTGGGGACAGGGAGAATGCTCTAGAATGTATGCAGCAGTTACAGCTGGAAAACTCATTGAAATATAATATCAGCCCCCAAATGGTCATAAGTCATTTTCTGAGACTTATGAATGGTTGAAGAAATGGGATCCACCTTTGGGAAATAATGCTTCTTTATGTCTCATCCTCTCTCATTTTCCCCCGAAGATAGAACAAAGGTGGGTTGTGGTAAATCATGGCATGGCCCTTGGGCAGCCCTACAGTCCCCTTCCCACTGAGCTGAGGGCGCAGACAACATCTCCAGCCATGGGGGCTTCAGCAAGGACGCCGGAAGGAGGCACAAGGTCAGCATGTGAGACCCAGCACAGGCCTGGCGTGGGGAGGGGAGCCTCCCACTTCCTCCAAAGCAGCCTGGAGCTCCATGCTCTATGCTCTCCTGGTGCCCCTGTGACCAACGCCCTGTCCCTACCCCTGGCTGCCAGGTTCCCGTGAGGTCAGAGGCCCCTGTGGGGACGGACGAGGAATTTCACAGAGGAGCTTGTAAAGCGTGTGGCTGAGACAAGCCTGGAAACAAACACGGGGCAAGGCTGGCAGAGCCACCAGGCAGGGCTGGGTGGAGCTGTGCACACCTCAGGTTGTCCACAGGCCACCATGCAGCAGGATGGAGGGAGGTGACTGTGCATGGCCTTGGCCTCGCTGAAGATTCGAGGCTTTAAAAGTTGAAGATCTCATGCTATTCACACTGTACTGCCTTTGTTGTCTTTAAAAAAAAAAAAAAAGGTTTTTTTGATGTAGACCATTCTATTAAGCCAATTTTAAAAATTATTTATTGATTTATTTTTGAGAAAACATCAGACCCATTTACCTTGCTTTTTCCATTTTAGTGGGTGAAGCCCGTGCAAGGCCAGTTCATATTTGCAAGGAGCCTAGAGTCGCCCCATTACCTCACATTTTATGGGCTCACAAAAGTCTGATTTGGTCAATCAGAAGATAAAACTGAAAGGGATAGTTTCCTCACCCTTTGCAGAGTGCTGACCCACACCCGGCCTGACCATATCTCCCACCCCAGCCGCACATGGACATAGCTGACCCCTGGCTCCATCGCCACCTCTGTGTGTGGGCAGGAGGCACCAGGGTTTGGGGACAGGGAGAATGCTCTAGAATGTATGCAGCAGTTACAGCTGGAAAACTCATTGAAATATAATATCAGCCCCCAAATGGTCATAAGTCATTTTCTGAGACTTATGAATGGTTGAAGAAATGGGATCCACCTTTGGGAAATAATGCTTCTTTATGTCTCATCCTCTCTCATTTTCCCCCGAAGATAGAACAAAGGTGGGTTGTGGTAAATCATGGCATGGCCCTTGGGCAGCCCTACAGTCCCCTTCCCACTGAGCTGAGGGCGCAGACAACATCTCCAGCCATGGGGGCTTCAGCAAGGACGCCGGAAGGAGGCACAAGGTCAGCATGTGAGACCCAGCACAGGCCTGGCGTGGGGAGGGGAGCCTCCCACTTCCTCCAAAGCAGCCTGGAGCTCCATGCTCTATGCTCTCCTGGTGCCCCTGTGACCAACGCCCTGTCCCTACCCCTGGCTGCCAGGTTCCCGTGAGGTCAGAGGCCCCTGTGGGGACGGACGAGGAATTTCACAGAGGAGCTTGTAAAGCGTGTGGCTGAGACAAGCCTGGAAACAAACACGGGGCAAGGCTGGCAGAGCCACCAGGCAGGGCTGGGTGGAGCTGTGCACACCTCAGGTTGTCCACAGGCCACCATGCAGCAGGATGGAGGGAGGTGACTGTGCATGGCCTTGGCCTCGCTGAAGATTCGAGGCTTTAAAAGTTGAAGATCTCATGCTATTCACACTGTACTGCCTTTGTTGTCTTTAAAAAAAAAAAAAAAAGGTTTTTTTGATGTAGACCATTCTATTAAGCCAATTTTAAAAATTATTTATTGATTTATTTTTGATCATGCTGTGTCTTCGTTGCTGCACGGGCTTTCTCTGGCTACTGCAAGCAGGGGTTACTGTCTAGTTTCAACACACGGGCTTCTTACTTCAGTGGCTTCTCTTGTTGTGGACCACAGGCCCCAGAGCCCACGGGTTCAGTAGTTATGGCATGTGGGCTTAGTTGCTCTGTAGTGTGTGGACTCTTCCCAGTCCAACTCTTCCCGAGCTAACCCTCATCCCTTGCACTGCAAGGCAGAGTCTTACTAGACCACCAGGGGAGTCCCTGCACCCCATGCCTGATAAGCGCGTCAGCTCCTTGGAGAGAAAGAGCAGGGCCCTAACCCCCAGATCCGAATTCCACTACGATTGTTAGGTTCCTCGAGGGGAACCAGGTTCCTCATCCAAGCAACCTGAGCTTCCAGCACTGAGGAAATTTATGTTCATCCACAGAGCAAACACCCAGGGCCGCCAGGTGCCACACCACGTTCTAGAGCAGGAAGCGTCTCAACGGTCCACTGAGGAGCCTTCCGGTGGCTGGTCCCTCTCCTCTCACTCAGCCCTTCCAAAGGGCAGCCGACAGCTCAGGGCTTCTCCAGGAGCCGTCTCTACAGAAGAGAAGTTCCTCCTACAGCCCGGATGATGGAGTGGAAGTAAGACACGACATTCCCTGTATTCCCTTAGAGTGGAGGTCAAGGGGTGCGTGGACCACATTCCCACCAGGGCTGCCAACCTCCTCCCTGTCTGGGCACAGGGGGCATGAGGCCCTCGCCACCACTGTCTTTCCTCTTCGCCACAAATAGCAAGTTTAAATCCACCCCGGGGTGAGCGTGTGTTACACCTGGGAACTCACACACAGGCATAAAGCAGAGGGTGTCAGGCCTCAGGTCCCCACCTGCTCCTCCACTCTGCTCCTCTTTCTCACCCTGTCATGTTCATGACACCATTCCCAAGTGCCCACCATTCCCATGAATCTGTTCTCACCTGGGAATGTCCGCAGAGTGTGATGGACAGCTCCACGTGCCTGCACAAGAGGACATGGGAAACCACCGGAGTGGAAACACGTTTTCCTTTTTAATAGTCTATAAAGTGGAAGTATTACGTGTCTTGAGAAAATATGATACTGTACCAGAGTCTTACAGTAGAAAGTCCGTTTCTAAACTGTTTAACCAATCCACTTTACCGTCCCCTGGCCTGTCATTCTTTCTCCAGTAAGATAGCAATTAAACGTGCGGTGAAGCCGGGGAAAGGGCAAGAGTATGCAAGCATACTAGGAATGAAAATTACAAACCTACATAAACTGGAGTAAAATCAGGAAAACTTGGTGAAAAATCAAGGCTAGTAATGTCAAAAGAAAACATTAAATAAGGGTTTGCTACCATAGCTGCTTGAGTAGAGGGGAGAGAAGGAGCAGCTTTTGTGTGCCTCACAGTGGTGCCAGCGCTGCTGACCAGGGCTGCCAGGCCCCCCGGACCTTACGCCCGTCCTGCCCGTGTTCTCGGAATCATCACTGTCACTTACAAGGTTGAGTGACCTGCACAAGGTCACTCAGGAGGGAGGAGGGAGGTGGTTCTTGAGGTCAATACCAACTCTGTGCTGTTCTGCAGGTTAATATCACCTTTCTCTTCAAAAGATGGAAGAAATGCTCCTTGCCAGTGGTTTTGTTTCTCTTCATTATTTCCAAGGGCAGCCGACAGCTCAGGGCTTCTCCAGGAGCCGTCTCTACAGAAGAGAAGTTCCTCCTACAGCCCGGATGATGGAGTGGAGTAAGACACGACATTCCCTGTATTCCCTTAGAGTGGAGGTCAAGGGGTGCGTGGACCACATTCCCACCAGGGCTGCCAACCTCCTCCCTGTCTGGGCACAGGGGGCATGAGGCCCTCGCCACCACTGTCTTTCCTCTTCGCCACAAATAGCAAGTTTAAATCCACCCCGGGGTGAGCGTGTGTTACACCTGGGAACTCACACACAGGCATAAAGCAGAGGGTGTCAGGCCTCAGGTCCCCACCTGCTCCTCCACTCTGCTCCTCTTTCTCACCCTGTCATGTTCATGACACCATTCCCAAGTGCCCACCATTCCCATGAATCTGTTCTCACCTGGGAATGTCCGCAGAGTGTGATGGACAGCTCCACGTGCCTGCACAAGAGGACATGGGAAACCACCGGAGTGGAAACACGTTTTCCTTTTTAATAGTCTATAAAGTGGAAGTATTACGTGTCTTGAGAAAATATGATACTGTACCAGAGTCTTACAGTAGAAAGTCCGTTTCTAAACTGTTTAACCAATCCACTTTACCGTCCCCTGGCCTGTCATTCTTTCTCCAGTAAGATAGCAATTAAACGTGCGGTGAAGCCGGGAAGGTCAAGAGTATGCAAGCATACTAGGAATGAAAATTACAAACCTACATAAACTGGAGTAAAATCAGGAAAACTTGGTGAAAAATCAAGGCTAGTAATGTCAAAAGAAAACATTAAATAAGGGTTTGCTACCATAGCTGCTTGAGTAGAGGGGAGAGAAGGAGCAGCTTTTGTGTGCCTCACAGTGGTGCCAGCGCTGCTGACCAGGGCTGCCAGGCCCCCCGGACCTTACGCCCGTCCTGCCCGTGTTCTCGGAATCATCACTGTCACTTACAAGGTTGAGTGACCTGCACAAGGTCACTCAGGAGGGAGGAGGGAGGTGGTTCTTGAGGTCAATACCAACTCTGTGCTGTTCTGCAGGTTAATATCACCTTTCTCTTCAAAAGATGGAAGAAATGCTCCTTCCAGGTTTGTTTCTCTTCATATTTTAAAAATGATAATGATGCGTCAGTACTGAGCTCAGTGTATTGTTCCATTTGGGTCATCTTCAAGTTCCTCCATCCATGTCTTCCACCTTTCCAAGTATGGGCCTTTTACTTCCTTATTTTCATTTATTCCTGGGTATTTTATTCTCATTGATGCAATTGCAAATGGGACTGTTTCCTTAATTTCTCTTTCTGATAGCTCATTCTTAGTGTACAGGATCTTGCTGTTGCAGTTTAGGCACTAAGTCACGTCCCACTCTTTGCAGCCCTATGGACTGTGGCCCACCAGTCTTCTCTCTCTGTCCATGGGATTCTCCAGGCAAGAATACTGGAGTAGGTTGCCATGCCCTCCTCCAGGGGATCTTCCCAATCCAGGGATTGAACCTGAGTCTCCTGCATTGGCAGGTGGATTTGTTACCACTGAGCCACCTGAGAAGTCCTTGGTTTTTAGATGCTACATATAAGTGATATCACACAGTATTCCTCTTTTTCTGTTGGGTTGATTTCACGTAGCATAATGACCTCAAGGTCCTTCCTTTCATGCTGTTGCAAATGGGAGCATCTCTTCCTTTCTCATGGATAATGTTCTATCACACATGCACCACATCTTCTCTGTCCACCCATCCATTGGCTGCACTTGGGCTGTTTCCACATCTTGCCTATTGTGAATAAAGCTGCAATGAACATGAGCGCACAAATACCTCTTTGAAACACTGTTTTCATTTCCTTTGGGTCTGTACCAACAAGTGAGATTTCTGGGTCTTAAGGTAGGTCTATTTTTAAATTGTTGAAGAACCTCCAGACTGTTTTCCATAGTGGTTGCGCCACTATGTTTTGGAAACATATTCCTCTAGCTTTTACTTCTTCCAAATATGTCTTGATATGATGTGTCTGAACATGTGCTTTCATTCTTGGAGAATAGTTTTGGTAGATGTAGAATTTGCAGATGACAATCCTTTTCTTTCAGTACTTGAAAAAGGCCATGCCAAATACAATTCCAAACAAAATCTCGGCAAGTTATTTTGCTGACATTCACAGATGATTCTGAAGTTTCTGTGAAAGGACAAAAGATGTGAAGTAATCAACTCAAGACGGAAAGAGAGTGAAGTCTGGGAATTGACTGACCTGACTCTAAGATTTACTCCAAAGCCACAGCAATCAAGACAGGGGGGTGTTGGTGGAAGACTGGACAAAGGGGTGAACTGGGACGGAGTAGACAGACTGGAAACAGACCCACGTAAACATACCGTAGGTCCCCTAGATATGAACCTTTAAGTTGCATACTTTCAAAGATGTGAAATTGTCCAATCACAGAAGTTATCCCACACGCCTGGTGTACACTATAACGTGGGCGCATCCTCTATGAGTGGTTGTGCATTTGTGGACTTTACTGCACCATGCTGTATAGAGTACAGTAGTGCTGCATCTTTATTTCAGTCCCAAGATGTCCAGAAGCAGGCGTAAGAGCAGCAGTGATGTAGCTGGTATTGCTAAAAAGTACCTAGAGATAACCATGTGAACAAAAATAACGATAAGAGGAAGAAGGAACTGAAGACTCAGAGAGATTCTCAGCGCAGGAAGTAGCAAGGAGATTGTCTATATTTGAGGAGGTACTGTTCATCGCTGAGACTCAGGACCCAAACGTAGAATGGTACACAAAGGTTGCTGCAGTCGTTCAGAATGAAATCCAGTGCTACCGTGTCATCTGTATAAGAAAAAGAAAAAAAAAGAAAGCAAGCTACTACCTAGACATCACTGGATCGTTCTTTTCAAGAGGGAGGTAGAACTGAAACGGGCAAGGTCAGGCGTGAGTGACGCTGCAGCCTGCCCTCTGTCTCCCACGGCTGACGACCCTTCAGCGCCACCTTGTCTCCCTCCTCCAGTCGGCATTCTTCCTGCGCGGTCACTTGGTGCAGCCCCTGCGTGCCTGCTGTTGCACTGTGTCCAGACTGTTTTCCATAGTGGTTGCGCCACTATGTTTTGGAAACATATTCCTCTAGCTTTTACTTCTTCCAAATATGTCTTGATATGATGTGTCTGAACATGTGCTTTCATTCTTGGAGAATAGTTTTGGTAGATGTAGAATTTGCAGATGACAATCCTTTTCTTTCAGTACTTGAAAAAGGCCATGCCAAATACAATTCCAAACAAAATCTCGGCAAGTTATTTTGCTGACATTCACAGATGATTCTGAAGTTTCTGTGAAAGGACAAAAGATGTGAAGTAATCAACTCAAGACGGAAAGAGAGTGAAGTCTGGGAATTGACTGACCTGACTCTAAGATTTACTCCAAAGCCACAGCAATCAAGACAGGGGGGTGTTGGTGGAAGACTGGACAAAGGGGTGAACTGGGACGGAGTAGACAGACTGGAAACAGACCCACGTAAACATACCGTAGGTCCCCTAGATATGAACCTTTAAGTTGCATACTTTCAAAGATGTGAAATTGTCCAATCACAGAAGTTATCCCACACGTCTGGTGTACACTATAACGTGGGCGCATCCTCTATGAGTGGTTGTGCATTTGTGGACTTTACTGCACCATGCTGTATAGAGTACAGTAGTGCTGCATCTTTATTTCAGTCCCAAGATGTCCAGAAGCAGGCGTAAGAGCAGCAGTGATGTAGCTGGTATTGCTAAAAAGTACCTAGAGATAACCATGTGAACAAAAATAACGATAAGAGGAAGAAGGAACTGAAGACTCAGAGAGATTCTCAGCGCAGGAAGTAGCAAGGAGATTGTCTATATTTGAGGAGGTACTGTTCATCGCTGAGACTCAGGACCCAAACGTAGAATGGTACACAAAGGTTGCTGCAGTCGTTCAGAATGAAATCCAGTGCTACCGTGTCATCTGTATAAGAAAAAGAAAAAAAAAGAAAGCAAGCTACTACCTAGACATCACTGGATCGTTCTTTTCAAGAGGGAGGTAGAACTGAAACGGGCAAGGTCAGGCGTGAGTGACGCTGCAGCCTGCCCTCTGTCTCCCACGGCTGACGACCCTTCAGCGCCACCTTGTCTCCCTCCTCCAGTCGGCATTCTTCCTGCGCGGTCACTTGGTGCAGCCCCTGCGTGCCTGCTGTTGCACTGTGGCACCATGACCTTCACAGTACTGTACTATAAGGTTTTCTTATTCTTGTGTTCATGTTTTATGTGTTATCTGTGTGAAAAATGCTATTGATCTATGATAGGACAGTCCCATACCACTGAGTGTGTCAGTCCAGTCCTCAGGATAACTTTGTTGGACTTACAAACAAGTTGGACCTACGAATGTACTCTTGGAAGGCAGTTCACTCCTAGGTGGAGACTTCATGTCATCGACAAAGGGGCAAAGACAGTTCAGTGAGAAAATACAGTTCTTTCAACACCTGGACATCCATGTGCAAAAACAAATACATAAAAAGACTCTAGACACAGACTTAATACCCATCAAGAAAATTAACTCAAAATGATTCTCAACAGCCAAGACATGGAACCAATCTAAGTGTCCATCAACAGATGAATGCTCATCAGCAGTGAGGAGCCTGGGAGCTGTGTGCACAAGTGCGTGTGTATGTACATGCACAAACACACACATATCCCATATCTGGGCAGAGAGGCATGTCTCACAGATGAACAGATATATAAGACTCATATATATACATGACATATATATGTATCTCACATATGTGTGTGTGTAAAACTTTTATTCAGCCGTAGAAAAGAAGGAAATCCTGCCATTTGTGTGACACAGATGAACCTTGAGGCTTTTATGCTAAGTGAAATAAGTCAAAGAAAGACAAACACTGTAAAATCTCATTCGTATGTGGAATCTTAATAAAAGGAAGAGAAGAGAGACAAACCAAATCACAGAAAAAGAGATCAGAATCTCAGATGTGTGCTTGTCAGAGGCGGTTGAATAACAGCAACCAGAGAAACAGTCGGAAAATTTCTGAACTCTGATCCCAGGATTGTTCAGTGCCACAGACACTGGGCCAGCTCAAGGCTGCCTGCCCGAGCAAACTCAGGCCTCCTGCTCTGGGAGACGGAGGAGGGGTCAAAGGTACCAGCCCTGCCAGACTGAGGCCACCGCCCTTGGTCCTGCCAGCACAGCCTGGCACATGGGCCTCAGCCTGGGGGGCAGCAGGCAGCCTCAGTGCAGACCCGGCACCAGGAGAAGCAGAGACTTCAGACCCTTGAGGGCCATCTGCAGGCACTCAGGTTCACCCTCTCCCCCACGGTGCCCCCCAGACTCGGGTTTCTGCCACAGGAAAGTTTAGATCCATCAGTGAGAAAACTGAGCCGCCCCCGGAGGCCTGGGCTTCTGCAGCGCTTGCGCCAGGGTCTGAGCTTTTTCCGGTCTGCACCTGCAGCCACGGGGCCTCAGCATATGCTCCTATCACAGGCTCCAGGTGCAGACGCACCCAGGGAGCAGATCGAATCTCCTCACCTGGCGGGCATCTGTCTGTCCTGCTGTGGCCGGAACGTGACACCCGGCTGACCAAACGAAGACCCTGCAAACGTCCTGGGGCCCTTTGTTCCACTCGGCGCCCCTGCGGCCAGGTTCCCCCAAAGTTCAGGGATCAGACTTCTCATACAAATGGTGGATCCCAGATCCCAGTGGGACACTCATCTGGACATGTGTGCCCCACACAGGTCTCCGCTCTCTGCTCATCCAAGAGCCCGCCAGGAGCCTACGGGGCATATGCACAAGTGTGTGTGTGTGTGTGTGTGTGTGTGTGTGTGTGTGTGTTTATACATGCACATACACACACATATTCCACATTTGGCTAGAGAGGCATGTCGATCCACTGCCTTCAACTCCAAGGCTCTTTCTGTTTCTTAACCACCTTCTCGCAGCTAACATTGGTCTTTCCTTGGGGCGGGTCTTCAGGGAAGCGGCTCGTGATGGAACTCTTCCCAGGATGTGTCTACGGGGAGGTGGGGTCGACAAGGAGGCGGGGCCTGTAGAGAGGTGTGGTCTATGGGGAGGCGGGGTCTACAGGGAGGTAGAGTCTATGGGAAGATGGCGTCTATAGGGAGGCAGGGCCTATGGAGAGCTGGGGTCTACAGAGAGGTGGGGCCTATGGGGTCTATAGGGAGGCGGGGTATATGGGGGAGGTGAGGAGGCGGACCCCCGCAGAAACGCAGGAGGACCACTCTGAGCACCATGGGGAACAGACACAAGATCACAGTAGACCTGAGTAACCACTACAGTTTGTGAAGTAGATGGCGTCTGGAAAGGGGTTAAGGCTCTTAACACACAGAAAAGGGCGGGACTGGGGGGATGCCGGTTGAGGAATAACCACGAAGAAAGATAGTCGCAAAGGACAGGACAAGGGGACAGGGCAGGACGTGAGGAAGTGCCTGCGGCATCAGGGATGTGAGGGACAGAGACATCCTCCTGTCCAGTGAGCCAAAATCGACTTTGCCTCCCGTGACGGGGCCATGGAGGGTCTGTATGGAGGTCGAGGACTGGACATGGACCTGAACCCCTGGAAGGGAGACTCGTCCCCAGGGCGCTATGCCCCAGGCCTTCCCACCTGGGGTCCCTTGCCTCCTCAGGGCTCAGCCCTCCCCACTCTCAGCACACAACCCTCTGAAGACCCTGCAAAGCAGAGGAACCCCGGGACCCAAAAAACATCATCATGGGGTTCGGAGGGTTCGGGGATGCGGATAGGAGGGGGCCTAACCTGGACGCTCTGTCCCCTGCCTCTCCCTCCAGGCCTGTCCTGAGTGACGCGGAGGACAAAGCCACGGGGCAGGGGCCCACAACATGAAATGCCTCCCCCTCAGCATCGACGGCTCCCCTGGAAAACCCAGCCATGAACCGGCCCAACTCCAGGGCACGGGCAGCAACCTCCAGATCCAGCGATTAGTCACATCCTCTGCGGGGCCTGGGCTCCAGCCCTGCTCCCCGAGGAGGCCGGATCTGGAAGGGCTGCCATAAGCCAACCCTGGGCCAGGCCCATCCAGGCTCCTCCAGGCTCCGCAGGGAGGCCCGCCCGCGCCCGGCACACCCATCCCAGCCTGGGATCCACAAAGAGCCCTCTGTGCTTGGACCCTGCACATTCCTGTCTGCAGCGCCCTGTACAAATAGCAATTTCAGCTTTGACCAGTGTCTGTGGGCTAAAAACTGAAAGACACAGAATAAAAGAAATGCGGCTGGAAGCAACAACAGAAACTCAAAGCCAAATTCTTGGTAAGTATATGCTTTTCAGAACCATGAGAAAACGGAAAAGGCTTTCAGAGATTCCTGTGGTTGAGCCCACTGGCTTTAGGGACATCTCACTTTTCTGAGGACAGAGCCGAGCCAGCACTCAGGGCACAGGGACACTAAAAGATCCTCTCACGAGGCCTGAGGGACACGCTTCAGGCTTTTTAAGTCAGGAGAAAAACCCAGGTGGAAAGGGGAGGGTTCCAGCCTACAGTGGGCTCGCTGGGCCACCCCGCCCACAATGTCTCCCCTGCTAGGCCCCTGTGCCCGCATGACTCGATCCCAGGGGACTGGATGGCTGACCTCAGGGAACTAGACAGCCGGCCACTGAGCAAGGGGCTCCTACTGACTGCTCTCAGGCACAGAACACCACGTCCGGCTCACAGACTGGGAGCCCGCAGGCACGAAAGGCTGAGAAATCAGGGCGGAGCATGAGTCACTCTGAGCTGAAAAGTGACTCAAAAAGGACATTGCTGGGTGCCCTGAGGTAGCACAGTTTCAGAATAACCTGCTGTGACCAGGACCCATGTTGAGAGCCCTCAGGGAGCATGTCAGGCACACCCCAGCCTCATGGCCACCCAAAGACCAGAGCAGCTCTGGCTGGCCTGCACTCTTTTTTTGTTTGTTTGTTTTCCCCACAACCACAAGTTTTTTTATTTTGCTTTTTTGACTTTACAGAGTTTTGTTGTTTACAGATATATATAGTTCCAGATTAGTCATATGTATATCCCATTCCCCAATGGCTCCCACACCCTCCTCAAGGCGCCTAAGACTCAAGGAACAGAGTCAGCTGTGAAGACAAGACAGTGGGGCCCAGGCAAGTGGAGGAAAAGTGGAGAGCCCACCCACACCTGGATCCCTAGAGCCTGAGCTTGAACTTCCTGCCCAGCTCGGAGTTCCCTCCAAGCCACATGCAGGGAAAAGACACAAGCTCACTTGTGTGCTCATGACTTTCTCTCCTTTTCTCTTCCTTTCTCTCTTAAGGTCAAGGGGCTTTTCTCCCTTCAGCCTTAAAACAGCTCAGGTACTTCAAGAGCTGTTTTAGCCCTGAAAAATAAACATCAGGGTCAGCTAATATAATATTGTAAATCAACTCTACTTCAATCAATGAATAGGTTACAATCAATAAGTTGGCCTATAGGTACGCTTAAGAATAAAAAATAAAGATTGGGCTAAAGTATATGAAATTACTGCTTTGGTAAGTGAAAAATGGGCAAGTATCCCCACTATTAATCTAATAGACTCCACAGGGCAGAAGTCAAAGCTGCCTCAAAAGTTGCTGATTTTTTTTTCGAAAGGCTTCATGAGTGTCTCAGGAGATGTTAGCGCCTGTCAGTCTTCCCCCAGCTGGCAGTCCTCACCACAAGTTCCCAAGTGCCCTGGGAGGCAGCCATCCTGCCCTCACTCGACTCGTGACAAGCCAACGTCAGCTGGCATTGGCCTCTGGGCAAATTGACACTTTAGGAATGTCCTCCAATCAGTGAGCATGAGCATCATTCTCCACTGACTCGGGCTTCTGTCCTTTCTCTAGCATGGTCTTCTCTGCGCCTTCTTCTTTGTCTCTAGTATCGTATTCTGCGTGTTGCTGTTGTGCATGGGATATCCACTGGTACATAACATGACTAATTTGTTAAAAATGACTCTCATCCTGTGGCCTTGCTGAATGCATTTCAGGTTCCGGAAAAGTTTTAGCAGATCTATATAAATCACCATCACCCTCAAATGAAATAATTTTCCTTCTTCCTTTCTAATTCTATACTCTGGGTTTATAGTTCTTATTGTACTGGCTACAACCTCACATAATATGCTGAATACAAGTAATGAGAAATAGATACCCTCATGTGAGTCCCGGTCTCTGGGAGAAGGTGTTTAATGTTTCACCACTATGGATGGTGAGCTGCAGCTTATTTTCGATAAGGTCTTTTTTCTTTTTTAACAGACTCGGGGGCTTGGACCCACAAGCTGACTTAGTTTTGCAGGAGCCAAAGAAGCAAGAACCACAGTCACTGTGATCTGACCCTCAGGTGAGGGTGATTTCATTCATTTGTTCATTTTTAAATATGTACGGAGCATGATCAATGCGCCCCGGCTTGGTGCCAGGTGATAGAGCCAAAGCAGAGACGGGCTGCCTGCCTGAAGGACACCTGCGGTCCAGTCACAGCAGGACGTCAGTGCATCAAGGCAGAGTGTGTCCCCTGCTCCACAGCACCACACGGCCACTCCTCCCCCTGCTGAGCGATGGGCGGGAGGAAGCTGCTCGGGGAGCTGGAAGGGGGCACAAGGTTGGAGGATGCAAACTCCCGGGAGGACCCCCAGCCTCAGAGATGGGGCTGTGGGGCTGGTGTCCTCAGGTCAGGGCGGCGAGTGGCCGGGATGAACGCTGTTCCTTCCTTCCATCACTCAGCCAGTGTCTCGCTCACGCTCGGAGGAACGAAAACTGTAGGCCAGGCACAGCCCCATGTCAACCTTTTCATTCATGGTTTAGATTCCTTCTCACGCAAAAACTGGAGATTCCAACAAAAGTAGCACATGTATACCAAGAGCAGCAGGAAGGCAGTAAAACTGCCTCTTCTAAACTGTGCCCTGTGGAGTCAAGCTCAGCGGATATGCTCCAGAGTAGATGCGGGGAAGCAGCCCCTGGAGGAACAGGTGGCATTTTGTGCTCCAACTGCCTGCTTTCAGCCTTCTTTTGTCACAAGTGTTTTTTGCTCTATTTTGTTTTAATGTCCCAAAGAAGCTGTTCAGCAAAGGCATATCTTGGAGCGTGTTGGCATCTTTCTTGAATAATAGTCTCTACATTTTCTATCTTGTGAGATCATAGACCCTTGAAAATCATTTAATAAGTAGAATGCTTTTTCTTCCTGCAATATACCCTCTTAAATGTTTATTCTAGCATAAAAGCTTTCCTATGTCATCAAATAAACACTCATACATATTTTTGACTGTACCCGGATACAAGTAATGAGAAATAGATACCCTCATGTGAGTCCCGGTCTCTGGGAGAAGGTGTTTAATGTTTCACCACTATGGATGGTGAGCTGCAGCTTATTTTCGATAAGGTCTTTTTTCTTTTTTAACAGACTCGGGGGCTTGGACCCACAAGCTGACTTAGTTTTGCAGGAGCCAAAGAAGCAAGAACCACAGTCACTGTGATCTGACCCTCAGGTGAGGGTGATTTCATTCATTTGTTCGTTTTAAATATGTACGGAGCATGATCAATGCGCCCCGGCTTGGTGCCAGGTGATAGAGCCAAAGCAGAGACGGGCTGCCTGCCTGAAGGACACCTGCGGTCCAGTCACAGCAGGACGTCAGTGCATCAAGGCAGAGTGTGTCCCCTGCTCCACAGCACCACACGGCCACTCCTCCCCCTGCTGAGCGATGGGCGGGAGGAAGCTGCTCGGGGAGCTGGAAGGGGGCACAAGGTTGGAGGATGCAAACTCCCGGGAGGACCCCCAGCCTCAGAGATGGGGCTGTGGGGCTGGTGTCCTCAGGTCAGGGCGGCGAGTGGCCGGGATGAACGCTGTTCCTTCCTTCCATCACTCAGCCAGTGTCTCGCTCACGCTCGGAGGAACGAAAACTGTAGGCCAGGCACAGCCCCATGTCAACCTTTTCATTCATGGTTTAGATTCCTTCTCACGCAAAAACTGGAGATTCCAACAAAAGTAGCACATGTATACCAAGAGCAGCAGGAAGGCAGTAAAACTGCCTCTTCTAAACTGTGCCCTGTGGAGTCAAGCTCAGCGGATATGCTCCAGAGTAGATGCGGGGAAGCAGCCCCTGGAGGAACAGGTGGCATTTTGTGCTCCAACTGCCTGCTTTCAGCCTTCTTTTGTCACAAGTGTTTTTTGCTCTATTTTGTTTTAATGTCCCAAAGAAGCTGTTCAGCAAAGGCATATCTTGGAGCGTGTTGGCATCTTTCTTGAATAATAGTCTCTACATTTTCTATCTTGTGAGATCATAGACCCTTGAAAATCATTTAATAAGTAGAATGCTTTTTCTTCCTGCAATATACCCTCTTAAATGTTTATTCTAGCATAAAAGCTTTCCTATGTCATCAAATAAACACTGTAGAATAATTCAATTGAGAACAGAAATGCTTACGCTTCCCCTCATCCCCACCGGTGACTGTATTTATTCATTTCATAAATACTTCTGAAGTGGTTCCTATACTGTGAGCCAGACACTGATAACTTAGCTAAACAACTTTCTTTTACTGCCTTCAGTTTATAAACGCAATTAGAAGACTTTTCTTCATTGAAGTTACATCCATGCCGATATTCTTTCCCTCTCTCTCTCTCTGCATATATACATACATATATATATATATGCACATATTTGCAACTGTGTAGTTATAGATTACTGTAGATTCTTAAAACGTAATGCGTTATTACACTAAAGAGAGTTTTTAGAGTCTAGATAAGAGATGCAAGAGCTTTAGCAAGAAAAAGAACATACTATCTGCTTCATATGTTATATAATAAATTATATAACATGAAATAAATTATTTCATGAAACCTTTACAAGTGTTCCCATGAAAAAAATCCACAATGAGAAAAGAACAAAAAATACTGGGGGAAAAAAGCAAACTCAAAGCCATACTTTTCTCCCAGTCTCAGTTCCGGGGTCCAGTGGCTAGGAGACCACTGAAGGTTGACTCAGTCCTGTCCCCACTGTGGGTGCTGCCGGCTTCCAGGCTGAACTTGGTTTCTCATCACTGGTTTCTTATGTTTGTGCCATTTCTGTGACTTCAGCCAAGAGTCCAGTCCAGTCAGGCCCAAGAAACTATCATCACTCTGCCGGGCACAAACAGCCAGCCTGTCAGGCCCCTCTGCCCACCTTGCCAGGGGCTGCCTGTTCCACCCCCCGCCCCCTGAGGCCAGGTGAAATGATGACCCAAACAACAAGCAGAATGGTGCTACCACACAGGAGACACGTAGAGAGCGAGCAATGAGGTGAACCCAGGTTCCCATCCGATTCCACCTAAAACCAGAGCCTCGACTGGCGCCACGTAAACCCTGTGATGATCTCCAAGCCAGAGGTCTTTCTGGCAGCTCCCTCCATGGCCACTAAAGCGATCTTCTTGTCTTGAAAAGTTATGAGGAGCTTTGAACAAAGTCTGACTGAAAGAAACGATTCTCTCAAAGAGGTATAAAGAGCTTTGAGAGGCTCTTTATCAAAATATTTTATGGAGCCTCTTTCTTAAATGTTTGACCCCGAGCATCCCCACCGGTGACTGTATTTATTCATTTCATAAATACTTCTGAAGTGGTTCCTATACTGTGAGCCAGACACTGATAACTTAGCTAAACAACTTTCTTTTACTGCCTTCAGTTTATAAACGCAATTAGAAGACTTTTCTTCATTGAAGTTACATCCATGCCGATATTCTTTCCCTCTCTCTCTCTGCATATATACATACATATATATATATATGCACATATTTGCAACTGTGTAGTTATAGATTACTGTAGATTCTTAAAACGTAATGCGTTATTACACTAAAGAGAGTTTTTAGAGTCTAGATAAGAGATGCAAGAGCTTTAGCAAGAAAAAGAACATACTATCTGCTTCATATGTTATATAATAAATTATATAACATGAAATAAATTATTTCATGAAACCTTTACAAGTGTTCCCATGAAAAAAATCCACAATGAGAAAAGAACAAAAAATACTGGGGGAAAAAAGCAAACTCAAAGCCATACTTTTCTCCCAGTCTCAGTTCCGGGGTCCAGTGGCTAGGAGACCACTGAAGGTTGACTCAGTCCTGTCCCCACTGTGGGTGCTGCCGGCTTCCAGGCTGAACTTGGTTTCTCATCACTGGTTTCTTATGTTTGTGCCATTTCTGTGACTTCAGCCAAGAGTCCAGTCCAGTCAGGCCCAAGAAACTATCATCACTCTGCCGGGCACAAACAGCCAGCCTGTCAGGCCCCTCTGCCCACCTTGCCAGGGGCTGCCTGTTCCACCCCCCGCCCCCTGAGGCCAGGTGAAATGATGACCCAAACAACAAGCAGAATGGTGCTACCACACAGGAGACACGTAGAGAGCGAGCAATGAGGTGAACCCAGGTTCCCATCCGATTCCACCTAAAACCAGAGCCTCGACTGGCGCCACGTAAACCCTGTGATGATCTCCAAGCCAGAGGTCTTTCTGGCAGCTCCCTCCATGGCCACTAAAGCGATCTTCTTGTCTTGAAAAGTTATGAGGAGCTTTGAACAAAGTCTGACTGAAAGAAACGATTCTCTCAAAAGAGGTATAAAGAGCTTTGAGAGGCTCTTTATCAAAATATTTTTATGGAGCCTCTTTCTTAAATGTTTGACCCCGAGTCTCTCAGATTTGGAGATTTTTAGGTTTTCTCTCCAGATGAGAAGGAGAAGATGCTCTGGGGTGAGAGGAACTCCTGGCACAGCAATGCGATACGGCGACATTAATGAGCTTTGTGCATGTTCCTTTTTTCTAACACAGTTTATTTGAGAAATGCTAGAAGTAGCAGAGAAACAAGAGAAGAAGACTGCCCAAAGCTCACAGAATTCGAATTAGGCAGGAAATTACAAAGTATTGCACTTGAAAGTGAGTAACAATGCACCACTTGCCAGAGCAGGAGACGGGTTACTTGCAACGCAGCCAAGTGCATACATTTCTGCCTGGCTCACTTGGGAGGCACCTTTGGGAAAAGGTAAACGACACTCTGGAAATGAGGTGACACAGAGGGATTTCCTTACAGCACCATAAAACCGGTGAGCTGCCGAACTTCCATAAAGTTAGGGGATGACAGTCAATAATTTTAAGAAAAAAAAATAGTTTTAATGGCTCAAAAAAGCCAGAATGGAGTCTTCCAGTTGCATCCATTTGATCTCTGTTCATTCTTCTAGGTTCTCATTCCAAAGGGCACTCATTGGCAGCATCTTCCTGCTACAATGGGAGAAACCTGGCCCATTTTTAAGTCTCGATCAAGAAGATAACTCACGCGGCAGCAAGTGTGAGCGAGATGGTCCCCACGCACCTGTCCCGGGATACAGGCTGATGCTGCCAGGCTGCCTCCCCACCAGCTGAGAGCCTGGATCCACACTCAGAATGTGCAGGGCGTACTTGCACCCCAGGGCTCCCGGCCTCTGCGCAGGTCACAGTCGTGATGTGCATGCTGTTTTCCTCTCGACAATCTGTATCAATGGCCTTCTTCGCACATGTTCTCTGACTTTCAAACTTTCAAACACGTGTTCCAAGGAGGATGTCACTTTAAAACTAGCAGGGCAGTCAGGAGGCGGGACGGATGGTCAACACTTGGAAGGGACTTGGAAGCAAGCCCTGGCATGGAAGCAATGCGGGTTCACGCTTACGATGTGCGCACAGCTGCCAGGCACTGGGTCCTTGATCTCTACAAAGCCCAGAGCATCTGCCTGTATCTAGGAAAAAGCAAAGGCTTCATTAACTTCTCCTGCATCTTCCTAAAGACCAACTGTCTATGATCAGGGCAGAAAAATGCGGCATTTTGACAATTTTCGGGCCCTCTGGGCAAGAGAATAGCCTTTTTGTAAGCGGGAGTTTGTCAACTGAGAAATCTGGAGAGAACGTGTAAGTCGGCACGTGACTGGAGGCACAGCTTCACTCCGGGCGCCGGCATGCTAGGAAACTCTGACCACGATTACATCAGGTCAGAGTGAACAGCTCTACAGACAGTAAAATGAGAAATCTTGAGCGTGGAATAAACTGGACTCCCAGTGTGCAAGAGCTCACCAGGCAAACCTCTAACACACGTTTCCTTTCTAGTTACCGTGCTCACCCCTGGAGCTGGCAGAGCCTCCCAGACCCCGTGCCCGAGGAGCAGGGTGCACCCACTCAGGCCCCCACCCTCTTCACTGTTTCGCCTTTGGAGAACAGACAGCTCAGCTCAAGAAAGGCTCTGAGCTGCGTTCAGTCCACAACTGTACTCGTTTATCAGGCTCCTAGGTGCCTGACTTTTCCTGGGAGCCGGGATGGGGCAGCGAGGAGGTGGGTGGCTTGGAGACAATGCGCCCTGACGACACCAGTTATCCTGCAGTCTGCCCGCAGAGTCATCACATGGGACTCCCGCCGTCTCTCCCCACCCTGAGGGAGGGGCAGCCTCCTTCCACCTCCCCCAGTTACAGCCCAGCCCTCAGAGACTCCAGCGCCTGCCCCTCAGACACACAAGCTGCCAGAATTCAAGCCTTGAGTCTCCCCCCATTAACCACCTTGAACATCCAGACTACACTGAGACCCGCCCGTCATCTCCTCAGGTCTGATCTCAGCAGGAAAGCATCTGACTATTCCAAGTGGGGATGTCCACTTGAAGAAAGGCGACCAGAGGACCAGACTACCAGGCATTCTGCCGGCTCAGGTGGTCCGGGCGGAGCCCCCAGCACCCTGCATGTGACTCAGAGGGCAGGTCCGCAGGGCCACGGAGCCCCTGGCTGCCTGGCAGAGCATGGCCTGGGGAAGCCGTGCCAGCTGGAGCTGGGGCACAGGTGCAAAGAGCGGGCAGGCTGGGCCGGGGTGGCAGCAGCTCCCGTCAGACGCAGAGGGGGCAGTCCCAGGTGTGGGCTGTGGCCCTGGGGAGCCTCACTGATTCGGAAAGAGCAGCGGCTGTGAGGAGAGCGGCTCACGTGGCCCCCAGATTCATTCCAGAACTGAGGAAATGCAGGAGAAACTGTGCCGGGGGTGGTGGTGGAGATCCCAGGGGCCAGGGTCCCCGGTGCCGCAGGCCACGGCAGGTGCACAACAGCGCGCAGACGACAGAAACAGGGAAAGACTGAGAGCCTTGGAGGGCAGAGACCCCTCCCCAGCTGGAGGGAACACATCTCTGAAGTGAAACTTTGAAGCAGAAGTAAATAGTGGCTACATTTGACAAAATGGCTCAAAGTTCTCACTGAGCTGATTGTATTACACAAAATAAACACAGCAGCCCGGTGGCTGTGCTCCACAACTCGTATTTTATGTTTCCCTGGTGGAGACAGGATTCTGACCCAGCACACAGACCGCTAGGAAACAGCGATCCACACCCTCTGTGGTTGAATAAGAGGAGCAGCTAGACAAAGTTTCCATTCCGTACTCCCCAAAACAAGAGGTGAATTTTCCAGTATTTATGTTGCTGTGGGGGTAGAGGATGCTGAGGACCCAGACATTAAACTCGGCCACGGGTTCTCAGCCATCACAGGGAGCATCACCCAGTAACTGAAAGCCAAAAGTCTACTTCCTTCAGAGTCCCATAGCGCATGCCATTTAGACAGACTATAGTTTAAAAAATGAATGTATTAATTTAAATCACATGAATTCCTTCTATTCACTGCACCTTAATCTTCGAAGGTAACAATAGAGAAAATCATGTTTTGTGGGTTTTTTTTTTTTTTAGTTACAGATGCAAAATAATGCACCTGTGTTCTTTCCACAGCTGTCTTTACTCTGATTCCTGAGCCCAGGACACAAAGGTCAACAGCAAAAGAAGTTCAGAAGGTAGGACACAGGATTTAAGGTATGTACCTCAGTGCCTGAAGGAGGAGGGAGAGGATGGCAGAGGTGAAAGGTCCGACGTTCCGATGGATCTTGGGATCCAGCTGAATCCAGCTTTCTCAGCACTGGCCTGGTCTCTGGCGCTTGCTTCCTCAGCTCGGTCCAGAGGACAGAACTCTAAAAGAAAGAGCAAATACAACAGAGAAGATGATTTTTACATGGACTCTTTAAAGGAGTCTCAATACTGCTCATTTCTCTTTTGAAGTTTAAACATGAGTCTTTCTTTTAATTTCAGCTTTATTGAGGTACAATTGACACAATTGTTTAAGATGCTCCAAGTGCGCATTTTGGCGATCTGATCCATATGTACACTGTGAAACGACTTCCTGCACATGGTTAGCCAACATCCATCTCTTCACGTTTATCTCTGTGTGATGACATTTAACTTCTGCTGTCTCAGCAAATCTCAACGATACAAAACAGTGATCAACAGTCATCACCACATTTTACATCCAATCCTCAGAAATTATTCTGCCTGTAGCTGGAAATTTATACCCTCTACCAGCCTCTCCCTGTTCCCTCAGTCCCTGGCAACCACACTCTAGCTCTGTTTCTAGGATAAACTCAAGTCTAAAATGGAAAGAAAATAACCCACAAAATGTAAACAGCTTAAATGTTCGTCTTAAGACAAAGTATCTACAAGAAGCAGTTATAGTCAGAGACTTTGTTATTAATAAAATAGAAAGTTCTGTCTACTAATAATAAACCACTCCAACTTTATGTGTGTTTTTCATAGCCAGCCTTTATCTGATACTCCAAACCCTGTAAATTTGGGATGGACTGGCAAATGCAATCCATCAACTAAATTATACCAAAATAATGTAAACACTTCCTTGTGTTTAGAAAAGATAGAGGCAGGATTTGAACCTGGATCTCATCCCCTAGCCTTCCCTGATTCCCATAGAAACAGTTTTCTTTCTTAGTTGACACACTGAAACAAACTGATACACTTAAGTTAGTTTCCAAACTGAGCATTTCCTTGGTGCACTGCCCTGAGATTCCGGTGGTCTACCCTGGGGACCCTGGTGGATTGCTCTTGGACCCTAGTAAGTTACCCTGCAGACTCTGTTGGGTTATCCTGGGGACCCTAGTGAGTTTGCCTGGGGATCCTGTTGACCCCCAGACTCTGCCCAGCTCAGCACCACTGACCACCCACCCTTCAGGAAGATACTGGGCATTGAGAGTCTATGTTTTCACCCTTTCACCTTTTCATTCTTGGAGTGAAACCCTCTTATAGGCATGTTCTTACCTAGTGGTCTGTATGATAACCAGCTGACACACCACCAGTTACTTTTAATGTTTATTGTCGGCTTTACATTTTATCTATATTATTTTATGAAATATATTGTAAAAAATTAAAATAGAATGCCCATATGATCCAACAATCCCACTCCTGGGCATATATCTGGAGAAAACTATAATTTGAAAATATACAGGGACCCTAGTGCTCACTGCAGCACTATTTACAATAGCCAAGACATGGAAACAGCCTCAGTCACACTGACAGATGAATGGATAAAGAAAGTGTGGTCCATATACACAACAGAGTACTACTTAGCCATAAAAGGAATGGAATGATGTCATTTGCAGCAACACGGATGGACCTAGAGATAATCACACTAAATGAAGTCAAAGTAAAATATTATATGGCATCACTTATGTGGAATCTGAAAAATGGTAAAAAATGAACTTATTTACAAAACACAAATCTAGTTAGTTGTAGAAAACAAACATGGTTCCCAAAGGGCAATGAGGAGGAGAGGGAGGACAGGAGACAGAGAAGGATGTAACACACTACTGTATACAAAATAGATAGCTAATAAGGACCTACTGTATGGCACAGAGAACACTATTCAATATTCTGTTATAACTTACATGGGGAAAGAATCTAAGAAAGGGCTTCCCTGGTGGTCCATTGGGTAAGGACACTGCTTTGCAGTGCAATGGGTGCTGGTTCGATCCCTGGCCTGGGAAGATCCCACGTGCTGTGGAGCGGCTGGACCGATATGTCCAACTACCGAACCAGAGCTCTGGAGCACGTGCGCCCAGAGCTTGTGCTCTGCAGTGAGAGGGGCCACTGCGATCGGAGGCCCACACAGGTCAAAGAACAAAAATGGATGAAAATAAATACATGAAAGACCAATAGAAGTGCCCCCCAAAATAAAAAGAATTTAAAATTAAAAAAAAGAATCTAAGAAAGAGTGAAATATGTGCATGTGTAACTTTAATCACTTTGCTGTACAGCAGAAACTAATGCAACACTGTACACCAGCCATATGCCAATAAATCAAGAAATAATACATACACACATAAGCACTCATTCACCGTAAAGTCTCATTCACCAGAAAGAGGAGAAATGTGTTATAACTTTGGGGCACAAAATTGGTCATAAATCACTGATAAAAAGTGGTATTTAAGAGACATAAAAATGGACATGATGCTACTAATTAGCTTAATTCAAACTCAACTGCATTAAATTAAATTAAAGATTCACTGCTGTGGACATGGTAACAGCGTGTAAAATGATAGAACGGATGCTTTCAG
Organism: Tragulus kanchil; assembly: GCA_022376925.1. Lineage (NCBI taxonomy): Eukaryota > Metazoa > Chordata > Mammalia > Artiodactyla > Tragulidae > Tragulus > Tragulus kanchil. The sequence continues at coordinate 41,166,724 of JAIOJX010000002.1, forward strand.
CCAAGAAAAAATGGTAACACCTATCCAGAGATGGAAGGAACTACCTGGTCCTCAAGGCAATTTGTACAATAAAAGCTTGCAAATTAGTTCCAGGGTGTCTGCCTGGGATGTAGTTGAAATAGAGAATATTGGGAAGTGTAAAGTTTTCAGAACACTTTTTATGTGCAAAGAACTCATGCTTAATATTACTGAAAATGTATACAAAATTCAAATCTCATCATCTGATACCATACACAAAGATAAACTCAAAATGGATTAAAGACCTAAATGTAAGATCAGAAACCATCAAACTCTTAGAGGAGAATATAGGTAAAACACTCAATGACACACAAAAAAGCAAGATCTTCTCTGACCCACCTACTAGAATAGTGGAACTAAAAAATTAACATGTGGGACCTCATGAAACTTAAAAGCTTTTGTACAGCAAAAGAAATTACAAAAAAGCTGAACAGACATCCCACAGAATGGGAGAAAATCATAGCAAATGAAATAACAGACAAAGAATTAATCTCCAAAATCTACAAGCAACTCAGACCAACTCAGCACTGGAAAAATGAACAACCCAAACCAAAAATGGGAAAAAGGCCTAAAGAGACATCTCACCAAAGAGGACATACAGATGGCCAAAAAGCACATGAAATGATGCTCAGCCTTGCTTATAATTAGAGAAATGCAAATCAAAACTACAATGAGATATCACCTCACAACCGTCAGAATGACCATCATCAACAAATCTACAGACAATAAATGCTGGAGAGGGTGCGGAGAAAAGGGAACACTCTTGCATTGCTGGTGGGAATGTAAACTGATACAGCCGCTATGGAAGATAGTATGGGGATTCCTTAAAAAACTAAAACTAGAAACACCATATGACCCAGCAATCCCACTATTAGGCCTATATACAGATGAAATCAAAACTGAAAGAAACACCTGTACCCCAATGTTCACTGCAGCTCTCTATACAATAGCTAGAACATGGAAGCGACCTAGATGTCCATCGACGAATGAATGGATAAAGCAACCCTGGTACATATATACAATGGAAAACTACTCAGCTGCAAAAAGAAATGCGGAAGAATCAGTCCTAATGAGGTGGCTGGCTCTAGAACCTATCATAAAAAGTGAAGTAAGTATACTAACACATATATATGGAATCTAGTAAAAGGGTAATGGTAACACATGCAGTGAACTGATGGAAAAACAGGCTTAGAGAATAGACCTATGAACATTGTGGGAAATGAACAGTGGGTGGGAGGCATAGAGCGAGTAACATGGAAACCTAAACTATCATATCTGAAAAAGATAGTTATTGTCATTGTGCTGCAGGAATAGGAGTTCCTACAAGGGCTTGGTGCGACAGCCTGGAAGGGTAGGATGAGGGGATTGGGAGTGGGGTGGGGACCAGGGATATGCATATGACTGATCTGGGAACATACATGTCTGTGAACAACAAAACTCTGTAATAGTTTTTAAAAAATAAAAAAATCTTGCCTCCCACCCTAAATCCAGGTAACTAGATTTAACCAAAGGAGAGCTTCTTAACTAAGCCTAGAAATGCTAGAAACTAAAAGAATCTTTGAAAAAAAATGACAGAAATATTTGGATGTAATCAATAAAACTGCTTTATGTAAATCAAAAAAAAAAAAAAACTCATCAAAATGAGTTTGTGGAATTGTTCAAACTGCTGCATAGCCCTTAAGAAAGAAATGAGTCCGATTATAAAGAGTTCATTAAAGCTTCTACTGGGGTGTTGTCATAAGTAGGACAACAGATCAGACGGCTCGCATAGACAGTCAGCGTCCGGATAACCCAGAGGCCGTAAGACCTGGAGTAAGTTTGAGGTTCGCTCATACGATATCTTTACAACTCAAAAGAGCACACACACATCTGCTTCCTGGCATTTTTATATAAATTTCACACACAATCCCGCATACACATTATTTCTCTAAGCTTCTGACATATATAGAAGAGAAGCAACAATTTTAAGAATTTATACAAATTTAAAATAATCTATAAGCTTATTAAAATGATACAGCTAAAGAGGCCACATCAGGAAGAAAGTGTCATTAATGGGGCCTGTTAAAACCTCTAGTAAAACTGGCCTCTCTGTATCTAGAAAAATATTTTTAAATACTGACTGTTCAAGTGAGAGTATCTTCCAAATTACTGAATGATGACATTGTTGAACAATGACAAATTGTCATTTTTATTGGCAATGGACTTGCATTTTCATACTTTTCTTTTCACAGTGCTCTTGCTTGGCAGTAACGAGAATCTTGATGCTGAGAAGTTTGAACACATTCTAAACTTGAACTGTGCTCTCTGAAATGGAATATCAGCTCCTGAGGGCATTTCTTTGGGAGGTGGGCTAAGGGTATTGGTCACCTTCTGGGCTCCAGGCCTGTGCCAGTCACTGCACAAGTGACCCCGAGACAGAGAGGCAGGAGGAGCACCCCCCAGCTCCAAAGCCAAGGAAACTCCAGCTCCAGCTCAGCCTTCCTAGACCGAAGACACGCCACAGCCCTTGCGTCTCAGCAGAAAAGCAGACCAACGCTTGCGGGCAGGAGCCGCTGGCCTAACATGCTGGACGGGCAAGGCGGCCTGCGGACGGAGGCCGGTCACCCGGGTTTAGAGGGAGTCTGAAGCCCAGACCGCTCTCTGGGTGAATGTGGGCCTTTTTAACAGATGCCCCAAGGGTAGAACTGCTGACTCTTAGGATAAAATCAAGGAATCAGTATTGTACGCAGCCAGTAGCGACTCAAAGGAGTCAGGGTCCGGCAAGCAGAGGCGAGGGCCGTCCCTGAGGCCACCCGCAGGGCTGGTGTGGGCTCGACCTTCAACAAAGTGCACAACAGCACGCTGCTCACACCTGCTGTTTGTCAAACGGACACACTATCATTTACCATAGTCATTAAAAATTATTTTTAAATCTTAAAAACAGTCAAGTCTTTAAAAACATATATATACACACATTTTCAATTCTTTGAGTAGAAACATTTATTTGCATAAAATTAGCTTTAGGCCATGATTCTGATGTGTTTGTCTTTCCTTCGTTTGCCTCAAGAATTATCCCTGACAAGCTCCTTCTTGATAACACTGTTGATTCTCATTTAAATAATTAATTTAAATAAATAATAATAATAAATAACTGAAGAAGGGCAAGAACTTCAGTGTTCTTGCCTGGAGAATCCCATGGACCGAGGTGCCCGGTGGGTTTCAGTCCATGGGGTTACAAAGAGCCAGACAGGACTGAAGCGACTTTACCACTGCACTGCAATAATAAATAACTGGTTCTCATTTAAATAACTAAGAACTGACCGCGTCAAAGGCCAGCACACACAGTGGAGAGAGATGAGGGACTCCGTCACATCGCCTGAACTGGGGCTTCAAAATCAGAAACAAGTTTTGAAGTAAGAACCTTTCCAGGAGAGTGCAAATACTATTCAATGCCCATCAACAGCACACACACTTCACAGAGTCCCCTATTTATTGAGAACTTTCTCCCTCCCTGAACTAAACCTCAGAGAAACACACTGGGTCTTCTCAGGAATAAGCCCAAAGCCTGAGGTCCCATGAGCTATGAAATTAAAAGCAAATAAATAAAATTGAATAAACACATGATATGTCAAGCTACCTGGCTGAGTCCTTTTATGAAGCGGGCAGGAGCCGCTGGCCTAACATGCTGGACGGGCAAGGCGGCCTGCGGACGGAGGCCGGTCACCCGGGTTTAGAGGGAGTCTGAAGCCCAGACCGCTCTCTGGGTGAATGTGGGCCTTTTTAACAGATGCCCCAAGGGTAGAACTGCTGACTCTTAGGATAAAATCAAGGAATCAGTATTGTACGCAGCCAGTAGCGACTCAAAGGAGTCAGGGTCCGGCAAGCAGAGGCGAGGGCCGTCCCTGAGGCCACCCGCAGGGCTGGTGTGGGCTCGACCTTCAACAAAGTGCACAACAGCACGCTGCTCACACCTGCTGTTTGTCAAACGGACACACTATCATTTACCATAGTCATTAAAAATTATTTTTAAATCTTAAAAACAGTCAAGTCTTTAAAAACATATATATACACACATTTTCAATTCTTTGAGTAGAAACATTTATTTGCATAAAATTAGCTTTAGGCCATGATTCTGATGTGTTTGTCTTTCCTTCGTTTGCCTCAAGAATTATCCCTGACAAGCTCCTTCTTGATAACACTGTTGATTCTCATTTAAATAATTAATTTAAATAAATAATAATAATAAATAACTGAAGAAGGGCAAGAACTTCAGTGTTCTTGCCTGGAGAATCCCATGGACCGAGGTGCCCGGTGGGTTTCAGTCCATGGGGTTACAAAGAGCCAGACAGGACTGAAGCGACTTTACCACTGCACTGCAATAATAAATAACTGGTTCTCATTTAAATAACTAAGAACTGACCGCGTCAAAGGCCAGCACACACAGTGGAGAGAGATGAGGGACTCCGTCACATCGCCTGAACTGGGGCTTCAAAATCAGAAACAAGTTTTGAAGTAAGAACCTTTCCAGGAGAGTGCAAATACTATTCAATGCCCATCAACAGCACACACACTTCACAGAGTCCCCTATTTATTGAGAACTTTCTCCCTCCCTGAACTAAACCTCAGAGAAACACACTGGGTCTTCTCAGGAATAAGCCCAAAGCCTGAGGTCCCATGAGCTATGAAATTAAAAGCAAATAAATAAAATTGAATAAACACATGATATGTCAAGCTACCTGGCTGAGCCTTAAACAACTTTTCCTTGTGTGAAAACTTTCAGAAAGACACTGCTCTGCAGTCGATGTGAGCATTTGCCCTATGGGTTGTACTGTGATAGTTCAACCAGGATACAGCGAATGGTAACTGAACCCACTGACACAAGGTCTCCAGGCCGTCCCTTCCACTCGGGCGCACACACAAGCACACAGACACACGTGCACACACAGACACATACATGCACACATAAATGCATGCACGCACACACACATGAACACATGCATTAAATTTATTTTAAAAAGCAGAAATGTATTTAGACATCGAAGAGAACTTAGAAGCATCTCTCCTCTTGTTTTTGAAACTCTGATGTGTGTTCTAAACCGACAAAAGGCCCTATTTAGTCTCAGCAGGCAGAGACCCGCAGGCACTGGGGGCCTTGCCTTCAGACATAAGATGGGGAAGAATGACAGATAAAACACAGCTTCATCCAAACCCTTCCCCATAACAGATGCTGAAAGCCAAACCAGAGCTGCTTTGAAGAGCACAGTAAGAGAAAACTGGGTTAACTCTGGGTTTTTCTGCTTTTAAATGAGGGTCAGTGTGCAGAGTCTGCACTTCCGAGCCCCTATGATAACTAGATGCTGTAAGAGAAATGCCAGGCCCACCCCAAGCAGCTCAGCACACATGTATTGAGTGCCTACTGCATATCAGGGTCAGGTCAACTGATCAGCAACTCGTTGGGATCACTGAGACAGGTAATGCTCAGCATACGGATGGGATAAAGCACAGTATTCTGCCTGGAAGGCATATTAAGGCAAGGGTTTCTCCACGTTTCCCATGCTTTCCAGTTTTCTCTCTGCCAGAAGAGAAATACAACTTGGCATTCTTCTTGGAGAAATCTGTGACCACAGTTATAGCAAATACTATTCAATGCCCATCAACAGCACACACACTTCACAGAGTCCCCTATTTATTGAGAACTTTCTCCCTCCCTGAACTAAACCTCAGAGAAACACACTGGGTCTTCTCAGGAATAAGCCCAAAGCCTGAGGTCCCATGAGCTATGAAATTAAAAGCAAATAAATAAAATTGAATAAACACATGATATGTCAAGCTACCTGGCTGAGCCTTAAACAACTTTTCCTTGTGTGAAAACTTTCAGAAAGACACTGCTCTGCAGTCGATGTGAGCATTTGCCCTATGGGTTGTACTGTGATAGTTCAACCAGGATACAGCGAATGGTAACTGAACCCACTGACACAAGGTCTCCAGGCCGTCCCTTCCACTCGGGCGCACACACAAGCACACAGACACACGTGCACACACAGACACATACATGCACACATAAATGCATGCACGCACACACACATGAACACATGCATTAAATTTATTTTAAAAAGCAGAAATGTATTTAGACATCGAAGAGAACTTAGAAGCATCTCTCCTCTTGTTTTTGAAACTCTGATGTGTGTTCTAAACCGACAAAAGGCCCTATTTAGTCTCAGCAGGCAGAGACCCGCAGGCACTGGGGGCCTTGCCTTCAGACATAAGATGGGGAAGAATGACAGATAAAACACAGCTTCATCCAAACCCTTCCCCATAACAGATGCTGAAAGCCAAACCAGAGCTGCTTTGAAGAGCACAGTAAGAGAAAACTGGGTTAACTCTGGGTTTTTCTGCTTTTAAATGAGGGTCAGTGTGCAGAGTCTGCACTTCCGAGCCCCTATGATAACTAGATGCTGTAAGAGAAATGCCAGGCCCACCCCAAGCAGCTCAGCACACATGTATTGAGTGCCTACTGCATATCAGGGTCAGGTCAACTGATCAGCAACTCGTTGGGATCACTGAGACAGGTAATGCTCAGCATACGGATGGGATAAAGCACAGTATTCTGCCTGGAAGGCATATTAAGGCAAGGGTTTTCTCCACGTTTCCCATGCTTTCCAGTTTTCTCTCTGCCAGAAGAGAAATACAACTTGGCATTCTTCTTGGAGAAATCTGTGACCACAGTTATAGACAAGAAGCTATTTGTCACGAAGGAACTTCTGTGTGGGAATCCACGGATGGTCAGTCACTGTCCACAAACCTCAACGACCATGAGGGAAACAGATTCTACAGGGCGGCAACCCAGGCCAGACTCCTGCACCCCTGTCCATGCTGCCAGGCTACTCCAGGCCTAGAGGACCTCGAGCCCCTATCTGGAACAGTTGAGCGCCCCAAGACCTGGCCAGGCACCTGAAGGCCATCCCAGCCTGAGGAGCAAGTAGTCCCACTGGCTGAAAGCCTTACCTTCTGTCAAATGATACTTAACCAAAAAATTAAATAATGTATCCAAGAAGCTACCTGGACAGTACAGATTCACAAACTAACCCCTGTCAAGAGTGGGGCTTCTGAAAGCAAAGACTGTTCTGTTTTTAAATCCTCTTCAGACCCCAGCCCTGCACTCACTGATCCCATGAGGCTTTTGAATTATCCACGATGATGCTCACTCTCTTCCCTAAACTGAGCTTTTGACCTGCTCACCCATGGAGCTGCTACAGGAGCAAATGTAAGACACGACCTCGACGGGGAATGGCCCCTCTTGGCATCAAACCTTGCCTGGTCCTCCTCCACCCAGGTGACACCCACCATCTTTCACACAGCCACCCACCTAGTCCAGAAACAGCTCATGGCCCCATAGTGGCCACTGGGCACAAGTCGGGGTAGCTCCTAGAAACAGGAGTCTGCTTTTAAATGAGGGTCAGTGTGCAGAGTCTGCACTTCCGAGCCCCTATGATAACTAGATGCTGTAAGAGAAATGCCAGGCCCACCCCAAGCAGCTCAGCACACATGTATTGAGTGCCTACTGCATATCAGGGTCAGGTCAACTGATCAGCAACTCGTTGGGATCACTGAGACAGGTAATGCTCAGCATACGGATGGGATAAAGCACAGTATTCTGCCTGGAAGGCATATTAAGGAAAGGGGTTTTTCTCCACGTTTCCCATGCTTTCCAGTTTTCTCTCTGCCAGAAGAGAAATACAACTTGGCATTCTTCTTGGAGAAATCTGTGACCACAGTTATAGACAAGAAGCTATTTGTCACGAAGGAACTTCTGTGTGGGAATCCACGGATGGTCAGTCACTGTCCACAAACCTCAACGACCATGAGGGAAACAGATTCTACAGGGCGGCAACCCAGGCCAGACTCCTGCACCCCTGTCCATGCTGCCAGGCTACTCCAGGCCTAGAGGACCTCGAGCCCCTATCTGGAACAGTTGAGCGCCCCAAGACCTGGCCAGGCACCTGAAGGCCATCCCAGCCTGAGGAGCAAGTAGTCCCACTGGCTGAAAGCCTTACCTTCTGTCAAATGATACTTAACCAAAAAATTAAATAATGTATCCAAGAAGCTACCTGGACAGTACAGATTCACAAACTAACCCCTGTCAAGAGTGGGGCTTCTGAAAGCAAAGACTGTTCTGTTTTTAAATCCTCTTCAGACCCCAGCCCTGCACTCACTGATCCCATGAGGCTTTTGAATTATCCACGATGATGCTCACTCTCTTCCCTAAACTGAGCTTTTGACCTGCTCACCCATGGAGCTGCTACAGGAGCAAATGTAAGACACGACCTCGACGGGGAATGGCCCCTCTTGGCATCAAACCTTGCCTGGTCCTCCTCCACCCAGGTGACACCCACCATCTTTCACACAGCCACCCACCTAGTCCAGAAACAGCTCATGGCCCCATAGTGGCCACTGGGCACAAGTCGGGGTAGCTCCTAGAAACAGGAGTCTGTCTCCTAAGAGAAAGACAGAGCATGCACCAGCCCTCAGCTCCCTCTGGACCTGGTAACTCAGGACGAACCTTGTCACATGGATGCTGAGAAAAATCAGAAAAAAAGAGGCAGCCTGGAGCTGGTAACACCCATAGTATCGGGGCCGTCAACCTCTGAAACTCATTGTGAGAGGGTTGAATTGAGGGTTCACCTGCAGGCGAACGCTCCCCAATGACTCAGAAAACACACTGTGTTCCATCCACTGTGGTCCCTGAAGCTAAGTCTGAGCACCCTCCACAAAGCAGGGTTTAAAAGATTGCCACCAGGCAGAGTACCCTATTTTAACTAAACGCAAATATTTGTTTTGAAATGTGTCGATTCACATGGCTCCGGCAGTAAGGAATCCACCTGAAATGCAGAAGACCTGGGTTCAATCCCTGGGTCAGGAAGACTTCCTGGACAAGGGCATGGCAACCCACTCCAGGATCCTTGCCTGGACACTCCCGTGGACAGAGGCGCCTGATGGGCTATCGTCCAGAGTCCCAAAGAGTCTGACCCAACTGAGTGACTAACACTTTTTCACTTTCACATAGGTCCCTAAAACCTAATTTTTGAATGCCAGTGGGAGCAGATCCCTTCCAGGGGTGGTGTACAGAGATTCCCACTGTCTCCAGGGCTGATGCTTCCCAGCAGAGGCACAGGGAGAGAAGCTGCATCACTTGCATGCCCCCTTTTCTTCTGTCATTGAAAAATATAATAATTGGCTTAAGTATTTCTTCTTCTCACATTGCATGCTGTAACTCAACAAAAGGAGGAAGCATGCTGTATTCCCACGTGTTCTCTTTCTCCTTGTCCTGCCCACTCCCCGGAACTCTGACAACGCCGCCCTGGCCCCTCCAGCCGGGCTCCCTCTCAGCGTCTGCTGGTGCAGGCAGGTTTGGGTTGAATCAGGTGGTCCTCTAAAAGCTCTCTGTCCTGTGAGGCTTCTGTCCCTGGCCTTCAACCGCGTTTAAGGTTCTGGATTACCCCACCCCAGGTGCAGGGCATGAACTGAAGAGAAACCAGGGACCCCTGTTCTGTGGCATGCTCAGGAGCCCATCGCTTCCTGTCCACCTGCCTGTCTCCACCATCAGGCTCCCCCTCCACACTTTAGACACTTGACACCCCCCGACTTCAGCTGCGCTGCATGGAGGAACAGGACAAGGGCACCTCCAAAAGCAGGAAAGGCCTCCGTCTCTGTCCACCGTTCTCCTCTCGTCACCGCAGGGGCGGGATTTGGTTTTGCTTTTCGATTACTTGGTTCAGTTTGTTACTTTGCAAGCAAGAATCTTGGCATTTCTGAGACATAAAGACAAGATTTTCCCAGTTTCAGAATAAATTTCCAATTTTCTGAATGAAGCAGAGAGGCATCACAATAACAAGCGAATAATTCAAGCAAACTATCGGAGCCAGGCCGAGGTCCCAGGAGCTGGCCCCCGGCCCCTGGAGAGGAAGCGGAGTGTGGACAGCCCACCCAGCAACTGCCCCGGTTCTGGGTTCTGCTCTGACAGGCCTCCCGCTCAGGAGAGGGCCTACAGCCTGACGGCTGCTCTGCGCCCACGGCCCAGAGCACTGTCGGGAAGCAGGCGTCCAGAGGCCAGGCTGCCTGTCCACTCAGGAGGAGAGACAATGCCTGTCTTTTGCTCTGGGCTCGAGAACTCTGCCCCCCCACGGCCCAGAGCACTGTCTCCAGGGCTGATGCTTCCCAGCAGAGGCACAGGGAGAGAAGCTGCATCACTTGCATGCCCCCTTTTCTTCTGTCATTGAAAAATATAATAATTGGCTTAAGTATTTCTTCTTCTCACATTGCATGCTGTAACTCAACAAAAGGAGGAAGCATGCTGTATTCCCACGTGTTCTCTTTCTCCTTGTCCTGCCCACTCCCCGGAACTCTGACAACGCCGCCCTGGCCCCTCCAGCCGGGCTCCCTCTCAGCGTCTGCTGGTGCAGGCAGGTTTGGGTTGAATCAGGTGGTCCTCTAAAAGCTCTCTGTCCTGTGAGGCTTCTGTCCCTGGCCTTCAACCGCGTTTAAGGTTCTGGATTACCCCACCCCAGGTGCAGGGCATGAACTGAAGAGAAACCAGGGACCCCTGTTCTGTGGCATGCTCAGGAGCCCATCGCTTCCTGTCCACCTGCCTGTCTCCACCATCAGGCTCCCCCTCCACACTTTAGACACTTGACACCCCCCGACTTCAGCTGCGCTGCATGGAGGAACAGGACAAGGGCACCTCCAAAAGCAGGAAAGGCCTCCGTCTCTGTCCACCGTTCTCCTCTCGTCACCGCAGGGGCGGGATTTGGTTTTGCTTTTCGATTACTTGGTTCAGTTTGTTACTTTGCAAGCAAGAATCTTGGCATTTCTGAGACATAAAGACAAGATTTTCCCAGTTTCAGAATAAATTTCCAATTTTCTGAATGAAGCAGAGAGGCATCACAATAACAAGCGAATAATTCAAGCAAACTATCGGAGCCAGGCCGAGGTCCCAGGAGCTGGCCCCCGGCCCCTGGAGAGGAAGCGGAGTGTGGACAGCCCACCCAGCAACTGCCCCGGTTCTGGGTTCTGCTCTGACAGGCCTCCCGCTCAGGAGAGTGGCCTACAGCCTGGACGGCTGCTCTGCGCCCACGGCCCAGAGCACTGTCGGGGAAGCAGGCGTCCAGAGGCCAGGCTGCCTGTCCACTCAGGGAGGGAGAGACAATGCCTGTCTTTTTGCTCTGGGCTCGAGAACCTGCAGCTCAGCTCCCAGCAGGCCTGGAGGGGGCTTGGCGGCCGGCCGCAGCAGCGGGAACTCCCGGCGCAGACAGCCAGTCTGCGGCCGGTGGCCCACAGAAGGCCACTCTGTTCCCGGCCACCGGCAGCAGCCCCGCTCACAGGCCGTGAAGGGGGAGGCTCTGAAAGGAGTGTTTTTTTTCCCTAGAATACACAGGGCTCTTATTTCCTCGGGGGTGCAGCAAATATGAGCCACGACCAGATCGCCAAATGCTGGGGAGTCGGCGAGGACACTATCCTGGGTTGGGGCGCTGGACGGGTCACCTGGAGGCCCTTGGAATGCTTCAGAAAAATCATCATGGAAGATTAAAATAAGAAAGCATTTTCTAAACACGTCTGGGAGGAGGCTTTCATGCCTCTGTTGTTTTCCTACCGACTGCCCCTCGGAGAGTCCACGAGGCTGTTGGAATCCAACAGAAACGGTGTATTTGTTTGAAGTGGGAGGGGAAAAAACCAATCCATGCCTGGAGTTTTGTTTTACATGAGTTTCTGATGTCAAAGAAAATTCAGCTGGTAAATCCAAGTGCATATGCTATAGGAAGTGCAAAAAACAATAAAGACACCAGAATGCACTAGGAATGCATCCCCTGGATGTGTGGAGTCTTAACAGAAGGGCTATTGAAAGGCACCGTATCATTTGCTTTCTCTTTCATTAAAATATAAGAACTGGTGTCCTAAAAAATCTGTGAAAGGAAGCTACGTTCGTCTATGAAACTCGCTCATGAGCACAGCTACACCAGCACAGATACCGGAAGCCTGCAGCCCTCAGGAGACACATCCTGGGGCTCAGTTCCCTTCTCAGCAGGCAAGCCATCCTGGTTTGTCCAGAGCAGAAGGTGGAACCATGTGGGAGCAGGGACCCCTTCCAGCTGAGAAGCCGCCCCTTCGTGATGCCAGCCCAGCCCTCGTCAAGCCCCAGACCCTCGCAACTGCCACCTTTGCCAGGAGCCTGCAAGCAGCCCGGGTTGTGGGCTGCCCTGTGCTGTTGTCCTGTGCCCCTGGCTTCTGGCAGGGGCTGAATCAAGCCCCCTCAACACTGGGTGCTGAATTCCTGACCCCAGGGCCTCAGGAGGAGCCATGCTTGGAGAGAGGCCTTTAAAGAGGTCGCTGAGGTACAGGAAGGTCCCCGGGGTGAACCTGACCCACATCAACTGTGTCCTTATAAGAAGAGGAGAGTCAGACCCAGACGCACAGGAGGAGACGGGGTGAAGATGCAAGAGACGGTGGCAGCTGAGGGGACACCTGCCCCCCACCCTTTGTCTCCACTCCTAATTCCAGGACCACAAGTAGATGCATGTCTGTGATGCCTATTACAGACGCCTCCGCAAAAAAACAGCCTCTCACACTCCCTGACACCCAGATCCCAGTCTCGGGAAAAGGACGCAAAACTAGCTTGCTGGAGCCTCAGTTTGCTGTTATATAATATGTAATGGCATATGTAGTATATACAATACATATAGAATTATATAATACAGTGATGTCCTATGTAACACAACTGATGTATAAGATAATTTTATGTAATGTTTATAAAACATTATTCTTATGTAATTCAGGATAATACATTATGTAATATAACACTATATCACATAGCATGACACACAGAGGAAACAGAAGTGTGAAAAAGAGAGTTGCTATTTTACGGAAACTGCAAAAATGTACTGAGTTCTAAAAACTTTCTGTAAGCAAGACACTTAAAAAATATTTAAAATGAAAACTGAAAATCTAACAGCCTTCCATTGGACTTCTGTTCCCAGGAAAATGTCATAGACAAGTTTTTCCTTTTTCTTCCTGCCAAGAACAAATAAAAGAATGAAACTCGCTCATGAGCACAGCTACACCAGCACAGATACCGGAAGCCTGCAGCCCTCAGGAGACACATCCTGGGGCTCAGTTCCCTTCTCAGCAGGCAAGCCATCCTGGTTTGTCCAGAGCAGAAGGTGGAACCATGTGGGAGCAGGGACCCCTTCCAGCTGAGAAGCCGCCCCTTCGTGATGCCAGCCCAGCCCTCGTCAAGCCCCAGACCCTCGCAACTGCCACCTTTGCCAGGAGCCTGCAAGCAGCCCGGGTTGTGGGCTGCCCTGTGCTGTTGTCCTGTGCCCCTGGCTTCTGGCAGGGGCTGAATCAAGCCCCCTCAACACTGGGTGCTGAATTCCTGACCCCAGGGCCTCAGGAGGAGCCATGCTTGGAGAGAGGCCTTTAAAGAGGTCGCTGAGGTACAGGAAGGTCCCCGGGGTGAACCTGACCCACATCAACTGTGTCCTTATAAGAAGAGGAGAGTCAGACCCAGACGCACAGGAGGAGACGGGGTGAAGATGCAAGAGACGGTGGCAGCTGAGGGGACACCTGCCCCCCACCCTTTGTCTCCACTCCTAATTCCAGGACCACAAGTAGATGCATGTCTGTGATGCCTATTACAGACGCCTCCACAAAAACAGCCTCTCACACTCCCTGACACCCAGATCCCAGTCTCGGGAAAAGGACGCAAAACTAGCTTGCTGGAGCCTCAGTTTGCTGTTATATAATATGTAATGGCATATGTAGTATATACAATACATATAGAATTATATAATACAGTGATGTCCTATGTAACACAACTGATGTATAAGATAATTTTATGTAATGTTTATAAAACATTATTCTTATGTAATTCAGGATAATACATTATGTAATATAACACTATATCACATAGCATGACACACAGAGGAAACAGAAGTGTGAAAAAGAGAGTTGCTATTTTACGGAAACTGCAAAAATGTACTGAGTTCTAAAAACTTTCTGTAAGCAAGACACTTAAAAAATATTTAAAATGAAAACTGAAAATCTAACAGCCTTCCATTGGACTTCTGTTCCCAGGAAAATGTCATAGACAAGTTTTTCCTTTTTCTTCCTGCCAAGAACAAATAAAAGAATGAACAGTGTCTCTAACACAAACACAGGGCAGGGAGAAAAAGGCAGAGAGCTGAAGAACAAAGTCCCAGGACCTGTAGGTGGATTCAAAAGAGAAGAGGCATGGTCATGGCATGAGTCCCTGAGAGAGAGGAGGAAGGAAGAGTATGGAAAACTAGTCAGTGAAATAATGACTCAAAAGGCTTCAAATTTGGCAAAAGACAGTCCTACAGATTCAAGAAGCTGAGAAAATCCCACACTGGATAAACCCTAAGATATCCTTCCCAAGAAACGTCCTGGTCACATTACTAAAATATGAGGCCAAATGAATCTTGAAAACAGGGGAAGAGAAGAACACCCTTTCTTTGGGGGAAAGCAATTTGAATGAGAGTGAAGTTCTCTCCAGAGATCAGAGACCATAAAGTTTTTTAAGACATAAAAGAAAAGAACTATCAATCCAGAATTCTATACTCATAAAATACCCTTCAAGAATGAAGGAAATTCAAGGCTTTCGCAGATGAGGAAGAAAGAAAATACTGCTGTTTGCAGAACTAACCCAATAGAGAGCTAGGTGAGTTTCTCTAGACAGCAAGGCATTGCGGAAAGAAGTAAGCTGGAGCAGCAGGAAAGGAGAACAAAGAAAAGAGTAAAAATATGCCTCTGGACAACATGTCCTTCTCCTATGGAGCTCTCCAAGTTACTCTTGATGATTAAAATAAAAGTTATAACAGGGCTTCCCCTGGTGGTCCAGTGGGTAAGGACACCGCCTTGCAGTGCAAGGGGCGCCGGTTCGATCCCTGGCCTGGGAAGATCCCACGTGCCGTGGAGCGGCTGGACCCACGTGTCCAATTACCGAGTCAGAGCTCTGGAGCGCATGCGCCCAGAGCCGGCGCTCTGCAACGACAGACACCACCGCAATGGGAGGCCCACAGGAGCCAAAGAACAAAGACGGATGAAAGTGGAGAAATGAAAGACCAATAGAAGTGGCCCGCCCGCTCCCCTCCCTCCCCAACCTGACCCCCGCCCAAAAATAAATAAATAAATGAATCTAAAAAAAAAAAAGAAAGAAAGGAGTTATACCGCTTGCTTTAAAAAAAAAAAAAAAAAAGAAGTTATAACACTTTCTGGCGTGGCTCTAAAAGTACATAGAAAAAATACATAAGACAACTGTATTTTAAACAGGGTTGTAAATGGGATGGAAACAAGGTAAAGTCTCTAAACTTTATTCAAACTAGAAAATACTGACACCAGTAGTCTATGGTGAGAACAACAATAATAACTAGAAAGAAAGAAAGAGTTCCATTTAAAGACACTGAGTAAATCAAAATGGAACTCAGAAGACGTGTTCAACTAACTCAGAAAAAGCCAGGAAAAAAGACACAAAGAAAAGAAAAACTATAAAGAAATAGTAAAGAAAAATGAAATGGTAGGTTTAAGCCATAACAATTAATAATTACATTAAGTGAAATGTCATCACTTAGGGACAAAGACTGGCCCAGTGGATTGAAGATCATGATGCAAGTATATATTGCTACTGCCTACAAACAGCTACATTGTTGCAGGGCTTCCCTGGTGGTACAGTGGTAGAGAGTCTGCCTTGCAGTGCAAGGGTTACCAGTTCGATCCCCGAGCTGGGAAGATCCTACATGACGCAGAGCAGCTAGACTGGTGTGTCCTGTAAGCCGGCACTCTGGAGCGCATGCACCCAGAGCCAGTGCTCTGCAATGAGAGAGGTCACTGCAATGGGAGGCCCACACAGGCCAAAGAATAAAGATGGATGAGAATAAACAAATAAAAAAACAATAAAAGAGGCCAAAATTTTTTTTAAAAAGCTACATTGTAGAGCTGTATCATGCAAACATTAATCCAAAGAAAGGAGCTGTCAACAGTTATATTCCTATGAGCTAATGGAGACGTCAGACCGAAGAAAATGACCAGTGGCAGAGAGAAATACTGCATTAGGATGAAAGGTCAGCCCACCAGGAAGATGTGGCCATCTCAACTATGTAGGCACCAAACAACAGGGCTGCACAGGCTGTGAACCAAACCATGATAGAGTTATAACGGGATAGGACAAACCCAAACGTCTGCCTGGAGATGGACAGACATGATCCATCGTGTCTCTGCACTTTATGTACAGTCAAGTAACATGATCCATCCCTCTCTCCGCACTTGATGTACAGTTATTCAGAAAAATACCAAGAACATGGAAGGACTCAGCAGCACCGTCAGCCAACAGTATTTATAGTCAACACATCAAGAGAGAAGATACTGGTTGGAAAATAAAGCCAACAAGTTTAACAGAATTAAAATCATACAGAATGCTTCCAGCCTACAACAGAGTCAGACTAGAAATCACAATTGGGAAGATATCTCCTGGAAACTAACCAATACCCTTTTAAATAGTCTATGGGTCAGAGGGGAAGTCTCAGGAGAAAGAAAATGTCCATTGGACTGAATGAACATGAAAGTGAAAATGCTCCATATTAAAATGTGTGGGATGTGGCTAAAACAGTGCCTAGAAGGACATTCATAGCACTAAACACTCACATCAGAAAAGAGGGGAACTTCCATGTTAGCGATCTAGACTTCCCACTCAAGAACCTTGAAAAGTAAACAAGCAGAGGGAGGGGAAAAGACATAAACCAATGAAATTAGAAGCACAAAAACATAGTAGAGAAAACCCAAGAAACAAGAAGCTTTTTCTTTGAAAAGGTCAACAACACTGACAAACTTCTGAAAAGACTTACAAAACACAAAGAGAGAACGGCACAAATTTCCTCTGTGAGGCATGAAGGGGTGGGGGGTGTTACCACAGACCCTACAGATGTCCAAATGATAACAGAGTGACGTGGGCAAGTCTACACACGTGGATGTGACAACTTAGATGTGTGAAGCAGTGCCTTGAAAAGCCCAAATGACCACAGCTTACCCAATATGAATTCGAATGGCCTTCCAGCTGTTCAGTAAATCCAGTCTGTAATTAATAACATCCTCAAAGGCAGTCTCCAGGCACAGACAGCTTCCCTGAAAGTATGCTATCAAACCTTTAAAGAAGAACTAACATTGATAGTTTAAACCCTCCCTTGGGAAACAGAAGCACCAAGTCACATCCGCAGGCAGAAAGCAACTGCCAGGGGCCAGGAAAACACAGGCTTCCAGAGTCCTGGGGTCTGGAAGGGCTTTCTAACAACTAGCAGAATCACGGGGTTTATGAGAAAGCAAATACAGAAGAAAAGAATTAATATGGAATCTGATAGGCGTGCCAGAGTGAGCACAGACAGGGATAAGATTAAAATTCAAACACTGTGGATTATAATAAACTTTAAAGTGCTTTACTGTCAGATCTGTTGAGGAATTTCACTCGTATTTAATAATCTGAACCGTTAGAAGGTTGGAGGCTTTTAGAGAAAAAGACAAGCCTGTGTTGTAATTAGCACGCTGATTTGCATGCAAAGTATAACTGAGCACAGAAACATGTCTGCATCGCCACAAGCCCTGGGTGTGTTATCAATTTATCAATTTTAAGCAAATAATTCGTCATGTGTTTAGAAATTTAAATTGTAGCTGCGTAGGATGTATGACAAAGTGCAGCCTGAGTCCATGAGGTTTTGCTATAAACACTAGTGCATATTTGATCTGTTTGAAAAAAGATTCCTTGCCATGAAGTGAGGTCAAGTCTAAAACATCACATACAATGTGATAAAGAGCACAAAGTAATCAAGCTGCTCAGGGGCCCTCACAAATAGATGTTTACTTTCCAAATTCTAGTCTTCGCCTTGAACTTCTCTGGCAGGAAGAAGTCTGCTTGACAGGCGTATATTAACATAAACTGCATCTGCGCTCACATGAGGCGCTGAAGCCCGTGCAAAGCCTCCTCGCAGGACCCGAGCCCGCCTCACGGCATCCACGTCTGCTAGGGACTCTCAGCCGAGGGGCCTGCGGGGGCTGCGTCCTCCGCCCAGAGAGCCTGTCCACATCCATCTTCTAGGGGAAATAGCTGTCCAGGGGCCGTGGGCCGATAAGAAGTGGCAAGTGACCAATAAGGCACCACCACTGGTAGACAAATGGCCCCTGGGGACGGGAGAGCCTGTGAAACTTTGGCTGAAGTCCAGCCAGCAACTGCATGCCCCGCGCATGGGCACACACATGTGGACACAGCCACCAGCCCAGTCACATCCGCAGGCAGAAAGCAACTGCCAGGGGAAAACACAGGCTTCCAGAGTCCTGGGGTCTGGAAGGGCTTTCTAACAACTAGCAGAATCACGGGGTTTATGAGAAAGCAAATACAGAAGAAAAGAATTAATATGGAATCTGATAGGCGTGCCAGAGTGAGCACAGACAGGGATAAGATTAAAATTCAAACACTGTGGATTATAATAAACTTTAAAGTGCTTTACTGTCAGATCTGTTGAGGAATTTCACTCGTATTTAATAATCTGAACCGTTAGAAGGTTGGAGGCTTTTAGAGAAAAAGACAAGCCTGTGTTGTAATTAGCACGCTGATTTGCATGCAAAGTATAACTGAGCACAGAAACATGTCTGCATCGCCACAAGCCCTGGGTGTGTTATCAATTTATCAATTTTAAGCAAATAATTCGTCATGTGTTTAGAAATTTAAATTGTAGCTGCGTAGGATGTATGACAAAGTGCAGCCTGAGTCCATGAGGTTTTGCTATAAACACTAGTGCATATTTGATCTGTTTGAAAAAAGATTCCTTGCCATGAAGTGAGGTCAAGTCTAAAACATCACATACAATGTGATAAAGAGCACAAAGTAATCAAGCTGCTCAGGGGCCCTCACAAATAGATGTTTACTTTCCAAATTCTAGTCTTCGCCTTGAACTTCTCTGGCAGGAAGAAGTCTGCTTGACAGGCGTATATTAACATAAACTGCATCTGCGCTCACATGAGGCGCTGAAGCCCGTGCAAAGCCTCCTCGCAGGACCCGAGCCCGCCTCACGGCATCCACGTCTGCTAGGGACTCTCAGCCGAGGGGCCTGCGGGGGCTGCGTCCTCCGCCCAGAGAGCCTGTCCACATCCATCTTCTAGGGGAAATAGCTGTCCAGGGGCCGTGGGCCGATAAGAAGTGGCAAGTGACCAATAAGGCACCACCACTGGTAGACAAATGGCCCCTGGGGACGGGAGAGCCTGTGAAACTTTGGCTGAAGTCCAGCCAGCAACTGCATGCCCCGCGCATGGGCACCACACACACATGTGGACACAGGCATCCACATGCATGTGGCCCAGTCACATCCACCCATGGAGCTCACCCTTTGCTCCAGCGTGAGGAAAGCAGCTACACCTCTCTGAACCTCAGTTCCCTCCAGCGCAGCTCAGAGAGGAGAACGGGGCCCGCCTCTCGGGGCCCACCTGGGCTCAGACCCACCAGAAAAGGCCAAATGCCAAGAGCAGTGTCAGGCATGCGGTCAGTCCTGAACAACTGCAGCTGATCCGTAAATGCACGATGGAGGTGTTTCCTCGCCACCTTTTGGTGTCTTCCCTCCACCTCCAGCTTTCTGCCTGTCAAGGCATGCTTCCCCAATTACAGACGCTGCCAAACCCTGATCAGTCAAGCTCACAATTTGCTCTCAGGACAAATCTTTATCCTTAGCTGGCTTGTCGGGCACTCGGCTGTGTTTTCAGATGCTCAGCACACTGGATTCCACCCTGGGAGAGGAAGGGGCCTCCCTTCCTGCTGGTCTCTGTCCTGGCCCAGGCGCCGACGTCAGGGCCGCACAGCGCAGGAGCCAGCGGCTGGCCCAGGAGAGGGGCCCCGCCGACCGCGGGCCGCTCAGCGCCTAGGCCCCTCCTGGAAAAGCACCAGCTATTTTTGAAACAAAGTACTTCCTTGAGCCCGAGAAAGTCCATATTAGTAAAAGCTCGGGGACTGCCTCCCGGCTCTTCCTCTGGCTCTCTCTCCCCGTTATTTTTAGCAGTTCCTTTCTCTGTGCGGCCACGGAGAGACAGGAAGCGAAGAGCGTGTCCCCAGGGCGACGCGGTGACCTCGTGGCTCCTCGGCCACGGAGTCCGGCGAGGCTCCGGCTCCACGCCAGAGCGTCACCCGAGGAGTCGCTGGACTGCGCAGGCGTGGTTCTCCGCCGGAAGATCAGTGCTGCATCCTGGGAGGAGCAGAAAGAGGCTCCTCCCAGCGCCGGGGAGCCCTGGGCACAGCCCTGGAGTGAGGGGTGGCCTCCACCTGCTGCATCCTGCTATGGAGGAGCCACCCAGAGATCTATTTCCAACCATCCTTGGAGGTTTCCTCACCCTCCTGGCTGAGACCCACAGAAGCGCCTGCGGGCAGAGCCGCTGGAGGCCACAGCCGGTCTCCTGCCTCCCCACACACCACGTCCCCCAGAAAGAGGCACAACTTCTCCCAGAGTCCACGCTGCCGCTGACCCGCTGTGACCAGGGACGCTGGAGCTGGAGTGGGGAGCAGCCTTGGGACGGCAGTGCCCACCCCCACTCTTCCCACAGGACGAGGCAGCTGAGCACCTTTCCATGGAAGAGGTCACCTTCACAGCCCAAGAGCAGGGCCAGCCCACTCCGGTGGGGCCACCACTGTCACTTCCCAGGAGACCCGCAGAGGACACTGAGTTGAGCTGAGTCCAGGTCACCAAGCACAGACCCGGGAGTGGACAGCTGGCCATGGTTCTCAGCCACAGAGACTTGGTCTAGGAGTCCATGGCCATGGTTGGCTCAGACCTGCTGCTTCCCACAGCCTCCTGGCAACTTCCCCTCAACCCAGGCCGTGGGTGTCTGCTCCCCTCCCTGCAGGGTCCTCCACGTGCCTTCACCTGGTCCTGGGAGGACCATCACCTGGTCCTTGGAGACCTCTCTTCCTTGGAGGAACAGTGTCCCTTGTCACACTGGGTCAGTGGCAGTGTGGATTCTGGGAGAAGTTGTGCCTCTTTCTGGGGGATGTGGCATGTAGGGAGGCAGGAGACCGGCTGTGGCCTCCAGCGGCTCTGCCCGCAGGCGCTTCTGTGGGTCTCAGCCAGGAGGATGAGGAAACCCCCGAGGATGGAAATGGATCTCTCCCCTGACCTTGGCTCTGTGGCACCCCTCAGGCTCTCCCCCATGGCCCTCTGACTCATGGCTGGTCTCCTGCAGGTCCTGGAACACCACCTGCTCACCACGTGGGCAGAGACCCAGTAACAACCTGCAGGGTCCAGACAGATGTGCTCGTTCCCTCGAGCCGGAGTGGACTCCCAGCCACTGGTGGCTTGGCTCCATGGGACACTTAGGACCTGAGCCCACGCCCCATGTGAATTCTCCTCCACCACAGAGCTAGGTTCCAGGGGAGGTGACAGAGAGACCTGACCCCAGGAGGAGACTCCATTAGAGATGGGCAGATCTATTTCCAACCATCCTTGGAGGTTTCCTCACCCTCCTGGCTGAGACCCACAGAAGCGCCTGCGGGCAGAGCCGCTGGAGGCCACAGCCGGTCTCCTGCCTCCCCACACACCACGTCCCCCAGAAAGAGGCACAACTTCTCCCAGAGTCCACGCTGCCGCTGACCCGCTGTGACCAGGGACGCTGGAGCTGGAGTGGGGAGCAGCCTTGGGACGGCAGTGCCCACCCCCACTCTTCCCACAGGACGAGGCAGCTGAGCACCTTTCCATGGAAGAGGTCACCTTCACAGCCCAAGAGCAGGGCCAGCCCACTCCGGTGGGGCCACCACTGTCACTTCCCAGGAGACCCGCAGAGGACACTGAGTTGAGCTGAGTCCAGGTCACCAAGCACAGACCCGGGAGTGGACAGCTGGCCATGGTTCTCAGCCACAGAGACTTGGTCTAGGAGTCCATGGCCATGGTTGGCTCAGACCTGCTGCTTCCCACAGCCTCCTGGCAACTTCCCCTCAACCCAGGCCGTGGGTGTCTGCTCCCCTCCCTGCAGGGTCCTCCACGTGCCTTCACCTGGTCCTGGGAGGACCATCACCTGGTCCTTGGAGACCTCTCTTCCTTGGAGGAACAGTGTCCCTTGTCACACTGGGTCAGTGGCAGTGTGGATTCTGGGAGAAGTTGTGCCTCTTTCTGGGGGATGTGGCATGTAGGGAGGCAGGAGACCGGCTGTGGCCTCCAGCGGCTCTGCCCGCAGGCGCTTCTGTGGGTCTCAGCCAGGAGGATGAGGAAACCCCCGAGGATGGAAATGGATCTCTCCCCTGACCTTGGCTCTGTGGCACCCCTCAGGCTCTCCCCCATGGCCCTCTGACTCATGGCTGGTCTCCTGCAGGTCCTGGAACACCACCTGCTCACCACGTGGGCAGAGACCCAGTAACAACCTGCAGGGTCCAGACAGATGTGCTCGTTTCCCTCAGAGCCGGAGTGGACTCCCAGCCACTGGTGGCTTGGCTCCATGGGACCCTTAGGACCTGAGCCCCCGCCCCATGTGAATTCTCCTCCACCACAGAGCTAGGTTCCAGGGGGAGGTGACAGAGAGACCTGACCCCAGGAGGAGACTCCATTAGAGATGGGCAGACTTCCCAGGCACCATTCTTGAGGAACTTGTATCAAGAAAAACTTGAGGTTGTAGAGAACAGACTTACGGGCACAGGTGTGATGAGAAAGGAGTGGGTGAGACCAATGGAGAGGGTCAGATGGAAGTACACACACTGCCGTATGAGAAACAGTCAGTGGGAATCAGTGCACGATTCAGGGAACTCAAACCCGGGCTCTGTCACAGCCTAGAGGGTGGGAACGGGTGGGAAGCGGCAGGGAGGTTCCAGAGGGAGCGGACATATGTACGCCTGTGCTTGATTCATGTTGATGTATGGCAAAAAGGAAACCAATGTTCTGAAGCAATTATCCTTCCATCAAAAATAAATTGATTTACAAAAACATAAATCTGATATCGGAATTAACAGCAAAAAGGGAAGATGAGTGTGTGTACGCACAGCTTTCTGGGGTGTCCCAGGCTCGGCCGAGCCATGAAGGAGTGCCTGGGCGGTTCTCACTAAAGGGATCAGCTGAGGCGAGCAGAAGGGACCAAGCCTCCCATCTCGCATCTGAAGGAAGTCAGGACGACAGCTGTGAATGGGGAGAGGGGAACGGAAGCAAGCAGTCCGGGTCCAGGTCCAGCCCAGCCTCTGATTGGCTGGCTTGTGCAACTCCCTGATCAGGGGCTTCTTTCTTGAGTAGATCAGAAAAGGCTCCAGAGGGCACCAACAAGGATGAAATGAAGTAACGACGGAGCTAGGGGACAGACGACATCCAGAGGCTGGGGTCCCCACCGGGTGAGGGGCCAGCGAGGGCACTGAGGAATCTGGGCCTCTCTAAACAAGAAGGCATTTCATGAGCATCATCAAGGCAACATTCAGACTGTTTCACAGTTTCCAACACTGCTACAAATGTGAACACACCCATGCAACGCCATCGCCCAGGCCAGCAAGCTCAGAAGTCTGCAGCCTCGGGGAGAAAGGCTCAGGGCCCATCCAAGCAGATTGCTGGGTGCTGAAGCTGACCGACTGGGGCACGGGGCCCTCCAAACAGCCCAATGCCCTCGTGGGAGGGAAGCCAGGCCCAATGAGACATGAGAGTGCCACAGCCCTGGAGAGGGCAATCCCACACTCCGTGAGGGTCAGGGGGCATACAGGCTCAACCCACTGCCCTCGTGGGAGGGAAGTCAGGCCCCATGAGACGTGAGGGTGCCATACCCCCCACCCCGGAGAGGACAATCCCATCCCCCGTGAGCAAAGATGCCCTCTGATGTCCTCATCAAAGAGAAACTTTTCAGCAAGCGTTGAAAGAATCACTCTGAAGATGCTTCCATGTGCCTCTATTTATACAGAAGTCACAGCTCTCCCACTACTGGAGCTGACGGTATTTCTTCAGCAAAGCCTCATACCACCCCTTCTTCAGAGGTGGGCCCTGGACCACACTCCTGGTGTCACGTCACCAAGGGCATCACTGAGTCCCCTCCCTGCATGGTGTTTCTCCACCACCTAGAACTTTGCTCATGACCCAGAAGCAGGGAAATGAACCATTTTAAAATCTAAATGAGGACTGGCTTGATGGTCAATTCCCAGGTTACGTGGGCACACACACACACACACACACACACGCACACACACAGTGATAAACATCCATGATTCAGACAAGACTTTGAAACAAAGACATTTAAGAACCTGATTTCCAGAACAGAAGAAACACTTCAGAACTGAATTGAGGGGAGGCCACATCTTACACTTAGTTCTGAAACTAAGTTCTCAAACTTAATGAGAAATGGCAGGATCTCCAGTGAATCTGGGGCTCTCAGCCGATCCCTGAGACCCTCTTACCAACCAGCCCTCCATCAGCCCCAAGGAAACTTAACCTGAGTCCCCCTCTTCTGATTGAGATGCAGGTCTCTGCTCATTGCCCGAGATCCTGCTGGTCCCACCCATCCTCAATCCCAGCAGAAGCCATACTCCCAGCCACAATGCCAACTTCTCAAATGCAGCATCGCCTTCCACAACCCATCAGCCCACAGTAATTATAAAGCAAGGCTGCTTAGTCGATGAGCTAGGCTGTCTCTCCCAAGTCAGCAAGAGCAGTCGTCTCATTAAGCGCATCCTCTAAGACCAGGGTTAGTCACGCTTTGCCTCATAGGTTCCCAGGTCTGAACTGAATGGATCTGCTTCAGGGGGATCCAAAAAGGCACAACAGTCCCGAAGTTTCACTGTCAGGATGTCCCACTGGCTGAAGACTTTGGGTAAAACGAGCAGAAGCCACACCAGGCTTGGTCCCTGGACTCCTTGTCTTCAGTGAGTCCTCGAAAGTCACTTGAGCTTAAATAAGAGACACTTAGATCTGCCACAGGAAGAACCTGAGCTCAGCCAGGAAATGATTTTACCAGGGTTATGATTCCTTCTAAGCTCTCTATGAAGAAAGTAAATTCAAATATGCAAAATTGTTATCTTATTAAAGGAAGGAATCCTTTGACTCTGATCTTCTTAGTGTAAGTGAACTGTGCTGTTTCTACTTGGTGTAAATCCAGGGTAGGATGTAAAAGAGAAAGTGAAGAGTCTGCTGATCTTGAGGCTGAAATTCACCAAACCCTAAAAAGGGATGATGAACGGTCAGAAAATTGTAGGAAATTATTATCTACAAACTCAAACCCAGTTCTGACATGTTAAATGATGTCATCATCTCTGAAGCGGACTCTTCATTGTTTAACTGGGTCTCTCCTTAGCACAGGATGTGACGTCACCTCACGGAACACAATACGGTTCAAGGTGGGCAGATGCTCAGAAACAATGGGGGAGAAAAAACAGAAAGCCTGCTTTCAAAGCTCCAAGGATGTCACTGAAAAGGACACGTGGATTTAAGCTAAAAAAAGTGAAGGGAATGTGATGTCCTTTTCGGAAACGTTATGAAGAGTATCCTTGCCCAGAAGAAAACACTTCCTCCGCTAACACAGGAAGGAAGAGTAGGTGGACACCCTGGCGGCAGCAGGGGAAGAGGTGATAATTCAGCAGGTTCACGCAGCCTGACCTCTGTGCTGCCTGGAGGAGGAGGCGAGGCTGTGTGTGAGGCTGTGTGCTCAGGTGTGACACCTACAGAGTGTCCAGAGGAACAAGGAGAAGCGGCAGCCTCTCCGCACATCACCAAGAGGATCAACGTCCCATAGCGAGTTATTCCATTAGAGTGAGCTTTGGTGGTTGTTAATCAAGTGATGACGTGTGTTCCCAGCCAGGCTCTCAAAACCATGCGTGCTGCTTGTAGAAGAGTCGCATGTGTGTCCCAAGACCAGTGTTCTGAGAAGTGGGGGAGGGCACGGGACTCCTGCATTCATTTATCTACTACATGTGTTTATCTGCTTCCAGAACATCACAGGCATTGTCCTTGACATGTGCCTGGATCAAATTATCTGGTTTTGACTGAACTAACTCTGAAATAAAGAGGGGGAGGGGGCTTTCCTAGTGGTCTACTGGGTAAGGACACCGCCTTGCAGTGCAAGGGGCACTGGTTTGATCCCTGGCCTGGGAAGATCCCACATGCCACAGAGTGGCTGGACCAATGTGTCCAACTACCGAGCCAGAGCTCTGCAGCGCATGCGCCCGGAGCCAGTGCTCTGCAACAAGCGAGGCCACTGCGAAAGGAGGCCCATACAGTCCAAAGAACAGAGATGGATGAAAATATATAAATGAAAGACCAATAGAAGTGGCCAAAAAAAGAATAAAATAAAATAAAGTGGGGGAGGGACAAGCAGGTCAAAGTCATTTCTTCACAGAAACACTGATTTGAGGCTAGCAGTAACAAGAAAGGCATGAGCTCACAAGAAGAGGACAGGGCTGCCCTGCCCTCTCCAATGGGGCTCTCCCATCGAGAGCAAGGCTGTGTAGTCAGATCTGCAGAAAGATGGCCACAAACGAATGTGTCACCTAGAAAGATTACCTGGTCTCGAGATTACAAACCAGTCACTGGAGAAGAAGCCTGAACCCAGTGCGCTGTAGTTGAAGATACAGACTAACGACAGCATGTAGAATTACTAATTCGTGGATTTAAGCTAAAAGTTAGGGAAGAGGTATCCTTGCCCAGAAGAAAACACTTCCTCCGCTAACACAGGAAGGAAGAGTAGGTGGACACCCTGGCGGCAGCAGGGGAAGAGGTGATAATTCAGCAGGTTCACGCAGCCTGACCTCTGTGCTGCCTGGAGGAGGAGGCGAGGCTGTGTGTGAGGCTGTGTGCTCAGGTGTGACACCTACAGAGTGTCCAGAGGAACAAGGAGAAGCGGCAGCCTCTCCGCACATCACCAAGAGGATCAACGTCCCATAGCGAGTTATTCCATTAGAGTGAGCTTTGGTGGTTGTTAATCAAGTGATGACGTGTGTTCCCAGCCAGGCTCTCAAAACCATGCGTGCTGCTTGTAGAAGAGTCGCATGTGTGTCCCAAGACCAGTGTTCTGAGAAGTGGGGAGGGCACGGGCCCCCTGCATTCATTTATCTACTACATGTGTTTATCTGCTTCCAGAACATCACAGGCATTGTCCTTGACATGTGCCTGGATCAAATTATCTGGTTTTGACTGAACTAACTCTGAAATAAAGAGGGGGAGGGGGCTTTCCTAGTGGTCTACTGGGTAAGGACACCGCCTTGCAGTGCAAGGGGCACTGGTTTGATCCCTGGCCTGGGAAGATCCCACATGCCACAGAGTGGCTGGACCAATGTGTCCAACTACCGAGCCAGAGCTCTGCAGCGCATGCGCCCGGAGCCAGTGCTCTGCAACAAGCGAGGCCACTGCGAAAGGAGGCCCATACAGTCCAAAGAACAGAGATGGATGAAAATATATAAATGAAAGACCAATAGAAGTGGCCAAAAAAAGAATAAAATAAAATAAAGTGGGGGAGGGACAAGCAGGTCAAAGTCATTTCTTCACAGAAACACTGATTTGAGGCTAGCAGTAACAAGAAAGGCATGAGCTCACAAGAAGAGGACAGGGCTGCCCCTGCCCTCTCCAATGGGGCTCTCCCATCGAGAGCAAGGCTGTGTAGTCAGATCTGCAGAAAGATGGCCACAAACGAATGTGTCACCTAGAAAATTACCTGGTCTCGGAGATTACAAACCAGTCACTGGAGAAGAAGCCTGAACCCAGTGCGCTGTAGTTGAAGATACAGACTAACGACAGCATGTAGAATACAGAGAGTAATATTTACAATTTTTAAGATATTTAAGGTTGGTTGACGCTTGCTGCTCAGAGTGCCATGGAGAAAACAAACATTGTCAAGGTTCATGATGAGCATGATCACTTATTTTCCTCCATGACGGGCATTCCGAATTTGCCAGCATCTCCTGTGACGTGCAGCTCATCCAGCACACGCTTGTGCCCCTGCCGGCGAGGGTGGGGTGCATGAGCTGCACAAGCTCAACAACACCTGATGACAAGCATGCTCAGGAAATCAGGAAGAGACAACCGCTTCCCACCCCATGTGGGCCACCTGTGAGAACCCGCAGTGAGCAGCACATGGGAGGTAAGACAATGGCCCCTTTCCTCCAACAGAGGAGCGGAGCAGCGGCCACGCTCGTCCCTCTCACAGCAGACGGAAGGGGCAGAAGCAGGGACCCCACGCTCCTGTGCTGCAGGAGCATGCCCAGTGCTGATCTCAGAAGGCATACAGACGGCCAGATCCCTTCACTCTTCACCCAAAACTGTCATAACATTGTTAATTGGCAATCCCCCAATACAAAATGGTTTGGATGTTAAAAAATAATAATAAAAAAATCTTTTAAAATAAATAACAGACTGGAAAAGAAGTAAAAATGCCTTATTTGTAGAGAGTGTCATCATCAATGCAGAAAGTCTTAATCTACAAAACAAGTCTAGCAGAATATATGAGTTTAGATGGTTCCAACATACAAGGTCAGTATACAGATATCAGTTATATTTTATGTGCTATCAAAGAACAATTGCAATATTAAACATTGCATTTATATTAGCATTAAAAATACTTACGAGGGCTCCCCTGGTGGTCTAGTGGGTAGACAGTCTGCCTTGCAGTGCAAGGGGCACTGGTTAGATCCCTAGCCTGGGAAGATCCCATGTGCCACGGGGCAGCTGGACCGGTGTGTCCAATAATGAACCAGCACTCTGGAGCACATGCGCCCAGAGCCAGTGCTCTGCAACAGAAGTGGCCACTGTGATGGGAGGCCCACACAGGCCAAAGAATAAAGATGGATGAAAATAAATAAACAAAAAACAAGAGGCCAAAATTAAAAAAACAACAACAACAAAAAACTTACAAACGCATGTAACAATAGGTGCTCAGATGTGTACACTTAAAACCTCAAAACAGTGCTAAGAGAAACTAATGAAGACCTAAATAAATCGAGAGGTGTACTATGTTCACGGACCAGAAAAACCAACACTGTTAAGACATCAATTATACTCAAATTGCTATATAGATGTGATACAACCCCAGTCACAATCTCAGCAGGATTTCTGGGGGAGAAACTGACAAGCTGATTCTGAGTCATGAGTACAGCACCCTCAGTAGCCTCTGGCATTTACCTTCCCCACCAGTCACTTGCTTAAGGGTCCAAAAAATTACCAGAGAAGTGTTAATAGTGGTGAGTGTTGAGTATGTATTTCAGGGATGTGTCTTCTTCACTCCCCAGCCTTTTAATGGCCCTAATTTACATTTGCAGGGGTCTCCAGGATAGAGGCTGCAGAGGAAGGGCTCTGGGCTCCTCCTGCTCTGGACATGCCCAACTCCCCCCACTTCTACCTCCGCCTTTGAGTGTGGACCATGGAACACAGGCTATGCTGTGAAGCCAGAGGGTGACAGACAGGTGACAGACATGGACACTCAGAGATAAAACAGACACAAGAGTCAGGGGAGAGAGTGGTCTTGTGAGTCACCCTTCAGTGGAGGAGGGAGGACAGATTAGAGGTCATCACTCACTCGGGCAAGAGCTGGAAAGGAGTCGTCTCGAGGGAGATAATGCTTTACTCATCTATCTGGGGAGCAGCCCTGGGGGATGGGGAGGATAGGCGGGGATCCTGGGGTGTGGATCCACCCTGTGCCATCGGAGGCGCTGTGGGGAGCAGAACAGGGGAGAAAAAGCAGTGGGAGGCCAGTGGAGGGTCACCTGCCTGGAAGAATGGCGACAGTCCCACAGAAGTCCTCATCACTCTCCCTACACCATAAAGCTGGTACAACTGCATATAAATTATGTAGATAACTGACCTTTATATTTCCTTTCATTAAAGTTCATAATAGAGTTGTAATATACTTGGAAATCAGTTTTGTGATGTCATTTCCCCCCAAATGCCTTCATCATAAAAGGTCCATCTTAAGGGAATCACAGTCCTCAGCTGGATGTCCAAGCTCTCTCTGGAGGCAACACTCCAGCTGATTCTGAGTCTAACAGAAGATTGTTTTGCACACAAAATTTAAGGAAACACTCATAGTCACTTGAATGTACTTTTGTATCCACAAAGTTCCCCTTTAAGCTACTTGAACTCTCGAAAGTTCTATGACTAGCTCATACACAGATTGAGACCAGTTTTTGATTATTCTATTACTGATTGATTTTATATGAGGTAACTGTTGAGGTTTAATTGCCTCACTTGGAAAAATCCCTTGGGATGCAATCCTGCACCTCTTCCACACAAGCAACCAAGCCTAAGAATAGAAATTACAATCAGTCTCAAGACACACTCAGCAGACGACGGTCCTACAGCTTGTTCTAAGGTCTAAAAATATTAAGTTCAAAATGTCACAAAAATGTAGAGAATGCTCTAAAGTTGGCCAACATGTGGACAAAACATGACCATGATAAATGCCTGCTGTCCCTGAGAGAGATTTGCAGCGCCGTATGGTGAGGCCAGTTCTACAACCCATGCTCTCAGAGACATGCTCTCAGGAATGCTATGGTGCATTTGTAAAGTTTTGGCTAATGGAAATCAACCCTGAATATTCACTGGAAGGACTGAAGCTGAAGTTCCAATACTTTGGTCTCCTGATGCAAAGAGCTGACTCTTTGGAAAAGACCCTGATGCTGGGAAAGACTGAAGGCAGGAGGAGAAGGGGATGACAGAGGACGAGATGATTGGATGGCATCACTGATTCAATGGACATGAGTTTGAGCAAACTCTGGGAAATGGTGGAGGACAGGGAAGCCAGAAGTGCTGCAGTCTGTGGGGTCGCAGCGTGTCAGATAGGATTTAGCAACTGAACAGCAGCAGAACGACAAGGCAGAAGAACAATCTGGGAGTGGGGGTTGGAGCAGGACACCTCACCAAGGTTTCTTGGCAGGTTCAGGATTTCTGCTGGTAGGACAGCTCTGACTCCTAATCAGGCTTCTGTGGTAATGCCCTTCCAGTCGCTTTCCCACTTTAAGGCAACATGGATGGCGAGACCCAGGCCAGAAGCTTGTAAAGGAAGAACTGATCTGCTCCCCCAAAGGTGGTGGAGAAGCTTCCAGTGCATGAGATCTGCCAAGATGCCTGGACACACCAGGGGAGGTGCTCTCACCCAGGGTGGCTGCTCCCCAGCAGGGTGTCTGTTCAGCACACCTGGAGACTTGAGAGGGGCCAGTGGCTTCTCCTGTTGACCACTGACAACCATTCTTTCGGCTGCTTGTCTCTATGATGAGCACCCCAACAATCTCTGCGGACTGACTACTTGCCACAGCTCTGGCATCTGACAAGTCCCTAAGGTTTCACAGTGATGTAGCCAAATACATCCACACCCATTCGTTCCTTACAATCCTGTTTGAAACACCACACTTGCCCCACAAGAGTGCACACAGAAATACCAGTTAGCCATGATGTGCGGCAAACTCAATCACTATCATCTCATTTCAGTGACTGTTCTCAAGGACCCTGATTGGGATAACACAGTGCCTGCCCTCCTCAAGCATCCTCAGTTCTGGATTCAAACAGTGTTCCAGTCCTCCATTCAGCAAACAAATGACATGAAAAATCAGAGACCTCACTTGGGGTTGTTACCATTGGTAGAACTTTTCTGCTTTCTGTTCAACAATTACAGGACACTCAGTAAAAAGTAATTTGAACTCAAACAGGTTACTCCTTCTGAAGTGAAACAAGCAACATGCTGGAGAACACTGTAGGATTCTTCATCCTGGCTAGGCTCATCAATGCTATTGTCTTAATTCAACAGGTGCCTCCTCTGGGTTAAAAGCTGGAGCTTCTTCCCTAGTAAAGACGTAACAGCTAGGCTTTGTTTGCAATCAAGGAGCTTGTCTTTCAAATAAGTAAAGGATTCCTTCTGCTGGAATATTTTTCCAGAAAAGCGAGGTCAGGCGGTACTCCAGAGCTCCTGTCCATTGCCAGTGTCTTTATTTGGGAGGATGCCTCTTTAATCACTTTAAACATTGTCAAGGGCTTTCCCCATACTCCGCAGACAGCCTCCACCCCCTCCCCCCCCTCAAGAATGACTTGAAAGGAAAAAAATTACTCCAGATTTCTCTTGCTCTCGGTGACATCACCGTAACCTTGAACCCCAGGATGGCGAGACCCAGGCCAGAAGCTTGTAAAGGAAGAACTGATCTGCTCCCCCAAAGGTGGTGGAGAAGCTTCCAGTGCATGAGATCTGCCAAGATGCCTGGACACACCAGGGGAGGTGCTCTCACCCAGGGTGGCTGCTCCCCAGCAGGGTGTCTGTTCAGCACACCTGGAGACTTGAGAGGGGCCAGTGGCTTCTCCTGTTGACCACTGACAACCATTCTTTCGGCTGCTTGTCTCTATGATGAGCACCCCAACAATCTCTGCGGACTGACTACTTGCCACAGCTCTGGCATCTGACAAGTCCCTAAGGTTTCACAGTGATGTAGCCAAATACATCCACACCCATTCGTTCCTTACAATCCTGTTTGAAACACCACACTTGCCCCACAAGAGTGCACACAGAAATACCAGTTAGCCATGATGTGCGGCAAACTCAATCACTATCATCTCATTTCAGTGACTGTTCTCAAGGACCCTGATTGGGATAACACAGTGCCTGCCCTCCTCAAGCATCCTCAGTTCTGGATTCAAACAGTGTTCCAGTCCTCCATTCAGCAAACAAATGACATGAAAAATCAGAGACCTCACTTGGGGTTGTTACCATTGGTAGAACTTTTCTGCTTTCTGTTCAACAATTACAGGACACTCAGTAAAAAGTAATTTGAACTCAAACAGGTTACTCCTTCTGAAGTGAAACAAGCAACATGCTGGAGAACACTGTAGGATTCTTCATCCTGGCTAGGCTCATCAATGCTATTGTCTTAATTCAACAGGTGCCTCCTCTGGGTTAAAAGCTGGAGCTTCTTCCCTAGTAAAGACGTAACAGCTAGGCTTTGTTTGCAATCAAGGAGCTTGTCTTTCAAATAAGTAAAGGATTCCTTCTGCTGGAATATTTTTCCAGAAAAGCGAGGTCAGGCGGTACTCCAGAGCTCCTGTCCATTGCCAGTGTCTTTATTTGGGAGGATGCCTCTTTAATCACTTTAAACATTGTCAAGGGCTTTCCCCATACTCCGCAGACAGCCTCCACCCCCTCCCCCACCTCAAGAATGACTTGAAAGGAAAAAAAATTACTCCAGATTTCTCTTGCTCTCGGTAACATCACCGTAACCTTGAAGATAGGCTCCAGAAGAGTCCCTCCTGGCATGAGACCAAAAGGATTCGCAACCGGAGAGCAAGACGCCACTCTCCCGCCTGCACCGCCGTCGCCCCCTGCATCCCCCGGGTGCCCAGACCTCCCTCGCGCTCACCACCCAAGACATCCCCGCCACGACGCGCACAGCAAAATTCAGACCTTGAGGACTCACGGCGTAGCCCAGCCAAGGGGCTGTGGACCCGAGCCAGCCACACCTGGACGGTCACCCGCCAACGTCACAGTCGGAACGCGGCCCCAGGGCTCCTGGCCGCCCAGTGAGACCGCGCAGACCGGCAGCCAGTCAGCGCTGCACAAGCGTTGCCATGACCACGCCGCCTGTTTGGACCGCGCCTGCCCCAGCCCAGTAGCCA
The DNA here is from genome assembly GCA_022376925.1 of Tragulus kanchil. Taxonomy (NCBI): domain Eukaryota; kingdom Metazoa; phylum Chordata; class Mammalia; order Artiodactyla; family Tragulidae; genus Tragulus; species Tragulus kanchil. Next base: position 41,200,335 of record JAIOJX010000002.1, read on the forward strand.
ATCGGAGGTCGCCCAGCCGTTGCCATGGCCACACTGCCTGTTAGGACCGCGCACGCGCACAGGGAAGACCCGCCGGCAGTCCCAGACCCAAGGCTCGCGAGGGTCCCGGCAGCAGGCTCTGGACACGGCCGCTGCCCAGTTCCCTGAGCTCCCAGCATGAACCGCAAGAAGCTGCAGAAACTGACGGACTCCTTAACTAAAAATTGCAAGCATTGTAAGTAAGAATCAAGTGCTGGGCGGGCAGAGGTTCCTGGGCCAGGTCCTGTCCTGTTCTGTCCAGTCTAGAGTTCCTTCTTCAGAGCCCCTCCACGCCCGACCCTAAAGGGAGGTCTGGAAGGAACTCTTTCCCCCCCAAATTCTAGAGTTTTTTCCTAACAGGTGCCTGGGTTAAAAGCTGGAGCTTCTTCCTAGTAAAGACGTAACAGCTGCCCAAAGGGCTTGTCTTTCAAATAAGTAAAGGATTCCTTCTGCTGGAATATTTTTCCAGAAAAGCGAGGTCAGGCGGTACTCCAGAGCTCCTGTCCATTGCCAGTGTCTTTATTTGGGAGGATGCCTCTTTAATCACTTTAAACATTGTCAAGGGCTTTCCCCATACTCCGCAGACAGCCTCCACCCCCTCCCCCACCTCAAGAATGACTTGAAAGGAAAAAAAATTACTCCAGATTTCTCTTGCTCTCGGTAACATCACCGTAACCTTGAAGATAGGCTCCAGAAGAGTCCCTCCTGGCATGAGACCAAAAGGATTCGCAACCGGAGAGCAAGACGCCACTCTCCCGCCTGCACCGCCGTCGCCCCCTGCATCCCCCGGGTGCCCAGACCTCCCTCGCGCTCACCACCCAAGACATCCCCGCCACGACGCGCACAGCAAAATTCAGACCTTGAGGACTCACGGCGTAGCCCAGCCAAGGGGCTGTGGACCCGAGCCAGCCACACCTGGACGGTCACCCGCCAACGTCACAGTCGGAACGCGGCCCCAGGGCTCCTGGCCGCCCAGTGAGACCGCGCAGACCGGCAGCCAGTCAGCGCTGCACAAGCGTTGCCATGACCACGCCGCCTGTTTGGACCGCGCCTGCCCCAGCCCAGTAGCCAATCGGAGGTCGCCCAGCCGTTGCCATGGCCACACTGCCTGTTAGGACCGCGCACGCGCACAGGGAAGACCCGCCGGCAGTCCCAGACCCAAGGCTCGCGAGGGTCCCGGCAGCAGGCTCTGGACACGGCCGCTGCCCAGTTCCCTGAGCTCCCAGCATGAACCGCAAGAAGCTGCAGAAACTGACGGACTCCTTAACTAAAAATTGCAAGCATTGTAAGTAAGAATCAAGTGCTGGGCGGGCAGAGGTTCCTGGGCCAGGTCCTGTCCTGTTCTGTCCAGTCTAGAGTTCCTTCTTCAGAGCCCCTCCACGCCCGACCCTAAAGGGAGGTCTGGAAGGAACTCTTTGAGGCGGGCACCCACGGCGCCCGTGGTCTTAAGGAGCATTTCCAGGTGGCCAGGCACCTAACTCTATACCCACACATGCACGTACTTACTTCTCAAACTTTCTCTTAATGTAACCCTCACGTTAAGTACCTTGGAAACACAAGTAGCTTTAGCCTACAGACGTAAAGGATAAGGAAATGGCAACGCACTCCAGTATTCTTGCCTGGAAAGTTCCGTGGAAAGAGAAGCCTGGCGAGCTACAGTCTATGGAGGCTCAAATATATATATATGGCTTCCCTGATGGCTGAGTGGTGAGGAGTCTGCCTGCAATGTAGGAGAGCTGGGTTCCATCCCTGGATTGGGAAGATCCCCTGGAAGAGAGCATGGCATCCCACTCCAGTATTCTTGCCTGGAGAATTCTATGGACAGAGCAGCCTGGCAGGCTGCAGTCCATGGAGTCACACCGAGTCAGACACAACTGAAATGACTACGCAGCAGCACAGTAAAAACTACCACACTCAAGAAAATTAGCACAACCAGCAACTCTTCTTAGAGCAAATCAGCTGGCCCAGTCCAGGTTCTGGCAATTACCAAGAGACCCCTAAGGGAAAGTGCTTATCAGCGGTTGAACATCTTTAGGAAAAGTGAGTTGAAGTGGCACAGGAAACTGTATCTCAGAGCAAGGGAGTGTGCCTGGAAACCAAACAGATCAACAAAGCTAAACACACAGGAGAGAGTCTGTTCCCATCTCCAGACAGTAAAGAACGCGCCTGCAATGCAGGGGACCTGGGTTCAATCCCTGGGTTGGGAAGATCCCCTGGAGAAAGGAGCAACTACCCTCTCCAGTATTCTTGCCTAGAGAATTCCATGGCTTGTTCATGGGTCACAAAGAGTGAGACATGACTAAGCAACATTCACAAAGGAGACTTGGCAAGTGGCAAGATAAACACCTATTGAAGATGTTAACATCTGCCTACTCCATCTCACACAGATTCTGAAAAGTGGTGCTAGAATTTCATAAGTAACTTTACAGTTATATTGAGACTCAAAAACAAAACTGTCCTTGAGGAAGGAAGCTATGGATGTGGTTTAGATGAGGAAAAAAGAAAAATAATAAAATAAAAACAATACATGAGGAAAACACTGTCTGATGAGCAAGCTTTTTTAAAAAAAGTAAGGGAGGTCTGGAAGGAATCGGCAACGCGCCCGTGTCAGGACTTTATCCACATACTATACCCACATGCACTACTTACTTCTCAAACTTTCTCTTAATGTAACCCTCACGTTAAGTACCTTGGAAACACAAGAGCTTTAGCCTACAGACGTAAAGGATAAGGAAATGGCAACGCACTCCAGTATTCTTGCCTGGAAAGTTCCGTGGAAAGAGAAGCCTGGCGAGCTACAGTCTATGGAGGCTCAAATATATATATATGGCTTCCCTGATGGCTGAGTGGTGAGGAGTCTGCCTGCAATGTAGGAGAGCTGGGTTCCATCCCTGGATTGGGAAGATCCCCTGGAAGAGAGCATGGCATCCCACTCCAGTATTCTTGCCTGGAGAATTCTATGGACAGAGCAGCCTGGCAGGCTGCAGTCCATGGAGTCACACCGAGTCAGACACAACTGAAATGACTACGCAGCAGCACAGTAAAAACTACCACACTCAAGAAAATTAGCACAACCAGCAACTCTTCTTAGAGCAAATCAGCTGGCCCAGTCCAGGTTCTGGCAATTACCAAGAGACCCCTAAGGGAAAGTGCTTATCAGCGGTTGAACATCTTTAGGAAAAGTGAGTTGAAGTGGCACAGGAAACTGTATCTCAGAGCAAGGGAGTGTGCCTGGAAACCAAACAGATCAACAAAGCTAAACACACAGGAGAGAGTCTGTTCCCATCTCCAGACAGTAAAGAACGCGCCTGCAATGCAGGGGACCTGGGTTCAATCCCTGGGTTGGGAAGATCCCCTGGAGAAAGGAGCAACTACCCTCTCCAGTATTCTTGCCTAGAGAATTCCATGGCTTGTTCATGGGTCACAAAGAGTGAGACATGACTAAGCAACATTCACAAAGGAGACTTGGCAAGTGGCAAGATAAACACCTATTGAAGATGTTAACATCTGCCTACTCCCATCTCACACAGATTCTGAAAAGTGGTGCTAGAATTTCATAAGTAACTTTACAGTTATATTGAGACTCAAAAACAAAACTGTCCTTGAGGAAGGAAGCTATGGATGTGGTTTAGATGAGGAAGATATAAAGAAAAAAAATAATAAAAATAAAAACAATACATGAGGAAAACACTGTCTGATGAGCAAGCTTATAAGTTATGTGCTTATTACAAAACAACTGGTCTCTTAAAAAAATAGAAACCATAATCCCAAGATGACTCCCATTATGCAAAGAAAGAAGAACAAACTTGTTTTGATGTAGTTCTAGAGATTATGGGATCTAGTGCCTTCTAATCAGAGTTAGTATCTTATGTAGTGAGTAATAGGAAATTCTGTCAGGATGGTGCTGGAAATAAAAGTTATGGTGTGTATAAGCATCTTAAACCCTAAAATAAAAGTTGCCCTATAGTTTAAAGTATTATCATGGTTATTATAATCTGACAAGAATTTTGTTCTGTTGCTTTTCTTAAAATACTTTCATTTTCTGGGAAAAGACCAGATTTTCTTACTAGTAAAAATTTTGAATAAACAATGTAATAACTGCTATTATAACAGGAAACACTGAATTGTATTTAGTTTCTTTTCCAGTGTGTTTGCAAGGTATTGCAGTCATTCAGTGAACATGTCTTGTAAGATAAGTGAAAACAAGACAAGGAAAACAATCAACAGTTTTGATTTTTGCCCTTACATACAATTGTTAAAGTTAAGAATCTTGATGGGGCTTCCCTGGTGGTCCAGTGGGTAAGGACACCGCCTTGCAGTGCAAGGGGCGCCAGTTCGATCCCCGGCCTGGGAAGATCCTACGTGCCGTGGAGCGGCTGGACCGTGTGTCCAATTCGATCCGAGCTCTGGGGCGCATGCGCCCAGAGCCGGTGCTCTACGACCACAGAGGCCACTGTGATGGAGGCCCACACAGGCCAAAGAACAAAGATGGATGAAAACATAAATGAAAGACCAATAGAAGTGGCCGCCAGCAAGCCCCCAACCCTTGGGAAGACCCTCACCCCCAGATTCTGTAAGAATTCCATGACTGGTGGGCTAGAACTTTGGCAAGTGGCAAGATAAACACCTATTGAAGATGTTAACATCTGCCTACTCCATCTCACACAGATTCTGAAAAGTGGTGCTAGAATTTCATAAGTAACTTTACAGTTATATTGAGACTCAAAAACAAAACTGTCCTTGAGGAAGGAAGCTATGGATGTGGTTTAGATGAGGAAGATATAAAGAAAAAAAATAATAAAAATAAAAACAATACATGAGGAAAACACTGTCTGATGAGCAAGCTTATAAGTTATGTGCTTATTACAAAACAACTGGTCTCTTAAAAAAATAGAAACCATAATCCCAAGATGACTCCCATTATGCAAAGAAAGAAGAACAAACTTGTTTTGATGTAGTTCTAGAGATTATGGGATCTAGTGCCTTCTAATCAGAGTTAGTATCTTATGTAGTGAGTAATAGGAAATTCTGTCAGGATGGTGCTGGAAATAAAAGTTATGGTGTGTATAAGCATCTTAAACCCTAAAATAAAAGTTGCCCTATAGTTTAAAGTATTATCATGGTTATTATAATCTGACAAGAATTTTGTTCTGTTGCTTTTCTTAAAATACTTTCATTTTCTGGGAAAAGACCAGATTTTCTTACTAGTAAAAATTTTGAATAAACAATGTAATAACTGCTATTATAACAGGAAACACTGAATTGTATTTAGTTTCTTTTCCAGTGTGTTTGCAAGGTATTGCAGTCATTCAGTGAACATGTCTTGTAAGATAAGTGAAAACAAGACAAGGAAAACAATCAACAGTTTTGATTTTTGCCCTTACATACAATTGTTAAAGTTAAGAATCTTGATGGGGCTTCCCTGGTGGTCCAGTGGGTAAGGACACCGCCTTGCAGTGCAAGGGGCGCCAGTTCGATCCCCGGCCTGGGAAGATCCTACGTGCCGTGGAGCGGCTGGACCGGTGTGTCCAATTACCGATCCGGAGCTCTGGGGCGCATGCGCCCAGAGCCGGTGCTCTACGACCACAGAGGCCACTGTGATGGAGGCCCACACAGGCCAAAGAACAAAGATGGATGAAAACATAAATGAAAGACCAATAGACGTGGCCCGCCAGCCCCCCTCCCTCTCCAACCCGCCCCACCTCCAAAAAAAAATCTTGATGGTTAAATTTCTACGGAAGCAGTGACTACTCGTGGGCATTGTCGTAATTTTGATTCTTTACCCAGAGGAAATTTCTTCTTCTTTTTATTTTTTTGTCTTCATTCAATTGTTTACAATATTGCTTCTGTTTTTGTTGGTTTTATGTTTGGTGAGGTATATGGGATCTTAACTCCCTGACCAGGGATCCAACCTGTTCCCTTTTCATTGGAAGGCAGTGGCTTCACCACTGGACCACCAGGGACGTCTCAGGACCTTTCTTCTAAAGATTACTCAACCACAATTTTATCTTTTCTTGAAATGAAATCTTCCCCATCTTCCACCTGTACCTTGTATTTAAACTGCTGTTCGTGTTCTTAACGCCAGACACTAATCCTTCCACCTACACTCCGCGGACCATGATCAGGACGGGATCCGCTCTGTCCCACGTGATCTGTGCAGGCAGCACCAGCCTTTCCACGGCCGCACCGGCAGGCACGCACGCGTGTGCTCACCCTTCCCACCAAGGTGTCCTTCCTCCAGCTGCCACACAGCTGCCGGTTCACTGCCACATCACCCACAACCCACCCTTCCTGGGTGCTAGACTATGCTTAAATCCTTCTTTTTAGGAAAATAGGTTGATTCTGAATTCCAAAATCTGGCTCCTGGCTTCACGAAGGCCCATGTGAGAGGCAAGTTGGTGCCTAATTTGGGGAAGGTTGGTATCTATTTCCAGGAGAAAGTTAAACTATAAATCTCTGAAACATGAATCCCTTTAATCAGAGCATGGGGGAGGACTTCCCTGGAGGTCCAGGGTTAAGAATCTACCTCCCAGTGCAGGAGACTCAGGTTTGATCCCTGGTCCGGCAGGATCCCACATGCTGTGGAGCAACTGAGCTCGTGAGCCACAACTGGTGAGCCTGTGCTCTAGAGCCCGGGAGCTGCAAATACAGAAGCCCCCGTGCCCTGGAGCCTGTGCTGTCCAAGAAGAGGAGGCACTGCCATGAGAAGCCCGTGCATCCCAGCTGGACTGCTGCCTCTGCTCGCCACCGCTAGGGAAAGCCCGCACGCGGCAACAAAGACCCAGCACGGCCAACGAGTTAAATTAATTAACTAGACTGCTTTTTAAAAACACCAGGGAAAGTTAACTGGTCTTTGCATCACCATGCTCAGCTGCCTTGTTCAGGTTTTAATCAGACCCCACTGTCACCTGTCAGGTGACCTGGCTGATCCTATCTTTTTCTCCTCCGTGTGGCAGGCTTAGTCTGTCTGGAAGGGAGACTGCCACAGACGGGTTTATTATGTGTCATGTTTTCATCGCAGCAGGGGCTCCTGGGTGGGGGATCCTCTGTTACCTCAGTGGTGGGGAGGGGAGGTCAAGCATCTCAAAGCAGGGTTGTCTCCTGTCAAACCTGCCTGTGGACGGCTCCAGTGTTGTTTGTTTGCAGACTTATCCTTGCAGAACTGAAGCTGGACTTTAAAGGTTAAAATGCCTTTTGTGTTGTCTTAATTTTATTCTTTCCCAGTTAGCAAATTTGAAGTGAAATGCCTTATCAATCTCTTCTATAACCTGGTGGGCGAGGTGACAGAGCGGCAGGGCGTGGTCATCGGAACCCCCCAAGAAAAACGGAGCAAGCTGCCACACAGCTGCCGGTTCACTGCCACATCACCCACAACCCACCCTTCCTGGGTGCTAGACTATGCTTAAATCCTTCTTTTTAGGAAAATAGGTTGATTCTGAATTCCAAAATCTGGCTCCTGGCTTCACGAAGGCCCATGTGAGAGGCAAGTTGGTGCCTAATTTGGGGAAGGTTGGTATCTATTTCCAGGAGAAAGTTAAACTATAAATCTCTGAAACATGAATCCCTTTAATCAGAGCATGGGGGAGGACTTCCCTGGAGGTCCAGGGTTAAGAATCTACCTCCCAGTGCAGGAGACTCAGGTTTGATCCCTGGTCCGGCAGGATCCCACATGCTGTGGAGCAACTGAGCTCGTGAGCCACAACTGGTGAGCCTGTGCTCTAGAGCCCGGGAGCTGCAAATACAGAAGCCCCCGTGCCCTGGAGCCTGTGCTGTCCAAGAAGAGGAGGCACTGCCATGAGAAGCCCGTGCATCCCAGCTGGACTGCTGCCTCTGCTCGCCACCGCTAGGGAAAGCCCGCACGCGGCAACAAAGACCCAGCACGGCCAACGAGTTAAATTAATTAACTAGACTGCTTTTTAAAAACACCAGGGAAAGTTAACTGGTCTTTGCATCACCATGCTCAGCTGCCTTGTTCAGGTTTTAATCAGACCCCACTGTCACCTGTCAGGTGACCTGGCTGATCCTATCTTTTTCTCCTCCGTGTGGCAGGCTTAGTCTGTCTGGAAGGGAGACTGCCACAGACGGGTTTATTATGTGTCATGTTTTCATCGCAGCAGGGGCTCCTGGGTGGGGGATCCTCTGTTACCTCAGTGGTGGGGAGGGGAGGTCAAGCATCTCAAAGCAGGGTTGTCTCCTGTCAAACCTGCCTGTGGACGGCTCCAGTGTTGTTTGTTTGCAGACTTATCCTTGCAGAACTGAAGCTGGACTTTAAAGGTTAAAATGCCTTTTGTGTTGTCTTAATTTTATTCTTTCCCAGTTAGCAAATTTGAAGTGAAATGCCTTATCAATCTCTTCTATAACCTGGTGGGCGAGGTGACAGAGCGGCAGGGCGTGGTCATCGGACTAGACCGCAACGCCTTTCGGAACATCCTGCACACAACGTTTGGAATGACGGACGACATGATCATGGACAGAGGTGAGTGGACACCCGCGTCCTGAAGGGCTGGAGCCTGCCGCACCTGAGAAAACAGCTGGGTGTTCAAGCGAACTCTGGGAGGGAAGCTTCGTGTTCCATGATCCCAGATCTGCTTGACCATAAACAATTAATTTTCATATTTGTAGGGAAGAAGCTAGCTACCACTCTCTTTGTGGATTTAAGAAGAGGACAAAGTCAGCCTGAACAACTAGGTTTCCTTTACTTTACATCAGAAAACCCAAAATATTTCTATTTCTATTACCTAGTAAATAGAATAATAAAAAATAGTTTTAAAAAGACATTATAAGGTCGTTTAAAAGGACATTAAAAGGTCATTAAAATGACCTTATAATATTGAGAGTAGTTCAGTAAAAATTAAGATATAACCTATCATGTAATAGCTTTACTCTTCTTGGTAACAAAAATATAAAATTATATGTCTTATATTAATATATCAACATAATTTCATATGCCAACTTGTTTATATATTAACTGTTGGTTTGAGAATTTAGACCTTCAGAGTTTACCTGTTCCCACAAAGTATGAAGGGAGAATGTAAAGCTTAGGTAAATGAGTGCTCCTGTGTTACGACCCCCTTGTTTCCTCTCTTGTGAAGTGAGGACGTGGGACCCCCGGTCCTGCACTTGGCCGAAGTGCTGAGATGAGTGGAGGAGTGCGGGCCCTTCCCTGAGGACACCCGGGGCACGGGGCATGGTGGAGTGCGGGCCCCTCGCTGGGGACACCCGGGGCACGGGGCACGGTGGAGTGCAGGCCCCTCGCTGGGGACACGCGGAGCACGGAGCATGGTGGACTCTCTCTCTCGTTTTCTCATGGTGGACTCTCTCTCTCTAGTTTTCCGAGGCTTTGATAAGGACAACGATGGCTGCATAAGTGTCACAGAGTGGGTTTATGGATTGTCTGTGTTTCTTCGAGGAACTTTGGAAGAAAAAATGAAATGTAAGTTCTCACGTCTTGCTACTCCTTGTCCTTTATGATAGCAGGTGCAAAGCCTGTGAATCAGTGCCCCCCGGCCCTGACCGTGAGGCGGGTCTGTGTGTTGTTTGCTTGGTTTGAGCTCCCAGTGGCCTTGCGTAAGGAGCAAATGCAAGTCGATACTAAGGGTGGGAAAAAATAATAAAGACAAATTGGGAGATGCTAAGGAGGAGTCATGCCAAGTGAGACCATTCAGGTGTGTAGCACACATGCTAGCCCTGTGTGTGTGTTGAGGTATGAAAGCATTGGACATTTTCCTGTTTTGTTCCTTGAATTGTAATTATAAAAGTGGACAACTCTGATTCAAGTTTCCGATTCTTAGTGAATTCCTAATTCCCCCTGATGAACTGTTTAGGAGGCACATTTCAATCTATTTTCTAAGGTTTTCAGGATGAAACTGTCAACCTGTTTCTTGGCCTGCTCTTTGTAGCTAAATAAGTGTGAGGAGATGCCCTAGGACTTTTGAGTAGAACCAGTAAGTGGACACTAGGCGTCTGTTATGGGAATCGATAGAAAGTGAGGGTATTAAGTGTCTTTTATGGGAATTGATGGCCCTGAGCCCTGGGCTTGATGAGAGTATCCCCCTGCAGCCCCCGGCCTTGAAAACCATCAGAGCAAATGCTGCCGTGCTAATGGCAACACATGCGCATTCGGTATTTTTTTAAGATTGCTTTGAAGTGTTTATTAATGAGAATTTAGACCTTCAGAGTTTACCTGTTCCCACAAAGTATGAAGGGAGAATGTAAAGCTTAGGTAAATGAGTGCTCCTGTGTTACGACCCCCTTGTTTCCTCTCTTGTGAAGTGAGGACGTGGGACCCCCGGTCCTGCACTTGGCCGAAGTGCTGAGATGAGTGGAGGAGTGCGGGCCCTTCCCTGAGGACACCCGGGGCACGGGGCATGGTGGAGTGCGGGCCCCTCGCTGGGGACACCCGGGGCACGGGGCACGGTGGAGTGCAGGCCCCTCGCTGGGGACACGCGGAGCACGGAGCATGGTGGACTCTCTCTCTCGTTTTCTCATGGTGGACTCTCTCTCTCTAGTTTTCCGAGGCTTTGATAAGGACAACGATGGCTGCATAAGTGTCACAGAGTGGGTTTATGGATTGTCTGTGTTTCTTCGAGGAACTTTGGAAGAAAAAATGAAATGTAAGTTCTCACGTCTTGCTACTCCTTGTCCTTTATGATAGCAGGTGCAAAGCCTGTGAATCAGTGCCCCCCGGCCCTGACCGTGAGGCGGGTCTGTGTGTTGTTTGCTTGGTTTGAGCTCCCAGTGGCCTTGCGTAAGGAGCAAATGCAAGTCGATACTAAGGGTGGGAAAAAATAATAAAGACAAATTGGGAGATGCTAAGGAGGAGTCATGCCAAGTGAGACCATTCAGGTGTGTAGCACACATGCTAGCCCTGTGTGTGTGTTGAGGTATGAAAGCATTGGACATTTTCCTGTTTTGTTCCTTGAATTGTAATTATAAAAGTGGACAACTCTGATTCAAGTTTCCGATTCTTAGTGAATTCCTAATTCCCCCTGATGAACTGTTTAGGAGGCACATTTCAATCTATTTTCTAAGGTTTTCAGGATGAAACTGTCAACCTGTTTCTTGGCCTGCTCTTTGTAGCTAAATAAGTGTGAGGAGATGCCCTAGGACTTTTGAGTAGAACCAGTAAGTGGACACTAGGCGTCTGTTATGGGAATCGATAGAAAGTGAGGGTATTAAGTGTCTTTTATGGGAATTGATGGCCCTGAGCCCTGGGCTTGATGAGAGTATCCCCCTGCAGCCCCCGGCCTTGAAAACCATCAGAGCAAATGCTGCCGTGCTAATGGCAACACATGCGCATTCGGTATTTTTTTAAGATTGCTTTGAAGTGTTTGATTTGAATGGGGATGGCTTCATCTCAAAGGAGGAGATGTTCCACATGCTGAAGAACAGCCTCCTGAAGCAGCCGTCTGAGGAGGACCCCGATGAAGGTATCAAGGACTTGGTGGAGATCACACTGAAGAAAATGGTGAGACGGGCCGTTCAGAGTTTTCTATTGACATTCATAGGCCAGCGATGAGGTAGAAATCAGAATTCAAGTTATAGCAACTATTGGTTTCTTGGGCTTCCCTAGTGGCTCAGTGGTGGAGAATCCACAGAGGAGACACAGGTTTGATCCCTGGGTTGGGACCCACTCCAGTATTCTTGCCTGGGAAATTCCATGGATAGAAGAGCCTGGCGGGCTGCAATCCACGGACTTGCAGAGTCAGACACAACTGAGTGACTAATCAAAAGTAATTTCCTGCCTGGTGAAAGGAAGCACCGGCTTGTACGCTTTCATCGCGGTAATAAAGGTTCTTTTCCATTTCAGCACTTGGTCTGTAACTTTTCTAACATTTTTTTAACGTGGACCATGAGAGGGAGTGTGTTTGTGGTCTGTGTTTTCTGTGTTAACTCCCACATGGCGGTTGCCCTAGGACTGTGACCACGATGGGAAGCTGTCCTTCTCGGACTACGAACAGGCCGTGAGGGAGGAGACCCTTCTGCTGGAGGCGTTTGGACCGTGTCTCCCTGACCCAAAGGTGATGGTGTGGGTTCCCAGAACAGAAGCCAAAATGTCCCGTAGGAGCCACAGCCCATCCCAGGTCCCTGACCTCACTCTTCTCACTGCCTGGCTCATTGGACGTTAGGCAGACACACAGAACAGTTGTGTTTGTTCTTTGGAAATCCTTACCAATTTGAGTACTTTCATTTTACAGAGCCAGAAAGAATTTGAAGCCCAAGTATTCAAAGATCCAAATGAATTCAATGAGGTGTGAATTACTAAATGTCTTGTCGTCTCAAGTGAGTAAAACAGGAGGCTCGGCCGTATTGTGTATTTTCCATGCTTAGGCGGGGAAGGTGAGGGTGAACTTGGTGAATTATGTGTTGGGGGGTGGTTTCAGATAGACACAGACAAGGATTTCCGTAGCAACTGTGGTTGGGTTTGGCCCAACAGGTTAACACTGCAAAGATGGGTTACTACCTCATCTGTCTGTTGACGCACAACTGTCATAAAATACTTCCATGAATGGAGCGAATACAGGAGTGTGTAATTGTGAGTTGTTTTCTTCCTGTCAGAATGATGCTGGGCGCACATTTAAACATCACTGGATTCGCTTGGGAGCAGTCAGTACCCAAGGGTGACGTTCAGAGACACGGGCTGTGTTTATACCATCTGTGTCACTGGTGAGGCATCGGAGGGCTCAGCCCGCTGCCCAGAGGGGCCCTGAGGAGGTGCCGGGGATGCCCAGCAGCACAATGCAGAACCCCCGTGGGTGGGCGAGCAGGAGGTGCCCTCCAGTGGGTCTGGCGGTGAGGCCTGGGTGTGGCCCTCAGCTTCTCTCCAGAGGCAGCCCAGATGCCTCCCCGTTTGGGTCAGATGGGAAACCCCCACTCTGTCCTGACCTCCTGGGTCTCCCCATGGATCCCCTCTAAGTCCCCCCACCTAGGACACCCCTTGTACAACCCCTCATCTAGGGTCAGATCACTTGTGCTCACTGGCCAGGAACCCCCAAGTCGGCCCTGCCTTCCCTCTGCCGCTGACTGTCCAGTGGGTGCCAGGGGCGTCAGATGCAGCTTAGGAAAGGTGGGCCTCATTCTGCTTCTGAGCCACGTCTGCCTCCCATGAACGCCAGGGCAGCTACGGGGCGTCCCATGGGAACCCCTGTGTCCACGTGCAGACACTTGGAGGCCACACGGCATGTCCAATTCCTCTTGTCACTGCATATGCTTTATTGCATTTTAGCAGAAGATACAGTGTTTAAAAGGGAATGTTGTAAATAAATAGAATATGCAATTTCATGAAATAAAAAGGATTACAGTCCAAGCATTTTCTTAAAGTCTTTTTTTTTTTCAATTTGTTTCAACTGTTTATTAACTGATCAGATTACAAAAATAATCATGGTAGATACCTTAGTTCATCCTTCTAATAAGCCTGTTGATCTGGTCTTCCCTGTCGCCAGCATCTCCACCTTCTACAAAATGGGTGGTCTTTTTCTTCATTCCACCTCCTGGAGAGGACAATTTGAAGGGCCACAGGAAGTTATTTGCTTCTTTGAAACGTTTTCCAACAGTATAGATCTCATGAATCAGATCCTCCATGCAGATGATTCCGTATTTCCCAAGAGATCGAGCAATCAATGCGTTGTCTGTCAGGGCAATTCGCTTTTTGTTGATTTTGCCATAACCACGCTTGTAGATCAATTCATTTACAGACTTCAGATTTGGGTACCCCCATGCAATGTATGGCTCCACAATTCTCAGCATGTTAATCGAAGCCTTGTTGAGCTTCACAAAGGTGCCATTGAAGATCTGACAGAGGCGAAGAAGCTGCAACACCTTTCGAACCTTTGGGCTCACACCATTGATACCTCTGATTCTGATGACAAACGCCAGTTTGGGTTCTGTGGGGACGTAGAAGTTGCCGGCTTTGCGTGCCATTCTAGCCATTCGAATTTCCGTCCTGTACATCTGCCTGTATTCCTTGTGGTATTGCTTGGCTTTCTCATAGATAAGCTTCCTCCTTGCCTTTCGAAGCATCTTTTGGGCAAACTTCTTTCTCAGGCGCTTAATCTTAAGCTCTGCGAAATTCTTTCGCTTTTTCTTAAGGGTTTCTGGCACAGCAGGAACCTTCTTTTTCTTCTCTTCTGCACCCTCCATGGTTCCAGCCGGGAAAGAGCTCTTAAAGTTTTAATTTCTTATACAGATGGACTTTGATACAATCTTTCTGTCTTGAGTAGGTATGAAAATGCAAAAAATATGCTTTTGATTTTTATTGTAGTTTTCTGATTATAAGTAATAGAGGATGACTGGAAAATATTTCAGAAGTTTAGGAAATTTTAAAATGAAACTACACTATTAATATTCTAGCATAGATTCTCTCAGGCTTCCTTAAGGCACCTGTGAGCACACCTGTATTAATGCACAGAGCACACCATAGTTTCTAGATGACATTGAGCCTGCTCTTTTAAACTGTTCTTTTATGATCCCCTGTCTCATGGGCATTCCCCCAGGTCAGGAAATCCTTGTCCAGAGCCATCCTGGGAGGTTCTTTCCCTGCCTTTCACATTTGGATATCCCCAAATTTTTGCTGTTCAAAACAATTCCCCAAATGAACTGTCCTTGTAGATGGCTCTTCTCACAAGCATCATAGCTTATGCACCCAGGGTGGCTACCAGGCCTGTGTCATCACTTATTTACTTGGGGTGACTTCCAGGCCTGCCTCATGTTGAGGTTTCCAGCACGCCGGGAAAGCCAGCGGGGATGGCGCATGAGGACCAACCCTGCCCTGTGCCATCCCGTCTCTTCACTTCTATGCCAGCATGTGGACCGTAATTGACTGATTTTAATTTATCATGTAAAGCACTAATTTTATACCTCGGTCCTCTAAACTTTTTCCTATAGGTTGACTTCCATGTGAATAACCCTGTTTTATTGCTTGACTTTATTTAAAACTAAAGAGCCTTTAAAACAATTCTAAACAGTCATGGTGGACTTGAGGACACAGCTCCCAGGGGAAGCTGCTGGAGACCCCACAGCAAGGACGTGCCATGTCCTGCTCCTCGTTGTCATCCGCCCTTCCTTTCCTCCTGTGACTTCCTATAGACGTGTAGATTCTCTAATGTCACTACTATGGCAGCTCGTAAGGACTTGAGCCCCAGGGAATCATCTGACTTCGCGACAGGTCCTCTGAGCACTGAGTCCCTCTGAGGACCAACCTTTCCTCCTGTTCCACGTGGGCCTCCCTGCCCCTTCCTCCCAGGCTCAGTGGGGCTCAGTGCTGTATCTGCCCGGGGCGGCCAATTCAGGGCTGTGGGCTGCAGTTTTAACCTGGGCCGTTGCTCCCACTGGCTCCTGGAGGCTGGGCCCCCCACACCCACGCCCTGGGAGGCCCCTCTGGGAGGGCCTCACGGGCCAGAGCAGCACAGAGCAACCCTGTTTGGGAAACAGGTAACTTTTTTTCCAGCTACAGGATTTAAAAGCTACCACTGAAAACTGGTAGTCCTGCATTCTTAACCTGCAAATATCTTTGGGAACAAGATTGCACTTGTGAGAAGCCAAGCCTGCAATTGCCTGCATCATAAAATCATCCAAAACATTCAGGAGTCCCACCTCAGGCTAAGCTGGCGGGGGTGGGAGGCAAGGGGTAACCCAGCCTCAGTCAGTCCCTGCCTGGTCCACGGGGTGGAGAGGGCTCTGCACCCTGTGATGCCCCTGCCGTGCCCCGGATGCTAGAGCTCCTGCCCTCCCCCAGCAAGAATTGGTGTCAAGGACAGTCAAACAGGCTGGGTCTCAGGTGCTGAAGTATTACGGAGGAATCATCAGGTCACAGGGTTTGCATGAAAGCACAGGCGTCCGACAGCCACAGAGCGGATACGGGCTGCGCCCACATCATGTGGGCTCCAACCAGCCATGTTCACACCTTGCCCTGTTCCTGAAAGGACAGTGTGAACTTGACTAAGTGCAGGACAGGCTTCTTGCCTCTTTGAATTTCTAAATATGACCTGGCGCTGATGCTGCTGAGTGTAAATATGAGGGAAGAACACAGCAGCCTCAGGAACCAGGGTCAGTCGTCGGCCAGGAGGCAGGTGCACTCCTTGCCAAGGACCCTGAACACTTTCCTGCCTGGATCTGTGCACGGAGCACCCATGGGTGGAGTCTGCAGACCACACGCCGGGGGCTGGAGCCTCAGTGAGGGCCCACCTGCAGAAAGGCGCAGCAGGGATGCAGGAGGGAACGAAGGACCAGGAGGAGTACAGAGGAGGGGAGGGACGGTGAAGGAGCAAGAAAACGAGTCCTGACTGCGGGCATGAATTTCTTTAGGAAAGCAGGTAAGATGGAGAGCTAAGAGCAGCACTCTGCCCTCATCACGTCAGGTAGGAAATCCTGGCCATGCAGTCTCGCCTCCGCGGGCACAGCAGGATGCGGAGCAGGCCAGGGCCTGCAGCCCAGCGCCAGGTATGCGGCCCGAGGAGGGCGCGCCCACGGCAGGTGCAGCGCGGCCAGCACCCACAGCCCTGGGACAGGAGCCTTGCAGGTGCGGTCGGGGCACGCCCGAGTCTGCAGAGCCACGCGGCGCCTCAGGTGCTGAGCGCCCTCCGCCTGCAGGCCCGGGGCACAGGGGGCGGCGCCCGGGAGCCCACAGATCTGGCGACTTGGGTGATGCCCACGCGGGCAGCTCCGGGAGGGGGTGTGGGTCGAGGGGGCTCCTGGGGAATCCTCTCTGCAGAGGCCTCGCCAGACCCTCAGCCCTGCCTCCGGCCCCCACACACCGGCACCCTGTCTGTCCACCCTGGGCTGGCCCTGGACACACGGCTCCCCGAGCCTCCAGCTGCCGCCCGAGTGCCCTTGGCAGGTCCAGAGAGGATGTGGGTTCACACTCACCATGGGGAGGGGACTCCCAGTTCTTTGCTAAAGAATCCTCAGCCCCCTCCTGGCCTGTTGTCAGACATGTCCGCAAATAAGCAGCTTCTGAGTTCGAATGAAAATAGGAGCCAGGCTTGAAGCCCGGGACTTCAGGCACTTGATGGAGGAGTACCCCCAGGGTGGGTTTGTTAGGCTCTAGGGACAAGACCTGGGGACAAGGCCAGTTATACTATCAGAAACCGTTCGGTGGGGGGGGGTAGCAAATTCTAAGGACAGTGACAGACCTCAGGAACCAGGGTCAGTCGTCGGCCAGGAGGCAGGTGCACTCCTTGCCAAGGACCCTGAACACTTTCCTGCCTGGATCTGTGCACGGAGCACCCATGGGTGGAGTCTGCAGACCACACGCCGGGGGCTGGAGCCTCAGTGAGGGCCCACCTGCAGAAAGGCGCAGCAGGGATGCAGGAGGGAACGAAGGACCAGGAGGAGTACAGAGGAGGGGAGGGACGGTGAAGGAGCAAGAAAACGAGTCCTGACTGCGGGCATGAATTTCTTTAGGAAAGCAGGTAAGATGGAGAGCTAAGAGCAGCACTCTGCCCTCATCACGTCAGGTAGGAAATCCTGGCCATGCAGTCTCGCCTCCGCGGGCACAGCAGGATGCGGAGCAGGCCAGGGCCTGCAGCCCAGCGCCAGGTATGCGGCCCGAGGAGGGCGCGCCCACGGCAGGTGCAGCGCGGCCAGCACCCACAGCCCTGGGACAGGAGCCTTGCAGGTGCGGTCGGGGCACGCCCGAGTCTGCAGAGCCACGCGGCGCCTCAGGTGCTGAGCGCCCTCCGCCTGCAGGCCCGGGGCACAGGGGGCGGCGCCCGGGAGCCCACAGATCTGGCGACTTGGGTGATGCCCACGCGGGCAGCTCCGGGAGGGGGTGTGGGTCGAGGGGGCTCCTGGGGAATCCTCTCTGCAGAGGCCTCGCCAGACCCTCAGCCCTGCCTCCGGCCCCCACACACCGGCACCCTGTCTGTCCACCCTGGGCTGGCCCTGGACACACGGCTCCCCGAGCCTCCAGCTGCCGCCCGAGTGCCCTTGGCAGGTCCAGAGAGGATGTGGGTTCACACTCACCATGGGGAGGGGACTCCCAGTTCTTTGCTAAAGAATCCTCAGCCCCCTCCTGGCCTGTTGTCAGACATGTCCGCAAATAAGCAGCTTCTGAGTTCGAATGAAAATAGGAGCCAGGCTTGAAGCCCGGGACTTCAGGCACTTGATGGAGGAGTACCCCCAGGGTGGGTTTGTTAGGCTCTAGGGACAAGACCTGGGGACAAGGCCAGTTATACTATCAGAAACGTCGTGCTGCTCTAAGGCTGAGGGCTGGACACAGGACCGGGGCCCAGTGGAGTAGCCAGGAAGTGATGTGTGGGCTGAAAAAAGGACAGCAAGAGCAGGACAGCAGGAACAGCCAGACCTTCAAACCGCCCAAAGCGGCACAACTCTGGCTCAGGAGAGCTGCATTCACCCCGTCAGGAGAGGGCTGGGAAAGGGGGAGCGGTGGACAGACAGCAGACCCAGCTCATCACAGGCCCCACGCCCTGGGGGCCACGTGATTAGGGAGGCCCTGCACCCATTTTGAGTTCTCCTGTGCCTCCAGGCCTCCCCCAAGCTGCTGAAGAGCTAGTGGGCAGGTGGCACCCATGGAGGGCAAGGGCTATGGGCTGCATCCCCACTCAGGTGACGGTGGCATGGTGGCCCCACACCCCCTCGCATTTTTGGCACCCACAGCCCTCCAGGCCACTGTTCTGAGCTCACCCTGTTGGGACCTGCTGCTGCCGGGGAGGGACACCGGCAGTCCTGTCCCTTGGGTGCTGCTGGGGTGAGTCGTCAGAGTCAGGATGTTCCGGGACCCCAGGACCCGGATGGTGTGATCTGAGGCTGGACTCCTGGAGCCCACGGAGCCGCGGGAGGCACAGGCCTGGCGTGAGGCCGGCGGTGGGGGCGGGGCAGCAGAGCCCGCCTCTGAGCTGGGGGCTGCGAGTCCCGCCCCGCCCCGCTTCCCAGGGTGGGCCAGCACACTTCTGGTCCCGCCCTGACGGGAGCCCCTCTGCTCACCCAGCCCCCGCGGGCCTGCAGGAGGATGGCTGTGCCTGGCCCCCAGGCCCCGCTGGGCCTTACTCGCACCGTGTGCCCAGGGTGGGCCTCTAGACACCCCCACAGGGAGGGGCAGACGGGGGCACCTGGAGGGCTCCGGGCACTCCAGGACAGATGCTCGGTCCAGGTCAGCCCTGGTCTCAGTCACCCCAAGGGCGAAAATCTGGCATTTTGGCCGTGTTTCAGGGACTCAGACTCGTGGGCTCTTGGAGGGACTGCGAG
Source organism: Tragulus kanchil (assembly GCA_022376925.1). NCBI lineage: Eukaryota > Metazoa > Chordata > Mammalia > Artiodactyla > Tragulidae > Tragulus > Tragulus kanchil. The sequence goes on from JAIOJX010000002.1 coordinate 41,219,556, forward strand.
AGGGAGGCTCCTCTCAACAGGCAGACCCACCCACAGGGCCCTCCAGGGATGAGTGTCCAGCGGCCCCGACAGAGCCAGGGGTGTCATGTCCTTGGACTCGAGGGAAAACCGCACAGCTCACGGTGACATGGTGGCACAGGGACCCGGGGACCACGCCCTCCTACCCAGGCTCCCTCCTGCACACCACTGCGCCCCAGAAGCACTCAGGTGACAGGTGAGGGCCGGGGATACTCTGCTGCACCTGCCACTGACCTCCGACCCCATCACTGCTGTGTGGTCAGAGGGCTTGTCCCTGGTTCCGCTGGGCGCCTGTGGTTGTGTGTGTCTGCGTGTAGGCATGACTGTGCACACGCGCGCACACACATGAGCCTGCACTCATGTCATGGACTGCCTCCCTCTGCCTCTAGCACCCTTGCCATCAGCTCCCTGCTGCGGTGCCCTCCCGATATACTTTGGTGACGCCTGCAGGTGTGAGCACAGGTGTTCCCTCCCAGGAGAGGGTGAGGCCGAGGGGTCCAGCCTTGGGGCTCCGAGCACAGCCTCGAGGCTGCCCCGCAGACTCCACTCTGCTCCCAGGGGTGGAGGCGGCCAAGCCCGAGAGGACCGGGGCTGCGAGCAGAGAGCACTGAAGAGCCAAGCCGGCAGCGAGGTTCAGGAAAGACAGGGTCCCCCCAGCCAGTCCTGGAACAATCTACAGCCCTGAAAGTTGTGGAGAGGTGGGGGCACAGCCCGCTGCCGGCTCCTCAGCAGCCTCTCCTGGTCGCTCTGAGCAAGCCTGTTCCTGCAGCTGCCTCTCAGAGTTTAAACCGTGACTGAAGTGTTCAAGGTCCAGGAGCAAACAGCACTTGATCTTACAGAAAGCTTGGTGCTGGCTCTGACGGAACACATGACTAGCTGCCTCCTCTAAGGACCCTTTCATTCTCAGCAAAGCCAGATTCCCCAATGACCATTCTGCCCTCCTCCATGGTCGCTCCTGGGGTCTGCGCTGTTCCAACCCACAGGCGTCCTCACCAGTGAGCTCCTGAGAAAACAGAAGCAGAGGCGCCAAGGGCGAGGTCATTTGGGTCGAGCCGTGCAAAAGGGAGAGGCGGGGAGCCCCCCTCATCACGTCAGGTAGGAAATCCCGGCCATGCAGTCTCGCCTCCGCGGGCACAGCAGGATGCGGAGCAGGCCAGGGCCTGCAGCCCAGCACCAGGTATGCGGCCCGAGGAGGGCGCGCCCACGGCAGGTGCAGCGCGGCCAGCTCCTGGGACAGGAGACTTGCAGGTGCGGTCGGGGCACGCCCGAGTCTGCAGAGCCACACGGCGCCTCAGGTGCTGAGCGCCCTCCGCCTGCAGGCCCGGGGCACAGGGGGCGGCGCCCGGGAGCCCACAGATCTGGCGACTTGGGTGATGCCCACGCGGGCAGCTCCGGGAGGGGGTGTGGGTCGAGGGGCCTCCTGGGGAATCCTCTCTGCAGAGGCCTCGCCAGACCCTCAGCCCTGCCCCCAGCCCCCACACACCGGCACCCTGTCTGTCCACCCTGGGCCGGCCCTGGACACACGGCTCCCTGAGCCTCCGGCTGCCGCCCGAGTGTCCTTGGCAGGTCCAGAGAGGATGTGGGTTCACACTCACCGTGGGGAGGGGACTCCCGGCTCTTTGCTGAAGGAATGCTCAGCCCCTTGGGAGGGCTCTCCCCTCCCTAATGTGACATCAGAAGCCAACCTGGGTCCCTGGCTCCTACACACATTCTCCCCTCTGCTTTCTCCAAAGGCCCGGATCCTCAGTCAAGATTTTCTGTCTGCATCATCGTGCCGTGAGATGGGCCAGACTGCTGAGCTAGCCTGGAGACCCGGAAGACCCCGTGCCGTCCACCAAGGGGTCGCTGCAGCCGTGCTGGCATCAGCCCTGCCCCCCACCACCCAGGGGAAGCAGCCTTAGCACGGCCTCCACCCCTGCTGCCGGCCTCTGCTTTGTTCTGGGTTTCTACTCACTTATGGTTTTTCCATTCTACGTGAACATAGGTCCATGAACACGTAGGTCTGGCCACTCTTACTCACTGTCATCCACCTGACTTTGCACAGACTTGGCTCTTAATAAATGTTTGCTCAGTGAGTCGATGGCTGAATCGTGAGGCTGGATCATTGGAAAATCTCCTTTCGTCTGAGCCCAGGGCAACGATGACTCCTCAGAAGGTCTTCGGGAGCCAGCACATGCCCAACAACCTAAAGTGGGGGATCAGCTCCCCAAGGCCCTGCCACGCCTCAACTTTGAAATCAGGAGGACAGTCAGTGGTCTATTCTGCCCATCATTCCAATGGTGTTAGTGGTGACCTTATATGCTGGTCACCAAACACAATCAAAAGTGGTCCCTTGGAGATGGAAAGCAGTGAATCAGGGCCCCTTGGGTACCTGGACAGTCACAGACGTGCATAGGTCTCTGCCCACGGCCGGTTCAGCACCTTCACTTGCAGTTCAGAGAGGAATCGCAGGAAGCCTTTTTCAAAAGGAGCAGAAGGAAATAGACTCCTATTGACACATGAAGTAAGTATGATTTGAATTCTGCACCCAGTGTCCTGCTGATGAGGCTAGATGAAGTCAAGACTATCCACTCAGAAGCTGACATCCTTATGAAACTTACATGTCAGGTCTTTTCTAACTCCTGAGGGTGGGCACTGCAGGATTCCACCTGGAGCAGGGTGGATCATAAGCCTCAGGGTTTCAGAACTCACGGGTTTTCAGAGCATGCTAGCCTCCAGTATCTTAACTTTTAAAGCCAGAGAATATGCAGGTCAACAAGGTAAGAAACCCCCTGGGAAGTCATGCAGCCCGAGGGCCCCTTCCCTAGTAGATTCGTGTTGCACACTAAGAGGTGAGCACCATCTGGGCCAGCTAGAAGGTACCCTGGTAACTTGATCCTTGCAAGAGGCTACCCAGCTTCCTGGCACACCCGGCTGGACGTTACTGGGACGAGGGGCCCTGCACACGACACCCCTGCTGTCCACAGGGCCTCACATCTCAAGCCCCCTCTCCCTACCTTCCCAACGGGTCCACCTCCCGGAGGAGCTCCCTGGTCTCTGCTGAGCGGTCAGCCCCCAGCCCCGCCCAGCCCCCTCCGCAGTTGATTCCTCTGGGCCGTAATTCACTGCTGTGCCCCTGACTGGAGGGTACCCATCCCCAGTCACGTGAAGGATGCACAGCGAATATTCTCAGACCAAACTCAGGGACTCCAGAGGAGAGCTCTGACAATTCCCCAAAGATCCCAGAATTCAGATATTCTGCCCGAGAATAACAGACTTTCAATCCACCTCCAGCAGCCTCTCAGCCCTCGGGGAGCAGCCACACTATAGCCTGGCCGCCACAGACCCACTCCTCCAGAGCCTCCCCCTTGCCGGCTCCCACCTCTGGACACGGCTCCTGAGGGACTGCAGGCCACAGCCCACTCCACCTGACCTTCCGTGCCATGCACACCTCCTCAGCTCAGTCCAGTCCCTCCGTGGCCGCCCTCCTCCTCAGTTTCAGCGCCAGCAGGCACCTGCCCTCCAGGTACCAGGTGTCCCCTGGATGATGGTGACGAGGACACATCGACTGCTGGACTGAGGACGCTGAGGCCCCAGTGCACAGTCCATGACTCCTCACACAGGCCCCCGGCCACCAGGACTGTTCCCTGAAGTGTTCAGCGAGGAGCCCCGCGCCGAGTCACGACTGCGGGCTGCTTTCCTGCTGTCCGTGCCCTGACCCCATGCCTATTATCTGAGTGGCATTTTTATACTCTGCTAGTCACTATCACACCCTCGACTTCGCGCGATCTTACAGCCATCCAAGAAGTGGATGGGCAGGTAGGGTGATTACCGGTGAGCAAACCAAGGCAGGGAGAGCTCAGAGCTCATCTGCAAGGTCCTCACGGGGCCACGCTGTGGACAGGGTCCCAGCGCTGGCCGAGAGTCCCTGCCGCGTCGCAGGATCCGCAGAATCCACCAGCAGCCGCGCTGGAGCACGGACGCGGCTGAGAGACGCCCAGCTCAGGTGCAGGAGACAGAGCCTCCCCAGCATGAAAGCTTCTAGGGGTGAAGGCGGCTTTGAAATGTGCGCTGGGTCGTTATGCTTGTTTTCATGGGGCACCGCGCGTTCTGATGGAAAGGCCTAACTCTCCAAATGTGGCCATTAGCTCCCACCTGGCGGAGGCAACACCAGATGTTACAAAGGCACATCACTGGCCACTGGCTATCCAGGCCCAGCCACAGGGACCCAGCTAAAGCAGCAGCAGCTGCTGGCAGGAACATTCCCCTTACATCTGAGGACATCAGAAGCGAGGTGACTGCAGATGTCTGGAGGGCGGGGCGGTGGGGCAGAGAGCCCCAGCACACCAGCTTCCAGGGGACGACACACAGCAGAAGGGGGTCTTCTGGTCTCGCACAAACAGGCCGCTCCCCTCCAGACCCAGGGCCTGTGGCAGGAATGCGCTGCAAACCTACACAGCTGAAAGGAAATCATTCATTTGCCTGGAGAACAAGATGTACCCAGAAACCCGTCCAGCTTCTTGCCGCCACCGGGAAAAACACACAGCGAGGAGCTGGACGGCACGGCTCCGGCTCCGTTGCTCAAACCTGAGGCCGGGAGCAGGCACCAGCCTGCCCACATTCCTGCCGCCGCCCGCCCACCCGGGAGGAGCAGCCAGGAAAACACAAAGGGCCATGGCGAGTTCAAAGGCTGAAGACCTGGCTGCCTCATTATCACCAGCACTGGATGCTGGGGGCTGGAACTGAAACGTCCAGGGGAGAGCTGACCTGGAGCTCCTTCCTCTCTGCATCAGCCACGGCGAGGAGACTTCCCGGAGGTGAGGCCCCAGGGCTCAGTGTGTTTCCTGTACACTTGCACACTCATCCAGCACACAAACACTTGTCCGTGCAGGTGCACACGCACATGTCTGTGCAGGTGCACATGCATGCACACACCTGTCTCTCTCGAATAAGCAACCTGCTGGGAAGAGAGCCGGGGGAAGACAGGCTTTTCTGCAGAAACTGTCCTCCTGACAAAGACGCTGCCTCCCTGTTCTGTCAGCTTCCATGGCTCCTCTTCTCGCGTCCACCATCCCCGAAGAACTACATCAACAGTACCCAGAGTCTCTTCACTGAAAACCCTGCCAGAGTCAGGAGGAGGGGGCAGAGACCTATCTGAGATCTGAGACTCCCCACCACACGGAGTTCCAAGAGCAGATGAAGGGAGTCCCCCTGCAACAGCAGGTCATGGAGAACCCCACTTGGTGAGGGCTCCCAGGTTCCATACTTGGCTCTTCTTTTCTGTGTGGAAACGTAAGGGAAATTCCTGCAGGAATGGAGTCTTCCCTCAGGAACTTGAGAAGACCTGCAGAACTCAAGAAGGCTCTGGAAGTACAGCCACTTTAAAAATAAGCAAAAACTTTAAATAACAGTCAACATATTAACAACAGGCACATTGGCAGGGCCAGCTTTGCTGAGGCAGAGGACAATCTTCCGGCCTATTCCTGCAGACAGGCAGGTGACACACCTGGAAAGGACCTCGAGCAGAGCTTCCATGTGTCACGGTCACTAAGAGGTCTCCGGGAGTCGTCTGGGATCAGGAGAGCAACACCCAGGCTGCAAGCTAGCCGATGCCCGTGGGTCTGATGGGAAAGAGGCAGGTCCCATCATCATCCGTTTGTGCAGATAAGGAGCCCGAGGTCAGATTCAGCTCACAAACATCACAGTGGGACCTCCCAGAGCTTGTGGTCTGACCCAGCCCAGCCTCTGCACAAGCAGCCAAGGATGGTGGCTGTGATCTGGACACAGATGGAAGACCATTCCTTTGGCCCTGTTTCTATATCTCTATGTTGTTTTCATGGTTGTTGTTTAGTCACTAAGTTGTGTCCGACTCTTTGCAACCCCACGGACTATAGCCCGCCAGGCTCCTCTATCCATGGGATGCTCCAGGCAAGAATACTGGAGTGGAGGGACTTCTCTGGTGGTCTAGTAGGTGGGGACACCGCCTTTCAGTGCAGGGGGCACCAGTCCCTGGCCTGGGAGGATCCCTTGTGCCGTGGAGCGGCTGGACGGATGTGTCCAGCTACCGAGCCAGAGCTCTGGAGCGCATGTGCCCAGAGCCAGTGCTCTGCAACGAGAGAGGCCACTGTGGCGGGAGACCCACACAGGCCAGGGAACAAAGATGGATGAAAATAAATAGATGAAGGACCAATAGAAGTGGCCAAAAAAAAAAAAGAATACTGGAGTGGATTGCCATTTCCTCGTCCAGGGGATCTTTCCAACCCAGACAGACTGAACGTACACCTTCTGCATTGGCAGGCAGGTTCCTCACCACTAGTACCATGTCATGGGGGAGCAGTTAATTCTATGTTCGTCCCAAGTTTAAGTCATCAAACTTTCCTTTTGTTAATACCACTGAAAAAAACAGTCATCAAATGAAGTGGGTTGAAAGGGGCCACCACCACACGCAATGGCCCTGCAGGGCCATGGGGACCTGCATGTGCCCAGAGCCCGAGCTTAGGTGTCAGCATTTTGTTCTGGGCTTTGTCTCAGGCTGGAGGGGAGGTTGGCAGTCGGGAGCAGAGTCTGGGAGTTGGGGGCTCCCCTTTCCCACAGAGGCTCCATGTTCCCCCACCCCGTGACTGGCCCTGGAGTCTGTGCTGTGTGCAGGGGCAGTCCCGGGATTGGGGGGACCTGCTACCTTATGTGGAGGGACAGGACCCCTTGCAGCGTGGGGACGGTGATGGTGCCGTGGGCTCATCGACTGTCCCCTGAGCCACGTCACCCACAGAGCCCTGCTCCTCGAGTTCAAAGGAGCAGCCCCCAGTCCCAGTCTTCCAAAAGGCCTCCCTGCCCAGAGAAAACCTGGCCAGTGCTTCGCACACTGCAGGTAGAGGAGAGACCCAATGTTATAAACACACGTGGATCATGTGGGGAAGAAAGGCTTACGTTAGGGAGAAAGTTCTTTATCTCTGCTTTAACACTCAGGCAGGTATTAAGTCCACTGGGCAGGACGCAGGCGACCAAGTGAGGTGATGACACCCAGTCAGGCTGCCGCGGGCGCAGACCACCCGGCCCTGGAAGGAATCTGGGGGGCCTGGCCAGGACTGTAGGGAGTCTCTTCCCCACAGCGGGGTTCCTTTGTCTCTCCTCCAACCACACCTCCTGGGGTTCACCCGTTCTCTATGTTTATTTATACTTCCTGTCTTCTGAAAAGTCACAAAGATGTGTGCTCACGCAGGGCTGCACACAGGGTGTTCACACAAGGCCACACGTCATCCTGACTCAGGATCAGGCAGCGTCGACCTCTAAGGGAGCACAACAAAAGGTGGAGGTTGAAAAAACTGTTTTGTGTTAGCTTCACTCAAGCAAGTAGCAAATCCCCTAGCAGTGATCAGGAGACTTGAAGATTTCACCCTAATAACATGGTCTGTGCTGCCTTCATATCTCAGTTCATCCAGGGGTTGGTATTTACACAGTCAGCACTGTGTGGGTCCAAGTTCTACCTTATATGTTAGCCTCATGCTTGGTTTTGCCTTTGTCACGTAGTTTAAATCTGGGTGACATGTATCCTAATAATAGACTATAATAAATTCAGATACAAATGATGAGAGTAATACTTGTTGCTATATAGGAATTTAGAGCGCCCATTCCACAGCATGGGCTTATAGTCTATGTTTTGAGGAATTCCATGCTCACTGTCAGTATATATTTCCTGATATCTAATATTAATGATCATATCAGTTCGTTGGCTCACTAGTGCAATACATATCCTGTTTTGATCTATTTCAATAGAAGTCACCACATACATCATGAGTTTCAAAGGTCATTCCATGAAAGGAATGTAAGGGACTGATTTGTGCAGGGGCCACTGCAAAAAATTTCTAAATGTATGCATGCGTGCAGCCCCAGTCCCAGTCTTCCAAAGGCCTCCCTGCCCAGAGAAAACCTGGCCAGTGCTTCGCACACTGCAGGTAGAGGAGAGACCCAATGTTATAAACACACGTGGATCATGTGGGGAAGAAAGGCTTACGTTAGGGAGAAAGTTCTTTATCTCTGCTTTAACACTCAGGCAGGTATTAAGTCCACTGGGCAGGACGCAGGCGACCAAGTGAGGTGATGACACCCAGTCAGGCTGCCGCGGGCGCAGACCACCCGGCCCTGGAAGGAATCTGGGGGGCCTGGCCAGGACTGTAGGGAGTCTCTTCCCCACAGCGGGGTTCCTTTGTCTCTCCTCCAACCACACCTCCTGGGGTTCACCCGTTCTCTATGTTTATTTATACTTCCTGTCTTCTGAAAAGTCACAAAGATGTGTGCTCACGCAGGGCTGCACACAGGGTGTTCACACAAGGCCACACGTCATCCTGACTCAGGATCAGGCAGCGTCGACCTCTAAGGGAGCACAACAAAAGGTGGAGGTTGAAAAAACTGTTTTGTGTTAGCTTCACTCAAGCAAGTAGCAAATCCCCTAGCAGTGATCAGGAGACTTGAAGATTTCACCCTAATAACATGGTCTGTGCTGCCTTCATATCTCAGTTCATCCAGGGGTTGGTATTTACACAGTCAGCACTGTGTGGGTCCAAGTTCTACCTTATATGTTAGCCTCATGCTTGGTTTTGCCTTTGTCACGTAGTTTAAATCTGGGTGACATGTATCCTAATAATAGACTATAATAAATTCAGATACAAATGATGAGAGTAATACTTGTTGCTATATAGGAATTTAGAGCGGCCCATTCCACAGCATGGGCTTATAGTCTATGTTTTGAGGAATTCCATGCTCACTGTCAGTATATATTTCCTGATATCTAATATTAATGATCATATCAGTTCGTTGGCTCACTAGTGCAATACATATCCTGTTTTGATCTATTTCAATAGAAGTCACCACATACATCATGAGTTTCAAAGGTCATTCCATGAAAGGAATGTAAGGGACTGATCTGGTCAGGAGCCACTGCAAAAAAAAATTTCTAAATGTATGCATGCGTGCTAAGTCGCTTCATCTGTTTCTGTCTCTTTGCAACCCTATGGACTACAGCCTGCCAGGCTACTCCGCTCATGGGCTTCTCCAGGCAAGAATACTGGAGTGGGTTGCTATTTCCTCCTCCAGGGGATCTTCCCAACCTAGGGATCAAACCTGTGTCTCTAATGTCTCCTTTGTTGGCAGGTGGGGTTTTTTTTACCACGAGCACCACCTGGAAAATTTTTCTAAACTTATATTTAACTTTAATTGTTGAGCCAGTCACCAGACTTGACTGGTAATCAACAGAGTCTGTGGAAATCACGTGCTTTGCCAAGAGCAGAGGTGAGCTTGCACAGCTCAGGGAACCTTGCAGGAAACTCGTGTTAGATCTTCAGGAATGTTTCGGCTATTTGTTAAATTTCACCGTGATTGAATATTACATTATATAAACTGACACCTAAGTAAATTAAATTCAATGCATAAATGATAAGAACTCAAAACTTATCACCTCCTAAACAGTCACCCATTTCACCATGTCTGGCAAGCCACGCTGGTGACACAGTGGCAAAGAATCCTCCTGCCAATGCAGGAGACCTGAGTTCAGTCCCTGGCTCAGGAAAATCCCCTGTAGGAGGACATGGCAGCCCACTCCAGTAGTCTTGCCTGGGTAATCCCACGGACGGAGGAGCCTGGAGGGCCACAGTCCATGGGGCCGCAGAGGGTCGGACACGACTAAGAGACTGACACAACACACACACTGGGTCTGGCACCCTTGAGGCCATGTGTGGATCATGGCAGGTGGCAGGTGGTGGGCCAGAGGACCCTGCAGGTTGAGTCCTGCCTGAACTCACATAAATGAGCTGATCCGAACTGGGGTGTTGACTCCATGGACAACAGCAAATATCACAGATCAGGGCTTGAGTCCCAGGTGAAGAAAAGGAAGAAGAAAACCTATATGAGGCAAACAAGACCTGAAGTTAAAGCAGCTATACATATCCTGTTTTGATCTATTTCAATAGAAGTCACCACATACATCATGAGTTTCAAAGGTCATTCCATGAAAGGAATGTAAGGGACTGATCTGGTCAGGAGCCACTGCAAAAAAAAATTTCTAAATGTATGCATGCGTGCTAAGTCGCTTCATCTGTTTCTGTCTCTTTGCAACCCTATGGACTACAGCCTGCCAGGCTACTCCGCTCATGGGCTTCTCCAGGCAAGAATACTGGAGTGGGTTGCTATTTCCTCCTCCAGGGGATCTTCCCAACCTAGGGATCAAACCTGTGTCTCTAATGTCTCCTTTGTTGGCAGGTGGGGTTTTTTTTACCACGAGCACCACCTGGAAAATTTTTCTAAACTTATATTTAACTTTAATTGTTGAGCCAGTCACCAGACTTGACTGGTAATCAACAGAGTCTGTGGAAATCACGTGCTTTGCCAAGAGCAGAGGTGAGCTTGCACAGCTCAGGGAACCTTGCAGGAAACTCGTGTTAGATCTTCAGGAATGTTTCGGCTATTTGTTAAATTTCACCGTGATTGAATATTACATTATATAAACTGACACCTAAGTAAATTAAATTCAATGCATAAATGATAAGAACTCAAAACTTATCACCTCCTAAACAGTCACCCATTTCACCATGTCTGGCAAGCCACGCTGGTGACACAGTGGCAAAGAATCCTCCTGCCAATGCAGGAGACCTGAGTTCAGTCCCTGGCTCAGGAAAATCCCCTGTAGGAGGACATGGCAGCCCACTCCAGTAGTCTTGCCTGGGTAATCCCACGGACGGAGGAGCCTGGAGGGCCACAGTCCATGGGGCCGCAGAGGGTCGGACACGACTAAGAGACTGACACAACACACACACTGGGTCTGGCACCCTTGAGGCCATGTGTGGATCATGGCAGGTGGCAGGTGGTGGGCCAGAGGACCCTGCAGGTTGAGTCCTGCCTGAACTCACATAAATGAGCTGATCCGAACTGGGGTGTTGACTCCATGGACAACAGCAAATATCACAGATCAGGGCTTGAGTCCCAGGTGAAGAAAAGGAAGAAGAAAACCTATATGAGGCAAACAAGACCTGAAGTTGCATGTCTGCAGCTGTCACACTGCAACGCAGCAAGATGTGTGGGAGCCCGCTGCCCTAGGCCCCACCTGCCATTCTGTTTGGAGAAAAGCTGTGTCCTGCCCGAGGGCCAGTGAGGTGTGACTCCACCCCATGTCTCCCCTTGGCGTCCACACCAGCATCACCAGGAAAGCACCAGCAGAGTGACTTCTGTCCACAGGTGCGAGGACCTAGCAGAGTTAGCAATGGCGTCCTTTGAGAGTCAGAGGGTTTGTGCCAGGAATGTTGTCTGTCACTGTCAGGTGATATGCTCCCAGCCTGAAAGGCAGGTGAGAGGGGTCCCTGAGATGTCACCACAGCTCCTGGGCAGAACAGGGGGTCCAGGGCCACCTGACGTGGGGGAGCTGCCTCACGCTGTCCCACGCTGCCCCATGCTGTCCCTGCTCCCAAGAAGAGCTCTGAGCAGAGCGTTTCCATGCCCTTGGTTCATCTTTAGCTCCATCTGAGTGGGTTCTTCTAAGTTATTACTCATAAAACCCTAATAAGGAGTAGAGGTCAGGGCAGTGACAGCCCTGTGATATTCGCCCGGTACAGATGTGCATCGCCACAGGGTGACCCAGCAGGAATCCACCATAAAGCAGCACCAGGGCATTCTGTCCAGGTTAGTGACGTTATCTGATGAGGATGACTTCACGTGTCCCATAAACCCAATCAGCCGTGTTACTCGACTTCTAAACTAGGGTGGGCCTGGGGCTTCAACATCACAAACCAGAGGAGCCACTGTCTGGACAAAAACAAAAAATGTGCTTTTCTTTCAGGATGAAAAATACAATGTCAGGACGCGTTCAATGAAACACCATAAACATCTATCAGTACAATAAAGTTTTGAGGAATACAAAGAACATCATGCACAAGCATCGAGGAAAACAGCTGCCTGTGCCAGGGATGCAGGAGGAGTTGACGGGAATCGTCCACATAAAATATGACCCTTCGCATCTGCCAAGGTCAGCGAGACCCAGGGCAGCCAGCTTGGTCAGCCCTGGGCTCGTGCGTCCTGCTTGCCTCAGCCGGTTCCTCCTTACTTACGTCTCTGCTGCTCTCTCTCACCTCTCGCCACCCCTCCCTCTCCACCATGGGGGGCGCACACCACCAATGGCGAGGGCAGCATGGTCAGGGTCCTGCACCGAGTTCCCGTCCTGATTGGACCCACTGTCTCCGTCTCCTCATGACCTGACTCAGCGAGTTACTCAAACATCAGAATCACTTCCTTACAAATGACTCAGAGGGTCCCTCACCACTGCTCTTCTTTCTGAATTCCTATTTCCTTCCAAGGTTTTTACAAACGGGCATCTCTCTCTACTGGTGGAGATGCTGACCAAGTTCCTTGGCAGGTTATGGAGGACACAACTTTGACTACGATCTAAAAGTATATGCTCAGGGTGTAGACAATAAAACCTAAGGCTTTTAGTGAATGAATGCGTTTAAAAATCTACCAGCAAATATTAAGGTAGTTTAAGCTTCAAGTCCTCTCCTGAAACAAACATTTCTTCCTAGGTGTGCTATTGAAAACACTGTACAACGTCTAGAAATACTTTAAGTAATAAATCTTATGTAGCCATGGAAACAGGAAGATGGTGAGAGGAGACTGTTTACGTCTTCTAATATAAAGTAAAGCAGAGCTCAAGTCAGAAACAAATGAACACAGAGTAGCGGGTGATGACCAAAATCACCAAAGCAAAGACTATGGAAGGATAGATCCACGATGATAGATCCACGCTGCCGAGAACAGACAGTTCAAGCTGCGTAAATATTTTCTCCCTAAATCCCATCTATCTTATTTTCCTTTATGTGTAATTTTCTGGAAGACAAAGCGTTTTCCCTGAAAACTTCCGATGCTAGGATTTCTCTTTCTCCAGGGGTTTTCAGGATAAAATAAAAGGACGTCAATGAAACACCATAAACATCTATCAGTACAATAAAGTTTTGAGGAATACAAAGAACATCATGCACAAGCATCGAGGAAAACAGCTGCCTGTGCCAGGGATGCAGGAGGAGTTGACGGGAATCGTCCACATAAAATATGACCCTTCGCATCTGCCAAGGTCAGCGAGACCCAGGGCAGCCAGCTTGGTCAGCCCTGGGCTCGTGCGTCCTGCTTGCCTCAGCCGGTTCCTCCTTACTTACGTCTCTGCTGCTCTCTCTCACCTCTCGCCACCCCTCCCTCTCCACCATGGGGGGCGCACACCACCAATGGCGAGGGCAGCATGGTCAGGGTCCTGCACCGAGTTCCCGTCCTGATTGGACCCACTGTCTCCGTCTCCTCATGACCTGACTCAGCGAGTTACTCAAACATCAGAATCACTTCCTTACAAATGACTCAGAGGGTCCCTCACCACTGCTCTTCTTTCTGAATTCCTATTTCCTTCCAAGGTTTTTACAAACGGGCATCTCTCTCTACTGGTGGAGATGCTGACCAAGTTCCTTGGCAGGTTATGGAGGACACAACTTTGACTACGATCTAAAAGTATATGCTCAGGGTGTAGACAATAAAACCTAAGGCTTTTAGTGAATGAATGCGTTTAAAAATCTACCAGCAAATATTAAGGTAGTTTAAGCTTCAAGTCCTCTCCTGAAACAAACATTTCTTCCTAGGTGTGCTATTGAAAACACTGTACAACGTCTAGAAATACTTTAAGTAATAAATCTTATGTAGCCATGGAAACAGGAAGATGGTGAGAGGAGACTGTTTACGTCTTCTAATATAAAGTAAAGCAGAGCTCAAGTCAGAAACAAATGAACACAGAGTAGCGGGTGATGACCAAAATCACCAAAGCAAAGACTATGGAAGGATAGATCCACGATGATAGATCCACGCTGCCGAGAACAGACAGTTCAAGCTGCGTAAATATTTTCTCCCTAAATCCCATCTATCTTATTTTCCTTTATGTGTAATTTTCTGGAAGACAAAGCGTTTTCCCTGAAAACTTCCGATGCTAGGATTTTCTCTTTCTCCAGGGGTCACTTGTGTACATTGTGGGAAAACCCCAGCAACATCTGTTCAAGGCATCTGGCTATTAGGGAGGATAAGGTGGAGGAAACACAAGATAATACGTCTGCCCCTGAAAATGATCAGTTCATCTTAATTTCAGATTGATAAAGAAAACTGGCGACTTCCTCACCTGCCTTGACAAGAAAGGTGCCGATGCGGAGTACTACTGATGGAGTCTCAGTGGAGACGTGCGAGTGTTTCTCTGTACACGTTACTCGCTTTGTAAGCTGCTCTCCAGACCCACGTGCCGGCTGCTCGGCCTTGTCCTCCTTCCTTTAGTCAGAGATGGTCTGTGTATCCTCAGGAACCGATGCTGAGGGCCAGGGGTGAGGCCTCAGTCAACTTTGGTCCACCTTGGATCTGGGAAGCTCTCCATCCCCTGAGGACTCTGTGTTCATTCCCGTTCCATCACAGTCCCAACGCCCGCAGGAGCCTGGCCACATGCGAGCGTGGAGGACGGCCACTCGGTCAGTCCAGATGCCTGAGGGAAGCAAGGCCCACACCAGCCAGGCTAGCGGCTCTCGGGCCCTGGAGGCTCCAAGTGGATGTCTACACAATCTTTCTCCAACATCCAGCTGTTTTACTACCTTCCTGTCTTCAGAACCTACTATCTGACCTTAAAGGTTCTTTTTTTTTTTTTTAAAAAAAAAAAAAAGGAAATTTAATGGGATGATGAAATTGTGGATGATTCCTATGTACGTTTTAAACATTTTTTGTTGTTGTGCATCATTTTTAAAGTCTGCACTGAATTCGTTACAATTTCCTTCTGTTGTTTGTGTTCTGGTTTTTTGGCCACGAGGTTTGTAGGATTTTAGCTCCCCAACCAGGGATCATACCGCCAGTGAAGTCCCTGATTTCTGCATATTTTAATGTAGGCATTTGTTTTTTGTTTGTTTTTAAAAAACATTTTGACCTCTTTTATTGGCTTTTTATTTATTTATTTTCATCCACCTTTATTCTTTGGCCTGTGTGGGCCTCCCATTGCAGCGGCCTCTCTCGTTGCAGAGCACCGGCTCTGGGCGCATGCGCCCCAGAACGCTGGCTCATAATTGGACACACAGGTCCAGCCGCTCCGCGGCACGTGGGATCTTCGCGTGCCAGGGATCAACCCGGTGCCCTTTGCACTGCAAGGTGGACTCTTTACCCACTGGACCATCAGCAAAGCCCATGTATTTTGCTTTAAATTTTGTTATCAATTTTTTAAATGTGGGGGAAACAAGCATGCATTTTCATGGCACCCCTGGGACACAGCTGGAGCGTCTCAGACGCCCAGCTTGTTCACTGGAGCATCTCGGAGGAACCCGAGCCGGGGCTGCCGTCGGAGCCCGGCAGAGCGGGAGTGTTTACACAGACAGTGTCCCGTGTCGCTGTGCGTCGCCAGGGCTGCCTTCTGGCCACAAGCCATCCCCGATGGAGAGAGATCAACAAACAGAGCGACACCCCGGTTCCTGCCCCCGGACTCGATGACAAGGCGGCCGCCCGGCAGTCCAGCGGCCGCGCGGTGGGAAGCGTCTCTTTCTGCAGGAAACGCATGAGGGCAGGAAGTGAGCCCCGAGGTTAGCTTTCCTCCCGGGCTAACAGGTACCTGGCAGTTTTCCAGCTCTTATGACTTCTGTAAGAAAAGTGTACTTTTCCATTGTTTGTAACGCAACAATGGTTGTCTTCAAGCCACCAAATACTCATCGTCTCCTGTGACCCCTGCGTAAGAAAACTGTGTGTTCCTTTGTGACGCCCACAAGCCCCCTCCACCCTCCCAGTTCTTGGGTGAAGAATGTGGAATCTAACGCAAACCCCCAAGTCAGCCGATTCTCCCCACCCGGCCCATCACCATACTTGAAGAGAAGTGATTGCTCCTGGCCATGTGCAGATGTACACGTGCTAAAAGTTTACCTGCTGATAAAACCAACCCCCAGTGCCCAGCTTAGCAATTTACCAAGAAAAAAAGTACTACAAACTGTCCTGAGCGGACCCTCCCACTGTGGATGGCCTGAGGCCCTGGACACTTAAGCATCAAAGCCAAAGAGAGAAAGAAACCAACAGTGACTGAGCTTAATCGGCAAGTTCAGTAAGAGGAGACGTCAGTGCAGGCTCGTTTGAAAGCTGTGTCGACTTCCGCGGACAGGAGACTGTGTGTTCTAGGGTGCTATGGTGGGTAACACGTGTGCCCTGCTTAATTTAGGAGAAAAGCATTAACAGCTGGAGGGAGCCAGCATAAATCTGTGAGACTTGAAAAGAAGTAAAAGATTTCAAGTGCCCCTCCTGGAGAGAAGTCATTCAGAACAAGCGATGAGCTTCTCCACTGAGTGTTCACTGTGAAGAAGTGAAACAATGCTGTCTCCAGTCGGTGCAGGTCTACAGGCTGTGGACTCTCCAAGCCCCGGGCCCCAACACCGTGGGAGGAAGCAGCACAAACACTGAAGCGCCCGGCCTTCGTGCAGCCCAGGAGGGTTGGCATCTCCTTGTTTATTGGCTTGTTGTTTCACTTGTAAATGATAGTTCATGTGTTTTTACCGGGCTTGCTGCCCTTGGTTCCTACGGGATGATGAGAGGACCGCAGAGCAGAGGGGGACAAGGAAGCAGCCCCTGTGCAGAGGCGCCATCAAGGGGAGGGTCCAGCCAGCCCCTCAGGCCTCTTGTATGTCCACTTGTGTTCAAAACAAAGCTAAGCAGACACTCGACCAGTGTCTTGCTCCTCCAGAAAGCCTTGTGTCCAGTGAGATAAGGAGGATGTTTAAGTGCACTTAATTTTCTTTTTTTTGTTGTTGTTTTTTTAAGATTTATTTATTTATTTATTTATTTTGGGCGGGGGTCGGGTTGGGGAGGGAGGGGAGCGGGCGGGGCACTTCCGTTGGTTTTTCATTTCTCTGTTTTCATCCGTCTTTGTTCTTTGACCCGTGTGGGGCCTCCCATCGCGATGGCGTCTGTTGTTGCAGACCGCTGGCTCTGTGCGCATGCGCTCCAGAGCTCCGGCTCGGTGATTGGACACATCGGTCCAGCCGCTCCGCGGCACGTGGGATCTTCCCAGGCCAGGCTCGAACCGGCGCCCCTTGCAATGCAAGGCGGTGTCCTTACCCACTGGACCACCAGGGGAAGCCCACTTAATTTTCTTTTAAAATATTCTGGTTCATCCAAACATCACACCTTGGCCTGAAAGGGAACTGCGAATTTCACTGCTGACATTTTGAACCTCGCCTGATTTACAGGCCCCAACCCATGGCACCAGGAGGAAGCCAAACATGCAATTAAAACAGTCTCCAGTCCGAGAGCCACGCTGAGGCCCTGGAGACGAGCCTCACCTCAGATTTCCCACTTTCTGAAGCTCTGGGCTCAGCCGAAACTGAAGGGCCAGTGTTCCTGGAGACCTTCTTCCTCAGGGCGCATCTCCTGGACATGGTCAAGTCTTGCTCCTGACAGCCCCGAGCAAGTGGTGACTGCTGGTCATCTTCCCTTTGACAAGACTGGCTCCACCCATGTGGAAATGCCACGGTGACCCTGAGGTGACTTCAGCCCGAGCGCAAGAGAATCCATGTCTGAGGACCGAAGGCTACTCCTCAACCTCGGGACTCGCCCTTGCCCGCGCATGGCAGCGGCTGGACGAGTGGGTGGGGTCCAGGGCATCTGTCCCTTTGCACACCCTCCAGCTCATCGTGGTGTTTCTTTTCACTTGAAAAGTACTCAGCTCTGCAAGCCGCCTGCACACTTTTCAGGCTCAACTAAGCTTCTTGATCTATTGTCTGAAGACTCTTCTTCCTTAGCCACATGGGACGTCTCTGGTGATAGGCCGTTACTCCAGGAGAAAGCATCACAGGTCGCCAGTGCAGGAATGTGACAGAAGCCAGGAGGCTTAGAAAAGCAAAGGTCACTGGGACCAGGGTAGATGACATCGCAGGGGAGGGTGGGTCACGCCTCAGGGTGACCGGGGTCCCAGCAGGCCGCCTGCAGGGCCGGGAGCCCCACCCTGAGAGGGAGCTGGTCCTGGCAGCCGGCCGAGGCTTCGCTGTCAGCCTTGTCCTCGGGTTTGGCTGAGGCTCATCAAAGACAGACTGTGTGTCCATGAAACTGCCCGCTTGCTGCTATTATTAAATGAGAGGAAAACATTTCCATCCAAAGTAGCTTTGTTAGCCTAAGATTGTTTGCACTGTTTGTGTTTCTATTGTCTTCCTGTAACCCTGTGCCGAATTTGCTGATGAATTTTGTTTTGATCGTTCACTCTCTGGGTCAGAAACAAAGCACCAAGCTTTCCTTGGCCGGCGTAGTCTCTTGGGACGGCGGCTTGGCTGGGGCCAGCATGGCAACCCTGCCGTGCCCATCTGCTCCCAGACACCAGCCTCTGACCTAAGTGTACCTTCCTACCTGCTCCCCTGACCAGTGGTATCCGGACCTTTCTCCCTGGATCCCAGGCTTCACTTACACCAGCTGAGAAAGCATTGTATATGGACCGAACTTCGTGCCCAGTAAAGGACTCCTGATCAGGCTGCCCTTCCCGGGGGCCGGAGCCCTGTCCCTGCCCTGAGGCTCTGCCCATCCCCCCGGGCCCCGGAGGCTGTGGACAGGACAGGGAAGAGCAGATGTGGGGCCGCAAGAACCCAGCAGGGAGAGCTCTGTTCCCACGCCCCCCAATGCCAAGCTCTAGACTAAAGTCTACGGCAGACAGAATTCAAGCCCCTGACAATGAGTTTATAACAGAAAAGCGGCTGGTTCTTCACCTAGAGAGTTGCCACTGTGATGTTTATAAGCACCTTTCTCTCTCCTAGCACTCATGCTCACGACATGGCCTTCCCGTCTCCGTATAAACACAGCAGCCCCTCTGGTTCTCTCCCAGACACTGGCTGCCCTAGAAGAAAGTCCACCTATAAGAAAGTCCAGGAGGCAGAGCCCCCCATACTGCTCCCCAGCTCCGGTCTGGACGGCACAGCTTCCTTCCCCCCGGCTGTGAGGTCAGCCAACCTGCATACCCTTGAGTGTTTCCTCAATCATGTCTTTCAGTGATGCACCTGAGGGGGCTGGCTGGGGGCTGCCGACGACCCGTGAACCACCAGATCTGACAGAACATGACCGTCGGCCCAGGCCTGAGTAAACAGGGGAGAGGCCGTGCATATCCGTGAAAGGCTGACAGCAAATCTGCTCCAACACAAGTGCGTTTCCGGGGAAATGGACCACTTAATAGAGATGCGGGGTGACAAGGATTTCTTACGTCTTCCTGCCTGGGCGCCACGTCCTCCAGAGATAAGAGCCAGGAGGTGGCAAGTAGGCCTGCAGGTGAGAAGGAAACAGAAGAAAGGAAAGGCTGCCTCTCTGGGCGGGCATCTGGGAAGCCAGCGCCTCCTCTGGACTCGGGTCACCAGGTGTCGTGTCTGCAGGGCTGAGGCAGGAGCAACCATGGCCAAGAATTCCCCGGAAAACAGGGCCAGCTTACCGCTGGCCCCCAGGCCTAAGACTTTCAGACAGAAAAGAACCAGGGATCAGAGGCAAAAACTTGGACACTCGTGTTTGATTGCTCAATTCTGAGACCATGAGAATAAGTGGAAGTGTCCCTTCAGGCACCAACGTCCAGAGGGGTGGTGCTCAGGCTCCACCCTGGCCTGGCCATTGGGCCACCTGAACAGTCCCTAGCCAAGCACCATCTCCCAGGGTCACCCCTGCTGCTGACAGCTGATCGTAACAACCCACAGCCCTGCGACCGCATCCAGGCAGCCGAGCGGCTGGGGAGGAAGTGGCCCAAGCTCTAGACTAAAGTCTACGGCAGACAGAATTCAAGCCCCTGACAATGAGTTTATAACAGAAAAGCGGCTGGTTCTTCACCTAGAGAGTTGCCACTGTGATGTTTATAAGCACCTTTCTCTCTCCTAGCACTCATGCTCACGACATGGCCTTCCCGTCTCCGTATAAACACAGCAGCCCCTCTGGTTCTCTCCCAGACACTGGCTGCCCTAGAAGAAAGTCCACCTATAAGAAAGTCCAGGAGGCAGAGCCCCCCATACTGCTCCCCAGCTCCGGTCTGGACGGCACAGCTTCCTTCCCCCCGGCTGTGAGGTCAGCCAACCTGCATACCCTTGAGTGTTTCCTCAATCATGTCTTTCAGTGATGCACCTGAGGGGGCTGGCTGGGGGCTGCCGACGACCCGTGAACCACCAGATCTGACAGAACATGACCGTCGGCCCAGGCCTGAGTAAACAGGGGAGAGGCCGTGCATATCCGTGAAAGGCTGACAGCAAATCTGCTCCAACACAAGTGCGTTTCCGGGGAAATGGACCACTTAATAGAGATGCGGGGTGACAAGGATTTCTTCGTCTTCCTGCCTGGGCGCCACGTCCTCCAGAGATAAGAGCCAGGAGGTGGCAAGTAGGCCTGCAGGTGAGAAGGAAACAGAAGAAAGGAAAGGCTGCCTCTCTGGGCGGGCATCTGGGAAGCCAGCGCCTCCTCTGGACTCGGGTCACCAGGTGTCGTGTCTGCAGGGCTGAGGCAGGAGCAACCATGGCCAAGAATTCCCCGGAAAACAGGGCCAGCTTACCGCTGGCCCCCAGGCCTAAGACTTTCAGACAGAAAAGAACCAGGGATCAGAGGCAAAAACTTGGACACTCGTGTTTGATTGCTCAATTCTGAGACCATGAGAATAAGTGGAAGTGTCCCTTCAGGCACCAACGTCCAGAGGGGTGGTGCTCAGGCTCCACCCTGGCCTGGCCATTGGGCCACCTGAACAGTCCCTAGCCAAGCACCATCTCCCAGGGTCACCCCTGCTGCTGACAGCTGATCGTAACAACCCACAGCCCTGCGACCGCATCCAGGCAGCCGAGCGGCTGGGGAGGAAGTGGCCCAGTAGACCCTCCACACACCACCAGCCAACCCCCGCACTTGGGGATGGGCAGGAAGGGGCCCTGGGGTGAGGCCTACCCAGCCTGGGCACCAGTGGAGCCTCAAGCCCCAGAGACCAGCCAGAGAGGCGCCCCTGAGGTCGCAGGTGCACTTTGGTGCTGCCTGGACAGCAATGTCCATCTGCCTCAGGCCCAGCGGCCCTAAGACTGGGGAAGGGAGCTGTCCCGAGTGACGGGGCCTGTCCGTTCCACCATCCCACCTGTGCATTCATGCAGAATGAAGGAAAGTGACTGGCTTGCTCTCCCGTGCTCGGCTGCAGGGAGATCAGCCCACCAGCGTCTCCCACCACCACGTCCTCAGGCTTCCCCTCCACAGGGCCGGCTCCTCCCAGCAAACCTCTGGTGTTGTCAGCACAGGAGCCCCTTTCTCTTGAGGAGGAACCTCTCTTCAGCCGTTACGTCCTGTGGGTGAGGACCAGGGACAGACATGCGTCCTGCCCACAGCACGGACAGGGCGATTACCCAACACGGAGGGGCCCAAGGCGCCTCACTCCAGGGAGGATCGCATTGCAGGAAATACGTGGAAGGCCACCCACCTGTCCTCCTCCTCTGTGCAGGAACAGGAGGATGGTCAAGAAAGGAGAGGGCACCCCCCTTCCAGGCAGGGACGTCGGCTTCAGGACACGGCCTCGGGCAGGTCACGGCGGGACCTCACAGTCCAGCAACTGCGTTCACACACCAGCCGGGCTGCCAAAGGCCTGTCCCCGTGCCCTGAGTCGACTAACGCGAGCCCATGTTTTGCAGCTGGTCTATATTGGAGGAGTTTATTTGAGATAACCCTGCAAAACAGGAAGCAAGGGCTATAATTTTATAGAACCATTTGGCCATCAACCCATGGAGAATAACAATCCTAAGATTTTTAAGTTTAGGGACAAAACTCAGAATTTAATGCTAGAAGTCTTACGTGTCTTTCTCCTGTAGTTCGTCAGCCTTCGCTGGGGCTGTCGTGGGGGAAGAAGACTGAAAGTTGCCCAAGCAAATAAGTAACTGGAAAACCCCCATAGACCACCTCGGCCCTCGAGAGAAAGGTAACACGGGGAGAAGTCCACTTACTTCCCTCTGCAACACATCCTCCTCGAAGGAAAACAGAAAGGCTCATTTTGCAGTCAGTGAAAGCTAATATAATCATCATGTGAACATGAAAGAAAATGCTAGAATAACGGAGAGAGGTTGGTCCTTTCCCACAGCATCTCGGGGCTGGGGAGGGGGAAGGTGCCATGCGATAGGCTGCAGGGGGCGGGGGCTCTGAGGCGGGCCCACCCGTCCAGCCTACAGTCCCAGTCCCTCCCCGACTGCCTGGCTGCCCAGCAACACCGCACATTAAACCCCCTCGTGGCTCCACAAACTGAATCCAAACATGTCTCACCAGCTCCATTTGTTGTAGAGCAAAATCATGCTGAGGCCCCCAGAGCTGCCAGCCATCCATTCCTGCCACAGAACGCACACATAGGTGCTGCATGAGAGAAGAAGCCAGAAAACAGCCCTCGTAGACAGACAGACGGCTCAGCATGCCAACCGCACATCCCTAACTCTGCATCATTAATCACATTCAAAGTTTTTCTCTGAGAGCAGAGTGGGTGTGCGGGAGGTGGGGAGGATAACCCCCAGCCCTGACACAGTCCTAACACTAAAAGATCCCTCCTCTGTCAGAAGACAGCCTGTCGAGGCTGGAAGTCAGAGGTCAGAGATGGCTGAGATGGACATGGATGGTGAGCCCGGCCCTGGAAGTCACACCCACGTCCTGAGAAGGAGCCTGGTCAGGGTCATGGCGGAAGCCCAGGGAGGGGTCTGGAGGTGCATCATCTGTTCTGTGTATCCACAGCCTTCATTTCAGAAGAAACAACAGGGACTTCTCTGGTGGTCCAGTGGGTGAAGAGTCTGCATTGCAGTGCAAGGGGTCCTGGTTTGATCCCTGGCCCGGGAAGATCCCATGTGCGGCGGAGCGGCTGAACCAGTGTGTCCAATGGTGAGCCAGCGCTCTGGAGCACATGCGCCCGGAGCCGGTGCTCTGCAATGGGAGAGGCCGCTGTGATGGGAGGCCCACACAGGCGGAAGAATAAAGATGAATGAAAATGGATGGATAAAAAAATTAATGAAAAGAGGCCAAAATTTAAAAAAGAAGAAGAAACACCAGGCCCTCATGTGGGCGGCCCTGTCCTGTCGTAGACGTAACCAGGACTCGGAGACACAGCAATGAGGTCCCAGCAGTTCTCGGCTCCCTGGCTGCATGTATGAACCCCACAGGGGTGACCCCCACACTGGACAGGCAAGATGTTCACACAACACAACCCCCAGCCTCCCACCTGCCGTTTCCTTCCTCCGAACTTTACATTCCCCTCCGATATCAAATAACTCCATCATCATTTTCAGGTTGATGCCTTCTTCTGCGACACGCGGTGCACCTCTGGGACTGCCTGTAGGTGACACTGTGACAGAAAAGCAGAGACAAGCGACCAGGACACCACGTACCGGGGGTGAGTGGAAGCTCGTGGACACAGCCCCCCACTCCTGGACTCAGGGCCGCCCAAAGCATTCGTCCGCTTTGACCAGAAAAGCTACAATCTTCCAATGCAACTTGACATCACTTGGTACAATCGTCTACTATGATTGTCCTCACAGGAAAGTGCCCTAAACCCCACGCGACCTTTGTGACAGCCAAAGACACGCCCCACACACCCTCATCAAAGGACAGCCATCCACCCGCAGAACCTCACTGGGGTTCGGCGGTGCCTTTGATGTGAACGAAACGTGAGCCCTGGGGCAGCTGCAGGGTGTCGCACAGACACCCCGGGGTCACTGGCTCCGGGTACTCCTGCTGGAGTCGCCAGGATGTGGATCAGCCCCATCTCTCTGATGTCACTTCCATGGCGGTCAGCAGCAGCTAGAAGGCAGATAAACTGTGAGCGCAGCCCTGGCAACGAGATACACTTTCAGTTTCGAACGTGAAGTCTCTGCCGTCAGACACGCCTGAACCCTCAAGCTCAAAATGAAGCAATGACCTGTAGGAGGCAATGGGGCTTCCCTGGTGGCTCAGAATGTAAAGCACCAGCCCACACTGCGGGAGACCCGGGTTTGATCCCTGCATCGGGAAGATCCCCTGGAGAAGGAGACGGCCACCCACTCCAGCATTCTTGCCTGAAGAATCCTGCGGACAGAGGAGCCTGGTGGGCTGCAGTCCATATGGTTGCTAAGAGTCGGACACAACTAAAGCAACTTAGTTCACAGGATGCAAAAGAGAAAAAACAACTCGCAGGATGTGGGAATGCAACTCGCAGGATGTCGGTGCATTTTGACGAAATGATTCTAATTTGCTTAGGGGTCACACTAGACTCTGCTTCTAAGTGTGTATTAAAAAGTTCAGTACAAACATGCGTTTAACATTCTGGACTAGCATTTCAACTTTAGCTTCGGTCTTAATTACAGTACATCTTATTGCAAAATAAATAAGTACACTAAATCGATGAGGTTTTTCGGTTTCTTAAGCAGGCTCCAATTTTAAACTATCCACCAAAATGTGGTAAGAATTATGGACTATATAAGGCAAACTGTGACAGGTTTATGAAACGTTTTCCGATCACACAGTTGTTTTCCGATCACACAGTGAATAATTCGGTTCTAAAGGTTCTTTCTTCTTCAGGAGTTCTTCAATGTGTCAGCTTGACTGGGTAGGAAAACTCTCCACACACTGCGTCATGTTTTATGAAAGTGGTTGAGGGGTCCATGCTGGGACAGAGCACAGGAGTCCTGACTGCTCAGTGGGTGCAGAGGAAGTTTTGTGTTTGTGTGTAAACACTGAGGTTTCTGCAGGGAAGGACGTGGTGCAGGCTCCCACGGGTGCCCTGACCTGAAGGAAGACTGAGAGTCCTCCACCCTTTCCATGCCAGCCCCTCAGCGCTTCCTGGCTCATTCTGTCTGCCCACTCACTTATCATTCATCTGATGTTGGCTGAATGACTGTGTGGGGTCCAGGGATAGACCCCCATCTGCAGGGCTCTTGGGCTAATCTGGGGTCACAGGTGGCAAGAGAGGTGGGAAAAGAAATTCAGGCACCAAGCCAGCAGGTAGGACTTCCTGTGGCAGCCCGGGTATCGAGAGGAGGTGTGGGCCATACCTGATTGGCTCCAATCCATCAGAGCTGCTGTCCCAAGCCACCCACGAGTCACCGTCTTCAGGTTGGGCCGCGCCTCGGTGACAAGATGTGGTGGCCTCACCCCGTCCTATTCCTGCCCCTGCCCTGGAATGAGCTAATCCCTCAAGAAGCTCTGGTCTCCTTCTTTCAGGACACTGTTCACAGACCAGATACTAGGGATCACAGACCAGATACTCAGGATTCAAAATCCAGTATTTTAAAGTGATAAAAAAAAAAAAAGAGAGAGAGACTCCAATTTTACCTGTGATGTTTAGTTTCCAAAAGCACCCAGTTAAATAAAAATGGTGTTCCTCCGAGTCATGCAAGGTGATGGGGAGAAGACGCTCAGCACTGTGCCCACGTCCCGAGCCCAACAGCTTCACTCGCCACCCGCAGCTTCTCTCCAGTCCAGGAGCAAGCACTTCCTCCTCCACCAAGTGGGGAGACATCCCTGGTGTTCCAGGTGCACGCCACGCACCACGACTCACTGAATTTAACAGGCCGTGGATCGCAAGGTGCCTGGGTTAGCAGCTGGAGCAACAGGACCGTCGTTACAAAAGGGGAAACTTCCTAGAAAATTATCAGCTCATAAAAACGCAGAGCTGTGGGCTCCAGTGGCAAACAATCCGCCTGCCAGTGCAGGAGATACAGGTTTGATCCCTGGTCTGAGAAGACCCCACATGTCGCTGGGCAGCTAAGCCCATGCACCACAACCGCTGAGCCTGGGCTCGAGAGCCTGGGACCCACAACTACTGAAGCCTATGTACCCTACAGCCTGTGCCCCACAACGAAAGAAGTCACCGCAATGAGAAGTCCAAGCACCACAACTAGAGAGGAGCCCCCACTTTCCATGAATAAAGAAAAGCCTGCACAGCAACAAAGACCCAGCTAAACAAAGAAATAATATTATATATATATATATGTGTGTGTGTGTGTATACACACACACATACACATACATCTGAGAAACACAGAACCATTTCAACCACTGTATATTTTGATTCAACAGTTTCACATCCAAGAATCCATTCTGGGTGAGTAAAGAAAGCAAAGCTGTGAGTGTATTTGTTTTAGTGTCTGGACCCAAGTTTATTTGCATATTAAAGACTTTGTAACTCTAAAGCAGAATGCAAGTATTAGTAATTTTATTACTCAGTGTATGCCTTTGATTTTAGTGAGTCTACTCGGCCACGGGTGCTGTGAAAACCCTGCTGACCCTCTCGTCTCTCTGGAGGACACTGTTCACAGACCAGATACTAGGGATCACAGACCAGATACTCAGGATTCAAAATCCAGTATTTTAAAGTGATAAAAAAAAAAAGAGAGAGACTCCAATTTTACCTGTGATGTTTAGTTTCCAAAAGCACCCAGTTAAATAAAAATGGTGTTCCTCCGAGTCATGCAAGGTGATGGGGAGAAGACGCTCAGCACTGTGCCCACGTCCCGAGCCCAACAGCTTCACTCGCCACCCGCAGCTTCTCTCCAGTCCAGGAGCAAGCACTTCCTCCTCCACCAAGTGGGGAGACATCCCTGGTGTTCCAGGTGCACGCCACGCACCACGACTCACTGAATTTAACAGGCCGTGGATCGCAAGGTGCCTGGGTTAGCAGCTGGAGCAACAGGACCGTCGTTACAAAAGGGGAAACTTCCTAGAAAATTATCAGCTCATAAAAACGCAGAGCTGTGGGCTCCAGTGGCAAACAATCCGCCTGCCAGTGCAGGAGATACAGGTTTGATCCCTGGTCTGAGAAGACCCCACATGTCGCTGGGCAGCTAAGCCCATGCACCACAACCGCTGAGCCTGGGCTCGAGAGCCTGGGACCCACAACTACTGAAGCCTATGTACCCTACAGCCTGTGCCCCACAACGAAAGAAGTCACCGCAATGAGAAGTCCAAGCACCACAACTAGAGAGGAGCCCCCACTTTCCATGAATAAAGAAAAGCCTGCACAGCAACAAAGACCCAGCTAAACAAAGAAATAATATTATATATATATATATGTGTGTGTATACACACACAACACATACATCTGAGAAACACAGAACCATTTCAACCACTGTATATTTTGATTCAACAGTTTCACATCCAAGAATCCATTCTGGGTGAGTAAAGAAAGCAAAGCTGTGAGTGTATTTGTTTTAGTGTCTGGACCCAAGTTTATTTGCATATTAAAGACTTTGTAACTCTAAAGCAGAATGCAAGTATTAGTAATTTTATTACTCAGTGTATGCCTTTGATTTTAGTGAGTCTACTCGGCCACGGGTGCTGTGAAAACCCTGCTGACCCTCTCGTCTCTCTGGAGGACATTCTTTCCTGCCTTTGGATGTGTTTCAGAAGTAGGTACGGAAAGCATACACTATTTCAAAACAATGAATTGATTGTTGGGGTTTCTGTATATTTCTTTCTTTCTGATCAAAGGTAGTTTATAAAACCAGTTGTTACAGGACCGCCCTATGACAGGGTGTCTGAAATTTCCAAGCATTTTTCCCTTTTAGTAATTTGGCACCAAACCTCAGCTCTTTGGAAATTGTTTTGTTCCCTCAAACACATTTTAGACGGAGAAAACATTCCAGATAATACAATTGTGCTGATAAATCACTAAGAAGAAGAGCCCCAAAGCAAAAAGTAAAATAAAAATAATTTTAAAAAGAAAAAAAGAGCCTCTCATAACTGTCCCAGGTATGAACTCCATCAGACGCCTTTCTGTGCAGCCCTCCGCCCCTGAGCCTGGCTGAGCCACTGGTCCTCTTGAAGGCGGTGTGGACTGCTGTCCCCAACTTTCTCTCCAGTGGCACACGAGTCCCCATGGTCTCCAGGTCCACGTCGATCAGCTCTCCTGGACCTGTGGCCGAATCCAGCATCCGGGTACGACTCCACTGTTGGCTTCGGTCGTTCCTACTGGGGTCTGATCTCCACAGAAGTGGGCAGGTGACCGCAGGACTTGGAGAGCTGACGGCAGGAGGAAGGACCCCAGAGGGTGCGGGCTGTCTCCCCTCAACGCCTCGGCGCCACTCTGGGCGGCCCACTGCAGCCAGTGTGGACACCTGGTCCTTCATCTTCCTTTCCCACCGTCCCCACCAACATGTTCAGAGCAAGCATTTTCTAAGCCAGTTTTCAGAGCTGTTTGAAAGGTGTGGCGTGGGCAGGCATATGCTCACACACACACACACACGTGCACACAGACCCCATGCCTCCTTCTGCTACAAACACCAGATTACAGGGTTTGGACCGTGGCTCTTTTTCCTGGACAGAATTCACACTTGAGTGAGGGGGGACAGTTGAGCCAAAACAAATCGAGCGACTGTGCAGCGGGTCCTGAGCCTGTGTGGTTACGTCTGTGAAAACCCCTGCTGAAACCCTCTCGTCTCTCTGGAGGACATTCTTTCCTGCCTTTGGATGTGTTTCAGAAGTAGGTACGGAAAGCATACACTATTTCAAAACAATGAATTGATTGTTGGGGTTTCTGTATATTTCTTTCTTTCTGATCAAAGGTAGTTTATAAAACCAGTTGTTACAGGACCGCCCTATGACAGGGTGTCTGAAATTTCCAAGCATTTTTCCCTTTTAGTAATTTGGCACCAAACCTCAGCTCTTTGGAAATTGTTTTGTTCCCTCAAACACATTTTAGACGGAGAAAACATTCCAGATAATACAATTGTGCTGATAAATCACTAAGAAGAAGAGCCCCAAAGCAAAAAGTAAAATAAAAATAATTTTAAAAAGAAAAAAAGAGCCTCTCATAACTGTCCCAGGTATGAACTCCATCAGACGCCTTTCTGTGCAGCCCTCCGCCCCTGAGCCTGGCTGAGCCACTGGTCCTCTTGAAGGCGGTGTGGACTGCTGTCCCCAACTTTCTCTCCAGTGGCACACGAGTCCCCATGGTCTCCAGGTCCACGTCGATCAGCTCTCCTGGACCTGTGGCCGAATCCAGCATCCGGGTACGACTCCACTGTTGGCTTCGGTCGTTCCTACTGGGGTCTGATCTCCACAGAAGTGGGCAGGTGACCGCAGGACTTGGAGAGCTGACGGCAGGAGGAAGGACCCCAGAGGGTGCGGGCTGTCTCCCCTCAACGCCTCGGCGCCACTCTGGGCGGCCCACTGCAGCCAGTGTGGACACCTGGTCCTTCATCTTCCTTTCCCACCGTCCCCACCAACATGTTCAGAGCAAGCATTTTCTAAGCCAGTTTTCAGAGCTGTTTGAAAGGTGTGGCGTGGGCAGGCATATGCTCACACACACACACACACACGTGCACACAGACCCCATGCCTCCTTCTGCTACAAACACCAGATTACAGGGTTTGGACCGTGGCTCTTTTTCCTGGACAGAATTCACACTTGAGTGAGGGGGGACAGTTGAGCCAAAACAAATCGAGCGACTGTGCAGCGGGTCCTGAGCCTGTGTGGTTACGTCTGTCACAAACAGCACACGACACCGGCTGTCAGAGGGCGCAAGGTACACCTGCTCGGCTTTGAGAGCTCCCCTTAAAGAGAAATAACTGGGTCTCAGTAACCGTGCGGGAGGTGGCCACCTGCTGACCTTGACGCAGGAAGCAGATAATGTCCCACCACCTGCAGCCCCAGGCCTCCCGCTCCGGCCACCCCACCCCCAGGCTCTGGGCTTGGTCCAGCCTCACAAGGTGCACACTCCCCCGTGCACCGCCGGGGACACAGAATGACTCTCCTCCCAGCCCGCAGGACCCTCTGTCTACAGCCTGAGCAGTCGACAGGGCCTCCTCGGTTCTGCAAAATGCCACAGCAGCACGGCACCCCACTACTTCCTTCGGTCTGCTCCTGGAAGCAGAGCATTCTAGAAGACACACACCTTGAGCAAGTGTGAGGAGGAACTGGAACCCCGAGGAACAGCCCTCGGCTCCTCTCAGCTCCAAGGCTGTGCCGTCGTTTCTGGGAAGCCCTTCCCGGCTGGAACAGGCATCCGCGTGAGACAGGCTTCTCCTGTGAGCGTCTTTCTAACGTGACTTTAAACTTTTCAACGAACCCTGCGGTCTGAAAGAGCCCTGGCACGGCACTCCTCCCCCACGGTCTGCCGTGCCCAGCCCGCTAGGAACCCCGCAGTGGGTCCGCAGCTCTGTTTCCTAGCACTTCTGAGATGAATTTTGGATCTGAGACCAGCAAGAAAGAGAGGACATCAGCTTTGAGTCAAGATGATACAGGCGTCCTGTCGCGAAGGGAAGGGACGGCCGTCATACTTCCTCGGGAGCCAGGACCACAGCCCTCTGTCCTCTCCCCTCTCCTGAGAACCGCCTCCTCCTGACAGCCTCCTGACAGCCGCGCTGTTGCCCAGGGTCCCGCCAACATGACATCATGTTCTAAATATAACAGCAGATGCATGCGCCACATGCCTTCAACATCAGAAAAGCAATTCAAATGCAAAATCGAAGCCTCCTCTTCCAGTCTTTGTGCGGATTCTCTGTAAATGTGCACCACATGTCGGCTGTTTACAGAGACGAGGATCCTGCTCGCAGGATCACACACGTGGTGGACACGCCAGCCTGGCAAGGGAAAGTCGGGGAGTGCCTGCCCCGTCAGAGAGGGAAAGGCGAGGAACACAGTGAGCGGAGGCTCAAGGTCCCCCAAGCAGAGGGACACTGCACCCGGCAATCGGACTTCCCCGAGTCGGGGGACAGTGGAGAGCAGATGTGCAGACTCACCAGCATTGCACCTCACCCATGGTCCCATGGCCTCGCCTCGTGGACTCACACCCCCCCACACACCTGCATGTACACACATATACCTGCACACACGCACGTCTACCTGTACACACACGCCTGTACTCACACACACACACCCTACATGTACCCACATTCGGCTACATGTACACATGCCCACACATGCGTGCATGCACACACACGCCATGACCCAGCTGTGGCACTGAGGATGCCAGCCTGCCACCAGAGCTCACGGGGTCTGTGTGGGGATTCGTGGTGGGCAGGAGGTTGGGGAAGGGGCACCTCAGACAATGGCCATCTGCCCACCTTCCTCTTCCCGCCTTCCCTGAGGATGCCGTGCCCAGGGTCCCCTATGCCAACTTGTCCCTCCGCCGCCCCTTCCTACCTGCCCCCCAGGGCCCCCCAACACCACCCAGGCTGACTCAGCCCTGGGTACCCCGTGCAGCCCCTCGCCCTCTGTCCTCCCTGTCCTGTGCCCGTAGGTCACTGGGCTGGGACGCGCTCCTTCTGGGACCTCTGGTCATCTTCCCCTTCTGTTCACTCCTTCCAGGACAAGTGGTGGGCCAGGCACTGCCTCGAGAGCTGGATGCTCAGCTTTGAGTCAAGATGATACAGGCGTCCTGTCGCGAAGGGAAGGGACGGCCGTCATACTTCCTCGGGAGCCAGGACCACAGCCCTCTGTCCTCTCCCCTCTCCTGAGAACCGCCTCCTCCTGACAGCCTCCTGACAGCCGCGCTGTTGCCCAGGGTCCCGCCAACATGACATCATGTTCTAAATATAACAGCAGATGCATGCGCCACATGCCTTCAACATCAGAAAAGCAATTCAAATGCAAAATCGAAGCCTCCTCTTCCAGTCTTTGTGCGGATTCTCTGTAAATGTGCACCACATGTCGGCTGTTTACAGAGACGAGGATCCTGCTCGCAGGATCACACACGTGGTGGACACGCCAGCCTGGCAAGGGAAAGTCGGGGAGTGCCTGCCCCGTCAGAGAGGGAAAGGCGAGGAACACAGTGAGCGGAGGCTCAAGGTCCCCCAAGCAGAGGGACACTGCACCCGGCAATCGGACTTCCCCGAGTCGGGGGACAGTGGAGAGCAGATGTGCAGACTCACCAGCATTGCACCTCACCCATGGTCCCATGGCCTCGCCTCGTGGACTCACACCCCCCCACACACCTGCATGTACACACATATACCTGCACACACGCACGTCTACCTGTACACACACGCCTGTACTCACACACACACACCCTACATGTACCCACATTCGGCTACATGTACACATGCCCACACATGCGTGCATGCACACACACGCCATGACCCAGCTGTGGCACTGAGGATGCCAGCCTGCCACCAGAGCTCACGGGGTCTGTGTGGGGATTCGTGGTGGGCAGGAGGTTGGGGAAGGGGCACCTCAGACAATGGCCATCTGCCCACCTTCCTCTTCCCGCCTTCCCTGAGGATGCCGTGCCCAGGGTCCCCTATGCCAACTTGTCCCTCCGCCGCCCCTTCCTACCTGCCCCCCAGGGCCCCCCAACACCACCCAGGCTGACTCAGCCCTGGGTACCCCGTGCAGCCCCTCGCCCTCTGTCCTCCCTGTCCTGTGCCCGTAGGTCACTGGGCTGGGACGCGCTCCTTCTGGGACCTCTGGTCATCTTCCCCTTCTGTTCACTCCTTCCAGGACAAGTGGTGGGCCAGGCACTGCCTCGAGAGCTGGATGCTCAGAGCCGCCCTCCCCGAGCTGGGGACCCGGACAGACAGCAGCAGGGACAGACAGAAGCTCTCATCACGGCCTGGGAGTCCAGGCCAGAAGGTGTCCATGGCCCTGTGTCCTGGGCTCCTAACCCATGCTTCTCTTTGAACCCAGCCTTTAATCTGTAAAATAAGATGAAAACTGTCTACGTTATAGTGTCCTGTAAGAATTAAGTGACTAACACGTGGAAGTATTCTATAAGGTGAAAACTTTGATTTCGCTGATACTATTATCATAACCAGGAGTCAACTGAAGATGCAGAAGCAATCTGGTTTGGAAAAAAACGAAGAAGAGAAAACCCAGGAGGAGCCCAGTGAAAGTGCAGCAGCGGCCGCTGTGTGGGCTCCACCGGGCGGCCCCCAGCCCCACGCTGTACCCACGCTCTGATCACTCCCTTAAATCAAGCCTCGTTCCTCAGATTTCTCACATCGAGGTCGCTCGTCTGAACCGCACCCACTCGTCCCCAGGCTGGTTTCTGTCAGAAACCAGGGCTCAGCTGCCAGAAACATCCCCTTACATTCTAGTGTCCCGTCTTAAGAATTTCATAACTCTTTAATATTATTCTCACTTGAGTTCTAAACTTTGTTCATAAAGTTTGCATGAATTCAGAGCTTAACCAAATGCAATTTCTATCCTGACAGCTATAATTTTTTTAAGCAGAAAACAGAATCTGATGAGGTGAATTGATTTGAAGTGTATAGTAAGGTGGGGGGTTCCCGGGTGGCACAGCGGTAAAGAACCCACCTGCTGATTCAGGACACCTAAGAGACGCGAGTTTGATTCCGGGGTCAGGATGATCCCCTGGAGGAGGGCGTCGCAACCTACTCCAGCATTCTTGCCTGGAGAATTTCACTGACCAAGAGCCTGGTAGGTAGTAAGGTACCTTGTAGCCTACACACAGAAGCATCTGCAGCTGTGTCCTCCCCAGGGGACTCCTGCCCGGCCACCCCCGTGCTCCCCGCACACAGCCCCAAGTGGAGTGAAGACGCCCTCGTGTCTGGAAAGTGAAAGAGGCGCTAGAGTGTGCATCCCCACAGACTCGGGGAACAGGACCGCTGCACCTCCTGCTCATTCTGAGTACAGCATCTATCCTTTGACAAAATCTCAGCTTCCTTGCGCTTCCTTTCCACCCCGTCTTGTTCCTGCCCATCAGGAAGTGTTCCTAAAGCCTCGTCCGGGGAGCAGGCTGGCCCCACAACCGGAAGCTGCATCCAGCGTGTCTGCCAGGCGCCCATCTCGGGGCTGGGGGATGAGGCACTCATAGGAAAATGCTGCCACGCTGTTCCAGGTCCAGACCCAGGGACGGCCCAGCACCACGTGGCGCACCGCGGCCCTCGGGGCAGGCGCTCTAGCCGGTGGGATTAAGAATGCAGCCTGCAGTGCCGGACATGATGCCTCACGCCTGGTGGACGCTGAGGGATCCCAGAGCCCAGAGAAACCCAGCTGACGTTTCCCAGGGAGATAAGCCGAGGACAGGCTTCACAGAGCTTTCAGGGAGCAGGGCCAGGCACACACTCCAGAAGGTCCCCAATCTCTCCAAAGATAAAGACACGAAACCCTTGAAGATCTGAATTCCTGCCTGGCTTTATCAAGACGGCGAGCTTAGGACAAAGAGGCTGTTCAGCAACTCTGGGAAGGAGGCTGCTGTTTCTCAAACCAAGGGACTCTGCTCTGCAGTCGGAGTTGCTGCGCTCACACGTGCTGGGACCCAGGGAACCCCCATGGATGCCTGTGAGGCAGGGCGGTGATCATCACCCATTTACAGACGGGGAAGCTGAGTCTCGGAGGCAAGGAAGCTGCCTGAGTTTGCAGCCTGAGGCTTGACGGCTCTGCTGCCTGCCTGCTGCGCTGTGTCTGAGCTTGAAGGAAGCAGAAACTCGCTCAGACCAGCAGGAACTGCCAGGACCGTGCGGACAAGCCCCCAGGCCGACCCTCAGAGTCTGCAATGCCACCTCGGGTCACGGTCGGGTCCTGTGCCAGTTCCTGAACTGGACACTTGTGACTGGACGCGGGTGGCCTGTGGTGCTGGGAAGGTCTGAGGTTGGGGATCTATCCAAGAGGAGCTCAGGTGCATCTGAAAGTCGGGCAGGAGAGAAGCACAGGCTCATCCCCGAGATGAGCTCAACCCGCAGTCTAGGGTTTTCAGTTGGGAAACACCAACTGGTATTTTAAGGTATCTTTCATACCTTTGCACCTTTACCTTATCAAGAATTCCAAATTTTATTACATAGCTTTTACCTAATGGCAACCAAATTTTACAGAATAATGGAATGAACATTACCACCCGTCTTTTGGGTTCCTAAAGCCTCGTCCGGGGAGCAGGCTGGCCCCACAACCGGAAGCTGCATCCAGCGTGTCTGCCAGGCGCCCATCTCGGGGCTGGGGGATGAGGCACTCATAGGAAAATGCTGCCACGCTGTTCCAGGTCCAGACCCAGGGACGGCCCAGCACCACGTGGCGCACCGCGGCCCTCGGGGCAGGCGCTCTAGCCGGTGGGATTAAGAATGCAGCCTGCAGTGCCGGACATGATGCCTCACGCCTGGTGGACGCTGAGGGATCCCAGAGCCCAGAGAAACCCAGCTGACGTTTCCCAGGGAGATAAGCCGAGGACAGGCTTCACAGAGCTTTCAGGGAGCAGGGCCAGGCACACACTCCAGAAGGTCCCCAATCTCTCCAAAGATAAAGACACGAAACCCTTGAAGATCTGAATTCCTGCCTGGCTTTATCAAGACGGCGAGCTTAGGACAAAGAGGCTGTTCAGCAACTCTGGGAAGGAGGCTGCTGTTTCTCAAACCAAGGGACTCTGCTCTGCAGTCGGAGTTGCTGCGCTCACACGTGCTGGGACCCAGGGAACCCCCATGGATGCCTGTGAGGCAGGGCGGTGATCATCACCCATTTACAGACGGGGAAGCTGAGTCTCGGAGGCAAGGAAGCTGCCTGAGTTTGCAGCCTGAGGCTTGACGGCTCTGCTGCCTGCCTGCTGCGCTGTGTCTGAGCTTGAAGGAAGCAGAAACTCGCTCAGACCAGCAGGAACTGCCAGGACCGTGCGGACAAGCCCCCAGGCCGACCCTCAGAGTCTGCAATGCCACCTCGGGTCACGGTCGGGTCCTGTGCCAGTTCCTGAACTGGACACTTGTGACTGGACGCGGGTGGCCTGTGGTGCTGGGAAGGTCTGAGGTTGGGGATCTATCCAAGAGGAGCTCAGGTGCATCTGAAAGTCGGGCAGGAGAGAAGCACAGGCTCATCCCCGAGATGAGCTCAACCCGCAGTCTAGGGTTTTCAGTTGGGAAACACCAACTGGTATTTTAAGGTATCTTTCATACCTTTGCACCTTTACCTTATCAAGAATTCCAAATTTTATTACATAGCTTTTACCTAATGGCAACCAAATTTTACAGAATAATGGAATGAACATTATCTCAGGAAATAATCAGCCCATCCAGTCCACTGTAGCCCTAAGTAGAAGGAGTTCAAAGTCAGAGAAGAGCCCTGTATCCAGGGTCAGGACAAATGCTAGCACCTGTCTATCACTGAATAAACGAGATCAGAGCTTAGTCTCTTCACCGGCTCATCAGTTCTTACTGAGTGCTCGTGAGTCAGTGAGAATGTATGTACCCGTTAGAGAGAACATGATTGTAAAGGTCAGCTACATCGTAGGCTAACTTTTACGACCCTCCACATGATAGCTGGCTGCCCACTTCCCACGTGAGGCCCGGGCTCTGCTCCACGGCTCAGTTCTGCATCACAGATCGCTTGCGTGTCAGGGACATGCAACAGGCATGAGGGATAAAACTAAATGAAACAACGCCTATTCCTGTTTGCAGGAAAGATGAATGTGCCGTGAGCACTGTGATAGAGAGAGGTGCAAAATCTCCAGAAACTCAAACGGGGCATTGCTTAAATCAACCTTCAAAGGGAAGTAATGTAGGCAAAAAACAGTAAAAATACATAAATAAATAAAGGATGGGAATGTGTTCCAAGCAGAGGGGGTGCTGAGAACAG
Source organism: Tragulus kanchil (assembly GCA_022376925.1). Classification (NCBI taxonomy): domain Eukaryota; kingdom Metazoa; phylum Chordata; class Mammalia; order Artiodactyla; family Tragulidae; genus Tragulus; species Tragulus kanchil. The sequence goes on from JAIOJX010000002.1 coordinate 41,256,047, forward strand.
AAGTGTGGGCAAAGGAGACGGCGAATGTGCCCAGCATGGTGCACGCAGCTCCGTCCTGCAGATTCTCACTTGAGCCACGGCACAGGCCACGGAGGGAGCAAAGCTTTCCAATAGACACACTAAAAGGCTAAGAAGAAGCAGACGAAATCAGCTTTAAACCTTTTCACCCCACCTATCTAAAACATTACCACCTTGGCATAAACCCGGTACAAGAGCTACAAGTGAGGCTTTTTGCCATCTTTACACCCAGGGAGCATCTCCACTTGCTGGGGGGTCTGCCCCGATGGAGCGTTCGGGGGTCCGAGTCCCAGGGCCAGAGCTAGGGAGGATCACATAAGCTGGAGAGGTGGACAGTCCAGTCCCGTGACGGATCACAAGAAGTGGGAGAACGCTGTGGGCCTGTGTGCGGAGCTCGGGGTCTGCACCACCGCCTCCCTCAGCCTCTGCACCACGTCCTACCCAGGCCCTCCAGACTCCTCGAGATGCCCCATCAAGGCCTGGCCTCCCTTACTGCCCAGGGCCCTGCTTCCCACACTGTCCACATCCCCCACTCCAGTTCTCACCCATCACACAGCACACATATGTCCACGCACATGCAAACATGCACGCACAGGAGCATGTGTGCATACGCACATGCACACACTTAAACACATGCATGAACACGTGTACACCCATGCACTCTCATATGCACACAAGCACACATGTGCACAGGGCTAGTGCCCTGTTTCAAACGCGGGCCCACGCCGGAACAAGCTCCAGGAGCAAATCTCTGCTCACAAAGGAACGGGGCCAGGGGCTTCTCCTGGGCTCCCTGGACCACACCCCGCACTGAGCGGACAGGGAGGCCGGCGCCGCCTGCCCCGACCTGGGCCCACTGCTGGCAGTTTGGACCCTATGACTCCCACCAGCCACACCCTGTGAGAGGGAACCACCACCACCCGTCACTGTGAGCCCTCCAGTGGGAAGAGGGGTCTGGTCCTGGGGGCCCAAAGCCAGTTCCTCAAGGGCCTCAGGCTCTGGCCAGCCATCCCTGGGGAGATGCCCACTGTGACCGGCCCTCCCTCTGGTCACTCAGTGAGTAGGGTAGGGCTCAGGCCTACAGGCGCGTTCACTGTTTCTTCTGGAAAGGCCAGGTGCCGTCCAGGGCTGGATTTGCCATGGACACCTGTCCATTCATGTGTGGAGGTGCTCCTGACGAAGAGAGTAACAGAGACGACTGGCGAGCACGCACCGGCACCCAGAGGCGCTGAGCGGCACCTCCGGGAGGCAGCTCCCAAGACGTGCAGAGCCACGCTGGGCAAAGGCAGGTGCATCCCAGGCGGAGCAGGCACCGGAGGTGAGGAGGAGACAGCTGCTGCCTGGGAAAAGGAAGCTGTCTTGTGGTCGAGAGAGACGCCGGGGCTGCCTGCAGCTCGAAAGGCCCAGAGAGGGGACCAAGATGCCGAGAGTTGTCACAAACTTAGGCTGACTGCGGGTCTGTGATCTGGGGAGGATTTTAGAAGGGCCCCGTGCAGGGTGTGGACACGAGGCTGTGGCTGGCCGGAAGGACCCAGGGAGACCTGATGAGGGCTAGTGTGCAGGCCAGGTGCAGTGAGCCCAAAGACAGCGGCAGGACGGGAGGAGAGAACACCCCAGGGGGCAGGCACAGGGAGAGGAAGCGGGCTGGTCATCCACTGGGCATTCGGGCAAGGGGTGGATGGAAATGCTCACGGGGGCTCCATTGTCTCACTCCGTGGACAGAGGGGGTGGTGGTCTCATTTCCTGAAATGGGAGTTCTGTGGGGAGGAGGGGGCAGCCACCACTGAGGTCACACCCATGCTGCCTCTGAAATCCCTTTCGGGTATCCTGGTGGACACACCAGGAGGGCAGGTGGCCGTGTGAGTGGAGCTCTGGGGATGGGCCGAGGACACACCAGGGTTTCTGAGGGACGCTGGGCCAAGTTGGGAGAGGACCCTGCGTCTGGGGGAACGTGAACCAGGCTGGGGAAGCAGGGTGAGCAGGCAGCGGGGAGCCGAGGCTGAGGTGCTGACCTTGGGCTCCGGGAAGCCGGCCCCACACCTGGATGAGGGAGACCATAGGCAAGTGGACCCCAAGAAGCAGGTCAGTCCGTCTTCCCATACCTGGAAAAGCACTAGAATCCCTAACTGGAGGTGTCTGTTTTCAGTGATTGGTGGATGTTTCTTGCTATTGACCAGATTTTTTTCTCAGCCAGAAGCTCCTGTGTGCCCTGGCGCCTTGATGACCTTTTCAGGATGGTCCCTTGAGCCGCTGAGAGGCACCTCTGGGCTACAGTTCTCTGTACAGACCCCAGACATTGAGGGTGTGTGTTCTCCTCTGTCATCTGAGAAGCAAAGGTTTGTCCACACTGGTCCAGACCCCCTGTCCTCCGCTGAAGGGAGCAGAGGACAACTGGATGTTTCTGTGAAAGTCCCTGAAGCTGGGGGAAGGAGGGAGGTGGCAGCAGGTCTACCAGGGCTACCAGCTGGCCGGACGCCAGCCCCAGTGGCTGAGCACAGGCAGTGTGTGGGTGGGTGGGTTCGAGAGACGCCGGGGCTGCCTGCAGCTCGAAAGGCCCAGAGAGGGGACCAAGATGCCGAGAGTTGTCACAAACTTAGGCTGACTGCGGGTCTGTGATCTGGGGAGGATTTTAGAAGGGCCCCGTGCAGGGTGTGGACACGAGGCTGTGGCTGGCCGGAAGGACCCAGGGAGACCTGATGAGGGCTAGTGTGCAGGCCAGGTGCAGTGAGCCCAAAGACAGCGGCAGGACGGGAGGAGAGAACACCCCAGGGGGCAGGCACAGGGAGAGGAAGCGGGCTGGTCATCCACTGGGCATTCGGGCAAGGGGTGGATGGAAATGCTCACGGGGGCTCCATTGTCTCACTCCGTGGACAGAGGGGGTGGTGGTCTCATTTCCTGAAATGGGAGTTCTGTGGGGAGGAGGGGGCAGCCACCACTGAGGTCACACCCATGCTGCCTCTGAAATCCCTTTCGGGTATCCTGGTGGACACACCAGGAGGGCAGGTGGCCGTGTGAGTGGAGCTCTGGGGATGGGCCGAGGACACACCAGGGTTTCTGAGGGACGCTGGGCCAAGTTGGGAGAGGACCCTGCGTCTGGGGGCACGTGAACCAGGCTGGGGAAGCAGGGTGAGCAGGCAGCGGGGAGCCGAGGCTGAGGTGCTGACCTTGGGCTCCGGGAAGCCGGCCCCACACCTGGATGAGGGAGACCATAGGCAAGTGGACCCCAAGAAGCAGGTCAGTCCGTCTTCCCATACCTGGAAAAGCACTAGAATCCCTAACTGGAGGTGTCTGTTTTCAGTGATTGGTGGATGTTTCTTGCTATTGACCAGATTTTTTTCTCAGCCAGAAGCTCCTGTGTGCCCTGGCGCCTTGATGACCTTTTCAGGATGGTCCCTTGAGCCGCTGAGAGGCACCTCTGGGCTACAGTTCTCTGTACAGACCCCAGACATTGAGGGTGTGTGTTCTCCTCTGTCATCTGAGAAGCAAAGGTTTGTCCACACTGGTCCAGACCCCCTGTCCTCCGCTGAAGGGAGCAGAGGACAACTGGATGTTTCTGTGAAAGTCCCTGAAGCTGGGGGAAGGAGGGAGGTGGCAGCAGGTCTACCAGGGCTACCAGCTGGCCGGACGCCAGCCCCAGTGGCTGAGCACAGGCAGTGTGTGGGTGGGTGGGTTCTGGCCCTCTCAGCCCCACAGATGCGGTTACAGACAAGGAGACCTTCAGGGCAGGAGAGTGGCCTGGTTTGGTTTTCGGTCCCCCTGGGGAACGGTGACAACTACGTAAGGATGGATTAGGTCGGGGCAGCAAGAACATCGAAGTCTTAACATTGCTCGTTCCCTCATTGTGAAAACCTTATCTTCTGTTTTCTTCTAAGGAGCATTGACTCCAAAGTCGGATTGTTGATCTAAACTGTCTCTTAAAACGCTTGATTATGGAAGGTTTGACCACTGTCCTCTCCCTCTGAGCCGGTCCCCCGAAGTTAATCTTAAATATGGAAACACCCTCCTCCCTCCTTCCTCTCCAGCACGTCCGAGCCCACGGCCAGGCTCATTCCCGTTCTCAGAGGAGGGAACGGGCCTCCCTGCCAGACTTCCTGCAGCTGCCTCCCCTCGGAGCCTGTGCTCTAGTTTCCCAACTTGAAAGGTGTCCCAGAAAGGCTTGCCTCATCCCGTTCCCCGGGGGAGCCCAGCCTCCCCAGAGACAACAGACAACAGCTGGTCCTGGCCCCACGTCCAGGCTTCTGAGGCCACAACCAGTAGACCACAAGGATGGACTTGGGGGAAGTGAGCGGGTTTCCCCGGCCGCCTGGACCAAGCCGGACTGGGCAGACAGCAGAGCTGTGGCCGGGACCCGGGGCCCTGGTCGCGTCCGGAACACAGGCCATCCCGTGCCGGCTCCTGGAACGGCTCCCTAATCATTTCCATCTTGGTAACGGATGCCATATCGCAGAGCTATGACTTCACGGGAGGCTGGGCCAGATGAGAAGCAGAGCTATGAGGAAAGAATGCTTGTTAAAGCAGAGCCACTCTCGGTCGTGGAGAGAGGGAGCTGAGAAACGCATTGGGCCAAGAGCCTTTTCCTGCATGTTCTCAGCGTTAAGAGCTGCGCCCAGCCCCGGTGCTGACACACCCAGGGCACAAGGACAAACGAGCCTCCGAGAAACCGTGTGAGCAGCAGGTCTACCAGGGCTACCAGCTGGCGGACGCCAGCCCCAGTGGCTGAGCACAGGCAGTGTGTGGGTGGGTGGGTTCTGGCCCTCTCAGCCCCACAGATGCGGTTACAGACAAGGAGACCTTCAGGGCAGGAGAGTGGCCTGGTTTGGTTTTCGGTCCCCCTGGGGAACGGTGACAACTACGTAAGGATGGATTAGGTCGGGGCAGCAAGAACATCGAAGTCTTAACATTGCTCGTTCCCTCATTGTGAAAACCTTATCTTCTGTTTTCTTCTAAGGAGCATTGACTCCAAAGTCGGATTGTTGATCTAAACTGTCTCTTAAAACGCTTGATTATGGAAGGTTTGACCACTGTCCTCTCCCTCTGAGCCGGTCCCCCGAAGTTAATCTTAAATATGGAAACACCCTCCTCCCTCCTTCCTCTCCAGCACGTCCGAGCCCACGGCCAGGCTCATTCCCGTTCTCAGAGGAGGGAACGGGCCTCCCTGCCAGACTTCCTGCAGCTGCCTCCCCTCGGAGCCTGTGCTCTAGTTTCCCAACTTGAAAGGTGTCCCAGAAAGGCTTGCCTCATCCCGTTCCCCGGGGGAGCCCAGCCTCCCCAGAGACAACAGACAACAGCTGGTCCTGGCCCCACGTCCAGGCTTCTGAGGCCACAACCAGTAGACCACAAGGATGGACTTGGGGGAAGTGAGCGGGTTTCCCCGGCCGCCTGGACCAAGCCGGACTGGGCAGACAGCAGAGCTGTGGCCGGGACCCGGGGCCCTGGTCGCGTCCGGAACACAGGCCATCCCGTGCCGGCTCCTGGAACGGCTCCCTAATCATTTCCATCTTGGTAACGGATGCCATATCGCAGAGCTATGACTTCACGGGAGGCTGGGCCAGATGAGAAGCAGAGCTATGAGGAAAGAATGCTTGTTAAAGCAGAGCCACTCTCGGTCGTGGAGAGAGGGAGCTGAGAAACGCATTGGGCCAAGAGCCTTTTCCTGCATGTTCTCAGCGTTAAGAGCTGCGCCCAGCCCCGGTGCTGACACACCCAGGGCACAAGGACAAACGAGCCTCCGAGAAACCGTGTGAGCAGCAGTCCCGGGGGGGTCGGCGGCCACCCACCCTGCAGGACAGGGTCCTGAATTCCTGGACCCACAGCCTTCCTCCACACAGGAGGAACCTGTTCTCTTACAATTTGGAAAACAGGAGTGTTTAGTCTCCTGCATTCACGTCCCAGGGTCAAAAGTGGCTAATTTCTACAGAAACACTAACGGACCGTTTACTCACCCTGAGTGGAAATCAGGGCTGAGTGTCCAGCGTGAAAGGCAGGAGTCAGGGACATGGGTGAGCCGCATGGCTGTGCTCTGCAGCCACCAAGGCCCTCTGACCACACGGGGAACAGAGACCGCTCCGGCCGGGCGTCTCCTGCCCTGGAGACAGGAGGGTCCCACTCGAGCACTGGCCTGTGGCTGCCCCAAACTGCCCATTGCCACACAGGCCAGAGTAGAGGCACTTGCCCCCCCCACAGAAGAAGACAAACCCAAAGAGTCTTTAGAGCTGAGGTGGTACAGCAGCCGAAAAACACACACCCCTGCTTCCAGGGCTCCCCTCGTCTCCTCTTGCTGCAGCAGAGCGACAGAAGGCGAGAATCGTGCTTGAAATCGTTTTGGAACAGAGCAGTCCCCGCAGGGGCGGGGACTCCCCGTGGGAGGAGGACACGGTGGACAGCCAGGTGGCCGTGGGGATGTTGCGGGTGGAGGTGGGGGTCGCACAGGAAGCGCCTCCTGTGAGTGAGAAGGAAAGTGTCCGGTCAGCAAGGGGTGAGCCGAGAGAGGAAGCAACCCTGAAACACAATGTGTCCAACGCTGACCAACCGAGAGCTGCAGGAAGAATGTTTTGACTTGTGTATCCTCTCAGCAGACAAAGAGCTCTGTGTATCGGTGTCTATTTAAGTGGCTGTGCTTTCGGAGCCGCTGCTGAGAGATGACCCCGGTCCTAAAGCGGGACGCCAGGTAAACACAAGCCACCTGGCAGCGACTACACAGTGACCCCACCGGCAGACCCAACAGGCAGGTGTCAGTGGGCGTCACAGAGACCCCAGCTCAGACGACCAGCAGCATGGAGGCCTCCCTGGACTCTCCCCAAACTGCCCAGGCCCGCCCTCCTCCTGCCCTGGCCTCGGTGCTGACACACCCAGGGCACAAGGACAAACGAGCCTCCGAGAAACCGTGTGAGCAGCAGTCCCGGGGGGGTCGGCGGCCACCCACCCTGCAGGACAGGGTCCTGAATTCCTGGACCCACAGCCTTCCTCCACACAGGAGGAACCTGTTCTCTTACAATTTGGAAAACAGGAGTGTTTAGTCTCCTGCATTCACGTCCCAGGGTCAAAAGTGGCTAATTTCTACAGAAACACTAACGGACCGTTTACTCACCCTGAGTGGAAATCAGGGCTGAGTGTCCAGCGTGAAAGGCAGGAGTCAGGGACATGGGTGAGCCGCATGGCTGTGCTCTGCAGCCACCAAGGCCCTCTGACCACACGGGGAACAGAGACCGCTCCGGCCGGGCGTCTCCTGCCCTGGAGACAGGAGGGTCCCACTCGAGCACTGGCCTGTGGCTGCCCCAAACTGCCCATTGCCACACAGGCCAGAGTAGAGGCACTTGCCCCCCCCACAGAAGAAGACAAACCCAAAGAGTCTTTAGAGCTGAGGTGGTACAGCAGCCGAAAAACACACACCCCTGCTTCCAGGGCTCCCCTCGTCTCCTCTTGCTGCAGCAGAGCGACAGAAGGCGAGAATCGTGCTTGAAATCGTTTTGGAACAGAGCAGTCCCCGTAGGGGCGGGGACTCCCCGTGGGAGGAGGACACGGTGGACAGCCAGGTGGCCGTGGGGATGTTGCGGGTGGAGGTGGGGGTCGCACAGGAAGCGCCTCCTGTGAGTGAGAAGGAAAGTGTCCGGTCAGCAAGGGGTGAGCCGAGAGAGGAAGCAACCCTGAAACACAATGTGTCCAACGCTGACCAACCGAGAGCTGCAGGAAGAATGTTTTGACTTGTGTATCCTCTCAGCAGACAAAGAGCTCTGTGTATCGGTGTCTATTTAAGTGGCTGTGCTTTCGGAGCCGCTGCTGAGAGATGACCCCGGTCCTAAAGCGGGACGCCAGGTAAACACAAGCCACCTGGCAGCGACTACACAGTGACCCCACCGGCAGACCCAACAGGCAGGTGTCAGTGGGCGTCACAGAGACCCCAGCTCAGACGACCAGCAGCATGGAGGCCTCCCTGGACTCTCCCCAAACTGCCCAGGCCCGCCCTCCTCCTGCCCTGGCTCCGTGACTTTCAGCAATCGACTCCACCTTGCCGGTGAAGGGAGAATGACGCTCAGCTCGTCAGGAGGACCATCTGCTCGAACGCTATCATCAGGAAAGAGAAGGCTGCTTTGTCACAGGTGTGACCATAAAATAATAAGACACTTCTGTTACAAGTGCAGCGGAATCCAAAAGCCTGCATCCCCAGCTTTTCCTGTTTTCACAGTAACCAGTCAAACTTCTGAAATCGATACATTTGAAAACATGGAGCCGCAGGAAAGATAGGAACGATGTTCTTAGGTGAGACCTTGATTCTGTACGCTGAGCGTGTTCTGAAGACCGTGTCCGCTCAGGGCAGGCGGAAATGACCTCCTCTTTGGCCGGTGGCCACCAACCCCTCACGTGGGCGCAGGATGCCGCAGGCTGACGGGTCTGCAGGTGACTCCCCGGAAGGAGCAGCAGGAGGAGGGGCAGCCCAGAGGCTCGGGTCCCCAGGGCCATTCCCTGTGCGGGAGGCTCTCCAGGCAGACCCTCCCTCCCGTGCTCCTCCCTAAGGTACCCTGCAGGCCCCTGCCAGTCATTTATTCAGGAATTTGAGAAGATGTCTACTTGTATTCTAGAAAACCTATGTTCACACAACAACGTGCACATGAATGTTTTCAGAAGTTTCATTTTTAACAGCCAAGACCAGGAGCCATCTCAGGTGTCCTCCAGCACAGGAGTGGGGTTACAGAAAAGGTGCTCCTCCAGACCGGGCTGACGTTCGGACTGAGAGGACTCAGGGATCCCGACAAGCACGGGCCTCAAGGAGCGACGTTCAGGGAGGGTGCGTTCCACACACATCGAACATGGAGATGGAGAGGAGACTGTGCTCGCCAAGGGTAGGGGTCGGGTGACCCCCAAGGGAAGCTCAGGAACCCTGGGAGTGGGGGTAAATAAACAGCTAAACAGACTCTCATCATGGGCAAGGCCATAGCTGCACAGGCTCAGCATTTAGCTTGTGGCGTGGCGGTGTGGCTCAGACAGAAAAGAATCTGTCTGCAACGTAGGACACCTGGGCTCAACCCCAAGGTCCGGGAGAACCCCCGGAGAAGAGAATGGCAACCCACTCCAGTATTCTTGCCTGGGAAATCCCATGGACAGAGGAGCCTAGTGGGCTGCAGTCCATGGGGTCACAAAGAGTCAGACACGACTGAGCGACTAACACTATGGGCTGTCAGCCAGCAAGTTCCCAGGTGCCACCTGGGGAGACTGGATGAATGACCATGGGTGCCTCTGGATCGTATCTCACAACCGCACTGAATCTTCGTCTCAGATAAAAAAGTTTAAAAGCATAGACATACTATTCTGTATAAAATAGAAAACTAACAAGGACCTACTGTACAGCTCAGGGAACTCTACTGACCTATGAGAGAACAGATTCTAAAAAAGAATGAACATATGTAGATGTATAACTGAATCACTTTGCTGTTCAGCAGAAACTACCACAGCAAAAAAATCAAAAATTTAAAAGTATTCTTGGAAATGAACTATTTAAGGTCCGAGCTGCCAGGCTCCCGGAAGGAGCAGCAGGAGGAGGGGCAGCCCAGAGGCTCGGTCCCCAGGCCCCCAGGCTCTCCAGGCAGACCCTCCTCCCGTGCTCCTCCCTAAGGTACCCTGCAGGCCCCTGCCAGTCATTTATTCAGGAATTTGAGAAGATGTCTACTTGTATTCTAGAAAACCTATGTTCACACAACAACGTGCACATGAATGTTTTCAGAAGTTTCATTTTTAACAGCCAAGACCAGGAGCCATCTCAGGTGTCCTCCAGCACAGGAGTGGGGTTACAGAAAAGGTGCTCCTCCAGACCGGGCTGACGTTCGGACTGAGAGGACTCAGGGATCCCGACAAGCACGGGCCTCAAGGAGCGACGTTCAGGGAGGGTGCTTTCCCCACACACATCGAACATGGAGATGGAGAGGAGACTGTGCTCGCCAAGGGTAGGGGTCGGGTGACCCCCAAGGGAAGCTCAGGAACCCTGGGAGTGGGGGTAAATAAACAGCTAAACAGACTCTCATCATGGGCAAGGCCATAGCTGCACAGGCTCAGCATTTAGCTTGTGGCGTGGCGGTGTGGCTCAGACAGAAAAGAATCTGTCTGCAACGTAGGACACCTGGGCTCAACCCCAAGGTCCGGGAGAACCCCCGGAGAAGAGAATGGCAACCCACTCCAGTATTCTTGCCTGGGAAATCCCATGGACAGAGGAGCCTAGTGGGCTGCAGTCCATGGGGTCACAAAGAGTCAGACACGACTGAGCGACTAACACTATGGGCTGTCAGCCAGCAAGTTCCCAGGTGCCACCTGGGGAGACTGGATGAATGACCATGGGTGCCTCTGGATCGTATCTCACAACCGCACTGAATCTTCGTCTCAGATAAAAAAGTTTAAAAGCATAGACATACTATTCTGTATAAAATAGAAAACTAACAAGGACCTACTGTACAGCTCAGGGAACTCTACTGACCTATGAGAGAACAGATTCTAAAAAAGAATGAACATATGTAGATGTATAACTGAATCACTTTGCTGTTCAGCAGAAACTACCACAGCATTATAAATCAACTATACTCCAATAAAATTTTTTAACAAATGTATTCTTTGGGGAAAAGCTTGTGACCCAGAACTTGGGCCACGGCTTCCTATGGAGTTTCCTGCAGAGCCGGCCGGTCCCTCTGTTTTGGTGAGAACCACCGACTGACTTTCATCATTAAAGAGCATCTGAGGGCAGGTCGAAGACCCAGGCTGGCCCAGCGCCACTGGGGCCAGTCGTCCGAAGGCCGCACTCCCGGCACCAGCCCTCATTCATGCCCAGCGCGGCCCCCAGGCCTGAGAGGACGCCTCTGTGACCACAGTGTGAACAGATGGCTCTGTGACCACAGTGTGAACGGACGGCGCCTCCTCCCTCTCCCTCCAGGAGGCCTGCCATCCTGGATGGGTCCCTCTCCACGGCCCCTGCTTCGGCCGCACCTCCCAGGCTCTGTCGCCTGTAACCACCTGGAGTGGGGGAGCCACGTGTCCCTCCACAGGACAGGAGACCAGACGGGCACACGTGTGTGAGAGGCCCTGCCTGTCTGAGGTCCTGGACGCGGTGGTGACAGGCGTGCACTGGGACCGCACTGAACCCGGGGGCGGTGGGGGCGGACGCTCCAGGCAGAGGGTCCATATCTCAGGCTCTTTCCCGTGATTCTGCCCTGTGCCCTCACCGTGGCCACACGCGCAGGGCAGATGGGCAGCCAGCTAGATGGGACCCGGGCCACTGGCTGATGGGGCTATGGGCAGCCCAAGGCCTGACTAGGCTTCCTCCAGACCCCACGGGACTGGTGCCTCCTGGCCTTCCCTCCTGCTCGCAGGAGGAAAGCAGCAGGATCTTAGCCAATCCTGAGCAGATGTCCCAGGTGCCACCTGGGGAGACTGGATGAATGACCATGGGTGCCTCTGGATCGTATCTCACAACCGCACTGAATCTTCGTCTCAGATAAAAAAGTTTAAAAGCATAGACATACTATTCTGTATAAAATAGAAAACTAACAAGGACCTACTGTACAGCTCAGGGAACTCTACTGACCTATGAGAGAACAGATTCTAAAAAAGAATGAACATATGTAGATGTATAACTGAATCACTTTGCTGTTCAGCAGAAACTACCACAGCATTATAAATCAACTATACTCCAATAAAATTTTTTAACAAATGTATTCTTTGGGGAAAAGCTTGTGACCCAGAACTTGGGCCACGGCTTCCTATGGAGTTTCCTGCAGAGCCGGCCGGTCCCTCTGTTTTGGTGAGAACCACCGACTGACTTTCATCATTAAAGAGCATCTGAGGGCAGGTCGAAGACCCAGGCTGGCCCAGCGCCACTGGGGCCAGTCGTCCGAAGGCCGCACTCCCGGCACCAGCCCTCATTCATGCCCAGCGCGGCCCCCAGGCCTGAGAGGACGCCTCTGTGACCACAGTGTGAACAGATGGCTCTGTGACCACAGTGTGAACGGACGGCGCCTCCTCCCTCTCCCTCCAGGAGGCCTGCCATCCTGGATGGGTCCCTCTCCACGGCCCCTGCTTCGGCCGCACCTCCCAGGCTCTGTCGCCTGTAACCACCTGGAGTGGGGGAGCCACGTGTCCCTCCACAGGACAGGAGACCAGACGGGCACACGTGTGTGAGAGGCCCTGCCTGTCTGAGGTCCTGGACGCGGTGGTGACAGGCGTGCACTGGGACCGCACTGAACCCGGGGGCGGTGGGGGCGGACGCTCCAGGCAGAGGGTCCATATCTCAGGCTCTTTCCCGTGATTCTGCCCTGTGCCCTCACCGTGGCCACACGCGCAGGGCAGATGGGCAGCCAGCTAGATGGGACCCGGGCCACTGGCTGATGGGGCTATGGGCAGCCCAAGGCCTGACTAGGCTTCCTCCAGACCCCACGGGACTGGTGCCTCCTGGCCTTCCCTCCTGCTCGCAGGAGGAAAGCAGCAGGATCTTAGCCAATCCTGAGCAGGATGCCTGGGGTGTCGCCCGAGGAGAATGGAAGGACTGAGCAAGGTCACAACGCCCAGGAGAGGGTGTCATTTGAGGGCAGCCCTTCCTGCCAACACTCGGCTTCCCAAGCCCTATGCGGCCTGTGACCCACATGGTCACGCAAGCCCAGGGACACATGGGACAAATTCAGGTGTAAAAGGCAGTGACTAGGTGTCGCCACAGACATCTGAGGTCAGAGGGTGCGTCGTCTCCTCCCCGGTGGTCACTTCCGCCTCCCGCCCTGCGTATTCCAGTCACTCCCCCCGACCCCACTGTGAGACGTGGTCCCCAGAGGAGGCTGAAATACCTATGGGGTGCTAGAGAGGCCAGGCTCCAGGCACAGGGCCCTCCTGGGATCCTCACAGGCTTGGGGGACAGCCCACACAGGCAGGCACTGGTAGGGAGTTGGGGACAAGGCCAAAGGCTCAGGGGGCTCCTGGACCCTGGACCTCATGCCTGGTGGTCCCCGGGGGGTTAGATGAGGTCGTCCAGGTGACAGATTGGAGACAGAGGGTACCCTCAGTCAGTCCTCCCTGTTCTCATCGCCATCAGCAAGGGCTTGAACCCCACCCCGGGCGTCCCTCCACAGGATCAGAAACCAGGCCAGTTCGAGATGAGGGGCACATATACCTGTGGTTGATTCATGCTGATGTATGGCAGAAACATCACAGTGTTGTAAAGTAATTATCTTTGAATTAAAATGAATAAATCAATTTTTTTAAAGCCTGACAAGAAGAAGAAGAAGAAATCAGGCCAGCAGTGCCCACGCGGGACAGACGTGTGTAGAGGCCTGCTGTTCCCGTGGTGACAGGCGTGCACTGGGACCATGCCCGGGGCGGTGGGGACGCTCCAGGCAGAGGGTCCATATCTCAGGCTCTTTCCCGTGATTCTGCCCTGTGCCCTCACCGTGGCCACACGCGCAGGGCAGATGGGCAGCCAGCTAGATGGGACCCGGGCCACTGGCTGATGGGGCTATGGGCAGCCCAAGGCCTGACTAGGCTTCCTCCAGACCCCACGGGACTGGTGCCTCCTGGCCTTCCCTCCTGCTCGCAGGAGGAAAGCAGCAGGATCTTAGCCAATCCTGAGCAGGATGCCTGGGGTGTCGCCCGAGGAGAATGGAAGGACTGAGCAAGGTCACAACGCCCAGGAGAGGGTGTCATTTGAGGGCAGCCCTTCCTGCCAACACTCGGCTTCCCAAGCCCTATGCGGCCTGTGACCCACATGGTCACGCAAGCCCAGGGACACATGGGACAAATTCAGGTGTAAAAGGCAGTGACTAGGTGTCGCCACAGACATCTGAGGTCAGAGGGTGCGTCGTCTCCTCCCCGGTGGTCACTTCCGCCTCCCGCCCTGCGTATTCCAGTCACTCCCCCCGACCCCACTGTGAGACGTGGTCCCCAGAGGAGGCTGAAATACCTATGGGGTGCTAGAGAGGCCAGGCTCCAGGCACAGGGCCCTCCTGGGATCCTCACAGGCTTGGGGGACAGCCCACACAGGCAGGCACTGGTAGGGAGTTGGGGACAAGGCCAAAGGCTCAGGGGGCTCCTGGACCCTGGACCTCATGCCTGGTGGTCCCCGGGGGGTTAGATGAGGTCGTCCAGGTGACAGATTGGAGACAGAGGGTACCCTCAGTCAGTCCTCCCTGTTCTCATCGCCATCAGCAAGGGCTTGAACCCCACCCCGGGCGTCCCTCCACAGGATCAGAAACCAGGCCAGTTCGAGATGAGGGGCACATATACCTGTGGTTGATTCATGCTGATGTATGGCAGAAACATCACAGTGTTGTAAAGTAATTATCTTTGAATTAAAATGAATAAATCAATTTTTTTAAAGCCTGACAAGAAGAAGAAGAAGAAATCAGGCCAGCAGTGCCCACGCGGGACAGACTTGAACAGGGAAGCAGGTGTCTGGGTGGCCCCCGCTATAGGGCGGGACCCCCAGGTTTGTAGTCACCACTAGTCGATCCGGCTGAGAGAGCAGGGGACTGTCTCCACATTGGGGGGCATAAGGGATGGGGTGGGGACAAAGAAAGCCACCCGCTGGCAGACTCAGCATCGGGCCCCAGAGGTCCTGTGTGACCTCAGGTGGAACGCCTGACCTCCCTGAGCTACCCCGCAGTGGAGAGCAGCCCGTAATAGAGAACAGACACAATCGCTCCGCTCCGTCTGCAGGAGGGATCCGGACGCCCCCGTGCCGGCCCTCTCTTCCCTCCGCCTCAGCTGCGATGTTTTGGGAACCTCTCTGCTGGCCACAAGTTTATATAACCTCTCATCTGCCAATTCTCGTAGAGAAAAACGCTTGAGGTTTTACAGAGCAGTTACATGCACATAAAGCAACATCAAATCCTGCCCTGTAGTATGTGAAATAAATCCAATTTTCATCATTAATGATAATAGAAGGAAATACCACTGGAAGAAGGTTCTTCTGCGCCTATAACCGTAAAGAGCTGAGGAGCCATCAGAAAATCTCCAGGGAGGACCAAGCAAGGTCCCCTTTCTGGTTGCCTCCTCGTTAATCACCGGCTTGAACACAAGTCTGACGTTGGATCCCATGCACTCTTATTCCCTCGGCACCCCGTCCCAGAATGACCCACGTGAGTGCAGGGTCAGCGCCCACATGTGCAGGTGGACCCAAGGCAGGCACGCAGGCGGACAAAGCCGGAGCTCAGGGTCGGCCGCTGAGAGACCGAGGCCGTGACGGCAGAAGTCTCCAACAGGCAAACACAGGAACCCAGGGGCGTCTGGTCGCCGAGCCTCAGGACCTAGGGTTCTTGACACAGATCGTGGATCTGACCTGACGTGGTGGGAAGAGTGTTTCAAGCAGATGCAGGTATGAACACATCCATACCTGTGGGCGAGTGTGTGCTCGGTCACGTCCAGCATTTGCAACCCCACCGATGACAGCTCACCAGGCCCCTTGTCCACGAGATTCTCCAGGCCAACATACTAGAGTGTGTTGCCATCTCCTCCTCCAGGAGATCTTCCTGACCCCGGGATGGAACCCAAGTCTCCTGCATCTCCTGCATTGGCAGATGGATTCTTTTTACCACTGAGCCACGTGGGAAGCCCTGAGAAACGTGAGCACAATGCACTGGCCGGAAATTGAACCCAAGTCTCCCAAGTAGAAGGCAAGAATTCCACCAGTGAACCACCAACACCACTCATTTCAAGCCCTCGGAGCGAGGAGCGCCTTCGGCAGACGTGCAGTGCCTGGGAGCTGCAGGGGTGGAGGCGCGGGCAGTCAGGAGGTGGGCAGAGGCCTCTGGACCCTGTCTGCTCGAGAGCAATGGAGCCCCATCGGCACATGTGGGTGAACTACAGTGTGCGGGGTCCAGGAAACAAGGGGGAGAGTGACAAGGCAGGCGGCCTCAGCGCCTTCCAAGGCCATTGAAGATCAAGTAGGGAAGGAACGAGCTTTGGCTGCTCTACAGACCCCAGGGCGCAGTGACTGGACAGTTGGGCAGCAGCCTGCTCAGCCCAAGACAGACTCCAGGATGCAGTCACTGGACACAGCAGGACAGCGTGTTGCGCACCCCAAGTCCCTGCAGGCGCCCGGGGAGCAACCACCCTCGTTGTGGTCTTGAGGGAGCAGAGGCTTGGTGTTCCTCATTACCAGTGGGAGGGCAGTTTCAAGGCACCCTTCAAGTCACTGCGTTGGGAGAAGACTGCACAAGGGAGGCCGCCGGCTGGAGGACCAGGCTCCTGGCTGAGGGGCCACACTTAACTTCTCTCGGAAAGCAGTGATTTATGGAAACGTCGCTTGTGTTCAAAACCCACCGTGAGAGAGTGGAGGGAGCAGAAGGAAGCCCCATGGTGGCTGAGGGCCGCCCACCTCCCCTCGTCTCTGAGAAAGGTTTTTCCCCAGCACCTGGCGGCATCACAAAGGACTTACAAGGGGGTCCTGTGTGAAGTCCATTAGATCCAGCTTGCTGAGGGGTTCATTTGCTCATTTTGGATTCGGTAGTGTCCTGTTTTAATAAAGTTGAACAAAGATAGGCCCTGAAAGTGCAAATGCATTATCTTGGGAAGAACTGTAACCAAATTAATTTACATCACTTTGACCCCAAGCCAGAAAAGTGCAAGGATGCAAAGACAGTCTCTGGAGAACAAAACTGGTAAAATTTCCAATGACATCTTTTAACCTAAAGACAACGGTCATGCTGAGTGTTGTGGGGTGCGGGGAGCAAGGGGGGGTTGTGGTTTTTTAATCTAGGTAAAGTTTCAGAAGCTAATGTCGAGTAAGTGGCTCTGAGTGCAATTAAATTTATGAATCCAGAGAAAAATATGAAGTTTTATTAACTGTGGAAGGAATGTGGGTCCTTAGCCGCCCAGCCAGTTCACGAAGACCAAGGAGATCAGCTTACAGGGTTAAATAAACACAATGCTTTATATTACAGCTCAGACGAATCCACTTGCAGCAAGGCTCAGAGTCTGAAGTTGGCTAATGGGGTTGGCTGAGGTTTGGCCGTCTCTGGGGGGCCTCCAGAACCTGCCTGGAGGCACAGCCCCTGGGCAGCAGGGCCCACTCAGCTCGGGGCCACAGGCTGGTCTTTCCACATCCCTGGATGGAGGTCGCTCTCCCAGCGTCCTAAAGGGGAACTTGTGTGTCACAGCATGAAAGGCAGGGCCCAAGACAGACTCCAGGATGCAGTCACTGGACACAGCAGGACAGCGTGTTGCGACCCCAAGTCCCTGCAGGCGCCGGGAGCAGCCACCCTCATTGTGGTCTTGAGGGAGCAGAGGCTTGGTGTTCCTCATTACCAGTGGGAGGGCAGTTTCAAGGCACCCTTCAAGTCACTGCGTTGGGAGAAGACTGCACAAGGGAGGCCGCCGGCTGGAGGACCAGGCTCCTGGCTGAGGGGCCACACTTAACTTCTCTCGGAAAGCAGTGATTTATGGAAACGCCCGCTTGTGTTCAAAACCCACCGTGAGAGAGTGGAGGGAGCAGAAGGAAGCCCCATGGTGGCTGAGGGCCGCCCACCTCCCCTCGTCTCTGAGAAAGGTTTTTCCCCAGCACCTGGCGGCATCACAAAGGACTTACAAGGGGGTCCTGTGTGAAGTCCATTAGATCCAGCTTGCTGAGGGGTTCATTTGCTCATTTTGGATTCGGTAGTGTCCTGTTTTAATAAAGTTGAACAAAGATAGGCCCTGAAAGTGCAAATGCATTATCTTGGGAAGAACTGTAACCAAATTAATTTACATCACTTTGACCCCAAGCCAGAAAAGTGCAAGGATGCAAAGACAGTCTCTGGAGAACAAAACTGGTAAAATTTCCAATGACATCTTTTAACCTAAAGACAACGGTCATGCTGAGTGTTGTGGGGTGCGGGGAGCAAGGGGGGGTTGTGGTTTTTTAATCTAGGTAAAGTTTCAGAAGCTAATGTCGAGTAAGTGGCTCTGAGTGCAATTAAATTTATGAATCCAGAGAAAAATATGAAGTTTTATTAACTGTGGAAGGAATGTGGGTCCTTAGCCGCCCAGCCAGTTCACGAAGACCAAGGAGATCAGCTTACAGGGTTAAATAAACACAATGCTTTATATTACAGCTCAGACGAATCCACTTGCAGCAAGGCTCAGAGTCTGAAGTTGGCTAATGGGGTTGGCTGAGGTTTGGCCGTCTCTGGGGGGCCTCCAGAACCTGCCTGGAGGCACAGCCCCTGGGCAGCAGGGCCCACTCAGCTCGGGGCCACAGGCTGGTCTTTCCACATCCCTGGATGGAGGTCGCTCTCCCAGCGTCCTAAAGGGGAACTTGTGTGTCACAAGCAAGAGTGTGAAAGGACACGTTTATGTAAAGAAGAAAAAGCAGGGGGTGGGGGGTGGGACCGGGCTGGGCCTTAAAGCTCTGCCCTCAGAAAGGAGACAGTGCCTTGACGTGAGCACGTCACATGATACATGAGTGTGGATGGGGTGACGTTCAGAGCTCTTAGCACACGCACTCGGCTGATCCCGGAGACCAGGCAGAGCAGGACCAAGACCAGGGGGAGGCTACCCTCCTGGTCCTGGCTGCTCAGCCAAGCCCTCACCAGCCCCCCAGGACCTTCCTCCTCAAGGCCGTGTGGCCAACCAGGAGCTTGTTAATCATGCCAATGACTGCTTTGCCAGCAACTCCTACAGATTAATATTTCAGGAGCTAGCGACCCAGCTGAGCATGAAAGAGTATCCACTCTTGGTTGGGAATCACATTTCAGTTCTGTGGAGAAAGAGAGAAAAAAGCATTTCTTAAGTGAAGAGGAAGAGAGTCATTCACCTTGTGCAGCCGCAGACTCCGGCCTGAATCGGCTCCCAGAGGGCAGAGCTGGACGCTCCTCTGTCTGCCCAGGACCCAGCCTCACCGGGTCCAGCACCCTGGGATTCAGCACTAGAGGGCCCAGTACCCGGCCTGCCAAGGTTGCCTTTAGAGAACTGCCCCTGCTCTTCAAGTAACTGTTAGTTTTCTGCAGGAAAATGGCACATTGCTTAAACTTCCTGTGGTTAAAGTGCTTTTCTTTTCAAGTAACTGTCTTATGAATCCAGAGAAAATATGAAGTTTTATTAACTGTGGAAGGAATGTGGGTCCTTAGCCGCCCAGCCAGTTCACGAAGACCAAGGAGATCAGCTTACAGGGTTAAATAAACACAATGCTTTATATTACAGCTCAGACGAATCCACTTGCAGCAAGGCTCAGAGTCTGAAGTTGGCTAATGGGGTTGGCTGAGGTTTGGCCGTCTCTGGGGGGCCTCCAGAACCTGCCTGGAGGCACAGCCCCTGGGCAGCAGGGCCCACTCAGCTCGGGGCCACAGGCTGGTCTTTCCACATCCCTGGATGGAGGTCGCTCTCCCAGCGTCCTAAAGGGGAACTTGTGTGTCACAAGCAAGAGTGTGAAAGGACACGTTTATGTAAAGAAGAAAAAGCAGGGGGTGGGGGGTGGGACCGGGCTGGGCCTTAAAGCTCTGCCCTCAGAAAGGAGACAGTGCCTTGACGTGAGCACGTCACATGATACATGAGTGTGGATGGGGTGACGTTCAGAGCTCTTAGCACACGCACTCGGCTGATCCCGGAGACCAGGCAGAGCAGGACCAAGACCAGGGGGAGGCTACCCTCCTGGTCCTGGCTGCTCAGCCAAGCCCTCACCAGCCCCCCAGGACCTTCCTCCTCAAGGCCGTGTGGCCAACCAGGAGCTTGTTAATCATGCCAATGACTGCTTTGCCAGCAACTCCTACAGATTAATATTTCAGGAGCTAGCGACCCAGCTGAGCATGAAAGAGTATCCACTCTTGGTTGGGAATCACATTTCAGTTCTGTGGAGAAAGAGAGAAAAAAGCATTTCTTAAGTGAAGAGGAAGAGAGTCATTCACCTTGTGCAGCCGCAGACTCCGGCCTGAATCGGCTCCCAGAGGGCAGAGCTGGACGCTCCTCTGTCTGCCCAGGACCCAGCCTCACCGGGTCCAGCACCCTGGGATTCAGCACTAGAGGGCCCAGTACCCGGCCTGCCAAGGTTGCCCCTTTTAGAGAACTGCCCCCTGCTCTTCAAGTAACTGTTAGTTTTTCTGCAGGAAAATGGCACATTGCTTAAACTTCCTGTGGTTAAAAAGTGCTTTTCAAGAATGTGTTTCCGAAACTAAAAAAACGAGCTGAGACTGTGATGTTTTTCTTACAGGGACCAGCAAGGCCTGGATTCTCTGTGTCCATGATAGGCTGGTTCTGAACTCACAGGAGGAGGGGCTGGGGGCGAGGGGGTCCTGCCCTGTTTCAAGCCCCCCAAACCTGGGTCCCATCCAGACCCCCTGGGGTCCAGGCCTCCCGGGGGGCCACCAATTTATCTCTGTACCCCACTCCCCCCACCAGATTTCTGGGCCCCTCATCCCACCCTGGCTCCCTACCCATATCTCCCTGGGACCCTGCCCCCACAAAGACCTCCCTCCCAGACCCGGGCTCCTCAGGCCCCAGGACTGTTCCTGCACCCCCGCCGGGCTCCCCGGGCGCCCCCTCCCCTCAGGCTCCTCCTCCCTGGAGCGCTCTCCCGCCTGCCTATCATCTTCTCTAATTGTTTCCAGATTCGTGTGGGAGGTCAGGCCGCGAGCGCTGCTCCATGCCAAGTTTATAAACAGAGCAGCGTTTCCAGATGTGAGCTGGCTCCAGCCTGGCGAGCAGGTTGATTGGGACCAGAGCAACAACAGGTGGAGAGCAGACAATGAATTCCTTGACACTTACTTACTCCCTCGGCTCCTCTCCCTCGGCCCTCAGCCCCATCTGCCACCATCCCCACAGACTCCCCAATGCTCAGATGGACGAAAGGGGAGCCTGGAATGCCAGGAAAACAGTTATTTCCCTAATGAGGGCGGGGGATGGGGGAGGGAACGGTCCTGTGTACATCAGAGCCAGGCTGGGCCTGAGGGAGGAGAGGCTCAGGGGGTGCCTGGCCTCCCTCCCTCAGGCCCCGCCCCAGCTCTGTCGCCAGCCCACCAGCCGCCCAAGTGGGGCAGCTCTTCTCAGCAAGTGTTCTGGGAAATGCCTGAGGCTTCTCGGGGAGGGCAGGAACAACAGGGTCCAGGCCCTCTGCAGGCGCGGGCATCCCGTGGGACGAGCTGGGCTGGAGTCTGGACCCTCCAAGCGGACAAAGTCCGCCCAGGGTACCCTGGGGCCACAGCGCTGTCTCCTGTCTGTGGCGGGGAGGCCGGCAGGGGGCTCAGTAAAGGCAGCAGAGCAGAGGCCTCTGCCCAGAGGGGGCTCACCCGCAAGCCCTGCAGCAGCTCCCTCGAGGGCTGGGCTCCCAGTTGAGGGTTCCAGTCAGGGTGGACCCAGAGCCCCTGAGGGCGGGAGGCCGAGCCTGGGAACCGGCTGGAACTTGGGCTGGCTCAGGCGGAAACACTCCCAGCTTTAAGTCCCCACCTACAGAAAGCCCCCGTGGAGATAAAGCACACAAATGTCCAAAGCACGGCTGAGTTGAGACCAGATTATCTCCTGCGAGTCTTTGCATCTGACTTTCTTCTTATAAAATGTAACCCGACACTGAGCTTTGAAGATCTGGGATCTGGGACCAGGACTGAGCAGTTTATCGGAACTGACAGGATGCTGGTGCCTGGTCCGTCCACCGCCCAGGCCCGGCTCACCGCAAGGCCCTGCAGGGCCGCGGAGTACCATCCCGCTCCACAGTGAAGCACGGACATCCAGGGGGCCTGCAGGACTCGTCTCTAAAGGACAGAATACACACTCGTGTGTCTTTAATTAACTTCACTCCATTTCCACAGGGCATCTCTAACTGGTGCTTTCTCCACAAAGCTCCCAGTATTACAGAAGGAATTCTTCAGGAAACAAATCATGCTTTAAATCAAAGAGCAAGAAAATGAGGTGGAGAGAATGAACTCCCGGAGGGTGACGGGAGGGATGGAGGAGGGGCGGGGGAGGAGAGGCCAGGGGAGGGGAAGGCAGAGCCGAGGACCAGCGCTCCGCCCCCCTGTCCCCAGTGTAGTCTGCCCACAGACGCCATGCCCCAGGGGCGTCACTGGAGGGCTCTGGAGAGACAGGGTCCCCAAGCGTAAATGTGACGACCTCCACCCCACACTCAGACGTATCAGAAAGAACTGTTGTCACAACTAACAAATCCTGCATTTCATCGCCCGCCCACCAGGGACGAGGTTCTATTCCAAACCCTGAGCGCCAGCAGCTGGAGAGGACCCCGACGCAGCCCTGCTCATCCCATCGCGTGGAGGTTACCCTGCAGCTTGTCCATGGGGACCAGCCCATTACAGGAGGTAAGACCAGGCGTGGAGCTGTGTTCCCACCACAGAGCACCGAGACCCACCGACGTGGCGCTCCCTGAGCCCACCAGAACAGGGAGAGAACCAGGCTCAACCAAGAGCAACTTCTGCAGCTTAAAATCTCAGCATTCTCTCTAGGTGGTCAGTGGAGCCTGGAACTTGTTCGCCCTGTGTACATAGTTACAAAGAAGGAGCAAAAAGAAAAAGTGAGCTAGTGATAACATTAGAAAAGTGTCCCAGCATTTCCAAATCTTGCCGATGAATGAACCCAGCTAGTGTCAGGAGCAGAGTGCCACACCATGCGACGTGCGGCTTTCCATGTGCCCACGTGACTGAGTCTCTCTCGAGGCCAAAGTACAGAACCTACAACACAGGCAAAGAAGCATCTTCTAGAGAACTCGAGTTTTCAGGCTGGAGCTTACTGCACCTTTTCAAATGTCAACCAAGCTATTCCAGCAAACACAATATGCTTGTCATTTTTATAAACTGATGGTTCTTAGGCAGAACAATGAGCCTACGTGTGCGGAGGGTCCTTAAAGCATGATGTTTTCTAGGGGCGCAGTCTTGGGGAGCGAGAGTAAATGCTTCCTGAAACAAAAGGCAGGCAGCATTGAGCCCATTAGCCAGCCAAGTGCCTCTTTACCTAACGTCATTCAAAACACTTCTAACCAAAGGGCCCCAAGCAACTGCATTATACCGCCGGGGGAGGGTGACGAGGGATGGAGGAGGGCGGGGAGGAGAGGCCAGGGGAGGGGAAGGCAGAGCCGAGGACCAGCGCTCCGCCCCCCTGTCCCCAGTGTAGTCTGCCCACAGACGCCATGCCCCAGGGGCGTCACTGGAGGGCTCTGGAGAGACAGGGTCCCCAAGCGTAAATGTGACGACCTCCACCCCACACTCAGACGTATCAGAAAGAACTGTTGTCACAACTAACAAATCCTGCATTTCATCGCCCGCCCACCAGGGACGAGGTTCTATTCCAAACCCTGAGCGCCAGCAGCTGGAGAGGACCCCGACGCAGCCCTGCTCATCCCATCGCGTGGAGGTTACCCTGCAGCTTGTCCATGGGGACCAGCCCATTACAGGAGGTAAGACCAGGCGTGGAGCTGTGTTCCCACCACAGAGCACCGAGACCCACCGACGTGGCGCTCCCTGAGCCCACCAGAACAGGGAGAGAACCAGGCTCAACCAAGAGCAACTTCTGCAGCTTAAAATCTCAGCATTCTCTCTAGGTGGTCAGTGGAGCCTGGAACTTGTTCGCCCTGTGTACATAGTTACAAAGAAGGAGCAAAAAGAAAAAGTGAGCTAGTGATAACATTAGAAAAGTGTCCCAGCATTTCCAAATCTTGCCGATGAATGAACCCAGCTAGTGTCAGGAGCAGAGTGCCACACCATGCGACGTGCGGCTTTCCATGTGCCCACGTGACTGAGTCTCTCTCGAGGCCAAAGTACAGAACCTACAACACAGGCAAAGAAGCATCTTCTAGAGAACTCGAGTTTTCAGGCTGGAGCTTACTGCACCTTTTCAAATGTCAACCAAGCTATTCCAGCAAACACAATATGCTTGTCATTTTTATAAACTGATGGTTCTTAGGCAGAACAATGAGCCTACGTGTGCGGAGGGTCCTTAAAGCATGATGTTTTCTAGGGGCGCAGTCTTGGGGAGCGAGAGTAAATGCTTCCTGAAACAAAAGGCAGGCAGCATTGAGCCCATTAGCCAGCCAAGTGCCTCTTTACCTAACGTCATTCAAAACACTTCTAACCAGAATCGGGGGATTATTTTTTCCCCTTCAACTTGGCAAGCAACTGAAAAGACCAGTATGGAGGAGGTGAGAAGTGCCATTTCCAAGCCCTACAGCCGACTCAGCGGCCTGAGGGACTTAACCCAGGCCTTCCACCCCACACAATGGGCCATTTGTCAGCCCCCAGCTCCAAACCACAAGGATACTGTCAGTGCTGCCAGGGAGACTGAGAAGCACATCTTCCCTCCAGGTCCGGTGAGCTTGCCCTCCACACGAACCTCCCTCTGCTCTGCCCCCAGCCGAGTGTACAGTGCCGTCACACCTGCCACCCTGTCCTCCTGACAGAAGTCACTGGTGCACGCACCTGGCCGCCCCTCACGCTGCCAGGCACCAGGCCCACCCAGAAAGCCAATGGTCACCAGCAGAGGACAGTGCCGCAGGCAACCAGGCTGCCCTCTCTTGGGCTTTCTTCCCCATCCAGAGCACAGCCCAGGAAGCCAAGGGGCGACCCCTGGGTACAGGAGGCCGGCACGCTCTGTGTCCTCCAACTCAGCCACATAACTCAAGGTCTAAGCATGTGCTCATGAGGATAAGGAATTTATCATGAGCCATAGATTCTTTAAAAGTCTATCAAATGCTAGCTTGTCTCCAACATGAAACCAGAACTCCTGGATCTGAAAGGAAGACTCTCAGACATTGTACAGAAATCAAAGTAATGAGACCATGAACTGGCAAAATGGGATCCAGAGAAAACCATGAATTTAAGACAATAAAGTTAATTCCATCGCAAAGAACAACCCGAATCAAAACGTTTAGATGAAGTCATGCAAGATATTACTTGAGGAAAAAGATTTCCGTTTAAGATTCTTTTTTTTGGCCACTTCTATTGGTCTTTCATTTATTTGTTTTCATGCGTCTTTGTTCTGTGGGCCTCCCATCACAGTGGCCTCTATCGCTCCAGAGCTCCAGCTCGGTAATTGGGCATATGAGTCCAGCCGCTCCGCCGCACATGGGATCTTCCCAGGCCAGGGATCAAACTGGCGCCCCTTGCACTGCAAGGTGGTGTCCTTACCCACTGGACCACCAGGGAAGCCCTCCCTTTAAGATTTTTAAAAAATTTTTACTCTCTTTCAATGTTTAGAATGGCTTCTAGAACTTAGAATGCTCCCCCAGAGATGTTCCTTGGGTGGATGTGCCATCTATGATGTCGAGACGGAGTTGGTTTACTCACGTGGGCCCTGAATCATACCCCCTGGAGTCCCAGGAGGACCCCCTTGGGGTACCCCACCTCCAAACTCCTCCTTCCCCCACTCGCAGTGTGGGAAACTGCCTCTGTCCCAAAATACGGGGATGTTTTCCACACTTGACTCAGTGACACACCCTGTCGGCCTGCAGATAAGCAACTTGTAAACAATGCAATGAAAGTCTGTCCTAACACTGAAATAAATTCTTATTACAACTGGACAAAGTTATTTTATTTAGAAAAGACCAAAAGTTCCTGGTGCCCACTTGCTTCTGATGAAGATTCTTAAATATCCTGAAGGATTAGGAAAGCAGTACTTAGCAGTCATAACTTATTCCCAATAAAAGTGATCTCTGGCCGAGACCCAAGGAAAAGTTATGTGACCCAAATAAGACTCAGGATGGTTGAGGAGCGCCAGCTTTTCTAAGGCTCAGACGTCCTCGAGTGGAGCCCTTGATACCTGCCTCCAGGGCACACGGCGTGGAAAGTGCAGAGACAGAGACAAACAGGGTGACAGGGACAGAGAGACAGAGAGAAGAGACAGAGCAGAGAGACAGATAGATAGAAAAACAGAGCAGAGAGACAGAGAGAGAAAGAGAAGTTGAGCACAGACAGAAACAAAAAGAGACAGACAGAGACACTGAGCAGAGAGACAGAGATGGAGCAGAGAAGAGAGACAAACAGAGACAAACAAAAAGAAAGAAACAGACACAGAGCAAAAAGACAAAGATGGAGCAGAGAGACAGACTGCGAGACAGAGGCAAGAGAGACAGAGAGACACAGAGCAGAGAAACAGAGATAGAGCAGAGAGACAGAGGCAGGAAGGGCATGTGGAGGCCTCCACAGTTGTAAGAAAGGCCCCTTGAGTGGGAGCCAAGTGCATTCCCGGAACCAGGTCACCTCAGGCGCACACCCAGGATTCCAGCCTGACCCACACCTCCCTGGGGGAACCCAGAGGCACAGAAGTTCTCTGGAACCAAGACAAAGCATTTCCCTGAGAGAAGCCACCAGGAGAAGGACTCGGCAACCTCTCCACAGACAGCAAGTCCCTCCCGAAGGCAACTTCCTGATGCCAGGCTGGTGGGGACGGGACCCATGTGCACCCCTGCCCGAAGGCCGCCAGTCCAAGAAAGGGCTGCAGCCGTGAAGCTTCCTGGGAAACTCTCACAAAGCCTGGGAAGCAGCAGCCAAGAGGAGAGGGTCCCCCCTTCCCTCCACGGGCTGAGGGCCACAGCCGTGGACAACAGCCTCTCACCACCACCAGGAAAACCGGGCACCAGCAAGGGGGCTGCTGCAGGTGGGGAGAGGGGACCCTAGTGGCCCCACAGAACTCCCAACGATCCAGGGCGGGTGGCCCTCAAACCCGGGCCTGGGACGCCTCTGCGGAGGAGGCAGAGGCAACAGGAGGACTGGTCTGTCCTTCCAGGGAGCCCTTTGTCCCAAGGGCCGGGTCTCCAGATATGAGTGAAGACAGTACTCCAGTCAGGAGCCCTGAGGACTGCAGATCACGTGGGGCTTGCTTGTAAGTGTCCAGTTAATAGCCAGAGGTGTTACCTCTTGGAAAATGGAATAGATGTATACTGAACTTTAAAACAAAAATTCCACACTTACTCCAGAAGTTCAAGAAGCTGAAATATTTTCAAACACATAAATCTTTTTTTTTTTTTTTTAATTTTGGCCTCTTTTATTGGTCCTTCATTTACTTATTTTCATCCATCTTAGTTCTTTGGCCTATGTGGGCCTCTCATTGCAGTGGCCTCTCTCGTTGCAGAGCACAGGCTCTGGGTGCATGCGCTGACCTGCGATTGGACACACCGGTCCAGTCGCTCTGTGGCAGGCGGGATCTTTCCGGGCCAGGGACTGAACCGGTGCCCCTTGCACTGCAAGGCGGACTCTTTACCCACTGGACCACCAGGGAAGCCCCCAAACACATAAATCTTAATCCAGAACTGCAACACAGTTGAAGATATAAACCGTCAAGAGTAGACATTTTTCAAATTGCAGATTTTGCAACTTCTCTAAAACATGCAGCACGCAGAGAGTACGCCAACCTTGCCCCGAATGCTGCAGACTCCACCAGCTGATGGGCTGAAGTGGAGGCTGAGGGAGCAGCACCAGGGTGGAAGGGTCTGGAGGACCCCGGGGCCCCTGGAAGCAGCCACTTCCAGCCAAGTAGGAGATGCCAGGCTGGTGGGGACGGGACCCATGTGCACCCCTGCCCAAGGCCGCCAGTCCAAGAAAGGGCTGCAGCCGTGAAGCTTCCTGGGAAACTCTCACAAAGCCTGGGAAGCAGCAGCCAAGAGAGAGGTCCCCTTCCCTCCACGGGCTGAGGGCCACAGCCGTGGACAACAGCCTCTCACCACCACCAGGAAAACCGGGCACCAGCAAGGGGGCTGCTGCAGGTGGGGAGAGGGGACCCTAGTGGCCCCACAGAACTCCCAACGATCCAGGGCGGGTGGCCCTCAAACCCGGGCCTGGGACGCCTCTGCGGAGGAGGCAGAGGCAACAGGAGGACTGGTCTGTCCTTCCAGGGAGCCCTTTGTCCCAAGGGCCGGGTCTCCAGATATGAGTGAAGACAGTACTCCAGTCAGGAGCCCTGAGGACTGCAGATCACGTGGGGCTTGCTTGTAAGTGTCCAGTTAATAGCCAGAGGTGTTACCTCTTGGAAAATGGAATAGATGTATACTGAACTTTAAAACAAAAATTCCACACTTACTCCAGAAGTTCAAGAAGCTGAAATATTTTCAAACACATAAATCTTTTTTTTTTTTTTTTAATTTTGGCCTCTTTTATTGGTCCTTCATTTACTTATTTTCATCCATCTTAGTTCTTTGGCCTATGTGGGCCTCTCATTGCAGTGGCCTCTCTCGTTGCAGAGCACAGGCTCTGGGTGCATGCGCTGACCTGCGATTGGACACACCGGTCCAGTCGCTCTGTGGCAGGCGGGATCTTTCCGGGCCAGGGACTGAACCGGTGCCCCTTGCACTGCAAGGCGGACTCTTTACCCACTGGACCACCAGGGAAGCCCCCAAACACATAAATCTTAATCCAGAACTGCAACACAGTTGAAGATATAAACCGTCAAGAGTAGACATTTTTCAAATTGCAGATTTTGCAACTTCTCTAAAACATGCAGCACGCAGAGAGTACGCCAACCTTGCCCCGAATGCTGCAGACTCCACCAGCTGATGGGCTGAAGTGGAGGCTGAGGGAGCAGCACCAGGGGGGCCTCCCCAGCTCAGAGGACCCAGCCTTTCAGTGAGCCAGGCCGACCCTCGGACCTGAGTGTGGACACGTCCATGGACGTTCCTGGGAGGAACGGTCAGGTCATTTGCTTGAGCAAGAGATTCCTGGAAAAATAAAACCAAGTTCTGCCATCAGAATCTTGCCGGCCCCAGCTCTGTGGCAGGGCATAGTGTGGGCAGGGGTTGTCAAGGAGGAAACTGTCCTACATAATACACACATAACGTGATAGAGGATAAAGAGGACAAATACCTTTTTTATTACGAACTCAGAATTAAACTTCTACAAGAACTCATATCAACACTGGGGACTGGCAAAGTTATAAAACTAATTCACTTCCATTGAGCACTTGCTCAGTGCCAGACAGTTTCACAAATGTCCCCCCTAAGTCCTCGTGCTGACGGCTGAGGTTGGAGCTTCCAAGGCAGAGCCATCAGGCACTGAGGGACTTCGGTCCCACCTGGGACTCCTGCTCACCCAGCTCCATTCACTGTCTCAGTTCTTGTGCCGGGGCTCAATCATGTCCGACTCTTCGAGGCCCCAAGGACTGCAGCAAGCCAGGCTCCTCTGTCCTCCACTATCTCCCAGAGTTTGCTCAGATTCATGTCCATTGAGTCAGTGATGCTGTCTAAACATCTCATGCTCTGTCCTTTTGCCATCAATCTTTCCCAGTGGCAGCCCTCTCCAAACACAAGGAAATCACAGAAAGGCCAAGCATGTGGGGCAGGGTTCACTAGAAAGGACACCAAACCAGGTGACCACAGGTGGCCCTCAGTCCCCGAGTTCAAGCCCAGGGCTGCCTCGCTGTGTCCACCTTCCTCCTGGATGGGCACGGGGCTCTACCCACTCCGCCAGCCCAGGCAGATTCACTCCCCCATCAGCGCTCTGCCCAGGGCCACCAGGTCCAGCAGCCTCAGCCATGCACCCCTCAGGCCAGGAGCAGCGTCTCTGGGCCACGAGCCAGGCTACAGCGTGAGGGGCAGAAGCACTTCCTCCTGGGTTTGACCCCAAGCCTCTGGGGGATCTAGCGAGACAGGTGCTCACCAGCCTCGAGGGACACCCTGAGGATGAGCTGCATCTTCTGCCTTCTCCCAAGCTCTCCAAGTCAGGCTAGGGACGAGCAGTTGGCTTGTTCTTGGCCACCCATGGCTTCTCCACACTTGGCCGTGAGTCCTGGGGACATGGGACAGCTGGGGCCGCCCCACTCAGCCTTCCAACAGCCCACAGCCTTGAACGCGCAGGTCAGGCTCTTTCAGTAGAGTCTGAAACCTACATGCCTTCTCAACACAGCAACCAGGGAGGCTCAAGGACTCACAGGTTCCCCTGCCTCCTGGGCTGCAGGAGGGTTTACATGGCTTTGGTCACCAGCAGTGCGGCTAGTGTTTTCCTGCAGTAACTGTCCCAGACAGACCCCTGAGGGCCCTTCCCCAGCCCCTGCTCAGGTGCAGCACCCGGATGAACCAGATGAGCGCCTTCCTTCCTCCAGCCGTGGGCTCCGTGGGCCCCGTGGGAAGCCGCTGAGTCACCAATAAAAACAGTAACAGCGAGGCGCTGACTTCATCTACTGAGCATCTTGGAGCTATGCGGGTGTGAGGTTTACACTCCTGAAAATAGTAAAATATGGATACCAGTCAACTGTTATAAAAGTGTCTGGATGCCCAGGGCAGCCATCACAAAACCTGTGCACAGAGACACACTAATATAGAGACAGAGCCAGCTGGGAATCCTGCACCAGTGATAACGTACCAGGAAATGCAAAGACATAGAGGATCAAAGCTGGAAAAAACAAATTACAAAATGGTCCTTCTAAGTACTAGCATATCAGATATTACCTTAAATGCAAATCATCCAAATACACTAATCAAAAGATACACATGAACAGACTGGAAAAATAAACATGCTCCAACTGTACACTGCTTTTACCAAAACAACCTCTCATCTAATGTAAGGACACAGGCAGGTTGAAAGCAAAACTATGCAAATAAATATATAAACATTTTTAAAGCAGTAGTAACTATTCATATCTGATCATGTAGACTTCAGATCAAAGAAACTAATTAGAGAAAAGTTTAACACTAATATTACACAATCTCTTCCAGATTAAAAAACAAATGGAAGAAACACTTTCCAACTCATTTTCTGATGCTAGTATCATCCTCAGACCAAAACTAGACAAAGACAGTCAAATAAAATAAGACTACAGATCATCATTACACTTAGTGAACCTAAACAAAAATTCTCACTAAAATATCAGCAAACTAAATCCAACAGTGTATAGAAAGAACAAAACAAAGTGACCAAGTGGGATTATTCCAAGTATGCAAAGCTAGTTAGTATTTGAAAATCCATCAGTATATTCTACCATATCAACAAGCAAAAGAAAAACGATCCTATTACTTGATGCAAAGAAAGCACTTGATAAAACAATATACTCAGTTTGGTGGTTCAGATGGTAAAGAATCTGCCTGCAATGCAGGAGACCCAGGTTGGATCCCTGGATTGGGAAGATTCACTGGAGAAGGAAATGGCAACCCACTGCAGTTATTCTTGCCTAGAGAATTCTATGGACAAAGGAGCCTGGCAACCTGCAGTTCATAGGGTCTCAAAGACTCAGACATGACTGAGCAACTAACACACTACACTCATTTATGATAAAAATAAATAAAGGGAAATTAGAAATAGAGGGAAATAATTTCAAATTGACAAAGAGCATCTAGCATCCACAGTTAACATCATTCTTCATAATGAAAGAATGAGTGCTTTCCCACTAAAATCAGGAACAAGGCAAGGCTCTACCACTTTTACTCAGAAGGCCCTGGAAGTTCTGCCACTGCAACAGCAAGAAAAATAAAAGACATTAGGAAGGAAGTAGAAGTTAAACTTTAGGGCTTCCCTGGTAGCTCAGTGATAGAGAGGTCGCCTGCCAGTGCAAGAGACATGGGTTTGATTCCTGATCTGGGAAGATCCCATATGCTGCGGAGCAACTAAGCCTGTGAGCCACAACTATGGAGCTTGTACTCTAGAGCCTCGGAGCCG
Source organism: Tragulus kanchil (assembly GCA_022376925.1). NCBI lineage: Eukaryota > Metazoa > Chordata > Mammalia > Artiodactyla > Tragulidae > Tragulus > Tragulus kanchil. The sequence goes on from JAIOJX010000002.1 coordinate 41,287,564, forward strand.
CAACTATTGAGCCCATGTGCTACAACTTCTGAAGCCCATGTGCCCTAGAGCCCAATTCTGCAACAAGAGAAGTCACTGCAACAAGAAGCCTGCTCACCTCAACTAGAGAGGAGCCCCTCTACTCCCTGCAACAAGAGAAGAACCTGTGGCAGCAGTGAAAACCCAGAATAGCCAAAATAAATAAATAAATAAAGTTTTTTAAAAAGAAGTTAAACTGTATTTGTAGATGACATGACCCTCTGTTGTAGAAATCCAAAAGAACCTACAAAAAAAAAAAAAACCCTTAAGTTAAAAGTAAGTATAGCAAAGTCACAAGATACAAGATCAGCTGACAAAAATTAATCACATTTGTACATACTGCCAGTGAACATTAAATTACTAAATTTAAACAAAGTGACCAAGTGGGATTATTCCAAGTATGCAAAGCTAGTTAGTATTTGAAAATCCATCAGTATATTCTACCATATCAACAAGCAAAAGAAAAACGATCCTATTACTTGATGCAAAGAAAGCACTTGATAAAACAATATACTCAGTTTGGTGGTTCAGATGGTAAAGAATCTGCCTGCAATGCAGGAGACCCAGGTTGGATCCCTGGATTGGGAAGATTCACTGGAGAAGGAAATGGCAACCCACTGCAGTTATTCTTGCCTAGAGAATTCTATGGACAAAGGAGCCTGGCAACCTGCAGTTCATAGGGTCTCAAAGACTCAGACATGACTGAGCAACTAACACACTACACTCATTTATGATAAAAATAAATAAAGGGAAATTAGAAATAGCGGGAAATAATTTCAAATTGACAAAGAGCATCTAGCATCCACAGTTAACATCATTCTTCATAATGAAAGAATGAGTGCTTTCCCACTAAAATCAGGAACAAGGCAAGGCTCTACCACTTTTACTCAGAAGGCCCTGGAAGTTCTGCCACTGCAACAGCAAGAAAAATAAAAGACATTAGGAAGGAAGTAGAAGTTAAACTTTAGGGCTTCCCTGGTAGCTCAGTGATAGAGAGGTCGCCTGCCAGTGCAAGAGACATGGGTTTGATTCCTGATCTGGGAAGATCCCATATGCTGCGGAGCAACTAAGCCTGTGAGCCACAACTATGGAGCTTGTACTCTAGAGCCTCGGAGCCGCAACTATTGAGCCCATGTGCTACAACTTCTGAAGCCCATGTGCCCTAGAGCCCAATTCTGCAACAAGAGAAGTCACTGCAACAAGAAGCCTGCTCACCTCAACTAGAGAGGAGCCCCTCTACTCCCTGCAACAAGAGAAGAACCTGTGGCAGCAGTGAAAACCCAGAATAGCCAAAATAAATAAATAAATAAAGTTTTTTAAAAAGAAGTTAAACTGTATTTGTAGATGACATGACCCTCTGTTGTAGAAATCCAAAAGAACCTACAAAAAAAAAAAAAACCCTTAAGTTAAAAGTAAGTATAGCAAAGTCACAAGATACAAGATCAGCTGACAAAAATTAATCACATTTGTACATACTGCCAGTGAACATTAAATTACTAAATTTAAATAACCATTTGTAATCACTGCAAATCAAACACAATACTTTGATACACATTTAAAACATGTACAGAAAGTGTATGCTAAAACTTACAAACTGTGCACTAATGAAACAAAGTGCTAATGAAAGAAGACATGAACAGAAAGGCATACCACATTCATGGACTGGAAAACTCAACATTGTAAAAATGTCAAGTCCCCAGATGAGTCAATAGACTGAATGCAACTCCTATCCAAATTTAGCAAGACTTTTTGTAGATAGACAAGTTTATTCTAAAACTGTTATGGAAAAACACAGGCAAAGATGAAGTCATCTTGAATAAGAACAGCCACGTGGGAGGAGGCAGTTTACCTGACTTCAAGTCACATAACACAGCTACAATAATCACAGAGCAGTACTGGCAGTGGGACAGACACATGGATCAATGGAAAAGGAGACAGAGCCCAGAAACAGACCCCGATAAATATTCTCACCTGAGGTGTGACAAAGGCGTAGAAGTAACTCGGTGAAGGAAAGTCAGCCTTCTCAAGAACACGTGGCTCTGCTGAACGTGGACAGGAGGGGAGGGGCTCACCCTACACGTCTTACACAGACGTTAATTCAAACGAGATCACAGACTAACGTGTAAAATGCACAACTACAAAATTTCTATAAAAAAATGAAGTCCTGGGCTTCCCCTGGTAGTCCAGTGGGTAAGGACACCGCCTTGCAGTGCAAGGGGCACCCGTTCGATCCCTGGCCTGGGAAGATCCCACGTGCCGCAGAGCGGCTGGACCGATGTGTCCAATTACTGAGCCAGAGCGCGATGGGAGGCCCACAAGAGCCAAAGAACAAAGACGGATGAAAATAGAGAAATGAAAGCCCAATAGAAGTGGCCTGCCTGCTCCCCTCCCTCCCCAACCCGACCTCTGCCCAAAATAAATAAATAAATAAATCTTTAAAAAAAAAAAAAAAAAGTGAAGTCCTCAGGATCCAAGGTTAAACACGCAGTTCTTAGACTCGACGCCGAAAGCGCAGCCACAGAAGGACAACTTTATACGCCGGACCTCACCACAGACTTCTGCTCTGTGGAAGTCCCCACAAAGAGGATGAAAAGCTACAGACGAGGAAGAGGTGTTGGCCAATCCGGCATGTGACAAAGGACCAATGTCCAGAATATGGAAAGAACATTCAAAACTCGACTGTAAAAAAATAACAATGCAATCAGAAAATGAGCTTCTCGATTTCAAACACTGTTCCATCGTCAAACCAAGGAGCTCCAGGAAGACGCAAGGTGGGCTGTGGGATGGACTAGAGGCCAGAAATACTTCCCAAGTCCTCGTGTCAGTAACAGATGGGCACGAACAAAAATTCAGAAACACAAAACCAAACTGCAGGAGAAAAACCTTTCTCACAAGCCCCTGTAGTAGTTCCCCTGATTAACAGTTCTCATCCTCGTGTGCATCACCAAGCATAAGGTCCACTAGCCTGGAGGGGGAGATTTTGTTATCCCATCTCAGAGATGAGCAAACTGAGGCTGGAAGAGGTAAATAACCAAGGGGCCATGCTGGTCTCTTCTCTTTGGAACCTGCTGCCTGTCCCCTGGTAATTCCATAAAAACCTGAGGGTGTGAAAAGCGACTGTTTTATTAATAACCTGAGTGGTTTTGCACCTCCACAAGGCAGGATCCCCTCCATCACAGGAAGCCACTGCAAAGTCCTGCCCTCAGCGCTTCCACAGTAAAGAGAGCACAGGGTGGGGCGAGCCCTAGTCTGCCTTTGGCGGCTCTAAAGGAGCCTCGTTTTCACTCTGGGTTTTGGCCCCGTCTTCTTAACCAAACCCTCAGGCAGAGCTGCTAACTGCCACTCGCCAAATTGGACCTCTGTCTTCTCCGTGAGTCTTGGCCCAGTTTCTGGCAAATTCATCAGGATACAGTCTGTGGGAGGAAACAGTGCCCTGGTAGCCTGTTCAGAGCACAGCGATGCACTGAGGCTCCTCGGCATTCCAGCGTCCTGACGTCCAGCCATCGCCTGGACCCAGTGACCTCAAACTCCCCACCAAGCTTCAGAAACGCTCCCCGGAGGTGAGCCCCGGCCCCAGCCAGCTGGCTCCATCCCCAGCGCCCAGCCTGCCCTCAGCCAAGCACTGCTCCTCCTGGGTTCCACTTAAGGATGTCACCCCACCAAAAATAAGAGTCCCCATTTAGGGGCCAGGGAAGCCCAGCCAGGACAACGCCCTTGTCCAGGTCTTCAGACAGGGCAGCTGAAACGGTCTGAGACTGAGGTGGAAACCGCCTCCATTTCATTTTAATTGTTGGTGATGACAACGCGAGCTCCGCCATCATTTTCTATTTTCCCTCTTTACCATCTTTTCAAAATGAGTTGGTCATGGTTTACAGCTGACTGGTCTCTAGTTAATGAATGTTCATAACCCCAAATCCTTAAGCCCTCATCCTCTGCCAGAGAAGGAGGGAAGAAACTCCCAGCTCGGGGGAAAGATGGGGGCCCAGCCGGGGACCCCAGCGCTGATGGCAAGGTCGGGCAGCAGCGCCCTCCTTGGGAACGGGCCGAGGATGCACGTCCACCGGCCTGCGGTGCGAGGTCTGAAACCTGTCCTCCAGCCCCGGCCTGCTGAACGCAGGAAGCAAATACGTTCCGGGTTCATCCGGGCTCTGGGACAGAACGATGCGAACCACAGAAACCGGGCAGGGGGCTTCCGGCTTCAAGAATCGTAAGGCGCTTTCAGAGTCGCAGGGGCCGGCGGCTCAAGCCCTGGACTGCGGGGGCGGCTGGAAGGTTCTCCCCACTGCACAAACACTCACACATGCCTTCAGTACCATTAACGGGAACAGCATCTTGTTTCCCATTTGGCTGTAGATAATGAAATTAGCCCCCAAATTACCATAAAGTGGAACAAGTAGGCACAAAAGCAGGAGGTGGGTCTGGAGGCGTTCGCCCTCCCCGCTTGCAGACCAGTCTCGGCTCTGGCTCTTAGCTGTTTTAATTCAAAGCAACGCTTCTGTTTTTCTAAGTCGCCGTTTTGACCCCAAGCAGATAAAGAGCGCTGCATGACACATTCAGCGGAGTTGCTGTGTTCTTGCTCTGTTTACATCAGGAAATCCAGCGGGTGGGGACTGGCTGGGCGCCGGCCCGGGCGCTGGGCCTGACTCCATCCAGATGTGCGCCGGCTCCAGAGTGGCTGCCGCGCGCAGTAAACGGGCACCGAGGCGGCCCCGCGGGCGCAGAGGCGGCGAGAGGAGGAGGGACCGCGAGCGCGCGGAGGAGGGACCGCGGGGGCGCACGGGGAGGGGGAGTCGCGGGGGAGGGACCATGCTGGAAGGGGAGGGCGAGAAGGGGTGTCCGAACAGGGGGAGCTCGGAGAGGGGCGCACGGGGAGGGGGCACACCCAGGGGACGCAGAGCAGGGGCCGCAGGGCGCTCTTCCCGGCTGGAGCAGCGCAGCGCCAGCGACCCCAGGAGTGGGCCCCCAGCGCCCTGTGCATTTCCCTGTAAATGTGCTACACTTTAAAGGAAAGGGAGCGCAGTATATCACGGGGAATGTTGGCTGTCTGTTGGTCCCTGTGGATATTGCTGGGTTAGTACGACTTGTAACAAGAGCAAGAGAAACATAAAAAAAAGAAAAAACTGGGAAACACTGCCAATTAGTCATTACAGGGAGACTGTAAAAACAAGAGAAAGAAAGAGGGGAAGCAGAAGGAATAAAAGAATAAAATGCCCCGGGGGGGAAAAATTTAAAGAAACTAGATGCGCCTTTGTGGTGTTCTGGAATAAAGTGAACAGGCAGCAAGAGAGGCTGCCGGCTAGCCAGGGGTCCTGCAGACCACCAAGTTCCCAGCGCAGCCTTGGGGGACCCCACAGCCGGCTGGAAACAGCACCCCTCCACTGGGCCTGCAGGACTCAGGCTGGGCCAGTGGACAGGCAGTGTGCTTTGGAGTAGGACTCAACTGTGGGAAATCCAAGTTAGACATTTATTTCTGATCGTTGGCCTCCTACACAGTCCTTAAAAATGGAAGACAGGAACCAGTTTCTTTTTCTCACAAGTCCCTACCAGCCAGGAGCTTGACTACTGGAGGCGTTCGCCCTCCCCGCTTGCAGACCAGTCTCGGCTCTGGCTCTTAGCTGTTTTAATTCAAAGCAACGCTTCTGTTTTTCTAAGTCGCCGTTTTGACCCCAAGCAGATAAAGAGCGCTGCATGACACATTCAGCGGAGTTGCTGTGTTCTTGCTCTGTTTACATCAGGAAATCCAGCGGGTGGGGACTGGCTGGGCGCCGGCCCGGGCGCTGGGCCTGACTCCATCCAGATGTGCGCCGGCTCCAGAGTGGCTGCCGCGCGCAGTAAACGGGCACCGAGGCGGCCCCGCGGGCGCAGAGGCGGCGAGAGGAGGAGGGACCGCGAGCGCGCGGAGGAGGGACCGCGGGGGCGCACGGGGAGGGGGAGTCGCGGGGGAGGGACCATGCTGGAAGGGGAGGGCGAGAAGGGGTGTCCGAACAGGGGGAGCTCGGAGAGGGGCGCACGGGGAGGGGGCACACCCAGGGGACGCAGAGCAGGGGCCGCAGGGCGCTCTTCCCGGCTGGAGCAGCGCAGCGCCAGCGACCCCAGGAGTGGGCCCCCAGCGCCCTGTGCATTTCCTGTAAATGTGCTACACTTTAAAGGAAAGGGAGCGCAGTATATCACGGGGAATGTTGGCTGTCTGTTGGTCCCTGTGGATATTGCTGGGTTAGTACGACTTGTAACAAGAGCAAGAGAAACATAAAAAAAAGAAAAAACTGGGAAACACTGCCAATTAGTCATTACAGGGAGACTGTAAAAACAAGAGAAAGAAAGAGGGGAAGCAGAAGGAATAAAAGAATAAAATGCCCCGGGGGGGAAAAATTTAAAGAAACTAGATGCGCCTTTGTGGTGTTCTGGAATAAAGTGAACAGGCAGCAAGAGAGGCTGCCGGCTAGCCAGGGGTCCTGCAGACCACCAAGTTCCCAGCGCAGCCTTGGGGGACCCCACAGCCGGCTGGAAACAGCACCCCTCCACTGGGCCTGCAGGACTCAGGCTGGGCCAGTGGACAGGCAGTGTGCTTTGGAGTAGGACTCAACTGTGGGAAATCCAAGTTAGACATTTATTTCTGATCGTTGGCCTCCTACACAGTCCTTAAAAATGGAAGACAGGAACCAGTTTCTTTTTCTCACAAGTCCCTACCAGCCAGGAGCTTCGAGCATACTGTGACCATACTTGCTCAACACCGTTTTGAACTCGATGGGAATTCTGATTAAAATCCTCCCCACACTTCTGCTGGACTCATGGCTCCAAGAACTGGGAACGTCACAAGCTGAGACTGTGGCAGGCCTCGTCAGTACCTTTGTTGTCTCTGCTCCAGGCTTAAGTCACAATGCTGTTGGCAGCAGAAGCCCAGGGTGGACAGAGCTTCTTGCAGGGAAGGGCCTCCAAGAAAGGCAGCAGGCGGGAGGCGGACGCTGGAGAGGAAGCTGGGCCCCCTCCCTGGGGACTGGGGACACATGCAGCCGGCCAGAGAGGAACTGCTTATCTCAGCAGCAGGGAGTCGGCGCCCAGCCAGCCCATCGCCCACAAGCGCCGAGTCCCACCTCCTCTGAGTCATGAGGACGGCCACATGGGCCGTGAATCCAGCCCTGGCAAGGGTGCAGCTTTGCTAATCGGCTCGGGTCCTTCTTGGTGTCTGGCCACAAGTCAGCAGATGCACAGCTCAGCTTCACCAGCACAAAATGTCTTGCATAAGATCTGTTTCAAAAACAATTACATGAGCAAATTATCTTGGCTCGTAACAACAGATTTTTTAAATCTGGTAGCAAGATCTCGAGAAAAAGAAAGATTAAACCACACTACTTTAAAATAACGTTAAAACTGGACAAGAGCTGAAGAAGTCTCATGGAATCATCAAGAACATCCTCTCTCCTTCAGCTCAGTACACCTCCCCCTCGTGTATGTTTCCAGGGTGCCCAGAGATCCCCCCAGAAGTTAAAGAAAGGAAGTTGCTTCTATCTGTGCCTCGATAGAAACCAAAGGGTAAAACTCATTTATCCAGCAGGGCTTTCCCTTCCTAGCTCAGAGCTCTGCCATCCATCAGTGAGTGGAAAGGTTACGGGAGACCTGTGGGAGAAGCCGTGAGCTGGTCCCTGTCCGCCCTGCTGGCTCAGCTCGCTTCACCCACAGCCCAGGGTCCCCAGGGGACGACTGCGCCCCCTTTGATCTCAGGACTCACACGTGACACGCCGTGGCTGGAAGCCCGCGCCAGCTCCTATCAGGCCTCCCTCTGTGGCTGTGTGGAGTTTGCCGTCCCCCCGCCTCTGTCTTTGCGCGACACCTGTTCTCGAGGGCTCAGTCCTTCCTTTGAAGCGTCGCGCGCCCCTCCTGCTGGGTGGTGGTGGGACCCTGAGACTCAGACCCTGGCCTCCGCCCCTCACACTGTCCTCTTCCCCAGTTGCCCTGTGGAATGACTCATATTGAAGACTCAACGTGAAGCTGTGCCCTTGACGTGACGTCCAGCACCAGCTGCTTTATTCCAGCTGCAGAGACACTCTCATTATTGGAAGCGCAGGACCTCTACACCTGCTCCCTGGACGCAGGTACAAGGCTCAGAGCCACATGCCTCCCTCCTATTCTCAGGGGTCTGCTCTGACTTCCACCTCCGACCTCTGGGCGGCAGCCCTGCCCACACTTGAGCGGCGGCCACGGCAGCCCAGCCCCACCGCCGTCATCCGACACAGCCTCACCCCGCCCCGGATGCCCCTCCAGCGGAGACTGATAAGGGAGAAGGGGCTCTGTGATGGGGGTGGGGGGCGGCTCTGTGACCTGGGGGGCTCTGTGCCCTGAGTGGGGTGGTGGGGAGGGCTCTGAGGACTTCCCTCTGAGGTCTTGTCCTGGACAGTGGTCTTTCTATGGATCCTGACTCCTGGATGGACGCCTAAGCTCCTCCCTGGTCTCTGGCAGGTAAATTCTAGGCAAACTTTAAAATCCAAGCAAGTCTGTCACCCTCCCCAGGCACTCCCCCGGCCGGCCTCTTCAGGGACCACCAGCCTCCCCAGAGACCCCCGGCTCCCTCGTACTCCTTGGTGAGCAGCTGGCCTTCATTCCCAGGACCTCGCCCAGCCCGCGGCCAGGTCTCCCACGTCTGGGAGCTCTGCCTGATCCACAGTTGCTGCGGAAGCTGTCCCCGCTCTTCTTGCCCTTCCCACTGTCTCTCCTCAGCCCAGGGAAACCCGTGGGTGCCACTGGAGGCTCGGCTCCATCCCCTCCCACCTCCTCTGCTGCCTCCGGGGTCCCCAGAGCAGGACCACACGAGCCAACGTGGGTCTCCATCCAGGCCGGTCACACCTCCACCTTGACCACAGCCCTTTCAAAGGCTCCACCCCTGCCCCAGGCCCTGTCCTCCCAGCCGCAGGGGAGCTGGAGGGGAGGGTCTGCCCCTCCTCCTCTGGCCCCACCATTCCTTGCTGATCTCCCAACTGGCCCAGCCCTGCAAACAGCCCTCGCTGGACTCTGCTCGGCCTTCCAGGTGCAGAGAGAGGGCTTTCTGCCTGGAAAACAAATGAACAGCATGTTCCCGGAGCCCTAGGTCTTGGCTCTGTGTGTCCTCGGGGCTGTGACAACTCCTGGCCAGGGGGCGGCTGACACTGGCGTTGGCTGTGAGGGTGGTCAAGTGAATGGACACGCAGTGGGATGCACGGGCAGGTCCATGCGTGACTGTCACAGACTGCATGATGTTCAGGAAGGGTCTCTCATAGAACATGGTGTTCTCCTTACGGGAGCCTGGCAGACGTTCCTTCAATAAAACTGAGTTCTCAAAAAGCTGAGTGTTGTCTCTTCTACTTAAAGGAGCAGGGGAGAAGGAGGCGGCAGAGGGCACGCTTCGACCCATGCCTGGGTTTCTGGCCAGGCTCAGGCTCCTCACAACATGGCTCTTCAAACAGACAGTTAGGAGCGGTCAGCTCGACTCTGTCGCTGTAGGAGCTCACCCTCATCTGTGTCTCTCTTCCCAGAAGAACTTCACCATTGTGTCCTCCACGCCACCATCAGCCTGAGAACTGTGCGTGGAGGCACAGCCCAGGGAGGTCCCCATCCACGAGGTCGTGCTGGGAGGACGTGGACAGGACCACATAGTGCGGGCAGCCGGCACTGGGGCAGGTGCTCAGGAACAGCGTCAAGGCCCCTCCACCCTAGGGAAGCCCGGCCGGGATCCAGGTGGCGAGGCCCCGTGGGCACAACTGGGCCTCCTTGGGACCTCAGCTCACCAGTATCTACACTGAGACACAGACAAAGCAGGCCCAGGTCCTAAACCACTTCTCTGCTGATCCTTTCACAAGATCATGAGGTTCCACCCCATGGGTCTGGGGGTTTAAGCTCACACACATGCATGTTGGTGTCCTTCCACATCACACCTGAGGAGGCAGGCCCTGGTTTTCTCTGGACAGGAAACACTCCCCACCGGACCTCAGCTCTGATCCCCCTCCTGAGGCGGGCCCGAGATGAGGTGGCCTCTCTGCAGAGGATGGACGCAGGCACATTGCAGGCTCAGGGGTGTGGGGTACGCACACCCCCATCCTGAGGTTCAGTATGTAGCAAATGGCATGAGGCCCAGAGGGCCCCCCAAACAGGCCTTGAGAACATCCTTGCTTTAGCACCTCTGATGCTGACGCCGGACCACTAAAATCAAGCACCATCCACAGTGATGAGAAAAGGCCTGTCGTCTGTGGAGAGGCCGGGGGACCTCAGGCTGGGGCGGGGGTGCGAGAGGAGGCTGTCACTGTGGACAGAGACCTTCCCTCCCCCATGGGCTGAGAAACTCTTCAGAACCACAGCAGTGAGCCAAGTCACGGAATCCCTGATCTATCCGCCCTTCCCCCCGAGACAGCGTAAGTGTGTCTTCAGTCGTAGGGAGGCTTTCCCTCTTTAGTGTGAGAAATAGTCGTGAAGGGCTTTGCCTTGGGTGCGAGGGCTGCTAAATAAGGAACTGTCCCAGTAATCACGTCTCCACGCAGAGCCCCAGCCCAGAGAGAGCAGAGCCAGAAAGCTGGTGGGAGGGGTTTCCTGGAGCCAGGAGTGTGTCTGGCAGAAGGCATATCCCACAGCCCTTTTTTTGGTTTCAATCCGCATGACATCACAATCCATGAATTTGCTGTGATTGGATTTGAATGAACTTGTAGATTGAAAACAAAACCCATTTGAAATGCGCTCCACAAAGCAGCTCTGTCTCCAGTGGCAGCTACGTTATGCGTGGTTCCCAAAGGCCCTTCTCTGTTCTGGATTCCAGAGGGCGCAAGAAGGCCTGCCTGGGACCAACGCAGCCAAGTCCAAACCACACACACGCATGTACACACACAGACACGCGTGGACACACAGGCAAACGCATGGATACACATACACATGGAACCACAGACACACACGGACACATCGTCCTTCTCTCTCTCTCTGGGGGCTGGGGTGACTTGGGCAAGGATTTATACCCATTTGCACACACCAGTGAGAGCAGAGTCCTGCACACCTGTGTGAGCACAAGGTCACAGCAGAAGCTCTGTGTTAGCCGTCTTCTAGACGTGAACAGCTGTGCTGCCAGTCAGGGCCGTGGATTGTGTCTGTGATAAAAGACAGGCCTGCACCCTTCCGACCCCCTACACACCCAACCTGGCCCCAGTCCCAACCCCGGAGAGGCTGGGGACCCCAGACTCTGAATGCAGGCTCTCAGTTGTGGGTGACTCGGCCCCAGGCGTGTTAGCAAAATATGGTGACGGCCGGCGCACAACAGCCTCATATTATCCAAATCAGTCTTCTGGTCACCAGCACTCTGTGTCCACGGACCGATATATTGTTTGGCAGCAAAAGTACAGAAGCCCAGAATTGAGAGGAAAATTGTAAAGGGTGTATTTATAGACGGAACGTCCTCTGCACATGTCACGTGTGTGCTGCGGAGTCGGGGCTCCCCTTGGACTTGAAGCATGTGAGATGAAGCAGGAAATTCTAGCGGCAGAGCTCACGCTCTGTCAATGCAGGAACATTCTTCAGTCTCTCCCTGACTCACCGCCCCGTTTGTAACAGATTCCTAGGAGTGCAGTTTGCTACCCGCACTCCAGGGAACTTGAGATGGTTAGTCGGAATGAGGCTGCATCGTATATAGAAACCTCTCAAAAATACAATTTTTTTTTCCTTCTGATCCAATTTTGACAGATGGGGGGTAAAATTTTGGTTTCAATCCATGACATCACAATCCATGAATTTGCTGTGATTGGATTTGAATGAACTTGTAGATTGAAAACAAAACCCATTTGAAATGCGCTCCACAAAGCAGCTCTGTCTCCAGTGGCAGCTACGTTATGCGTGGTTCCCAAAGGCCCTTCTCTGTTCTGGATTCCAGAGGGCGCAAGAAGGCCTGCCTGGGACCAACGCAGCCAAGTCCAAACCACACACACGCATGTACACACACAGACACGCGTGGACACACAGGCAAACGCATGGATACACATACACATGGAACCACAGACACACACGGACACATCGTCCTTCTCTCTCTCTCTGAGGGCTGGGGTGACTTGGGCAAGGATTTATACCCATTTGCACACACCAGTGAGAGCAGAGTCCTGCACACCTGTGTGAGCACAAGGTCACAGCAGAAGCTCTGTGTTAGCCGTCTTCTAGACGTGAACAGCTGTGCTGCCAGTCAGGGCCGTGGATTGTGTCTGTGATAAAAGACAGGCCTGCACCCTTCCGACCCCCTACACACCCAACCTGGCCCCAGTCCCAACCCCGGAGAGGCTGGGGACCCCAGACTCTGAATGCAGGCTCTCAGTTGTGGGTGACTCGGCCCCAGGCGTGTTAGCAAAATATGGTGACGGCCGGCGCACAACAGCCTCATATTATCCAAATCAGTCTTCTGGTCACCAGCACTCTGTGTCCACGGACCGATATATTGTTTGGCAGCAAAAGTACAGAAGCCCAGAATTGAGAGGAAAATTGTAAAGGGTGTATTTATAGACGGAACGTCCTCTGCACATGTCACGTGTGTGCTGCGGAGTCGGGGCTCCCCTTGGACTTGAAGCATGTGAGATGAAGCAGGAAATTCTAGCGGCAGAGCTCACGCTCTGTCAATGCAGGAACATTCTTCAGTCTCTCCCTGACTCACCGCCCCGTTTGTAACAGATTCCTAGGAGTGCAGTTTGCTACCCGCACTCCAGGGAACTTGAGATGGTTAGTCGGAATGAGGCTGCATCGTATATAGAAACCTCTCAAAAATACAATTTTTTTTTCCTTCTGATCCAACATAGCACTTCTGAGCACTTTACGGTCGTGGTACATAAGACAGCTCAGTGAATCCAAGGACTACGAAATGAAAATACTGAATGTGAAAGAAACTGCTCCATGAGCCGTGAGTGAAGGCCGTGCTTGCTGGGGCCTCAGGCATCAGACAGCCTGGGCCGTGGCTGGGGGGTCCCAGGTCCCCGTCTCTGCAGAGAAGAGGGCTGGTGTGGGGCCAAGACAAATACAAGAGGAAGCGGGCTCGGAGCGCTCGTGAACCGGGCTGTTTTCCTGCAGTGGGACTTGAGAACAAGGCTTCGAGCTAGAATCTCCTGTTCATTTTCCTTTAGTCCTGACTGCTCTCCGGCCCCACATCCTCCATGCTCACCGATGCAGCCCTGGCTCTGTACCTCCTGCGGGCCGGGAGCCGAGGGCACGGGTCGTCTTCACCAAATGGGGTCAATGTACAGCACTACGCAAGTGACAACACTGAAGACTTTACTCCATTGACACCTGGTGTAAGCTATAGCTGTGCTCCCCACATTGTCCCATGTGCCTGTGTCGCTTGTTGATGTCCTTCACTGGTGTCTGTACCTCTTACCCCCTCCTCAGATCACCACCCCAACGTCCCTGCTGGGAACCACTAGTTGGTTCTCTGTACCTGAGACGCTGTTTCCGTTTGATTGTGTTCACGTGTATGCTGTATGGTTTAGATTCCGTGTCCACGTGAGGTCACACGGTGCTCGTCTTTCTCTGTCTGACCGACGTCTGTGATCAGGATGCCCTCCGGGTCCATCCAGGTCTCTTCAGGACTGTAAACTGTTTCCTCTTCGAGCAGACTACACAGCCCCCATCCTCTGTTGTGCAGAAAACCTACCACAGAAACACGCTCGTCTGAAAAGGTGGCTCTGAACCTCAGATCTCCAGGGCAGGGGAAGGGCACATTTCAAGCTGTACACAGAGTCAAACTTACCCTTCCCCCACCAGGAACTCCCAAGTTTCTTTGAAAAAACTAGTTGGGTTGTTGAGTAAGTGGAAGGAGACAAAGGGGACATGCTGTGGAATCTGTCTTCATTTCTGTCTCTTCCACTGACTGACCCTCCTCTACTAGCTGGGGCAACAGAGGATGAGCGGCTTGGATGGCGTCACTGACTCAGTGGACGTGAGTTTGAGCAGGCTCCGGAAGATGGTGAAGGTTAGGGAAGCCTGGCCTGCTGCAGTCCACAGGGTCGCAAAGAGTTGGACACAACTGAGCAACTGAACAACAGTCACCACTTCTGCGGACCCTCCTTCTCTGACGACCTTCTTCCAGGGCCAACACCGATTTTCTTCTAGGAGGGGAGGACTCTCCTTCTGCTTTTGCCCTTCCGGGAGCTCGTGCTTTGGGTCCAGATGACTTGGGGGCTTTGTTACTTCTCAGGTGGGAGGATCAAGGGATACTCTGAGCTGCACAAATGGCCAACCGTGCACCAGCTTCCTCCGTGAGCCAGAGAACCTGCTGGGTCCCCTCAAACCAGGGCAGGCCTGGGGACAGGTCCCTGCCAGCCATGAGCATTGATTCTGCAAGTGAGCTGGGGCCTCACCCTGTCAGGCCCAACTTTGGGAGTTCATGGGGGGAAAGTTAGACTCAGTGTTCCACTTGAAATGTGTCTTCCCCTGACCCAGGGATCTGAGGTTCAGAGCCACCTGTTCAGATGTGCCGTTGCTGTGGTGGGGTTTCTGGATGACAGAGGATGGGGGCTGTGTGGTCTGCTTCGAGAGGAAATAGTCCAGGCTCCTGAAGCAACCTGGACAGACCCGGAGGGCATTCTGATCAGATAGAAGGCAGTCAGACAGAGAAAGACAAGCACTGTGTGCACAGAATCTAAGACATGCACTCAGGTACAGCGGGGACAGGGGAGGTTTGCAGTAGAGCCAGGGAGGTGTGCATGGATGAAGCTGAATGACCTAGAGAGCCTTCTGGTGAAGGAAATCAGAGTGAGGAACGCAACCCAGGAGGGCACCAGGGGACAGTGCTTTATTTTTAAGTCATTTGAGACAGAAAGGATAAATTTTGTAGATATTATGTGTAAACACTAAAAGAAAAAGGTTGTGTTACCTCCTTTATGTAAAAACGGAGGTCCAGTCACACTGACCTGGTGTGTATTTACACCAGCAGGTGCCTCAGACTTGGGGGTGGTCGGAGGTCAGAGGCAGGCGTGAGGGACCATCTCAGGGTCAGAGGACAGGGGAGTCACAGGGAAGGAACGCTGCTGATTTTAATTCCTTACTTGTGCGACCCCAAGATATCTCCCAGCCAGAGACACTGCCAGGATGGTCCAGAGACCTGGTCCTGAGCTTAGGGCCCAAGCAAGGGGGTGTCCTGATCCTCTTGGGTTTGCACCTTCCTGTCCCTAATCTTTGCTTTGTTCCCCAGAACACCCTCACTGGATCCATGTCCTGTGACACATTTTCTCCCTGAGAACCTCCCGACCTCTATGCCCCAGTTGACTCATGGGCCAGGGGTGACATCAGGAGAGGGGGACCCCCAAACAGGGACCAAAATGAGTTGCAAGCCTGCCCAGCCTCACACCACGACTTGAGCTCTTCCTCAAGAGCTTGTGGCA
This sequence comes from Tragulus kanchil, assembly GCA_022376925.1. Classification (NCBI taxonomy): domain Eukaryota; kingdom Metazoa; phylum Chordata; class Mammalia; order Artiodactyla; family Tragulidae; genus Tragulus; species Tragulus kanchil. Next base: position 41,302,938 of record JAIOJX010000002.1, read on the forward strand.
GGGCCTCTGCGGTCTGGGGTCCGCATATTCAGGAACCTGAGGGCTGGAGGGGCACAAGGCAGATCAGAGGGCCTGGGGTGAGAGGTCCGGCAACAGCCCCCAGCCATCGTTCTCGGAGCAAACACCTGACTCAGTCGCTCTAGAACGTCTGTCTGTCTTTCTCCAAGTATTTCTCTAACAATCAGATCCTAAAGTCAAAGTGCCAACCACAGGAGAGATGTCAGGCCTCACCATTCTCTCCATGACTCCTAAGTCAGGACAGCGGCGCGGAGGGCAGGTTCCTAAAATTCTGATCAGATAGAAGGCAGTCAGACAGAGAAAGACAAGCACTGTGTGCACAGAATCTAAGACATGCACTCAGGTACAGCGGGGACAGGGGAGGTTTGCAGTAGAGCCAGGGAGGTGTGCATGGATGAAGCTGAATGACCTAGAGAGCCTTCTGGTGAAGGAAATCAGAGTGAGGAACGCAACCCAGGAGGGCACCAGGGGACAGTGCTTTATTTTTAAGTCATTTGAGACAGAAAGGATAAATTTTGTAGATATTATGTGTAAACACTAAAAGAAAAAGGTTGTGTTACCTCCTTTATGTAAAAACGGAGGTCCAGTCACACTGACCTGGTGTGTATTTACACCAGCAGGTGCCTCAGACTTGGGGGTGGTCGGAGGTCAGAGGCAGGCGTGAGGGACCATCTCAGGGTCAGAGGACAGGGGAGTCACAGGGAAGGAACGCTGCTGATTTTAATTCCTTACTTGTGCGACCCCAAGATATCTCCCAGCCAGAGACACTGCCAGGATGGTCCAGAGACCTGGTCCTGAGCTTAGGGCCCAAGCAAGGGGGTGTCCTGATCCTCTTGGGTTTGCACCTTCCTGTCCCTAATCTTTGCTTTGTTCCCCAGAACACCCTCACTGGATCCATGTCCTGTGACACATTTTCTCCCTGAGAACCTCCCGACCTCTATGCCCCAGTTGACTCATGGGCCAGGGGTGACATCAGGAGAGGGGGACCCCCAAACAGGGACCAAAATGAGTTGCAAGCCTGCCCAGCCTCACACCACGACTTGAGCTCTTCCTCAAGAGCTTGTGGCAGGGCCTCTGCGGTCTGGGGTCCGCATATTCAGGAACCTGAGGGCTGGAGGGGCACAAGGCAGATCAGAGGGCCTGGGGTGAGAGGTCCGGCAACAGCCCCCAGCCATCGTTCTCGGAGCAAACACCTGACTCAGTCGCTCTAGAGACGTCTGTCTGTCTTTCTCCAAGTATTTCTCTAACAATCAGATCCTAAAGTCAAAGTGCCAACTACAGGAGAGATGTCAGGCCTCACCATTCTCTCCATGACTCCTAGGCTAGAAATTTTTTTGTTTGTTTTTTTAGGAGGGTCTGAGGGGTGGGTGGGGAGGGAGGGGGCAGACAGGCCACTTCTACTGGTCTTTCATTTATCTATTTTCATCCATCTTTGTTCTTTGGCCCGTGTGGGCCTCCCATCGCAGTAGCCTCTGTTGTCTCAGAGCGCTGGCTCTGGGAGCATGCGCTCCAGAGCTCCGGCTCGGTAATTGGACACATCGGTCCAGCCGCACCGCGGCACCTGGGATCTTCCCAGGCCAGGGATCAAACCGGCGCCCCTTGCACTACAAGGCGGTGTCCTTACCCACTGGACCACCAGGGAAGCCCTAGAAATTTTTTACAGCTAACATGATTTCAGTTCATGGACCCAGTCCAGGGTCTGACACTGTATAGAAGTTGGAGCAAATGCACACCTGAAACAGTGAAGCCTGTGGCATCTCTGACCTTCAGAGACTACCCCTCTTTGAACTGTTCCTCCTCCATCTCATCCAGCTCCCCCAGGGGCACTCACTGAGGTGAACGAGAACAACTCTGAGTAGGAGGCTGGCCCACAGAGCCCTCCTCCTGAGGCGCAGGCCTGCCAGGCATGTCTGCCTCTGAGACACCAGGGAGTCCTGCTATCTTGCATTGTTTAAAGCAACGTCATTTACCCAAATCACAGAGTATTCAAAATCCCTCCCTTGTGTCTCAAAGGTTAATTATTCTTTTTCTCCCCCCACCACCTCTGTTTTAAAACACAGGGTCACCCTCTCGCTGTTCTCAGTTACTTTCCTTTGGTCTAACCATTTCCAGAAGGGACAGAGAGAATCCTGTGGGCTTTTCTGATTCTTGTCCAGGGCCCCTCCTGCTAAAGCCCAGGCCAGCTCCAGCCACTCTGGGAGCTGAGTCGGTCCAGCCCCTCGTCCCCAGATTAGATAGTTCGATTCCTTTGAAATACCCTGGGGCCTGACAAGCTGCTCTCAGCAGAAGAAACCCTGCCTTGCCTCCCTGCAGACCCAGCCTGGATGGGAGCCCCAGTCAGCGAGCTAACCCTCCTGGTCACATTCCGTTCCCAGGCTGCTGATGAGGTGGTCTGGGAAGCCTTCTGGCTGGGCAGGCTCACATTGCTCAGCGGGACCAAAAAGGAATGTGGTTTCCGGAAGGTTTCCAGCGAGGACATGGGAACGGACTCTAAGACGGGGCTGGAAGCACTTCCCTCCGAGAAGCGCCTCCAATCCCCCATGGAGCCCCATTTAATAGCAGGCTGACAGTTTCATCGCAGGGGAGACATCGTTCTCGCGGGGACGCTGCTGGAAGTGGGGTGTTTATAAACCCCTAAAGCTGCCTGATTCAGAATGGGGGATCCCGGGAAAGAGGGATCTCCGCCAAAGCCACAGGCAATTTCTGCTCGGTCTTTCCGAGGGTCGGGAGCAGCCAGCGACTCTTTAAGTCCATTGAGGCACTTCTTAAAAACTTGGCCTTTCCTTCCCTGTGTGCAATCTCTATCGCCAAAGATTTAACAAAATTTTCCCCCTTTGACCACAAGACAGAGTTCCAGACGTGGGCAGAGGACTCTCGTAATAGGAGCTCAAGGTTCGGGGAACTTAATACAATAATCGTGTGTTCAGGAAAATTTTCTGCCATTGCAGCTCATTTTTTTCCCTTGAGTGAATCTCTTTATGTAGCGTGGCCGGTGGCTCCCAAATCCCAGAGGCCTCCCCCAGCCCGAGGGCCCGGCTCCACGTGGGCCCACTTCCTGTGCAGCCCTGCGGTTCCTCTGCCGGGACAGAAGAGTTTCTTTCTAGTTGTGGTGAATCACACTCCACATCAGGCTTACCGTTTCCAAGCGCACGGCTCGGTGGCACCAGGCACATCTGTACCATTGTGCAGCCATCTCCAGCATCCTTTCCAGAACTTTCTCATCTTCCCAAACTGAAGCCCTGTCCCCAGTAGACACTAGTTCCCCTCCCCTTGTCCAACCCTAGGTGCCCACCCTCCTCTTCCTGTCTCATGAGTGTGTCTCCTCCACATACCCCTATACAGGAAGTCATAGAATACTCGTGCTTTGGACAAATATCGGCTTCCTTCACCGACAAAATGTCTTCCAGTGCCATACGTGCGGTTGTGCCTGCCAGGATGCCTCTCCTTTATCTGGTTGTCTAATAGTCCAGCGAGGGTAAAAACCACATTTTTCTTCTCCATTCTGCAAAGTTATTAAGAGTTTGATAGAGACTGCATTATATACTTTGGGTATAATTGACATATTTCCATCAACTTATTAACAATAAACTGTTACTGTAATAATACTGTCTCATAATCCACAGACTCAGAATCTGTCTACTTATTTCCAACTTCTTTAACTGCTGCCAGCAACATTTTGTAGTTTCCAACGGACAAGTCTTTCATCCCCTTGGTTATGTTTTTCCTAAGTAATTGTATTCTTTCGGATGCTATTATAAGTGGAATTTTCTTAATTTCCTTTGCAGATTGCTCATTGTTAGTGTACAGAGACAGCTGAATTTTTGTGCAATGGGAATGCTTTGCAGCAAGGGTTAAGAGGCTGGATATTGACAGGAAATACCCATAAAAAGAAAGAGTTACAGAGCTTTGTTATATTTGTTTTCTTATTTCCCATTTTAGAAGCTGTGACTGACATATCACTGTGTTAATATGTAAGGTTAAGGTGTACAGTGTAATGACATGGCAGACATCTATTATGGAACAATTACCAGTTATTTAACGTCTGTCATTGAGATGCTAAAGGAGGAAAAGGAAGAAAAGAAGAAAACTAAAAGTGACTTCCTGCTCGTGACAAGCACCCTCGGGACACACTCCTGCCTTCCCCGGAAACCACAGAGTGTCGTCCACTGCCCTCTGCCCCCCACACCCTGTCCTTCCTCCTCCTGTCACTGGGCTACACGTGACTGTCCTTCCATCCGATGTGGGTCGGGCTGATTCTTGGTTGTTTTATTTTTAGATTACCTTTCCAGAACTTTCTCATCTTCCCAAACTGAAGCCCTGTCCCCAGTAGACACTAGTTCCCCTCCCCTTGTCCAACCCTAGGTGCCCACCCTCCTCTTCCTGTCTCATGAGTGTGTCTCCTCCACATACCCCTATACAGGAAGTCATAGAATACTCGCTTTGGACAAATATCGGCTTCCTTCACCGACAAAATGTCTTCCAGTGCCATACGTGCGGTTGTGCCTGCCAGGATGCCTCTCCTTTATCTGGTTGTCTAATAGTCCAGCGAGGGTAAAAACCACATTTTTCTTCTCCATTCTGCAAAGTTATTAAGAGTTTGATAGAGACTGCATTATATACTTTGGGTATAATTGACATATTTCCATCAACTTATTAACAATAAACTGTTACTGTAATAATACTGTCTCATAATCCACAGACTCAGAATCTGTCTACTTATTTCCAACTTCTTTAACTGCTGCCAGCAACATTTTGTAGTTTCCAACGGACAAGTCTTTCATCCCCTTGGTTATGTTTTTCCTAAGTAATTGTATTCTTTCGGATGCTATTATAAGTGGAATTTTCTTAATTTCCTTTGCAGATTGCTCATTGTTAGTGTACAGAGACAGCTGAATTTTTGTGCAATGGGAATGCTTTGCAGCAAGGGTTAAGAGGCTGGATATTGACAGGAAATACCCATAAAAAGAAAGAGTTACAGAGCTTTGTTATATTTGTTTTCTTATTTCCCATTTTAGAAGCTGTGACTGACATATCACTGTGTTAATATGTAAGGTTAAGGTGTACAGTGTAATGACATGGCAGACATCTATTATGGAACAATTACCAGTTATTTAACGTCTGTCATTGAGATGCTAAAGGAGGAAAAGGAAGAAAAGAAGAAAACTAAAAGTGACTTCCTGCTCGTGACAAGCACCCTCGGGACACACTCCTGCCTTCCCCGGAAACCACAGAGTGTCGTCCACTGCCCTCTGCCCCCCACACCCTGTCCTTCCTCCTCCTGTCACTGGGCGCTCTACACTGTGACTGTCCTCCTCCACCTCCCCGACACTGCCTCTGGGAACCACGAATCTGGCATCTCTTTTTCTATCAGCTTGGTTTTCTGGGTTTTTTATTTTTTTGATTTGGGGGCTTGGTTGTTTTATTTTTAGATTACACATGTAAGTGAGATCATATCTTTCACTTTTCTGACTTATTTCACTTCACATGATGCCTTCCTTGTCCAACCATGCTGTTGCGGAGGGCAGGGTTTCACACTTCGTGTGGCTGAGTACTATTCCGGTGCATACACGCCACATTTTCTCCATTGATTCATCACCTGTGACACTCGGGGTATTTCCCTGTCTTGACATGTAGATGATGCTGCAATGCACATGGAGGTGCAGATAGATTTCCAGGTGAGTGGTTCCATTTCCTTTGGGTCAATACCCAGGAGCGGGGCGGCTGGATCATGTGGTGGTTCTAGGTTTAGGATCCTCCACAGCATCTCTGCAGGGGCTGTACCGCTTACATCCCCTCCAGAAGCACCAGGGCTCCCTCCCCCGCACCCTCACCAGCTCACTGACTCTTATCTCTGAGATAACAGCCACTCTGACCCAGGGGCTCCCCTCCTTTGCCAGTGAGCTGGGATCAAAGACCTAGTAAAGGCCAAAGAAAGAAAAAAGACAGACTGTCCTACATGAGAAGCTAATCTCTAGGGGAAAAACCGGGGGTTGGGGTTTTTTTTTTAAAGAACACAGCCTTTGGTCTCTGGTTTAGAGGAACTGCCATTACAGATAAGGATTTCTTCATTTAATCATGGACACCTCGTAAGCACCTGGCACTGCCTAGAGCCTAGGATGGAGCGGAGTACAGGACAAGAATCTACCCTCAGATGGTCACACCCTGTGAAATGGAGGAAGCAAGGACGGGGAGGAAGGCACCCCAGAAGGCAGGGTGCCGTCAGAGCCTGCCCTGGGCGGAGACTTGTGGGGCCAGAGCCCAGGAGGGGTCGCACACAGCAGGACTGCAGTAGGGCCAGCGTGGGTGACCCAGAGGGCCAACGGTCCAGAGCGTTTTTAAATAGCAGATTAATTAACGTTGGAGCCTGTAGGCAATAAACACAGAGATGCCTCCAGGATCCTTGGGCCCAAAGCCCTGCCTTTGGCGCACCCTCCTGGGTGCCAAATGTGAGTCTGAAATGTTAATGAAATAAGACAAAGAGGAAATTGCCTCCAATTTTGTCTCAGAGCTCAGAAAAAGTTCGTTTTATGTGGGCAGGGCAACCGAAGTCAGCATGGTTAAATTAAATCAGGACTTTTGTGAAGCTGCTGACTTACAGAGATGCCACGCATTTTCAGAGAGAACATGTGAATTCCAGGGAAGCAGCCTGCTTCTGTTGGGGGGGGGCGGGGGCTGGGGGGGGTACTCTGCTGGTCCCAATGCACCTCGGGCCCTGGCGCAGCGCTATTACAGAAAGCCTGGGATTATGTCTGTAGAGCTAACAGGAGCTCCAAGTCAGAGCCTGAATAGCCACCGAGTTTCAGAAGACTTGGATTAAGTTTCTCCAGAAGAAAGTAATTCATGGCATTATATTCCTTGCGAGTGCTTCCACTTTCAAATTCAAGTTGCACATTCAAATAGTTGTTACCTGAGTTCAGGGGCCAGAGAGAGCTGAGGGTCAACCCAGGGCATCGCCAGCCTGTCCTGGCCAGGGCCCCGCAGTGTGGGGCACTGGAGCTCAGCAAAGACCTAACCACCACGTCTCAGGAACTTTCTCAGGAGGTGAGGTCAAGCATCTATGACTGGACATGGAGCCCATGGACTGAGCATCAGTCATTTTATCATTCAATAAACAAAGTCGACGTAGAGTAAATGGCTCGCATTGAGGACAATTATTTATATGTTATGAAATGTCTGAACTCCGTCCCCTGGGAACAAACTATCTTGATATATTTCTTCAGCTTTGCTGAGAAAATTCCACAATCATAAACATAAGATCTTGGCCTGTTTTATTCTCCAGCAAAAAGAGGTGAGACAGTGCTCTGGCTGCTTTGGCCCAGACCTATGTGTGAAGGCAAACAAATGGCTTTAGAAAGCAGGGGGAGTTGGGCAGTGCCATCCTAAACTGTCCCCCACGCATAAGGACCCCAGTAACGTGGGAATGACAGTCTGGCCCTGCCTTACCCATTTATCCAGAGACTCAAAATGAGACAGGCTTTGAGTCCACACCAACAAGAATCAGAATGGTTTTCACACTTTACAGATAAACATCGACCAAAACCTATAGCGGGGCTTTTCAGGTGGCTCACTCGTAAAGAATCTGCAGCCAATGCAGGAGACATGGGTTTGCTCCCTGGGTCGGGAAGACCCCCTGGAGAAGGGTATGGCAACCCACTCCAGTATTCTTGACTGAAGAATTCCATGGACAGAGGAACCTGGCGAGCTAGAGGCCATGGGATCACAAAGTCAGACACAACTCTGTGAGTCACTAAACAACGACAACCGTCACTTCCGGAGTGTCACATCCCTGGCTCTGGACATGGTAACCCTGTCCTCAGGTAGGATATGCCTCTCAGGTCCACCATCCGTCCGCAGTCAGGAACCCAGGCTTGCAGGGAAGCCAATGTCCTCGCAGGAGGCATTGAAGACCCCTGACTCTGCCCCACCTGCAAACCCTGGGCTCCACCCCAGTTCTCCCCAGACAGCAGGCTTCCCCACCTGCAGGGGGGACATGCCACCCACCCTCCACGGCAGCACCGTGCGGCCTACAGGGCCAGCAGGCCCCTCCAGGAGCACCTGGGAAGGACCGGCCCAGGTGGGAAAGACTCTAGGGAAAGGTCTCTCCAAATTTCTTAAATGACAAGGTGCTGAGGGCACCCCGCAGACAGCTGGAGGACCTGCTGACCAGTCTTTGTCAACAGTGAAACTCAGGGGGGCTCAGAACAGGGAATGGGCAGGGACCCACCACCGGACACGGGGCATGTTCGCAGCAGAGGATGCAGAACCTGTGGGTCCACCATATGACCCAGCAATCCCACTCTTAGGCTTATACCCTGACGAAATCAAAACTGAAAGAAGCACCTGTACCCCAATGTTCATTGCAGCTCTCTATACAATAGCTAGAACATGGAAGGAACCTAGATGCCCATCGACGAACGAATGGATCCAAAAGCTCTGGTACATATATACAATGGAATACTACACAGCTGTAAAGAGAAATGCAGAAGAATCAACCCTAATGAGGTGGCTGGATCTAGAACGTATCATCAAAAGTGAAGTCAGTCAGAAAGAGAAGGACAAATACAGTATATTAACACATATATATGGAATCTAGTAGGATGGTGATGATGGCACATGCAGTGAAGCGACAGAAAGACAGACATGGACAGTGGACATACGGACATTGTGGGGAAGGAACAGTGGGTGAGAGGCGTAAAGGAAGTAGCATGAAGGTCTGTACTATCATAAGTGAAGAAAATAGCTCTAGTCATTGCTCTGTGAGAAAAGGGGATCCTTCAGGGGTGCTGTGTGATGGTTGGGAGGGGAGGGAAGGGGGGGATATACATATGACTAATCTGAGAACATACATATCTGTAAACAACAAAACTCTGTAAAAGTTAAAAGTAAAATAAAGGTTTAAAAAAAAAAAAAAAAAGAACCTGTGGGCCCTTCACTCAGAGCCCTTCCCCTCATGGGCCTCAGGGACAGTGGCCGAGCGCAGTGGAGCTGCTCTCCCCGGGGTCGCCCGGCTCTGCTCACTCTTCCTCTGTGATCCCCCGTCCTGTGCTAGAACCAGGAGCTGGGGCAGCCCTGGTCGGGGCTGCGGTCCATGGCCAGACATGCCATCTTCTCCAGCTGCCCAGAGGTTCCTGGACCAGCCCCGTCCCTCCTCACCAAATAGAGAAGGGCCCCAGCACCCTTCTGGTCTGTGCCACAGCCCGGCGGTGTTTTCCCTTTCCCAGAACGAAAATAACCTCTTGGAGGTGGGGAGCGAAGGCCAGCCAGGAGCCTTGGACCTGCGCTACGACTTCCTCTGCACACAGAGCACCCCTGCTCCTCCACGGAGCTCGGCCTCAGGACACAAGGCCATAGAAAGTGAGCTTCGTTACTTTTCCATCTTTGGCTCAGACTTGGAAAGGCTCTTCTGAACTGACTCTTCCAGGAAGCACCGAAAAGCCTCGGGAGAAATGGAGCCACTCAAGGTTTCCAGCCCAGCCTAACAGGCCGTTTGAGATGTTTCAGGCAGATTTCAACGGAAGATGCAAACATGTGGGTGCTTATCTGAACTGAACCCAAACCTTTGGAATTTTCCACCTCACGCTGGAAACCCTCGCTGCGTGCTGTGACCTGCAAGTCCTGGGCAGGCACTGGCTGGGGGAATCAAAGCCACCTTTACACCTGTTCACCCAGTGTGTCGAGCAGGCAGTGCAGCCAGGCAGCCCTCCTCCGACTCGGTCGGCGATCCTCTGAGTCCCTGAGTATAGTCTGTGTAACCCGTGAGCTTAAAGGGAAGCCCACTGGAATGCCTCAGAGTTGGAGGATCATAGAATGGCTTTATCCTAAATCCACCTGGAGCGACTCAGAACAGGTATCAGCTGGAAGAACAATTAGGGGGCGTGTGATGCCAGGAACTTCTGCCAGTTTTTACCTGTTGGAGCTGTTGGGAAATAGATCTGTCCTTGCTGAAAGCGGCGCTTGTGCCTGCACGCCGGATGTGGGAGGGCGAGCAGGTGTTTGTGAGCCCAGCTATGCTCCTGACAATGCTCCTGCCTCACTCACAAAGAATGCTTGATGCACAGACGCTCACCATGGAGGACACGCCCGTGGCTTGATGCCCGGGGGCGATCAGTCATGGTGCAGGGAGACAGTGCTCAGGTGTGAGTGTGGATTTCCACAGCTAACGTCTGCTCGAGCAGGGAGCCTCTTCCCTCTGGTGATCCCCGTCCTGTGCTAGAACCAGGAGCTGGGGCAGCCCTGGTCGGGGCTGCGGTCCATGGCCAGACATGCCATCTTCTCCAGCTGCCCAGAGGTTCCTGGACCAGCCCCGTCCCTCCTCACCAAATAGAGAAGGGCCCCAGCACCCTTCTGGTCTGTGCCACAGCCCGGCGGTGTTTTCCCTTTCCCAGAACGAAAATAACCTCTTGGAGGTGGGGAGCGAAGGCCAGCCAGGAGCCTTGGACCTGCGCTACGACTTCCTCTGCACACAGAGCACCCCTGCTCCTCCACGGAGCTCGGCCTCAGGACACAAGGCCATAGAAAGTGAGCTTCGTTACTTTTCCATCTTTGGCTCAGACTTGGAAAGGCTCTTCTGAACTGACTCTTCCAGGAAGCACCGAAAAGCCTCGGGAGAAATGGAGCCACTCAAGGTTTCCAGCCCAGCCTAACAGGCCGTTTGAGATGTTTCAGGCAGATTTCAACGGAAGATGCAAACATGTGGGTGCTTATCTGAACTGAACCCAAACCTTTGGAATTTTCCACCTCACGCTGGAAACCCTCGCTGCGTGCTGTGACCTGCAAGTCCTGGGCAGGCACTGGCTGGGGGAATCAAAGCCACCTTTACACCTGTTCACCCAGTGTGTCGAGCAGGCAGTGCAGCCAGGCAGCCCTCCTCCGACTCGGTCGGCGATCCTCTGAGTCCCTGAGTATAGTCTGTGTAACCCGTGAGCTTAAAGGGAAGCCCACTGGAATGCCTCAGAGTTGGAGGATCATAGAATGGCTTTATCCTAAATCCACCTGGAGCGACTCAGAACAGGTATCAGCTGGAAGAACAATTAGGGGGCGTGTGATGCCAGGAACTTCTGCCAGTTTTTACCTGTTGGAGCTGTTGGGAAATAGATCTGTCCTTGCTGAAAGCGGCGCTTGTGCCTGCACGCCGGATGTGGGAGGGCGAGCAGGTGTTTGTGAGCCCAGCTATGCTCCTGACAATGCTCCTGCCTCACTCACAAAGAATGCTTGATGCACAGACGCTCACCATGGAGGACACGCCCGTGGCTTGATGCCCGGGGGCGATCAGTCATGGTGCAGGGAGACAGTGCTCAGGTGTGAGTGTGGATTTCCACAGCTAACGTCGTCTGAATTCTCTATCAGGAAGTGAGCAGTTTGGGGTACTCACATCTAACTCCTCTGTGGCCATCAAACGGTAGAAAAGGAAGTGGAGCCAAGAGCCAAGCCCGGGGGTGCCCTCACCTTCACCTCCACGGGCTGGGGTTGCCCCACCCGGGACAGCATTCCCCCTGCTGGGAAAGGACCCCCGTAGGAGCAGAGGCTGTGGAGAAGTGAGGCCCCCTCTGCGAACGTGCCACACAGAGACCCAAGCCGGTGCTCTGAGGTCTCAGGGCTGGAGCGCTCTGGCTCTGCCCGTGCTCAAGGTTGCCCTTTTCCAGGAGCGCGCAGCAGACACCGCAGCAGGGCGCGCATCTGCGTCCTGCACACCCACTCGCCATGGGAACGGGACCGGGAGTTGACGTGCATTCATGATGAAAGCAAGAGTCACTGGAGGCTTCTTCACATGTGCCCGGCTGCCTGCTTCTTTGCTGGGATGGAAGCTGCACAGCGTGGGTGAGAAGACAGTGTTGGTCGCTTAGTCATGTCTGACTCTGTGACCCCATGGACTGTAGCCCCCAGGCCCCTCTGTCCATGGGATTTCCCAGGCAAGAACACTGGAGTGGGGGCTTCCCCTGGTGGTCCAGTGGGTAAGGGCACCGCCTTGCAGTGCAAGGGGCGCCCGTTCGATCCCTGGCCTGGGAAGATCCCACGTGCCGCAGAGCGGCTGGACTGATGTGTCCAATCACCGAGCCGGAGCTCTGGAGCGCATGCACCCAGTGCCGGTGCTCTGCAACGACAGAGGCCACCGTGATGGCCCACACGGGCCAAAGAACAAAGACAGATGAAAGTAGAGAAATGAAAGAAGAATAGAAGTGACCCGCCCAGTCCCCTCCCTCCCCAACCCGACCCCCACCCAAAATAAATAAATAAATAAATCTTAAAAAAAAAAAAAAAAAGAATACTGGAGTGGGCTGCCATTCCCTGCTCCAGGAAATCTTCCCCACCCAGGGATCGAACCCCGGTCTCCTGCCTTGCAGGCAGACTCTTTAACCGCCTGAGCCACCAGGTGAGCAGAGAGAAGCCCCAGCGTCTTCCTTCCTGCTGTGTGCGTGAAAGTCGGAAGCCCAGGTGTCAGCAATCTTCCTGTGCAGGCAGAGGCAGGGCGGACCCCGCTCCTGCATCCACAGCCGCCCCTTCGCGGCCCCAGCTGTCAAACTGCTCTCTCAGGAAGCGGTTGGTGGTCTATTTTTGGTTTGCGGTTCGGGACTGCCCACATGATCAGTGTTGTGGTTTCCTCCAGGGGTTAAGTCCACAAAGGTACCGTCTAGAACTACGCCACCTACTCCACTTCCCTCCTCCAAAAGGCTTTTCCAGAGCCCTTAGACAATGTGTAAACACAGCTCAGCCAACTTTCCTTCTGAAGGCAGCATATAGGGGCCCAAAGCCCACTTCCTGCAAAGGACTCAAAAATGCTGGAAGTAAGCCAGGTGCAGGAAGGTCTCCCTTGACCTTCCCAGCAATGCTCAAGGTTGTCAGAGCAAGTGGCAGGAAGACAGGAGGCCCAGAGCCTCAGACAGAGGGAGCCCACGGAGCACCTGCAGAAGCGGTGAGCATGGGCCGGGATCATGAGCACATGTCCCCACCCCACCGACCATGCAAGACTTCCACCTGCGTACCTGCAGGCTCAGGTGCAGTGAGCTGCACCCCCAAGCCTCCCTCTCACCCTCTGCCCTCATGGATAGAACCGGTGAGTGGATCAAAGGGGCCCTGGGGGTTGGGGGGCGGGCGCTAAAGTCCAGAAACCAAATCTGAACCAGGACTGGGTTCACCCGCAGACAGCACTTCCTCCTAGAGCTGCAGGGACAAACGCGTTCACCTTAACTAGGGCCTTGAGACAGTGACAGCTCTGGGACGGGGAGACGGGTGCGCGGGGATGCCAGCCTCCCCCTCCCAGCAGCCCTGCCACCCGCCAGGGGTGCAAGATGGGACAAACGAGAAGGTCAGCTTCCCTGTTTCCAGGCCTCCCCTCCACACTCCCACCCACTACCAGGTGCAAACCCCCAGTTTGCCCCAAGAAGACTGGTGCTCAGGGTTCTCTGGCCCCCCCGGGTGGGCTGGCTTGCTCTCCATGAGCGTAGTGAGCAGACGCCACCCTGGGGCACGGCTTCCCTCAGCATCTCCCACCAACCTCCCCGTGCCAAGAGGTCCTCCTTTGCTGTGTCTTCAGGACACATCCCCGGTCCTGAGCCCTCCACAGCGCCCCCAATAGGCCGCTTGCAAGAGGCCTTGGCCCATGAGTGGGTCTTGAATGGCCTCCAGGTACCGCCTGTGGGTGGGCAGGTCCACTCCCTACTGTCGGCCACACCGAGCTAGTCCAGGACCACACCCTGCTGGCAAGTCCCTGGCATCTGTGCTGGACTCATGGCATTTAGGGTGCTTTTCAGGTGTCACCTCCTTAAGCCCAGGGGAACCTTGTGGCTCAGACACTATCACCCCTGACATTACAGGTGAGGACGGAGTGTCAAGGTCCGGCACAGGCCACACAGCAAGGAAATGGCGGGTCTGATGGCCTGGTCATCAGGGGCCATGACAGCTGGGCCAGAGGGTCCCGGGCTCCGTGCTGTCTCAGTCTGGCCTGGAGGGGGCCTCACGGGGACAACAGACACTAGGCCAGCTGAGACCATCCCAAATGGGCTCAGGACGATTAGAAAGTTTGGGTTGCCGTGGAAACGTAACGGTGGCACCTGGTGACCCCAGTGGCCTCCCTAGCCAGACACACAAACAGAGCCTCCTCCCCTCTGGACCGTGACCCCGACCAGAACACTCTCCATGTTTAATAAGGAGCTGAAGAAACACATCAAACCCTAAAATCTTTCACTGTTAATTTGCACTCAGCTAAAACTGAACAAAATGCTCACACACAGAATTCCGACCTTTTGACAAATTCTGCAAAGTGACATCATTTACATTTTTTTCCAAGACAGTATACATTCCTATGAGTTAAAAAAACATTTGCCCGGAATTTAGAAACTAGAGTGGAAATGAATCAATGCTGCTCCTGTGTCCTGTGTGCATTTTTCATTAGAACTTGACTTTCAGGGAAAACTGAGCTTTCAGCAAATATTTTCTGTCCTATGAAGTGGGGCTGGAGTGAGGAGGTGTCGACGGTGAAGCAGAAGAGGGAACTTGGCTCATTTGGTCTTTTACAGTGAGTTTTAAGTGATTTATCAAAGCCACTGATCACACTGGAGCGCTTTAACTTCTCCGTGAGTTTCACTTCCTGGGCTTTGCTCATAGTCCCATCAGCATGTACATCCGCTCACGGGATAGCTAGGTCTTTTCCGTCATGGCCACCTCCTTGGAAGTGGGCCTGAGTCACCATGACCCCTCTGCGTCCTGGGAGCTTTGATCTGGTATCACCCTGCGCACAGAGAGCCCTGGTGGATGTCCCCCTCTTATGAGCAGCTCAGTGTCCTGATCTTCTCCTGGTTCCGGGGTGAGCTCCACATCCCTCCACACGAGCCGGGCTCGGGCCTCCTCTCCCACAGCCTGGCCAGAGAATCGCCTCCATGGCTCTAGCCTGGGTCTAGACCTGCAAGTGCATCCCCTGCTGTGCAGCCAGAGGCCCCCGTCCATGGCGTCTGCAGGCTGGAGCTGCAGCTCACACACCTGCTTTCTCTCATTTCATCCTCGTGGAAGCAGGTGAGTGGGCACTCTCCCCTCACCCAGTTACAAGGGAGAAGCTAAGGCCCAGAAAGGACAAGTGCCTGACCCAAGACTGCACGGGGTGCTGCTGTCCACACCGGGCTCTTGGACCCCAAGTCCAGCAACTTGCCCGAGCTGCTGGGTGGGGCTATGACCTGGGCCACTGCACCAAGTGGCCCTTCTTTGTGCAGAGCCCAGCTGAGGCCCGGGGAGACAGGCCCCGGAGAGGCTGCAATCCCAAACTTGTCCTCACACTCAGCATCTGGACAGCCGGCCTGCCGTTTCTAAGGGGCCATGACCCTTACTGTGTCTTGACCCCGATGCACAGGGTCAGATGAGGTCCTGCAGAAGGACTGACCCCATGGAGGCCTCCTCCTCCTCAAGGAGCCTCAGGGACATGGGCCAGAGATGCAGGCACCCCCTAACACACAGCTCCCCAGGACCACCACAGGCCCTCTGCAGGTGCTGCTGGGGTGTCCCCGAGGCCCGTGACCCTGCTGGGACAGAATGAGCAAGTAGAGCCTGACCTGGACCAGCAGGTCCCTGAGGGGCCCCCACCCACAGCCTGGAGCCTGCCAACCTGCTCTTCTGAACTGCAGCTCCAGGGGCAGCCCCGGTGTCTGCTGGGAGTCTTCCGTGCAAGTCCCAGCCGACGGCAGGCCCCTGGTGGGGACACACGGTCGCAAACTGAGGGGCTCTGGAGGTGTGAGAGGAGTCAGCCGACCTGATCCAGCGAGGCAGTGAGGCAGGCATGCTCCAGAAGGGTCTCAACCCCGAGCACAGCCCTGCGCTCCTGCTGTGTCTGTTCACAGGGACAGGGGGCCTTAAATGGGGGGCACAGTTACCCTCTGCAGCCACGCCAGAGCAAGGCTGCTGCACCCGCTCCTGGGAGAACCAAACCCGAGGCTTCAGGAGCAGCTGTTGGGGGGCAGGGCTCGTCGCCTAACCAGGAACGAGCCTCCTCCTTCAGGGTCCCATGAGGCAATAAAGATCCATACAAAGTGGAACAAAGTGTGTGTCAAATACACCCAAAATGTACTTGTTAGAAATTCATTTCGTTTGAGTACAAAAGGAGGCACCAGTCAGCCAAGTCACCCCTGGGCTGCCTGCAGAACTCCCCGTGCCCCAGCCCCCCACGACCACATGTTTACTGCCTGGCCCAGGCTCAGCCCACGGAGGCAGCCAGACGGAGTCCAGCCCCGACAAGCCAGGTCTGCAGCCTTGGGCCGTCTATAGTCCCTCAGCCTTGGTATTTTCATCCACAGAACAGAGAAATTAAAATGTACTTATTCCACGGGTCTCCTTATGAGATTTTAACAAGATAATTCATTTAATGACACTTTGTAGAAATCCAGGATCTCAGTCAATGTCAGCTTTTCTCACAAGAGCACAGACGTTAAAAAACAGAGCACCATGTAACCAAAACAAGACAAGATAAGGGCCCAAGCCCCACAGTGCTTGGTTGCTTTGAGGCAGAGAGCTATGCCCAGCTATTTTTCAGCCAACTTGGCTGGACCTGATCAGCTCGTACAGATAAAACAGGCATCACAGGAAATCGGGGAACGAAGGAGTTCACATGCTACAGACTAAAAGGGTCTCGCCCATGTTAACCTGAAAAGGTATCATATTATCTCACTGGCGTCCTTTTCCCCAGCTCAAGTTCAAAGACAATAACCAAATGTACCAGCAGCCCACATGCCTGCACCTGCCAAGGCTGGGGCAGAGCCTTCCCTCTCCCTGCACCTCTCAGTCCAGGGCCGGGGACCCACACACCTGAGGCCCAGGTGCCTGCGACAGGGACATTTTGGGTGATGCTGGTGTTGCTTTCTCAGTGAGACCTCCTGAAGTCCCAGAATTGTGGACTCTTGAGGCAAAGCCATGTCGTCTCCAACACACGTCAGCTCAGAGGCCCCCCCGACCCAGAGCTGACCCTGCGTCCCAGCAACGCACATTTGGAATAGGGGACAAAGGTTTCCCAAAAGGGACATTTTCCACACAGACGCTTCTGCACTTGGACAGGACAACGGACACCCCACGGGTCATGGAGCAGTCAGAACAGGGAGGAAGAGGCGGCCCCAAACACCGCGGCTGGGACCACCAGGGGTGGGGGTGGGGCTGGTCCCTTCCTCACTCTGTGCCCCAAAGGATGGTCTCAGAAGGCGTGAAACTCACTTGTTCGGGTCTCTGAGTTTCATTAAACATTCACCAGGAACACAGCCTCCATGGCATCTGATGCCAGGATGAGAGGCCCCGGCTTCCCTGGTGACAGCACAGCCCGCGGGAAGCAGGACTTCACTGCCTGGAAGGTGCAGGAGCCAAATTCAACCCCATGAACTAGTTACCCACCTGCACAGACCGGCTGGCCTCATGGGAAACGCACAGTCCACACCTGCTAGGAGCTCACCCGATGAACAGGTTCCCCCGCCTCCAGAGCTGCCATGGGGCCCGGGAAGCGGCCACCCAGTGACGCACACACAGCCGATGAGGTTCCCCGCCCGCCCGACACCCTGGGAGAGGTTCTCACGCTGTCGACTGACCAGAAGCTGGCGCAGCCTCGAAGCCGGAATCTGTCCTGGGAAATGACATTTATTGGGGTTCCTGCCTGATGAATTGTAATGCATAAAAGAAATACACATTTAATACTGTTCGTAAAATGAAAAAATACACAGAAACACGACAAAATCCTGATGGTGAGACCCCTCTATTTTCTTCAGAGCATTTTTTTATTTTGCAAAGTAGGCACTAAGAAGCAGGAATCTAAGCCTTGATAAGTTTCTAAAGTAGCCAACTCATCTGCTCAAAATTTTTAATGAGTCTTAACCACAGAATCCAGAGCCTGAAAGAAGCAGGTCCTTGGCCACTGGGGCCACCTGACATCTCTTGTACCCCTCATGGGGGGTTTTCCAGGAGGAAATACGTCAATATGATGTATTATTTCACCATAGATGTTATACACATGCACATATATATACATAAAGAGAAAGAAACTAAGGTTCGCTTCAGTAGTGCTTTGAAATCCTCTGCTAGTGCAGGGCCTGGGGTGGGGGAGGCGCCAAGGGCAGGGACCACCGAGGCCTGAGCCCTCTTGCTCCTGTTCACTAAGCCTCTTTTCTCAAAGTTCCTGACTTCTTCATCAGCCAACTGATGACAGAATGAAATCATCAAACAGTACATCTAATTGTTCTACACATATTACTGGGCGCCTGCTGTGAGGTGGGAGCTGGTGGGTGGATGGTGGGGGCGGCAAGTTGGACCCCAGAGTCCACACGGTCCCCAAAACCTTAGCTTAAAAACTGCTTTATGCTTTAAACATATGTATGAAGAGTCTGAGGGACGGGGGTGGTGAGTCGTTCAGTCATGTTGGACTCTCTGCAATGCCGTGGACTGCAGTCTGCCAAGCTCCTCTATGCATGGGATTCTCCAGGCACTGATACTAGAGCGGGTTGCCATCTCCTTCTCCAGGAAATCTTCCCGAGCCAGGCAGGGGTGGAACCCGGGTCTCCTGCATTGCAGGCAGATTCTTTATCTTCTGAGCTACCAGGGAAGAGCCTGTTGCCACAAAAAAGATGTGAACAGCCCTAGACATGAGTTGGAATATTCATCCCTGGAACCAGGCTGAGATGAGCTCTAAGATTCGGTGGCCACTTCGACACGTCAGTTCCACTGAGACTGCCCCAAAGTCAGTGTTATTTATAGACTGTCAGTAGATGGATTCAGAGCAGTAGACAGAGGGAAAATACTAGATGTTTCCCACGCAGCTCATGATTGAAATTAATTTGAAACAAAAGCCAGCCGCACAAGATAGATCCAAGAAGAGGTCCACTGACGATGAAGTATTATTATTTAAGTGCAGAGAACGTTCAAAGCCACATTGTAATATCATGCTAAGCCTTTTAGAGAAAAGCAAAATCGGTTTAATTTCTTGTATAAAAATTAATCAATGTCTATTATTTCTGCCAACACATGCATTAAATAACAAAATCATCCCAAAACTGAAACTCAGGACTCAAGAAATCATCTTTACTCAAAGAACTACTATCTAGGTTTCCAAACTTCACATTAAAACTAGATAGTTAACACAAAATATGTTTTGTCGTTTTTGTTTTTGTTTTTTTTTTTAATTGGATGTGCTGGGTCTTGGTCGTGGCGGATAAACTCTCAGTTACAGCCTGTGGGATCTAGCTCCCTGAACAGGGATCGAACCTGGGCCTCCTGCATTGGGAACTTGAGTTGTAGCCCCTGGACCACCACTGAAGTCCCCAAAATGTATTTTTAAGTATGAAAGTGTGCAATACAAAAGAGGGCAAATCTCCACCACCGTCCATTTTCTGGCATGTGCTGATGGCGAATTTAGAAACTTATTGTTAAAGCACATGGTTGTCTCTGAAAGACAGATTGCATGGCACTCTCAAAGCCCGCGGTTTGTCTGTCTTAAAACATCTGAGGAACGGGGTGGTGAGTCGTTCAGTCATGTTGGACTCTCTGCAATGCCGTGGACTGCAGTCTGCCAAGCTCCTCTATGCATGGGATTCTCCAGGCACTGATACTAGAGCGGGTTGCCATCTCCTTCTCCAGGAAATCTTCCCGAGCCAGGCAGGGGTGGAACCCGGGTCTCCTGCATTGCAGGCAGATTCTTTATCTTCTGAGCTACCAGGGAAGAGCCTGTTGCCACAAAAAAGATGTGAACAGCCCTAGACATGAGTTGGAATATTCATCCCTGGAACCAGGCTGAGATGAGCTCTAAGATTCGGTGGCCACTTCGACACGCCAGTTCCACTGAGACTGGCCCAAAGTCAGTGGTATTTATAGACTGTCAGTAGATGGATTCAGAGCAGTAGACAGAGGGAAAATACTAGATGTTTCCCACGCAGCTCATGATTGAAATTAATTTGAAACAAAAGCCAGCCGCACAAGATAGATCCAAGAAGAGGTCCACTGACGATGAAGTATTATTATTTAAGTGCAGAGAACGTTCAAAGCCACATTGTAATATCATGCTAAGCCTTTTAGAGAAAAGCAAAATCGGTTTAATTTCTTGTATAAAAATTAATCAATGTCTATTATTTCTGCCAACACATGCATTAAATAACAAAATCATCCCAAAACTGAAACTCAGGACTCAAGAAATCATCTTTACTCAAAGAACTACTATCTAGGTTTCCAAACTTCACATTAAAACTAGATAGTTAACACAAAATATGTTTTGTCGTTTTTGTTTTTGTTTTTTTTTTTAATTGGATGTGCTGGGTCTTGGTCGTGGCGGATAAACTCTCAGTTACAGCCTGTGGGATCTAGCTCCCTGAACAGGGATCGAACCTGGGCCTCCTGCATTGGGAACTTGAGTTGTAGCCCCTGGACCACCACTGAAGTCCCCAAAATGTATTTTTAAGTATGAAAGTGTGCAATACAAAAGAGGGCAAATCTCCACCACCGTCCATTTTCTGGCATGTGCTGATGGCGAATTTAGAAACTTATTGTTAAAGCACATGGTTGTCTCTGAAAGACAGATTGCATGGCACTCTCAAAGCCCGTCGGTTTGTCTGTCTTAAAACATACTGAATGCATGATACAAACTGGACACACCAGACTGGACATCCCCCCTTTCTGATGACAATGTTTGAGGACTCTGAGGGTGGGTCTGGCCTTGCTCCCCACCAGCCACGCACCCGTGCTTTCCCAGGAGGTTTGGGAATCCCACGGGAACCAGCCTGTGGGATCGTTTTTTATGAATCATTCTCACACCTCGCCCCTGCCACACCCCGAGATCCTGGCTGTTAGCAAAGAGTTATGCAACAAGAGGTGGCAGGCACCCCCCACGCTGGACCAGTCTGGTTCGAAAAGGGCCCTGGAGCCCCCGTGTTCGCACAAAGTCCTCCGGCCTTTGCCCACGCTCTCAGGAAGGAAATGGATTAAGTTGCTCAGTTAACATCGCCCCAAAACCGAGTTTTCTAGAAAAAGATGACTAACTTCTGATTTAAGGTGTCACCAGGAGGATGTCTTCACCCAGGATGCTAATTATTTACATTTTATTCTGTTTTCTTCTCTGCTGTTAAAAATGTTGATTTTTAGAATTAAGACTGAATGAGGGGCTTCCCCTGGTGGTCCAGTGGGTAAGGACACCGCCTTGCAGTGCAAGGGGTGCCAGTTCGAGCCCTGGCCTGGGAAGATCCCACGTGCTGCGGAGCGGCTGGACCGATGTGCTCAATTACCGAGCCAGAGCTCTGGAGCACATGCGCCCAGAGCCGGCGCTCTGCAACGACAGATGCCACCGCGATGGGAGGCCCACAGGAGCCAAAGAACAAAGACGTATGAAAATAGAGAAATGAAAGACCAATAGAAGTGGCCCGCCCGCTCCCCTCCCTCCCCAACCCGACCCCCACCCAAAATAAATAAATAAATAAATCTTTAAAAAAAAAAGACTGAATGAGGAAGGAAAACATCATTTCAGAGCATAGAGGATGCAAGCCTGGCCCAGGCTTGCGCAAGGAACTGACCCGTCACTAAGGACGCCACACTGCTGCCGTTGCTCCAGCAACAAGCCTGCCTTGGGGGAGGAGTGTGGGTGACACAGGGGATCTGGAGGGTGCCCCCACTCATGAGTTCTGTGCAGCTGATCAGGTCAGTGGGTCCAGGATGCAGCCTTCAAGGGACCCCAAGGGGCCCCAAGACCACCCTGGGGCCAGGAGTTGAACAGAGAACAGTCTCTCCGCCCCATCTGTCCAGCCAGCCTGCAAGAAATCCATGCAGACCATCAATCAATGCATCAGAGTTATGTGTAAAGAATTCTTTCTCCTTGCAAAGTTATCAGCTTGGCAGCCTCCTTCCAATTCTGCTTTAAGCTTCTTCTCCTCAAAATACAAACCAGAAGGAATCCTCCTGGGTCAGCAGGCAGGTATGAAGATGGACTGTGGCCCTCACAATGGTCCAGCCTCCCAGCCCACAACCCCGTCCACGTAGAGGGTGGTGTTAGGCAAGGCCATGGGCTTCCAGCTTCTCCCCGGGTGGCTCTGGACTACCTGGGACACAGGCCTGGGGCACTCCTTCAAAGACGACTCCCAGAGCATCTCAGCAGACAGAGCAGCCCGGAGTCCTGGGCAGGGGGAGGGTCTGGAACCACACTTCCAATAAGGCTCCCTGTGGGTCGTGTACACTGACATCTGGGGAAAGAGTGAGGGTCCCTTAAGCCCTTCCCACATCCCATGTGTTTGCTCTGCTCTTCAGAAGAACTAAGGTTCCCCCCGACACACACACACACACACAAACACACACATCCCAGAAAGAGCTTGTCCTGAGCCAGGATCTCACCCTCTGCAGTCTGCCTTGGTGTCAGTAACTCTACAGCGTACTAGGGCTCTCCTGGTGGCTCAACGGTAAAGACTCCGCCTGCAATGCAGGAGACTAGGGTTCAATCCCTGGGTCAGGAAGATCCCCTGGAGAAGTAAATGGCAGCACACTCCAGTATTCCTGCCTGGGAAATCCCATGGACAGAGAAGCCTGGCAGGTGCAGTCCACGGGATCGCAAACAGTTGGACATGACTGAGCATGCATGGGCACACACACTGTGAAATTCATCCAGAAGTTGTCACCTGAACAGAATGGGTAGAAACACCATGCGCGTCCATGCCTGACCCGTCACTAAGGACGCCACACTGCTGCCGTTGCTCCAGCAACAAGCCTGCCTTGGGGGAGGAGTGTGGGTGACACAGGGGATCTGGAGGGTGCCCCCACTCATGAGTTCTGTGCAGCTGATCAGGTCAGTGGGTCCAGGATGCAGCCTTCAAGGGACCCCAAGGGGCCCCAAGACCACCCTGGGGCCAGGAGTTGAACAGAGAACAGTCTCTCCGCCCCATCTGTCCAGCCAGCCTGCAAGAAATCCATGCAGACCATCAATCAATGCATCAGAGTTATGTGTAAAGAATTCTTTCTCCTTGCAAAGTTATCAGCTTGGCAGCCTCCTTCCAATTCTGCTTTAAGCTTCTTCTCCTCAAAATACAAACCAGAAGGAATCCTCCTGGGTCAGCAGGCAGGTATGAAGATGGACTGTGGCCCTCACAATGGTCCAGCCTCCCAGCCCACAACCCCGTCCACGTAGAGGGTGGTGTTAGGCAAGGCCATGGGCTTCCAGCTTCTCCCCGGGTGGCTCTGGACTACCTGGGACACAGGCCTGGGGCACTCCTTCAAAGACGACTCCCAGAGCATCTCAGCAGACAGAGCAGCCCGGAGTCCTGGGCAGGGGGAGGGTCTGGAACCACACTTCCAATAAGGCTCCCTGTGGGTCGTGTACACTGACATCTGGGGAAAGAGTGAGGGTCCCTTAAGCCCTTCCCACATCCCATGTGTTTGCTCTGCTCTTCAGAAGAACTAAGGTTCCCCCCGACACACACACACACACAAACACACACATCCCAGAAAGAGCTTGTCCTGAGCCAGGATCTCACCCTCTGCAGTCTGCCTTGGTGTCAGTAACTCTACAGCGTACTAGGGCTCTCCTGGTGGCTCAACGGTAAAGACTCCGCCTGCAATGCAGGAGACTAGGGTTCAATCCCTGGGTCAGGAAGATCCCCTGGAGAAGTAAATGGCAGCACACTCCAGTATTCCTGCCTGGGAAATCCCATGGACAGAGAAGCCTGGCAGGTGCAGTCCACGGGATCGCAAACAGTTGGACATGACTGAGCATGCATGGGCACACACACTGTGAAATTCATCCAGAAGTTGTCACCTGAACAGAATGGGTAGAAACACCATGATCGATGCTACATTATTTCTCTGGACTTACATATTACTTCTTCTAGTGGAGACTAGTTTCCATGACTGGATTTTGGATCAAAACAGCATCCGACATGGAAAGGAAGCCTAGCCTTGCCTAGCCTCGTGTCATCTCAGAGAGATAAGGATGGTTGTCCTCTGAAGACAGTGACGTGAACCTCAGAGGTGCCACATTGATGCCCCCAAGGTTGCACGGCCACTGATCAGAAAGGGAACTGAAGTAGGTCTGAGAGTGAAACTGGGGGAACACAGTGTCACAGTCCCTTATTTCTAGTGGTTACAGACCTCCACCTCCAGGAAGGTGCCTTCAGCCTTCCTGCCTGAGATCCCTCTGCAGAGCGTCTCCACCTCACCACGGACTCTTCCCTGGTTCTTCATAACCATCCTGGAATACATGGAGCTGCGTTAAGCTGCCACTAAGTACAGAACCTAAAAACAGAGAGCTGCCTCTGAAACTGGGGGATGGACCGGGCGACCTCTGTGGACGCTCTACCATTCCACACGGGCCTCTGTTCACTGGAGAAATCTGTAGGCTGTGACCATTGCTCCTGATGTCTTAGGCTGTTATTTATGACTATTATTCATTTACTTGGCTGCACCAGATCTTAGTTGCAGCCTGTGGGATCTAGTTCCCTGACCAGGGATGGAGCCTGGGCTCCCCGCATCAGGAGCTCGAGTCTTAACCACTGGATCACCAGGGAAGTCCCTCTCAGGATGTATTTTTCTCACATTATGATCTTGTCTCTTCAGGTAACACCGATATTCCTCCCCCTCGCACATCCTAGGTCTCAAGGTCATGGCTGACCGCAGCTCCCTGGGACGACCTGCTCACGCGTGTGCTCCTGGAACCAGCTGCCAGCTTCTCTGCTCAGAACAGCGCGATGACTCACGGTGAGCACACACGGCTCCCACTGAGGAAGTGACCACCCTGCCACGTGCCAACCAGGTCTCGTTTGTGGTTACAAGAAGTGAGTGAAAAGATGGTGCCAGAGGACAGAGCCGAGTTTTCAAATGTGTTTATTTTCAGTAAATGAAAAAACTCCTCCAATAAAATTTAAGTGGAAGCCCAATATATGAAACAGATAAAAACAGGACTGCTTTGAGTTGGATGCTTAGGACGACGGCCTGGAGCCTCCCGTAGCGAACGTCCTTCGTAACCTTCCTGCAGACCTCCCGGCCCTTCAGCCAACACCACGTAAACTGTCGTCCGGGTGGAAGCCGTCCTGGAAAAGCAGACAGGAAGCCCATGACCCACTCTGTCATAAAAGCCATGGGAACACTGGGGAAAGCTCAGACTGAAAGTTGTCCAGACGATCACCACAGCACCGGGTGTGTGTACTCGGGAAAAAATGCCAAGTTTCAGGAACAACCGGGAGCTGTGTGGCATTCTACCTGGGCTCTTCCAGGCTCCCAGGTACCAGTGTCTTATTGCTGCTGTAACACATTACCACATACCTGGTGCCTTGAAACTGCGCAGATTTATCGTCTTGCATTTCTGCAGATCAGAAGTTAGACATGGGTCTAACCGGCTGACATCCAGCCGGTGGGAGAGCTGACTGCCTCTCTCTGCTGGATCCGGGACCACCTGTGTCCTCCCTGCCAAAGCCTCCGCAGGCATCCTTCCTCCTCTGCTCACGGTCCCTCACCCTCCAGGCCAGCGGTGCGGAGTCTCTCCATGTCAGCACACAAAGCCATCAAAGAGCAGACCGCAACCCTGCCTGTGGGAGCTAGGGAGCTGGGGGGACGTCCCTGGTGGACCAGTGTGGACTCTGAGCTGCCACCACACTGGCCCCCGGCTCCATTCCTGGTTGGGGAACTAGATCCTGCATACTGTAATTTAAAAGATCCCTTGGTGCACAGACATCTTGGGAGAAGAGGCACCGCAGAGAGGAGCCTCAACCTCAGGTACGCTGTGGAGGACGCGATGTGCCATTCACGGAGGGGAGGGCCTTGGCCAGCCTGGCCACGGCGACTCAGGCATGGACGCGGCAGGGAAGGTGACACAGGGAACACGAGCACTTTGAAGGCGGCCCCAGCCTTCATCACAAGCCCGATTCCCCGGTACCTGTTGGTTTCTACCTTCACACAAAGACAAAAGCGCTCAATTTGCCTGGATTCTTTTTGTGGTTACAAGAAGTGAGTGAAAAGATGGTGCCAGAGGACAGAGCCGAGTTTTCAAATGTGTTTATTTTCAGTAAATGAAAAAACTCCTCCAATAAAATTTAAGTGGAAGCCCAATATATGAAACAGATAAAAACAGGACTGCTTTGAGTTGGATGCTTAGGACGACGGCCTGGAGCCTCCCGTAGCGAACGTCCTTCGTAACCTTCCTGCAGACCTCCCGGCCCTTCAGCCAACACCACGTAAACTGTCGTCCGGGTGGAAGCCGTCCTGGAAAAGCAGACAGGAAGCCCATGACCCACTCTGTCATAAAAGCCATGGGAACACTGGGGAAAGCTCAGACTGAAAGTTGTCCAGACGATCACCACAGCACCGGGTGTGTGTACTCGGGAAAAAATGCCAAGTTTCAGGAACAACCGGGAGCTGTGTGGCATTCTACCTGGGCTCTTCCAGGCTCCCAGGTACCAGTGTCTTATTGCTGCTGTAACACATTACCACATACCTGGTGCCTTGAAACTGCGCAGATTTATCGTCTTGCATTTCTGCAGATCAGAAGTTAGACATGGGTCTAACCGGCTGACATCCAGCCGGTGGGAGAGCTGACTGCCTCTCTCTGCTGGATCCGGGACCACCTGTGTCCTCCCTGCCAAAGCCTCCGCAGGCATCCTTCCTCCTCTGCTCACGGTCCCTCACCCTCCAGGCCAGCGGTGCGGAGTCTCTCCATGTCAGCACACAAAGCCATCAAAGAGCAGACCGCAACCCTGCCTGTGGGAGCTAGGGAGCTGGGGGGACGTCCCTGGTGGACCAGTGTGGACTCTGAGCTGCCACCACACTGGCCCCCGGCTCCATTCCTGGTTGGGGAACTAGATCCTGCATACTGTAATTTAAAAGATCCCTTGGTGCACAGACATCTTGGGAGAAGAGGCACCGCAGAGAGGAGCCTCAACCTCAGGTACGCTGTGGAGGACGCGCGATGTGCCATTCACGGAGGGGAGGGCCTTGGCCAGCCTGGCCACGGCGACTCAGGCATGGACGCGGCAGGGAAGGTGACACAGGGAACACGAGCACTTTGAAGGCGGCCCCAGCCTTCATCACAAGCCCGATTCCCCGGTACCTGTTGGTTTCTACCTTCACACAAAGACAAAAGCGCTCAATTTGCCTGGATTCTTTTTTGAAAACAACCAAAATGGAGTGGAAAAGACTGCGACAGACACGCCCACCCCCACAGCCATGCGGGCTGAGCACTCAGAGGCCAGGCAAGGTCTATGGATCCAGCAAACCCGTGCATTAGACATCACGATTACCCCGTTTCACAGAGGAAAAGCCTAAAGGGTCAGAGGGTAAGGGTGAGCTTGCCCTGGTCACAGCTGCCGAGGGAGCTTGGTCAGTGTTTGAAACCTATGTCAGCCCATCCAAGCAGCACTGCTGGAGTGGGCCGTCACCACGGCAACAACCCCAGGACGGCTCTTACTCCAGCTTCTTCCCCCACCCCCCGCCTTGCTGCCTAATTTAGTTCGGTTCCAGAGGGTCAATAAATTTATTATTTTAAAGGAAAATGAAAACATTCCAGAAGAACATTCGAGTATGATTCCAAGCTCAAAAGAACACAAGGATCACTTTACAAAGAAGTGCTCTAATGAATGAACTCTTCATGGGGGGTGGGGAGCAAGAGGAAAAATAAAGCTGGATTTCCTTGGGATCAGCTCAGCCCTTTAATTCTGACTCTCGGTTACTAACAAAACATTCTCCTGCATAGAGCTTCACCTCACGGCTTTATCAAACAGGAAACTGTGGGAACCTTCACCAAAATTGATTCTTACATTCTTCTAATAAATCATCAGCTTTTCCATTGTCCTTTCAATAAATTTTTAGGAAAGAAAGGAAACTACAATAAATTCTCCAGAATTCGAGAGCTGTTGACGGATGCCGCTGTCTCTCCCGCCTTCCTCTGAAAAGGACTCCAGGAGAATCAAAGGAAAGATGCACTTTTTAAAAGAAAGAAAAAGGGGGGAAGAAAAAACCTAAATGAAGAATCTAAGTGGAAAGCAAGACTAAGAAACATTTATTTACAAGGAAAGAGGAAGCATCGGCTGACCTTTGTGACAGTGGAGGTCGTGGCCATCCCTCCCTCCAGCCGCTGCTCCCGGCCTCTGCTGGGCCCCTGGGAGGGTCTCCTTCCCACTCTCTCCTGGGAAACACCACCCCGCTTCATTTACCTTCACACAGATGATGCCCAGGTCTGTGTCTCCCGCCCCAGCCTCACTCTCAGGTTCTGGTCCTGGAGCTCAGACCGTCCGCCGGGCGTCCCCACAGCCTCTTACGGGCACCATCGCCCAGGAGTTCCACACCAGAGCCCCGTTCCCCACTCCTTACCCAGCAGCTCTGCAGCGCTGTCCATTCAGGCTCCAATGCAGGCCTGAGAGTCCCCCGGCAGCCATGCCCTCGTCCCTCCCAGGCCCAGCTCCACGGCATCCACACCACTTCTCTGCTCCGCGGCCTGTCCGTGCTGCCCGTTGAGTCCTGCTCATGCCCAACCACCCACCACCTTCCCTCCAGCTACGGATGCCGGAGGCCAGACTCGAGCTCCATGAAGCCTCCTCTACGCTGTGCGGCAGGCAGATGCACCCAGTGGACTCTGTGGGTGGAGGCAGGGGCAGGGTTCCCGGGCACTGCGGGCCGGCCTGACCACTCAGACGCACCAGGAATGGCAGGCAGGGAGGCGAAAGGCGGTGCTCCCGGGCTGGACTCAGGTGTGCGCAGGAGAGGCAGCTGGGGCCACACGGCCCAGTTCCCTAAACGCTGTCTGCCCCAGTTCTGAGGTCAGCACACTCAGTTACATCCACACCCAGTCCTCTAAGGGGCTCTCACACTCCGGGCCTCTCCACCACCCTCCTCCGCCGGCCAGGCCACAGCCCCAGACCCAACTAGAATCTTCATCATGATGGGCCTCATCCAGCTATCCCGCCCAGCTCAGTCCTTCCCACCACAGAGCTGCTCCCTCCAGACTGTAGGCGCCCCAGTTCCACTTCCTCCCCTGATGTGCAGCTGGCCTCCCCACCCCTAGCAAACCCTGTGAGGAAGACAGGCAGGCCGCCGGGGTCTACGACGTCAGCATCAGCTTGACCCCTCCTCGCAGGCGCTGCCCCCACAGGCTGGCCAGGCAACTCACCTCTGGGGCCTACGTGAACCGCCTCTGGTCTAGACGAGCAAAGGCCACCCCTGCTCCTCTGCTCCAGTGCACCAGCTGCTGTCTAGCCCCCTCACCAGGGAAGGCAGCGGTCTCTTCCATCATCACTTCAAACTGTCACTTACATCTTCAGTGACAGCGTCTATCTCCAACCTCAGAGGTCTTCCTGCTGGAGGCAAAGCCCCCAGGACTGGGAGGGGCTTGGGTTTGGAGGAAGCAGCTACGGCCTGATGCCAGAAGTGTCCCTGGGAGCTCCAGCCAGGCTCCTCCCAGCCCTGGGGCTCTGCTGCCTCACTTCCACTTTGGAAACAACGAGGCTAGCCCCCCAAGATCGTGCTGACCCCACAGCCCTCCTGAGAGGCCAGCAGGGTAGACCCACCTGGGAGGCTGCCCACAGCCCATCGCGGCCACTTGTAACTCTGGTGGTGGCCTCTGGTTGAGGGCCCTCGCTGGCACACAAGGGTCGGTGGATGAGAAATTATCTGGAACAATTTCAGTGCTGCTCAGGGGTCTGACAGGTCACAAACGCTTTCCCTTCCTAAACCTTGAGTCCGCCCTCCTATCCTCCTTTTCCCAGAATTCATCCTTCCGTGTCATGCTCTGTGAGCTCCTCTAATGTAAAAATATTTGGCAACTTTTTCCCCCCAAAAGATCAGCTGCCTAAAATCAAGAGTTTCTGTAATTTAATCTGGTTATGAAATCCCTTCAGGATAAATAATGATGAAAAGCTTTCTGGTAGGGAAGTTACATTGTGGAAAAATGACTTTACTGCTTATGAAGTCAGGTTTACTCCTAAATAGCTAAATGTATGCCCAGAAATTTAAATATTCTGAGATGTGGTTTTGCTTTGAAGCACTGAGCTGTGCTGAGTGTGGGGCCTGTGGGGTCTCTTTGGGGTGATGCAAAGCAGATCAGACGTTCATCCCTAGGAGAAGGGCTGCCTCCAAAGCTGCCATCCAATTAGAGTCCTTTCACTCGAGGCTACAACTTTCTCAATGGAAAAACTGCTCCTCCAGAGTCAGGGTATATTTTTTTGAATTCAGTTTCTATTCTCACATAAAAGAACTAATCACAGGTTGTTTATAACATCACAAAGCATTCAAGGACTGATGAACAAAATACATTTGAGTCTTGACTTAGTAAGATGATGTCTGTTTTAACAAGTCTTCCTTGTTTGGAAGAGAATGACCATGCCCGATGCGATTTCCTGGAGGCACCTGAGAGATGCCTCCTGGCTTTTGTGTCCAGGACGCGGGTCTGCGGAGTCAAGATGGAGTCCCGTGTCCTCACTAGAGCCCCCTCACCTCCTTCCTCCCCACAGGACTCGCTTAGACCCACTCCCTTCCCAGACCAGGGTTCACGGGTCCACCTGCCACCACAGACTCGTAAGGCCTGAGAGAGCCGAGCAGAGGCTGGGGGACCCACCAATAGGATCGTGCTGACCCCACAGCCTCCTGAGAGGCCAGCAGGGTAGACCCACCTGGGAGGCTGCCCACAGCCCATCGCGGCCACTTGTAACTCTGGTGGTGGCCTCTGGTTGAGGGCCCTCGCTGGCACACAAGGGTCGGTGGATGAGAAATTATCTGGAACAATTTCAGTGCTGCTCAGGGGTCTGACAGGTCACAAACGCTTTCCCTTCCTAAACCTTGAGTCCGCCCTCCTATCCTCCTTTTCCCAGAATTCATCCTTCCGTGTCATGCTCTGTGAGCTCCTCTAATGTAAAAATATTTGGCAACTTTTTCCCCCCAAAAGATCAGCTGCCTAAAATCAAGAGTTTCTGTAATTTAATCTGGTTATGAAATCCCTTCAGGATAAATAATGATGAAAAGCTTTCTGGTAGGGAAGTTACATTGTGGAAAAATGACTTTACTGCTTATGAAGTCAGGTTTACTCCTAAATAGCTAAATGTATGCCCAGAAATTTAAATATTCTGAGATGTGGTTTTGCTTTGAAGCACTGAGCTGTGCTGAGTGTGGGGCCTGTGGGGTCTCTTTGGGGTGATGCAAAGCAGATCAGACGTTCATCCCTAGGAGAAGGGCTGCCTCCAAAGCTGCCATCCAATTAGAGTCCTTTCACTCGAGGCTACAACTTTCTCAATGGAAAAACTGCTCCTCCAGAGTCAGGGTATATTTTTTTGAATTCAGTTTCTATTCTCACATAAAAGAACTAATCACAGGTTGTTTATAACATCACAAAGCATTCAAGGACTGATGAACAAAATACATTTGAGTCTTGACTTAGTAAGATGATGTCTGTTTTAACAAGTCTTCCTTGTTTGGAAGAGAATGACCATGCCCGATGCGATTTCCTGGAGGCACCTGAGAGATGCCTCCTGGCTTTTGTGTCCAGGACGCGGGTCTGCGGAGTCAAGATGGAGTCCCGTGTCCTCACTAGAGCCCCCTCACCTCCTTCCTCCCCACAGGACTCGCTTAGACCCACTCCCTTCCCAGACCAGGGTTCACGGGTCCACCTGCCACCACAGACTCGCGCTCCTGCCTCCTCCCTGCCACCCCACTCAGAATGGAATCCCCCACTGACCGTCCAGCACCTGACCTTGATCTGACCTCTCACATCCCCAAGGCCCCGCCACCCTCAGGCTTCAGGCCTCTGTATCCATTTTCCTTGCAGTAAAAGGCCAACCAATAATAGACTTAAAAATGCACCCTTGCGATCAGCTATTCTGGCAAGAAACAACAATGGCTGAGGCATGAGACTTTAAAACAGTCTCAAATGCATCTCTACACCAAACACTTCTCACTGCAGAGAGAACCTGAAGCAGCTTCATGGTGGAGGAAGCGAGCACAGAGCTTCTTAATCACATGGTCAAAGTCAGAGTCACCAGTAACAAGAAAAGTCAGTATCTCCAGCCACCTGAAAAGATCATGGCTCTGATGCTCTGGCCAAAACATGTACAGACCACGTGGAACCAAATTCTGGATCATCCCAGAGGGGAATTCTGGAAAATTACTAATTATAGTTTTTATAAAAGGTCAAGGTCACAAAAGCCAACGAAACGCAGAGTCCCTGTTGTATACAGAAGGCGGGTAAGGAGCTGGCAGGAGGGTGCAGAGGCCTGGGTCCCATGAAGGCTGTTGTTGGGACACTTGGACACGTTTGAATGGGACCTTGGAGCCACTCTGGCAAGCTTCGTAAGCTCCAAATCATCCTTAAATAAAAAGCTTGCTTTAAAATGTCTTTTGCCCTTTCTCATTTTTGCCTGTGTCTGGTGAAATTGCTTCGTTGCACTTAAATGGATGCAAGTCATACTTTACAAATGTGTTTGAGTGTGTATGTGAGACAGATGGACAGACAAACAGACACACGGGTACCATCTTAGATTTCAGTTACATACACATGCATGTGACATCACAAACCTTTGGACACAAACACTTCCATACTTTACATCAGCTTAAATGTCTATTTCCGACACAGTGCTCCGAGCTCTACCTTGGAGAAGTAAAGGAGAAATTCAAAGTCACTGGCATTTCCAGAGGTCCCGAATCCCAGTCTCTTGGGAAACAGGGCCTCTGGGAGCTGCAGCAGTTTCTGTGTGGATTTCTGAAACGATGGTATCTTATTCCTAAAATGTGGACCCGGAAGTCCTTCGTTCTCTCTCTGATTTCACTTCAAAGATGGAAGCCCTGTGAGCTGACGTCACCAGCCCAGTGGGCTCTGACTCCAGGGCTCCCCCGAGGGTGACGGGGCCCAAAGCCCCCTACCACTGCCACATCCCGCTCCAGACTGAGCTGCTGCCAGTGCACCCCTGTCCCACTCCCAGCCCCCACCAGCCCTAGGAGTAGCACAGGACACACTCTTCAGGGGAAGGGGTGGGCTCCCATCCACACAGGCCCGGGAAGAGTCAGCACCTGCAAGGAATCCCGGGTGGACGCCCCTGCATGGACCATGCATGCACTCTATGTCTGGTAACGATGACTTTTACGGGCACTTTTCCAGAACCACTTCTTTATCAGCTGTCAACCTTGACAAAGTCATTCCTGGGACACTGATGCCAGCCAAGCCCTCGGAACAGAGCTTGTTCTTACTTAAATTCTGAGCAAACACAGCTCCTCTGCCCAAGAGACTTAAACCCTCACTTTTTTCTCTTTCTGCCTCTCAGTCCTCAAACCTGTGCTCCAAATCTCTAAGATTTGCCCAAACTCTGAGAACCTGTGAGTCCTGTTCTCTGGCACCTCCCCAGCAAAACATCTCAACCAGCTGCATCTTAGGGGGTCTTTGGAAGCCCCTGGCTGGGCCAGCCATGCCCGCCCAGGCTCTGAACCGGGTCAGAGATGACTATGGCCGTAGGTGACTGGATGGCCACACCTGCTCCCACCCTCACCACAGGCTGGGGAGTGGCAGCATCCCCTCCACCCAGTCACTACCAAAGTTTGCTGTTCCAGGAGGATTACAATCCATGGTTCTCATTCTTCTCCAAATATCTTGTTCTGAAGCCTGGACGTTGGTGTGGCTCAAGGATGAATCGAGGCCAGTGGGCAGGCTAGCGGAGGGCACAGGCCCCACAGCGCCCGGGGTTTTGTTTACTGGACTCAGCAACGCTGCACACTCAGGGATTTTGCAATCTTGTCCTGAAAGGCTTGAATGAAGTCTTTATCTGTCTATCATTCAGTCACCTCAGGGCTGGGCTGGCCCCCGGGCCTGGGTATTTATTTTCACTTCTTGACCCGAGCTCCACTCATTCCTTGACTGCGACTGTGACCTGCTCCTTGGGGCCACCTCTGAGCTACGGAGCCCACCCTGGACGTGGACAAACATTCCCAAGAAAACCAAAACCAACTTCCTACATAGTGCCTTTACACAGAATCTTCGCCCTGGCATCCTAGCAGAAGGCAGCTGCCCGCCTTCCACATGGTGAGGAGCAGAAGGGCCGCCTGACGGCTCCAGCCAAGCGGCGGAAGGCTCAGGGGGTCCCTCTGCAGGCCCTGCTGTGGGGGCAGTGCCCTTCCCCGTGGAGAGGACGGGTTGGGGATAGTAGTCTGGCCCACGGAGGGGTCTCTGCGGATGCCCATTTCAGCCAGGTCACCTTCTCTCTCTTTCTCTGCTTGTTTTCAGTCCAGTGGGGCATTTACGGGCAGACCTCATTTTGTTTTTTGACTGTTCCTCAGTTTCTGTGTGTGTGTGTGTGTGTGTGCTCAGTTGTGTTAGACTCTTTCCATGGACTGTAGCTCACCAGGCTTCTCTGCCCATGGAATTTTTCAGGCAGGAATACTGGAGTGGCTTGCCATTTCCTGCTGCAGGTGGTCCTCAGTTTTAAGTCAGATTCAAAGGGCACAGACACTGTGCACAGGAGGCCCTGCCTGTCTAGCCCCACAGGCTCCGCGGAGGCGTTGCTTGGTTTAGAGGAAGTGACCCCGTGTGCCACTGTCCCTTCCCTGGGTCTGTGAGAGCAAGGCCTTCTGGGTTGTCACTGTGGGCGCACCGGAAAGGCTTCATACTAGACGGGGGCTTCCTCCAAGGGGCTCACTGCAAGGCAGGCGCCTGTGGGGACAATGGCTCGCTGAGCCATGGGCACTATACGTGCAGAACGGTTCCTTGTGTTTTACTTCAAGGCCTTTTCTTCTGCCTTCTGGAGTGTTTGCGAATAAACAGTGTTATTTCAACATGAGTAGCTGAGAAAGAAGTCCTGCAGCAGAGCAGCAGCCGGCGGAAACTCACAGACCAAGTGGATCGAACGGCCAATTCTGCCTCATCCTCTCTCCAGCTCAGTAATGAATGGGAGATAAACAAAAGGTGTGCAAACAGTGAAACCAAATTAGATTTGAGGTTCCTGCTCCCTCTGATTTTATAATAAAGAATCCAAACAGTTATAGTTTGGGGGAGTAAGGAAGTGATGCTAAAAAAGTACACGCTCTCTCTGCCGGAGTCCTTCCTCCCTGAACCATCGCAGTGAGGACGGGCCCACGGCCACAGGCCCCCAGCAGGGAAGGTGGTTCTCTCAACCCAGTGTCCCCTCCTCCCACCAAAAATCTGGAAGGGCCGCCTGACGGCTCCAGCCAAGCGGCGGAAGGCTCAGGGGTCCCTCTGCAGGCCCTGCTGTGGGGGCAGTGCCCTTCCCCGTGGAGAGGACGGGTTGGGGATAGTAGTCTGGCCCACGGAGGGGTCTCTGCGGATGCCCATTTCAGCCAGGTCACCTTCTCTCTCTTTCTCTGCTTGTTTTCAGTCCAGTGGGGCATTTACGGGCAGACCTCATTTTGTTTTTTGACTGTTCCTCAGTTTCTGTGTGTGTGTGTGTGTGTGTGCTCAGTTGTGTTAGACTCTTTCCATGGACTGTAGCTCACCAGGCTTCTCTGCCCATGGAATTTTTCAGGCAGGAATACTGGAGTGGCTTGCCATTTCCTGCTGCAGGTGGTCCTCAGTTTTAAGTCAGATTCAAAGGGCACAGACACTGTGCACAGGAGGCCCTGCCTGTCTAGCCCCACAGGCTCCGCGGAGGCGTTGCTTGGTTTAGAGGAAGTGACCCCGTGTGCCACTGTCCCTTCCCTGGGTCTGTGAGAGCAAGGCCTTCTGGGTTGTCACTGTGGGCGCACCGGAAAGGCTTCATACTAGACGGGGGCTTCCTCCAAGGGGCTCACTGCAAGGCAGGCGCCTGTGGGGACAATGGCTCGCTGAGCCATGGGCACTATACGTGCAGAACGGTTCCTTGTGTTTTACTTCAAGGCCTTTTCTTCTGCCTTCTGGAGTGTTTGCGAATAAACAGTGTTATTTCAACATGAGTAGCTGAGAAAGAAGTCCTGCAGCAGAGCAGCAGCCGGCGGAAACTCACAGACCAAGTGGATCGAACGGCCAATTCTGCCTCATCCTCTCTCCAGCTCAGTAATGAATGGGAGATAAACAAAAGGTGTGCAAACAGTGAAACCAAATTAGATTTGAGGTTCCTGCTCCCTCTGATTTTATAATAAAGAATCCAAACAGTTATAGTTTGGGGGAGTAAGGAAGTGATGCTAAAAAAGTACACGCTCTCTCTGCCGGAGTCCTTCCTCCCTGAACCATCGCAGTGAGGACGGGCCCACGGCCACAGGCCCCCAGCAGGGAAGGTGGTTCTCTCAACCCAGTGTCCCCTCCTCCCCACCCCAGGAGGATGAGAAACTCTGGAAGCATTAGATGCTCTGTGTTCCTAGGGTTAGGAGTCTGTGTCCAAAACAAACAGCAAGTCTCCTTTATTTTCTTTCATTTTTTTTTTTTAGGTCTTTTGAAAGTGAAAGATAAATTTGCTTTCACTTCCACTTATTTTTGTCTATAAAACTGACTTCTGGATGAAGAAAGATTCCATGTTAAGCATAGTCAGAAGTCAGCTTCCACATCACAGCTTGTCATCAGCATAACCTGCAAGATTCAGGCCACTCTGGAACGGGATGAAGCCGCTGGACCCAGCCTTGTCGCTCCTCCCCAAGTCCTGCTCCAGGACCAGCGGCCAGGACAGGAAGCCACCGATGGAGCCGCCAGCAGCCTGGGGGTTCAGCTGAGCCTCAGGCCCCGAGCCTCCAGCCCCGCCGGGCATCAGTCCGCACCGGCCACCAGCCGCAGTTACGGAGGAAAGGCGGAATGCCGTCCCTGGGAAAATGGCTCACTGACCCTGCTCGCCTTGAGTGATTGTCTCTGCTTCCTGACACCGAAGCACAGCACCCCCAAACTATGCTGCTGGATTTGGGGTTAAACAGCCTGTGTCCACAGCCCTCCAGACACACACTTTCTCCCCAGGCTCTTCTCTGCCGCGGGCACAGTCCAGGGTTGTGACTCCTTTCAGGAGGGACAATTTGCCCAATCACTCTGATCTGATTAAGGACAGAAGACAGAATTCTCCAGCGGCGTTAATTTGCTGCTGCTCAGTCTCTTGTGTCTGACTCTTTGCGACCCAATGGACGGCAGCACCCCAGGCTTCCCTGTCCTTCACCATCTCCCTGGGTTTGCTCAGACTCATGTCCATTGAATCAGTGATGCCATCCAACCGTCTCACCCTCTGCTGCCCCTTCTCCTCCTGCCCTTAGTCTTTAATGTTTTGTTTGCATCAGCTGAGCCCTTACATCACATGCAACGCTTCTCTTCTCGCCCACAGTCCACAGCTTCGGGGTCTGAGACTCAGGGGGTTGGGGGCAACAGAGGTGGGCTTGAACCTGTCGCCTATCCATGCCACCACGTTCCTGTAAGCGGGCGTTGGGATGCCTCCAGAAGGAAAACTGAGACACAGACATGAGCCCCTCGGCACTCGGGGCAGGTGGGGAGTGTCCGTCTCATGGAGAAACAGAGAGGCTAGCGGGGTTGAGCGCAAGCTCTGAGCCCCACACCACCTCCACCCAGAGCCCAGAGCGGTGAGCGTGAGGTGGAGCGCCGGCCCCGGATGGGAGACACTGGCTGGAACCCTGGCGTCAGAAGGCGTGGAACAGGATCGTATCTCCCAAAAAAGAAGGTCACCAGAAAGTGTTCAAGAGGAAAAGCTGCTATATAAAGAAAAAAATCACTTTCCTGGAAGTTGACTCGCTCTGACTCTGGACAATCAGCACTTCCCTCGGCCACGTCTCCACGGTCTCTGCCATGAGGAGTAATGGACAATTCTGTGATTTTTCTTTCTTCCCTGAAACTTGCTATCACGGCTCAGACTTTTCTCAGGGGATTTGGGTGTAGGGCCCCAAACAGGCTTGTGCCGACCTTGACTGAACGTTTAGCACGTGCCTGGCCTGTGCTGGACATGACAGGAGTGACCCTGCCTGGCCTGGAGAGGGACACAGGTGGTGCTGCGGGTGACAGTGAGGAGACTGGGGTGGAGAGGTGAGCAGACGGCCCGAGCCAGGGAGGACCAGTCAGGACCAGCCCTCCCTCTCCCGCAGGAAGTGAGCTCTGGCCTCAGTCAATGAAAATGGCAACTCCAGTGTTCTTGCCTGGGGAATCCCACGGACAGAGGAGCCTGGCGGGCCTCAGTCCATAAGGTCGTGAAGAGTCGGACACGACTGAGTAACTAACATACTTATTTGTTGCTAGTTTTCATTTGTTTCTAGAAAGGAGGGAGAAAGAGAGAGGAGTTGAAAGGGGGACCCTAAACGGCCCTTTCTATGGCTCCTTGTCACGAGAAGCTCTGCGTCACCACTAAGCCAGTGTCCAGGCACACGTCCCCGGGAGGGGGCCCGTAGCCCCTGAAGCAGCAGGAGCACCAGCTGCCCAGACACCGGGACTTCTGGGAGAGAAGACGAAAGAGGAGAGCCCAGGAGGAACCCCGCTGTCAGAGGGAACCACAGGAGAGCAGCCAGGCGTCTGGGGGAGGGGTCCCTATGGCCGGACATGACCTCCCAGAGGTCAGTCCTGCTCCACATGAGGCACCAGGCCCCAGGCACTGCTGATGTGACTGTGACCTAACCCAGTTCATACCTACGAGCCTGCTTCTCCAGGTGGGGGGCAGGTGAGGGCCCTCCGAGGAGGTGGCCACCTGGCAGGGGCCCCACCTCCAGACGAACCTGAAGGTGCTATGAACCAGGCCCCAGGGAGGAGAGCTGAGATCCTGTGGGCTTAGCAGGCCAGCCTTACCCCCCCGCCCCAGATGATCGTCCAGGTGCCTCCCAGACAGATGGTCCCCTCAGGAGAAGCATTTGGAGGGGGCGCCCGCCTGGTGAACAGGGGCAGGGGCTGAGCCGTCCTCTGGCAGGAAAACATTCAAAGGGAACCTTTCCTAGAATTGTAAGAGGGAGCTGCTAAAAATGAGGCCCGGTTTGAAGGGGAACGTACTGGAAACAGGCTATTAATAGGTTCCTGCAGGACGGCTGCCCGTGGACCTCGGCAGCCAGCCCGCCGGGTAGGGCTGGGAAGGAGCCCTCCTCGGACTGGCCTTGGTGGGGGGGCGCAGGGGAGCCTGCAGACCTGTCCCTGACAGCCAGTGACCACACTGGGACAGACGGCAAGCTGGAAGCTCAGGCGAGCCAAGACCAGAAGCCCCCCTCCACGTCAGAGACGGTCCACAGGACACACACACACACCCCGGAGCCTTAACCTTCAGAAACCGGTCTACGTCACTAGTGACTCTCCAGGGACCCTGGCTCAGCCTCGGACCAGCTCACGGCCTGGCCGCGGGGCAGGGTGATCCTGGCCCAGTTCTGCCTTCGCCTACCTGAGTGTGGCCTGACCCTAGGTGCTGGACCCGGGGGAGCCGCATCGCTGGGCAGCGTCTGGGAGGGTGGAGAGAAATCAGGCAGTGGACATGAGAACATGTGAACAGCAGCCGGATTCTCTCACAGGGCAAAACCCTGAACTCCCATGTGAGCAGTGGCTCCAGGCAGGTGCTCTGGAGGACCCTGGGCTTTCTGCCCAAGCACAGAGAATCCCACCCACCCCTGCTCTCACGTGACCTCGAGCAGCTGACCGGACCTTTCTGAGCCTGTTTCCTTAATTCCTTGGAGACTCATACGGTAAAGAATCTGCCTGCGAAGCAGGGAAGCCAGGTTCGATCCCTGTGTCGGGAAGATCCCCTGGAGAAGGGCATGGCCACCCTCTCCAGTGTTCTTGCCTGGAGGATCCCACGCGAGGACCCTGGTGGGCTCCAGTCCGTGGGGTCGCCAAGAGTTGGACAGGACTGAGTGACTCACACTGCCCTGAAGTCTGGTGGCGAACAGGACGGGGCACCATAGGTTGACGTCAGCCCAGGGAGCCCCAGAAGTGACCCCAGACCCACATTTTCCAGGCAGAGGCACGGGCAGCCCCCCCACCCCCACCCACGGAACACGCGCGCCCTGTCTGTCCCTGCAGGTTGACCTCTGCTGAGCCAGTCATGCAGGAATCCTGCGAAGAATTTCTCCATCTCTCAGATGAACAGAAATTGTCTTTTAATCTTGTAGGTTTACTGTGTCTTCTCCATAGTGTGAGGACGCTCAGCCAGCGGTGGGCCTCCTCGGGTGCCAAGACCAAGAAGCCCCCCAGGGTGACACGTCTCCTGCCGCTCCTCTCCTTAGCCCACACGACCCACCAAGCCAGGAGCTCCTCACCAGGGTCAGCCTGCGCCTGGGTCAGCCTCTGGGTGGCGGTGGCTTCGTTGTGTCCGACTCTTGCGCCCCATGGACGACAGCCCGCCAGGCTCCTCTGTCCATGGGATTCAGCCTCTGGAAAGGGAATCTACGTGTGTCACAAAACCCACCAGCTCTCAAACCTGCCGAGCAAGCAGCAGATGCCCAACTTGTCTCCTCCCACCGGGAGGAAGTGAGTGGACGGCCTCCCGCTTTGACCTTGACGCCAAACATTGCCTGCTCCACCGTGTGGCGCGTCCAGCCCACGGATGCAGCCCCTGCTCAGCCTGGCAGCTGCGGGAACAGGCGGAAGCGGGGCCGGGACATGGCTTGAGGGGGCTGCATCCCGGGGTGGGGCTCCTCCTCCCAGCAGACACACGAGCTCAGGAATTTCCTGACCGGAGGATCCAGCCCAGTTAGTGGTTGTATCTGTTAGTCTTCCAAGCGACTTTGCATAATTTTGACAAAGGGAAAGAAGATACAAATCCAGACACAGGATGGACGGAGTTCTGAGGCTTTTGTTCTCGGGATGCCCGCAGGACAGACCACGGCGGAGGTGGGTCTGTGGTCCCAGCTGCACTACGGGGCAGCAGGATGTCGGAGGCTGGGCAGGGGGACGTCCTCAGACCAGGACACTGCCCAGACCGGGCCTAGGGTGCTGGGCTGTGTGGTGGCAGGGTGGGGGTAAGGAGCCGTCCTCAGACTGTGTTGTCAGACTCTTTCCAATACTTTTCAGAAAAGAGACTTATTTTCTAAGCTTGACCCGCTGACGCCATGTTCTCAGGGGTGACCCCAGACCCACATTTTCCAGGCAGAGGCACGGGCAGCCCCACCCCCACCCACGGAACACGCGCGCCCTGTCTGTCCCTGCAGGTTGACCTCTGCTGAGCCAGTCATGCAGGAATCCTGCGAAGAATTTCTCCATCTCTCAGATGAACAGAAATTGTCTTTTAATCTTGTAGGTTTACTGTGTCTTCTCCATAGTGTGAGGACGCTCAGCCAGCGGTGGGCCTCCTCGGGTGCCAAGACCAAGAAGCCCCCCAGGGTGACACGTCTCCTGCCGCTCCTCTCCTTAGCCCACACGACCCACCAAGCCAGGAGCTCCTCACCAGGGTCAGCCTGCGCCTGGGTCAGCCTCTGGGTGGCGGTGGCTTCGTTGTGTCCGACTCTTGCGCCCCATGGACGACAGCCCGCCAGGCTCCTCTGTCCATGGGATTCAGCCTCTGGAAAGGGAATCTACGTGTGTCACAAAACCCACCAGCTCTCAAACCTGCCGAGCAAGCAGCAGATGCCCAACTTGTCTCCTCCCACCGGGAGGAAGTGAGTGGACGGCCTCCCGCTTTGACCTTGACGCCAAACATTGCCTGCTCCACCGTGTGGCGCGTCCAGCCCACGGATGCAGCCCCTGCTCAGCCTGGCAGCTGCGGGAACAGGCGGAAGCGGGGCCGGGACATGGCTTGAGGGGGCTGCATCCCGGGGTGGGGCTCCTCCTCCCAGCAGACACACGAGCTCAGGAATTTCCTGACCGGAGGATCCAGCCCAGTTAGTGGTTGTATCTGTTAGTCTTCCAAGCGACTTTGCATAATTTTGACAAAGGGAAAGAAGATACAAATCCAGACACAGGATGGACGGAGTTCTGAGGCTTTTGTTCTCGGGATGCCCGCAGGACAGACCACGGCGGAGGTGGGTCTGTGGTCCCAGCTGCACTACGGGGCAGCAGGATGTCGGAGGCTGGGCAGGGGGACGTCCTCAGACCAGGACACTGCCCAGACCGGGCCTAGGGTGCTGGGCTGTGTGGTGGCAGGGTGGGGGTAAGGAGCCGTCCTCAGACTGTGTTGTCAGACTCTTTCCAATACTTTTCAGAAAAAGAGACTTATTTTCTATCCCTTAAAGCTAATTACAGTGTATACCTTTCAGACGTACTCTGTGGGCAGCGTGACCTGGTTGGGGCCATGCCTGTGTGTTGGGCAGATACGGCGTTGCCCCCGTCCCAACCCACAGCCCACGTTTGGTGACAGAACCTCCCGGAACCCAGGTCCAGCAGGTGGATTGCACGGGTCTGTCTCCCAACCTCGCACCCAGGACCCTGCCCCTTGGCCCCTCTGAGCTCTCCGTGCAGGCCCCGCCCTGGCACCACACTCAGTGACCTCTCACTGATAAAGCTCACTTCCACCTGCCTAGACGTTAGAAATCGTTTCTACCTTTCTTCAAGGAACGCTCCTCATATTCTTCACTCCACTATCAAGTCAAGTCTTTTCCTCCCTCCCTCCATTCCTCCTTGCCTTCCAGCCCTCTGAGGACAGGCCAGGGCCTGCAGCAAGGAGTCCTCGGGGCTTGGAGCCCAGTGT
Organism: Tragulus kanchil; assembly: GCA_022376925.1. Classification (NCBI taxonomy): domain Eukaryota; kingdom Metazoa; phylum Chordata; class Mammalia; order Artiodactyla; family Tragulidae; genus Tragulus; species Tragulus kanchil. Next base: position 41,345,384 of record JAIOJX010000002.1, read on the forward strand.
GCTGGAGCCCCTGCAGGCAGGCTCTTCTCCCACCCAGTAAGTGCAGCCGGGGTGTCTGAGCTGAACCCCGTCCTCCTGTGTGCTCACAGACCACCGCCCACAGCAGGCCTCTGCCTGGGCCTGGGCTTGCCAGGAAAGAGGAATGTCCAGATGGGTGATGGCTGAGGAAACAGAACAGAGTCAGTGGCGGGGAGAGAATGTCCCCAAAGGAATCACAAGGAAAAGATGCCCCAGGACCTGGGGCTGAGCCTCCCCTCGAGCAGCTCCTGACCTCCCCGAGCTGGTGGATAAGTGCTGAAGGTATTAATAGGATGCAGATGTAGGAAAGACGCTTAGAATTCACTGCACAAATCGCAGGACGGAGTTCTGAGGCTTTGTTCTCGGATGCCCGAGGACAGACCACGGCGGAGGTGGGTCTGTGGTCCCAGCTGCACTACGGGGCAGCAGGATGTCGGAGGCTGGGCAGGGGGACGTCCTCAGACCAGGACACTGCCCAGACCGGGCCTAGGGTGCTGGGCTGTGTGGTGGCAGGGTGGGGGTAAGGAGCCGTCCTCAGACTGTGTTGTCAGACTCTTTCCAATACTTTTCAGAAAAAGAGACTTATTTTCTATCCCTTAAAGCTAATTACAGTGTATACCTTTCAGACGTACTCTGTGGGCAGCGTGACCTGGTTGGGGCCATGCCTGTGTGTTGGGCAGATACGGCGTTGCCCCCGTCCCAACCCACAGCCCACGTTTGGTGACAGAACCTCCCGGAACCCAGGTCCAGCAGGTGGATTGCACGGGTCTGTCTCCCAACCTCGCACCCAGGACCCTGCCCCTTGGCCCCTCTGAGCTCTCCGTGCAGGCCCCGCCCTGGCACCACACTCAGTGACCTCTCACTGATAAAGCTCACTTCCACCTGCCTAGACGTTAGAAATCGTTTCTACCTTTCTTCAAGGAACGCTCCTCATATTCTTCACTCCACTATCAAGTCAAGTCTTTTCCTCCCTCCCTCCATTCCTCCTTGCCTTCCAGCCCTCTGAGGACAGGCCAGGGCCTGCAGCAAGGAGTCCTCGGGGCTTGGAGCCCAGTGTGCTGGAGCCCCTGCAGGCAGGCTCTTCTCCCACCCAGTAAGTGCAGCCGGGGTGTCTGAGCTGAACCCCGTCCTCCTGTGTGCTCACAGACCACCGCCCACAGCAGGCCTCTGCCTGGGCCTGGGCTTGCCAGGAAAGAGGAATGTCCAGATGGGTGATGGCTGAGGAAACAGAACAGAGTCAGTGGCGGGGAGAGAATGTCCCCAAAGGAATCACAAGGAAAAGATGCCCCAGGACCTGGGGCTGAGCCTCCCCTCGAGCAGCTCCTGACCTCCCCGAGCTGGTGGATAAGTGCTGAAGGTATTAATAGGATGCAGATGTAGGAAAGACGCTTAGAATTCACTGCACAAATGACCCGCCTGGGGGGGTCGCCCTGTCCCCAGGGACATTCCTTAGGGGCCCAGCTGATGACCTCGCAGGGAAATGGCAGGCCAGGGACAGTCCCGCCAAAGAGAGCAGAACTGGGCTCCTCCGACTGCGGATAAATCACAAGGCAAAAGGCACCCCCACCCGACCACCCACCCCTCAAGGAAAACACAGTGAGGACAGGCTGCCCAGCCAAGCCGCCCAGGCGCCAGCCGGCCCGCAGCACAGACGGCGCCGCAGAGCCCGGCCTTGGGGCTGCGGCCGGTGTTCTCACTTCGCTGCAATTTGTTCCTGATCTTCAGTCAAATCCCTCCAAGGCTGGGGTCCCTGGAGAGTTTGTACTCTGACCTTGTGACAGCCCCGAGGCCGAGGGGAGATGGGTAAGAGGGCAAGTCTGTCAGCGAGAGAGGGCGGTGGGGGCCGGGCGGCGGGTCGCGCGCTGAAGAAGTGCTGTGTGTGAAGTTAGCTCCCGTCCAATAAAAAGAGCACAGTGTCTTTAAGGAGACAAGCTGCCAAGAGGGAAAGAAAGTCTTCTTTCAAAAACTGCCAGGCCTGGCCGTCCTCAGGTACCGTGTGTTCAGAAAAGGACATGAGTGAGCCGAGGCCAAAGGCCTTCTGCGGCTCCCAGAGCCCTGCCCTCCTGGCTCTGGCCGCGGGGACGAGGGCTTTGAGCCGTGGCCAATGCAGGGTTCCCGGCCACCCCAGCTATGGCGGGTGACAGGAGGAGCCCGGCAGGGCGAGTGGTATCTGCTCACACCTCTCAGATGAGACGTGGGGTCTCCAAGGAGGAGGACACAGTCCACGTGGCCACAGAAGGCGGAAATGATGGCCCCCTAGTCCCTCAACACAACCGCAGTTTCCCCAGATGTGGACGAGGTAACAGGCACCCCGGGCAGCCCAGTCAGTGCCCAGCCTGGAAGACCCTCCCACACAGGTAGATGCAGCCTGGGCCCCCAGCCCAGCCAGGCACCCATGCAGGCAAAGGCAGGCGGGGGCAGGGCTCCTGCTGATGGAATCCTGCTTCCTGTTAGCGCTCTTTGTCCTCCTCCGGGACACTGCCTGGGGGCCAGGGGAGGGGAGGAGTCTGGCCCGGATCTGTCGGGGAGAGAGAGGCGGATGTGGTGCCCCTTGGGTCCATGGGGATCTCAGCCGCCGCTCCCCAACGCTTCCGTGGAGGAGGCCCCGAGGGCTGCGGGCTGTTCTTTATAAAGCCTCCGCCCTGGGGAGCCCTGCGCAGAACAGGACAGATGTGAAACCGTCCCACCCACACAGAGCAGCAGAGCTGAACAGAGGCTAGTTTTCAGAAGGAATTCCAAGTGGAAAAGAAATAGCCAGAGTTACTTATTTTCCCCTGAGAATTTACCAAAAAGCAAGATAGTTATCATCCTAAGCCGCTTTTTCAAGAAATAAAACATCCCTTTGACGGAGGAGGGCTCCTGGCTGGAGGGAGGGGGTACCAGCCGGGGCGGGGGTCTGCATGGTCCCCAGGAGAGTGAAGAGGGAGCGTCTGCACAGCCTCAGTCTGGCCCCCGTGACCTTCAGGTAAAGGGCAGGTGCAGGAGGTAGGGGAGGGGTCTGCAGGAGCAGTGACCATGCCCTATCACCGGAACAGAAAACATCAATGGTAGGCTTTTTCAGTCAGAAGTTTCACAGTGAAACACATGGAGGACATAAAAGTGGCCATTTTAGCCAGGCTAAGTGCACACTTCCGTGGTGTTAAGCACATTCACACGGTTGGGAAACCATCCCACCATCCCCTCCAAAACATTCTCAAAGTGGAGCTCTGTCCCCTCAGGACATGCCCCTTCTCCTGCCCTGCTGACTCCAGCGGCCTCCCGAGCGTGGAGGCACCCAGTGGCGTCCCTTTGGGCCTGGCGTGTCTGCCCCTATCCCAGGTGCGTCCACTCGGCCACACGTGCCCCAGCCTCTCCTTTCCAGGTGGGATCCTGCATCCTGCTCGTCCACTTGTCCCTGACGGGCGTGGGCTCCTCCGGTAAGTGGTGTTGCCACAGACACGGCTGGGGAGGCAGGGGAGCAGCAGGCCTCTGTGCCAGACCCGCTTTCGATTCTTCAGGGCAACGTCTCGGAAGCGGTGACTGCATCCGCCGAAATGGTTGCTCCACGTGTGCGTTTGGAGCAGCCTCCTCGGTTTCCACAGCAGCTGCATCGTTTTTCCTTCCCACCGACAGCGCACCGGGGTTCCACTTTCTCCACATAGCCACCAGCACCTGCGGTAAGGATTGGATTCCCAGGAGAAAGCCCTCTGAGGGGTTTTCCAGCATCCACTGCGGAGGGTGGAGCGTTCCTCTTCTTAGGACACCGGCGCCGTGGGTCCACACGAGGCCCGCGGCTAGAATTACTCGATCCCACTAGTCACCCTGCCCTCCAAAGGCTGTGTCTCTAAAATGTGTTTCTGCTTACTTAAATGTGTCCTGACAGAGTCCATTTTGTTATGCTCGTTTACTTTCTTAGAGAATTTACCAAAAGCAAGATAGTTATCATCCTAAGCCGCTTTTCAAGAAATAAAACATCCCTTTGACGGAGGAGGGCTCCTGGCTGGAGGGAGGGGGTACCAGCCGGGGCGGGGGTCTGCATGGTCCCCAGGAGAGTGAAGAGGGAGCGTCTGCACAGCCTCAGTCTGGCCCCCGTGACCTTCAGGTAAAGGGCAGGTGCAGGAGGTAGGGGAGGGGTCTGCAGGAGCAGTGACCATGCCCTATCACCGGAACAGAAAACATCAATGGTAGGCTTTTTCAGTCAGAAGTTTCACAGTGAAACACATGGAGGACATAAAAGTGGCCATTTTAGCCAGGCTAAGTGCACACTTCCGTGGTGTTAAGCACATTCACACGGTTGGGAAACCATCCCACCATCCCCTCCAAAACATTCTCAAAGTGGAGCTCTGTCCCCTCAGGACATGCCCCTTCTCCTGCCCTGCTGACTCCAGCGGCCTCCCGAGCGTGGAGGCACCCAGTGGCGTCCCTTTGGGCCTGGCGTGTCTGCCCCTATCCCAGGTGCGTCCACTCGGCCACACGTGCCCCAGCCTCTCCTTTCCAGGTGGGATCCTGCATCCTGCTCGTCCACTTGTCCCTGACGGGCGTGGGCTCCTCCGGTAAGTGGTGTTGCCACAGACACGGCTGGGGAGGCAGGGGAGCAGCAGGCCTCTGTGCCAGACCCGCTTTCGATTCTTCAGGGCAACGTCTCGGAAGCGGTGACTGCATCCGCCGAAATGGTTGCTCCACGTGTGCGTTTGGAGCAGCCTCCTCGGTTTCCACAGCAGCTGCATCGTTTTTCCTTCCCACCGACAGCGCACCGGGGTTCCACTTTCTCCACATAGCCACCAGCACCTGCGGTAAGGATTGGATTCCCAGGAGAAAGCCCTCTGAGGGGTTTTCCAGCATCCACTGCGGAGGGTGGAGCGTTCCTCTTCTTAGGACACCGGCGCCGTGGGTCCACACGAGGCCCGCGGCTAGAATTACTCGATCCCACTAGTCACCCTGCCCTCCAAAGGCTGTGTCTCTAAAATGTGTTTCTGCTTACTTAAATGTGTCCTGACAGAGTCCATTTTGTTATGCTCGTTTATTCTTTTCTTTTTTCAAGATTAACCCTCCTTTTTTTAATCTTGTTCTTTTATTTGGTTGTGCTAGGTCTTCATTGCTGCACAGGCTTTTCTCCAGGTGCGGTGCGTGGGTTTCTCATTGCCGTAGCTTCTTTTGTTGCAGAGCATGGGCTCTAGGCCTGTGGGCTTCAGTCGTTGCAACTCCTGGACTCTAGAGCACAGGCTCAGTAGTTGTAGTGCACAGGCTTAGTTGCTCCGTGACATGTGGGATCTTTCCGGACCAGGCTTTGAACCCATGTCTCCTGCACTTGCAGGCAGATTCTTCCCCACTGAGCCACTAAGGAAGCCCTGCACATCTATTCTTGATTTGTATACCTGGGGGTCTCATTGCACTTCCTGTTTCTAAGCAAGCACTGTGTTTGCAGCAGTCCCCGTCCACACGCGACCCGCCTCTCCAGGCGGTTCCAATCCCTGCCCTCCGCACACCTGCAGACTGACAGGGATCTGCATGGGGGCCCTCGTAGAGCCCACTGCTGGTCCATGGAAGTCCTCACTTGATCGGGCAGGAGAGCACCCCGCTCGCCTAGAATGCAAGCACAGGAGGGCTCCCAGGCAGAGGAAGCTGCTGGGAGAGACTGTGCCCAAAGGTTGCGCCTGCGAACAGTGTGGGAAGGCGGAGGCCGAGGAAGCCGTCCACCCTTCGTGTCTAAACGCGACGTGGCCAGTTCCTTTCTCCCGCCACTCTCCTACCCCGAAGCCAGTGGACCCTGAGACTGACCCTAAATGGTATGTCAGAAGCAATTTTCTAATAAGAAACCATAGTGGACTCGAGGACTGGGTTTCAGTCACGCTGGTCCACGGTCTCAGTCTGTTTCTGTCACTTCCTGTAGGATGATGGGGCAGGGGAGGACGGCAGAGGAGGACGGCAGGAAGTCTGCAAGAGGTGAGACTCTGGAGTAGAGGCTGAGCCACCTTGGAACAGAAGGTCGGGGTGGCCTTCCAGGGCCCACTCCTCCCCACCATCCCTGCTTCCTTGGATAAATAGAAGGTACCCCACCCAGTGGCCCCACGTGGCCTCAATCTTCCCCACTCTCTACGGCTCCCTTCTGTTTTCTGTCTCAGAAAACACTGGGTGGGCAAGCCAGGCCCTGGTCGTCTTGTTGCTCCTGAGCCCCTACCCCAGATCTCGAGACCTTGATGCTGAGAACCGCCTGGTTTCACCTTCCTTCACCTGCACAGCCACCCCAGCCCTCATCCCAGCACCTCCAGCCCCACCTGGCAACACTTGGGCAGCAGAGGCTCCGAGGGCACATGTGCATGTGCATCCCCATTGGAGACACCGCCACAATTCCCAGGACAGACAGAAGCCAAGACCCAGCAGGAGGGCCGGCCCCAAGTCCCTTCCTCTGCCTGAGATGCTCTCTCCTCCCTCTTCAACTTTCCTCCGACTACCCTGATCTGCCTTCAAGGCATCAAACTCCCCTCTGTGTGCTCAGACTGCACTCCAGCCCTACGTCTTCCAATCACACATGTGTTCTGACTGGGTTGGCGAACCATAGCCTATGGTCTAAAGCCACCTGCCACCACTTTGAAAGCAGGGTTTTTCTGGACAGAGCTCAGGGTACTCCGCGTTGTACAGGTGTCCACAGTGGCCCCAGTGAGTCTGGATGGAGTGTGAGGCCACAGAGCCCTGGACAGAGGAGTGGGCCGGTCTGGTTTTCTGTTAGATCCTCAAGCTCAAGCAGGAGGGCTCCGGGGTGCCTCCCAAAGGTTGCGCCTGCGAACAGTGTGGGAAGGCGGAGGCCGAGGAAGCCGTCCACCCTTCGTGTCTAAACGCGACGTGGCCAGTTCCTTTCTCCCGCCACTCTCCTACCCCGAAGCCAGTGGACCCTGAGACTGACCCTAAATGGTATGTCAGAAGCAATTTTCTAATAAGAAACCATAGTGGACTCGAGGACTGGGTTTCAGTCACGCTGGTCCACGGTCTCAGTCTGTTTCTGTCACTTCCTGTAGGATGATGGGGCAGGGGAGGACGGCAGAGGAGGACGGCAGGAAGTCTGCAAGAGGTGAGACTCTGGAGTAGAGGCTGAGCCACCTTGGAACAGAAGGTCGGGGTGGCCTTCCAGGGCCCACTCCTCCCCACCATCCCTGCTTCCTTGGATAAATAGAAGGTACCCCACCCAGTGGCCCCACGTGGCCTCAATCTTCCCCACTCTCTACGGCTCCCTTCTGTTTTCTGTCTCAGAAAACACTGGGTGGGCAAGCCAGGCCCTGGTCGTCTTGTTGCTCCTGAGCCCCTACCCCAGATCTCGAGACCTTGATGCTGAGAACCGCCTGGTTTCACCTTCCTTCACCTGCACAGCCACCCCAGCCCTCATCCCAGCACCTCCAGCCCCACCTGGCAACACTTGGGCAGCAGAGGCTCCGAGGGCACATGTGCATGTGCATCCCCATTGGAGACACCGCCACAATTCCCAGGACAGACAGAAGCCAAGACCCAGCAGGAGGGCCGGCCCCAAGTCCCTTCCTCTGCCTGAGATGCTCTCTCCTCCCTCTTCAACTTTCCTCCGACTACCCTGATCTGCCTTCAAGGCATCAAACTCCCCTCTGTGTGCTCAGACTGCACTCCAGCCCTACGTCTTCCAATCACACATGTGTTCTGACTGGGTTGGCGAACCATAGCCTATGGTCTAAAGCCACCTGCCACCACTTTGAAAGCAGGGTTTTTCTGGACAGAGCTCAGGGTACTCCGCGTTGTACAGGTGTCCACAGTGGCCCCAGTGAGTCTGGATGGAGTGTGAGGCCACAGAGCCCTGGACAGAGGAGTGGGCCGGTCTGGTTTTCTGTTAGATCCTCAAGCTCAAGCAGGAGTGGGCAGGAACAAGGTCAATGTTGGTGAGACACTGATCACCAGCACACAGCTCCTCTGGCCCTGGGTGGGGCCCCGTGGCCACCGCACTTGTGCTCCGCATCCGTGAATGGAGGTCCGCTGAGCAGGGCCCTCCAGGGATCCAGCACGGCCACCTCACCTGTCCTCAGTGCCAGGTGTGACAGACCACCAGCACTTGGACCCGACGCACCTTCCCGAGCCCGTCACCAGTCCTAGGTCCCCCCACTGCCCTGAACGGCCACCCAAGGCTATGCATGAATGAAGCTGGAGAGGCGTACAGATGCTCTACGGGTCAGTCTTCCCCGGCCACCTGCTCTGTGCTCAATCCTGTTCGAGGCCTGACCCAGGAGATCCCAAGGTACTAGGCCTGAGGCAGCTCACAGCGCTCCACCATGAGGGCCATGTCCCCATCACTCACAGGTCGATGGTTTCCTGGAAACCTTGGAGACAGCTCACAGAACAGACCTGGTGGCTGGGAGCCCCCCAGAACCACAGCCAGGTTGCAGAGGCTGGCAGTATTCACAGGACGCTGGGGATTGTGAGGCAGCCAGCGAGGCTGGAGGGGCCATCTGAGTGTGGATGGTAGAGGTCCGGGGGTCAGCGTGGTGTGCCAACTTTGGCCAATGGGTAAAGGAAGTCGTGGGCGAGTTTTAGACTGTTATTACCAAGTTGATTAGATTTCGTTTAGGATGGAGATTCAGTCTGGAGAAAGCACCACGAAGGAAAAATTCTCTTTATCTGAAGACACTGGAACAAAGCCGTGCTTCCTACCCAGCATTGCCCTGAAAATGGATGGCAGCCCCCCACCCCCAGCAGGTGACACTGTGGTCTCAGCCAGGCTCTGGGGCACCACCCCCTCAGACTCTCTCCAACTGGCTCCCGAGGGCAAGGAGGAAAGGAGCACCCCCACCTCCCCTCCGCAGGCGTGGAGCACGTGCCGCGGCACCCCAGACACCGAGGCCCCGCACCGGCCGGCCCGCCAGTGCAGGAAGCCGGACAGAGCCCTGGACAGAGGAGTGGGCCGGTCTGGTTTTCTGTTAGATCCTCAAGCTCAAGCAGGAGTGGGCAGGAACAAGGTCAATGTTGGTGAGACACTGATCACCAGCACACAGCTCCTCTGGCCCTGGGTGGGGCCCCGTGGCCACCGCACTTGTGCTCCGCATCCGTGAATGGAGGTCCGCTGAGCAGGGCCCTCCAGGGATCCAGCACGGCCACCTCACCTGTCCTCAGTGCCAGGTGTGACAGACCACCAGCACTTGGACCCGACGCACCTTCCCGAGCCCGTCACCAGTCCTAGGTCCCCCCACTGCCCTGAACGGCCACCCAAGGCTATGCATGAATGAAGCTGGAGAGGCGTACAGATGCTCTACGGGTCAGTCTTCCCCGGCCACCTGCTCTGTGCTCAATCCTGTTCGAGGCCTGACCCAGGAGATCCCAAGGTACTAGGCCTGAGGCAGCTCACAGCGCTCCACCATGAGGGCCATGTCCCCATCACTCACAGGTCGATGGTTTCCTGGAAACCTTGGAGACAGCTCACAGAACAGACCTGGTGGCTGGGAGCCCCCCAGAACCACAGCCAGGTTGCAGAGGCTGGCAGTATTCACAGGACGCTGGGGATTGTGAGGCAGCCAGCGAGGCTGGAGGGGCCATCTGAGTGTGGATGGTAGAGGTCCGGGGGTCAGCGTGGTGTGCCAACTTTGGCCAATGGGTAAAGGAAGTCGTGGGCGAGTTTTAGACTGTTATTACCAAGTTGATTAGATTTCGTTTAGGATGGAGATTCAGTCTGGAGAAAGCACCACGAAGGAAAAATTCTCTTTATCTGAAGACACTGGAACAAAGCCGTGCTTCCTACCCAGCATTGCCCTGAAAATGGATGGCAGCCCCCCACCCCCAGCAGGTGACACTGTGGTCTCAGCCAGGCTCTGGGGCACCACCCCCTCAGACTCTCTCCAACTGGCTCCCGAGGGCAAGGAGGAAAGGAGCACCCCCACCTCCCCTCCGCAGGCGTGGAGCACGTGCCGCGGCACCCCAGACACCGAGGCCCCGCACCGGCCGGCCGGCCCGCCAGCTGCAGGAAGCCGGACAAAGCCGGGAAGGAAGAGGAGGGAATCCTCACCCTCGGGCGGAGCCCGGCCACAGGCCGAGGACCCTGGGCAGCTTGAGAAGAAAAAATTCTTGGAAGCTGACAAGGCCACAAGTGAAAACAAAAGATTCTATCGGGTAGGAAATCGGACAAAATGGAGAGAAATTTGTTTGCTTTAGGGAGATAAAATAAGCCACAGGACAGTGAACTCGGGTCAGGAGGGCAGAGCGGCCTCCCCGGGAGAGGAGGGCTCAAGACAACGCCTTCTGCAGCCAGCACGGCTCTTTCCCTTCGGGAGGTGCTCTGTGTGACCAGATGAGCCAGATCCGGGGACGGAGACTGGGCTTTCCCACCCATCTCGGCTAAGGGGGGACCTGTTCAGCATCTCCTGTAGATTCCCGCCCGAAGCCAGCCCTGGACACAGCACCCTGGTAGTGTCCCCAGGGTGGACCCCCACCACCGTCACCACCCGAGTCAGTCAGGGGCCGCGTTCCCACCCGGTCCTGTGCCCTGTGGCTCAAGGCCTAGAGGCCCAAGTCCAGATCCGAGTGGCCTCCCTCTGAAGACCCAGGAGCCTGGAAATGGACAGGCTTGGGGCCGCCTGCCATGGGCTCTGGAGCCACTGTTTCCACAGGACCATCCTGCCTGCAGTGATTCACCAACAGCTCCTGAGTAGAAGCTCCAGGAAGTGCACTTACCAAGGACCCACAAAGCAGACAAGCCCAGCAGCCAGCAGGCCCGGCCTCCTCCACCTGGCGGTTCCAGGAGTGAGGCGGCCCCTCACCTGACCATTCTCACCTGACCGCCTCCTGCAGGATGGCCGGAAGCTGCCCCAGTGCAGACCACTGACCCAAACACGCACAGTGACCTTCCTGGAAGATTCTGTCCCCAAGACACAGCCATCTTCACCTCAACAGAGAGTCCAGCCGAAATCCTGGCGGTTTGGAACAGGACGTCCAGCAGAACGTGCACGTCTGAGCGTCTCACCTGATGGACCTCCAAAGCCACACAAAGGCAGCTGCCTTAGGGGTCCGGGCAGTCGGACCTCTAGCTCAGGGCCGCCGGGACCCCATGCAGACTCCAGGCTACCCGGGCAGTGTGGTGCTCTCCAGTTCATGTCCTCCCGGTAATAAAATTGAAGCCATTTATTTTCTCAGCTACTTCACAAAACCTTCTTTCAATTTATTCTGAAGGAGGAAAGGAAGGAGGGAACGTCATATTGGCTTTTCGACTGTGGCTTTCTTTTCCATAGACCTTAGGTCATGAGAGTGCGTGAGATACACAAACCCTTCCACAGTCCCTGTCTATGCGCAGAGCCCCTGTGCAGCTCCACCTCGAGGCTGGCGTGGGCGCGCACACAGCGTGGCCTGCAATGGGGCGGCGGAGGGGGTGGCGCTGTCTATGCGTGCACGCAGTAAGCTGGCCCAGGTTTCCCAAGGTCCTCTAGTCTGCAGAAGGCCTGCCCTCCCCTGTACCCCACCACCCTCACTCTCGACTCCCTGCCTGAGCACGTCAGGGACGCTTCCTGAGTCCAGACACGCAGGTCACCAGTCTCTGCGCCACGCCAGCCCCACGCCAGCCCCATGGCACCTCCACATCTGCCCATGGGACAAGCGTTCTCACCGTAAGCGGAAGGCTGACGGTATTCCAAAACTTTGTCTTTATCAGGAGTCTAAGCAGGGACTATAAGATTCTTTAAGAGAACAGAAGAGCTGGAGTTCAGAGAGAAGCCCGCCTCTCCGCTGGTCCCCGGAGGGGACCTCCGCTGCCCTGATGCAGGCACCCTCCCCAGTTAGAGCTCCGGGAGGGGTCCAAACCCACATACAGGCTCCAGACATGAAGCCTGGGGCCCTGAGAACCACCTCAGAGGAGTCTGGGAACATCGGCACCCAGGGGCGCGTGGCCCTTAGGTGAGCCACAGGCATCAGAAATTGTCTGGACGTGTGCTTCGACCCTTGATAGCAATTATCGCGCAAAAACACAGGTCTGCCAAGTATGTCCTGACAGCAGCCAGGCGTCTGCTGTGACATCAAGCAGACTTCCTAAGCCCCAGCGCACACAGGAAAGTGCCGTAAATCCTTGCTCAGACCAGTGCCCTGGGTGATGGACCTCCAAAGCCACACAAAGGCAGCTGCCTTAGGGGTCCGGGCAGTCGGACCTCTAGCTCAGGGCCGGGACCCCATGCAGACTCCAGGCTACCCGGGCAGTGTGGTGCTCTCCAGTTCATGTCCTCCCGGTAATAAAATTGAAGCCATTTATTTTCTCAGCTACTTCACAAAACCTTCTTTCAATTTATTCTGAAGGAGGAAAGGAAGGAGGGAACGTCATATTGGCTTTTCGACTGTGGCTTTCTTTTCCATAGACCTTAGGTCATGAGAGTGCGTGAGATACACAAACCCTTCCACAGTCCCTGTCTATGCGCAGAGCCCCTGTGCAGCTCCACCTCGAGGCTGGCGTGGGCGCGCACACAGCGTGGCCTGCAATGGGGCGGCGGAGGGGGTGGCGCTGTCTATGCGTGCACGCAGTAAGCTGGCCCAGGTTTCCCAAGGTCCTCTAGTCTGCAGAAGGCCTGCCCTCCCCTGTACCCCACCACCCTCACTCTCGACTCCCTGCCTGAGCACGTCAGGGACGCTTCCTGAGTCCAGACACGCAGGTCACCAGTCTCTGCGCCACGCCAGCCCCACGCCAGCCCCATGGCACCTCCACATCTGCCCATGGGACAAGCGTTCTCACCGTAAGCGGAAGGCTGACGGTATTCCAAAACTTTGTCTTTATCAGGAGTCTAAGCAGGGACTATAAGATTCTTTAAGAGAACAGAAGAGCTGGAGTTCAGAGAGAAGCCCGCCTCTCCGCTGGTCCCCGGAGGGGACCTCCGCTGCCCTGATGCAGGCACCCTCCCCAGTTAGAGCTCCGGGAGGGGTCCAAACCCACATACAGGCTCCAGACATGAAGCCTGGGGCCCTGAGAACCACCTCAGAGGAGTCTGGGAACATCGGCACCCAGGGGCGCGTGGCCCTTAGGTGAGCCACAGGCATCAGAAATTGTCTGGACGTGTGCTTCGACCCTTGATAGCAATTATCGCGCAAAAACACAGGTCTGCCAAGTATGTCCTGACAGCAGCCAGGCGTCTGCTGTGACATCAAGCAGACTTCCTAAGCCCCAGCGCACACAGGAAAGTGCCGTAAATCCTTGCTCAGACCAGTGCCCTGGGTGGAGCGACCGGCCGCCAGAAATAGCTCCTTTCCTGCAAGCGACTCGAGATGGCAGGCGAGATAGGCTTGAGGAGTGGGTGTGGGCGGGGTGGGGGGGGAAGCTGGGCCTGTGAACCCTTGAAAGGGTCTCAGAAACAGGCGGGCTGGGCGCCCACGGGAAGCGGGAGGCAGTGCTGGCACACGTGGCCGCGGTGCTAAATTAACTGTTAACACAAATAATCAAAGTGCAAGATCCCTCCAGCGGCTGGCGCCAGTGGAGCGCGGGGGCGGTGGTGGAGCGCAGGCGTCAGGGGTAGGCAGGAGGCAGGTGGAGGGACCCAGATGGGGGAAGGGCGCCCGTGAACAGAGGACGGGCACAGAGGGATGGGCCGGTCAGACTGGGAGGGGACACACTCGGGACCCTGGGCAGGGTTACAGCAGACAGGCGGGCCATGGGGTGGGGGCTTGCCCCTGGTGGTGCTCGCACAGGTGAGCCTCAGAGGCACCACCGCACTGGAAGCCTGGAGCCTAGGGGCACAGGTGTGAGGCTCTAAGAGGCCACAACCCAGGTGCGACTCTGCTGGGAAGGCTGGGTGATGGGAGCCAAGTCCTCCCCGGGGGCCCAGTGCCTCTCCATCCTGGTCCTCGCATCCCTGGTCATCCCGTATAAATACAATAAAGAGAAAAGAAAAACCCCTCTGCTTGTGATGAGACTGTTAGGACTTACTCCCGCAGCATCATCTCAGCTCACAGATGGCCTCAAGGCATGCAGGCATAACTGAGGTTTTTTTTTTTTTAATTATTATTATTATTTTCTTTATTTTAAAGATTTTACAGTTTTGTTGTTCACCAACATGTATGTTCCCAGATAATTCATATGCATATCCCTGGACCCTCCTCCCACCCAGATCCCCCCTCCCATCCCTCCAGACCATCGCCCCAAGTGGTTGTAGGTACTCCTATTCCCCTAGGACAATGACAATAGCTATCTTTTCCACACATGACAGTATAGGTTTCCATGTTACTCCCTCCAAGCCTCCCTCCCACCGTTCGGTCTCCACAATGTCTTTATGCCTATTCTCTGTTTTTTCATGAGTTCACTGCATGTGTTATCATGACCATCCTACTAGATCCCATATATATGAGTTAGTATACTACACTTGTCTTTCTCTTTTTGACTTACTTCACTTTTTATGATAGGTTCTAGAGCCAGCCACCTCATTAGGGACTGAGTCTTCTGCATTTCTTTTAACAGCTGAGTAGTATTCCATTGTATATATGTACCAGAGCTTCTGTATCCATTCATTTGTCGATGGACATCTAGGTTGCTTCCATGTTCTGCCTATTGCATAGAGAGCTGCAATGAACATTGGGGTACAGGTGCCTCTTTCATTTTTGATTTCATCAGGATATAGGCCTAATAGTGGGATTGCTGGGTCATAGGGTGCTTCTATTTTTAGTTTTTTAAGGTATCTCCATATTGTCTTCCATAGAGGTTGTATAAATTTACATTCCCACCAGCAATCATAACTGAGTTTGTGTCTGTTTTTAAAAACAATCTTAAAGGAAATCAGCCCTGAATACTCATTAGAAGGACTGGTGCTGAAGCTGAAGCCCCATACTTTGACCACCTGATGTGAAGAGACGACGACTCACTGGAAAAGACCCTGATGCTGGGAAAGACAGAAGGCAGAAGGAGAAGGGGATGACAGAGGATGAGATGGTTGGATGGCATCATCGATGCAATGGACATGAGTTTGAGTAAGGTCCAGGAGATGGTGAAGGACAGAGAAGTCTGGCATGGTGCAGTCCATGGGATCGCAAAGAGTCGGGCGTGACTGAGCAACTGAACTGAAATGTATTGAAAAACTAAATTAGTCTCATCAGTTAAATCAACTGACTTTAGTACATTTATGGGGGCTTCCCAGATAGCTCATTGGCAAAGAATCTGCTTACCAGTGCAGGAGATGAAAGAGACACAGGTTCGATCTCTGGGTCAGGAAGATCCCCCTGGAGTAGGAAATAGCAACCCCCTCCAGTATTCTTGCCCGGATAATCCCGTGCACAGAGGAGCCTGGGGCCTACATGGCACAAGTGTTGGACGTGACTAAGCACACACGCAGGCACGCATATGTTTATACAGAGGTAGCCACTGGAAAACAAAATGTCTTCCTTTGAAAAATGCGTTAGAATCATGACATAGTGACTAGAAAAACTACAAAATGTCTGTTAGAGTCCCAAGACTTGTTTGAACAGAAAGAAGGCTTGTGGGGATGGCGGGAGCACTGTGGCCCCAGCTCCGCCTTGTCTCAGAGGCCCAAGCCCAAGGATGGGCAGCGGAACCTGGGAGGTAAGCCCCAGGCTGGAGCATGGAGGACGTTCTGGAAGGGCAGCAGGAGCGGGCTTTCCTTCTATAGGCATCCTTCACCAGACGGTTTGGCCAGGAAGTTCACTCCCCTCCTGCGTTACAAAATCGAGACCAAACTCTGCAGGTGGGACCTGTGTCTCTCGCACCATCTGTGCCTACAAACACACAATACACACCCATGAAGGAGTGAAGGATGAACGAACACCAGCCAACCACTGACAAGGTGAAGAAAGAGAAAATGTCAAAGCATGGTTAGTGGCAAGAAGCTTGTGTCGGGCGTGAATTTGAATGACGATGGTGGTGGATGGAAGCAGTCACAGCAAATCTAAACCAAGCCCCATCTGCCCGCCTCTCGGAGGCAAAGTTGAACCAAGAGCCATGAGCTTGGGTGTGATCACTTAAAGTACCCTCTCGGCATTCTCTGCGCGGACCATGTCTCACACACACGGCAGGCTCTCCCGTGTAGGCTCGATTTCTGTTCAAGTGAGAAGTCCATGGTCGGCTGAATTTGAATCTCTGGTAGGATTCCAGAGATTCAAAGACTAATACAATGTAAGGCAAAGGGATTTTTTAAAAGACACTTTCCCAGGCAGTCTTCATGGTTGTCCTTCTACAGGAGAAAGAGCCAGGTGGACAGAGCCTGAAGGAGGGTGTAATCGGGCCATGAATCTGTTATAGTCAATACAGGTTTGCAGCTTTTCACAGCTCACCTGTTTGTTTGCAGTTTCGGAGAAAATAGGTAACTTTTTTGTTAAAGGAAGTTTTTTACATGTAAAAATGTTTTTATATGAAAAATAGCACAGCAGTCGGAGACTCTCTGCTCTAAAGGAAGTGCTGCTGTTTCTGACTTTAGAAAGCACCCCAGGCGCCCTCGCCCCAGGGTTTTTCAGGATACGGCTGCATTCCCTGCTCCGGGGTTTCCCCAGATTTGAGACTGAGTCCCCAGGACTCGGTCCCTTAACTCCAGGGATTCCCTGGAAGTTTGTACAGTTTAGGAAAATTTGGGGAAGGAGAAGGGAGGAGGATAGAGACGGGAAGCACTCCCTCCTCAGCCGGGCACTCTGTCCACAAACTGCAGAATCGAATGGCACCTCAGCCATTTGCTGCCGACCATTTTTTTTTTCCTGTCTAGAGATGAAAGGTTTTCCATTTTATTCTCCAAGAAGCAAAAAGGATTGCACATTTACTGTAACAAGCCCAAAGAAAATAATATCACAAACCAAATAAAATTAGAAAGCAAAATGGTAAGAAGTAGTAAAATAAGACAATTAGTCACCAAACTTTTACAGTTGAAAAGAAAGATGCCCTGTGCCCCACCTGCCATCCATGTGTTTTCATCCTGACTTCATTGTTAGCAAAGCAGCTGCATTTACCAGAAAACTGGTCTGAACATTAGAACAAAATCTTCCTGATATTTCAGTGTTGCCTAAAAAAGTCCTCAAAAGCTTCAAGATGTGTCTGCATCTTGACTTTGCTGGCAGGAGAGCCTAGATTTCCACAGAAATCACTCAAGTCTCTGAAGAGCTTCAGGGCCTGATGGACTCAAGATCCAAGTAATGTATTTCCACTTTGTTCTACACAAGTGATAAGGATCAAACCCTCAGAACCTCAGACACACACTCCCGGCTGCCAACCATGACTGAAAGACTACCTGTCACAAAGGGAAAGGGAGACGCGGGGCATTTCTGGAAGGCTGTGCATCTCCCAAGGGTGTGCAACAAGGGTTTTCACAAGTTTTGCACGTCTGTAGATTTGATGACCCCCACAGTGACAAAGCCCTGCTCAAGGCAATGACTTAGCTCTTATATAAATTACTTTTCTCACTTAAAAAAGTCATTGTGGGGCTTTCCCAGTGGTCCAGTGGATAAAGAGGTTGCCTTGCCATGCAGGGGGCACCGGTTCAGTCCCTGGTTCAGGAAGATCCCATGTGCCGCGAAGAGGCTTGGCAGATGTGTCCAATTATGAGCCATCTCTCTGGAGTGCATGCGCCCAGAGCCGGTGCTCGGCAACGAGAGAGGCCACTGCAAGGGGAGGCCCACACATGCCAAAGAATAAAGATGGATGAAAATAAATTAACAAATAAAACTAAAATGTTATTTAAAAAAAAAGTCATTGTAAAAACCAGCCTTCTGTCTGCACACAGGCACGTGGGTCATGGCTTTCTGGTGTGAGCGTGTGTCTCCAGGAGGGCAGCCCGGCACCTCGGCCCTGGCAAGAACACGGGTCCTCTGGAGAGGACACAGCAGTGGTCATGTCCAGGGCTCTGGCATGTCATGCCTGTTGTTACAGAGGCGCTGTGCTGCCAGGCTCTTTCTCTATCTTCTGTTTGATGGTAGGAAGAGGCTGTCGAGGGTGTGGATAAGAGAGAGGCTCAGGGGGAAGAAAAGGAAAGAAACAAACAAAAATAGACAGAGACTCGCTGTCCGGAGGCCACAACCTGACCCCTGTTCTGATCACTGCTGGCCCTGAGTCCCCGTCACCTGCACCTCGCATGGAAGCCCAGCTGGTGAGCCAGCGCACATTCCGCGGTGGAGACGGCCAGCCCGGGCCTCAGTCTCTGAGGACAGGACAGGTCTGGTCCCGCGGCTGCGGCAGGAAGTGAATCAGAGGGTAAGATTCCGCTGTCATCCCTTCATCCCTCCCCGTGTGTGTTCTGGGCACCACAGCCGTGTGACTCATCTCCCTATGTTATGTTCAGAAGCACCGAGTTCCTTTCCTTCTCCACCCTCTTTTCCACAGCCAGACCTCAACCTACACACAGAGAAAGCCCTGGAACTGATGAAGCCTGCGGGCTCATCCCCTGCCTGCTACATCCATAGCTTCCGGGTGCACGGAAGTCAGCTGCAATGAAATCTGCCTTCGGACAATGAATCAGAAAAGTCACTTGTCACCTATGGGGAACACTATTAACTGACAGAGAGAAAATATAGTCCGGAAGAGGCGGGAAGAGCACCCCACTTCCACCACACCTTTAGCCCTGTGCATGCCCTGCCCTCATGGAAACAGCCACACTATCCTAGAAGAGCTCTGAACCCCCGCCGTGTGTCTAAAATAGCATCTGATGTCAATTTGTGGCTTCTTTGTTTTTTATTTTACTAAAGAAGGAAAGAAATCTTATCTATATTCTGGCCCACTCAGCAGATTCTTCACTAGCATCTGTAAAACCAAAGGCATGAACTGATTTATTTAAAGAGAGAGACTTGAGAATCTTATTTTTAGCATCCAAGAGGATTATTTTTCCAATCTTATTGAGAAATAATTGACATCCACCACTGTATATGTTTAATGTGCACAGTACGATGGTTTGATATATACATATATTGTGAAATGATTACAGTTCCTTGACTAAAGTCCGTCATCCCCTATAGATACAATAAAGAGAAAAGAAAAACCTCTCTGTTTGTGATGAGACTGTTAGGACTTACTCCTGCAGCTTCCCTGTAATCACAGAGCAGGGCTGACCTATCACCTTCTCCTTAGTCATCTTAGGACAGATGCGGTGACACTGGGAGCACTGCCCTCAAATCTGTAACCACCCACCCGATCTCTTTTTCTATCAGCTTGACGGGTTGGAGGTTGTTGTCCTTGTTCTAATATTAAGAAAGATCACGCATCATTTGTCTTCACTTGTCTCACTCAGCATGAAGCCCTGAGGCCCACCCTTGCCGGCACGAGTGGTAGGCTTGCCTCCGCTTCATTGCTAAGTAGGATTCCATTCTGTGTGTGTGTGTGTGACTTCTTTACCTATTCATTCACCAGCAGGCCCATGGGTGGTTTCTATGTCTTAGCAATTGCAATGGATTAATGTTAAAATGAACCTGGGAATGAACATATATTTTTAAGTTATTGTTTCCATTTCCTTTGGATAAACACCTAGACATAGAACTGATGAATTGCATGGTAGTTCTATTTTTCACTTTTGAGGAACCTCACACTGTTTCCACAGTGACTGCACAATTTACATTCATTTCAGGTCTAAAATGCCACTTTCACCAAATTGTAAGCCCACCTCAACCTAGGGGTCAAAGTGCCTTAAAAGAAAACAGCAAGTCCCTAGTGGAAGCAGGCACATCTCTGAAGGGTGGCTTGGAGGAGAGTCCCTTCCTTTATCATTAAGGATTACACAGAGGAAAAGTAAATCTTTGCCATCTTCAAAACTTTACACACTCAGCGACTTCCTTGTCACAAGAGCGGATGTTAACTAACACACTTCTGGGCTTTAGTGCCATTGCTTAAAAGAAGAACAACAGGGGAAGTCCCTGGTGGTCCAGTGGCTAAGACTCTGTGCTCCCAATGCAAGGTGTCCAGGTTCGATCCGTGGTTAGGAAACTAGAGCCCACATGCTACAACTGAGAGCCAATGCAGCCAAATAAATATAAATAAAATATTTTTTAAAAAAAGAACAATAGTTCACCTCTAGGCAAGTGTTTGTGCTGGCATTGAGCCACCCGTGTGAAGGGCCCACTGCCACCAGCAGAGCCTCCTCTGCACCCCCATGCCCCCCACACACCCCAGAGTGCTTCCCCTTGTGGAGTTCAGCTGCTGCCCTTGCCCTGGGGGCCACCATGCCCTCTGGGATCAGTCCTTACTCGGTGACGGCTGTGCCCCCCCCAGGCCTGTGTCTCTGCTGAGGAGGGGCGGCACATGCTCACCTGGACCCTCCTGCTGCCACCACGATGACACCTCCACCACCCCCAAACCACCAGGGACCACGCAGCCCAAGGGGGACACCTGTGCCTACAAACGTGCATGGAGACGGGCGCCGCCATCACAGGGCCACCGCCAGGCCGGGGACCCCTCCCTCCGCGGGAGCCACTGCACACTGGGTCGTCCGTGCCGGCGCGTGGACTGCCCGCCAGCAGAGGGTGGGCCACGCCCGCGACAATGGATTAATGTTAAAATGAACCTGGGAATGAACATATATTTTTAAGTTATTGTTTCCATTTCCTTTGGATAAACACCTAGACATAGAACTGATGAATTGCATGGTAGTTCTATTTTTCACTTTTGAGGAACCTCACACTGTTTCCACAGTGACTGCACAATTTACATTCATTTCAGGTCTAAAATGCCACTTTCACCAAATTGTAAGCCCACCTCAACCTAGGGGTCAAAGTGCCTTAAAAGAAAACAGCAAGTCCCTAGTGGAAGCAGGCACATCTCTGAAGGGTGGCTTGGAGGAGAGTCCCTTCCTTTATCATTAAGGATTACACAGAGGAAAAGTAAATCTTTGCCATCTTCAAAACTTTACACACTCAGCGACTTCCTTGTCACAAGAGCGGATGTTAACTAACACACTTCTGGGCTTTAGTGCCATTGCTTAAAAGAAGAACAACAGGGGAAGTCCCTGGTGGTCCAGTGGCTAAGACTCTGTGCTCCCAATGCAAGGTGTCCAGGTTCGATCCGTGGTTAGGAAACTAGAGCCCACATGCTACAACTGAGAGCCAATGCAGCCAAATAAATATAAATAAAATATTTTTTAAAAAAAGAACAATAGTTCACCTCTAGGCAAGTGTTTGTGCTGGCATTGAGCCACCCGTGTGAAGGGCCCACTGCCACCAGCAGAGCCTCCTCTGCACCCCCATGCCCCCCACACACCCCAGAGTGCTTCCCCTTGTGGAGTTCAGCTGCTGCCCTTGCCCTGGGGGCCACCATGCCCTCTGGGATCAGTCCTTACTCGGTGACGGCTGTGCCCCCCCCAGGCCTGTGTCTCTGCTGAGGAGGGGCGGCACATGCTCACCTGGACCCTCCTGCTGCCACCACGATGACACCTCCACCACCCCCAAACCACCAGGGACCACGCAGCCCAAGGGGGACACCTGTGCCTACAAACGTGCATGGAGACGGGCGCCGCCATCACAGGGCCACCGCCAGGCCGGGGACCCCTCCCTCCGCGGGAGCCACTGCACACTGGGTCGTCCGTGCCGGCGCGTGGACTGCCCCCCAGCACAGCCTGAGCCACGCCCGCGACAGTGGCTCCCGCCCCGTGGACGCGCTCTGCTTCCTCACGTCTTCAGCCGCACGGCTCACAGATGCTTGATCCCACACCAGGTCCTGAGAGTCTGTCTTCCTGTCTCTTTTGCTGGTTTCCTCAAAACAGAGCTCAGTGTTCTTTTTTCTCTACGAACATTTTGAAGATTCTGGGTCTCCATTGCCCAGAAAGAACGCACCCTCCCCAAGCGTGACGCGTACCTCTCGGACATCCAGGACCCTCGTTCCCAGGCAGGGAAGGAGCCTGAAGCCTTGTGCCTTAGGGGGCCAGGAGGAGGTGAGCCTGCAGACCACCCTGGTCCCCATGGCTTGGCTTGGGAGGCACCCTCCTTGAGCCTGGAGACAGCAGCACGCCTGCAGCGCAAGCCCCGCCCAGCTCCCCACCCCTGTGCTCTGCCCCAGCCGTCCTCCCTCCTCCGCGCTGACGCACAAGCGTCCCCTGACTCAGCGCTCACCCTCAGGCTATGTCCTCTGCTCTCCCTCCCGTTTCTCAGTGTGGCAGGTCCCCAGCGAGGTCAGACCCTCCCTTGCCTCCTCCAGTCACTTCCTAAATCCACCTTCTCTCCCAGGAAAACCCTAAATGTGTCATCTCACGTCTGTTTTCTCTGTTAGTGCTTCTCTGAGACCCTGAAAGAAGCTGCGGATGCTGCCCTGGAGGAAGGCAAGCCTTGGGACTCGGGCCTCTGCGACATCCTCTCTTCTGAGCGCGGGGACAAGGGAGCGCGATGGCCAGTGCCCACGGACGGGCTCCCGAGCGCCTCCGTGTGGTGGGAGCCTTGGCCACCCTCCCCGCCCAGAGCCCGGGACAAACCTCCAAGAGAACAGAGCTGCTGAGCTGCCGGCTGGGAGAGAGGGCGGGATTACAGACTGTAATTCAAGCTAATATTTGAGGCTTGGCAAGTGCACCTCTGGGACTTCTTGAAAACCCCCGAATCTTTCTCGTTTCAGAGCAATTAAGCCGACCCCAGCGTCCTGGCTCCAGGAAGCCGCGAGGCTCCGGGTTTACTGCCATTTCCTCTCCCTAAGCCGCTCCAGCTCCATCCCGGCCGGTTGGTGCCACCGAGGGGCCCCAAGAGCCACCAGTGTGGGCCGGGGCGGGGGCGCGGGCGGCCACAGGTACATGTGGCTTCCAGGCCGCGGGCCGAGGCAGTGATGTGTGGTATAATCGAAAACATCCCGCAGTAATTTAATAGTTCCCACCAAGCACAGACACGAAGTCTAGCAGCCCTTCCCTCCACGCGCTGAACCCTGGGGCCCCGGTGGGGGGTGGGGGGGAGTCCAGAGCCAGTGCCAGGGAACTTTCCTGCTTCCCTTTGAGTCTGGCTCTGATGTTACACAGAAAGATGTGAGCTCTGGAAATGTGCAGAAAGCAGAGACGGACGTGCAATGCCTTGTCCAGCTCTGGTGGTGGGACAGGGGCAGAGCGAGGACCCTCACACACTGGGGAAGCCCGGCCACCCGGAGGATGGAAAGGAAAGGCGCATCAGTCAGCACAGCAGCCAGCGGCAGCCTTTCATGAAAAGCACCTGAGTCCCATGTGGATGCAAGGGGAGCGAACTGACTGGAGGTACTCTGAGGCCACATTCCTCCTCCTCCCACCTCTGAGAGCCATCTCTGGGGGAGGACACCAGGCAGCCCTGCCTGTGAGCGGATTCCATAGCCAGGCAGGTGACAAGTGGAGGCGCGAGCTTGGGAAGAAGTCTCTTCCGGTTATAAGCTTTCTTTTTAAATTACGATCAGTTTCCCTGAAATTAGTCACACACCATTGCCTAAACTTTCCGTATTTGATAAGATCAGTGGCTGCCCGAGGCTGTGGCTTGTGGTCTGATCTGTCTGAGGCTCTGCTGTTAAGGCCAGCGGACAGGGGTGTCTGCACACACGTGCACCGAAGCCTCCAGGGCACCCAGAACCGTCCTGCAGGGACCCCTGTCTGGCTTCCCCCAAAGCACTCAAGGAATGCAGACGAGAGTCCCTGACGCACTAAGGCGGGCTCTAAGCCACTTGCAGACTCCCTGGCGTCACCCCGCCTCGGAGCCAGGAGCCGCTGGCCTCCCCGGGGAGCTGGCCCCCGACGTGGGCGCAGGAGACCAGCTGGGCCGGTGCCCTCAGAGGGGCCTCTCTGGGCTCCCCTAGTGTATCTGCAGGGGGCTGATGTCCTGTTCCGGCTGGTGCGCAGGAGCCAGGGAGTGCTGGAGAAGCCCTGGGCACAGAACGCGGTGGCTGTGGGGCAGGGTGGGGCTCTCACGGCTTCACTGTGAGATGAGAGTTGGTGCTGAGGCAGCCCCAACCACGGGGGCCTCTAGAAAGCAGACGAGGCGGGCGGGGGTTCCTGAGGGAGCTCAGGGAGGCCCTGGCTACCCGGAGGCGAGAGAGCCCTCCAGCCAACAGAGCTGCGTAGCCGACGGACGGATCCACGTGACCGGAGGGAATTAAGAGCGGACCCTACAGCAGCCCTAAGGGTGGGTCGTCCACCCCAGGCGCTGTGTCTGCCTCCCCACCAGGCCCTACCCTGGGCAGAGCAACGGGTGGGGCACCTCAGGTGGGACAGAGCCTCTCAGGGATCACACGCCCGTCCCCCACCGGGTCTGACAGCCCAAATCCCCCAAGTATCGGAACCAGGACCCCAGCCTGGACTAGGGCTGGGAGGAGCCTCCTCTCCAGACCAGGTTCTCGGTGTGGTGCCACCCTCCACGCTGTCTGATGAGAAAGTTCTCTATCAGATATAAGATATTTGGTATGCATTTATATAACACAAGATATGGTATTTGTGAATTGACATCTTTGATTAACACAGACAACTTCACAAGAATACCATGTCGCTGTTGGGTGGGAAAAGTCGGGTTGGATGAGAACGTGGGTGTCAGCTGTGAAATGAATCCTGATGGCAGCATTCTGCATCCCATCCCAGCGAGATCCACCTCCCAGAAGCCCTGGAAACCGAAACCATCAAAACCAGAGACTGAGCTGCGTCAGACTCATCTGGGCCTGTCTTTTCTCCACTTTCTTTGAGGTTAAACGTTGTTAAAACCATGATTCAGACTGAACCTGGCAGGGTCTGTGGTTCCTTTAGTGTGTTGCCACCTGCACCCCAGTCTCGAGGCCAGTGTTTCTGCTGTCCCTAGAGGACCCTGGGCAACTGGGGCTTTGAGCGTGTTTCCCTGGGTCCCTTAGAAACTCCCGACGCAGCCTCACCCTGAGCGTCCCCAGCACTGGGGTCGGGGGGGCGGGGTGTCCCTGCTAGGCAGGTGTTCCCACAGTCCCACGCCGAATTGGGCTGTGGTCCCTCCAACACAAGGTTGTGTGTCCCTGCATCCGCTCCCTCTCCCTGGAAGCCCCCGGCCACCTAGACAGGAACTGCTCCACTGCCCTTGGCTGAAGGCCACCAACTCCACTCGGCAGGCCGTGCCCGCATGTGCATCACCCCCCTGCATCTGACCTCACTCTGCTAAAGCCCCACGGCTTTTCCCATCAAGAGTCACTTTTCCCAGAGCCTCTTTGTGGCAGACGGAGTGTACAATTAAGAGCGGACCCTACAGCAGCCCTAAGGGTGGGTCGTCCACCCCAGGCGCTGTGTCTGCCTCCCCACCAGGCCCTACCCTGGGCAGAGCAACGGGTGGGGCACCTCAGGTGGGACAGAGCCTCTCAGGGATCACACGCCCGTCCCCCACCGGGTCTGACAGCCCAAATCCCCCAAGTATCGGAACCAGGACCCCAGCCTGGACTAGGGCTGGGAGGAGCCTCCTCTCCAGACCAGGTTCTCGGTGTGGTGCCACCCTCCACGCTGTCTGATGAGAAAGTTCTCTATCAGATATAAGATATTTGGTATGCATTTATATAACACAAGATATGGTATTTGTGAATTGACATCTTTGATTAACACAGACAACTTCACAAGAATACCATGTCGCTGTTGGGTGGGAAAAGTCGGGTTGGATGAGAACGTGGGTGTCAGCTGTGAAATGAATCCTGATGGCAGCATTCTGCATCCCATCCCAGCGAGATCCACCTCCCAGAAGCCCTGGAAACCGAAACCATCAAAACCAGAGACTGAGCTGCGTCAGACTCATCTGGGCCTGTCTTTTCTCCACTTTCTTTGAGGTTAAACGTTGTTAAAACCATGATTCAGACTGAACCTGGCAGGGTCTGTGGTTCCTTTGCGTGTGTTGCCACCTGCACCCCAGTCTCGAGGCCAGTGTTTCTGCTGTCCCTAGAGGACCCTGGGCAACTGGGGCTTTGAGCGTGTTTCCCTGGGTCCCTTAGAAACTCCCGACGCAGCCTCACCCTGAGCGTCCCCAGCACTGGGGTCGGGGGGTCGGGGTGGCCCTGCTAGGCAGGTGTTCCTACAGTCCCACGCCGGGAATTGGGCTGTGGTCCCTCCAACACAAGGTTGTGTGTCCCTGCATCCGCTCCCTCTCCCTGGAAGCCCCCGGCCACCTAGACAGGAACTGCTCCACTGCCCTTGGCTGAAGGCCACCAACTCCACTCGGCAGGCCGTGCCCGCATGTGCATCACCCCCCTGCATCTGACCTCACTCTGCTAAAGCCCCACGGCTTTTCCCATCAAGAGTCACTTTTCCCAGAGCCTCTTTGTGGCAGAGGCCAGTCCCGAGGTGGCCCCAGTCCCCAGGTGGCCCCATTCTCAAAGGGATCCCAGTACTGAGATGGCCAAAGTCATGAGGCAGCCCCAGTCCGGAGGTGACCCCAGTCTCAAGGTGACCCCGGTCTGGAGGTGGCCCCAGTACTGAGGCAGCCCCAGTCCTGAGGCGACCCGTCTCGAGGTGACCCCAGTCCCAAGGGGGCCCCAATCTCGAGGTGACCCCAGTCTGGACTTGGCCTGTCCTGAGGTGGCCCTCCATTCTGTGGTCTGAAGCAGATGAGAAGAGCAAGGGACACGCAGAAACAGTCACTGACCGTGGGTGGACCCCACCTCCCTCCCACCCTCCCTATCCCCGGAGGCCGACTGCTTCCTAACTTCTTTCTGAAACTGAAACAACACGTTCATCCCGGAATCAAATCCCTTCAAGCCAGCGCAGTAATTCTCCAAGCATGTGCGTTTTCATCTTCATCTCCAGTGATTAAGTGGAAATTTCATGTCTTGTTACAGGAATGCCCGGTCAGGAGGAGAAACTCTGGGTGAAGCCTCCCTTCACCTAAACCCACAACGAGGGTTCTGCGAGGCCGGCCTGCGGGGCCGCGTGCCTGCACATTGCTCAGCCTGGCCCCACCCGCCCTCCGAGACCTCCCTCCTGCCCCTTCCCTCAGCCGGCTCCCACTCGGACCGCACATCATGGAGAACTGCTCTGACACCCCACACTCTTCCTGATTTCAGGACAGGGTGTGAAGGTGCCTTGCCGGGATGAGGGGACAAAGATGGGGAGATGAGAGGGGCCTCCAAAGGGCTGGGACCCCAGGAAGCCTCTGTCTTTGCCCGTGCGGAGCAGCAGCCCCCAGGAAAGTCGGAAGGACCTCAGGTCTGATGACCCCATAAGACAAGAGGAAGTGTGGAGAAGCACGGGTCTGTGCCACTATGCAGGTCGCAGTCACCGCGGGGCGGGGGGGGGGGACACAAAACAGGAGGTCTGAAGACGCAGGTCCCCGAAGAAGTGCTCCGGGGCCCCGCCCACCCCCGCGCATCTGCTCATGGGCGGGGATGCACACCACTGAGCGACTCTGACTTTCAAAGAAGCAGATTCCTCATCACTTTGATAAATTCACAAATGCCGCCACAAAAGACATTTAAAGCAAGACTTGCCACTGAGCCAGCCCCTAGACCGGGCTAATGTCTCTGTAAACACCATGAGGACACACCGCTTCATCTGTGGTCCCGTCCGCCGCGCAGGGTGCAGGGCTCATCCTTCCGAAAGTCAATATTTGCAGAGAAAGAAAAGAGTGGGATTGGCTAAGCCAGTTTTTCAGGCCCAGTGCAGAAAAGTAACAATCTGATTTATTTCTTCCCCTGTTCTGTTCTATTAAAATGAACCCGTGCAGAAAGTGGTCTTCCCATTCGCGTGTGTTTTATGAAGGGGAGGCACATGCTGAGTGAACGGCTCTCAAGGTACGAAGGTGCCCTTGGCAGCTGTTCCACACGAGGGGGACGGAAGCTGGGTTTCCTGGGAGAGTCTTGGTCAATAGCTGGCTGGAGCCAGCTTACCCCGCCCACCGGGGAAGCCCACTCTGCCCACCCCTTCACATCCCTGCTGAGGGACAGCACGCTGCGGGCTTAGATCAGCCATGGGAGGGGATCCCCACCACTGAAACCAGCAAACCTTACACCCGGCTCTGGTCCCCAGAGACCCATCAACCCTTCAGCGGGGAAATCAAGGTCGAAGACCAGAAACAGACGAAGGCCTCTGCCTGACACGGGGCCCCAGTGACGAGGGGCTCTTGAGTTCCTTAATGGCCTCAAGAATCACCCACAAACACTGTTATCAAACACTGAATGGCCTTGACGGCTAGCTCTTGCTGCAGGTTTAATAATGCTTCTTAAGAAATTCAACCTAATGACAGATACCGTATATTAACACATACATATAGAGTCTAGACAGATGCTACTGATGGTCTTTCACACAAAGCAGTCAAGGAGACACAGATGTAAAGAACAGACTTTTGGACTCAGTGGGAGAAGGAGAGGGTGGGGTGATTGGAGAACGTCGTATTGAAGCATGTACCTTACCACATGTAGAATAGGGAACCCGTGTGAGTTTGATGCGTGAAGCAGGGCACCCAAGGCCGGTGCTCCGTGACAACCTGGAGGGACGGGTGGGGCGGGGCACCAGGAGGGAGGGGACACATGTATACCTGTGGCCAATTCATACCGATGTATGGCAGACACCATCACAACGTGGTAAAGCAATTATCCTCCAATGAAAACAAATAAATAAAATTTTTAAAAAAGAAATCACCCACACAGCTGCAAATCAGGATGTGGCTGATGGAAACCATCGCTAGCTAAAGCAGGAGCCCCTTCCTTGAGCCCACCCCTCACAACTGCTCTGCGCCTCCTGACAACCCCCTCGGCTCCCCTGGCCGGAGGTCAGAGTCAGAGAGCTGCAGCCCGCCCGGAGGCCACACAGACGGAGCCCAGAGTGGAGGCTCAAATCCTGCCAGCCAGAGCAAACCCCCCCCACCACATTCAAAGGGCTCTTTCTGCTGTTGGCTTTGCCCCTCCTCAGCGCTGCTCTCGGACGACCTGATCCAGCCGTTTGTGTTCTGCGTGGCTCTCCATCAACACCTGCACTGTCACACGGTCACTGTTCTCTGTGCCGAGTCGGTTAGGACCTCAGGGTGTGGCAGAGCCTTGCCAGGATCTGGACGGTTGCCTCCTCACAGAAGTGTGGTCTAAAGTCCAGAAAAATGACGACCACGCGCTCAGGCCCCAGAGCTAGCTACACACGTCTCTTAAAAAAGACCTCTCATCCTTAAATGTCATACGCTTCCTGAAACAAAATTAGCGATCGCTTTGTAATGTCAGGGTTGAGAATAAGACCTTTTTATTAACACTCAAAACCCTGAAGGAGGGTCCAGATGCAACAGCAGATTCCTTGTAAATTACCAAAGGAAAGACGAGGCCTCCAAAAGGGACTCCTTAGAAAGAATTCCTTCCCAGTCCGATGAAATCCAGCTACATTGAGCAGGTGTTAGTGGAGCGGGAGGAGGGTTCCTGGCCCTCCTCCTCCAGACACAGATGTAAAGAACAGACTTTTGGACTCAGTGGGAGAAGGAGGGTGGGGTGATTGGAGAACGTCGTATTGAAGCATGTACCTTACCACATGTAGAATAGGGAACCCGTGTGAGTTTGATGCGTGAAGCAGGGCACCCAAGGCCGGTGCTCCGTGACAACCTGGGGGGACGCGTGGGGCGGACCACCCGGGGGAAGGGGACACATGTATACCTGTGGCCAATTCATACCGATGTATGGCAGACACCATCACAACGTGGTAAAGCAATTATCCTCCAATGAAAACAAATAAATAAAATTTTTAAAAAAGAAATCACCCACACAGCTGCAAATCAGGATGTGGCTGATGGAAACCATCGCTAGCTAAAGCAGGAGCCCCTTCCTTGAGCCCACCCCTCACAACTGCTCTGCGCCTCCTGACAACCCCCTCGGCTCCCCTGGCCGGAGGTCAGAGTCAGAGAGCTGCAGCCCGCCCGGAGGCCACACAGACGGAGCCCAGAGTGGAGGCTCAAATCCTGCCAGCCAGAGCAAACCCCCCCCACCACATTCAAAGGGCTCTTTCTGCTGTTGGCTTTGCCCCTCCTCAGCGCTGCTCTCGGACGACCTGATCCAGCCGTTTGTGTTCTGCGTGGCTCTCCATCAACACCTGCACTGTCACACGGTCACTGTTCTCTGTGCCGAGTCGGTTAGGACCTCAGGGTGTGGCAGAGCCTTGCCAGGATCTGGACGGTTGCCTCCTCACAGAAGTGTGGTCTAAAGTCCAGAAAAATGACGACCACGCGCTCAGGCCCCAGAGCTAGCTACACACGTCTCTTAAAAAAGACCTCTCATCCTTAAATGTCATACGCTTCCTGAAACAAAATTAGCGATCGCTTTGTAATGTCAGGGTTGAGAATAAGACCTTTTTATTAACACTCAAAACCCTGAAGGAGGGTCCAGATGCAACAGCAGATTCCTTGTAAATTACCAAAGGAAAGACGAGGCCTCCAAAAGGGACTCCTTAGAAAGAATTCCTTCCCAGTCCGATGAAATCCAGCTACATTGAGCAGGTGTTAGTGGAGCGGGAGGAGGGTTCCTGGCCCTCCTCCTCCCCACGCGGTACAAGCTCAGGCCTGGCTGCACAGAGAAGATGCAGAGCCTCCCCCGAGGAGCAGGCCCAGGCCAGGCCCAGGGGAGGCGGCCACCTTCGCCCCGGGAGGCCCCTGGCTCCACACTGTGGGGGGACTCCTGAGGCAGCCTGGGGCTCACACGCATCTGTGCAACTGGCCTTCCTGCAGCCACGCTGAGGGTTCTCACTCACGCGGGCTTTGGCCGTGGCTAGGATAGACTCCCAGGGGAGAGGCCACCCACGGAGACCAGTGTAATCAATAGCCTCCCCAGCAGGTGCTGACAGAGCAAGCCCGAGCTGGAGCTGGTGTGGGCTCCCGGGGAGCCTGCGGAATGCAGCCCCACCTAGGGCTGGCAGAGGCCCCGGACCCCAGCCTCAGGGGCCCCCCCATCTCAGCTGGCTGGGCCCTGGCTTAGGGCTGCAAGGCCACACCACAGCCCTCATTTCCCCATTTGCTGGAAAAGAGTAAAGGCTTCTTGAGGAGCCAGTCGCTTCCCGCAGTGAGTAGCAATAAGACACAAGTTTCGTCCTGAAAGAGCTGGTGGACTGGTGTGGTCAGAAGTGCACATGTGCAAACAGAACGCTGCCGTGAAAGCGCCACTTCCTCTTGTGAAGTTAAAGGTTTTCCTGAATCGTCATCAACTGCCCCTCCTGGACAGAAGTCATCTGGAAAGGGCTTCACGTGAGAGAGGAAGCATGCCTCTGAAGTCCTGAAGAAGAGGTCGGAAAGTGGTCCCAGGAAAGACTGGCCTCCGTGCAGACTGCTCCTGGGACCCTCCCTCTCCCCACCTGTCCTCCCTGGAGCTGGGCCCCAGCTCCAGCACTCGCTGGTGAGCACACCTGCACACCTGCCTACGGGTCCACCCTGCCCGCCTCTCCTGCACAGCGTCCCCCACCTCCCCGCCCTAGGGCCTGTCCAGACCCGGGACTGAAGCCGGTCCACTGGGAGGCATCACAGCCCTGAGGCTAGATCTGCTCCCGCAACCCCTCACTCCACCAACACTGCCCGCAAGTGATCAAGGCACATTCCAGCATGAGGAGGGCTACCTGGGCCCTGGAATGGGGCTGGAGCAGCAGGAATTCCACGACAGTAGGACTTCAAGGCAGTTAGATTCAAGTACTTATGCAAACTTGTATGAGTTTAGAAAAAAGCAGATCAAGTAATTGGTAATTTATGTAAAGGTAAGAATTTATGAATTCCACAGCAAACAGGTCCTTCCCGGGCCGCCCATACCCCCAGCTCTCTCACTTACACAGAGAGAAACACTGTGCTGGGGCAGCAGTGCACCACTCCACGTGCTCCAGGTGTAGGAAATACACTCATAAGTCTCTCATGTGTGTATTTGTACGTTGTGTTTAACGTCTACTGCAAGGACGTCCAGATGCGAGGGGCAAGGCTCTGCTGTTCACCAGGTCCGGTCTGCACTGATTCGTTGTCTCCCCAGCAACAGAGCCAAGGACCCTGGCCCAGCACCTCCTCACGACACAGATGGGCCATCGGCGCCAGCCACCACGCACAGAGCAAATGTGCAGCTACGCTTCCAACCCATGTCTCTCCTCTTGGCAAGAGCCGTTTCCACCCACAAGGCTAGTTTCCGTCCAGGTGGGGTGTGGGGCTCAGAGCAGCGCCTCCTCCAGGCAGTCCCAGGGCACCACCCAGCCCTCCCAGACCTGGCCAGGCCTCCTCTGACCTCTGCGCCACCCCTCCCTGGAAACACGCCAGCCTCCTCCGCAAGGGATGTAGCTCAGATCTGTCCCATGGCTCCTTACGTCTGTTTCTCTGCTTTAAGATTTGTCTCACTCCCCCTCCTGAGCTCCCCCATGGCCCCTGCTCAGCCTCCTCCAACCCACGCTTCCACTTGAGGGGAGCCACGCAGCTCCTACACCTGCCCTCTGTCCCCAGCACCCTCTGTAAGAACCAACCCCTCCCTGTGCTGAGGGAGGACCTCACACCTGCGCCAGGTGCAGGACTCCCACTGAAGGCCTCCGCCACCTCTCGAGGGAGGACCCTTCAAACACTGGACATCGGAGTCATCGCTTCACTCTGCTTCACGCCCTCCTCCTCCCACTTGGAGTCACCCTCGCAATTAGCAACACTCTGGGGAGAAGTTTCAAACATAATTTTAGGGATTAACTCTGCTCTTATTCTAAACTCAAGTCTGCATCTATTTCAGGAAGTGCTCAGTGACTCTAAATTCAAAAGTTTCATGTACCTGGAAACGCCTTGAATGTGATCAAGTGTTGAATGTACTTAAGAAATGTTTGTTTAAAGATGGATGGGTGAATAAATGATTGGGTGGATGGTGGATGGATAGATGGATGGATGGATGGTGGATGATGGGTGCCCGAAAGGAGGGATGGATGGACCCAACACGGAGCACTGCTGGGAAGACCAGCATCTCCTCACTTTGGGGTACAGTTCCAAGGAGGGAGGTAAGAGATGAGGGGTACGGGGCTGCTCCTGACCCAGGGGCGGGGCATGCTCTCCCTTGAGCTCTCTCGTCATTTCCAGAGGGCCTGCATATAGAGAGCCGCAGGGGCTTGAGCTGACCGCAACTACATAGAGCAGTCATCCCCATAAATAATAGCACCGTGGTGCCCCAGCCACATGTCCAGAGCTCGTGGCCGCCATACTGGCACATGTCATTTTCACATGAATCCTACTGGCCATTGTTGACACAAAAGTCACGGTCTGCAGGACCAGAAAAAGTGAGGAGGCCACTGGCAGCCCCCAAGACCCCAGCCCTGAACAGGGGCTTACCCCCCAGGGCTCTGGCCTCGTTCCTTTTTCCAACATGAGCTGGGAAAGGGAAGTAGCCTTCATTTGCATGTGTAGTAGGAAACACACGTCTGGTTTCCTTCCAGACTCCCGGCACAGTGCTCCGAGCACGCTTGGAATTTCCTGAGTAATGCGGGTGTTTCTTCTGTTCACAACAGGGCCCTTCTGAGCAAACCCCAATTCATGTAAATCTGCGGACCCTTGTGGGGCCCTGAGCAGCTTGAGGCTGTGCCCAGCCAGAAAGATCACATTTGCAGTTGAACAGGCAGAAGTGAGGGGGCCTGGCACCTGAGGTAGGGGACTGGTGACCTGAGCCCCTACCTGGGGGTTCTGCTCTCGCTCCAGGAGTCGAGGTCAGAACTGAATTGTTCACCCAGCCGGTGTTGGAGAATTGGAGAACTGACCACCACGAGGAAAAATCCTCTCCATTAGAAAAAGAAAATAATCTTCCATTTCTTCTCTGAATTGAGAGTTCTGGTCACCCAGTGCCTGTGAGGTGCTGCCCTTGGGGGCAAGGTGGGTCTCTGTGTGTGCACTGGCTGCAGGGAGCTTTGCTACCAGCTGCAAGGGAGGCTCTGTGCTCCTGCAGGGCCAGCGGCTGAAGGTGACCTTTCCTCCAGTCGTGTCCACCCTGATTAGCTGGGCTTAACTCAGTGGCTGGTGGACTGGGCAGACCAGCATGCTTTCACACAGAGGACTTGTGTTCTGACCTGAGAATTGTGAAAGCTATTTTCAGTTTGAGAGAGGAGGACATTTAAAATGCTTTTGCCAAAAACATGTAGGTTTATGCCCTCTTTTCTTTAAATACGGGTAGAATGAAATCCAGAAATAAACATGGAAATAAAACTAAATGTTTTTCCAGAATCTTCCTTTCTGGATTTCCTCTCAAGGCTGAGCCTCCACTCAGATGAGCTGTGAACTGCTGCTTGAGAAAACTGGGGCTGCTGCCCACTCCACAGAGGGCCAGACCCACGCCATGGCTCAACCCGCCCGGACGTGCTCTCCTGAGACACACCAGGGTCAGCTCGCAGGAATCCGCACCTGTCCCCGCCCCGGCTCATCCCCCCAAGAGAAGTGCCTGACCTTCCGTCCTGTGTCCACTCAGATGCCCGACGGGCTGGGCCTTGGGAGCACAGGAGCACCGTCATGGAGGCCAGGGTGGGGGTGACGGTCAGCAGCCCAACCACGACCACCCAGAGATACAGGTCCAGCACCCCACCCTCCCCAAGTGTTGAGTGGAGGCTCCAGGTCCCTCCGTCCTGTTCCTCTCAGCAGGGCGGGCTGTCACCACGCCAGTGTACAAGCCCAAGTCAGTGAGCTCCAACAGGGTCTGGCTCCAGGCAAGAAAGAGGTGGGCCGCCTGCTGCCTACCAACCCTGGCATCAAGCGGGCACATCCTGAGGGCCCTACCTGGGGGTTCTGCTCTCGCTCCAGGAGTCGAGGTCAGAACTGAATTGTTCACCCAGCCGGTGTTGGAGAATTGGAGAACTGACCACCACGAGGAAAAATCCTCTCCATTAGAAAAAGAAAATAATCTTCCATTTCTTCTCTGAATTGAGAGTTCTGGTCACCCAGTGCCTGTGAGGTGCTGCCCTTGGGGGCAAGGTGGGTCTCTGTGTGTGCACTGGCTGCAGGGAGCTTTGCTACCAGCTGCAAGGGAGGCTCTGTGCTCCTGCAGGGCCAGCGGCTGAAGGTGACCTTTCCTCCAGTCGTGTCCACCCTGATTAGCTGGGCTTAACTCAGTGGCTGGTGGACTGGGCAGACCAGCATGCTTTCACACAGAGGACTTGTGTTCTGACCTGAGAATTGTGAAAGCTATTTTCAGTTTGAGAGAGGAGGACATTTAAAATGCTTTTGCCAAAAACATGTAGGTTTATGCCCTCTTTTCTTTAAATACGGGTAGAATGAAATCCAGAAATAAACATGGAAATAAAACTAAATGTTTTTCCAGAATCTTCCTTTCTGGATTTCCTCTCAAGGCTGAGCCTCCACTCAGATGAGCTGTGAACTGCTGCTTGAGAAAACTGGGGCTGCTGCCCACTCCACAGAGGGCCAGACCCACGCCATGGCTCAACCCGCCCGGACGTGCTCTCCTGAGACACACCAGGGTCAGCTCGCAGGAATCCGCACCTGTCCCCGCCCCGGCTCATCCCCCCAAGAGAAGTGCCTGACCTTCCGTCCTGTGTCCACTCAGATGCCCGACGGGCTGGGCCTTGGGAGCACAGGAGCACCGTCATGGAGGCCAGGGTGGGGGTGACGGTCAGCAGCCCAACCACGACCACCCAGAGATACAGGTCCAGCACCCCACCCTCCCCAAGTGTTGAGTGGAGGCTCCAGGTCCCTCCGTCCTGTTCCTCTCAGCAGGGCGGGCTGTCACCACGCCAGTGTACAAGCCCAAGTCAGTGAGCTCCAACAGGGTCTGGCTCCCGCAGGGCAAGAAAGAGGTGGGCCGCCTGCTGCCCGAATTCCCACACCAGGTACCCTGGCATCAAGCGGGCACATCTCCCCGTCTCCCAGCCCACCCACCCTTTAAAGAAAGGAGCTCTTCCCCAGCGTCAAGAATATCGAGACCTTCCCAAAACGCTCCCCAAGGGGGACAAGCCCCAGCCCACAGTAGCCGATCCCCACAAAATCCTCAGACGGCATTTCCTTCCAAGAGAGTGAGTCAAGACCAGACGGGTATGGCGCCTGGACTCCGGGCTCCTGGCCGGGCTGCCTCCCTGCAGATTTGCACCTCTGCACTCCCGTGGGCTGGAACAGCGCCCCTCTTCTCCCCCGCTCCGGTGGCCAGGGCTGTCAGCGCCAGACTGCAGAGTAGGTGAAAGTCCTGGACACCTCACAAAAAATCAGTCCTTGTAAAACGTCCAAGGTGTTTTCGTTAGCCCCACAAGAGGGACCTCAGCTCTGCCCCTGCAAACAGGCAGCGGGACTTTCCTGATTCTAAAGCAAACTGCCCATGCAGCCTGAGGAGAGCTTAGCCTCAGGGTCCACAGAAACACAGACGGTGTGCTGACAAAACCAGATGCACCAGGATCAAATCACAGACAGCGCGGAGTCGCCTCCACTGGGCTGCGTGGGGCCCTGGAGGGTGCTTTCCCAAACGCTGGGGAGCAGAGCAGTCCATCCGCTGGTGTCCTCAGCAGACGGAGTCGGATGGAGGGAGGGACAGGAGGCCACTAAGAATGTGCGGGGAGGTGCTGTCCGTGCAGGTGCCCTGTGGGACCACACCTGGCTCCACTGTAGGAAGAACTGTAGCCTGGCTCTCACGCCGGAAAGAGGGCACATGGGCCTGACCAGGGGTTGGATTTTATCCCGACATGAAAGGGATGAGATCTCCCTGAATGGGAAGCGTGGTTATCCCATGAAGAATGACCTTCGTCAGCGAAGCCTCCCAACCTGCATGCTCCTCAGTCTCGCCCTGCCCGTGACTGCCGCTGTGCGGTCCTGGCTGGCCACCTTGCTTCACGCCTGGGCTGCTGCCACAGCCTCTCCGTCAGCCTCCACAGCTTCCTCATCAGCCTCCACCGTCTCGTCTCCTTGTCTGTTCTCGATTCGACTTTAACATTTTAAAGCCGGAGCAAGAGTCTCACGGCCTTTGGCTGAAGCCTGTCTCACCAGGGACGGTCACGGCCAGCGAGCCTGAGCCACAGGGAGCCCCTGGCCACGGAGGGAGCCTCCTCACCGCCTCCTGTGGTCTCCCAAGGACACCAGCATGCACCTGCCTCAGCGTCTGGCCACGTGGTCTCCATGACTGACTCCCTCGGGTCCGTGACCGCTGCGCCCGTGCTGCCCGCCTTCCCGCTTCATCGTCCCCGGCGATTCTCATCATCATCCCCCGCGCAGCCCCTGGGTCCCTTCCCACTGAAGCCACAGTCCACGGAGGCTCAGTGCTGGCTCTGCTTCAGGCACTGCAGTCTCAGGCACCATCCGGTACGTGGACACCGCCCCACACCCACGGACCCTGAGCCCGCTCCCGCTGCTCCCCCGCATGGGGAGCTGCGCTGGCAGCCTTACCAGGGCCCTTTCCTCTGGGGCACCTTCTGCCCTGGCCGCTGAGACCATCGTAGCCACAGCCCAGACACCGACCGCCCTGTCATGGGACTGACTCCCTCAAGCAGGAAAGGAAAATAAGGCATCTACCCACATGTGCCCTTGGGAGAAAGAACCCTGGGGAGCCCAGGGGCCAGCTGCTCCCAGCTGGACAGGCAGGAGAAAAGGGTGACCTTCCTTCTAGCAAAGGCATAGTCACCAGGGAGAGAGTTACGCCCAGTCCCACCAGCCACATTGTGCTGACAGGCTTCTTGCCACCCTCGGGTCCTGAACACTCACCGTTGGTGGTGAGTGCGTGCAGAGGTGCTGGTTTAATGTCACCGTCCCCTCTGCCCTGCCCCTCGGATCTCCTGAGCCTTCCAACAGGGCTAGACAGAAGTGGATGTCTTCTTTCCAACATCCTCCTGCTTCCAGTAGGAACTGCAGCTGTTTGTGTGGACCCAATAGGAACAAATATTCAAACTGCCCTCCTCTACACAGAAACATGTAACACTTAGGAAATGCTTTTTAATTATCAGAAAAATTAACTACAGCCCTGGCCCATGCCACTGCCATTACCAGCCTGGGAAACCACAGTCTTTCCTGGAGGTGTCACCTCTGTCCCAAAGGAACGCATTTCCAAAAGACTGCTCCTTCCGCCTGGCGTCAGGCGTGTCCTGCAGATGCGACGTCGGCTGTGACTTCTCAGCCTCTCCCCTTCACTGCACCGACCCCCGGACATGCTCACGACCTAAGCGCAGCACCGAGCATGTGGTCCACTGGCTCCAGAGGAAGAACCAGCCCCATCCTTTCGCTGACTTTGTTCCTGCGTTTTTCCCCCATGTTTCCTTCCGGAAAAGTGGAAGCTGCCGATGGGACTCGAATGCGCAGGTGTGGCCTCTGGCAGATGTAAGGCGGGGCGCGGGGCAGGTGCGGGGAGATGCGCAGGCAGGGGTGTGGCGAGACGTAGGCAGGTGCATTGTGCAGGGCAGGTGCGCCCCTGACGCTCAGTCCACGCGCATCCAGCCGCGAAGCCCGCATGGGAAGCGCTCCAGCCCCGCCCCGCTCGCTTCTCGCCAGCCCTCGGCCGCGCAGCCACTGGAGGCAGTGACATCTGGTGGCCCCGGGCGGTACCCACCCTGACAAACACGTTTTCTGTAGGAGGCAGCGCGGGGGGAAAAATGTCGGAAACGCTGGCATACAGGCTGGGCAACCCCCAGCACTTGAAAAGGGGCTGCTGGCGGGCGGTGCTTTGAGTCCCGAGCTGCTGGGCGGGTTTGGCTTTTCCTCCAGATCCTCTGCAGAAAACTTCACGGCAGGCAGTGAGCCCCAGCTGCAGGCAGGTAAGCAGGAGAGGCGGACCGGCTCCAGCAGAAAGGGTCTGCCCCACAGTCCCACAGCCCAGCGCTGCCTCCTCCCCTCAGAGGAGCACCCCTCCCAACAGGGCCCACCATCACCACAACAGCCAGGAATGCCGCAAGATTGAGTAAAGATGAGGAAGTAAAATCCGAGCCTAGGACACACTCCATGCAGTTTAAATTCGCAAATTGATTTATTACTTGGCATGCTGGGTAGTTTACTTGACTATGCCCAGCTACTCCAGGGGAATTCTTGATGTGCATACTTCTCCGTGTGAATAAGAATGCTCATCACAAAGTCACAGTTCAAACACACAAAAGTCAAGAAATGTAGAACACTCATTTTTTAGAACTAATGTTTTAGAAAACTCACTGATGCAACTCATGGACACTCCATGTACAAAAGCCACCGTGAAAACCCTGCAGTGAACTGTCAAGTCCTTGTGTCCACATACAGCTGGGGATGTCCCAGGAAAGTGGCCATCTGCAGCTGTGAACTGACCTACTTGTGCTTGGATCTGAATGCTGTCCTGGAGTCTTGAGTGTCCCTGGTCTTAAGGGCTGCTGGTCCATAGGAGAGTCCCTGGGAAGTGTACCCACGGTCCCACATGCACCTGTCATCTGCGGCATCCAGCGTCCAGAGTCCCCATATTATTTTTCAAGTCACTCAGAGAACTGCTACTGCTGTGTGTCCTAGATACATGCCTAAGAGTAAAGAGCACATCACACTATTACATAATGAGATACGAAGAGTATGTCCTTATTTCAGGGAAAGAAAAACACAAGAATAGGACTTCCCTGGTGGTCCAGTGGATACGAATCCCCCTGCCAATGCAGGGGACGTGGGTTCGACCCCTGGTCCAGGAAGATCCCACATGCCATGGGACAACTAAGCCTGTGTGCCACAACTACTGAGCTCACAGATCCTGGAGCCGGTGCTCCACAACAAGAGAAGCCACTGCAACAAGAAGCCCATGCATCACAACTAGAGACTAGCCTGCATAGCAACTAAGACCCAGTGCAATCAAAAATAAAATAAAAACACACAGAGAACATCGATGGAAAAACAGTCATAGAGAACAGACTTAAGGACATTGGGGAGAAGAAAGAGTAGGTGAGAAATATGGAAAAAGTAGCATGGAGCCCTATACTATCAGATATAAAAGAGATAACTATTGTCAATGCACTGTAGGTCAAGGGATCTTACACGGGGGCTATGCGATGGCCTGGAGGGATGGGATGGGGGAGCAATGATTTGAAAAAGTAAATAAATAAAATAAAAACAAATAAATACTTTTAAAAAGAAAAAGAAAATGTAAAGACATAACTAAGGAAAGCCTAGCTCTGAAGACAGAACCAATAAGAAGCTTCCTCCCCAGGCCCTCCCCTGAGACAACCAGTGAGTCAAGGAGACAAGTCACCCGTCACCAGCATCTTCGAGAAGGAGACAGGCTGTGCCCACTCCCCTGTCACCCTGGTGCTGAGCACACCAGAAGCAGGCTGGCCGCACAGAGAGGACCGAACGTCTGGGCAGGGCCACATGGCCAGCAGACTAGGATGTGTACCAGGTGTGCCTGCTGGCCGGGGGCTGCTTGTCCAGAGCGCAGCCAGGGGCCGCCAAGCCGAGAGGGCGCTCCTGATCAGCTAGGGTCACTGCCACCCAAGGAATTAGGAAGCACCTTCATCTGAGAGGCGGTGCTTCAGCGAGACACGGAGTTCACAGAGGCAGAAGCAGAACAGGAGAGGAGCAAGTCACCCACACTGTGAGCAGTAGCCAGGCCCGTCCCCCTCTCCGCCAGGCCGTCCCCCTTCCTGGGGAGCCTGGACCCTTGGCCCAGCACACCCTCCTGTGGACAGCTGGACACCCTCACTGTGCTCAAGAGAGCTCTGTTTGTCCATCAGCATGGCTGCGCATGACCTTGGCCCCCGAGAGGTATCCGGGGCGGAGAAGCAGCTGGGTGTGTGTCTCCCCATAGGGTAAAGTCGACCAGCATCACCTCAGGCCATAGGGTCCAGGGAAGCAGGCGACTTCTCCAGAGGGAAACAGACAGGCAGAGGGAAGCCCTGCGGCCCAGCTCACACCGGAGCATCGTCCACCAGGCCCCTGAGGACGAGAGGGACCCATCCCCTTCTTCTCCCATCCTGCCTCACAGCCCCATATTGTGTCCTGGAATACTGACTCAGGAATGACTCAGAAAATTTCCCGCTGACTGAATCAGCAGCCTCGGGCCCTGTGTGCGCATCCTGGGTGCTCCTGGGAGGTCTTCCTTAAATTCCTGGCCAGGCCTGGTCCTGTTTCACTCATGAGATCACAGCCCAGGTCATGGGTCTCTCTCCCCACCTATTCCTCTATGGAGACCCAGACCCTGCTCGCTGCAGGTCCACAGAGGTGCGGGGGGTGGGCCCCGGTCTCCTCCTGCTGAGCTGGCAGCCGGGAGCTCCCCTCCTTCTCCCTCCAGTGACCAGGACCCTGCTCCAGGACCCTCCTGCACTGGCACGGCCTGAGTGCTTCCACTG
Source organism: Tragulus kanchil (assembly GCA_022376925.1). Taxonomy (NCBI): domain Eukaryota; kingdom Metazoa; phylum Chordata; class Mammalia; order Artiodactyla; family Tragulidae; genus Tragulus; species Tragulus kanchil. Next base: position 41,386,372 of record JAIOJX010000002.1, read on the forward strand.
CCATCTGCTTGTCCTCCCCACGGTCCGAGGGTCTGGGGTTCTCAGAGGCAAGCTGGACACTGGGCCATGTGCCTCTGACTCCAACGCGGGAATGGTTTCCAACAGAGCGGACTGTGGAACTAGCCACCCAGCCAGTCCTTGCTCCCTTTCCTCCGGAAGAAAAAGGTCAGAGAGGCTGTTTCATTCCCCGTCCCATCACACCACCCTGCCCAGCAAACACCAGGGCCCTCCTGACGGGAAGGGAACAGGAAGGAAAGCTTCACTCTCTCGAGGCTGCACAACACACCCTCAGTAAATCGAGACAAAGTCGATTTCCTTCAACAACAGGTTCCTGGACCAGGGTGCGAGCGGCCACACGCAGACTCCATCAACACGTCCCTCCAGCATTGGCGACGCACCCCACTTACACTGCCCCATAATGACGGTCCTGGGTTGAGGCCAGGCTGCCTCTCGTTGAGCTGCAGCCTCTCTTGCACAAGTCAACAGCCGCCAGCGCTGAATTGCCCCCCACCCATGGGCCTGCAGGTGCCTGCAAAGGCTCTTTGGCTTCTGAACCAACAGGAGGTGTAAGTATTCCTTCAAGTTTTAGGCATAAGCCATCTTCTAGGGAAATCATCCTTTACTCAAAATCATGTCTGTGTGGGAACATCCGGTCTGGTGACATCACGTCCTCTGACACGTCTTCCAAGAAGAGAAGAGTTGCCTCGGAGACCAGTGGTGCTGGCCTCGGGACCGTCCAAGTCCTGTGGGGGTTTCCAGGCAGGACGGCGGTACCAAACAGTAAGGGGGAGGGCTGGGGATTAAAGCAGGGATGAAATGAAAAGGCACACTGACAGAGACCCCTGTGTTACACACGGCTGCTTCAGCACAGAAGCCAGCCAGACGGGGAGGCTGAGTGACCTCTCTCCACAATCTACACAACCCTCAGGCTTCAGAAGACACACCAAGTGACGAGAGAGGCTGTTGAAATGGTGTCACCATCACCGTCCTTATCCTCAATAATGTCCCACTCGGGTTCCCTCCATATGGCAGTATTTTATAAGTTGTATTGGAATACAGCTGCTGTACAAGGTTGTGTTGGTTTCTACCGTACAACACCACGAATCAGCCATATGTATCCATATATCCCCTCCCTTGAACCTCCCCTCCTCCCCCTCCCGCCCCTCTAGGTCATCACAGAGCACCGAGCTGAGCTCCCTGCGTGAGCAGCTTCCCACCAGCTGTCTATGTTAATCATGGTCGTGTATCTGTCACAGGGGCACAATTGAGAAAGTGGCATACGGCAATTTTGAACTACAATTTTTCTGTATTTCAAAGAACATATTTCTTCTGTGCTTCCACCCAGAGAAGCTTTGTTATGTAAGCAAACAGAGGGTCTTGAGATTGTCGCAGACTGATGCCGAGGCTGGTTCCTGGGAAACTGGCCTGGCCTCAGGTGGACGGTCAGCTCTGGACACTCTGGTCCCCTGAAGAGCCAACGAGTGATGGCACAGACATGGAGCCGTCAGAGCAACGGCACGGGCCCGCCTGGGCATCCCCTCTGAAGTGTGTTGGCACAGCACACGTCAGATGGTTCCCAGGTTAGGACCTCACTTCTTCACAGCATGCAGGGCGTCACAGGAGAGAAAGCTCCAGCCTTCCAAAGACAGACATGCTACTGCATTCAGGTCCTCTCCTTCCATGAATCGGGTGCTATCAACTTCAGAATAACCTTTCCTGGACACAACGCCGTTCTCAGTGGCTCCTGGTTTGTCATGCACACTCCCCGGCTCCCCCTTCCTGGGAGGTAGGTCCCCTTGGAAAATGCGATCTTCTTACCCTGATGCCTTGAAGCCCGTCCATGAGGCCAGTGTTCAGGCTCAGGCTCACTTAATGGATAACTACGTGAGGTGTGAGGTGCAGCAGGCCTCGCTTGGGAATGCTCGTCCATCATGGGGCTCCCTCTGCTGGTGACCAAAACCAGGAGCCCACAGATGCCGACGTAGCTTCTCATGGAAATCAACCACACCACATCTCCGAGAAACTGTCAAGACTTGAGGAGTTGGGGACCTGCTCTCTCCTCTCTGGAGGTCCCCCTCACACAAATGCTGAGAAGACCTGCGTTCCAGAGCCAGAGATGCTGGCTCTAACCCCCGGTGGAGAGCCAGCAGCCCAGCAGCGGCCTCAAGCCCACAGGGCCTCAGCGGGGAGTGGAATGAAGGATGCCCACACACCGCGGGCTGTGTGGTGGCTGAGAGCCCTGAGCGTGGGGCCCGCCTGCTGCAGCCCCTCTCTGTCCTGAGGAAGGCCCTGCCCCATCACTGGGGTTACTCTCACCGATCCCGCACAGAGAAGTGGTCCGACCAGAGCCTGGTCCCTGGTGTCCCAGCCAGACCTGCACAAGCATCAAACCCCCGGAGAGCTGTCTCCCCAGCACAGACGGGTCGTGACCCTCACTGATAAAGTCCCAGTCTCACCAAAGTCACTGCAGAATTTCCTCTTGTGTTTTGCAGGTGCTTTCTTTTCCAAACACTCTACTCCACTCTTTGTTAAAACTTTTCAGACTGATGCCGAGGCTGGTTCCTGGGAAACTGGCCTGGCCTCAGGTGGACGGTCAGCTCTGGACACTCTGGTCCCCTGAAGAGCCAACGAGTGATGGCACAGACATGGAGCCGTCAGAGCAACGGCACGGGCCCGCCTGGGCATCCCCTCTGAAGTGTGTTGGCACAGCACACGTCAGATGGTTCCCAGGTTAGGACCTCACTTCTTCACAGCATGCAGGGCGTCACAGGAGAGAAAGCTCCAGCCTTCCAAAGACAGACATGCTACTGCATTCAGGTCCTCTCCTTCCATGAATCGGGTGCTATCAACTTCAGAATAACCTTTCCTGGACACAACGCCGTTCTCAGTGGCTCCTGGTTTGTCATGCACACTCCCCGGCTCCCCCTTCCTGGGAGGTAGGTCCCCTTGGAAAATGCGATCTTCTTACCCTGATGCCTTGAAGCCCGTCCATGAGGCCAGTGTTCAGGCTCAGGCTCACTTAATGGATAACTACGTGAGGTGTGAGGTGCAGCAGGCCTCGCTTGGGAATGCTCGTCCATCATGGGGCTCCCTCTGCTGGTGACCAAAACCAGGAGCCCACAGATGCCGACGTAGCTTCTCATGGAAATCAACCACACCACATCTCCGAGAAACTGTCAAGACTTGAGGAGTTGGGGACCTGCTCTCTCCTCTCTGGAGGTCCCCCTCACACAAATGCTGAGAAGACCTGCGTTCCAGAGCCAGAGATGCTGGCTCTAACCCCCGGTGGAGAGCCAGCAGCCCAGCAGCGGCCTCAAGCCCACAGGGCCTCAGCGGGGAGTGGAATGAAGGATGCCCACACACCGCGGGCTGTGTGGTGGCTGAGAGCCCTGAGCGTGGGGCCCGCCTGCTGCAGCCCCTCTCTGTCCTGAGGAAGGCCCTGCCCCATCACTGGGGTTACTCTCACCGATCCCGCACAGAGAAGTGGTCCGACCAGAGCCTGGTCCCTGGTGTCCCAGCCAGACCTGCACAAGCATCAAACCCCCGGAGAGCTGTCTCCCCAGCACAGACGGGTCGTGACCCTCACTGATAAAGTCCCAGTCTCACCAAAGTCACTGCAGAATTTCCTCTTGTGTTTTGCAGGTGCTTTCTTTTCCAAACACTCTACTCCACTCTTTGTTAAAACTTTTTCTTTAAAACTTGAAGTAAATACTTTACTACCTTTCATAAAGTAGTATCTGCTCCATTTGGTTGCTGGTGAGTGACGATTATTATTTTCCAAAGTTTGAAAACTGAAAACATAAAGTAAAATGACCAGAAATGAGGCTCATTGTCTCTACATGAATGTTTTCCCGAGAATCATTTGAAATACTTGAGGCTATAGAATTTTCAATAGGCCACAGTATTCCAGGATGGCAGAAACCCCCAGATAAGCCCTGACACAGTATCAGAGAATTTAGAGCCTTCAGGTTTGGAAGAAACGAATTCTAACATTTTCACAGCTGGCTTTTATGTCCTTGTTTTAGCATTAGCCAAAAAATCGTTTACCACTGGCATGACATCAAGAAGTGGTCCAGGCTCTTCTGCCCTGTAGATGTGTCTGCCCCGCGTGCACAGAGCTCTCGCCTGCTTCTCACGCGTTTCCACACTCTCCTCTGCTCTGTACCTCGCCGTGACCGTGAGGCTGGGTAGCAAAGAGGTGGGCTCCCAGTTCTGTCCTTGAGGCATGAAGAAGCCGAGGTCAGGCGATGGATGGAGGTCGTGCCAGGAAGCTGGGTGCCGTCTGTGCCTGGTTGCTCTTCAGGTCACTCTGCCCCGCAGTCCATCCGCAGAGGCGCTCACGGCCAGAATCGGAAAGCCTTACTCAGATTTACTTAAGTGGCAAGGAATTTATAGGCTCTCTGACCTTGTAGCCCAGAGAGGGTTGGTTCAGTGAGGCCGGGAGAAGGCCACCCAGTCCTGCCTTCTCTATGGGCTCACCCCTCTCAATACAGTAAAGTACCCATGGCACCCACACACCCATCGGTCATCCCCTAGCTTCAAAGGGACACCCGGAGTCCTCCACGCCACCAAATCAACTACATTGAGCTCTCTGGCCGGGCGTCAGAGCGCGGGACGGTCCAGCGTCCACTCATGGGCACTGTGCAGTATGCACACCATTCAGCACTCACCCCTCGCGGCTCTCATCTACTTCCAGGTGAGGCGTAAGCCTCAGCTTGACCCTGAAACCTTTCCTCCATAAGTGCTGCAGCCATTCAAGGCCAAGGAAACCAGGGCTCCCATCAAAGAACGCAACTAAAGCCATCCAGCTCGGACAACAGACACCCTAGGCCTAAACAGACAGACTGATCCAATGCCCACACCCCCATCCCTGATCCATCCCTGCTGGGCACTGAAGATGAGGTGGTGCTATGACAAAAAGAGTCATGCTAAGCCTTCAGGTCCTGATCTTCCTAAGACACACACAGGAGTTCTCACTGAGCGCTTGGCAAACAGAGAGCCTCGTGCCGGCAGATGGATCTGGGAAAAGGCGCTGTGGCCTCAGGCAGCTCTGGCCCAGGCCAGGAAGGTGAGCAGTAGGTCCCCGCCCTGGGGTGAGTTCTCACCTGGGGCTCACGGCTCCCTATGGTCAACCCCTCTACCCCCACCCCCTGCCCCCACGTCCATCCTGGGTGAGACTGATCCACTTCCTCATGCCTGTGAACGTGTCTCATGCACAGGCTCAGCCGCCAGCCCACCCCTGCCTCCTGGATCACCAGCAGTGTAGGGCGACTCTCAGGCAGCCCTGGCCATTGGATGATAAACTGCTAGACATCCGCACGGAGCCCTCCTGGACCTGCGGGCCTTGGACGCTTGAGTAAGCCCTGCCAAAACCAGCTGGGCCAGGCCCCCACCCAGAAGATCATGATCAGTGATGAATGCTCCCTGGGTTAAGCCAGTGCATGTGGAGGCTGTTCGCAAACCACACATAAAGCTTTAAACGGACAGATTTTCAGTGTTCGATACTATTAGCAATTTTTTCCCCATCATAGCAGTTTAAAAATAAAGATTCTCATCTAATATACAAATATGAAACTGGCAAAAGCACAATGGCCTTGTCACATGTGTGGCAGACCTCCTGGGCCACCCCATCTCATGGGGAAGGCTGGAGATCATGGGCAATGAAAGCAGATGAGAGGGCTGGTGAGCACAGCAGGCTTTCTCATCACAGAGAAAGCTGGGATTGGATGGTACCCGCAGGCCTTGGTGATCTGGGACGGGGCACAGGACTCCTTCCTTATAGCTCGCTCCTTTGGGCTCAGACACTCACACACATGGTGTGCAGGAAAGTGGCAAAGAAGCTGCCGTAAGGAGGGGACGGGGTGAGAATATGGGAAGACAAGAAAACCTTATCGCAGAGACAGGAGCGCCCGACCTGAGTGTGCCTGGAGAGATCCTCCCCATCCGGGCCCCATGCCCCTGCCCACCCTGAGACAAAGTCATGTCTCTCCAGCTTGGAGTCAGAGGCCCTGAGTATATCAGGACATGTGTCCTCGCCCGGCTTCCTCCCTCTGCTCTGCAGCGTTGAGGGCAGTGGGTTCTGTTTCTCTCTCTCATACCCCTAGACCTCTTTTTCAACCTGATGTTGACATACAACTGTGCAAACCAGCTTGTGTTTCCAGCCTGGCTGATCAGAAGGGCAAATTCAGAGATGTCCCACCTGGGCCCCTACACAGAAGGACACTGAGAAGCTGCAAGAAAAATCCAGAACTGAGTGTAGATGGCAAAACAATGCACACCGTCCGCCTAAAGTCCTTCTCTTTGTTTTTTATCAACATAATCCCATTTCACTGGGGACAGCAACATGCCCAGATGCAGACCCTCCCTGCCCCCAGCCGCTATGACAGCAGGTGCCGCTGTGAGATACAAACCCTCTGTGTGGTCCCCTCGTTCCCAGGGGAACCTACAATGAGGACTGCTCCCTTCACACACACCACCACCACGTAAACCAGAAGGCAGGTGATACAGGGAGATGCTTAACAGGACTTAATACAGTCTCTCGCATGCCACGGCCAACAGTGACACACACATGGCCGAGAAGGAGCAGCCATTCTACAAACACTGGGGGTCTCACATTCCCCTAAGACCAAGCCATAACATCACCTAATGCAAGGTCATTTCCAAACTCAGATCTTATTTGCAAAGTAAACCTAGAATCTTGACCTGGAATAAATGGCTTTGCTCATCTGAAAGCCAACCCAAGTTCAAGAGCCAAAGAGAAACAGACTCCAACCTTCCTATTGATTCAGGATGGGGGTGCAAAGAGCTGGAGCCAGGCTTTCTCATCACAGAGAAAGCTGGGATTGGATGGTACCCGCAGGCCTTGGTGATCTGGGACAGGGCACAGGACTCCTTCCTTATAGCTCGCCCTTTGGGCTCAGACACTCACACACATGGTGTGCAGGAAAGTGGCAAAGAAGCTGCCGTAAGGAGGGGACGGGGTGAGAATATGGGAAGACAAGAAAACCTTATCGCAGAGACAGGAGCGCCCGACCTGAGTGTGCCTGGAGAGATCCTCCCCATCCGGGCCCCATGCCCCTGCCCACCCTGAGACAAAGTCATGTCTCTCCAGCTTGGAGTCAGAGGCCCTGAGTATATCAGGACATGTGTCCTCGCCCGGCTTCCTCCCTCTGCTCTGCAGCGTTGAGGGCAGTGGGTTCTGTTTCTCTCTCTCATACCCCTAGACCTCTTTTTCAACCTGATGTTGACATACAACTGTGCAAACCAGCTTGTGTTTCCAGCCTGGCTGATCAGAAGGGCAAATTCAGAGATGTCCCACCTGGGCCCCTACACAGAAGGACACTGAGAAGCTGCAAGAAAAATCCAGAACTGAGTGTAGATGGCAAAACAATGCACACCGTCCGCCTAAAGTCCTTCTCTTTGTTTTTTATCAACATAATCCCATTTCACTGGGGACAGCAACATGCCCAGATGCAGACCCTCCCTGCCCCCAGCCGCTATGACAGCAGGTGCCGCTGTGAGATACAAACCCTCTGTGTGGTCCCCTCGTTCCCAGGGGAACCTACAATGAGGACTGCTCCCTTCACACACACCACCACCACGTAAACCAGAAGGCAGGTGATACAGGGAGATGCTTAACAGGACTTAATACAGTCTCTCGCATGCCACGGCCAACAGTGACACACACATGGCCGCCGAGAAGGGAGCAGCCATTCTACAAACACTGGGGGTCTCACATTCCCCTAAGACCAAGCCATAACATCACCTAATGCAAGGTCATTTCCAAACTCAGATCTTATTTGCAAAGTAAACCTAGAATCTTGACCTGGAATAAATGGCTTTGCTCATCTGAAAGCCAACCCAAGTTCAAGAGCCAAAGAGAAACAGACTCCAACCTTCCTATTGATTCAGGAGTGTGTAGCAAAGGTGCTCAGTGCAGCCAATTCACTCCATAAACATGGCTGAGCAGCAACTCTGGGCCAGGCCCTGGCCAGGCCCTGGAAGGGAGAGGAGCCTGTGACTCCAGAAGGCCTTACTCCATGTCCCCGGTGAGCAGAGCCAGCCTGGATGGGGGCCTTCAGATGTCTGTCTGCCAAGTGTGAGTCTTCTGGCTGATGAAGAGTCCTGGCAGAGGAGGTGGTAGTTTGAAGCAGTGTTTGTTGTGGGGCGGAGGGATCCATGACTTTCAAAATAATCTGTGTTTCTAACGTTATTTTAACCAGCTCTCAGTCCTCCTTTTATGAATCTGAACTCCTAAAGGCGTCCAGGGTTTGGATCCAAACATAGTTTCCATTTCTACCCTTCGTCAGAAATAACACACGAATGGAAAAGTCAGGTCTGAGGGCTCTTTACGAGAGACGTCAGTAGGTGCCCTGTCTTCAGTCTACTTCCTGTCTCTTGGGACCTTTGGCGACACTTCGCCATCCTCTGGCAAGCGCTGCCCGCTTTCCTCTGTGTACTTCACAGCAGCGTTTGTCTCTATAGCGATTCCCTGAGCACAGAGCCAGCCGCCCGCCCGCCCACCCGCCTGCCAGGACCCACGCTCCTCCGAGAGGCTCGAGTTCACTGCTCATTACGAGGTGCCGCAGGAAATCCACTAATGCGTCTCTTCCAGCAACAGCCACTTAAGCCCATCTCTGCTTGATGATGTGAACTGTGAAATCTCTGTGCTCAGAAGTTAGGCCCTGCCCTTCCTGGAGCCGGCCAGCCTGGGCTCCCCGCCCCAGAAAGTCAGCGCCCTGTGCAGCGGCTTTTATGTTCACTTCTGTCCACCTTGGCTGTTCTGACGAAATTCAATGCGACGGACCCAGAATAACCCAACGAAATCAGGTCTTTGCAAACTAAGTGCCTCCAAAAAAACAGGAATCCGGTTCTGCTGGCGAATTTGCAAAGTAAACCTAGAATCTTGACCTGGAATAAATGGCTTTGCTCATCTGAAAGCCAACCCAAGTTCAAGAGCCAAAGAGAAACAGACTCCAACCTTCCTATTGATTCAGGAGTGTGTAGCAAAGGTGCTCAGTGCAGCCAATTCACTCCATAAACATGGCTGAGCAGCAACTCTGGGCCAGGCCCTGGCCAGGCCCTGGAAGGGAGAGGAGCCTGTGACTCCAGAAGGCCTTACTCCATGTCCCCGGTGAGCAGAGCCAGCCTGGATGGGGGCCTTCAGATGTCTGTCTGCCAAGTGTGAGTCTTCTGGCTGATGAAGAGTCCTGGCAGAGGAGGTGGTAGTTTGAAGCAGTGTTTGTTGTGGGGCGGAGGGATCCATGACTTTCAAAATAATCTGTGTTTCTAACGTTATTTTAACCAGCTCTCAGTCCTCCTTTTATGAATCTGAACTCCTAAAGGCGTCCAGGGTTTGGATCCAAACATAGTTTCCATTTCTACCCTTCGTCAGAAATAACACACGAATGGAAAAGTCAGGTCTGAGGGCTCTTTACGAGAGACGTCAGTAGGTGCCCTGTCTTCAGTCTACTTCCTGTCTCTTGGGACCTTTGGCGACACTTCGCCATCCTCTGGCAAGCGCTGCCCGCTTTCCTCTGTGTACTTCACAGCAGCGTTTGTCTCTATAGCGATTCCCTGAGCACAGAGCCAGCCGCCCGCCCACCCCGCCTGCCAGGACCCACGCTCCTCCGAGAGGCTCGAGTTCACTGCTCATTACGAGGTGCCGCAGGAAATCCACTAATGCGTCTCTTCCAGCAACAGCCACTTAAGCCCATCTCTGCTTGATGATGTGAACTGTGAAATCTCTGTGCTCAGAAGTTAGGCCCTGCCCTTCCTGGAGCCGGCCAGCCTGGGCTCCCCGCCCCAGAAAGTCAGCGCCCTGTGCAGCGGCTTTTATGTTCACTTCTGTCCACCTTGGCTGTTCTGACGAAATTCAATGCGACGGACCCAGAATAACCCAACGCAAATCAGGTCTTTGCAAACTAAGTGCCTCCAGCAAGAGGCCAGCAGCCAGAAGGGAATCCAGCCCTCTCAGAGGGAATCTCATCCGGTTCTGCTGGCGAATTTGCATTCAAAGGCTGGGACGCCCTGCCTTCCACTTGCAGACTATACTATTTGGCAAAGACACTTAAACGTGAATGAGAGGACTTCTGCTTCTGAGAAGGCGGAATAAGTGTATTTTCCTCTTCTGCCCCCACGAACTACAATGGAAACACTGGGCGTGAAACCCCTAGAGTTGAGAGGAGAGGACAGACTGGCTGGCGATCTCAGGACCTGAGGGACGGCCACACCTCATCCTTGGGTTTCTTTCTGCCTCGAACGTCACAGACTTGAAGTTGAAGAAGGCGGGAACCTGGAAACACTGGTAGGCACAGACACAGAAGCCCCAGCAGAAGCTTCTCTTTCTGGGCAAAGGACCAAGAAAAGGGCCGTCCATCCAGAAAGAAAACTCTAAGGAAACAGCCGCTGTGCTCCAGCTGAACACCACAGGCAAAGCAAGGGTCTCTCCCCAACACTGGGCCAGCGAAGGCCTAGTCAGGAGCCTATGCGCCCCCTTCCAGGCCCCAGGCCCCCACCCCCAGGCTGGTGTCAGTGGAGACCACATGGAAGCCTGGACACCCACCCCGACATCTATAGCCTTAGACTGTTGCAAAAAATCTAACATTTGTGTCATGGGAGTCTCACAAGCAGAGCAGAAAGTGGGAGAGGGCTGAAAATGCCCAAAGAAATGGACTGAAAACAACTTAAATTTTGCAGAAGATATAGGCTGCAGATTCAAGAATTAAGGGAATCTCGGGATTCCCTGGTGGTCCAGTGGGTAAGGACACCGCCCTGCAGTGCAAGGGGCGCCGGTTCGTTCCCTGGCCTGGGAAGATCCCACGTGCCGTGGAGCAGCTGGACCGATGTGTCCAATGACCGGGCCAGAGCTCTGATGCGCATGCGCCCAGAGCCGGTGCTCTGTGACAACAGAGGCCACCGCGATGGGAGGCCCACACGGGCCAAAAGAACAAAGATGGATGAAAATAGATAAATGAAAGACCAATAGAAGTGGCCTGCCTGCCCTCTCGCTCCACCCCCCACCCGGGCCCCGCCCTCAAAAAAAAAGATGTAAAAAAAGAATTAAGGGAATCTCAAACAAGATAACCCCAAAGAAATCAACACCAAGACATCTCATAATTAAACTTCTGAAAACTAAGGCCAAGAAAACCCTTGAAAGAAGTGAAAACCAAGACAAACAAGAAAAAACACTTCACCAACACTGAGAAGGAACTCAGATGTAGATAGATTTCTCCTCAAAAGCCTGGGGAACCAGAGGAAGTAGCTCAACATGATTCAAAAGCCGAAAAAAAATAACAAACAAAAGAACAAACTGGAATTCCATATCAGGTGAAATGTCCTCGAGGAATGAAAGGGAAACCAAAGACCTTCAGACGAAGGAACACTAAGCAGGTTGTCATCCACAGACCTGCCCTGAAAGACTGGCTAAAGGAATTCCTCTAAACAGAAAGGAAATCATAAAAGAAGGAACCTCGGAATGTTGCGAAGGAAGAAAGAACACATTAAGCCCAATGTGGGAACATACAGCAAACTTTTCTTCTCTTGAGTGTATTATATTATATTATACTATGCAGTTGAGGTAAAAATTACAACAGTCTGCTGTGGTTCTAAATGTACGCAGAGGAAATGTTTAAGATAATTGTGTTATAAAAATGGGAAAATGAAGGGCTTGGAAGTCAACTCCTACAAGTCATTCCACTGGCCAAACAACAGGGCGGCCCTTGACTGGGTGGTCTGCCGCCTCCAGGGGCCACCAATCCCGGCCCTCTGGGTCCCGAGGTTCCCCCAGCTCATACCAAGGCCTCCTGCTCTGAATTCCAATGCTCATTTCAAGGGAAAGGTGAAATACCCCACTCCACTCCTCTCCAGGACCCACAGTACAGAGGCTCGCTCTCCATGTCCTAGCGGCCCGCCCAGTGCCGCCCAGAGACGAGTGAGCCCCTGCGGCTCCTTCAGGTCTGACTGGAGCAAACCAACGGCGGGATTTGCCAACACCCTTTGGGAGCTATTCTCTGGTGGCCAACAGAAAGCATGAGGAATTGATCAAATCCTTGTTTACTCTCTGCAACTGCAGCCCCCGGACGAACACCCCCGACACTCAGAACCACATCATGGGAAAGTTACAAATTCCCCGTTCAGCCCACTGGGGCCAGACTACGTTCACTGCCGTGGCCCAGAAGAAGGAGGCAGAGGGCCTCCCGGGCAGGTGAGGATCCGTGTCGTCAGCCTGGGCAGGGCCAGGAGGGCGGCCACCCCACAGCAGTCACTCAGGACGCAGGACGTGCAGATACACCTCTGAACAGGTGAGGCTGGTTCCCTGCAGACATGCTGCTCTCACCCGGGGCGTTCACAGTCTGGGAGCTGCAAAAGACTGCGTCAGGTTTGCCTTATGGTCTCTCGGCGCCAAATATGACATTGAAATGATCCATTCCACTAGTATCGTAACATTGTGTCAATCTGGAACACATTTTAATCAAAAGCACCCTCGAAACGGTCTCCTTTGCTGTATTTTCTTGTTGGCTCGTTCCATCCACATCTGCTCTGTTTAGACAGTAAGAGTCTGGGGGGCGGATGCTGTCGGTTCTCAGCGGCTCACGGGGAGGTGGAGGGCGCCCACCCCAGCCTGGCAGTGTTTACGTAAATCAGTGTGGCTGACACAAGCTTCATAAACACATGGGGGAATGTAACAAACACGCGGTCCGTGCAGGAAATGCTTGCCTGAGAGCTGGCTTTGGTCTCAGCCAACTGATGAAGAGCCACTGACACGGCAGATCTGGGTTCCCTGTGCACAGGCCTCTCCGCTCGCTGCGGCACAGGACCGGCGACCTGGCCCACCAAGGGGTCTCGGAGATTCTCCAGGTAGGACCACTAGGACACGACAGTGCAGAGATGTGCAGCTAGAAGTGAACTCAGAAGACACCTCAAGGCCCTCACTTCACGAAAGAGGGAACAGACCCCCATTACAGGCCGCTGAATGTCCGGGAAGGTCGAGCCCACGTGCCCTGGGCACTCTCCCCACCCTACACGCCTGCTTGTCTGGGACCAGAACACATGAGTCACCTGACGTCACAGACCTGCCTGGAGCCAAGGGACCACCGAGGGCACTCTGACCACGGCCCCACGGGCCAGACCCAGAGGGGCAGGCGGAGGGCCATGCCAGGGGGATCCACCAGCACAGAACTTCCTCCCGCTCAGGGGCCATCACTTCACAATCAAGATGAGCCGCAGCCCCAGAGGATGAATTACTCACCAGCTTGCCATCTGGGAAACGTCCATCGGCTCTATCTCTTCCTGGGTGAGGAGTTCCAGATGTCCAGATGTGGGGGCGGTCGGCTACCATGGCGACCAGACCGGCACAGAGCAGCCTCTCCATACCGCCCTCTGGGGAGGCGGCCTAACTTGAATTCTCTCTCCTGCCACCAGAGCCAGACTTCCCCACTTGAGTGGAAGCAAGTCCCTAAGGTCTCATATGCCCCGTGTCTATGGTGCCCACCCAAAGCCCAGCTTGGGGCCCAAGGGAACACCACGCAGCCAGGAAGCTTCCAGAAGGTGGAAGACAAGCTTCATCCACTGTCGTGATGGAGGGCGCGGGGGAAGCACAAGGTAGGGGCTGCTGCTCACAGACACTGTCGTCTTCGTGGGAAGCGCATGATCCCGCACACTCCAGTGCGGTCTTAGGCCAAGCAGAGCCCCTGGCATGGAGCCCTGACAGCAGGCTCCCCAACTTCAGAAGCCCCAGCCGTCTCTCGTGAAGACAGAGCCAGGAGGGAGCGAAGCCCTTTCGCTACAGCTGGCCTTATTTCTTGGCCCCAAGTAAGAACTTCAGAAAATGTTTTCAACCTTATTTAAACAGAAAATGAACACTAAAAACACCTCCATGCCCCCACCAGTTCCTGCCAAGAGGAGCCACTTGGATAACACTGAGTAGTTATAAAATATTTATCTAAGACAGTTTACTTATAATTACACTATACTCTGTGATCTATTTCTGATCACAGGCTCCCCAGTGCCAACTGACCAGACTGTTCACAGAAGTCAGCGCTTCTCAGAGGTGGGCCTGGAAAGAGCCCGTCGGTTCTCAGGAGCCTGGCTCCTGTCTAATAAGAGTCCACACAGTAACTGGCTGCACCCCCGCCCCTCCACGGGCCTGTTTGCTGATCTGTGACCCGAGAGGCCGAGCCACGGGAGAGGCTGAGCCACAGCAGAGGAGGAGCCACAGGCAAGGCCGGCTCTTCCAACACGGGAGGCCACGAGCACCCGGTCCCTCAGCCCAGGGGCCACGGTCATTCCTGAGGGCAAACGCAGGCCCCACGGTATCCGCACGACCGCATGTGCTGTGGCCTTTGACTTTGGCCTGGGCACCAGACGGTGCAGCAGACGGGGCCCCTCACCCACTTTCTTCTCCCGAGCAAACCCCTCATGGGTGCAGAGGGCACCCGGCAAGGCTCAGGGAACCCCCTCTGGGAACGCGTCTTCTCGAGAAGCACATGTGAGCTGCTCCCCAGCCTGCGACCTGGAGCTGGACCCCTGGCCGGACCCCGAGGAGGCTGAGGGGCACCAGCAGCACCCACAGTGGCACCGGCCAGACATCACAGGCCAGGCTTAGGTTCCGTGGGGTCAGAATCTCAGGCAGGTGGGGGCCCTTTGTCAGGAAAAATAACACACAGCTACGAAATGACACTGAGACTTTCCCAGAATGCAAAAAAGAAACCTCACAAATTCAGTGAGCTCCAGGGACTGAGACCCTTTCTTCCAAAAGCCCTTCATCAAAAACGGTCACATACCAGGGCCTCCTCCCCACCCAGAACTCCGCCCTTGTCCCACCCGCCCAGACCAGGGCCCTGAGTCCCAGACCCTACCCTTCTGCCGGGGGAGGGAGGAAGCTTCTCGCCCTCCCGCACCTGCTTTGGCCTCTGCGACCCTCTGTGACCCTGTGCCACTGCGCTGTCTGAGCGGCTTTTCCGCCCACAGGAAACACAAGGACGCAGCAAGTGACCATGTGGGGTCCAGAGCTGCACAGGTGGCACTGACATCAGCCTGAAACACACGCTGAACGGAAGCAGACGCGTGAAAACGGGCTCTCGGGGCCAGCGGCGTCCCCCACACCTGTCAGCTGAGTTCTGTCCCCACAGCAGTGCCCGGGGCCCCCGAGCCTGGCCCCCACCCTGAGTCAGACTCAGGAGGACTCTAAACCGTAAACGGCCGTGGAAATGTATACACATGTCCTCGTCCCAGCGCCTTCTTCTAAGGGCTATTTTTGTGTGATCCAGCTTTAGGTTTTCAACTCTGTCATATTTTCTAAACTCCGATTTCTTGCATTTACTTTAGGGCTGCGGCACCGCCCTCCCTAGAGGAAAAGCTAAACAGAGCGGTCAGGACTCGATGTTCCCACGAGGCCTGTGAAAACCCCCATCCTCACTGGGTCAACTGCACTGCTAACAGCTGCACTGGCCGCTGCCCCACCGTGGTCCACCCCTCACTGCCCAGCGGATGGAGGGCACGTGGGTCCACATCCAGGCACCTGGACAGATGTGTGGGAACTTGACCATGCATCAGGCAGCTCGACTCCCGACCACCAGAAACTAAAGAAGCAGAGCGGGCTCTTTGGAAGTCCAAGCCACATCACTGCATGAAAAACTCGGAAACAAGACCTAATACAATATTGCCCTATTTGGGTAATATACCCATCTGCCTGTATTTGCATATTTTATATGCAGAGGAAAATTCTAGACTAGTGTTCTCTTGACAAGTTGACAGAGTGATTATTTCTCAACAATGGAATCCTGTCTACCTCTGACTCCTTTATCTGACCTTCTCACCAGATAAATCCCAAAGATATGCACAACATCCAAAATACAAGTTTTACAGCGAATATTTTTTTTCAAAAGGAGCAAAGCAGGTGAAGATGAAGGTGGTGGGCCTGGGGGCACAGAGGGAAGCACATGGAGGGACCCTGGGGCAGGGGGTGGGCACCAGCCTCAGGGCCCCCCATAGGGAGGCAACCCTCAAGGTACCAAACCCTTTTTAATTTTTTGGCCACTTTTATTGGTCTTTCCTTTGTCTATTTTCATCCATCTTTGTTCTTTGGCCCGTGTGGGCCTCCCATTGCGGTGGCCTCTGTTGTCGCAGAGCACCGGCTCTGGGCTCATGTGCTCCAGAGCTCTGGCTCAGTAATTGGACACAGCGGTCCAGCCGCTCCGCGGCACGTGGGATCTTCCCAGGCCAGGGATCGAACTTGCGCCCTTAGCACTGCAAGGCAGACTCTTTACCCACTGGACCACCAGGGAAGCCCCACCCAAAACCCTTCTTTTTGTCACTGTTTTTACACTAAAATGTTTCAGTTGGGGTGTAGCTCGTTAACAATTCTGTGATAGTTTCAGAGGAACCGTCCGTTTCTCTCAACATTGCTCCAGATTCCCAGTCCTACAGGATTAAGTGGAGACAGAGGACTAGAGGGGCTGGATAAAGCGGGTGGTGCCAGGGATAAACGCGGGGCCTGAGCTAAGGATCCAGAGGCCTGGGTCCAGACGCGGTCTGGCTGCTGGCTGACCGGCAGCGACAGAGTCGAGGACACTTCCCAAGCCTCCGCCTGCCTGTCCAGACACACACTCAGCCGGAAACCGCAGGGCCACGCGTTTACCCATGTCGTCTCCCTCTCCAGCTTGTGCTACACAGAACACCAAATAATTTCACGGCTGTATTTCGTGTGTTTAGAGCCTCGGGAGTCGACAGAGGCCTCGGAAGCCGTGCCCACCTCCCCCGCTCATGGTCACGGGGGGCCTCTGTCTCCCCACCTCCTCCTTCCATCCCCCTTTCCTGGTCCACGAGTTGGACTGGGTTGCAGGTCTGTCCTGGGTTGGAAGACCACGAAGAACGAAGACGCATGCTAGCACCAGTGCAGCCTCTTGGTCTCACCCTTGAACCAGGCACGCACTCCCAGTGGGGTTCATGCTGTGAGAATGGAGGGGCTGCAATGCCCCAGCAGCTCCACAATCCTGGGACCTGACCTCTGCTGGGGAAGCCACGCCCCCAGGCACACCAGCTCCCGTAGGGATCCCTGACCCTTTATTCAGGCTCCAGCAGCACCCGGACATAACACGGTGCTTCTCTGGGAGGCTTGCGTGCATTTAATTCAGAGTCCTTCCTTCGATCTCCTCTGTCTCTCTCTCCTCCACTGCCAGCTTTCTTCCCATACACAAGTCTATTCTGTCTGACAGAAGGCTCGTAACCTTGCTTTCTTTTGGTTTCTAATTACATGGACTCTCTCCTTCCACCCGTCACTCTGAGCTTACGGGTACCTTTAAACTGAAAATGTGTTTGCAGCTGGCAGCATGCAGGGGATCTTCATTCTTCACCCCCCAGCACTCCACACCTTCCTACTGGTGTGTTCGATCCATTTACATTTAGAGGGTTTACTGATGTGTAGAGATTTATGCCTGCTGTCTTATTCTTTGCCTTCTGCTTGTTTATATTTTCTTTTTCTTTGTTTCTTCTTCTGTTTCTGCCTACCTTTCCTAGGTGGTACGCTCTGTCTTACCCCACCCTTGGTTTTATGTTTCATGATTTATGCTGGGTTCACGCTCTGTGGTTACCATGGGGCTTACATGGAATGTCTCATAGGTAAAGCTGTCAATCTGTGCAGATAAAGGTTTATCTTCACTCACCTCCAGCCTTTTGTTCCTCCCGCTGTGTATTTCTGATGCAGCAACTTACATTTTTAATGTTGTGAATTCATTAACAAATTTTAGTAGCTATAGTTACTTTTTATTCTATTTTTGTATACAATGTATACAATAGTTACATCTGTATACAATAGTTACAAAGTTAACACTCCATTCTAGTATAGAATTCCAGTCTTCTACCTCTGACGGCCTATTTTCACCAACACAGCGCCTGGGTACTTCGTGTGTTGTGTGTCACTGATCAGTGCTTTTTCATTTCACCTTAAAGAACTTCTTTCAGCCTTTCAGGGCATGTCTTTTGGTGGTGAACCCCTCTATTTTGTCTGTCTGGAGAAAACCTTAGTTTCTCCTTCATATCTGAAAAATAGCACTGCCTGATAAAGTAGTCTTGGCTAGCAATTTCTATCTTCCAAGTCTCTGAACAAGTCATTCCACTCTCCTGGCCTGTATGGTTTCTGCTGAGAAAACTGCGGGTAGCCTGACAGGTGCTTGTTGTAGGTTATTTCCTTTCTGACTGCCTGCCTTTAACATTCTTTCTTTATCATTGACTTTTGACAGTTTCGTTAGACTGTGTCCTGGAAAAAGTCTTTTTGTATTGAGATAATAAGATGTTCTAGTAGCTTAATAGACTTGTACATCTAATTCCTTCCCAGGTTTGGGAAGCTCTTGGCTATTACCTCTTTAAATAAACTTTTAAATAAACTCTGTCTCCTCCCCTTCTCCTCTCCTCTGGTGCACCAGTTACTATTATATCTGTTTTTCTGAGTGAACCTGATAGTTCTCATAAGGCTTTTCCACTTTTTAAAGTCTACATTCGGGCTTCCCTGGTGGCCCAGTGGGTAAGGACACCACCTTGCAGTGCAAGGGGCGCCGGTTCGATCCCTGGCCTGGGAAGATCCCACGTGCCACGGAGCGGCTGGACCGATGTATCCAATTACCGAGCCGGAGCTCTGGAGTGCACGCGCCCAGAGCTGGTGCTCTGCGACAACAGAGGCCACTGTGATGGGAGGCCCACAAGGCCGAAGAACAAAAAAGATGGATGAAAATGGACGAATGAAAGACCAACAGAAGTGGCCCGCCTGCTTCCCTCCCTCCCCACCCCACCCACCTCCAAAATAAATAAATAAATAAATAAAGTCTACATTCTCTATTCTAACTGACTTATTTCTCTAATCCTATCCCAAGTCAATGATTCTTTCTTTTATCTGGTTTGTTCTTTTACCAGTACTCTCTATTGCATTCTTTATCTCATTCATATAATTCTTCAGCTCCAGAATTTGGTGGGTTTTGGGGTTTTTTTTGTTTTTGTAATTTCAACATTTTTGGTAAAGAAATTCTCAGTCAATTTTATTCCTGAGTTCATCAAATTGTCTTTCTGATATTTTTTACAACTAACTGTGTTTCTTCACAACAGTTATTTTAAATTATTTATCAGTTAGATTGCAATATTCTGTGTCCTTGAGTTCAGCTGCTGAAGAATTATTATTCCCTTTTTCTGATTCCATATTTTCTTGATTTTTCAAAGTGTTTGACAACCTGGACTTCTACTTTCACATTTGAATAAGCAGACATCTTCCTTAGCTGATAATCTATCTTTACTCGGTTTCTCACAATTCAGTTCAGTCCAGTCGCTCAGTGGCATCTAACTCTTTGCGACCCCATGGACTGCAGCACGCCAGGCTTCCCTGTCCTTCACCATCTCCCTGAGCTTGTTGAAACTCATGTCCATGGAGTCAGTGATGCCATCCAACCATCTCCTCCTCTTCTGTCCCCTTCTCCTTTTGCCTTCCACTTTCCCCAGCATCAGGCTGTTTTCCAATGAGCTGTCTGTTCACATCAGGTGGCCAAAGCATTGGCGCTTCAGCTTCAGCATCAGTCTTTCCAATGACTTCTCACAGTTGGATCGGCTGGCCGTTAGAAGCCTTCCTCCAGAGCCCCAGGAGGTGGCGCTACAGCTAAGCCTTGCGGCTTCTCCTGAAGGCGCTCTGGCGGACACACCCAGGCTTGCGCACAGGAGCTGCCCCAACTGGGCGTGGGCCAGGCCTTGGCGCTGGGGTCCAGGTCCCCGCATACGAAGTAGGATGACCCCCCGGCAGGGCCCTCCCTGGGCCCCTGGGGAGGACTCCCGAGCAGCAGCAAGAGACACGCTCCCCCAGTCAGCCCTCCCGCCCCAGGAGCCCAGGTGCAGCTGGACGGAAACGGGTCCCTGCAGACACAACCCTTGCCGCTGGGTCAGCATCCGGCTCGACCTCCCACCTTCTTGGCCAGAGAAGTCCCCTTGGGGAGGGGAGTTGATTGCGTGAGTCCCTCCTCCGCCTCTCCCTCAAAATCCACCTCCGCCTGCCCGGATGGAGCACCGGATTCCCCACGGGCAGGCTGGGCCCCACCGATGCTCAGGCAGCCACAGACATCTGCCGCGTTTGCACCCGAGGCTGCCTTCCCATCACGGCTCGTGGGGTGGGTAGAGCACCACTGGGCTCACATTAACCCCGACTGGACCTTCATCACAGCACCTTTCAGGTGATCCTGTCAGCGTTCTATCTGTACCAGCTTCCTGTCATCCACAATTCTCTGTTTAAAAAGTTTTAAAAGAAGAGCATGCTCAGCCACCATGTTCTCCCAGTCTTCTGTCCCATCCTCATAATGTTCTCATCAGCATCTACCCCATAATCAGAACCCTGCATTAGAGCTAGTCTGGCTTTTAATGAATCGTAAACTAAGGTTCCCAAGCCATGAAATCGCCTTGGGGAAAACAGCCAAATAGATGTCAACAGCCTAGTGGGTGCCAGAAGCAGTAAGACACAAAATGATGATAAAGATAGACTCTTGGCAACCCCATGGACTGCAGCCCATCAGACTCCTCTGTCCATCGAGTCTCCAGGCAAGAGGGCTGGAGCCGGTTGCCATTTCCTTCTCCAGGATAGACAGAGTCGCCCATTTCCCAAATTTCATCATAAGAAATTTTGGTCCCCTTTTTAAAAATTTTTTAAATAGGATTTTATTTGCAGCAGTGAAAACCAGGAGGCAGTTTATTACAAAAACAAAGGCTTTGACATCAGAGACCAATATTCAGATATGGATGTTGGACTGACTGATAGCAAGTTACTTGATTTCTGTAAAACTCTGTTTTTCATCTGAAAAAGAAAAAAGGAGAAAACAACTATCTTGCAGGGATGACAAGAAAATTAAAGTAACAGATACAAAGTCATAATACTGAATTTAAAGTTCCCTTCACCAGGCAGAGGCCCTCCCTGGGCCCCTGGGGAGGACTCCCGAGCAGCAGCAAGAGACACGCTCCCCCAGTCAGCCCTCCCGCCCCAGGAGCCCAGGTGCAGCTGGACGGAAACGGGTCCCTGCAGACACAACCCTTGCCGCTGGGTCAGCATCCGGCTCGACCTCCCACCTTCTTGGCCAGAGAAGTCCCCTTGGGGAGGGGAGTTGATTGCGTGAGTCCCTCCTCCGCCTCTCCCTCAAAATCCACCTCCGCCTGCCCGGATGGAGCACCGGATTCCCCACGGGCAGGCTGGGCCCCACCGATGCTCAGGCAGCCACAGACATCTGCCGCGTTTGCACCCGAGGCTGCCTTCCCATCACGGCTCGTGGGGTGGGTAGAGCACCACTGGGCTCACATTAACCCCGACTGGACCTTCATCACAGCACCTTTCAGGTGATCCTGTCAGCGTTCTATCTGTACCAGCTTCCTGTCATCCACAATTCTCTGTTTAAAAAGTTTTAAAAGAAGAGCATGCTCAGCCACCATGTTCTCCCAGTCTTCTGTCCCATCCTCATAATGTTCTCATCAGCATCTACCCCATAATCAGAACCCTGCATTAGAGCTAGTCTGGCTTTTAATGAATCGTAAACTAAGGTTCCCAAGCCATGAAATCGCCTTGGGGAAAACAGCCAAATAGATGTCAACAGCCTAGTGGGTGCCAGAAGCAGTAAGACACAAAATGATGATAAAGATAGACTCTTGGCAACCCCATGGACTGCAGCCCATCAGACTCCTCTGTCCATCGAGTCTCCAGGCAAGAGGGCTGGAGCCGGTTGCCATTTCCTTCTCCAGGATAGACAGAGTCGCCCATTTCCCAAATTTCATCATAAGAAATTTTGGTCCCCTTTTAAAATTTTTAAGTAGGATTTTATTTGCAGCAGTGAAAACCAGGAGGCAGTTTATTACAAAAACAAAGGCTTTGACATCAGAGACCAATATTCAGATATGGATGTTGGACTGACTGATAGCAAGTTACTTGATTTCTGTAAAACTCTGTTTTTCATCTGAAAAAGAAAAAAGGAGAAAACAACTATCTTGCAGGGATGACAAGAAAATTAAAGTAACAGATACAAAGTCATAATACTGAATTTAAAGTTCCCTTCACTAGGAAAAAAAAAAGAAAGACAATGAAAATTTCCCCAAAGCTATGAATCCTAACAAACTTTATTAAAGAGATACTACGTGGGCTTCCCTGGTGGTCCAGTGGGTAAGGACACTGCCTTGCAATGCAAGGGGCGCCGGTTCCATCCCTGGCCTGGGAAGATCCCACGTGCCGCGGAGTGGCTGGACTGATGTGTCCAATTACCAAGCTGGAGCTCTGGGGCGCATGTGCCCAGAGCCGACGCTCTGTGATAACAGAGACCACTGTGATGGGAGGCCCACACGGGCCAAAGAGCAAAAGATGGATGAAAATAGATAAATGAAAGACCAATAGAAGTGGCCCGCCCGCCCCCCCCCCCAACTCTCCAAAAAAAGAGATACTAAGTGGACGCCTGTCTGTTGGCTTATGTGCTTTCTTGTTTCTACAGGCTGTAACAGCATATAAATGTGATGCAGTGTATCAGGAAGGTCCAGGGTGAAAGTCTAGGGTTTTCCTGGAAAACAGGTGGAGGGGCGTATAGAGCGGATACCTGAACGAGGGGTCGAGACTCCTAAGAAAGATTTCTTGTAAGAGAGGAGAGAGCCAAGGTCCACAGATGTGGCTCAGATCCAGCGAGTGCAAGTCCAGGTGAGGTTTTCCTGAGTGCTGCTGGCACAGCGATGTCTAACCCCTCTGTAGCTCAGCACACCTTCTGCCCTCCCAGCTCAGGCCTGACTCCCACAAAGAGGTGTGAAACACGGACCAGGCAGAAACAAGAGCTGCTTCCTCAGTCTCCTTGGGACATCGGGGCACTTGTCCACTCTGGTTTACAAATGCATGAAACGACGAGTCCGGGAGAGAAATCCACCCCCACCTTGGCACAGCCTCAGACCAACCGGCAAGAGGCAGACCAGGCAAGAAGGGACCAGCTCGGATTCTGCTCATTGTAAACACACACAGCAAACTGAAGGAGGATGCTGTGCCCGGGGCACGGCCTTCATGGGCGGTCGGCCTGGTGCCTCCCCAGGAAGGTGGCACCACCCAGCCGCCTTCCCGCCTCCAGCCCACTGCCCTTGGCAAGGGCGGCCATGTCTGGATACGATACAGGTCTGTGTGCCACTGATCACTGCCCTCAGCTGGGACCAACGCTGCCCTTGCATACAGGGGGACGCCTGAGTGTAAGAATGGACACACAACTTACACACGTGTGGAAAGTTAACCTACCTTCTCAATCACCCCACAGCACAAGCAAAGCAGACCCTGCACAATGGAGTGGCACCCAGGACACTTGAAAGCACTTCTCTTGCTTCACTTGTGGTTCTGTCCACGGGACCTGAGGAGCCCCAAGGTCAGTACAGGCCCCAGCAGGGCTGTGGAGACCCACAGGGTCCCTGAGAAACAGCGGGCAGACTCTAACCATCTGGGTCGCTCTTATACCTGTGTGTTGGGTCTAGTCACAGCATGCACAAAGCACCTAAGATGCTTGTCACTGGCAGTGAGATGGACATTTAATGCTAGAAATACAGATTGCTATGTGCTCGTAAAAATACAAATAAAGGTAACATATTATCAGACTTCAAAACACATTTAAATTTTCAGCTTTCAATAATTTTTTTAAAATGCATATTCATTTATGTTTTATTTTTATTTTAATATTTTAAAAGAAAAATAGTGTTTCAAAAATACGGATTTTTAGTAATTTTTCACTTGTTTTAATTTGTATTTCTATAAAACATTTCCATTTTAACCACTTAGAGCACTACTGTCAAATGACCAGAAATCATGTAAAACTCTTTATTACCTCTGTATGATTCATGATGTAGCTGAAATAAGGCCAAAGAAAATAAATTCCATATGACAAACATATTAATTATGCATATTTTATTATTTATTCAAATGTCTACAGAAAACCCATATATGTGGAATCTGGCTCAGCTGGAAAAGAACCTGCCTGCAATGTAGACCTGGGTTCAATCCCTGGGTAAGGAAGATGCCCTGGAGAAGGGAATGGACATTCACTCCAGTATTCTTGTCTGAAAAATTCCCTGGACATACCACAGGGTTGCAAAGAGTCCGATTCAACTGAGCGATTTTCACTTTCACTTTGACATTTTGCTTTTAGTTATACAAAAATTGTGGTTTTACCTATATTTGTCATTATGAAAACATTCATCAGGATAAAGCAACAGAACATGTACCCTTGGCACCTGTCCATTGGTTTGAGTGATTACCTTAATATTACACCTACATTAGGTCCGGCTGGGTGGCCGGGCCCGGAGATGCCCGCGGCCGGAGCCCTCGGGGCCCGCACGGCTCCAGCAGCCATGGAGGAACCTTCAGAAGCCCTCGGCTGGGAGAGGACACACCTGTCCCCAAGGCAAAGCCAGCTCCACTGGGGCAGCAAGGGACAGTGGAGAACGCCGGGAGGCTGTGTCCTCATGGGGCCACGCCCACCCAAGGGGCAGCCTGGACAGCCTCGAAACCCGTCCAGGACCGCCAGGCAGTGGACACTTTGTTTCAGGCCAGGAACACCTCAGCTGACTTCCGACGTGCGGAAGTGGGAGAGAATCTAGGGCATCTGAAGCCACTACATTCATAATAATCGGTTACAACAATGGGAAACCAATATGCTGTGGAGCAAAAATAAACTCTTTTGGAGTAAAATAAACACTTTGAGAAATACTTTTTAAATAGTTTTTCAACTTCTGTCCTGGTTTTCCTGATTATTAATAAAACTTCTCAATAGAATAAGCTGGAAAAATATGGAAGTTATTATTCTCGATTTTTCACCTTCCCTTCCCTCTAGCCATCTCTTGCTCTAGTTTCCATGTTGTTCTGAGCTGTAATTTAAGATGAAGCTAAAAGACCACAAAATGGAAAACCGTCATTAAGTGGTTCGCTCAAGTTTCCTGGACCTTGGGACCAGAACCACACTGACTGATTTTTTGGTTTGACCCAGTTAATTCACTGCTCATTGGTAGCCTCTGGATTCTCTGTTATGAACATACAACATAATAACCACTTTCTATTTTAAAAATAGTTAACAGATCTTGGCATCAAAGCAAAACGCAAATTCATCTATTAAAACTTCTCTTATAATGAAAAGAATTTTTTCAAGCCTGCTTTCTTTTCTTATAGTCAAAAGTCAAGCTTTATTTTATATTTCTTTAAGCCCATTTTTTGGCATTTTATTTTTGGTTGCATGGGGCCTCCATTGCTGAATGTGGGCTTCCTGTAGCTGCAGCAAGGGCTACGCTGCGCTGCAGTGCACAGGCGTCTCATTGCGGTGGCTTCTCTTGTTGCAAAGCACAGATTCTAGGGTGTGTGCACTTCAGTGGCTCTGCTCTGTGACACGTGCCATCTTCCCAGACCCAAGATGTCTGGGTGCAGGGTGTGCCCGGCACTGGGAGGCGGATTCTTATCCACTGCACCACCAGGGAGGTCCAATTTTATTTAATTTTTATGGGCTTCTAGTTTTTATAATATTGTGTTGACTTCTGCTGTACAGCGCAGGAATCAGAGACATCCTGGTTCCCTGCGATCCTTCTCGGGGCTCTTACTAGCTCTGTGAGAGGAGGAGCCGGAGGCTTCAGGAACTGCAGCTGCCCTGCTTCTGGCCTCTGCCCTGGGGGAGCCTGAGCCCCAGTCATTCAAGGGGAGACCTGCAGCCCAGGGCCAGCAGGAGGCCACCCCTCAGCCATCACCCCTTCCCTGCAAGATGGTGAGCTCAGGTCCTGACCTCGGTCCCTTGCATTTCCTGCAGGGCACACACAGCACGCTGAGGTCTCCCGGTCATGGCGGGACAGGGCCGCAGAAGCCTCAGTGGCGCTGCTGGGTTCTCGCTCTCCTGCATCTGACGAGAGCCTCCCAGGTGGCTCCTCCTCCGATGCCTCTGAGGAAATGCCCATGCTTGGCACTCAGCCCGGGTGCCACAGACAAGGAGGGCGCTCGGAAACCTGGGTCCCTCTCACAGCCAAATTCCAGACAAAAAGAAGGTGGCAGGTGCTCAAGTGGAACCCGAGATGCTATCAAGTTTCTGTGCCTCATGGAAGAGGCGGCAGCAGCATGAAACTCAGGCTGATCTTTCTTGTCCTCTGCATATGACGCCTTCAAGAAGTAAACAGACTAGCCCAAAATAAAAGATGTATAATTACCAGAAATAAAAACACTACATAATCTACCATCAGGTATGTGTCTGATACTGTACTGAGAGACTTACAGACACTTTATTTTTCACAACAGCTCATGAGGCAGGTACTATTAATATTATTACTTTTACTGATGAGAAAACCCACGCTCAGAAAGACGAGCAACTCACCCATTATCACACAGTTCGAAGTCAGAGGAAAAAGCATGATTCAGGAGGGAGGAGGGCACCTCCGTGCTGTTCCCCAGACCCACCGTGGTCCCCGCAGCCCACTCCTAAAGGCAGCCTCGTCCATCACCAACGAGCCCGCCTGCAGCCCCACCTGCTGCAAGACGCACAGGAGGCCAAAGGATAGATAGCATGGATGGATCTGACCACAGTGCTCAGAACACCTGCTCCTTTCCCTCTGTCCAATGGCCCTGTTTGTGCAAGTCCACACACCCAGCCTCGTGGACAGCACGCCCGCATGGACGCCGCCCAGAGGGGTGCTGCCCTGACCCAGTGCTGCTCACGCCACTGGGTGCTGGGTTTAGGGCTCCAGGCACGTGACGAAACTCGGCTGTCTAACTACAGCCTTCAGCATAATTTCAGAACCTAGTACTTCACGAGCACGGGCCCGGCTATTAAGGCCAAGTCACTCGGAACCTCTGTTTCCATGTGGAGCTTGGACAGGGACAGTCAGTCGGGAACAGAGACCCTGAACTTCCGTCCAGAGGAAATTATGCTCCCCTGAAAAGTGAGGGCAAACTACTTGGCTGCTTAAAAGCTAAAAATAACAACCTACTGCTTCCAAACACTGTTGGCTGTAGTTCAGCTCCAAGATCATGGCAGTTTGGAAAAATGTTTGTCAAACAATTAGGCCACAAAGTTATAACTGCTTTTTCTATTTTAAATAATATTTAAAAAAACTTTTGATTAAAAATGACCAGTTGTACAGTAAATTCTCATGTTTTCTATGGTTAGGGCCTCAGAGATGACCCTTCAGCAGAGAAACGTGCTCAACCAACCACGGCATTTCACCCATCTTTCTTGTCCTGTGCAGATGACGCCTTCAAGAAGTAAACAGACTAGCCCAAAATAAAAGATGTATAATTACCAGAAATAAAAACACTACATAATCTACCATCAGGTATGTGTCTGATACTGTACTGAGAGACTTACAGACACTTTATTTTTCACAACAGCTCATGAGGCAGGTACTATTAATATTATTACTTTTACTGATGAGAAAACCCACGCTCAGAAAGACGAGCAACTCACCCATTATCACACAGTTCGAAGTCAGAGGAAAAAGCATGATTCAGGAGGGAGGAGGGCACCTCCGTGCTGTTCCCCAGACCCACCGTGGTCCCCGCAGCCCACTCCTAAAGGCAGCCTCGTCCATCACCAACGAGCCCGCCTGCAGCCCCACCTGCTGCAAGACGCACAGGAGGCCAAAGGATAGATAGCATGGATGGATCTGACCACAGTGCTCAGAACACCTGCTCCTTTCCCTCTGTCCAATGGCCCTGTTTGTGCAAGTCCACACACCCAGCCTCGTGGACAGCACGCCCGCATGGACGCCGCCCAGAGGGGTGCTGCCCTGACCCAGTGCTGCTCACGCCACTGGGTGCTGGGTTTAGGGCTCCAGGCACGTGATTTAAACTCGGCGGTCTAGCTACAGCCTTCAGCATAATTTCAGAACCTAGTACTTCACGAGCACGGGCCCGGCTATTAAGGCCAAGTCACTCGGAACCTCTGTTTCCATGTGGAGCTTGGACAGGGACAGTCAGTCGGGAACAGAGACCCTGAACTTCCGTCCAGAGGAAATTATGCTCCCCTGAAAAGTGAGGGCAAACTACTTGGCTGCTTAAAAGCTAAAAATAACAACCTACTGCTTCCAAACACTGTTGGCTGTAGTTCAGCTCCAAGATCATGGCAGTTTGGAAAAATGTTTGTCAAACAATTAGGCCACAAAGTTATAACTGCTTTTTCTATTTTAAATAATATTTAAAAAAAAAAACTTTTTGATTAAAAAATGACCAGTTGTACAGTAAATTCTCATGCATTTTCATAAGAATATCAGGGACCTAGAGATAGGGCCTCAGAGATGACCCCTTCAGCAGAGAAACGTGCTCAACCAACCACGGCATTTCACCCGAGGTGCACAAGTGAGGCTCATTCACTCAGGATAAAAATTAGGCTGCGCCCTGCACAGGCCCTCTATTCACGCCGCAGGACTGAACAAATGGTTTCTGTCTGTTTGAAGCGCTCCACAAGAAAGTAGGAGATTTAGAACCAGGATTAGCAAATGTAAATTCAATGGTTAGGCAATGGGCAGTTAACGCGCGTTTTCATAATGGGGCCTCTAAGTGGACTCCAGCCTCCGCGCCCAAACACACGACCTGGGCTGCGCTGCCCCTTCCCCTCTGCTCCTTCCCTCTGTCCCGTGAACCCTCCAACCCTGGCCTCACGCCCACAGGCTGCCACCTCGGGCCTGTCTTGCCGCCCCGACAGACCCTGCCCCCCACACCTTCCCCCACCTGCCTCCTGGTGAACTGAGCAGCAGAGACGAAACCAGGGGACCAGCTCCTCCCCCAGGTGGGGTCCTGCCATGAGCCTCGTTCCTGATCCCCAGACACTGGGCATCTTCCCTGGGCCACCCTGCGCTCGAGGGGTGAGGGGTGCACCTGGCTCTGCATGGTAGTTAGTGAGGCAGTGAGAGTCACCTCAGCTCTCTGCTAGGCCGCCAGGGCCAGGCAGCAGAGGCACGTGTGTCCATCGGTGGAGACCCTTCTGGGAACGAACCCAGAACATGAGCCTCTAGGCACCAGAGTTAGGGACAGGACTGTGTCCACAACACCACACACACACAACCTCCCCTCCTACCCTACGCCACCCAGCTCAATACTCTCCTGCCAGCCCTAAATCCCCGAGCCAGGCCGAGGTCCCTGCGGGCCGGCTCTGAACCCAGCTCCCATGGCAGCCCCACTCCACACACTGCAAGTGCTCCCTGCAGGCTGCAAGGGGGAGACACGCGACCACACCCAGGAGCCCGGCTCCAGAGCCCTCTGGGCAAAACTGAAGGATCACGTCCCATTTCTCCGAATGATGAGAAAGCCAAAACTGAGCGTGCCCTCTGACTGGTACACTTCCTGACACACTCTTTGAAAGTGGAGAACCAAAAGTAAATTCTCATGCATTTTCATAAGAATATCAGGGACCTAGAGATAGGGCCTCAGAGATGACCCCTTCAGCAGAGAAACGTGCTCAACCAACCACGGCATTTCACCCGAGGTGCACAAGTGAGGCTCATTCACTCAGGATAAAAATTAGGCTGCGCCCTGCACAGGCCCTCTATTCACGCCGCAGGACTGAACAAATGGTTTCTGTCTGTTTGAAGCGCTCCACAAGAAAGTAGGAGATTTAGAACCAGGATTAGCAAATGTAAATTCAATGGTTAGGCAATGGGCAGTTAACGCGCGTTTTCATAATGGGGCCTCTAAGTGGACTCCAGCCTCCGCGCCCCAAACACACGACCTGGGCTGCGCTGCCCCTTCCCCTCTGCTCCTTCCCTCTGTCCCGTGAACCCTCCAACCCTGGCCTCACGCCCACAGGCTGCCACCTCGGGCCTGTCTTGCCGCCCCGACAGACCCTGCCCCCCACACCTTCCCCCACCTGCCTCCTGGTGAACTGAGCAGCAGAGACGAAACCAGGGGACCAGCTCCTCCCCCAGGTGGGGTCCTGCCATGAGCCTCGTTCCTGATCCCCAGACACTGGGCATCTTCCCTGGGCCACCCTGCGCTCGAGGGGTGAGGGGTGCACCTGGCTCTGCATGGTAGTTAGTGAGGCAGTGAGAGTCACCTCAGCTCTCTGCTAGGCCGCCAGGGCCAGGCAGCAGAGGCACGTGTGTCCATCGGTGGAGACCCTTCTGGGAACGAACCCAGAACATGAGCCTCTAGGCACCAGAGTTAGGGACAGGACTGTGTCCACAACACCACACACACACAACCTCCCCTCCTACCCTACGCCACCCAGCTCAATACTCTCCTGCCAGCCCTAAATCCCCGAGCCAGGCCGAGGTCCCTGCGGGCCGGCTCTGAACCCAGCTCCCATGGCAGCCCCACTCCACACACTGCAAGTGCTCCCTGCAGGCTGCAAGGGGGAGACACGCGACCACACCCAGGAGCCCGGCTCCAGAGCCCTCTGGGCAAAACTGAAGGATCACGTCCCATTTCTCCGAATGATGAGAAAGCCAACGCGTCTGGATTGGAGAACCTGAGCGTGCCCTCTGACTGGTACACTTCCTGACACACTCTTTGAAAGTAAACCACAGAAAAGGAAACACAGGTGTGAACTGGGGTCTGCTATTGCAAGCTGGCTGTGCAGTTTATAAAGCACTTTCACACATGGTATCTAAATGGACCCTCACAACCACTCTGTACACAGAACAAGTGTTTAATTTCAATCTCTGAGAGTCCCGCGGAGGCTGGGAGTGCAAGCTCAGATCAAGGCTGGTCCCACTGTTTGTAGCTTTCCTGTTGTGCTTTCTGTGAAACGTGCAGGAAAAATCCCGCAAGAGCTCGAGGCTGAGTTCCCTGTTTATCTAGCTCACAGCGACTATGGATTTCCCCCACATAAAAACGGACGACTTGAATGAGAACTGCAGGATGGAGTCATTCATCTAATTCATTAAACAACGGCGAGAGCTGGTTACGGAAGTGCTTCAGTGTGAGGAGGGGGCGGCCTTGGAGCGTCCTCGGCCCCAGCCCCATCCCTCAGCACTTCTGCTGTGATGTCAGGACGGCACATCTACTGGGTCCTTTGTGTGGGACCACGTCCCTGGCTCTCTTGGTTGGTATCTGGACATTAGGAAGAACAGCCTCCTTTCCTGGCCTCTGTGGCCTGACCGCTTCAGAGCACAGAGAGGACCTCCCCACAGCCTAGCCAGAGACTCCGCCAGCCTCTCAAACTTCCACGCTGACCCAAACCATGGGGGGCCCATGAGACTCCAGCCAGGGGGCCTACCCCGCAGGCACGTTCATGGGACCCACGAACCCAGAACATGAGCCTCTAGGCACCAGAGTTAGGGACAGGACTGTGTCCACAACACCACACACACCCCCCCCTCCTACCCTACGCCACCCAGCTCAATACTCTCCTGCCAGCCCTAAATCCCCGAGCCAGGCCGAGGTCCCTGCGGGCCGGCTCTGAACCCAGCTCCCATGGCAGCCCCACTCCACACACTGCAAGTGCTCCCTGCAGGCTGCAAGGGGGAGACACGCGACCACACCCAGGAGCCCGGCTCCAGAGCCCTCTGGGCAAAACTGAAGGATCACGTCCCATTTCTCCGAATGATGAGAAAGCCAACGCGTCTGGATTGGAGAACCTGAGCGTGCCCTCTGACTGGTACACTTCCTGACACACTCTTTGAAAGTAAACCACAGAAAAGGAAACACAGGTGTGAACTGGGGTCTGCTATTGCAAGCTGGCTGTGCAGTTTATAAAGCACTTTCACACATGGTATCTAAATGGACCCTCACAACCACTCTGTACACAGAACAAGTGTTTAATTTCAATCTCTGAGAGTCCCGCGGAGGCTGGGAGTGCAAGCTCAGATCAAGGCTGGTCCCACTGTTTGTAGCTTTCCTGTTGTGCTTTCTGTGAAACGTGCAGGAAAAATCCCGCAAGAGCTCGAGGCTGAGTTCCCTGTTTATCTAGCTCACAGCGACTATGGATTTCCCCCACATAAAAACGGACGACTTGAATGAGAACTGCAGGATGGAGTCATTCATCTAATTCATTAAACAACGGCGAGAGCTGGTTACGGAAGTGCTTCAGTGTGAGGAGGGGGCGGCCTTGGAGCGTCCTCGGCCCCAGCCCCATCCCTCAGCACTTCTGCTGTGATGTCAGGACGGCACATCTACTGGGTCCTTTGTGTGGGACCACGTCCCTGGCTCTCTTGGTTGGTATCTGGACATTAGGAAGAACAGCCTCCTTTCCTGGCCTCTGTGGCCTGACCGCTTCAGAGCACAGAGAGGACCTCCCCACAGCCTAGCCAGAGACTCCGCCAGCCTCTCAAACTTCCACGCTGACCCAAACCATGGCCTGCTTCTCGCTGGTGCCGGGGCAACCAGGGCGAGCTGGGCCATCAGCACTCCCAGGCCGGCAGGATGGAAGGCTGGGTGTGTGAACCTATCTTCCCCTGCAGGAAGCAGCTAGGAGCTGGGGGTCCCTTCCTCCTGCAGCCCTGAAGACAGGGGAGGGTTATGCCCTGAGGAGGTCTCGGAATTTCCTGCCAGTTTTGACAGGCGCATGAACCTGCCAGTGCCAGGCACTGCTGGGCACTTGACCCTATCTCCTTCACACCAGTCCTCAGCACAGATTGGCCACCCACAGCCTCAGGTACTGCAGGGCCTTTTCTGAAGGTCAGCAAATTTCCTTCAGATCGTCACCCCCCCGCCCCTCATGGGCATCCCAGGTCACACGTGCTTGCACTGGAGCCAGACTGCAGCCAGTCAGTGGGAGCCAGGAGAGGCCCGGTGGGCGTGGCCACGGGTGGGACCAGCGTCTCCAGGCCTCAGATGCTGGGTTTGGTCTCATGGACCCTGATATGAAGAAGCAGGAGCCACGGCCCGGGAAGCAGGCAGCTTGGCAGGCCCTTGCTGGTTTCTCAGAATTGCTGTGTCTTCTTCCAGAAGAACCTCAGGAGAGCCACCATTTAAAACTGACTTCATCCGGGAGAGTCAGATTACCTTGGCAGTTCTCTGCAAGGGGAAAAATAGACAACGAATTGCTTCCCAATTCCCGACTCCCTCCTGTGGACAAGCAACGTTATGACACAGACTTCTGGGAGCCGGAGACACAAATGCGGGGGAGACCTGCCGACCCACGTGTGCGGGTTTGGAGAAGCTGTGCTGAGAGAGGCGCCAGGTGCCTGGAAGGGCTGAAGGGCAGAGAGAGGGGAGGCAGGACAGCATTCAGCCCGGCCCGGGTCGCAGACAGCCCACACCGAACCAGGCCTCTCCTGTTTGACTCTCCAGCCTGGGGAACCTGGGCCGCTGGAACCGCCTGTGCAGTTCCTACTCCTAACTAGGTGCCCGAGTTACTTATTCCTAACTGCCTATTTCCAACCTATCTTCCATCCATAATTTACCACCAGTAAATTTATACCGTATTTTCTCCATAAAATTAGATTGTAAGCATCCAGAGAGAGCAGAGACCACACATCCACAGCCACTGCAACTAGCGGACTGAAATACTTACCAGGTGATGGGAACTAAGTAAACTTAACTGAATAAAGTCCTTGGAGGCTTTCTCCAAAAACCTTCTCTATCCTAAGATCACGAACACAGCAGAGTTCACAAACCAAGCGTTACAGCTCACAGGACCCTCCCCTGACAAGACAACAGGATCCACACTCCGGTTTCACCTCGTTGGTCTCAGCATAATAGAATCATATCGTATGCGAGCTTCTCTCTTTCCTCATCCCCAAGTCTGTAGCTTCAGCCACAGTCTCATGTGCCGAGCAACGTATGGACGCAGGTACCACAGGGTGTCTCCCTCCAGGCACACCTCCCACACTGTCCCTGGTGGCCATGTGTGGCAGCTGGTTTATACTCAGGAATGAGTGACCTGGGGCAGGTGTGTCCCGCTGAGATGGCCAGGTTCTGGCAGGACTGTTTATGCTTCCTCCTCAGCTTTATGATATGAAGAAGCAGGAGCCACGGCCCGGGAAGCAGGCAGCTTGGCAGGCCCTTGCTGGTTTCTCAGAATTGCTGTGTCTTCTTCCAGAAGAACCTCAGGAGAGCCACCATTTAAAACTGACTTCATCCGGGAGAGTCAGATTACCTTGGCAGTTCTCTGCAAGGGGAAAAATAGACAACGAATTGCTTCCCAATTCCCGACTCCCTCCTGTGGACAAGCAACGTTATGACACAGACTTCTGGGAGCCGGAGACACAAATGCGGGGGAGACCTGCCGACCCACGTGTGCGGGTTTGGAGAAGCTGTGCTGAGAGAGGCGCCAGGTGCCTGGAAGGGCTGAAGGGCAGAGAGAGGGGAGGCAGGACAGCATTCAGCCCGGCCCGGGTCGCAGACAGCCCACACCGAACCAGGCCTCTCCTGTTTGACTCTCCAGCCTGGGGAACCTGGGCCGCTGGAACCGCCTGTGCAGTTCCTACTCCTAACTAGGTGCCCGAGTTACTTATTCCTAACTGCCTATTTCCAACCTATCTTCCATCCATAATTTACCACCAGTAAATTTATACCGTATTTTCTCCATAAAATTAGATTGTAAGCATCCAGAGAGAGGCAGAGACCACACATCCACAGCCACTGCAACTAGCGGACTGAAATACTTACCAGGTGATGGGAACTAAGTAAACTTAACTGAATAAAGTCCTTGGAGGCTTTCTCCAAAAACCTTCTCTATCCTAAGATCACGAACACAGCAGAGTTCACAAACCAAGCGTTACAGCTCACAGGACCCTCCCCTGACAAGACAACAGGATCCACACTCCGGTTTCACCTCGTTGGTCTCAGCATAATAGAATCATATCGTATGCGAGCTTCTCTCTTTCCTCATCCCCAAGTCTGTAGCTTCAGCCACAGTCTCATGTGCCGAGCAACGTATGGACGCAGGTACCACAGGGTGTCTCCCTCCAGGCACACCTCCCACACTGTCCCCTGGTGGCCATGTGTGGCAGCTGGTTTATACTCAGGAATGAGTGACTGGGCCGTGGGGCAGGTGTGTCCCAGACCTCGGAAGATGAAGCCAGGTTCTGGCAGGACTGTTTATGCTTCCTCCTCAGCTCGGCATCCTCACCAGCCCTTGCTGCTACCACTCTTTTAACAATGGGGGG
This sequence comes from Tragulus kanchil, assembly GCA_022376925.1. Classification (NCBI taxonomy): domain Eukaryota; kingdom Metazoa; phylum Chordata; class Mammalia; order Artiodactyla; family Tragulidae; genus Tragulus; species Tragulus kanchil. The sequence continues at coordinate 41,421,397 of JAIOJX010000002.1, forward strand.
GAATCAATGACGACACATTGAGCACCTTTCCGTAAGTTACTGGGTCATCTGGGTATCGTCTTTTATGTTTTGCTGATTAGTACCCATTTTTCTACTGGGCTCTTTTTTGCCAATTATAGGATTTTTAGTCTAGATTTCTTTTTCTATTCGCAATGCAAATATCTGAGCTGGCCCTTTCATTTTATTTTAAATTGAAGTGGACATGATTTACAATATTGTGTTAGTTTCCAGTATACAGCAGAGTGATTCAGTTATACACACACACACATATGTATACTTTTCCATTATAGGCTATTAAGTTACTGAATAGTATGGCTAAGTCCCTTTGCTATTCACCTGAAATTGCAACCCTGCTAATCAGCTCTATTCCAATACAAAATAAAAAGTTCAAAGTGTGAAAGATACTGAATATAGTTTCCTGTACTATACAGTAGCGCCTTTTTATCTGTTTTATATGTATTGTAGTGTGTGTTAATCCCAAACTCCTAATTTATCTCTTCCCTGCCTTCCCCTTTGGTGACCATACATTTGTTTTCTTCATTTGAGTCTGTTCTGTAAACAAACTCATCTGTACTGCTTTTTAGATTTCACATAGAAGTGATGTCTTTTATTTCACTTAGTATGATAATCTCTAGGTCCACACATGTGGCTGCAAATGGCAATAAAATTCACTTTTATGATTTTTATATTCTATTTATTTATGAAATTAATCTCATACTTGGACAAGACAACAGGATCCACACTCCGGTTTCACCTCGTTGGTCTCAGCATAATAGAATCATATCGTATGCGAGCTTCTCTCTTTCCTCATCCCCAAGTCTGTAGCTTCAGCCACAGTCTCATGTGCCGAGCAACGTATGGACGCAGGTACCACAGGGTGTCTCCCTCCAGGCACACCTCCCACACTGTCCCCTGGTGGCCATGTGTGGCAGCTGGTTTATACTCAGGAATGAGTGACTGGGCCGTGGGGCAGGTGTGTCCCAGACCTCGGAAGATGAAGCCAGGTTCTGGCAGGACTGTTTATGCTTCCTCCTCAGCTCGGCATCCTCACCAGCCCTTGCTGCTACCACTCTTTTAACAATGGGGGGGAATCAATGACGACACATTGAGCACCTTTCCGTAAGTTACTGGGTCATCTGGGTATCGTCTTTTATGTTTTGCTGATTAGTACCCATTTTTCTACTGGGCTCTTTTTTGCCAATTATAGGATTTTTAGTCTAGATTTCTTTTTCTATTCGCAATGCAAATATCTGAGCTGGCCCTTTCATTTTATTTTAAATTGAAGTGGACATGATTTACAATATTGTGTTAGTTTCCAGTATACAGCAGAGTGATTCAGTTATACACACACACACATATGTATACTTTTCCATTATAGGCTATTAAGTTACTGAATAGTATGGCTAAGTCCCTTTGCTATTCACCTGAAATTGCAACCCTGCTAATCAGCTCTATTCCAATACAAAATAAAAAGTTCAAAGTGTGAAAGATACTGAATATAGTTTCCTGTACTATACAGTAGCGCCTTTTTATCTGTTTTATATGTATTGTAGTGTGTGTTAATCCCAAACTCCTAATTTATCTCTTCCCTGCCTTCCCCTTTGGTGACCATACATTTGTTTTCTTCATTTGAGTCTGTTCTGTAAACAAACTCATCTGTACTGCTTTTTAGATTTCACATAGAAGTGATGTCTTTTATTTCACTTAGTATGATAATCTCTAGGTCCACACATGTGGCTGCAAATGGCAATAAAATTCACTTTTATGATTTTTATATTCTATTTATTTATATGCTATATCTTCTTCATCCACTCATCTGTCAACAGACACATTGCTTTCATCACTTGGCTATTTAAATAGTGCTGCTATGAACACTGGGGTGCATGTATCTTTTCAAATCAGTGCTTTTTGTCTTTTCCAGAATATATACCCAGAAATGAGACTGCTGGATCATATGGTAATTCTATTTTTAGCTTTTTAAGAAAACTTCATGATGTTTCCCACAGTGGTTGCACAACTTACACGCCCACAAACAGGGTGGGAGGGTTCCCTTTTCTCCACACCCCCTCCAGCATTTATTTGTAGACTTTTTGATGGTGGCCAGCCTTTTCATTTTCTTAATGGTATCTTGATTCTATTATACATTTTCACATTTATCAATCTCTTACTATCTTTATTTTCTCCCTTCTACGCTGAGTTTAATTTAGCTTTATCTGACCTCTTAAGATGCTTAGATGATCAACTTTCAGCCTTTCACATTTAATTACATCTGTGTCTATACCTTTTCTTCTATGCAGTAGTTTTGCTTCATCTCAGTTTTCAATATGCAGTATTTTTGTCATTACTCAATTCAAAACATTTTCAGTTTCCGTTGTGATTTCTCCACTGACCCATAAGTCACTTACACACATATTACCTAGTGTCTAATCTCATCATTTACTGGGCATTTCGTTGAGTCCCACAGTGCTCGGACAGCACACTCAGTGGCAAAGATATGAGTGCTCCTGCAGTTGGGAGGACACCTCACCACACTTGCCCTTTAGGTCAGGTCTGCTAACTGTGTGTAGAGCCTCCAAAAACCTAATGGCCTATGCTGTATCTCACACAAAGAGGTGTGTCAGTGTGGACGTACGTTAGTATGGGGCTGTCCTTTTCTTAAAAGCCTCTCATTTTCTATCAATCTTTCCTGTACCTATTTCAAGACCATGTTTCACTGGTACGCATGTAGGATGTGGATGATCAGCCTGCTTTACACTCCAGCAAGTTGTCTTCATCTAGTGTTTGTATTGTTAACTTGCTCCATCCTTTTATTTTCAATCTTTCTGTATCCTTATTTTTAGCAGCTTTATTGAGGTAGAATAAAATTAAACAGTATACACTTAAATTGTTCAATTTCACATATACGTATATATAAACGAAACCACCTCCACAATCAAGACAACATATCCATTACCCCCACACTCACACTCACGTGTGACTTCTCCCCTCCCAACCTCCTGTAACGAGGCAACCAAAGACCACTATCATGACAGATTAGTACATTTTCTAGAACCTCATAAAATAAAACCACAGTATGTACTTTTTATCCTTTCACTTAGTATAATTATTTTGTAAAGGACTCCATTGTATGGATATATCACAGTTATCCATTCACCTGGTGACAGACATTTCTCTACACATGACACTTTTTAACTATTACAAACATTCTGAGCATTCATGTCTGTGTATGGACATGTGCTTGGCACGGTCTTGAGCACATACCTGGGGATGGAAACACGAGGTGTTTTTGAAAACTGCCAAGCTGTGTTGAGAAGTCATGGTACCATTTTACAGACCCACAATCAACATATGAAAACGCGTTTTTCTATATCCGCCCCAACATTCGGTCGGTATGGTCAATCCTTTGAATTCAGGCATTCATACGTGTGTAAGGCTATCTCATTGTGGTTTCTATTTGCATTTCCCTAATGATCAATGACGTTGACCATGTTATGTGTTTGCCACCTGTGTCTTTTTTGTTATTTAAGTGTCTTCACTTCTTGCCTATTTTTTAAATGGGGTTTTCTCATTAGCAAGTTCTGAGAGTTCTATATATTTTCTGAACTAAAGTCTTGCATCAGTGTATTAGTTTCCAATCTGTTGTTGAAGCAAACAACCACACACTTAAGGGCTTAAAATTTATTACCCGACAGTTCTGTAGGTTAGAAGCCTGAAGCGTCTCAGTGGCTAAGACACTGCGGCTCCCTGCAAGCTTGAAGAGAGAGTGGCTCACTCTCTCCAGCTACTAGAGGCTGCTCGCTCCTCTTGGAGCCTCAGTTCCATCCTCAGCTTCTCCCGTCACAGCACCCTGACCCTGAGCCTCGTCCACAATTAAGTGGCCCTGTGATCACTCTGGGCTCACCTGGACAGCCTCTTCTCAAGACCATCTGACCTTGATACTGTCCACAGCCTGACTCCATTCTGCACTGTGACATAATGTTTGCACAAGTTTGTGGAATGAGGACACAGATGTCTCCAGGGGACCACAGTTACATGTGTGAGTTGCAAATATTTCCTTCCATTCATGCCTGGTCTTATTATCCTCTAACAGACTCTTATAAGGAGTAGAAATTACTCATTTCAGTAACGGTCAGTTTTTGAAATTTTGTTCTATGGATCCTGCTTTTGGTTTGTTATCTAAGAAAGCTTTCCCTAGTTGCCCCCAAAGTTAACATTTTCCTTTTTTTTTTTTCCTCTAAAAGTTGGATAAGTTTTACATTTCTATGATCCATTCTGAATTAATTTTTTTATATGGTATGAGGTATGGGTTTGGTTTTGCATAGTGATCCCAACTGTTTCCCAATCATTTCTTAAAAAGATTATGGGAAGTGACAAAGGGTTCCACCAATCAGCACTGAGCCTGGCAGCAGCACAGCTGGGAGGTCACAGGCACGAGGGCTGGAGAGAGCAGCGTGTGGATGGACCGCTGGGGGCTGGCACCAAGTGCTCATGCCCAGCAGGAACACCACACCAACATTCCAGCAGACAGAATGGTCGGCTGGCCTGCCATCCCCTTGGCGCAGTGGGTACGTAAGGAGAGCATCTGGGATGGGGGTGGGGGGTGCTGCAGATGTGCTTCTGCCCGGCAAGGCCAGCCTCCAGTTGCACCACCACCCGAGATGGTCAACCTGACACTTCGGGGCAAGGGGGGCCATGGGACTCAGTCCACCCTGGGGAAGGCTGGCTTCATCCTCCACGTGCCTACCGGCTTCCCCGCTGACACCACTTTGGACCTTCCACCAGCGAACTCAGAGGGGAGCCGGTTCCAGGTACCTGGGCTGGTACCGACGTGCCTTGAGACTCCAAAAGGAATGCATCTGAATGTTCTCAGGACATGAATCTGGCCTCCTACTGGCCTTTCAGTAGCAGCCACACGCTTTGGCCAGTCTGGACTCCCTCCACGCATAATGACAGCACCCTGACCTCCTCACAAGTAAGTGGCCCTGTGATCACTCTGGGCTCACCTGGACAGCCTCTTCTCAAGACCATCTGACCTTGATACTGTCCACAGCCTGACTCCATTCTGCACTGTGACATAATGTTTGCACAAGTTTGTGGAATGAGGACACAGATGTCTCCAGGGGACCACAGTTACATGTGTGAGTTGCAAATATTTCCTTCCATTCATGCCTGGTCTTATTATCCTCTAACAGACTCTTATAAGGAGTAGAAATTACTCATTTCAGTAACGGTCAGTTTTTGAAATTTTGTTCTATGGATCCTGCTTTTGGTTTGTTATCTAAGAAAGCTTTCCCTAGTTGCCCCCAAAGTTAACATTTTCCTTTTTTTTTTTTCCTCTAAAAGTTGGATAAGTTTTACATTTCTATGATCCATTCTGAATTAATTTTTTTATATGGTATGAGGTATGGGTTTGGTTTTGCATAGTGATCCCAACTGTTTCCCAATCATTTCTTAAAAGATTATGGGAAGTGACAAAGGGTTCCACCAATCAGCACTGAGCCTGGCAGCAGCACAGCTGGGAGGTCACAGGCACGAGGGCTGGAGAGAGCAGCGTGTGGATGGACCGCTGGGGGCTGGCACCAAGTGCTCATGCCCAGCAGGAACACCACACCAACATTCCAGCAGACAGAATGGTCGGCTGGCCTGCCATCCCCTTGGCGCAGTGGGTACGTAAGGAGAGCATCTGGGATGGGGGTGGGGGGTGCTGCAGATGTGCTTCTGCCCGGCAAGGCCAGCCTCCAGTTGCACCACCACCCGAGATGGTCAACCTGACACTTCGGGGCAAGGGGGGCCATGGGACTCAGTCCACCCTGGGGAAGGCTGGCTTCATCCTCCACGTGCCTACCGGCTTCCCCGCTGACACCACTTTGGACCTTCCACCAGCGAACTCAGAGGGGAGCCGGTTCCAGGTACCTGGGCTGGTACCGACGTGCCTTGAGACTCCAAAAGGAATGCATCTGAATGTTCTCAGGACATGAATCTGGCCTCCTACTGGCCTTTCAGTAGCAGCCACACGCTTTGGCCAGTCTGGACTCCCTCCACGCAGCATAATGACAGACACCTGCAGTAAAACGCGTCTGCACACATCAAGTACCCGATACTGAACAACTCTGCTGCCTGCACATGTTCAGTTTTTATTTAGCGAAACCCACAGTAAAACAAATGAACACATGATCTACTTCTCTTAGAAAACTGCCTACTAGCAAAATTCCTCTGGCCAAGTACAGGAATCTTTGCCCGCAGATGGCAGAGACGGCACATGTGCCTGTGAACAGCAGAGTGGCGTTCCTGGAAAGCAACGCATGAAGACAGGCCGCTTCGTCTCTGGGGGCCTTGCGCCAGCCTGCTTCTTCTCCTCGTCGTGCGCTGAACTATCGTAATCTCCACCAGGACTGAGAACACAGGTCTCCTGCAGAGGTCCTTCATCCTGAGCGTGGCCAGTTTACACCACTCCCCACTCAGTCGAAGACTGTTGGAAACTGCCCAGGCTCTCACCCACGACAAAGGAATATAAACTGCTGTCTTATTAAGGCATTCTCACCATCTCTGCCACTTTCCGATGCCAGAACCCATCAGCTCTGATTTCAGCAACAACCCCATACCTCCCCTCTGACCCCAAGGGGCCAGTTCTTACTGAGGCTCTTGACTTGGGCACAAGGGACACAGATAAAAAGCCTAAATGTAACAGCTGCAAGTATGTGTTTATCATAAGAAAACAGATGTAAATTTTCATTACTGTATCAGTCAGAGCCAATAGGATATTACAGATAAAGAAAAGAGAGACAGACAGGCATAGAGATAGATTTATTTTAAGGAATTGTTCTAAGTGATTGTGGGGCAGGCTGGCAATTCAGGCAGGACTGGACACTCCAGTCTTGAAGCAGAACTTCTCCAGGAAACCTCGGTTTTCACTCGAGGCCTTCAGTAGACTGAGGGGGCCTCCATCACATTATCAAGGGCAACGCCCTCTACAAAACACCTCCAAAGGACTCAGCTCAGTGTCTGACTTAGTAACTAGCTACTACAGCCTAGCTGACACACAGAACTAACCATCATAATGACCTTGAACTCTAGGCAACGATTTCTTAAGACATAATATCAAAATGACAATCAAAAAAAAGCAGAAAAATTACACTGCATGAAAATTTCGAAATCTGTACATCAAAGAAATAGTATCAAGAACAGTGAAAAAAAAAGAACAATGAAAAGACAGCTGAGAGGACAGGAGAAAATGTTTGCAAACCATGAATATACAGGTTTAGTAGGCAGAATATCTAAGATCTTTTACAACTCAACAACAAAATGACAAACCAATTCTTCATATGGGCAAAGGACTTGAGTACACACTTCTCTAAAGAAAATACACAAATAGCCAGTAATCTTGTACAAAGATGTTCAGCCTCATTAGTTACTTAGAAAAAATCGTGACAAAAACTACTTTACACCTACTAGGATGACAAGAATCAAAGACAACAGTAACACTATCACTGAGGCCGCAGAGAGGCAAGGCAGCCAAGAAGATCCTCGTGGCCAGTTTACACCACTCCCCACTCAGTCGAAGACTGTTGGAAACTGCCCAGGCTCTCACCCACGACAAAGGAATATAAACTGCTGTCTTATTAAGGCATTCTCACCATCTCTGCCACTTTCCGATGCCAGAACCCATCAGCTCTGATTTCAGCAACAACCCCATACCTCCCCTCTGACCCCAAGGGGCCAGTTCTTACTGAGGCTCTTGACTTGGGCACAAGGGACACAGATAAAAAGCCTAAATGTAACAGCTGCAAGTATGTGTTTATCATAAGAAAACAGATGTAAATTTTCATTACTGTATCAGTCAGAGCCAATAGGATATTACAGATAAAGAAAAGAGAGACAGACAGGCATAGAGATAGATTTATTTTAAGGAATTGTTCTAAGTGATTGTGGGGCAGGCTGGCAATTCAGGCAGGACTGGACACTCCAGTCTTGAAGCAGAACTTCTCCAGGAAACCTCGGTTTTCACTCGAGGCCTTCAGTAGACTGAGGGGGCCTCCATCACATTATCAAGGGCAACGCCCTCTACAAAACACCTCCAAAGGACTCAGCTCAGTGTCTGACTTAGTAACTAGCTACTACAGCCTAGCTGACACACAGAACTAACCATCATAATGACCTTGAACTCTAGGCAACGATTTCTTAAGACATAATATCAAAATGACAATCAAAAAAAAGCAGAAAAATTACACTGCATGAAAATTTCGAAATCTGTACATCAAAGAAATAGTATCAAGAACAGTGAAAAAAAAAGAACAATGAAAAGACAGCTGAGAGGACAGGAGAAAATGTTTGCAAACCATGAATATACAGGTTTAGTAGGCAGAATATCTAAGATCTTTTACAACTCAACAACAAAATGACAAACCAATTCTTCATATGGGCAAAGGACTTGAGTACACACTTCTCTAAAGAAAATACACAAATAGCCAGTAATCTTGTACAAAGATGTTCAGCCTCATTAGTTACTTAGAAAAAATCGTGACAAAAACTACTTTACACCTACTAGGATGACAAGAATCAAAGACAACAGTAACACTATCACTGAGGCCGCAGAGAGGCAAGGCAGCCAAGAAGATCCTCAAATGCTCAAACATGACTTACCTTATGACTCAAACAATTCCACTTCTAGGTATCCACCCAAGAGAAGTGAAAACGTATGTCCTCACAAACACTTGTACACAAATGTAACAACATAACTTAGTACGGCCAAAATACAGCAACCGCCAAAACACCCATCACTCTGGAGTGTTCTGGAATTAGACAGTGATGTGTTGCACTCTTGTGATATGGTAAGTCACTGGACTCAACAGTTTAAAAGGTGAGTTTTATGGTATGTAATTTACATCTCAACCTAGCAAAAATGGGAACACAAAGTTTGACAGCACCTCCTCTCCCTGCTCTCCTGGCCTCGGGCCTGAGCTCCCAAGAAGGGACGGAGTCCCAGGCAGTGCGGCTTCTGCTCCAGGAGCCTCTCCCTGGGCGCACAAGAGGATCCACCCGAGGTGTCGGTCACCACTCTCCAGTAAGGAGCTTACAGGGCCACACTTCATACCAGCTTATCTCAGAGGTGGACTGGCTTCCTCTACACGTCCCATGTTGGTCCAACATGTCTAAGAGGGCATGTCCAGCCTTTGCAAGCCTCCTCTAAGATCCGAGTCAGGCTCTGTGCTCTGGAGGACCAGGGAGGTGTGTATCCCCACTGTGTGAGATGAATGCGTGGATGAACCACACCAACACCTCTCTCTAGGTCCACTTGCAACTTATATTGGTAAGAACAATGATACAATTGTAAATGCACTGATAATGCATGCAACATGGGAGGGCAGGAATGGTGTCCCCCCACCAGGGTGGACCCACCAGAGCCAGTGGACCCAGAGGGGGGCTGGGGAAGGGGTGCCAGGCCTGCCAGGTCTCACTAGCACCCAGAAGCCCACCTGTCTGCCTTCAACCATAAGGAAAAATTAGCTTTACCCAAACAGCACTAGTGGTTTAATGAAGCCCATATAACCTTATATAGCCTCTTGGAAAGTCAGCCCACTATTTACACAGGAGGACAGACCAGATACAAATGCGTATCTTAACGTAATTTAAGTACGTGTTCTTAGGATAGTAACATTTTTTACAACTACCATTTATTGGTCAATCATTCTGCATCAGATTGTGACAAAGCACTGTTATTATTTTATGAAACCACAACTCTATAAGGTAAGCACGACCTTCTCTAAGGAAGAACTGAAGGACACAGGACTAAGTGGCCCAAAGCCATGGGTTAAATGGCCCTAGGATTTGCACCAGTGTCCTCTCTGCCGCTCTTCACTGAGCGATTTACAGACCCTGTGTGACCTAGAACCTCATGGTTGACAGTGCTCAGGCTGTGAGTGAGGAGCTCCCAAGGAGGCCTACAGACTTCATCACCCACTCCATCGCCAGGGCAGACTCTAACGGGCACCTGCCTATAACCTCCATAGCACTGTCTACCTTTATGTCATGAACAAGCAGCATCTCACGAGGACTTAACACAGGAGGGATGGAACACACATCCCAGCCTGTCTGCTGAACGGAACTCAGTAAAACCTGCATCACAGAAAAGGCTACCTAGCTTCTGGCCACCATGTCAATTACTGTTAATCCAAATAAATGATTCCAACATTTCTCTGTAGCCAAATACATTGTTTTCAAAAATGTATTTCTAATAATGTTAAATATCTCAAGTAAGAAAACACTTTTTGATGCAGTTTCAAAAAATTACTTTAGAGATTTTTATACTACAAAGAGTATTAAATTATTAGAATACATTTATAAATATTATTAAAATGTTACTACTGTGATGGGTGGTTTGGACATCAACTCTCAGAGACAAAGTAAACACATCCCACGCAGGGACGCTGTGTCAAGGACAACTGTGACAAGTGAGGAGAAAACCTGCAGACCTAGGTGCAAAGGAGGTCGGGAGGAGTCAAGTAAGGCGGGACAGGACAGACCAAGGGCATCGCAGGAGGGAGCTATGCCTGGAGAAGGTGTGAGCCTCCGCTCTCAAGTTTTCCTCAACTCTGTGCTGAGAGCTGCCATGTGGGGTGCACATCCAGGACGGTGGCAGAGCAGCTGAGAGAACGCACCACCCACAGGACAGAGCACAGGAACGCACTGACAGAGCGGGATCCGCCAGAGTGCCCAGCCTCACAGAGGGAGGGCCACGTTCACCCACACTTTACCTTCTAAGCCAATAAATACATTCAGCACCTCGCAGCACCTAGCTGTACAGTAAAATGGGTTAAGACATGTCACCCAGACTTAAAGTGGCAATGATACTAGTACACCAACTTATCAACCATCCATCACCAACCACAGATCATGTCTGTTGTCTACACAGGGCCACAAACACAGCAGACTGAGAGTCATGGTCAATCTTGAGAACCCAAGGTTTAATTAAGACACCTGTGGCCTCAAAGTGGAACCCAAAGACTCAGGAATTCTAGTTCTCTGGTTAACAGAACAGCACACAGGGGGACTTAATGCAGAAGTGTGCTTATACCAAATGAAGGTCAGATAACACAACAAAGGGTTTTTGCACCAGTTTGGCAAGAAAAAAAAGGTTTTTTTTAAAAAAAGAAAAAACCTAAGGTCCAGCAGCACACTAATACAGACATGGCAACAACAGCAGCAGCAGAAAGCCAAACAGAGATAACAATATTTACATTTCAAGCAGAGATTAATAAGACATCTTCAGTATTAAATTTGTTTGCATTTTAATTACTGTATAACTGCGTTTTATAATTTTATTGGGCTTCATAATTTTATAGGGTTAAAAAGTATATACATTTGCATTAATACAGCTTTATGCATTAAACAATGATAACAAAAATAATTCAAGACAATACTGACTCCGAAAGAATTCTTTTTCTCCTTAAAGAAGTCCGTAAGTTTACTAAAGGTTAAGAAACCCAGGCAATTAGATACTGTACTTTTCTTGTGAACTCAGTTATTTTCACTTGAGCATTTAGATGATTTTTTAAAATTACAGCAATAAAAAGAGAATCTATGATAGTGGATATAATCTGGATGTCTGACAATCACTACTTATCTGGACATGTGGCTTAAGATGCAGTAAGACAGTACATTTCTCCTTGTCAGTTAACAACTATGGAAAAAATCTACCTTTCTCTCCCATTACGGACTGACAAACTACACAGGCTAGAAAATCCTGCAGTGTGTAATAAAGCATTCACAATGACCACGCTTGTTGACCAGAAAATGATGAGACTTTGGACCCAAAAACATGACAGTAAGTATCATATCCAACTTTACATTTTAATGCAGGTGTCTTGTCCAAACCTCACTTTTCATTACATGGTTCATTTTCCAGATTACTTGGTAAAGCTATATACTGTTTAAAAAAAAAAAAAAAAAAAAGCTCTTGTATTAGAAAAAGGAAGACTATCCATTCCATAGTTAGCAGTGTTTCCGCGTAACCTCTGAACAATATCTAATCACTCGTCCACACTGAACAAACAAGGCTGAACAAACACTCTCAATGAATTCAATAGGCAGCTTCTTTACTGCCCACGGCTTTCTAACTTCTGCTGGGTAGTACTCAGTGTCAGTAATGAGTACTCCTTTGGAGGTGGAACTTCCCTTTTGTATAATCTTTTGGGTGCCAAAGCCTCAGACAGAAGCCGCTGCTCTTAGTGAACAAAGACAAGACGAATGAATTCACAGCAAATCTACATCTGGAGCCGAGGGGCCAGTGCCCAGCTCTTCACATGCTGCCTGGCCCATCATCACTAGAAAGAGAACAGTTCCTGCTCCTAGACTCTTTCTAAAAGCGTGAAATACATCTGGCCTTGATCACTGACTTTGTAAATTAACTTCCAGATAAAATCTTGCACAGATCTTCAGACTGCATGTGAAAGTGCGACAGAGCAGACTTCCAGAGATTTCTTTAGGTGAGAAGGTCCCACTGAAGATGTAAGCTCCATGGTAACTGCTTCAGACCCAGTGATAATTCTTTTTTTCTTTTTAAATCACATATTCATTCCATGAGTTTCTCAAACTCTATTTCACAGGATGATGGTTTCAACCTGTCATTTATTTTGTCATCAAATACCTTCAATAATTTTCTCTTTAGAAACTACTTGTGGTGTACCTTTTATTTTCAATACTACACTGTGTTTTTAAAGTAACCAACATTTCCTATATGATCTATGATAAGATCTCCATCTTCAGTTCAGTAGCCTGAGAGGCATATTAATTTAGCATAACAGACATCTTATTTCCATATACTTCTTGCTTTTGATAAAAACAGTACTGGATAGGAATTTACTGCTAATACTCCTATCAATCGGACTGAAAATGCTAGGTTTTCTTGTTTACCAAAAAACCATGACAGTAAGTATCATATCCAACTTTACATTTTAATGCAGGTGTCTTGTCCAAACCTCACTTTTCATTACATGGTTCATTTTCCAGATTACTTGGTAAAGCTATATACTGTTTAAAAAAAAAAAAAAAGCTCTTGTATTAGAAAAAGGAAGACTATCCATTCCATAGTTAGCAGTGTTTCCGCGTAACCTCTGAACAATATCTAATCACTCGTCCACACTGAACAAACAAGGCTGAACAAACACTCTCAATGAATTCAATAGGCAGCTTCTTTACTGCCCACGGCTTTCTAACTTCTGCTGGGTAGTACTCAGTGTCAGTAATGAGTACTCCTTTGGAGGTGGAACTTCCCTTTTGTATAATCTTTTGGGTGCCAAAGCCTCAGACAGAAGCCGCTGCTCTTAGTGAACAAAGACAAGACGAATGAATTCACAGCAAATCTACATCTGGAGCCGAGGGGCCAGTGCCCAGCTCTTCACATGCTGCCTGGCCCATCATCACTAGAAAGAGAACAGTTCCTGCTCCTAGACTCTTTCTAAAAGCGTGAAATACATCTGGCCTTGATCACTGACTTTGTAAATTAACTTCCAGATAAAATCTTGCACAGATCTTCAGACTGCATGTGAAAGTGCGACAGAGCAGACTTCCAGAGATTTCTTTAGGTGAGAAGGTCCCACTGAAGATGTAAGCTCCATGGTAACTGCTTCAGACCCAGTGATAATTCTTTTTTTCTTTTTAAATCACATATTCATTCCATGAGTTTCTCAAACTCTATTTCACAGGATGATGGTTTCAACCTGTCATTTATTTTGTCATCAAATACCTTCAATAATTTTCTCTTTAGAAACTACTTGTGGTGTACCTTTTATTTTCAATACTACACTGTGTTTTTAAAGTAACCAACATTTCCTATATGATCTATGATAAGATCTCCATCTTCAGTTCAGTAGCCTGAGAGGCATATTAATTTAGCATAACAGACATCTTATTTCCATATACTTCTTGCTTTTTGATAAAAACAGTACTGGATAGGAATTTACTGCTAATACTCCTATCAATCCTATAACACACTGCATCTGCTGCTTTTCATCATGTTTCTATTATACATAGAAAACAGATACACTTTCCAAAATCTTAGGAGTTGCAATCTTTTTGAGAGAATAACCAAAAGCCAATCAAGTTGTTACTGAAAGACCACACTGAAACTTGATACTTTTCTTATAGAAAAATGAAGTCATTACCTTTAGATCCTTCCCAGCAATTAATTATACTATAACGATACACAAACAAGTCTTAAAAATGTATCAATGGGCTTCCCTGGTGGTCCAGTGGGTAAAGAGTCCGTCTTGCAGTGCAAGGGGCAACAGTTCAATCCCTGGCCCGGGAAGAATCCACGTGCCGCGGAGCGGCTGGACCGATGCGTCTAATTACAAGTCAGCGCTCTGGAGTGCATGCATCCAGAGCCGGTGCTCTGCAACCAGAGAGGCCACTGCAATGGGAGGCCCACACATACCAAAGAAAAAAGATAGATGAAAATAAATATAAAAAAAATGGAAGAGGCATGATGGGAAAAAAATGTATTTATAAAAGGAAATCTCGGGGCGGGGAGGAACCCCTTAAGTAACTCCCCCAACTCTGTAACTCATGACACAGGATGGGATCAATCAATCGTACTCATACTGTTAATGTGTACATGAAAGCACGGCTGTGTGCCCATCACCGATGTGAAAACAGCTCTGAACAAAGCCAGCAATTCACGAGGCACCTTTCAAAGACGCCCGCACCGCCACACACATCTAGGATGTAAAAAAAAATGATACTTTCTGTGTCTTCCACATTTTCAAACAACTGAATTTCATGTGTTATTTATCAATAACAATATATATATAGTGCAAAGTATTTTGTCATCAAATACCTTCAATAATTTTCTCTTTAGAAACTACTTGTGGTGTACCTTTTATTTTCAATACTACACTGTGTTTTTAAAGTAACCAACATTTCCTATATGATCTATGATAAGATCTCCATCTTCAGTTCAGTAGCCTGAGAGGCATATTAATTTAGCATAACAGACATCTTATTTCCATATACTTCTTGCTTTTTGATAAAAACAGTACTGGATAGGAATTTACTGCTAATACTCCTATCAATCCTATAACACACTGCATCTGCTGCTTTTCATCATGTTTCTATTATACATAGAAAACAGATACACTTTCCAAAATCTTAGGAGTTGCAATCTTTTTGAGAGAATAACCAAAAGCCAATCAAGTTGTTACTGAAAGACCACACTGAAACTTGATACTTTTCTTATAGAAAAATGAAGTCATTACCTTTAGATCCTTCCCAGCAATTAATTATACTATAACGATACACAAACAAGTCTTAAAAATGTATCAATGGGCTTCCCTGGTGGTCCAGTGGGTAAAGAGTCCGTCTTGCAGTGCAAGGGGCAACAGTTCAATCCCTGGCCCGGGAAGAATCCACGTGCCGCGGAGCGGCTGGACCGATGCGTCTAATTACAAGTCAGCGCTCTGGAGTGCATGCATCCAGAGCCGGTGCTCTGCAACCAGAGAGGCCACTGCAATGGGAGGCCCACACATACCAAAGAAAAAAGATAGATGAAAATAAATATAAAAAAAATGGAAGAGGCATGATGGGAAAAAAATGTATTTATAAAAGGAAATCTCGGGGCGGGGAGGAACCCCTTAAGTAACTCCCCCAACTCTGTAACTCATGACACAGGATGGGATCAATCAATCGTACTCATACTGTTAATGTGTACATGAAAGCACGGCTGTGTGCCCATCACCGATGTGAAAACAGCTCTGAACAAAGCCAGCAATTCACGAGGCACCTTTCAAAGACGCCCGCACCGCCACACACATCTAGGATGTAAAAAAAAATGATACTTTCTGTGTCTTCCACATTTTCAAACAACTGAATTTCATGTGTTATTTATCAATAACAATATATATATAGTGCAAAGTATTTAAATCAATGAACTGGTACAAAGTAATCCAGACTATAAACCTTACATAAGTCAAACCAATTCTCTCTCCGAGCACTCAAATTTGAAGTGATAAAGCCCTTTAAAGAGATGCAAAATAATTTTTTTTTCTATTTTACATCCCAAAGACTCAATCACTACTTCTTACAAGTGTTTATGTTCCAAAATCCTGAAAACCACTCATAAACCTGTAACAACTACTGGAAAAAAATTTTTTTATAAATAAGGGATTCTGAAAATTAGTAATTAAAACCATTAAAGAATAACACTCACCTAACAGGACAAATATTTAACTTTTATGATTTATTAATATATGATCATCCCCTAGGGCCTCACTCACTAGCCTTTTGAAGGCAACACACGCCTGGGGGTGCGTTTCACAACCCTGCATGTGGGAAAGGAGAGTGGACAAGAGGTGAAGACGTCCAGATGCTCGGTCCACCCGTGTGGAAACAATGGACCACATTCAGGTGGCCAGGAGCTCCCATGTAGAACAGGACACACTCTCCCTAGGAACACAGTCACCAGACATTGATCCAGACTATCGGGAACCACTGCTCTCACACAGGCTGTCAGTGGAATTCCACTTAATCTCAATCACTTAAAACTTTTAAGAATGTATGCCGAGGTACAGTTAATTTCAAACCTATTTTAATAAATTACACATGCACTAATATGTATGTATACATTCTCCATGTGTCACTTTAAACATCTCTGATATTTAAAGTCATATTGAAATGAATAAATTGAGATAAACTGCTGCTAACTTTAACGTATTCTGGCCAAGAAAGGGTAGCTCAGAGCTTTACTTTTGAATGTACTTGATAAAAAATAAATCACGGGCTGTTTGAGAAATCTGTCCACGTTACCTTTCTATTTTCTTTAGAAAACAAAACTCATTGAGAAAAAGAAAAAAAAAAAGAACTCGTAAGAATTTCAACAAAGTAGTATACCCAAATGCAACGAGATGAAAAACAGCAACCCAAAGCCTTGAGGCTTGAGCCACTCTGGTCAAAGCAGAGCACAGGTGAACTCTAAATTTCGAATTACACAGCTGCCAAAGCGAAGGGTAGGTGGACAAAATTAATCCCGTCAGTAGTGAGAGCACTGGGGGCAGATATTATGAAGAAATACTGGAATGTATATTTGGATGATCTGTAATCTACGTTCTGTAAAAATTGCTAGAATTCAGACATATATTGCTTGTGAAATCAAACTGAAAACATAATATCTAGGATTCTTTCTCCTAACAAAAAATTAAACTTATGAGGAAATCTGTACTCTGAAATATGCTGCAAATTCCAATTTGCGAGAAGTATACAATGCAGGATAAATAACAAGAGGTATAGAGATGAACAGCTACAAGAATTCCAATTTCTACGGCCTCAGCAAGTTACCATATACACACATCAATGTAACAGAAATGGCACGCTTTCTGAAGACACATTCCACATTTTATTTACAATTTTAAGACTAACTTTAATCTCAAAATCACATATCCATACACCTATTTCCTTTTTGTTGATTTCACTTAAACGTAAATGCACGGTCTGTCCGACAAGACTGTAAACAAATATTTACCACATCTGTTACACGGAACACACAGGAACAGCTTGTAACAGAAATTCATTCACATCCCCCACAGCATTTTTTTTTTATTATAAATACAGGTATCAAAACAATCCTGAACATATTTTTGATACTACTAATAGTCAGCACCCATACCGCCTCAAAAATTAACACAATTTGTGACAATATTCGCTGTACCTGCTACTTTAGACAATTTCAACTGAAGCTCTTTCACTAAGAAAGATGATGGAGCATGTCATTTGGGTCTTCTCCTCGGCTGTCCCGTCAGAAACACCCCTGCCTGCACAGCCAGCGATGCTTCTCGCCGTGCTCCCACCTGCAAGCCTGAGTTCCAGTGAGGACTCCAGGTTCATGCTTAAATGGCGGTGCCTTAACAAAAAAAAACTGTGCTGAATTTTCCTCCTGTAACCTGAAAACATAATGGGTGTACATATATTAAATATATTCTTACAAATGTCCAGGTCATGTTTACCAGCTGGAATTATCTTACTTAATGTGTGGGTATTCTGCATTGTGATATTTTACCAAGACATTAACATGAGTAGAAGGTTGCTGATTTAAGACAAGTTTGAGATCCACTAAAATTAATTGTTGTACGTTTGTCCTTCTGGTGGCTGTGGAAGCTTCATATTTTCTTTGGACATCATTAGACGCCTTAGCTCTTGAAGTACAACTTTAATGCTATAAGAATTTTGCCATTTTGCTAACACTGGTATGCTTCGTGCATCCACCTGAAAGGAGGGGAAAAAGTAAAATTAACTATCCAGTTGAAAGTACTTGGGCACCAATTTACTAGATGTACTTTAATAAGAAGGGCTTTAAAAATTCATAGTCTGGCACTATTTTCACAGGAGTGAACATTATGAAAGCACAAGTCCATGTAACACTTAGGGGAAATACTCCTTATTTAATAGGGGTTTTCTAAAAATGTATGTCCTTTTTGTTTGGTGCCTTTCTATAAACACGGAGTGAACTATGATCATCAGAAATAAACATGTTACTACGGCCATACCACCCTGAACGCACCCGATCTCGTCTGATCTCAGAAGTTAAGCAGGGTCGACCCTGGTTAGTACTTGGATGGGAGAACTACACATGTTACACATGGTAACTACTTTGCAAATGTATTTACCAACTCCCTTCTTGATGAGATGCGGTCAGAGGTTCTGCTCCATTTCCAAAGCCATGACCCAAGGTTTGGGTAGTTACTTCAACCAGGGTTCAGGAGAGAGCGATGACCCTGACTTCTGCTTTCAGATCCCTCTCCAACACACTTTTCGACTGTGCTGACCTCGCCTTCCACTAGGGAAGACGGACAGGCTGGAGGTGGAGCACCTTCCAAGCCTCACCTGCAGATACCTGCTATTGCCTGGCCTCTTGACAGCTCCTGGAAACGGAGCATGTCATTTGGGTCTTCTCCTCGGCTGTCCCGTCAGAAACACCCCTGCCTGCACAGCCAGCGATGCTTCTCGCCGTGCTCCCACCTGCAAGCCTGAGTTCCAGTGAGGACTCCAGGTTCATGCTTAAATGGCGGTGGCTTAACAAGAAAACTGTGCTGAATTTTCCTCCTGTAACCTGAAAACATAATGGGTGTACATATATTAAATATATTCTTACAAATGTCCAGGTCATGTTTACCAGCTGGAATTATCTTACTTAATGTGTG
This sequence comes from Tragulus kanchil, assembly GCA_022376925.1. NCBI lineage: Eukaryota > Metazoa > Chordata > Mammalia > Artiodactyla > Tragulidae > Tragulus > Tragulus kanchil. The sequence continues at coordinate 41,440,581 of JAIOJX010000002.1, forward strand.
GGTATTCTGCATTGTGATATTTTACCAAGACATTAACATGAGTAGAAGGTTGCTGATTTAAGACAAGTTTGAGATCCACTAAAATTAATTGTTGACGTTTGTCCTTCTGGTGGCTGTGGAAGCTTCATATTTTCTTTGGACATCATTAGCGCCTTAGCTCTTGAAGTACAACTTTAATGCTATAAGAATTTTGCCATTTTGCTAACACTGGTATGCTTGTGCATCCACCTGAAAGGAGGGAAAAGTAAAATTAACTATCCAGTTGAAAGTACTTGGGCACCAATTTACTAGATGTACTTTAATAAGAAGGGCTTTAAAAATTCATAGTCTGGCACTATTTTCACAGGAGTGAACATTATGAAAGCACAAGTCCATGTAACACTTAGGGGAAATACTCCTTATTTAATAGGGGTTTTCTAAAAATGTATGTCCTTTTTGTTTGGTGCCTTTCTATAAACACGGAGTGAACTATGATCATCAGAAATAAACATGTTACTACGGCCATACCACCCTGAACGCACCCGATCTCGTCTGATCTCAGAAGTTAAGCAGGGTCGACCCTGGTTAGTACTTGGATGGGAGAACTACACATGTTACACATGGTAACTACTTTGCAAATGTATTTACCAACTCCCTTCTTGATGAGATGCGGTCAGAGGTTCTGCTCCATTTCCAAAGCCATGACCCAAGGTTTGGGTAGTTACTTCAACCAGGGTTCAGGAGAGAGCGATGACCCTGACTTCTGCTTTCAGATCCCTCTCCAACACACTTTTCGCACTGTGCTGACCTCGCCTTCCACTAGGGAAGACGGACAGGCTGGAGGTGGAGCACCTTCCAAGCCTCACCTGCAGATACCTGCTATTGCCTGGCCTCTTCGACAGCTCCCTGGAAACCCACCCACTGAGGACCACCTATGCCCCGACCGCCCCTTCCACCCTAGTACCTGTCAAAAATACCCACTGTCCATTGTGTAACACCTCAGAGACACAGACTATTATGTATAAAATACATAAGCAACACAGATATGTTGTGCAGCACAGAGAAAGCTAACCACAATTTCGTAGTAACTTTAAATGGAGCATAATTTATAAAACTACTGAATCACTATATTGTACATCTGAAACAAATATTGTAAATCAACTATGCTTCAATAAAAAATATAACTTTTTTTAAATTAAAGAAATGTTTAACATTGTTTAACAGCTCTACTCCTGAAGTGGCAGCAAGAGGGAGAGCAGGAGAGGGTCCAAAGACCCCTCAGGAACGCTGGGGGATGAGATGTCCAGTAAGGCCACAAAGGTCCCCACGGGCCCGAGAGTCAAGAAGACACACACGTGTGCAAGTCTGTATGCAGTCTCCAAAGGCTGACAAGGCCATGAACTCTCACCTAGGGCTGACCATGAGCAACATACAGAAATTATGATTATACACCATAACCAAGTGGGGTTTATCCAGGAAGTGCAAGGTTGGTTCAATATATAAAAATCAATGAGGGCTTCCCCTGGTGGTCCGTGGGTAAGGACACCGCCTTGCAGTGCAAGGGGCGCCCGTTCGATCCCTGGCCTGGGAAGATCCCACGTGCCGCAGAGCGGATGGACTGATGTGTCCAACCACCGAGCCGGAGCTCTGGATCGCATGCGCCCAGAGCCGGCGCTCTGCAAGGACAGACGACAGACACCACCGTGATGGGAGGCCCAGAGGAGCCAAAGAACAAAGACGAAAATAGAGAAATGAAAGACCAATAGAAGTGGCCTGCCTGCTCCCCTCCCTCCCCAACTCAACACCCGCCCAAAATAAATAAATAAATAAATCTTTAAAAAAAAAAAAAAAAATCAATGTAACACACCCTGTTAGTAGAACAGAGAGCAAAAACCGTGACTATCTCCCCAGACACAAAACAGCTTCTGATAAAATCCAACAAGCTTTCATGATAAAAATACTCAGCTAACTAGGGCTATCAACCCAGTAAACAGCATCCACATGACTTTCTGTTGTTTTAATGTTCTTCTGACTATAAACTTACAGGCTGTAAGAATAAAATGTATTCTTACAGGTTGTGTAAGAATAAAATGACTCCTTAAAACTTACCATTCCACTGGAATTATTTATTCCATTCATATTAATTTTGGTCACGAATCTAACTGATGGAGGCGCTTCGGGATATTTAGGTCCACATTCTACTTTCAGGCTATATATTCTGTTTTCATAATTTGTCTGGAAGGCAGAAATAACAATAATATTCAAGTGCTAAAAAAGCAGAAAAGCACAAGATAAATATTGTCATGTGTGGAATCAAGAGTTTGTTTTCTGAAAAATATATTTGATATATATGGTTAGGAAAAATGCAGTAAGCATACTTGAATGTACAGATTTTATGAAATTAAATAATTCTATGATATAACATCAAATTCCTCAGAACTTGCTTGTGGTAAAGACAATGCCTATAACAAATTAAAAGGAGAAAACAAACCTCTTAAACTCAGATTTTACTAAAAAGTCCCTCCAGCAGCTTGATCTGCATCACAAATATATAAAGGTACCCATTCATCTAGAACACTTCTGTTTATTCCTACTGCCCGCATTGATCACTATCATGCTTCATTTCATTCTCGAAAGGGTCTGACTGGACAATAAATGACACAGTTACCTCATTTATGTGACAATCAGTATCTTCCAGCAAAAGAGGAAAGTACCACACTACACCACTGTGTGACACTAGAACAACGAAGTCACTTCTCTTACTATAGTCACATTACCACTTTATTAATTTAGTGGCCCATTAAATTCTATTACCTAAATTCAAAGATACAACAGTCAACTTTTATTTTTCCTCATCATTTCAAAATAGGGTTTCTTAATTGAGAAGTTGAATATTACCATATTTATTATAAAGCAGCCATTTTAAAGTCACCAGAACTAATGCTTCTAGATTTTTCAACCTTTACAATTAACTTTCCTTTACCCTTCTGGCTTCTGTTTACTCAATAATCCTATTAGTGTGCAATTTAAACAAGAAAGTAAAACATAAATGAAAGTGACAAATCTAATACCTGTTGATTCTTCTACAAACCTGGAAAAAAAAGTGGCTGGCCACATATATATCTCACTTACCTCAACTGCTCCACGGTTTCCCCCTATTAAGTAAGAGCCCTCCCCAGGAGAGGCAGATCTTGATAACTGTCATATAAAACATAAACACCAATCTTGTACATATATTAGTAAATGTTTCAGTATTTTAAAAGAATAAACAAGAACCCAGAGATAAACCCACGCACCTATGGGTGCCTTATTTTTGACAAAGGAGGAGAAACTATAAATGGGACAAAGACAGCCTCTTCAACAAGTGGTGCTGGGAAAATTGGACAGCTACATGCAAAAAAATGAAGTTGGAACATTCCCTGACACCATACACTAAGATTAACTCAAAATGGATTAAAGACCTAAATGGAAGACCAGAAACCATCAAACACTTAGAGGAGAATATAGGCAAAACCCTCAAGGACACCAATCAAAGCAAGATCTTCTCTGACCCACCAACTAAAATAGTGGAACTGAAAAGAAAAATGAACACGTGGGACCTCATGAAACTTAAAAGCTTTTGTACAGCAAAAGAAATTACAAAAAAGCTCAACAAACACCCCAGAGTGGGAGAAAATCATAGCAAATGAAACAACAGACAAAGAATTAATCCGCATTGATCACTATCATGCTTCATTTCATTCTCGAAAGGGTCTGACTGGACAATAAATGACACAGTTACCTCATTTATGTGACAATCAGTATCTTCCAGCAAAAGAGGAAAGTACCACACTACACCACTGTGTGACACTAGAACAACGAAGTCACTTCTCTTACTATAGTCACATTACCACTTTATTAATTTAGTGGCCCATTAAATTCTATTACCTAAATTCAAAGATACAACAGTCAACTTTTATTTTTCCTCATCATTTCAAAATAGGGTTTCTTAATTGAGAAGTTGAATATTACCATATTTATTATAAAGCAGCCATTTTAAAGTCACCAGAACTAATGCTTCTAGATTTTTCAACCTTTACAATTAACTTTCCTTTACCCTTCTGGCTTCTGTTTACTCAATAATCCTATTAGTGTGCAATTTAAACAAGAAAGTAAAACATAAATGAAAGTGACAAATCTAATACCTGTTGATTCTTCTACAAACCTGGAAAAAAAAGTGGCTGGCCACATATATATCTCACTTACCTCAACTGCTCCACGGTTTCCCCCTATTAAGTAAGAGCCCTCCCCAGGAGAGGCAGATCTTGATAACTGTCATATAAAACATAAACACCAATCTTGTACATATATTAGTAAATGTTTCAGTATTTTAAAAGAATAAACAAGAACCCAGAGATAAACCCACGCACCTATGGGTGCCTTATTTTTGACAAAGGAGGAGAAACTATAAATGGGACAAAGACAGCCTCTTCAACAAGTGGTGCTGGGAAAATTGGACAGCTACATGCAAAAAAATGAAGTTGGAACATTCCCTGACACCATACACTAAGATTAACTCAAAATGGATTAAAGACCTAAATGGAAGACCAGAAACCATCAAACACTTAGAGGAGAATATAGGCAAAACCCTCAAGGACACCAATCAAAGCAAGATCTTCTCTGACCCACCAACTAAAATAGTGGAACTGAAAAGAAAAATGAACACGTGGGACCTCATGAAACTTAAAAGCTTTTGTACAGCAAAAGAAATTACAAAAAAGCTCAACAAACACCCCAGAGTGGGAGAAAATCATAGCAAATGAAACAACAGACAAAGAATTAATCTCTAAAATCTACAAGCAACTCAGACAACTCAGCACAGGGAAAACAACAACCCAATCAAAAAATGGGAAAAAGACCTAAAGAGACGCCTCTCCAAAGAGGACATACAGATGGCCCAAAAGCACATGAAACGATGCTCAACCTCGCTTATTATTAGAGAAATGCAAATCAAAACCACAATGAGATACCACCTCACACCCGTCAGAATGGCCATCATCAACAAATCTGCAGACAATAAATGCTGGAGAGGGTGCGGAGAAAAGGGAACCCTCTTGCATTGCTGGTGGGAATGTCAATTGATACAGCCTCTATGGAAGACAGTCTGGAGATTCCTTAAAAAACTAAAAATAGAAGCACCCTACAACCCAGCAATCCCACTCTTAGGCTTATATCTTGATGAAATCAAATCTGAAAGAAGCACCTATACCCCAATGTTCACTGCAGCTCTCTATACAATAGCCAGAACTTGGAAGCAACCTAGATGGCCATCGACGAATGAATGGATCCAGAAGCTCTGGTACATATATACAATGGAATACTACTCAGCTGTTAAAAGAAATGCAGAAGACTCAGTCCTAATGAAGTGGCTGGCTCTAGAAACTATCATAAAAAGTGAAGTAAGTCAAAAAGAGAAAAACAAATACAGTATACTAACACACATATATGGAATCTAGTAGGATAGTCTTGATAACACATGGAAAAACAGACAGAGCATAGACACAGGGACACTGTGGGGAAGAAATAGGGAGGGGGAGGCATGGAGGGAGTAACATGGAAACCTATACTGTTATGTGTGGGAAAGATAGCTAGTGTCATTGTGCTAAGAGAATGGGAGTGCTTAACAATGGTCTGGAGGGTGGGATGGGGAACCTGGGGAGTGGGGACCATGGATATGCCTAAATGGAAGACCAGAAACCATCAAACACTTAGAGGAGAATATAGGCAAAACCCTCAAGGACACCAATCAAAGCAAGATCTTCTCTGACCCACCAACTAAAATAGTGGAACTGAAAAGAAAAATGAACACGTGGGACCTCATGAAACTTAAAAGCTTTTGTACAGCAAAAGAAATTACAAAAAAGCTCAACAAACACCCCAGAGTGGGAGAAAATCATAGCAAATGAAACAACAGACAAAGAATTAATCTCTAAAATCTACAAGCAACTCAGACAACTCAGCACAGGGAAAACAACAACCCAATCAAAAAATGGGAAAAAGACCTAAAGAGACGCCTCTCCAAAGAGGACATACAGATGGCCCAAAAGCACATGAAACGATGCTCAACCTCGCTTATTATTAGAGAAATGCAAATCAAAACCACAATGAGATACCACCTCACACCCGTCAGAATGGCCATCATCAACAAATCTGCAGACAATAAATGCTGGAGAGGGTGCGGAGAAAAGGGAACCCTCTTGCATTGCTGGTGGGAATGTCAATTGATACAGCCTCTATGGAAGACAGTCTGGAGATTCCTTAAAAAACTAAAAATAGAAGCACCCTACAACCCAGCAATCCCACTCTTAGGCTTATATCTTGATGAAATCAAATCTGAAAGAAGCACCTATACCCCAATGTTCACTGCAGCTCTCTATACAATAGCCAGAACTTGGAAGCAACCTAGATGGCCATCGACGAATGAATGGATCCAGAAGCTCTGGTACATATATACAATGGAATACTACTCAGCTGTTAAAAGAAATGCAGAAGACTCAGTCCTAATGAAGTGGCTGGCTCTAGAAACTATCATAAAAAGTGAAGTAAGTCAAAAAGAGAAAAACAAATACAGTATACTAACACACATATATGGAATCTAGTAGGATAGTCTTGATAACACATGCAGGGAACACATGGAAAAACAGACAGAGCATAGACACAGGGACACTGTGGGGAAGAAATAGGGAGGGGGAAGCATGGAGGGAGTAACATGGAAACCTATACTGTTATGTGTGGGAAAGATAGCTAGTGTCATTGTGCTAAGAGAACAGGAGTGCTTACAATGGCTTGGGGCAATGGTCTGGAGGGGTGGGATGGGGCGAACCTGGGGGGAGTGGGGACCATGGATATGCATATGACTGATCTGGGAACATACATGTCTGTGAACAACAAAACTCTGTAAAACCTTTAGAATAAAGAATAAAATAAAATAAAATAAAAGAATAAACAGCTGTATAAAACTCAGCCAAGTTTAACAGCAAGTATATATTAACAATGTGCTCAGGACTTGGCGAGGCTGAAACAGGACTCAAGAGGTCAAGGACACAAATGTCTGTGGCTCTCCAATCACATGCACTCCAGCCTCTCTAGAACTTCCAGTAAAAATAGCAATAATTTTTTTCAAATGATACAGATGAACTTATATATAAAACAGAAACAGACCCAGAGAAAACAAACTAAAGGGGAAGCGGGGGGATAAACTAGGAGTTTGGGGATAACATATATACAATAGTATTATATATAAAAATCCCATATTGTTAAAAATACTCAAAGTTCATGGGAACACTATGACATTTTCTTATCAAGATAAATACATGGATAAAAGTACCTGGGTACACTACAGCATTTTCTCATCAAGATAAATAAGCATGCCCCTGCCCACCATACAGCAGTTCCATTCCCAGACATTTGATCCAAGAAACAAACATAATCACTAGAAGACCTGCAATCACAGCAGCTGTATTTGTAATAACCAGACAGAACTATGATCAGAAGTTATAAGCACACCGTGGCATTTCCCCACGATAATAAAAACACACCACTATGCAGTTCACGACGCAGCAGCTCATGGATGGAACGACGTAGCTGAGCATGAGCATTATGCCAAGTCAAAAAGGCACAGGCCTCTCAGGACACGCATTGCATGATTCCACTTACACTAAGTTCTACAACAGGCAAAATACTCTAGGGCATAGGAAGTAGTGACTGGGACAGGGTTGGGGAGGGGCAAGGACATTTCTAGAGTGATAAAAATTTTCTGTGTCTCGACAGGGGTGCAGGTTTGTTACCGAACAAAAAAGTAAAGTAGAGAAGAGAGTAGTAAGTAGAAGGAACTAATGTTTATGAATTATGTACTGAGTGAAGATACTCTACCACCTAATTTTTTTTTTTGGCTACTTCTACTGATCTTTCATTTGTTTATCTTTGTTCTTTGGCCCGTGTGGGCCTCCCATCACAGTGGCCTCTGTTGTCGCAGAGCACCGGCTCTGGGTGCACGTGCTCCAGAGCTCCAACTTGGCAATTGGACACATCGGTCCAGCCGCTCCGCGGCACACGGGATCTTCCCAGGCCAGGGACCAAACCGGCGGCCCTTGCACTGCAAGGCGGTGTCCTTACCCAGTGGACCATCAGGGAAGCCCCTGCCTGATGATTAATTTATTTAATTCTCAGAATTTCTGAAGTAAGAAGATATGGTACCTTCACTTACATACAAGGAAACCTGGAAAAGTTACTAAACCTCTAATGCTAAAAAATACTGATTCATAAAATTTTCATAATTCAGAAAATTCACAAACATATATAGAAAAATAAAATTGCTAATTATATAAATCCAAATAAATACTGCAATAACATAAAACCACCAGGGATCATAGTAACATTAAAAAGGAGAAACAATAACTAAGTAACAGAATGCTAGTTAGGAATTTTCCTACTACCCTAAAAGTGGGTAGGACAGCAGTGGCATCTTCCAAAGAAAAAACCAAGAAAAGACGCCAGGCCTTGCAGGTTTTACTAAAAGGCGGCTGAATGAAGGCTGAGACCACTCCCTTCACCCAGCTCAGCAAGGGGGCTGAAGCCTGGCTAGGAGGATGGGGCCTCTCGGGCTGTGCCCTCATGCCCCCTCCGAGGGGAGGGGCTTCAAGTCAACCACAGTAGAGAGCGGCAGGAGGCGGCTCCTGTCTCTGCACCTGTCAGGAGAACTACCCTTACCCACCCTATGACAAACAGCCTCAGCCTCCAGTGGTTCACTAACACCAGAAAGACAGTTATTTGGAGGGTCCTGCTGATGACCCCAACTGAGTGAGAGGTATCTGCAAACTAGGTTATGGGGCTGAGGGTTTTATACACTAATTCCAAAGCTCTTTTATTAAAGTCCCTCAGAGGAAAACAAATGGAGAAAAATCAAATCTAAAGAATTTCGAACGTACACGTCCAGTTCAGACGGTCCAATCTTCAAACTAATCATTAAATAAGAATGTCCCTAAAGCATAAGCACTTACTTTCACCAAACAGACCATGGTGATACTGTTCACAGGCAGTGAAAAATCAAGGTTTTCATTACAAATACTAAGTCATAAAACATCAAGAATTCTGGGCTTCCCTGGTGGTCCAGTGGTAAAGAGTCCACCTAGCAGTGCAAGGGCTACTGGTTGGATCCCTGGCCTGGGAAGATCCCACATGCCGTGGAGTGGTTGGACCAGCTGGACTGGTGTGTCCAATTATGAATCAGTGCTCTGGAGCACATGTACCCAGAGTTGGTGCTCTGCAACGAGAGAGGCCACTGCAATAGGGAGGTCCACACAGGCCAAGGTATAAAGATGGATGAAAATAAATAAACAAAAACCAATAAAAGAGGCCAAAATTAAAAAAGAATTCTAACCATCAGGATTTTATTTCCTTCCTATTATGTCTTATAGAAGAGAACAGAACAGTGGAGGAAGAGGGAACTTGTTAGTTCATGAAAGTGCATGAATTCAGCAAAGGAATACCAGAAAAGGCAAAACATACATACATTAATTAATTGTCTAAAATTATCACTGCTAATTACCTGACCATTTTTTTTTCAAAAACAAAGGAAAATTTTTGAAAAGAAGAAGGAACTGTGGGTAGGACAGCAGTGGCATCTTCCAAAGAAAACCAAGAAAAGCGCCAGGCCTTGCAGGTTTTACTAAAAGGCGGCTGAATGAAGGCTGAGACCACTCCCTTCACCCAGCTCAGCAAGGGGCTGAAGCCTGGCTAGGAGGATGGGGCCTCTCGGGCTGTGCCCTCATGCCCCTCCGAGGGAGGGCTTCAAGTCAACCACAGTAGAGAGCGGCAGGAGGCGGCTCCTGTCTCTGCACCTGTCAGGAGAACTACCCTTACCCACCCTATGACAAACAGCCTCAGCCTCCAGTGGTTCACTAACACCAGAAAGACAGTTATTTGGAGGGTCCTGCTGATGACCCCAACTGAGTGAGAGGTATCTGCAAACTAGGTTATGGGGCTGAGGGTTTTATACACTAATTCCAAAGCTCTTTTATTAAAGTCCCTCAGAGGAAAACAAATGGAGAAAAATCAAATCTAAAGAATTTCGAACGTACACGTCCAGTTCAGACGGTCCAATCTTCAAACTAATCATTAAATAAGAATGTCCCTAAAGCATAAGCACTTACTTTCACCAAACAGACCATGGTGATACTGTTCACAGGCAGTGAAAAATCAAGGTTTTCATTACAAATACTAAGTCATAAAACATCAAGAATTCTGGGCTTCCCTGGTGGTCCAGTGGTAAAGAGTCCACCTAGCAGTGCAAGGGCTACTGGTTGGATCCCTGGCCTGGGAAGATCCCACATGCCGTGGAGTGGTTGGACCAGCTGGACTGGTGTGTCCAATTATGAATCAGTGCTCTGGAGCACATGTACCCAGAGTTGGTGCTCTGCAACGAGAGAGGCCACTGCAATAGGGAGGTCCACACAGGCCAAGGTATAAAGATGGATGAAAATAAATAAACAAAAACCAATAAAAGAGGCCAAAATTAAAAAAGAATTCTAACCATCAGGATTTTATTTCCTTCCTATTATGTCTTATAGAAGAGAACAGAACAGTGGAGGAAGAGGGAACTTGTTAGTTCATGAAAGTGCATGAATTCAGCAAAGGAATACCAGAAAAGGCAAAACATACATACATTAATTAATTGTCTAAAATTATCACTGCTAATTACCTGACCATTTTTCTTTCATAAAAATCAAAAGGAAATCTAAACTCTATTGAACAGCAAAACAGCTGAAATGATCCCATTACAGGTAGCAAACAGTATACAAAACCAAAGACTTCAAATTTGTGTTCTTTCTAACAAAGTCAAAGACCATACAATATATATTTCAAAGACTCAGTGCAGGGATTCCCTGGTGGTCCAGTGAGTAAAGAGCCTGCCTTGCAGTGCAAGGGACGCTGGTTTGATACCTGGCCAAGGAAGATCGCACACGCCATGGAGTGGCTGGGCCGGTGTGTCCAATTACGAGCCAGGGCTCTGGAGCGCACTTGCCCAGAGCCGGTGCTCTGCAACGAGAGAGGCCACTGCAATGGGAGGCCCACACAGGCCAAAGAATAAAGATGGATGAAAAATAAACAATGAGGGGCTTCCCTGGTGGCCCAGTGGGTAAGGACACCGCCTTGCAGTGCAAGGGGCACCGATTTGATCCCTGGCCTGGAAAGATGCCACGTACCACAGAGCGGCTGGACCTATGTGTTTAACTACCGAGCCGGAGCTCTGCGATGACAGAGGCTGCCGCGATGGGAGGCCCACACAGGCCAAAGAACAAAGATGGATGAAAATAGATAAATGAAAGACCAATAGAAGTGGCCAAAAAATAAAAAATTAAAAAAATTTTTTAAATAAAATAAAATAAACAATGACTTGGGAGGCAAAAAGAAAAAAGTTAAAAAATAAAACAAACAACACTCAGTGCAGGGGCATGCTGCACGTGGGGCCCTGGAGAGAGGAATACTATGTAGAAAAAAGTTTCCCAATCTGAAAAAGATTTTGAGTAAAAAGTCAGAGACTCGAGTAAGGCCTAAGAATAAAACGATAGGTCTGTGGCCAACAATGCTAGGAGACAAGCAAGAATCAGCCTTCCTACATATTTTACAGGTGAAGACCTCAAGGCCAGACCATTTCCATGGCCAGTCAACTATCACTGGCCAACAGCAAGGTGCACTCAGCACAAACCAATGGAGGAACCCTGGTGATACACATTGTGGGTTAGTAACACGTTACATCACAGCACACTGTTTGCTCGCTCTTCCCAAATACTACTGTGCCTCACCTTTTCCCCTATCTGGAATGTTCTCCATCCCCATCCCCATCATCTGAAATCCTAGCAGTCACTCCAAAGGCACCTTCCCCCACTGACCAGCCTTCCTCAGCTGCTCCAGCTAGAAAAGACAGTCTACAGTCCCGCAGTGCCCTCGCTCTTGCCACGTTCAGTCTGTCATCTGGATTCATGTCTTCCTCTCTACTGAACTTCAAACGCTGACGGCAACAATCATATCAGTCTCCCCCGCAACTCCTCCAGAAAATCCAGCATCAACAAGTATATACAAAATAAGTAAAAAGTGAGGGAACTGTTTCAGTTAAAGTTATCTTAATTTTTTACTTTAATATCAATAATATAAAACACATACACTAATGTGACAATAAATATTAACAGAAAAAAATTTAATTTATGCACTGACCCTTGGTGGCCCGATGATCATGCCTGTCCACCTCGTGAGTGTCATGTCTTCGTCGTCTTCCAAGCCCCAGCTGACCGTACCATCGCCCACTCCTTTTTGTCCTTCTTCAAGTTCTTCCAACAAGCGAAAATTACGAGGAACTTTAACGCCTATACAAAAGAATGCCAATGTCAGTCACTCATAATTATAAGGTCTACACATTATCAAATTCAGCTTTTCCCAAATTAACCTTTTAAAATCATTTACCCAAAAGGCAAAATTCCCTTTAAAAAATGTTCTTCCCCAGAAAATGATGAATCAAAAAGCACCTGTACAGGTGCTTCCCCTGGTGGTCCAGTGCGTAAGGACACCGCCTTGCAGTACAAGGGGCGCCAGTTTGATCCCTGGCCTGGGAAGATCCCACGTGTCGCGGAGTGGCTGGACTGGTGTGTCCAATTGCCAAGCTAGAGCTCTGGAGCGCATGCGCCCAGAGCCGGCGCTCTACAACGATGGACGCCGCCAAGATAGGGAACCCACAGGAGCCAAAGAACAAAGACGTATGAAAATGGAGAAATGGAAGACAAATGTAAGTGGCCCGCCCACTCCCCTCCCTCCCCAACCTGACCCCTGCCCAAAATAAATAAATAAATAAATCTTTAAAAAAAAAAAAAAAAAAATGTACATGTACATAAATACCCAACCAATCAGTTTCACAACAACATAAATCAATCACGAGGGAATCATTACAAGTGATTACTTTTTCATGATTGAGATTTCTGCCAAGGACAATGCATCAAGTAAACAGGCATGACCAGAAAGTCCATAAAAGCACCAGTTAATCAGCATACATTCCCCAGTGATCTCTTAAGAATAGAACTAGGTTCCATCTGAAAAAATGCACTAAGAGCTACTACTTTCTAGAATGCTGCCTCCACCCTTGATCCTCAACCATCTATTGGCTGCCTAATAACCACGGCATCCTGCCTCTGGTCAGTGGGGTCAGCAGGCTGGAGAGCCAGTCTCCTGGTCGTGTTACCTATGACACATCCTTCACCTGCTGACCAAACCCAGCAAGGCTTTAACAACCCAATAGCTCTTCGCCAAAACACCTCCACTTCTGAACCCTTTAGATAGACCTCACCACTCTAAACTGTATTCCTCAACCTCACACAAAGATCTTCTTCTCGGGCTTCCCCTGGTGGTCCAGTGGATAAGGACACCGCCTTGCAGTGCAAGGGGCGCCGGTTCGATCCCTGGCCTGGGAAGATCCCACGTGCCGCGGAGCGGCTGGACTGATGTGTCCAATCAGCGAGCCGGAGCTCTGGAGCACATGCGCCCAGAGCCGGTGCTCTGCGACAACAGACGCCACCGCGATGGGAGGCCCGCAGGAGCCAAAGAACAAAGACGGATGAAAACAGAGAAAGGAAAAGACCAATGGAAGTGGCCCGCCCGCTCCCCTCTCTCCCCAACCCGACCCCCGCCCAAAATAAATAAATAAATAAATCTTTAAAAAAAAAAAAAGATCTTCTTCTCTCCCAGCCTTTCACAGTCCCTACTTTCTCCTCACTGAACCTGGTCTTTGCCTCCATCCTGACCTCTGACCCCAGGAACCAGCCAGGGGCTGGTAATACAGCAGGTGCATTTTGTCATAGCCTCTCCCAGCATCACTGGCCTGGCCTCTCCAGAGGATGGACCCATGGTCTTCCGAGCTCTCAATGGCGTCCAGCCTAAAACACCCTCCAGCCCCACTACATAGGTCTGGAAAGAATCAAAACCCCTCTGCTGGCTCTGGAGCACCGCCTCACCCCTTCCCTGCCCCTCTCAAATCAAGCACACACACAATGATGAGGCAGAAAAAAAAACAGTGACATCTTTTTGAAGGTGATTGTCAATCTGCGTAAGTTATCTCTCCTGCTGAAATTAAAACATCTCTCTCAGGGCTTCCCTGGTGGCTAAATAGTAAAGAATCTACCTGCCAGTGCAAGAGACATGGGTTTGATCCCTGGCTCAAGAGGATCCCACGTGCTGTGGAGCACCTAAGATCTCTTTCAGTTACAAATTCATAGTAATACTTTTGGACAAACAATGAAAATCCAATACATACTGTAACTTAAAAACAGCAGCCGTTTCATGTACTGTGCTTCACAAAAGGTGCTTAAAATTTTTGAAGGCACAGACACAGAGCTGTCAAAAATCAAGAGAGCAGTCATTATTACAATCACAGTAACTATTAACAACCTTTTGTTCAGTGCACCCTATGCACTAAATAAACTTCGTCTGAGTCTAAAAACACTCATTTTACAGTAATAGAAACTGAAGTCTGAAGGAGTTAAGTGACCTACCCAAGGTCACACAGTTGTAAGTGGCAGGTAGTGTTGCTGTACTAAGTCTGGTCAGAGCCAGTGATAAAGTCCACCAGAACGGGGCTGTCTGGGATTTTTTGGTATTGAGTTGTATGAGCTGTCCATGTATCTTGAAAATCAATCCTTGGCCAGCTGTTTCACCTGCCGTCATTTTCTCACATTCTGGGAGTTGTCCCCTCACCCTAGCAGAGACTTCTAAGTGGAGCGAGGGCTGGCACTCTCTCCCCTGACAAAGACCACTTCCAGGAGCACAACCCCTTGTGTGAGACTCCCAGGAGCTGCAGTTAAAAACAAAGATCCTGGGCTTCCCCTGGTGGTCCAGTGGGTAAGGACACCGCCTTGCAGTGCAAGGGGCGCCGGTTCGAGCCCTGGCCTGGGAAGATCCCACGTGCCGCGGAGCGGCTGGACTGATGTGTCCAATCACCGAGCCGGAGCTCTGGAGTGCATGCGCCCAGACCCCGCGCTCTGCAACGACAGACGCCACCGCGATGGGAGGCCCACAGGAGCCAAAGAACAAAGACGGATGAAAATGGAGAAATGAAGGACCAATAGAAGTGGCCCGCCCGCTCCCCTCCCTCCCCAACCTGACACCCGCCCAAAATAAATAAATAAATCTTTAAAAAAAAAAAAAAAAAAAACAAAGATCCTGCCACATCACTGCTGGTAGGTAGACACTGAGAAAATTAAAAACTTCTCAATAATTTCAGTATTTCCTCTCAGGAAAAAACCACTTATATCAATACTGTTTAGTCAACTGTAACTGGTAATTGAGAGAACAGGTGACACTTAACAGGAATAACAAACAGTAAACCAAGCTGTGCCCTACCTGTCCTTTCCAAAAGCATTCTGGGACCTAGGCATAATTACACACTTACAAAGAATAAACTGCTTGGAGCATGCCTGCTACCTGGCCATACAACTCTGTTAATGTAACCTTAAACCTCACACCTGGTAAGGCAGGGCTTAGACTCCTGCCCTCTGTCACAAGGTAATCATGTAATCACAAGATCATCACCTAGAATTTACATATGTCAAAGTGAAGTTTTTAAACACAGAATCAGACAATGAAACAGATATCAAAAGCCAGACTTTTCACCTTAATAAAGTAGAAAAATTAGATAAATCAGACTTTATCAAATTTAAAATTTGGGGGTTTCAGAGGACACCATCAAGAACGGGAGAGAAAATACAAACCATACATCTAAGGTCCTTGTGTCTAGAATATATAAAGACTTCTTACAACTCAATAATAAAAAAACAACTGACACAATTTTGTAAAGGTGGGCAAACCAGAAATGAGCCCAAACTTTCATGAGCAGTTAATTTACAACAAAGGAGACAACAATACACAACAGAGCCAAGACAGTGACTTCAATAAATGGTGCTGAGGCAGTGCACAGCTACAAGGCCAACATCACACTAGATGACTCCCTCACACCATCTACAGAAGTGCGCTCAAAGCTGACCAAAGACTTAAACTAATACCTGAAGCCTTATAAACCCCTAGAAGACATATGTATATGTAGCATGCTCTCTGACGTCAGTCTTGGGAATAATTTTCTGGATCTGTCTCCTTTGGCAAGGGGGAAAAAGGCAAAAACAAACAAACAAGACTGCATCAATTAAAAGCTTTTGCACAGCAAAGGAAAACCATCAACAAAACAAAAAGGAAGGGTAGAGAATGGGAATGGAAGAAGACATGTGAAAACAGACAAGTGGTTAACAGCCAAAATATACAAAGAATTCATGCAACTCAATACGAAAAAAAAAAAAGATGTAAAAAAATGGGCAGAGGATTTGAAAAGAACATTTTTCCAAAGAAGACACATGGCCATCAAGCACATGAAATGACGCTTACTGTAATTAATCATCAGGGAAATGCAAACCAAAACCAGGACACCCCCTTACACCTGTCAGAATGGCTGTCATCAAAGAGCAAATAACAAGTTAGCACGAATATGAGAAAAGGGAACCCTTGTGCACCGCTCATGGGAATGTAAATTGGTACAGCCACCATGTAAAACAGTACAAAACTTCCTCAAAAAATTAAAAATAGAACTACCATACAACTTAGCAATTCCACCTGAGTATTTATTGGAAGAGAACAAAAACCCTATTTTTAAAAGACACATGCACCCTTATGTTCACTGTAGCATCATGTACAATACCCAAGATATGGAAGCAGCCACAGTTCCCATCAAATACCTGAATGACTGAAAGAAAATGTGGCAGGCACACACACATACCGTAACACTACTCAGCCATAAAAAAGAATGAAATCTTGCCATTTGCAACATGGATGGACCTAGACAATATTATGCTAAGTGAAGTAAGTCACAGAGAAAAAGACAGATGTTGTATGATGACATTTATGCTGCTACCAAAAATTTTACAAAATACAGTTTGATACACAAGCAGCATCAAAGAACCTGAATTCAAGAAATTAGCTCCGCAATAAACATCGAGCTAAATAATCTTGAGAAAGTCATTTCATATCTCGATATCCAAGGGTCATCTATAAAATGAACTTGGCCTAGAGCCTAGATGATTTATAATGTACCTTCTCTGAGAACTACTATTCCAATATATGCAAGCACCTATACAAAGTCAAAAGAATTTCTCCCTTTCTAAGGTTTCAAAAGTTTGCTGAATTCCAACTTAAAATGAAAATAATACCTGCTCTTACAAGTCAGCCAATACCCAAAATCCACTCCTGAAGTCCCATCTCACAGTATGTCAAAGATCTACTTATAAATACAGTGACTCTTTAAAAACAAACTTATAAACACTGGGTTTCATTCTATTTATTCTGGGCTATATACCTCTTATCCATTTTAAAGTTTTGTATCAAAAAGCTCCCCAAATTCTTGCAAAGTGGACGACGTCTCCACATGTGGGAAATCTCTGCTTCAGATGATTTCTGTACATGTGACTTTCAGTTACCATGATTTAAACACCAAGCCCCCAACAACAGGGCTTGGACTCGTCTCCACAGTACCCAGACTGTGAGTCAGCACACGGAGTACACCCAGCTGCTACTCTTTTTTTTTGGCCACTTCTATGTATCTTTCGTTTATTTATCTTTGTTCTTTGGCCTGTGTGGGCCTTCCATCGCAGTGGCCTCTGTCGCTGCAGAGCACTGGCTCTGGGCGCATGCGTTCCAAAGCTCCGGCTCAGTAGTTGGACACATCGGTCCAGCCGCTCCGCGGCACGTGGGATCCTCCCAGGCCAGGGATCGAACCGGCATCCTTTGCACTGCAAGGCAGTGTCCTTACCCATTGGATCACCAGGGAAGCCCGGCTGCTACTCTTCTGTGCACAAGTCACCATGTGAAGACAGACTAGCACCTGGCCCGTCACACCTCTGTTGTAGGTGATAGCTCGCCACACAATGTTTACTCAACTCACAGACAACAAGTCATGTAGTAGAATTGTCTCCTCATGATCAAATCTTTGAATCACACGTACTAAACATACTAACAAATTTCTATTCTATAAAGTCATGTTTCTTAAGTCATACCCTATGAAACTATCTTGACCCTCAGAGGTGACTGTCTCTTGGGAAAGGAAAGCCCAGTCAGGGTGGTCTCCATCACACTCCTCCTCTCATCCATGAGAAGTATCGGACAGTCGGAAACAAGGATTCTGTTTAAAAAGAGAAGTATCAAAGCCACTCAAGTCTAAAAGAAAGTAAGATTCCTGATTTCAGGATTACTCCAAATTCTTACTCCCAGACTGAATAAGAAACCATAATTCTGATCGGGACTCTACTGCTAACTAACCATGTAAAACCTTGTATTTCCTTAGGCCTCAGTTTTCTCACCTGCAAAACAAGAGGACTGAGGGGTATGACCATGTATCTTCCAGCTTAGAGGTCTTGGTCTAACTAGTGCTAAGTCACTTCAGTATGTCCGGCTCTGTGAGACCCTATGAACTGTAGCTGGCCAGGCTCCTCTGTCCAGGAGATTCTCCAGGCAAGAATACTGGAGTGGGCTCCAGGCCCTCCTCCAGGGGATCTTCCTGACCCAGGGATCAAACTCATGTTTATTATGTCTTCTCAATCGGGAGGCAGATTCTTTATCAGTAGAGCCACCTGGGAAGTCCCAAGTCTAAATAGAAGTCTTCCCAATTTTCCTTCTAGTAACAGAAAGAGTAAAAGCATATGACTTAAATAATGCATGTTAAAATATAATGCTTTAAATAAGTTTTTTAAAAATGGGGCTTTTTTTTCTTTTTTGGCCTGTCAGTTATTTTTATCATCATTATTTTGTTTTTTAACAAAAACACATACAGCACATCTATCTAGCTCATCAATTTTAAATTTCAAGCTTTAGCACATTTATTTCACAAACAGGTACTGTTGCCTCCCTTGCTACCACAAAGCAAACAATACAAAAGTATAATCAAGAGAAAACATAATTTAAAATCTTTCAAAACATAGTTCAAAACTGCTTAGTCACTCCTCTCTCCCCATGCTGGATTGTACTGTCAATGTCATAAAACAAAGAAAAAGAATAAACCTAATATGACACTGACCAAGGCAATTTCTAGTAACAGTTTCAAAACAAGTTTCAGGAGTTTAAGAAAACATTGACTAACTGTCTATAAAATAGTCTTCCTAATTATGCTTATTTCAAATTTCATAAAATCACCGTAAATGTAAAAACTGGAATGCTGAAATATAAACTAGAAAACTTCCAAAAATGGCCTAAATGTGGTTACCAAAAAAATCTGCCATGAATATAATCTAATCACTAGTCTTTTCAAAGTATTTCCACACTCTTTTGTACCTACAATGTTAGACAGAAAATTTGTTTAAATAAAAAATGAAATCTACAAAATAAAAACTATCAAGTTAAAAATACACCATTTTATTACGAAATTTTCAAGAACCTATAGATACAATACACAAGTCCCAAAAAGACATGGCACCATTCATTAGCACACTCGATTTTGAATACTAAGGACAGCAGCAGATATCAAAACTAAAATGCCAATTTTTGTCACCTATGTTTTACTAGTTAGCTTTGATCTTAAGTGTGAAATCGTTCTCCAACGCTAAACAGTTTAACAGCTTATCCTGACACCTGCACGTAATTAAGACGAGATACAAAAGTCCTAAGTTTTCATTAAAATGTAGGTAAAAAGATACTACCTTTAAAGTACCAATCACAACATACACTGAAGCCTTCCACTTAACGAAAATCCACGTTATTATGCAATGATGGCGTGAAATACAAAACCACACGGTTCTCTAGCCTGGTTTCAACAATAATTAGCGAAACGAAAGGCGGTTAAGTACTAACGTCTCAAGTAATACACCTTTTAACATTTTAACATTTTTAAATGGTCAAACTTCTAAAACCTCAGTGTTAAACACCCAATTTCAAAATCTGTGCTTACAGAAAACCAAAACTGTTCAATATGAGAGAGGAGCTGAAAAGCTAATCTAAGCAGTGACTTTTTCTTCAATGAGCGTTCACCTCGCTCCTTGCTTTCACTTAGTTTGTAATTTAAAATCTTTCAAAACATAGTTCAAAACTGCTTAGTCACTCCTCTCTCCCCATGCTGGATTGTACTGTCAATGTCATAAAACAAAGAAAAAGAATAAACCTAATATGACACTGACCAAGGCAATTTCTAGTAACAGTTTCAAAACAAGTTTCAGGAGTTTAAGAAAACATTGACTAACTGTCTATAAAATAGTCTTCCTAATTATGCTTATTTCAAATTTCATAAAATCACCGTAAATGTAAAAACTGGAATGCTGAAATATAAACTAGAAAACTTCCAAAAATGGCCTAAATGTGGTTACCAAAAAAATCTGCCATGAATATAATCTAATCACTAGTCTTTTCAAAGTATTTCCACACTCTTTTGTACCTACAATGTTAGACAGAAAATTTGTTTAAATAAAAAATGAAATCTACAAAATAAAAACTATCAAGTTAAAAATACACCATTTTATTACGAAATTTTCAAGAACCTATAGATACAATACACAAGTCCCAAAAAGACATGGCACCATTCATTAGCACACTCGATTTTGAATACTAAGGACAGCAGCAGATATCAAAACTAAAATGCCAATTTTTGTCACCTATGTTTTACTAGTTAGCTTTGATCTTAAGTGTGAAATCGTTCTCCAACGCTAAACAGTTTAACAGCTTATCCTGACACCTGCACGTAATTAAGACGAGATACAAAAGTCCTAAGTTTTCATTAAAATGTAGGTAAAAAGATACTACCTTTAAAGTACCAATCACAACATACACTGAAGCCTTCCACTTAACGAAAATCCACGTTATTATGCAATGATGGCGTGAAATACAAAACCACACGGTTCTCTAGCCTGGTTTCAACAATAATTAGCGAAACGAAAGGCGGTTAAGTACTAACGTCTCAAGTAATACACCTTTTAACATTTTAACATTTTTAAATGGTCAAACTTCTAAAACCTCAGTGTTAAACACCCAATTTCAAAATCTGTGCTTACAGAAAACCAAAACTGTTCAATATGAGAGAGGAGCTGAAAAGCTAATCTAAGCAGTGACTTTTTCTTCAATGAGCGTTCACCTCGCTCCTTGCTTTCACTTAGTTTGTATCGCAGTTTTTTCTCTCCAGGGAAAGACAGACAACAGGCTTTCGGCCAGGTAAGAACGGGCCCTCCGCCCACGTCACGACTGTGCGGCGGATCGGACCCGCATCATCGAGGACCTCCACACGAGCGAGGGCGGGCCGGGGTGGACGCCGGCCGCCCACACAGCCTGCTCGCTCCCGAATCACCCGCGGGACCCCGCCTGCCGGCCCCGCACCGCCTGCCGCACCCCGACCAGCCAGGCCCGGCCCAGCCCCCCGGCGCGCAACCGCCGCCCAACGGTCACCAGGACCCTCCCTGCTCTGGCTGCGTTCCGCAGAATGTCCGGCGGCCGCAGGGCCGCACTCGGGCTTCTTCCACACCGCTAGGCCGGCCGCCAGCTGCAGGCTGAGACGCAGCGCGGGTCGGAATGGAAAAGCAGGCAGCCCGGCAAAGAACCGACCTGTGGAGACCGCCATCTTCTCCTGCAGCCCGACGCACCGCCCGGACGCACGCGACGTCTGCGCCACTTCCGGGAGCGCAGCCGCCCGCTCCGCGGCTTCCGGCCCCACGCTGCCTCTCCGCGGCTTCCGGTGCGTCCCGAGGACCCGCCCCGCAGCTTCCGGTTTTCGACATCCGGTTTCTGACTTCCGACTTCCGGCTTCCCCAGATGCTGCAGTAAACTGTGAGGCAAAGGTGCTATACTCGTGCAACAGAGTTGAGTTAGTCTCCTTGACAGAGGCGAGAGCGTGACGCGAGACTGCTCCGTGAAGGCTGTTCCGAAGCTAAACCGCGGAACCTTACCCCCGAAAATCCACGTTATTATGCAATGATGGCGTGAAATACAAAACCACACGGTTCTCTAGCCTGGTTTCAACAATAATTAGCGAAACGAAAGGCGGTTAAGTACTAACGTCTCAAGTAATACACCTTTTAACATTTTAACATTTTTAAATGGTCAAACTTCTAAAACCTCAGTGTTAAACACCCAATTTCAAAATCTGTGCTTACAGAAAACCAAAACTGTTCAATATGAGAGAGGAGCTGAAAAGCTAATCTAAGCAGTGACTTTTTCTTCAATGAGCGTTCACCTCGCTCCTTGCTTTCACTTAGTTTGTATCGCAGTTTTTTCTCTCCAGGGAAAGACAGACAACAGGCTTTCGGCCAGGTAAGAACGGGCCCTCCGCCCACGTCACGACTGTGCGGCGGATCGGACCCGCATCATCGAGGACCTCCACACGAGCGAGGGCGGGCCGGGGTGGACGCCGGCCGCCCCACACAGCCTGCTCGCTCCCGAATCACCCGCGGGACCCCGCCTGCCGGCCCCGCACCGCCTGCCGCACCCCGACCAGCCAGGCCCGGCCCAGCCCCCCGGCGCGCAACCGCCGCCCAACGGTCACCAGGACCCTCCCTGCTCTGGCTGCGTTCCGCAGAATGTCCGGCGGCCGCAGGGCCGCACTCGGGCTTCTTCCACACCGCTAGGCCGGCCGCCAGCTGCAGGCTGAGACGCAGCGCGGGTCGGAATGGAAAAGCAGGCAGCCCGGCAAAGAACCGACCTGTGGAGACCGCCATCTTCTCCTGCAGCCCGACGCACCGCCCGGACGCACGCGACGTCTGCGCCACTTCCGGGAGCGCAGCCGCCCGCTCCGCGGCTTCCGGCCCCACGCTGCCTCTCCGCGGCTTCCGGTGCGTCCCGAGGACCCGCCCCGCAGCTTCCGGTTTTCGACATCCGGTTTCTGACTTCCGACTTCCGGCTTCCCCAGATGCTGCAGTAAACTGTGAGGCAAAGGTGCTATACTCGTGCAACAGAGTTGAGTTAGTCTCCTTGACAGAGAGCGAGAGCGTGACGCGAGACTGCTCCGTGAAGGGCACGTGTTCCGAGAGCCCCGCCGGCGCTGGCAGCGAAGGCGTGCGCCGGAGCAGGTGCGCGAGCGCCGCCCAGAGGGCTGTCTTCGGTCGGGGAGAGGGTAGCGTCTATATCGAGTTTCACCGCCTGGAAATGAGACTGACTGGCCCGTTGGCGGTTGTGTCAAAAATGATGCAATGTGTGATTAAAAACAAAGCTTAAAGAGCCCTTATAATTAAGCCACCTTATTTGTATTTTCTTGGGAGGTAGGCATGCTAGGGAACCATGAACCTCTCTATGTGAGTCTCGAAGGTCCGTTTCTGAGTGAACTGGGAGCCTCGCTGCGTGCGGAGGCCAAGGTGCCCACGGGGCGGGGGCGGGGGCGGCCGTCGGCAGGTACGGCCCCGGCGGTGGCGACTAGGACGACCCGCGGCCTCGCCAACCTCTCCCCGCCCGGCCGAGGGGCTCGTCCTGAGCCCGGCCGCGGTCCCTGTCGGCACGGCCCCTTCTTTCCGCCCTGCGCCATCGTTTACCCATTACGCGCGGCCGCCGCTGGGGAGAGAACGAAATCCACTCGCAGCGCGGAGCGTCAGCCGCTTTTACTTCTCGGTTGGCCCCGCCCAGCTACGCCCCCGAGTAAGAGGGGGCTCTGCGTCGCTCGTGCCGCGCTCGGTGGCGGGCGCTCGGCGTGGCCCCCGTGCTGGCCCTCCTGTTGGTTCTTCCTAATCCTGCTCTGTGTGGGGATGGCCCGCTGGCCAGCTCCCTGAGAACCACACCCCCCAGACCTGCCGGAGGGTCGCCTCCGTGGGCGACCTTGTTTAAAAAGGCTAGATGGCAGGGACTCCCAGCGGCCAGGGCTGGGGCTCGGTCCTTCGCGGGCGAGGGCGCTAGGACTTCGCTCCGGCGGCCGTGGTCTGGGCCAGAAAAAGGAGGCGGCATGCGCTGCTCTTGCCCCATCGGCAAGGGAAGCCGGCCCTCGGAGGGAAGCCGGCCCTCGTTCAGACCGCTCCCCTCTCGAGAGGCCCACATGGTAAGGAACCGACATCCGTTTCTAGCCAGGAACCTCGAGGATGCGAAACGCCCGATAGCCGGAGGAGCTGAATCTTGTCCACAGACATGGGCTGAGCTTGGACAGCTAGCTCGTCCACACTCAGGTCCTCGGGTGACACCGGAGCCTGGCCTGGCGCCTTCACGTCCTCACTGCTCGAGACCTCGAGGCAGAGAAACCCAGCGAAAAGCCACCAGATTCCTGCCCCCAGAACTGAAGCAGCACATGTGGGCTGTTTAGAGCCACTGCATTTTGAGATAACGTTATACAGCAATATGAAACGAGTACATTCTTAATAGTAGCCAGGAAAGCAGCCTAAGTGTCCATCAGTGGATGAATGGACAAAGACGTGGAATATGTGTGCAGAAGAGTATTACCCATTAAAAAGAGTAGAGTTTGGGTTACTTTCCTGGTGGTCCAGTGGTTAAGAATCTGCCTTTTGATTCAAGCAGTACAGTTCAGTCCCTGCTCAGGGAACCAAGATCTCACATCCCAAAGGGCAGCTAAGCCTGCACGCTACAGCTCCTGAGCCCATGTGCTCTAGAGCCTGTGCCCCACAACAAGACACGACGCAGCCAAATAAAAAAATTTTACCCTCGTCAACTACCTGGATGGACCTGCAGAGTATTGCACTAAGTGAAGTGAGACACAGACAGACAAAATACTCAAATGTTTTCACTTGTATGTGGGGTCTAAGAAATGAAACAAAAAATGGATGTAACAAAACAGAAACAGACTCTCAGAAGTAGAGAACAAACTAGAAGTTACCAGTGGTGAAAAGGAAGGAGGAGGGGCAAGATAACAGTAGGGGATTAAGAGATGCAAACTACTATGTATAAAATAAATAAGCTGCAAGGATGGGACAAGGGCTATAGCCAGTGTTTAATAACTTTAAATGGAGTATAATTTAAAAATTCAGAATCACTGTTGTACACCTTAAACTAGCATTGTAAATCAACTATACCTCTATTTAAAAAAAAAAAAAAAAACTTTGTTACTTTCTCTAGAGATTTTTCTCTTTACCTCAGCTGTTGTTAGAAAGTGTGTGATTCAGTCTCCATATATTTGGGGAGTCGTTGAACTTTTTTGACTCATAGTAATGGTTACTCTTGTAAAATGATCTAGTATACAATAAGTAGTTATATTCTTTCCTTCTTTGTTATAGATTTATTGACCATAAGTGCATGGGTTTATTACTACGCTCTTCATTCTGTCCCATTGATCTGTGTGCCTGCTTTTGTGCCCATTTCATACTTTTTCTGGTGGGGTATTTTTGGGGGTGGGGGGTGTTTGTCAAAAAGTTCATTTGGACTCACTGTAATGATAAGCCAGTGGTGTTTGTTAATGCTTTTATCTTGTGAACTCTGGGTTAGGGGCAGAGGAGGAAGTAGATAATCCAGGAGAAAGGGAACCCTCACTTGCATGTGCAGATGTATGCCACACAGCTCATCTAATGGGAGTTGTTAGACCTGGACTAACTGTCTTCAGCATTACGTAACTGTGCAGCCCTCTGTAGATGTCACCTGCCTCATTGGCAGCTAAGGGGTGAAGGGTGAATGATGCAGTCATACTGCTTTGATTAATGTAGTTCTGTATGTAGTCTGAACACTGGGAGCATAATGGACCAGCTCCGTTCTTCTTTTTCAAGATTGCTTTAACTATTTAGGGTCTTTTATTGTTTCTGTACAAATTTTAGAGTTATTTGTTCTATTTATATGAAAAGCACCATTTGTATTTTTAAATATTTTTATTTTTGTGGGGGGCGGGTTGGCGGGGAGCGGGTTGGGGAGGGAGGGGGGTGAGCAGGCCACTTCTATGGATCTTTCATTTATTCCGTTTCATCCATCTTTGTTCTTTGGCCCGTGTGGGCCTCCCATCGCAGTGGCCTCTGTTGTCACAGAGCACCGGCTCTGGGCACACACACTCCAGAGCTCCGGCTTGGTAATTGGACACATTGGTCCAGCCGCTCTGCGGCATGTGGGATATTCCCAGGCCAGGGATTGAACTGGCACCCCTTGCACTGCAAGGTGGTGTCCTTACCCATCAGACCACCAGGGAAGCCCCACCATTGGTATTTTGATAGGGATCACTATAAAGCTTTCTTTTTTTTTTCTTTGCATGCTGCTAGGCCTCTAGAATCAGTGTTCCCCAACCAAGGGTTGAACCCAGGCAATGAATGCACTGACTCCTAACCACTGGACTGCCAGGAAATTCCTGGGATTGCTACAAAGCTTTTTAAATAAATGAAAACACAGCTTATCAAAAATTAGTGTGATACACTGAAAGCATTTCTTAAAGAGAAATTTAAAGCATTGTATGCAATCCTAGAAAAGAACAGAGGTCTGAAATCAATCAGATAAGCTTTCACCTTAGGAAACCAGAAAAAGAGCCAGTTAAATCCAAAGTAAGCAGAAGAAAAGAAATAATAAAAATTAGAGTAGTATGAAGAAATTGAATTAAAAAAAATTAGAGAGCAATGAAATTGGTAACAGGAAATTTATAGAGAAAATTAACAAAACCAAAAGCTGGTTTTCTGAAAAGGTCAATAAAATCAATAAGCATTTAACCAGGATAACAAGAAAGAGAGAAGTCACAAATGACTAAGATCAGAAATGAAAGAGAGCACATCCCTACAGATCCTATGGACATTAAAAAGAAGATAAAGGAATAGAGTCCAATCTTCCTCCCCATCCCACCCCTTCTGGTTGTTACAGGGCCCCTGCTTGGGTTCCCTGAATCATAGAGCAAATTCCCATTGGGTATCTATTTTACATATGGTGATGTAAGTTTCCACGTTACTCTTTCCATATATCTCACCCTGTTCGTCCCCACTCTGCCCCCCACCCGCTATGTTCATAAGTCTATTCTTTATATTGTTTCTCCATTGTTGTCCTGTAGATAAATTCATCAATAACATATTTCTAGATTCCATATATATGTGTTAGTATACAATGTTTATCTTCCTCTGACTAGCTTCACTCTGTAGAATTGGCTCTAGGTTCATCTACCTTGTTAGAACTGACTCAAATGCATTCCTTTTTATGGCTGAATAATATTCCATTGTGTGTATTTACCACAATTAGTTTATACATTCTTCTGTCAGTGAACATCTAGATTGCTTCCATCAGACCACCAGGAAGCCCCACCATTGGTATTTTGATAGGGATCACTATAAAGCTTTCTTTTTTTTTTCTTTGCATGCTGCTAGGCCTCTAGAATCAGTGTTCCCCAACCAAGGGTTGAACCCAGGCAATGAATGCACTGACTCCTAACCACTGGACTGCCAGGAAATTCCTGGGATTGCTACAAAGCTTTTTAAATAAATGAAAACACAGCTTATCAAAAATTAGTGTGATACACTGAAAGCATTTCTTAAAGAGAAATTTAAAGCATTGTATGCAATCCTAGAAAAGAACAGAGGTCTGAAATCAATCAGATAAGCTTTCACCTTAGGAAACCAAAAAAAGAGCCAGTTAAATCCAAAGTAAGCAGAAGAAAAGAAATAATAAAAATTAGAGTAGTATGAAGAAATTGAATTAAAAAAAATTAGAGAGCAATGAAATTGGTAACAGGAAATTTATAGAGAAAATTAACAAAACCAAAAGCTGGTTTTCTGAAAAGGTCAATAAAATCAATAAGCATTTAACCAGGATAACAAGAAAGAGAGAAGTCACAAATGACTAAGATCAGAAATGAAAGAGAGCACATCCCTACAGATCCTATGGACATTAAAAAGAAGATAAAGGAATAGAGTCCAATCTTCCTCCCCATCCCACCCCTTCTGGTTGTTACAGGGCCCCTGCTTGGGTTCCCTGAATCATAGAGCAAATTCCCATTGGGTATCTATTTTACATATGGTGATGTAAGTTTCCACGTTACTCTTTCCATATATCTCACCCTGTTCGTCCCCACTCTGCCCCCCACCCGCTATGTTCATAAGTCTATTCTTTATATTGTTTCTCCATTGTTGTCCTGTAGATAAATTCATCAATAACATATTTCTAGATTCCATATATATGTGTTAGTATACAATGTTTATCTTCCTCTGACTAGCTTCACTCTGTAGAATTGGCTCTAGGTTCATCTACCTTGTTAGAACTGACTCAAATGCATTCCTTTTTATGGCTGAATAATATTCCATTGTGTGTATTTACCACAATTAGTTTATACATTCTTCTGTCAGTGAACATCTAGATTGCTTCCATGTTCTAGCTACTGTAAATAGTGCTGCAGTGAACAATGGGGTACATGTGTCTTTTTCAATTTTGGTTTCCACAGGGTATATGCCTAGTAGTGGAATTGCTGGGTCATATGGTAGTATTAAAAAGCAGAGACAGGGCTTCCACTGGTGGTCCAGTGGGTAAGGACACCGCCTTGCAGTGCAAGGGGCGCCG
This sequence comes from Tragulus kanchil, assembly GCA_022376925.1. Lineage (NCBI taxonomy): Eukaryota > Metazoa > Chordata > Mammalia > Artiodactyla > Tragulidae > Tragulus > Tragulus kanchil. The sequence goes on from JAIOJX010000002.1 coordinate 41,469,018, forward strand.
GTTCGAGCCCTGGCCTGGGAAGATCCCACGTGCCGCGGAGCGGCCGGACCGATGTGTCCAATTACCGAGCTGGAGCTCTGGAGCTCATGCGCCCAGAGCCGGCACTCTGCAATGACAGACACCACCGCGATGGGAGGCCCACAGGAGCCAAAGAACAAAGACGGATGAAAATAGAGAAATGAAAGACCAATAGAAGTGGCCTGCCCACTCCCCTCCCTCCCCAACCCGACCCCCGCCCAAAATAAATAAATTAATTAATTTAAAAAAAAAGCAGAGACATCACTTTGCTAACAAAAGTCCATATAGTCAAAGCTGTGTTTTTCCCAGAAGTCACGTATGGTGGACCATAAAGAAGGTTGAGCACCAAAGAATGGATGCCTTTAAACTGTAATGTTGGCGAAGACTCTTGAAAATCCCTTGGACTGTAAGGAGAGCAAGCCAGTCAATCCTAAAGGAAATCGACCCTGAATATTCTTTGGAAGGACTGATGCTGAAGCTGAAGCTCCCAATACTTTGACTACCTGATGTGAAAGGACGACTCACTGAAAAAGAGCCTGATGCTGGGAAAAATAGAAGGCAGGAGTAGGGGACGACGGAGGACAAGATGGTTGGATGGCATCACTGAGTCAGTGGACATGCACCATTGTAAGCTGTAAGATTAATGTAACTTCCATTTACCCCTCAAATTCCTTTGTCACATTTCCTCAAACCTGATTGTATCAATCTCTATAAAAGTTTTTAAATTATTTGAAACAGTAAATTATACACAGGATGCCTCTTATAAATACTTCCTAAAAATCATCTGGTCAGTGGATGGCTGAATAATATTCCATTGTGTGTATTTACCACAATTAGTTTATACATTCTTCTGTCAGTGAACATCTAGATTGCTTCCATGTTCTAGCTACTGTAAATAGTGCTGCAGTGAACAATGGGGTACATGTGTCTTTTTCAATTTTGGTTTCCACAGGGTATATGCCTAGTAGTGGAATTGCTGGGTCATATGGTAGTATTAAAAAGCAGAGACAGGGCTTCCACTGGTGGTCCAGTGGGTAAGGACACCGCCTTGCAGTGCAAGGGGCGCCGGTTCGAGCCCTGGCCTGGGAAGATCCCACGTGTCGCGGAGCGGCTGGACTGATGTGTCCAATTACAGAGCCGGAGCTCTGGAGTGCATGTGCCCAGAGCCGGCACTCTGCAATGACAGACACCACCGCGATGGGAGACTCACAGGAGCCAAAGAACAAAGACGGATGAAAATAGAGAACTGAAAGACCAATAGAAGTGGCCTGCCCACTCCCCTCCCTCCCCAACCCGACCCCCGCCCAAAATAAATAAATTAATTAATTTAAAAAAAAAAAAAGCAGAGACATCACTTTGCTAACAAAAGTCCATATAGTCAAAGCTGTGTTTTTCCCAGAAGTCACGTATGGTGGACCATAAAGAAGGTTGAGCACCAAAGAATGGATGCCTTTAAACTGTAATGTTGGCGAAGACTCTTGAAAATCCCTTGGACTGTAAGGAGAGCAAGCCAGTCAATCCTAAAGGAAATCGACCCTGAATATTCTTTGGAAGGACTGATGCTGAAGCTGAAGCTCCCAATACTTTGACTACCTGATGTGAAAGGACGACTCACTGAAAAAGAGCCTGATGCTGGGAAAAATAGAAGGCAGGAGTAGGGGACGACGGAGGACAAGATGGTTGGATGGCATCACTGAGTCAGTGGACATGCACCATTGTAAGCTGTAAGATTAATGTAACTTCCATTTACCCCTCAAATTCCTTTGTCACATTTCCTCAAACCTGATTGTATCAATCTCTATAAAAGTTTTTAAATTATTTGAAACAGTAAATTATACACAGGATGCCTCTTATAAATACTTCCTAAAAATCATTTATATCCTAAAGCCAGTAACCTTAATATATAGTAACCACAGACTAACTCGTAACCATAAAAAATTAAGACTTTCCTGGTGGACCAGTGGTTAAGGATAGTGCTTCCACTGTAGGGGGCATGGGCTCAATCCCTGGTCAGGGAACTAGGACCCCACGTGTCACACAGTGGCACAGCCAAAAAAATAATAAACTAAAAATTAAGTTACCTAATCTAGAGACATTCAGGTTTCATTGACTGTCTCAATAAAGCTCATAGTAAAACAAAAATATTTCTGCTTATAGGATCACAAGGTGTATTTAGCTTTCACATCTCTTCAGTCCTCACAAGCCACCTTCCAGTGACAAAGTGCCATCCTTCCAGCCCCAATACCCCGGAGTAGGTCCTCACAAGGGTGCGTGCACATGGTTGCCTTCTAGCTCCAGCTCTTGGAACTGATCAGAGCAGCACTCCCTTGAGATATGCTCTTCCTCAGACAGCCCGTAGACTACCAACAGCATCCCTGTGTCCTGGCTCTGCTGACAGGACAAGCCCCTCCCACTGGAAATGTGCCCAAGTAAACCTGGATCCTGCACTATGGAACCCTCACTGTGTTCATTCAGCTCAGACTACCTTAAAGTCAAACTTCATTTGCAACCTTAAGTTCCATTTTGATACTGAATTAGAGTTCTAGGAGGAAGTACCTTAGACGTGATGCTGCTCAGGTGACCTCAAATTCCATCTCATACTCCCATTTTAATGCTATTTAAACAGTTAGGTCTGGGATACTTTACCAGTGAATGCTGACGAGTTATAAAAGGCCACTCACACAAGGACACATTTTTGATTACTTGTAACAGTTGTATTTCTGCCTGAGATTGCAGCCGATGGTGATTTTATGAGAATGAAATGAAAAAACTTTTGAATAAGATGAAACTCATGGGAACTTCCCTGGTAGTCCCAGTGGCTGAGACTCCTGTGCTTCCCAAAGGGAGGGGCCAAGGTTAAATCCCTGGTTGCAGAACCAAGATCCCACATAAAAATACATTTTTAAAAAAGTTGTGATTTATAGAAAGCACTAAAGCAGTGTTTATTAAAGCTTTTTTATTAATGAAAAATGCCAGACAACCAAATATTATTTATTCTATCATTTATTGATGAAAAAGTTTTGCATATTAGAGCAAAGCAGTACAAACTAACATGGAAGCCCATTGTTTCCAGCGTCGTATAGGCAAGAGAACATCCCAAAGAACTCAGTGTAGCCTTTGGCCTCTTCATAGGGAAGGACGGGAACACCTGAGCGTCTCCAGTGCCTGGGAGAGCCCAACAGAGCAGGACCCAGACTGCAGTCTGCAGAGAAGACTGCATCCTGCTGTCTGTATGGACACACAGCTCACAGCTCGAGAAACGATGTTTCAGGCAAACTCTCTGCTGCACCACAGTCACAGATGGCCCAGGGCACATCCCCAGGAAAACTGAATCCACGTTAGAACTGAACACATTAGAAACTTTTTACAGTGGCAAACATTGAACATGAGACCCTTCCTCCAGCTCTTGGAACTGATCAGAGCAGCACTCCCTTGAGATATGCTCTTCCTCAGACAGCCCGTAGACTACCAACAGCATCCCTGTGTCCTGGCTCTGCTGACAGGACAAGCCCCTCCCACTGGAAATGTGCCCAAGTAAACCTGGATCCTGCACTATGGAACCCTCACTGTGTTCATTCAGCTCAGACTACCTTAAAGTCAAACTTCATTTGCAACCTTAAGTTCCATTTTGATACTGAATTAGAGTTCTAGGAGGAAGTACCTTAGACGTGATGCTGCTCAGGTGACCTCAAATTCCATCTCATACTCCCATTTTAATGCTATTTAAACAGTTAGGTCTGGGATACTTTACCAGTGAATGCTGACGAGTTATAAAAGGCCACTCACACAAGGACACATTTTTGATTACTTGTAACAGTTGTATTTCTGCCTGAGATTGCAGCCGATGGTGATTTTATGAGAATGAAATGAAAAAACTTTTGAATAAGATGAAACTCATGGGAACTTCCCTGGTAGTCCCAGTGGCTGAGACTCCTGTGCTTCCAAGGCAGGGGGCCAAGGTTAAATCCCTGGTTGCAGAACCAAGATCCCACATAAAAATACATTTTTAAAAAAGTTGTGATTTATAGAAAGCACTAAAGCAGTGTTTATTAAAGCTTTTTTATTAATGAAAAATGCCAGACAACCAAATATTATTTATTCTATCATTTATTGATGAAAAAGTTTTGCATATTAGAGCAAAGCAGTACAAACTAACATGGAAGCCCATTGTTTCCAGCGTCGTATAGGCAAGAGAACATCCCAAAGAACTCAGTGTAGCCTTTGGCCTCTTCATAGGGAAGGACGGGAACACCTGAGCGTCTCCAGTGCCTGGGAGAGCCCAACAGAGCAGGACCCAGACTGCAGTCTGCAGAGAAGACTGCATCCTGCTGTCTGTATGGACACACAGCTCACAGCTCGAGAAACGATGTTTCAGGCAAACTCTCTGCTGCACCACAGTCACAGATGGCCCAGGGCACATCCCCAGGAAAACTGAATCCACGTTAGAACTGAACACATTAGAAACTTTTTACAGTGGCAAACATTGAACATGAGACCCTTCCTCCTGCTGGTGGCAAGGCTGAGACTATGCTACTCCCGGGCCTTCAGAGCAGGCGCACCGTCTTCCCAGTTACCGTCAAGAAGTCATCATCCGCCAGGGCACGTAGTGCTTCTTCAAACATGTCCTTGGTAATTGCCTTCGGGAAAGAGAGAAAAGAGCTTTATACCTGGAGCTACCCTGCCCAGAGACATGAGCCCCAGTTCAAGAACCACCAGTCTCCTGCCTTCTTGGCAGCTGAACACACATCTTATGCTCCAACTTGGCAGTGGCAAAGACTTCCCACAAAGGGTCCGATGCTAAACACCACAAGTCTGGTGCCCCTGGTCTGTGCCTGCTGCTCAGTTGCCACTGGGGACCAGGGAGGGGGCATCAGGAAAGCAGGCAAGCTCCTGCTGTGAACTCAGCTTTCCTTACAACAGCCAAAAACTGCAAACACTGAATGCCCACTAATGGGTGAGTATGATGGCTGAGGCATGAGACAGCAAACATGCCACAGTGGATTCAGTCACAGAGAAGACTGTGTACTGATCAGAGAGAAGAGAACTCCAGCAACAAACAGCTTAACTATAACTGACTTGGCTCGAAAACCACTTGTCCACATCCACACAGAAGACTGAACACCCAACAAAATTATCCTCGTGATCACTCCTGATGGTGGATGGTGACCTCCTCTTTATCTGTATATTTACTTATCACTTAAATAATAAATGAAGGGAAAAGTTATAAGGAAAAAACCTTGAAAGCAGCATCCAGGGAAAAGGAAACTATTAAACAAACAAAATATCCACATAAACACTTACTATGTCAGACTGTCCTCGAATATCTTCAAAGAGCTGCTGGTATTTCAGAGCTGGCGTCTTGCCCTTTGATAAAATAAGCTTTCTCAGTGCTTCCGCTAACTCTTCTTTCCGCTTCCGAGAAGTGGCGCTCATTCCTGATTTAAGAGAAAACAATGAAGACATTTCAAATCTCCATTAATATTTCTTCAGCCGTAAATCAACTTTACTCTAAAAATAATCTTTAGTCTTGTCACAAAACGAATCCACGTTAGAACTGAACACATTAGAAACTTTTTACAGTGGCAAACATTGAACATGAGACCCTTCCTCCTGCTGGTGGCAAGGCTGAGACTATGCTACTCCCGGGCCTTCAGAGCAGGCGCACCGTCTTCCCAGTTACCGTCAAGAAGTCATCATCCGCCAGGGCACGTAGTGCTTCTTCAAACATGTCCTTGGTAATTGCCTTCGGGAAAGAGAGAAAAGAGCTTTATACCTGGAGCTACCCTGCCCAGAGACATGAGCCCCAGTTCAAGAACCACCAGTCTCCTGCCTTCTTGGCAGCTGAACACACATCTTATGCTCCAACTTGGCAGTGGCAAAGACTTCCCACAAAGGGTCCGATGCTAAACACCACAAGTCTGGTGCCCCTGGTCTGTGCCTGCTGCTCAGTTGCCACTGGGGACCAGGGAGGGGGCATCAGGAAAGCAGGCAAGCTCCTGCTGTGAACTCAGCTTTCCTTACAACAGCCAAAAACTGCAAACACTGAATGCCCACTAATGGGTGAGTATGATGGCTGAGGCATGAGACAGCAAACATGCCACAGTGGATTCAGTCACAGAGAAGACTGTGTACTGATCAGAGAAAAGAGAACTCCAGCAACAAACAGCTTAACTATAACTGACTTGGCTCGAAAACCACTTGTCCACATCCACACAGAAGACTGAACACCCAACAAAATTATCCTCGTGATCACTCCTGATGGTGGATGGTGACCTCCTCTTTATCTGTATATTTACTTATCACTTAAATAATAAATGAAGGGAAAAGTTATAAGGAAAAAACCTTGAAAGCAGCATCCAGGGAAAAGGAAACTATTAAACAAACAAAATATCCACATAAACACTTACTATGTCAGACTGTCCTCGAATATCTTCAAAGAGCTGCTGGTATTTCAGAGCTGGCGTCTTGCCCTTTGATAAAATAAGCTTTCTCAGTGCTTCCGCTAACTCTTCTTTCCGCTTCCGAGAAGTGGCGCTCATTCCTGATTTAAGAGAAAACAATGAAGACATTTCAAATCTCCATTAATATTTCTTCAGCCGTAAATCAACTTTACTCTAAAAATAATCTTTAGTCTTGTCACAAAACTAAGTTAGGGGACAGTGGCTGAATGCCTGAATCCATTCCTGTTTTCTAAAAGCTCGTAGTGCTACCCTCCACTGAGACACAGGCCAGTAGTCCACACAGAAGTGGAGTCACCTTGCCAGGGCCTGAATCACTCATTGAAAAAGGGACTCTGTGCCTAGATGGCCAAATGGCAGAGCTAGGCTGAGTGCGCCAACATCAGCCTTCTCACAGGGCTGTGACATGAGACAGGGCAGCACCCCCACTTCAAGAGGAAGGCCTGCCTGTGGTGAGGATGGAGATGTCCACGATGCCGGTCCTTGGGTCAGTGGCCGACTGCTTCAGTGCCTCCCGGTGCAGGCGCTTGGCCTCCTCCACGTCGATGGCCTCTACCTTGTTTGAAAACCGCACTTTTGCGTGGGCTTCAGCCAGGCGGATCAGTGATTCTAGCTGCCGGGGGTACGCAGACACCATCCCTCGGCTGCTGCCCACCTTCCTCATGTCCACATAGGCCTGCAAGACAGGACACACTGACTCCTCACAGTGAGCCTGGACAGGGAGGCCCTGAGGGGAGTGACAGCAGGGTCTAGCCTTGCACCTGGACCCTCATCCAGGGGTGCAGTGCTGGAGGAAGCTGAGGACTCGGCTTGTTCACATCTGGAGAGGATCACCTAACAGCAAGCCAAGGACTGCTGACACAGCATTTGAGAGGTACACTATAACCCCACATGTGGATGTAACTGCCTCAGGATAACACAGACGGAAAACTATGAATCACTCTTTAAGTTGCAGCTGAACGTCTTCAGTGCTGTCAGGACTGAAAAGCCCATCAAAGCACCAGGAACCTTCCTAGCATCACGTCTACTGCAGGTGCCACCAGGTACCACTGCCCACTTGCAAGGTACTGAAAAGTGAATCAAACGCAGCCCAGAGATCAGAATTACAATGACTAAGTGTTAACAGTATCACCTATGTTTCATCTCAGGTATCCTGCTCTTAACATGTAGAAATGAATCCTTTCCTCTTTCCACACTTGGAAAAGTAAATTTTGCAACACAGGAGGGAAAACAGTTGTAGAAGACAGAGTTGTTCTTGCCAAAATCAGGGCTGTTTCAGAGCTGAGCAGGGCCCAGCAGTGCTTTGGGCTGGGTACCTCGATGAGTGCCTGGCTGGCGTCCTGGCTGAGCCGTGGCAGCACAGCACTGTGTGCGTAGGCAATGTAGTCCCTGAGCACCGCCATGTCCATGACCTCCTCCTGCATCTGTTCCTCACTCTGGTAGTACAGGGACACCAAGTGGTGAGCCAGGCGCCGGTCGTATGCTTCGTCCTGGGGGTCCAGCATGAGGAAGATCAGGTCAAACCTGAGGAAACATGATGGCTCCCAGTCAGGACACCCACGTACCTGCGGGTATCCCCTTGGTCGCCACAGAAACAGTGAAGGTATGCCTGGCCCAAGTGGCCTGCGGAGTCCAGGCCCCTGGTTCCCCTGCCCTGGCCCTCAGGTCCGCCTGGGAACATGCGCCAGGCACTGAAAGTCAGTTGGAAATAGGATGCTCCCCAGAGAAATGCTGCTGTAATTCCGAAGACTGGAAGATGCAAGTGAAACACATTCAACTGTTTTGGGGGAAAAGAACTGTTGTTTCAAAAGTCAAGTAACTAAAGTCTAAAACCCTCTTATGAAATACATCCATTTTGAGAAGTGTGAACCGCGTGACCCTTCTCCCACAAATGCAGCTCTCAGATACTCGTCTACTGCGGGAAGCTACTCTCTGCGCTTTGCTGATTCTCCATAGCAGCTTTAGGCCCAAGAGCAGTGAGAGGCAGGCCTCCAACCAGATGGAGGTTAAAGACCCTAACTGCTCCAAGAAATGAGCATGTGTCAAGGTGAGCAAACACACCATCCTCGCCTTTGGTGTGACCAAGCAGACGTGCAGACCGTGCTGGAGTGAAGAGCTGATGATTGCTTGCATTAACCTTGGTGTTTCCTCCTCAGCCTCACCCGGAACCTCCCACAGACAAGTCCACCTGTCTGATGAACACATGTTCTCATACCTTGATAAGAGTGTGTGGGGCAGCTGGATGTTTTCAATGGTGGTTTTTTTCGGATTCCACTGAGACTCAATTGGGTTTGCTGCTGCCAGGATGGAGGTGCGGGCGTTGAGCTGACAGATGATCCCAGCCTGCAGGAGGGATGGCCGGGTCATCGGCCTCAGGCTGGGGCCAGAGGAGCTGCACATCCCTCCCCCAGGTGGCCTCTGCTGGGGTCCCTCAGCACCATGAACATGGCACCAGGCACAGGTGACCACAGAGCCCACTGGGGACAGCCCGAGCTGGGATTCACACCAAGGATGGAGGTGGAGGTAAACTGGCTTGCTGCGACCACGTCCTCCTCAGAAACCAAACCCCTGGTATGAGGTTTAGGACAAACTCAAGTTCTACGAGCGCCATGCATTAGAGGTTAGTACGGCACTGAGGAGGAACGAGGATCCTGTAGAGAACGCTCAGAGAGCTGGAACCTGACAGCAGTGTTGGCCAGACTCCTGAGGGCGACTCAAGCCTTCCCACCACACCCTCACCCAACATGTATGGAATAGGTGCTGACCTTGGCAGTGGAGCATGTCTGCTGCTCTATGACCTCATGCAGGATGAACCTTCTGAGGGCCAGACTCCTGAGGGCGGTTCAAGCCCCCCCAGACCGCACCCTGACCCACACAGAGGAAGCAGGCACTGACCTTAGCAATGGAGAGTGTCTGCTGCTCCATGACCTCGTGCAGGACAGACCGTGTGCTCTCGTTCATCTTATCAAATTCATCGATGCAGCAAATGCCGTTGTCGCTCAGCACGAGGGCGCCAGTCTGCAGCACCAGCTGCCGCGTCTCAGGGTCCTTCATGACGTAAGCAGTGAGGCCCACGGCGCTGGAGCCCTTCCCAGAAGTGTACTGACCCCGCGGGACCAGGTTGTACACATACTGCAGAAGCTGGGACTTGCTAGTCCCAGGGTCCCCGCACAGAAGGATGTTGATCTCTGCACGGAACTTGCCCCTCCCCGTGTGGCTGAAATCCTTTCTCGTCCACGAAGAGCTGAAGCAAGATTCCCTGGACAGATGGACAGACAGGTCTCAGCAGGCGGCAGAGATGCAGTCAGTTGAACAAAACGGAAAAGAGGTCAGAGGACAGGAGCAGCTCAGAAGCTGCGTGGGACCTGCCCACCCCGGCAGGCTCTGTGCCTGGAAGTGGGCCATCGGGGGTGGAGACAGAGTGTGGGCCCTGCTCCCCTTTGGGCAAAGGCTCAGCCTTTCCAGGTGTTCAGGCCATCTGACTCCAAGCTTTCAGGCCCAGCCACAAGTGAGAAGCCCTTCAAGGTCAGTTACCTTCTTTATATCTTCATGTTCATAGATGCTGGGCGCCAGGGCAGATGCGAGCCGCTCGTAGATGTCTGGCTTGCTGCGACCACGTCCTCCTCAGAAACCAAACCCCTGGTATGAGGTTTAGGACAAACTCAAGTTCTACGAGCGCCATGCATTAGAGGTTAGTACGGCACTGAGGAGGAACGAGGATCCTGTAGAGAACGCTCAGAGAGCTGGAACCTGACAGCAGTGTTGGCCAGACTCCTGAGGGCGACTCAAGCCTTCCCACCACACCCTCACCCAACATGTATGGAATAGGTGCTGACCTTGGCAGTGGAGCATGTCTGCTGCTCTATGACCTCATGCAGGATGAACCTTCTGAGGGCCAGACTCCTGAGGGCGGTTCAAGCCCCCCCAGACCGCACCCTGACCCACACAGAGGAAGCAGGCACTGACCTTAGCAATGGAGAGTGTCTGCTGCTCCATGACCTCGTGCAGGACAGACCGTGTGCTCTCGTTCATCTTATCAAATTCATCGATGCAGCAAATGCCGTTGTCGCTCAGCACGAGGGCGCCAGTCTGCAGCACCAGCTGCCGCGTCTCAGGGTCCTTCATGACGTAAGCAGTGAGGCCCACGGCGCTGGAGCCCTTCCCAGAAGTGTACTGACCCCGCGGGACCAGGTTGTACACATACTGCAGAAGCTGGGACTTGCTAGTCCCAGGGTCCCCGCACAGAAGGATGTTGATCTCTGCACGGAACTTGCCCCTCCCCGTGTGGCTGAAATCCTTTCTCGTCCCACCGAAGAGCTGAAGCAAGATTCCCTGGACAGATGGACAGACAGGTCTCAGCAGGCGGCAGAGATGCAGTCAGTTGAACAAAACGGAAAAGAGGTCAGAGGACAGGAGCAGCTCAGAAGCTGCGTGGGACCTGCCCACCCCGGCAGGCTCTGTGCCTGGAAGTGGGCCATCGGGGGTGGAGACAGAGTGTGGGCCCTGCTCCCCTTTGGGCAAAGGCTCAGCCTTTCCAGGTGTTCAGGCCATCTGACTCCAAGCTTTCAGGCCCAGCCACAAGTGAGAAGCCCTTCAAGGTCAGTTACCTTCTTTATATCTTCATGTTCATAGATGCTGGGCGCCAGGGCAGATGCGAGCCGCTCGTAGATGTCTGGCTTCCTGGACAGCTCCTTGAGCAGCTCCACACGCTTCTCCGAGAAAAGTTTCTGCTCTGCTTCTTCATCAAGGCCGTGCAGACGCTTCGAGTCGGTTTTCCGGTAGTGAATGACATCAATGTGGGTCTTGTAGACGGACTTCACGTTGCTCACTCTAGGGTTGACGCGAATGGGGACAGCCCGGTAGATGCCTGAGGGCACAAAAGATGCACTCTCGTCTGCCCACCCTTGGCCTGTAGCGCGAGGAACAGGGCTCTGGGGGTTCCAAGCACAGCCAGCGAGGGTGACCTTGGACCACTGCCTCCGCAGTTTCTACTCGCTGCTGTGTTCAGTGCATCACAGTTGAGACAGAATTTTCATTTCTCTTTAAGTGAATGTACAGTTGTTAATAATTAGACTAAAAGTATTAAATACCTCTGTTCCAAAAGCCTAGAAAGAAAGGACATCCAAAAAGCTGAATTATTTAAAGTTGCTAACTAGTTATTTCAGATAGCAGCAGGGAGACAGCCTACTGCCTGGGCAGGTGCTGTGCCTCTGCCCGGGAGGTCAGAGTCGGGTGGTGAAAACAGCAGTCGCAGGCCATGCACCCCTGACCGGTCAGAGGGCTGACCTTGGAGCCCCTCACCTGTGACGTGCACTCTGTCCCCAGGCTGGACCTTGTCCACGAGGTCATTGTGAGAGAACAGGACCACCGTATGTGGCGTCTGCCCCGCAGGCATGTCTTCGGGGGATTCTTGGAGCTTGATCTGAAAGGGTGGGGAGCAGACGTCTCAGGACAGCCCTTTGGATACCTAGTACCTCCACTGCCCCAGGGACATCGCTCTGGAAGGCGGCTTTGTTTGCCACAACACAATCTCCAGAAACTCAGTCTCACCCGCATGCAGAGGATGCTATTTATAAAACGCTTCCCCATGGTGGATTGGCTGTGGCGGATACACCTGCATCACCTCTGCCTACGTTTCTAGTTCCTTCAGGGCGGTGCTCCCTTCCAGGTCAACTTAGTCAGGAAGCACGTTTCAGGACAACATGGGTGCACAGGCCACACTGGCTTCTGAGGACCGGGCAGGGGCAGAACGAGGATGGGGCACGCACCATCTGCTTGTCAGAGAAGACGGAGCGGTTGTGGATGAGGGCCATGCTGTGGCTGGTGTGGCAGCGCTCACACACGCAGGGCTCAGCAATGCGGCCGCGGTCTATCTCCACGCGGGCCGTGTGGGCGCACACCTGGCACTGGAAGAAGGCCTCCTGCATCTCTGGAATCAGCTGGGACGTCCTGATCACCATGCCACTGATGGCGATGAGCTGGTCGATGTCTGCAAGGTGGAGAGAACGTGGACCGTGCCAGCTGGGTAGGGACCTCCCTGAGGGTCTGGGTTTGCTGTTCAGCCCCGGAGGACCTTGCTTCAGGCCTCACAGGGGTGCTTCAGTCACAAGGAGACACTGTGGCCAGAGCACCAACACTTTGTTGGGCACCCTCAGCTCCGGCCTGGGATGCCCCTCCCGTGTCCTGTCACCTTCCTCTCAGCCCCTCAGGTCTACTGACCCTGTAGAGCTAGGCCGGCCTGAGGCTGCCTGGGGACAACCAGACTGGCTGCAACAACCCACGTTTATGATAATCTTTATAGCCACACTCACTATACACGGGGGGTCCAGACTTACCTGTTTCACTAGTAACTGGGCCCCTGATACAGCATTTCCCCAAACAGACGCCAGCCTTTGGCTGTGCACCATTCCAGCTGGGGCCGGGCAGGCACCATCTCCCAGGGCTGACACTCCTGCACTGCTCTTCTGCCTCTTCTCTTACTTCGCAAACTAGACTTCCTCCTTACACATCAGGGAAGGGGCCATTTTTTATATCTGTTTTCTACACTGATTCTGAGAGTGCCTACTTAGTAGAATAACTGTTAAACCATTGTAACTGGGTAAGTTTATCTTAAGATGGAAAACTGAAGAGTTACATCTTTCATAGAATTTAAGTTTAAGTGAAGTCGCTCAGTTGTGTCTGCCTCTTTGCAACCCATGGACAAACCATGGGATTCTCCAGGTAAGAATACTGGAGTGGGTAGCCTTTCCCTTCTCCAGGGGATCTTCCCAAACCAGGGATGAAACCCAGGTCTCCTGCATGGCAGATGGATTCTTTAGTGTCTGAGCCACTTTAGTTATTTATAAAAAGGTACAGTGGATCCATAAGCATACAGGGCATCAGAGCCTGCTACTGGTTTCTGTCAGCTCACAGGCCACCAACATCACTGTCATGGATTCCTTTAACATTCCAGTCCCACATAAGCCCTGCTATTAAAACTATTATCGGGCTCCCCGGTGGTCCAGTGGGTAAGGACACCGCCTTGCAGTGCAAGGGGTGCCGGTTCAATCCCTGGCCTGGGAAGATCCCACGTGCCACGGAGCGGCTGGACCGATGTGTCCAATTATCGAGCCGGAGCTCTGGAGCACATGTGCCCAGAGCCAGTGCTCTGGGAGTAGAGAGGCCGCTGCAATGAGAGGCCCATAAAGAACAAAGATGGAAATGACAGACCAAAAGAAGTGGCCAAAAAAAAAAAAAAAAGGATTACCTTCTATAACTGTATCTCAATAAAACTGGGGGGGAAATGGTACCTTCTGGATTCAGGTTCCTCATATTCTTAGTCTTTAAGGCGTTGAATGGTCTCACTTGAATCTGGTGCTCTAAGATTGAGTCAGGGTAGCGGTCAAAGAAGACCTCGTTGACTGCCATGTCAAAAGTCGGGATGACTTCCTAAAAAACAAACGTAAGGATATCAAACTGTGCTTGTATTTTTAATTTAGGATTAAATATAATAAAGCATCTCACATTGCAAGGCATGAAAACAAAAGAAAATGGCATAATCCAAAGGCATTTACCTTACAGATCACACATACAGTCTACAAACCCTTGCGCACACTGGGATCTCCCACTTCAGCACATTCTCACTTTTGAGTTAAATGAGATGAGTCTAGGCTTTTATTTTTTAGTTAGAATAAACTGTTAAACCATTGTAACTGGGTAAGTTTATCTTAAGATGGAAAACTGAAGAGTTACATCTTTCATAGAATTTAAGTTTAAGTGAAGTCGCTCAGTTGTGTCTGCCTCTTTGCAACCCATGGACAAACCATGGGATTCTCCAGGTAAGAATACTGGAGTGGGTAGCCTTTCCCTTCTCCAGGGGATCTTCCCAAACCAGGGATGAAACCCAGGTCTCCTGCATGGCAGATGGATTCTTTAGTGTCTGAGCCACTTTAGTTATTTATAAAAAGGTACAGTGGATCCATAAGCATACAGGGCATCAGAGCCTGCTACTGGTTTCTGTCAGCTCACAGGCCACCAACATCACTGTCATGGATTCCTTTAACATTCCAGTCCCACATAAGCCCTGCTATTAAAACTATTATCGGGCTCCCCGGTGGTCCAGTGGGTAAGGACACCGCCTTGCAGTGCAAGGGGTGCCGGTTCAATCCCTGGCCTGGGAAGATCCCACGTGCCACGGAGCGGCTGGACCGATGTGTCCAATTATCGAGCCGGAGCTCTGGAGCACATGTGCCCAGAGCCAGTGCTCTGGGAGTAGAGAGGCCGCTGCAATGAGAGGCCCATAAAGAACAAAGATGGAAATGACAGACCAAAAGAAGTGGCCAAAAAAAAAAAAAAAAGGATTACCTTCTATAACTGTATCTCAATAAAACTGGGGGGGAAATGGTACCTTCTGGATTCAGGTTCCTCATATTCTTAGTCTTTAAGGCGTTGAATGGTCTCACTTGAATCTGGTGCTCTAAGATTGAGTCAGGGTAGCGGTCAAAGAAGACCTCGTTGACTGCCATGTCAAAAGTCGGGATGACTTCCTAAAAAACAAACGTAAGGATATCAAACTGTGCTTGTATTTTTAATTTAGGATTAAATATAATAAAGCATCTCACATTGCAAGGCATGAAAACAAAAGAAAATGGCATAATCCAAAGGCATTTACCTTACAGATCACACATACAGTCTACAAACCCTTGCGCACACTGGGATCTCCCACTTCAGCACATTCTCACTTGAGTTAAATAAGATGAGTCTACAAGTGCCTTCAAGATACGCTGGCATGATTCTAGGCTTTTATTTAGTTAAGACAAGCTTGTAGTTTCATGTCTTTTCTTCCGTATCAAAATGATAGCCAGATAGGTTAAATTACAGTTCTTATTCAAATTTGTTAACACCTGTTCTCCATTCTGCAGGTAAGGAAATGCCTGCTAGGAAGCTGAGGAACTGGGCCAAGTTTACACAGCAGCTGAGCAAGACTTAACACCAAGTCTGCTCGACTACAAATCCTACAGCTATTAACAGAATCAGTGTGGCCAGTGCTTTGTTAATAAAGCCTCATCTTAAGCCAGAGAAAACTGCACTATGGTGTTAGACACAGTAGGTCTGTAAATGTTTCCATTTAAGATGTTTTATGTCATCAACCTCAGCACTATTTATCATGACTCACGATTATCTTATATACTAAGTAACACTGCCAATCAAACTGTGACATGCCAGCAAAAGTAACACAAATCTTGATTCCTAATGTTAATGTGTAAAAAAGTGTTCATCTTTTCTACATGGTTTAAGAACTTTTGGGGGCATTCCCATGTGGTACAATGGATAGGACTCTAGACTTCCACTACAGGGGTCATGGGTTTGATTCCTGGTTGGGGAACTAAAATCTCACAGGCCATGAAGCATGGCCAAAGAAAAAAGAGAGGAAAAAGCTCTTTTGAGGCATATTGTATTTATTTAAAAAAAATTTTTTTAAATCTTCACGGAAATTTTTATTGGTATTAATTGAGGTACCTTTGATAGGTCCTCTATTCTAGTCTTAAGCGTGAATGGTCTACTTGAATCTGGTGCTCTAAGATTGAGTCAGGGTAGCGGTCAAAGAAGACCTTGATCATGTCAAAAGTCGGGATGACTTCCTAAAAACAAACGTAAGGATATCAAACTGTGCTTGTATTTTTAATTTAGGATTAAATATAATAAAGCATCTCACATTGCAAGGCATGAAAACAAAAGAAAATGGCATAATCCAAAGGCATTTACCTTACAGATCACACATACAGTCTACAAACCCTTGCGCACACTGGGATCTCCCACTTCAGCACATTCTCACTTGAGTTAAATAAGATGAGTCTACAAGTGCCTTCAAGATACGCTGGCATGATTCTAGGCTTTTATTTAGTTAAGACAAGCTTGTAGTTTCATGTCTTTTCTTCCGTATCAAAATGATAGCCAGATAGGTTAAATTACAGTTCTTATTCAAATTTGTTAACACCTGTTCTCCATTCTGCAGGTAAGGAAATGCCTGCTAGGAAGCTGAGGAACTGGGCCAAGTTTACACAGCAGCTGAGCAAGACTTAACACCAAGTCTGCTCGACTACAAATCCTACAGCTATTAACAGAATCAGTGTGGCCAGTGCTTTGTTAATAAAGCCTCATCTTAAGCCAGAGAAAACTGCACTATGGTGTTAGACACAGTAGGTCTGTAAATGTTTCCATTTAAGATGTTTTATGTCATCAACCTCAGCACTATTTATCATGACTCACGATTATCTTATATACTAAGTAACACTGCCAATCAAACTGTGACATGCCAGCAAAAGTAACACAAATCTTGATTCCTAATGTTAATGTGTAAAAAAGTGTTCATCTTTTCTACATGGTTTAAGAACTTTTGGGGGCATTCCCATGTGGTACAATGGATAGGACTCTAGACTTCCACTACAGGGGTCATGGGTTTGATTCCTGGTTGGGGAACTAAAATCTCACAGGCCATGAAGCATGGCCAAAGAAAAAAGAGAGGAAAAAGCTCTTTTGAGGCATATTGTATTTATTTAAAAAAAATTTTTTTAAATCTTCACGGAAATTTTTATTGGTATAATTGTAGATCCACATTGCAGCTTTAAGAAATACAAAAATCCTAACTTTGCCCAGTTTTAATGATAACATTTTGCTGTAGTGTAATATCACAACCAGGTATTAACTTTGATACAACTCACTTATATTCCAATTGCCCAGTTTCACATGTATGCATTTTTTTATGTGTCTGTGTGTATATTAAGTTCTATCAGTTCTTTCACATGCATAGGCTCATGAATCTATCACTTATGTTCAGTAGTTAAGGTACTGAACAGCCCCAAAGCCATCAAGAGCCCTATGTCGTCCTTTTACAACTATAATGAGCTCCCCTCCTCCCCTATTCTCCTTAACCGCAGCAACTACCCATCAGTCCTACATCTCTAAAACTGTCATATGAAATGTTATGTAAATGGAGTCATACAATGTGTAACCTATTGGAATTGCCTTTTTTCAATCAGGAAAACCCCCTTGGAATCCATCCAAGTGGCAGCACATTTTATCTCTGAGTCATGTTCAACTGGCCGTAACAGCTGTTCACCCACAACTGACCTGAAGGACATCTGGGCTGATTCCAGCCGAACATCTGTATACAGGCTTTTGTATGAATATAAGCTTTTATTTCTATGGGATAAATGTCCATACACCCGACTGTTGTATCATATGATGGTTGTATGTTTGTTTATTTATTTTTCCTAATTGGAATATAACTGCTTAACAATATTGTTACTTTCTGCTATACAACATGAATCAGTTGTAAGTGTACACACACCTGTCCCTCTTGAGCCTCCTGCAGTGCTGCCCCCACCCCGCCACTACAGGTCACTGCAGAACAGGAGCTGAGCTCCCTGTGCTGTGTGGCAGCTTCCCACTGGCTAGCTATTTTTAATGCAGTTGTGTGTATACATAGGTCTCAAATGTGTCCCACCCTCTCCTTCCCAGTTGTGTTGTCTCCTCCCCACCCCTGCTGCAAAGGTGCCTTGGAGGCCTATCGTGTTACTCAGGAAATTCTCCTATCCAGAGACCCTGCAGCTGTTCTGGATGTTTACTGCAGTTCTCAAGGTCAAGGTCAGAGTCTTACCTGTGGGTAGCAGATGAGCTGTCTGTAGAGATTTGTGTCAAATGATTTTATGTGTTCACAGTTTACATTTAAAAACGGCTCTCCAATAACATTAATCTATAGAATAGAACAAACAAGTTTATATTCTAATTGTCTTAAAACAGCTAATTTGAATTTTTAGATAAGCATATTTCATTACCTCTTCAAGTCGCTGCATGTATAGAGGTTCAGTGATGTCTATGCCAACAGTTTCTTCTTTAGCCAAAGGATCAATGAAACGCTGAAGAAATCTCTTAATGTGGAGAGAAACATTAAGTAATGCAGTTGGGAACAAGCAACTACTCAAAAAAGTTATGAACATTGGGGTGCATATCTTTTCAACTACCCATCAGTAGACAACTGGTTAAAGAAGACGTGATGGGACTTTCCTGGTGGTCAAGTGGTTAAGAATCCACTGGCCAATGCAGGGGACAAGAGATCCATCTTTGGAAGAGCCCACATGCCTAGAGGCAACTAATCCCCACAACTACTGAACCCTACGTGCCCTGGGGCCCATGCTCCACAACAAAAGAAGCCACTGCAATAAGAAGATCACATACTGCAACTAGAGAGTAGCCCCTGCTCACTGCAACAAAGAGACCCTGTATGGCAACAGAGACCTAGATATAGGTGGCAGATGTGGCATAGACAGACACATAGACACACACACAAAGTGACATAGGTGTTTATGTAAAATGGAATACTACTCGGCCATAAAAAATGAAAACTTCCATTTGCAGCAATGTGGATGGCTGCAGACATTATACTTAATGAAGTCAGAGAAATACAAATACTATATATACACCACACATGTGATCTAAAAAATAATACAAATGAGTTTACATACAAAACATAGAAAACAACTTACCAAAGAGGAGGGGCAGAGAGTAAGGGAGGGATAAATTAGCAAAAGTACTGGGTTAACAGATACGAGGTACTTTATGTAAAATAATAAAGCGACAACGGTTTACTATATAGCACAAGAAACTGCAATACCTTATATGTACAGTACCAATGAAATATAACCAGGATATATAGTATCAGTATAATGTAATCACTTTGTTTCAGTATACCTGAAACTAACACAATATTTTAAATCAATCCTACTACACAAAAAGGAGCAGTGTCAGAATTTGAAGACGAGCATAAATTTTTTCTTCCTAAAAACTTGAAAGACATCAACGATTCTGAGGCGTAAAGATCTGCGCCTATCTATTGGGGCACTTGGATGTGAGTCACACATTCTCCGACATTTTTGGAGCCCTAAGGAATGATGCCTCACCTGAAAGTTTTCTTTGCATGTGGCCACGTTTACATCTGTTCCCCAAATCACGAGTTTTTGGCCCAAGGACTGCTCGCTCATATCTTCTGCGGCTGGCTGCATAGGAAACGGCGCCGTGAGCAGGTTGGGGGCTCGCCCGCCGCGCGCAGCCCACCCCGGGCGGCCCTGGACTCACCCCTTCGGAGTGCAGGTCCACCTGCAGCCCTTTCCGCGCCGAGCCCAGGTCGGGCCTCTGCCGCACTGGGGTGCCGCGCATGCCGCTCCTCGGGGTGCCCTCCACCCGTGAGCTGGGGGTGCCGTAGGTCAGCGGCGAGCTCATGTCCAGGTCCAGGGGCGCCGCTGGGGACCGCGTCCAGGCGGGTGAGCGTGGGGAGAAGACCGGCTGGGCGTCCGCTACCCCCCGCCCCGTTATCCCCCCGCCCCCCGACCGGGCAGCGCACCTGCGGGCGGCAGGCGGGACGGAGTGCGGAGCTCGGCGCCGGGCGACGAGGGCAACGGCTGTGGCTCTCCGGACGACAGGGGGTCTTGGCCTGCGAAGGGGGTAGGGCACGGCGGCGTCGGCGCGGGCGGCACCGGGCCTGCACGGGGGCCGACCCCGCACCGCCCGCCCTCCTCGCGGACCGTGTGGGCACAGCTGGGCCCGGACACTCACGTGGCTGGGCAGGGACGGCCCGACGCGAGCCGCGGCGGCTCGGGGTGGATGCAGGAGACGACATGGCGGGCTGCAGGAGAGGGACGCGGGCTCGCGTGGACGCTTCCTGCAGACCCCCGCCCCTCTCACCTCGCTCTTGCCTTCCCGCCCCGCCGAACCCCGCCGGTCCCCTGGCCGGGGCCGGGCCCACCTGAGGGTCGCGGTCCCCTTCTGTTTCAGCGGGTCCAGGTTTCCCGCCGGCGGGACTGTTGGCTCCGCCCCCAGCGGCGGCCCACCAATCACCGCGGCGTCCTCGAGCGGCACCGAATCCGGGAGGGACCACTGGTCAGGGACAGGGGGAACCGGAAGGCCCTCCCCCGCGCCCCACAGGGAGACCGATGCACAATTCTCGGCGCTCCCCGCTAAGGTGGCCTTGACCACAATCCGGAGGCGATTTCGCGGGAAATTTGGGAAGACTGCGGGACGGCTTTCGGGGCCGGCCTCCACGGTGAGGTCCTGTGAGGAGCCGTTCCTCTGTCGACCCCACGTGTTACCCAGGGCTATCTGTGGCCCCTGACCCGAGCCCTAGCCTGTCTTTTTCAGCCTTGGGCACTTAGCTCGCTCATATCTTCTGCGGCTGGCTGCATAGGAAACGGCGCCGTGAGCAGGTTGGGGCTCGCCCGCCGCGCAGCCCACCCGGGCGGCCCTGGACTCACCCTTCGGAGTGCAGGTCCACCTGCAGCCCTTTCCGCGCCGAGCCCAGGTCGGGCCTCTGCCGCACTGGGGTGCCGCGCATGCCGCTCCTCGGGGTGCCCTCCACCCGTGAGCTGGGGGTGCCGTAGGTCAGCGGCGAGCTCATGTCCAGGTCCAGGGGCGCCGCTGGGGACCGCGTCCAGGCGGGTGAGCGTGGGGAGAAGACCGGCTGGGCGTCCGCTACCCCCCGCCCCGTTATCCCCCCGCCCCCCGACCGGGCAGCGCACCTGCGGGCGGCAGGCGGGACGGAGTGCGGAGCTCGGCGCCGGGCGACGAGGGCAACGGCTGTGGCTCTCCGGACGACAGGGGGTCTTGGCCTGCGAAGGGGGTAGGGCACGGCGGCGTCGGCGCGGGCGGCACCGGGCCTGCACGGGGGCCGACCCCGCACCGCCCGCCCTCCTCGCGGACCGTGTGGGCACAGCTGGGCCCGGACACTCACGTGGCTGGGCAGGGACGGCCCGACGCGAGCCGCGGCGGCTCGGGGTGGATGCAGGAGACGACATGGCGGGCTGCAGGAGAGGGACGCGGGCTCGCGTGGACGCTTCCTGCAGACCCCCGCCCCTCTCACCTCGCTCTTGCCTTCCCGCCCCGCCGAACCCCGCCGGTCCCCTGGCCGGGGCCGGGCCCACCTGAGGGTCGCGGTCCCCTTCTGTTTCAGCGGGTCCAGGTTTCCCGCCGGCGGGACTGTTGGCTCCGCCCCCAGCGGCGGCCCACCAATCACCGCGGCGTCCTCGAGCGGCACCGAATCCGGGAGGGACCACTGGTCAGGGACAGGGGGAACCGGAAGGCCCTCCCCCGCGCCCCACAGGGAGACCGATGCACAATTCTCTCGGCGCTCCCCCGCTAAGGTGGCCTTGACCACAATCCGGAGGCGATTTCGCGGGAAATTTGGGAAGACTGCGGGACGGCTTTCGGGGGCCGGCCTCCACGGTGAGGTCCTGTGAGGAGCCGTTCCTCTGTCGACCCCCACGTGTTACCCAGGGCTATCTGTGGCCCCCTGACCCGAGCCCTAGCCTGTCTTTTTCAGCCTTGGGCACTTAGCTCCAACTCGCCACCTGTCCTCCGCATCTGTTTCCGGAGGTCTATCGGTTGGATTTTTGACTCTCCCCAAATTTTGACATATTGTGATAAGTGTGTATCTTAATGCACGTCTAAGCCGCTGATCCTACAGCGCAGGCCTCTTCCTCGAGGGCCTCCAGCAGTGATCCCCTGCCTGCATCCGTGCCCAGAGCACTTCGGGGGCCGGACTCGGTGTGCTAACGTATCATGGATCCCCCACCCTGGCTCACAAAGGCCCGGTTCGGCCCAGGACCTTGCTTCCCAGTCCCAGGGGCACTTCCGGGCCCGGGCAAAGGCGCGCAGGCGCCGGGCAGTCTGCCCCGCCCCCACCCCGCGGCACTTCCGTTCTAGGGAAGTCAGTTCGCTGGTTTCGGTTGGTCGTTATGGCCGGTACGGGGTCCGGCGTGCAGGGCTCCCTGCAGAAACTACTGGAGTCCTTGTCCGCCGCCGATCGCTCCGGCGCGGCGATGGCCAGTTGTCAGCTGCTGCGGGGCCTGGGGCAGGAGTGCGTGCTGAGCTCCGGCTCCGCGCTGCTGGGTGGGTACGGCTCGCGTTTTCGGCGGCCGGTGCCTGGCAGCCCGCGCGATTCCGAAGTGGGCGTCCGGGAACGCGCTTCAACGGGCCCGTCGGAATTTGTGATCTGTGTAAAAGTGTTTGTCAACTACCTCTTTTCTTAACCTCAGAGGAGAAGTGTTTTAAAGCCAAAGGTGGTGGAAATGCCCCGAATTTAGCACCATTGCTAACCACGGTGGGGAGCGAAGATGAAAGGAAAGTTTATTTTCTTCCCTCTCATTGTCGCCTAAACCCACCAGCACCTTTCCCAAACCCTTGCGTGTCTTCTTCCTTGTTTTGAGAAACAAGTCATGCTCTTCTCTTAACTCTTTTGAGTTAGGCCTGGTAAGAACTTTTACCTTGGCAGAAAAGTGCCTCTTCGCAGCAGTTTTAATGTGTTGGGTGAGGCGATTTCGCGGGAAATTTGGGAAGACTGCGGGACGGCTTTCGGGGGCCGGCCTCCACGGTGAGGTCCTGTGAGGAGCCGTTCCTCTGTCGACCCCACGTGTTACCCAGGGCTATCTGTGGCCCCTGACCCGAGCCCTAGCCTGTCTTTCAGCCTTGGGCACTTAGCTCCAACTCGCCACCTGTCCTCCGCATCTGTTTCCGGAGGTCTATCGGTTGGATTTTTGACTCTCCCCAAATTTTGACATATTGTGATAAGTGTGTATCTTAATGCACGTCTAAGCCGCTGATCCTACAGCGCAGGCCTCTTCCTCGAGGGCCTCCAGCAGTGATCCCTGCCTGCATCCGTGCCCAGAGCACTTCGGGGGCCGGACTCGGTGTGCTAACGTATCATGGATCCCCCACCCTGGCTCACAAAGGCCCGGTTCGGCCCAGGACCTTGCTTCCCAGTCCCAGGGGCACTTCCGGGCCCGGGCAAAGGCGCGCAGGCGCCGGGCAGTCTGCCCCGCCCCCACCCCGCGGCACTTCCGTTCTAGGGAAGTCAGTTCGCTGGTTTCGGTTGGTCGTTATGGCCGGTACGGGGTCCGGCGTGCAGGGCTCCCTGCAGAAACTACTGGAGTCCTTGTCCGCCGCCGATCGCTCCGGCGCGGCGATGGCCAGTTGTCAGCTGCTGCGGGGCCTGGGGCAGGAGTGCGTGCTGAGCTCCGGCTCCGCGCTGCTGGGTGGGTACGGCTCGCGTTTTCGGCGGCCGGTGCCTGGCAGCCCGCGCGATTCCGAAGTGGGCGTCCGGGAACGCGCTTCAACGGGCCCGTCGGAATTTGTGATCTGTGTAAAAGTGTTTGTCAACTACCTCTTTTCTTAACCTCAGAGGAGAAGTGTTTTAAAGCCAAAGGTGGTGGAAATGCCCCGAATTTAGCACCATTGCTAACCACGGTGGGGAGCGAAGATGAAAGGAAAGTTTATTTTCTTCCCTCTCATTGTCGCCTAAACCCACCAGCACCTTTCCCAAACCCTTGCGTGTCTTCTTCCTTGTTTTGAGAAACAAGTCATGCTCTTCTCTTAACTCTTTTGAGTTAGGCCTGGTAAGAACTTTTACCTTGGCAGAAAAAGTGCCTCTTCGCAGCAGTTTTAATGTGTTGGGTGAAAACTTTATTCTCTTTTGAAAACACAAATATGCAGACTTTTGGTGCGTCTTCTTAATTAGAATATGAGATTATCTTCCAAAAAAGCCATTGTTGAATAAGTGGAGAAATAATGCAAGCAAAGGCTTTTAAGAAGGTGCGTTGTAGTACCAATATACTGTTAAGGGTGTATTAATGCGAAAACAAATGAACAAACAGCATCACTGTGTAACTGTGTCCCAGTCTGTGTTCTAAGAGTTATTTTGTTCTTTAGTAACTCCTTAAAGCAGTTCCAGGTTCACTCAATATTGACGATGTCTCCTTTCACTTGCCAGATTATATATAGGCCAGTACTAGTTTCCTGTTGGTGCTGAAAACTACCAGAAGCTTAGTGTTTAAAACAGCACGGATTTGTCCTGAATGATTCTGTGACTGGAAGCTCATCAAGCTAAAACCTAGGCAGCAGGCAGGGCCATTCCCCTGTTGTGAAGGCTTTGTGGGAGAATTCCTTTTCTCTTCAGGTTGTATGCAGAGTGCAATCCCTTGCAGCTGTAGCCCTGACGTCCCTTTTTCTTTCTGGCATTCCTTGCTTCTGGAAGACTGCATTTCTTGGATTATGCAGCCCCTCTTCCTCCTTCTTCCACTTTCTCCACTTCAAAGCCAGCAGTAGAGGGTCAGTTAACAGGTTTGGAATCCGTCCTGCTCTCCGGCTCCCCATCTCCTTTCCGCAGATTGCATCAGCACCCCTCCCCGGCCCCCCCCCATGACCCAGGGCAATCCCAGTTTAAGATCAGCTGATTGGCAGCCTTAATTTCACTTGTAACCTTAATTTTCCTTTGCTGTGTGAAGTTAGCACTGACATAGGTGTGATGCTAGGCATCAGAGTTCTGGCATCTGGGGCCATTGTTCTGCCAACCTCATCACTGTGGAACATGGCCTAGAGTTTCCCGTTTCCTTGTTAAAGCAGAGTTTTATCACTAATGAGGCTGAATTGAGAAACAAGCAGCCCATTTATCATGTGTGTATGGATTACCTTGGCAGCTCTCTTACCTGTTTTTGTTTTTTTTTTCAGCATTACACACTTCCTTAGTTTTTTCCAAAGATTTTGGTTTGCTTGTGTTTGTTCGGAAGTCACTTAGCATTGACGAAGTAAGTTGAAGATTTTCATTTTGCTCTTCTAGTGTTTGTTTCTTCATGTTGAGGTGACTTTTTGTTTTTCTTCGAGGTGACTTTTTTTATCCATGTTTATGTAATATTTATTTCTTTTATTATAGTTTCGTGACTGTAGAGAAGAAGCCCTAAAGTTTTTATATGTTTTCGTAGAAAAAATTGGCCAAGAGATCACACCTTATTCTCTAGATATTAAGGTAAGGAGGAAAATGTTACCTCCTTATATACCAGCATTTCTTTTAATTTACATCCTGTTACATTGAAACTTACATTGTAGCTTACATCATTAAATTTAATTTAACTTCTTCCTTTTTGGGAGTTTACTTATTTTTGCTTGACTGTGTTAGAAATTAAGTGGCTAATTTTTTAAAAATTTAAGGAGCTGAGATCCTTGTGGAAAACTATTAAACTATAGTATGTCAGGTATTGATGTTGCTCTTTGCAGGTGTAGATTTAGATGTTGTCTTAATTATAAGAACTAAGTTCTTTCTGATGATTTTGATATTTCCTTTTGAAACCTAGAATACTTGTACCAGTGTTTACACAAAAGATAAAGCTGCTAAATGTAAAATTCCAGCCCTAGAACTTCTCATTAAGGTAATTTAAAAAATATTTAAGTGCATGTATTTTATGACAAACATATAACTTTAACTTAATATTGGAGCCCTAGGTGAGAGACGTAGCCTCACACTGATGTGTGGAGAAAGTGCCTTTTTCCAGCCATCACTCAGGAGTACCTTGGTGTTTTGCCTTCACATTGCTCTGGGTAGCAGAGGGAGAATTTGGGTTGTCAGGAGCAAGAAGGGAAGGCATCTGTTTCTTACTCTGAAAGCCCAGTGCTGCTAAGACTTGCCCGGATTTGCCTCATGTGTCCTTGAATGTTTTCCTGAAACCATATACTCCCTGGGAAGGGTCTGTGTGCCGTGTGTATTGAGAACAAGCAGCCCATTTATCATGTGTGTATGGATTACCTTGGCAGCTCTCTTACCTGTTTTTGTTTTTTTTTTCAGCATTACACACTTCCTTAGTTTTTTCCAAAGATTTTGGTTTGCTTGTGTTTGTTCGGAAGTCACTTAGCATTGAGAAGTAAGTTGAAGATTTTCATTTTGCTCTTCTAGTGTTTGTTTCTTCATGTTGAGGTGACTTTTTGTTTTTCTTCGAGGTGACTTTTTTTATCCATGTTTATGTAATATTTATTTCTTTTATTATAGTTTCGTGACTGTAGAGAAGAAGCCCTAAAGTTTTTATATGTTTTCGTAGAAAAAATTGGCCAAGAGATCACACCTTATTCTCTAGATATTAAGGTAAGGAGGAAAATGTTACCTCCTTATATACCAGCATTTCTTTTAATTTACATCCTGTTACATTGAAACTTACATTGTAGCTTACATCATTAAATTTAATTTAACTTCTTCCTTTTTGGGAGTTTACTTATTTTTGCTTGACTGTGTTAGAAATTAAGTGGCTAATTTTTTAAAAATTTAAGGAGCTGAGATCCTTGTGGAAAACTATTAAACTATAGTATGTCAGGTATTGATGTTGCTCTTTGCAGGTGTAGATTTAGATGTTGTCTTAATTATAAGAACTAAGTTCTTTCTGATGATTTTGATATTTCCTTTTGAAACCTAGAATACTTGTACCAGTGTTTACACAAAAGATAAAGCTGCTAAATGTAAAATTCCAGCCCTAGAACTTCTCATTAAGGTAATTTAAAAAATATTTAAGTGCATGTATTTTATGACAAACATATAACTTTAACTTAATATTGGAGCCCTAGGTGAGAGACGTAGCCTCACACTGATGTGTGGAGAAAGTGCCTTTTTCCAGCCATCACTCAGGAGTACCTTGGTGTTTTGCCTTCACATTGCTCTGGGTAGCAGAGGGAGAATTTGGGTTGTCAGGAGCAAGAAGGGAAGGCATCTGTTTCTTACTCTGAAAGCCCAGTGCTGCTAAGACTTGCCCGGATTTGCCTCATGTGTCCTTGAATGTTTTCCTGAAACCATATACTCCCTGGGAAGGGTCTGTGTGCCGTGTGTAAGTGGTCTTTGGGCTCCCTTTCACCTGGGTCTCTACTGAGGGGCATCTCTTTATTGTATGTCTCTTTCAGAAATTCTTTGGGTCTTGTTGGTCCTCCTAAGTGCCTCTGATAGAATGGGTCTAGTCATAGTGTGATCTTCTTGTGAAGGTGAAATTTTTTTTGTTTTTCTTTTAAATTTGTATTTTACTTTTTACTTTTACAAAGTTCTGTTGTTTACAGATATGTATGATCCCAGATTATTCACATGGATATCCCCTCCCATCCCACCCCTCCAGGCCGTCGTGCAGCAGCCCTGCAGGATCCTCTTTTCCCACAGCACAATAACAATAGCTATTTTTTTCACATATGATAGTATAAGTTTTCATGCTATGGGAAGATGAAATTAAGTCTCCATCCCCTTCTACTTGGTCTCCCCTGTTTTTCCACGACCCACCTCAGCCCCTCCTCCCGTGTAACCTGGCTCAAGGCTGGATGTGAGTGCCTGGAGACCATAGCTGTGGGCAGACAGGTGCAGTGGATGGGAAACCTTCTGTTACTTTCTCCTAGACTCTGCTAACTCATCTTCTCTCAGTTACTTCAGACTTTGAGGAGTTCTAGACTCATGGATGAATTCAGAGTTGGAGAGTTATTTACCAAATTCTATGGAGAACTCGCATTAAAAGCAAAAATACCAGTTAGACATGCTAGATACTTTGTACCAGTGTTTACACAAAAGATAAAGCTGCTAAATGTAAAATTCCAGCCCTAGAACTTCTCATTAAGGTAATTTAAAAAATATTTAAGTGCATGTATTTTATGACAAACATATAACTTTAACTTAATATTGGAGCCCTAGGTGAGAGACGTAGCCTCACACTGATGTGTGGAGAAAGTGCCTTTTTCCAGCCATCACTCAGGAGTACCTTGGTGTTTTGCCTTCACATTGCTCTGGGTAGCAGAGGGAGAATTTGGGTTGTCAGGAGCAAGAAGGGAAGGCATCTGTTTCTTACTCTGAAAGCCCAGTGCTGCTAAGACTTGCCCGGATTTGCCTCATGTGTCCTTGAATGTTTTCCTGAAACCATATACTCCCTGGGAAGGGTCTGTGTGCCGTGTGTAAGTGGTCTTTGGGCTCCCTTTCACCTGGGTCTCTACTGAGGGGCATCTCTTTATTGTATGTCTCTTTCAGAAATTCTTTGGGTCTTGTTGGTCCTCCTAAGTGCCTCTGATAGAATGGGTCTAGTCATAGTGTGATCTTCTTGTGAAGGTGAAATTTTTTTTGTTTTTCTTTTAAATTTGTATTTTACTTTTTACTTTTACAAAGTTCTGTTGTTTACAGATATGTATGATCCCAGATTATTCACATGGATATCCCCTCCCATCCCACCCCTCCAGGCCGTCGTGCAGCAGCCCTGCAGGATCCTCTTTTCCCACAGCACAATAACAATAGCTATTTTTTTCACATATGATAGTATAAGTTTTCATGCTATGGGAAGATGAAATTAAGTCTCCATCCCCTTCTACTTGGTCTCCCCTGTTTTTCCACGACCCACCTCAGCCCCTCCTCCCGTGTAACCTGGCTCAAGGCTGGATGTGAGTGCCTGGAGACCATAGCTGTGGGCAGACAGGTGCAGTGGATGGGAAACCTTCTGTTACTTTCTCCTAGACTCTGCTAACTCATCTTCTCTCAGTTACTTCAGACTTTGAGGAGTTCTAGACTCATGGATGAATTCAGAGTTGGAGAGTTATTTACCAAATTCTATGGAGAACTCGCATTAAAAGCAAAAATACCAGATACAGGTAAGATGTACTTAAATGTTACTTTAAAATATATATATATATATTTAAAATATTTATTTATTTATTTGGCTTTGCCAGGTCTTAGTTGCAGCATACAGGATCATTAGTTGCAGCATGTGAACTTTTACTTGCAGCATGTGGGATCTAGTTCCCTGACCAGGGATTGAACCCAGGCTCTCTGCATTGCAAGTGCAGAGTCCTAGCCACTGGACCACCATGGAAGTCCTAAAATGTTACTTTAAAATATTTTAACAGAAAAATTAGTAATGTAAAAGTTGGATTTTTTTCTGCCGAAGTATTTATATTTTATAGATGAACTTAAAAAAAAATTTTTTTTTTATTAGAACACCGTTGCTTTACAACATTGTGTTACTTTCTACTTGTACAACAAAGTGAATCAGTTATACATGTTCTCTTTTCTGAATTTTCTTCCCATTTAATACAGATAATTTTTTGTTGCTGAAAACAAGCCAAAAAGAAAATAAAAACAATGTGTGAAATCCTCTGCTTATAAAAATTTTAATCTTTAAAAAATGATTTCAAGTAGAAAACTCACATATCAAATGTAATTTAGCTTATAATAATAATAAAACAAGAAAAAAAAAATCTTTCTTTAAAAAAAAAAAAAATAATAAAACAGGGCTTCCCTTGGTGGTTCAGTGGGTAAGGACACTGCCTTGCAGTGTAAGGGGCGCCGGTTCGATCCCTGGCCTGGGAAGATCCCACGTGCCGCGGAGCGGCTGGACTGATGTGTCCAATTACTGAGCCGGAGCTCTGGAGCGACAGACGCCACCGCGATGGGAGGCCCACAGGAGCCAAAGAACAAAGACGGATGAAAACGGAGAAATGAAAGACCAATAGAAGTGGCCAGCCCGCTCCCCTCCCTCCCCAACCCGACCCCCGCCCAAAATAAAAAAAAAAATAATAATAAAACATCAGGAAATATTCAGTAAATAATACTAGGTAGTTTGTGTGGCTTACTATTAAAGTATTTTGAAGTTAAATCCTTTCCTCTTCTTATTTGCACATTTTTGTTTAACTTACTTAAATTAATTTTGTGTCTTAATTTGTCTAAAATTTATTTTTCAGTTTTAGAAAAGATATACGAGCTCCTAGGAGTATTAGGTGAAGTTCATCCCAGTGAGATGATAAATAATTCAGAGAAACTCTTCCGGGCTTTTCTGGGTGAACTAAAGACGCAGGTATGATAAACTCTATGATCTTTTCTGCTGCCACATATCTGGCGAACTTTTCTCTTGTTACAGTACCTCATTATGTTCTCCTTCCAGATGACATCGTCAGTGAGAGAGCCCAAACTTCCGGTCCTCTCGGGGTGTCTGAAGGGACTGGCTTCACTTATGTGTAACTTCACTAAATCCATGGAGGAAGGTATTGCTTGATGGCACTTGAGTGTCTTTCTTTATTTGAAAACTACTGGTCTAAAATGAATTCCTGTGTAACTTTTGAATTATACCAATTGTGGATTCACACTCAGATGTGAGCGGCGGCCTGGAGGTCCACGTGGCCTTCACCAGGCACCCCCCTGTGATGTCTGTCTCAGCTCGGGTACAGCCTGATGAAACCTTTGGGCCTTGCTCAGTTTCTACTTGCTTCCTGTGTACACATTTGGGTGTTGGGTTCAGTTGTGCAGTGCTTTATTGAGAGTGGACCTGTGTGTGCACACGGCAGTCGACACTCGGAGCAGCCTGTCTCGTGAGCGTCCTTCCTTCTTCCATTCTGGAGGCTCCTCCCCTTGTCCCTTCCTCCCACAGCCACTGCTCTGCCTCCCATCTTGAACTTTGTCCTTTCAGGTTTATGTAAGTAGACCATAGCAGGTAACTTTGTGGCTGGCTTATTTCACTGTGCGTAACGTCTTCAGGGTTCAGCCCTAGCATAACAGCATCCCACTGTATGAATACAGTACACGCATAGCCATTGGTCCATCAGTGACCAATGACCTTGTTAAGTGTTGTGAATGATGCTGCTGGAAATGGGTGTGAATTTTTTTCCAATAAAAAAGAAAAAAAAATTCAGTAAATAATACTAGGTATTTTGTGTGGCTTACTATTAAAGTATTTTGAAGTTAAATCCTTTCCTCTTCTTATTTGCACATTTTTGTTTAACTTACTTAAATTAATTTTGTGTCTTAATTTGTCTAAAATTTATTTTTCAGTTTTAGAAAAGATATACGAGCTCCTAGGAGTATTAGGTGAAGTTCATCCCAGTGAGATGATAAATAATTCAGAGAAACTCTTCCGGGCTTTTCTGGGTGAACTAAAGACGCAGGTATGATAAACTCTATGATCTTTTCTGCTGCCACATATCTGGCGAACTTTTCTCTTGTTACAGTACCTCATTATGTTCTCCTTCCAGATGACATCGTCAGTGAGAGAGCCCAAACTTCCGGTCCTCTCGGGGTGTCTGAAGGGACTGGCTTCACTTATGTGTAACTTCACTAAATCCATGGAGGAAGGTATTGCTTGATGGCACTTGAGTGTCTTTCTTTATTTGAAAACTACTGGTCTAAAATGAATTCCTGTGTAACTTTTGAATTATACCAATTGTGGATTCACACTCAGATGTGAGCGGCGGCCTGGAGGTCCACGTGGCCTTCACCAGGCACCCCCCTGTGATGTCTGTCTCAGCTCGGGTACAGCCTGATGAAACCTTTGGGCCTTGCTCAGTTTCTACTTGCTTCCTGTGTACACATTTGGGTGTTGGGTTCAGTTGTGCAGTGCTTTATTGAGAGTGGACCTGTGTGTGCACACGGCAGTCGACACTCGGAGCAGCCTGTCTCGTGAGCGTCCTTCCTTCTTCCATTCTGGAGGCTCCTCCCCTTGTCCCTTCCTCCCACAGCCACTGCTCTGCCTCCCATCTTGAACTTTGTCCTTTCAGGTTTATGTAAGTAGACCATAGCAGGTAACTTTGTGGCTGGCTTATTTCACTGTGCGTAACGTCTTCAGGGTTCAGCCCTAGCATAACAGCATCCCACTGTATGAATACAGTACACGCATAGCCATTGGTCCATCAGTGACCAATGACCTTGTTAAGTGTTGTGAATGATGCTGCTGGAAATGGGTGTGAATACCTCGAGTCCCCACTTTCCCTTTGGAGTGTGTCCTCAGAAGTGGGCTTGCCAGTCACATGGTGACTCTGTGTGTGATTTCCAAGGCTGCACTAACTGCCGTTCCCGCCAGCGGGGCATGGTCTCTCCGTGTCCTCACAGTGCGTGTCGTTTTCTGTAGTTGATCGTAGCCGTCATAGTAGGCGTGAGGTGGTTTCCCACTGCATCTCCCAGAAGGCTGCTGGTGTTGAGTGTTTTTGCAAGTGCCTCTTGCCCATTTGTGTGTCTTCTTGGGAGAAATGTCTATTCAGGTCCTTTGATCATTTGACTTTTTGTTACTAAATTATAGGAATTCTTCATGTATTCTGTTATCAGCTCATAATCTTCAGATATTTTCCCGCATTCCATGTGTTGTCTTTTCACTCTGTTGATTGTGCCATTTGATGTGTAAAAATTCTTCATTTTGGTTTAGTCCGGTTTTTTCTTTGATTGCCTGTAATTTTCATGCCATGAAATCCTTGCCAAATCATTGAATCGTCGTGTGTCTTTACAGAAAATCCTTTAGGCATTAGCTAATTGGCCCATCAGTTGTGGATCCCTGGGTCTCTGTTCCATTGGCGTGTATGTCTGTTCCCCTGCCAACAGCACACTGTCTTTATGATATAATTATATAGTAAGCTTGAAATATCCGGTGCAGTTAAGTCCTCACATTTTATTCTTTTTTAAAAAATCAATTTGGGGGTTTCTGTGGGGGTCCAGTGGGTAAGGGCACCACCTTGCAGTGCAAGGGGCGCCTGTTCGATCCCTGGCCTGGGAAGATCCCATGTGCCGTGGAGTGGCTGAACCGATGTATCCAACTACCAAGCTGGAGCTCTGGAGCGCACGCACTCAGAGCCAGTGCTCTGCAGTGACAGAGGCCACTGTGGTGGGAGGCCCACACAGCCCAGAGAAGGAAGATGGTTGAAAATGGATGAATGAAAGAGCAATAGAGGTGGCCAAACAAAAAGTCATTTTGGTGTTATAAGGTCTGTGCCTTTCCGTGTTAATCTTTTATTTTTTTTTTTAAGATTTATTTATTTATTTATTTATTTATTTTGGGTGGGGGTTGGGTTGGGGAGGGATGGGAGCAGGCGGGTCACTTCTATTGGTCTTTCTTTTTTATTATTATTATTTTTTAAAAACTTATTTATTTTTGGCTGTGCTGGGTCTTTGTTGATGTGTGGGTTTAGCTGCTCTGCGGTATATGGGATCTTCCTGGTTCAGAGATCAAACCTGTGTCTCCTTCATTGGCAGACAGGTTCTTATCCACTGAGCCACAAGGGAAGCCCTGGTCTTTCATTTATCTATTTTCATCCATCTTTGTTCTTTGGCTCGTATGGGCCACCCATTGCAGAGGCCTCTATTGTCGCAGAGCGCTGGCTCTGGGCGCATGTGCTACAGAGCTCCGGCTCGGTAATTGGACACATGGGTCCAGCTGCTCTGCGGCACGTGGGATCTTCCCAGGCCAGGGATTGAACAGGCGCCCCTTGCACTGCAAGGCAGTGTCCTTATCCACTGGACCACCAGGGGAAGCCCCCATGTTTATCTTAAAACAAATTGATCTGTGTCTAGGAAAGCCTTGCTTGCATTCTCATGTTCTTCATGCTAAGCCTGTGGATCAATTGAGGGAGAATTGATTACCTTTAACATGTTGAATCTTCCTGTCCATGAACACAGTGTGCCTCTTCATTTAGTTAGGTCCTTATTGATTTCTTTTACTACCATTATGTAATTCTTAGGCTGCAGATCCTTGCCTGTTGATTTTCAACTCTATTTAATACAATTTTCTTCATAACTGTCAGTAGTGTTCTTTTACAGTATCTCAAAATTTAGATGAGAGGATAATTTAGCTATGAGAGAGCATTGTAATGAATTAATTTCTTTCTAAAGGACAAATAAGCCTTTTTAACTCTCAAAGATTCTTTAAAAGAATAGCCCGTTTGCTCTTCCTTACCATTTTTGTTCAGGTAATTGCCAGATTTTCCTACCTCCTGCATGTGTTTGTTAGAATTGAAACTTAAGATATTGCCAGATCTGATGATTTCAACCTATGGAAGCAACAGTTTCTGACTTTTTAACCAGGGACACTGGCGAGCTGCTCCTCTTCCCCTCCTCAGTCTCCTCTCTCTGCTCCATGCCTGTGACAGCGTCCCACCATCTCAGACTTGTGCTCAGGGATCTGTTTTCTAGTTTCAGTGCTTCCCCGTGTGAGCCGCTTCCTAGGGCTTCTGTAGTCCTCTCTGTAACAGTACTTTCTGCAATGTGTTTTTCATCTCCCAGACTATTTTGTCACTTGACTGTCGTGGCAGGTGGTTTGTGCATTTTTGTCTTTGCTTTGAATATTAACTGACATTTGGTGAATGAAAAAAATAATAGCACTTATTGTTCATTTACCATGTGCTGAGGATTATCCTATTCATGCTGCAGGGAGAATTCCTGTAATAGCTCCCTAAGGCAGGTGAAAGTATCTTTGTTTCGTAGATTGGAGCTTTTCTGGAGTCACTCGAGTACTGAGATGGGCAGAACAACGGCTTCTGAAGACGCCCTCTTGCTGATCCCAGCCCCCTTGACGGTGTTAGGTCTGTGGCAGAAGGGAGTCAGGCTGCAGGGGCAGATCACAGTTGCTCATCAGTTGACCCTAAGATGAGGCTGTGCAGGGCACCCAGTGTGATCACAAGGGCACCTGCCGTGGGCAGTGGTCAGGGCCAGGGTACTGTGGACGGGAGAAGCTGACTGTGAGGCTGGAGCTGGGGCCCTGAGGCGAGGAGCAGGCAGCCTCTGCAGTCAGGGAAAGGCAGCCCTCGGGCCTCTAGAGAGGAGCACATTCAGGTGACAACTTGCTGTTGGGCTCTTTTACTGATTTTATTTTCTGACTGTGCCTCTTGGCTTGTGGAGTCTTAGTTCCCTGATCAGGGTTCAAACTTGGGCCCTGTCAGTGAAAGCACCCAGTTCTAAACCAGGGAATTCCCTATTTTCTTTTCTTTTTTTTAACAAGCCATTGTTATTTTTATTTTTTAATTTTGGCCTCTTTTGTTGGTTTTTTATTTATTTACTTTCATCCATCTTTATTCTTCTGCCTGTGTGGACCTCCCATCGCAGTGGCCTCTCATTGCAGAGCACCGGCTCTGGGCACATGCACTCCAGAGCACTGACTCATAGTTGGACACACCGGTGCAGCCGCTCCACGGCACGTGGAATCTTCCTGGGCCAGGGATCAAACCGGCGCCCCTTGCACTGCAAGGTGGACTCTTTACCCACTGGACCCCCAGGGAAGCCCTATTTTATTTTTTTGATTGAAGTTTAGTTGCAGTAAAGTATTAGGGGTACAGTGTATCCCTAGATGAAACACCTTAGGGAATGACCGCCGAGAGCCTCCTAGCATACTGTCGTGGCAGGTGGTTTGTGCATTTTTGTCTTTGCTTTGAATATTAACTGACATTTGGTGAATGAAAAAAATAATAGCACTTATTGTTCATTTACCATGTGCTGAGGATTATCCTATTCATGCTGCAGGAGAATTCCTGTAATAGCTCCCTAAGGCAGGTGAAAGTATCTTTGTTTCGTAGATTGGAGCTTTTCTGGAGTCACTCGAGTACTGAGATGGGCAGAACAACGGCTTCTGAAGACGCCCTCTTGCTGATCCCAGCCCCCTTGACGGTGTTAGGTCTGTGGCAGAAGGGAGTCAGGCTGCAGGGGCAGATCACAGTTGCTCATCAGTTGACCCTAAGATGAGGCTGTGCAGGGCACCCAGTGTGATCACAAGGGCACCTGCCGTGGGCAGTGGTCAGGGCCAGGGTACTGTGACGGGAGAAGCTGACTGTGAGGCTGGAGCTGGGGCCCTGAGGCGAGGAGAGCAGGCAGCCTCTGCAGTCAGGGAAAGGCAGCCCTCGGGCCTCTAGAGAGGAGCACATTCAGGTGACAACTTGCTGTTGGGCTCTTTTACTGATTTTATTTTCTGACTGTGCCTCTTGGCTTGTGGAGTCTTAGTTCCCTGATCAGGGTTCAAACTTGGGCCCTGTCAGTGAAAGCACCCAGTTCTAAACCAGGGAATTCCCTATTTTCTTTTCTTTTTTTTAACAAGCCATTGTTATTTTTATTTTTTAATTTTGGCCTCTTTTGTTGGTTTTTTATTTATTTACTTTCATCCATCTTTATTCTTCTGCCTGTGTGGACCTCCCATCGCAGTGGCCTCTCATTGCAGAGCACCGGCTCTGGGCACATGCACTCCAGAGCACTGACTCATAGTTGGACACACCGGTGCAGCCGCTCCACGGCACGTGGAATCTTCCTGGGCCAGGGATCAAACCGGCGCCCCTTGCACTGCAAGGTGGACTCTTTACCCACTGGACCCCCAGGGAAGCCCTATTTTATTTTTTTGATTGAAGTTTAGTTGCAGTAAAGTATTAGGGGTACAGTGTATCCCT
This sequence comes from Tragulus kanchil, assembly GCA_022376925.1. NCBI lineage: Eukaryota > Metazoa > Chordata > Mammalia > Artiodactyla > Tragulidae > Tragulus > Tragulus kanchil. The sequence continues at coordinate 41,505,464 of JAIOJX010000002.1, forward strand.
AGATGAAACACCTTAGGGAATGACCGCCGAGAGCCTCATAGCATACGTCAGCAGAGTTGTCACGCCATGACTGGCCATGCTCCCCAGCTGTACAGCTGTGTACCGCGTCCTGGTGGTCTTCACTGTGTCTCTCATGCTCCTGCATCCCTTCCCTCTGCAGCTTGCTCTCCGTTGTCTGTTTTTTAGTTTCCACATATCAGTGAGGTCACGTGTTATTTGTCTTTCTGGTGACGCTGCTGCGCTTTGCAGAGGTTCGTCTGTGTAGTCACAGGTGGCAACACTCCATTATTTCTTATGGCTGAGCAGTATGCCTACAAATACAATACGGGTACATTCACCACATTTTCTTTATCCATTCGCCTGTCTGTGGACACTTAAAGGTTGCTTCCATATCTTGACTGTTGTCATAGCGCTGTTATGAACATTGGGGTGCAAATGTCTTTTCTAATCACTGTTTCTGTTTTCTTTGGGTAAGTACCCAGACATAGAGTTGCTGGATAATGTGGTAGTTATATTTTTGGTTTTTTGGGGAGCCTCCACTCAGTTCTCTGCAGTAGCTGCACTAGCAGCGTGCACAAGGGTTCCCTTTTCTCTACATCTTCACCAGGACTCTTTACTTGTTGTCTCTGATGACAGCCGTTCTGACAGGTGTGAGGTGATATCTCGTGGTTTTGATGTACATTCCCCTGGTTAGTGATGTTGAGCCATTTTCCTCATGCCTGTTGGAGGCGGGAGGTGTCCACCTGTCTGTCTTCAGCAGTGGGAAGTCTGTCCTGTTGTCTTTCACTCGTTCTCAAGGTATTCTGCCTGTGGCTATGATGTTGGTTCCAGATGTCTCACTCCAGAACCATGTGGTAATAAGCTTGTTATTAGGTTTGTGATAATAGTTCACGGCAGCGACAGGAAACTAATGTAACCAGTGTGGCAGCCTGGGACTTGAGCCTTGGTCTGAGGCTAAAATTCAGTTTTTTGATCCTGCCGTGATTGTGTGACTTGAGGCAGGAGTAGTGAGTACTCACACAATCATTCATGGAGGAAGAGGCCTGCTGTCTCCGCAGGGTGGTGGGCCCGGGGGTCTCATGAGCCAGACGCAGTCATGACTGTGACAGCAGCTGCTTTCGGTCTTCCCCCAGATCCCCAGACTTCAAGGGAAATTTTTGATTTTGCGTACAAGGCAATCCGTCCTCAGGTAAGATTTAATATTTCTCTAATTCTTTTACAACCGAGACTTGTGATTGCCAAACTTTGATGGTAGTGTTCTTTCTTTTTTTAATAGATTGATCTGAAGAGATACGCTGTGCCTCTGGGTAAGAGTCTACATTTAATGAAGTCATTTGGTTGGTGCCTGAGTGACGTTTGTTGAAACAGCAAGTGAGGCTCAGTGCCGTGACGCCTCGCCTGTGATGCTTCCGCGTGGTCACTGACGGTGGCCCTTGGGTGCTGCTCGAGCTGGTCACTCTCAGATGGCACCATTTCAGAAAAAAGGACTTTAGGGCAATCCAGATTGTTTGTCTTTACCTAAATAAACCCTGATCCTACTTCCAACCTTTGTTTGGGGGTCAACAGCCAGAATGCGGGTCGCCTGATTCAAATGGAGGATGGAGGCTTCAGGTCTGAGGGGCCCCTGGGCCCCTGGAGTAAGGTTCTGGGGCTTCATGAGCACGGTTTTGGTTTGACGTGTGCCTGAAACATTCTTAGATCTCTGTTCTGCCCTTTGTCTGCTGCTTAAACTCAACGTGTTCTGCGTTTGCAGCTGGCCTATCCCTCTTCACCCTGCACGCATCTCAGTTTAGCACCTGCCTTCTGGACAACTACGTTTCTCTGTTTGAAATACTGTCGAAGTGGTATGGCCACACAAATGTGGAACTGAAGAAAGCTGCACACTCAGCTCTGGAATCTTTTCTGAAACAGGTACTACTGAAAACTACTTCTGTGCAAAAAATTAAATTCTGGTCTTATCGTGAACATTTGAAAAATAAAAACAAGTTGGTCGGTTAGCTTATGTAATAGTTAAAGAAAAAGACTTGGTTGTCCGCCAGCTACGTGTGTGGGGCAGGTCTGGAAGAGACAGCTCCGGAGATGCCAGGTCTGATCACAGCCTCAAAGCCCAGGCTGGACAGGAGAGCTAGGAGGCAGGCGGAGGGAGGGTGAGAGGAAGGCTTCTTCCCACCCTTGTCTTGGATGGTCACGGCCAGGTTGTGAGTGCTTCCTGAGGCCCTGGCAGGTGTCACCGTGTGCAGTGTATCGTCATCTGCCGCGTCCCTGAGTGCTTTCCTTGACTCACGTAATAAAGCCTATAGTTGGTAGCTTATTGTTTTGAGCAATGAGACGCCTTTTTTTCCCCCCCTAGTTGTTCTGAACCCTCGCTGTGCCTCTGGGTAAGAGTCTACATTTAATGAAGTCATTTGGTTGGTGCCTGAGTGACGTTTGTTGAAACAGCAAGTGAGGCTCAGTGCCGTGACGCCTCGCCTGTGATGCTTCCGCGTGGTCACTGACGGTGGCCCTTGGGTGCTGCTCGAGCTGGTCACTCTCAGATGGCACCATTTCAGAAAAAAGGACTTTAGGGCAATCCAGATTGTTTGTCTTTACCTAAATAAACCCTGATCCTACTTCCAACCTTTGTTTGGGGGTCAACAGCCAGAATGCGGGTCGCCTGATTCAAATGGAGGATGGAGGCTTCAGGTCTGAGGGGCCCCTGGGCCCCTGGAGTAAGGTTCTGGGGCTTCATGAGCACGGTTTTGGTTTGACGTGTGCCTGAAACATTCTTAGATCTCTGTTCTGCCCTTTGTCTGCTGCTTAAACTCAACGTGTTCTGCGTTTGCAGCTGGCCTATCCCTCTTCACCCTGCACGCATCTCAGTTTAGCACCTGCCTTCTGGACAACTACGTTTCTCTGTTTGAAATACTGTCGAAGTGGTATGGCCACACAAATGTGGAACTGAAGAAAGCTGCACACTCAGCTCTGGAATCTTTTCTGAAACAGGTACTACTGAAAACTACTTCTGTGCAAAAAATTAAATTCTGGTCTTATGCGTGAACATTTGAAAAATAAAAACAAGTTGGTCGGTTAGCTTATGTAATAGTTAAAGAAAAAGACTTGGTTGTCCGCCAGCTACGTGTGTGGGGCAGGTCTGGAAGAGACAGCTCCGGAGATGCCAGGTCTGATCACAGCCTCAAAGCCCAGGCTGGACAGGAGAGCTAGGAGGCAGGCGGAGGGAGGGTGAGAGGAAGGCTTCTTCCCACCCTTGTCTTGGATGGTCACGGCCAGGTTGTGAGTGCTTCCTGAGGCCCTGGCAGGTGTCACCGTGTGCAGTGTATCGTCATCTGCCGCGTCCCTGAGTGCTTTCCTTGACTCACGTAATAAAGCCTATAGTTGGTAGCTTATTGTTTTGAGCAATGAGACGCCTTTTTTTCCCCCCCTAGTTGTTCTGAACCCTCTCTGTGATCCCTTTCTGTTGGTGATAGAGCTTGCTGGCCACTGGACCTGCCTGGTATTTCTGTGTCTTGGGAGTCACAAATGCTTTCTGCTTCATCAGGGAGCTTCAGTCTGGAGCCGTCGTTTGTGCCTATGTCTTCCTTCATCTACCTGGTCACTTTTAGTCCCTTTCTCTAGGAAAACTGTGTCACGTATAGTAAAGGCTTGCTTAAGAAGGAACCCTTTCTGAACCTGCTGGAGACCGAGCAGATTGAAGAGGTGGTTCTTGACACGTAAAAGCATCTGTGGACCTGCAGCAGCACCCTGAGGATGTTCCACGTGGCTCTTCTAGCCTTTTCCCATCTGGACGGGTTCCTCTGTTTCCCTACACTTGCCTCTAAAGTCGGCGTTGTTGACGCAGGTCTCCTCGTTGGTGGCGCGCGATGCCGAGGCGCACAGGGGCCCGCTGCGCTTCTTCATGGAGCAGTTCTACGGCATCATCAGAAACGTGGACGCCAACAGCAAGGACCTGTCCATCGCCATCCGCGGATACGGGCTGTTTGCAGGGGTATGCCTCAAACTCCTTGATTCCTTTTAGTTCCATTCCTTTAAAGGAGTACATCGTGTTGTATTTTGAATAGTGTCTCACACTTGTGAAAATGTCGTTCTTTGCTTTGTTGTTGACCTGTCTTTTGACTGCTTTCTCTGTTTTATTTCAAATACTCATAATTCTCCCACAAGCGTTTAGGGATATTGCTCCACTTTACAGAGGAGAAGGTGGAGGACCAGAGAAGCTAGGGGACCTGTGTGAGGGCTCAGGTAGCAGTAGAAAGAACCAAGACGCGGCTCCAGCCTAGAAACGAAGAACACTGTGTTCTCCTGGCTGTGCTGTGGTGACACCTGGTGCTCTGGCGTGAGCCCAGTGCCTGGGTGAGAGGCCTGCTGGGGACGTGAGGAGTTGGCATGGTTGCACCCTCCAGGTGGCATTCGATGGCTCCCACTGACAAGAACGTTTCCCTCTGTCTCTCTGTGCAGATCCCCACCAGGGCTACTCCCCTGTTGTCGGGACAGGAGCATCTCTTGCAGCCCTCCAGTCTCCTCATTCTTTTCCTGATGCTTCCTCATTTGCTTCTAAACAGTTCTTTCCCTTAAAAAAGTCTTCATCTCCTGTGTCTCTGTGGCTCACTTACGCATACTCAAGACAGAAGAAATGTGTGAGGAAGCTCATAGGTGACCAGCGCATGCACCTCATAGAGGTGCACCCTGAGATCTGCAGCAGGGACCTGTCAGCTGTAGCAACCTGGTGTCGCCAGAGCTTGGTGGACAGAGAGCAAGGGAGAGAATGCAGAGCAGGCACGGGGCCAGGCCCTGAGGAGGTGGGACTGGGCTGATGGCTGAGAAGCCTCTGGGACATGTGTAGCGGGGCCGTCCCTGAGCTGGGAAGGTGGTGTGGGTGCACTTGGGGGAGTCCCTGAGTTAGAGGGTAGCTCTGGGTGCCCTGCTGCACTGCGGATATTTGGGCTTGTCTCTCCTCTGAGCAATGGATCTCTGACCAGGGCCTGCGCCCAGTTGTCTGATGACTGCTTTCTGACCCCTGCCGGGAACACCAATATGTGTTTTGGGTATTCATAATTATTTAGAATGTACTTACAGGTTTTCAGAAAGCATCTTCTAATCTGTATTTCTTCTCCATGGAAGAACTTGTTAACATTCGATTTATAATAACATAGCTTAGTGCCTTAAACACCGTTACCTGAGGTTGGTGCAGTTGATGGAGACTGGTTTTGCCTCCCTCAAGCCGTGCAAGCTTGTGAATGCCCGAGATGTGGACTTGATGTTCGTGGAGCTCATCCAGCGCTGCAGACAGCTGTTCCTCACCGAGGCGGACGTGGCTGAGGACCACGTGTACCAGCTGCCCAGCTTCCTGCAGTCTGTGGCCAGCGTCCTGCTGCACCTGGATGCCGTGAGTGGGGCAGTCGATCTGAGGAGCACAGGCTTAGCTGTGTCACCTCATTTCTTCAGATGCTTGATGCAGTGACAGTTACACACATTCAGTGTAGGCACCGGTGTGATCAGGTGACATTTTGAGCTAGTATCTCATACAGTCTTTTGGTATAGTTTTTGTTATGAGACTTGACATTTTATTCCAAAAGAAGAAAAATTATTTGTTTCTCTTTTTATATTTCTAAGAAGATTAAGATTGCTGCTTGGGATAAAACCACAACTTACATGTCATGCAAACAGTTCTAGTCTGATTTTTTTCAGGCAGTCCCAGCAATGAATTAACAGCTTAGGGAGCAGGCCAGCTTTTCATGGGTCCACACTAGTCTGAGGGAGGATGTGCCTGTCACTTACCCAGGCCCCTGTGTACTCTTGGCTCTGCAGGTCCCTGACGTACACACGCCAGTCCTGGAGCACCTCGTGGTCGTGCAGATGGACAATTTCCCCCAGTACAGCCCCAAGATGCAGCTGGTGTGCTGCCGAGCTGTTGTAAGGGTGCTCCTGGCCTTGGCAGAGAAAGGACCGGTTCTCTGGAATTGCATTGGTGCTGTGGGTGAGTTTGGAAGTCACACCTGAGGATAATGCGTGATGGATACTTAGCGTGTTGTTTGATATAAATAGCATCTGGTTGCCAAATTCTTTCTTGTCTTTGGATGCCTCTTGTAGAACTTCAGGATTTTGGTGAACCCAAATCTTTTTTTCTGCCCTTTATTTGAATTTTTTCCTCTTTTGCCTTTTTTTTTTTTTAAAGATTTATTTATTTATTTATTTTGGGCGGGGGTCGGGTGGGGGAGGGAGGGGACCAGGCGGGCCACTTCCACTGGTCTTTCATTTCTCTGTTTTCATCCGTCTTTGTTCTTTGGCTCCTGTGGGCCTCCCATCGCGGTGGCGTCTGTCATCACAGAGCGCCAGCTCTAGGCGCATGCGCTCCAGAGCTCCGCCTCGGTGACTGGACACATCAGTCCAGCCGCTCTGCGGCACGTGGGATCTTCCCAGGCCAGGGATCGAACCGGCGCCCCTTGCACTGCAAGGCGGTGTCCTTATCCACTGGACCACCAGGGGAAGCCCACCTCTTTTGCTTTTGAATCTTAGTAATCTAAAATTTGAAACTAAACACCAAAGAAAGAAAGAAAGATGGAAATTTTTAAAGTTTTAAAACTAAAAGTATTAACTCAGAAAAAAAAAAACTGCGTGGTAAGTTACATTTAAATGGCTATCATTCTTGATGAGTGTTTAGTATTTTTTAGTGTAGTTTTCATTTCTGTTTTCATTTTCTTTTTTTTAGTGCATCAAAGTTTAATCAGAATATGTTCTAAGCCAGTGATCCTTCAAAAGGTAAATTCTGAATCTATGCTCTGAAAATCAGCCTTTTGTCATCTTGAAAGTTAGAGATGTTGCTAAGAGATTTAAGTCTGTAAATTCACCAACGTGGCCTTTTTGAACACCTGAAAGATACCTTCTAATGAAGATGTCTAGTAGCATGGTTGCCACTTAATTATCAGTAATTGCTGTGGTGTGTGAGAGCCATCTTCCCAAATACAGTGTTAGTATTACATTCAGGTATTTGAAATTGCAGATAAACATGTGAGTTACTTGTATTGATTGATAATTCTTTTGAGGGGAAAAAAGTGGCCTTTTTGTTATTAGCCATGCATTAGATTTCGAAAAGTACCTAAGTATTTTTTCAGGTGAATAAAATTCTAGATGTGAGACATCCTTAAACATAACCTTACAACTAACCCTACGTTTTTACAAAGGGATCTTTTTCTCTTGAAGCTCTAGGACAAAATACTTAGTATATAATGGGAGGCATGTCTGAAGTTACTTTAAGTTACAGGAACTAGGACGAGATGAGAGATCTAGGTAAGAAGGTGAAGTGAATTATTTATAACACATACCTTGGGTACAGTTTTGAAACGTTTGTTCGTGCATCACTGTTTTTGCTTTTTTCCTAGCTTCTTTATCACGCTTTCATAGCATACTGTGTTCCTCAGCCAAGTTCCATGCTTCGCTGGGGCTGCCGAGGCTCCGGGAACGCCTCAGGGTGCGGCGGCAGGGCTGTCCTTTGTCGTCTTCACCGTAGGTGTCTGTCTTCCCACCAGGGAGCCGAGTCTGAGGACCCGGAAGTGGCGGAGGAAGTCAGGACCGGCAAGTGGAGAGTGCCCACCTCCAGAGACTACGTGGACCTGTTCAGGAGCCTCCTGAGCTGCGACCAGAGCATGGTAACGGCTGGCAGCCGCCGGAGGGCTGTCGCTCCCCTGGAGTCTCCGTGCTTACACTTACAACTTAGAGATTTCAGTAGTGGGTTTTACTTTAAGTGCTTCAGGCAGTGTAAATCAGGATACCGTGAGACCTGGAAAATCAGATTGGAGGAGCAAAGTCACAGGGCTCATTTAAAATTAATGAGTTGCCATAGTCTAGTCTTCACTGTAGCTGAAGCAGCAGCATGCATAGTATGATGGGTGCTCAGTCGTTCTTTGCTAAGAGATTGTCTGTAAATTCACCAACGTGGCCTTTTTGAACACCTGAAAGATACCTTCTAATGAAGATGTCTAGTAGCATGGTTGCCACTTAATTATCAGTAATTGCTGTGGTGTGTGAGAGCCATCTTCCCAAATACAGTGTTAGTATTACATTCAGGTATTTGAAATTGCAGATAAACATGTGAGTTACTTGTATTGATTGATAATTCTTTTGAGGGGAAAAAAGTGGCCTTTTTGTTATTAGCCATGCATTAGATTTCGAAAAGTACCTAAGTATTTTTTCAGGTGAATAAAATTCTAGATGTGAGACATCCTTAAACATAACCTTACAACTAACCCTACGTTTTTACAAAGGGATCTTTTTCTCTTGAAGCTCTAGGACAAAATACTTAGTATATAATGGGAGGCATGTCTGAAGTTACTTTAAGTTACAGGAACTAGGACGAGATGAGAGATCTAGGTAAGAAGGTGAAGTGAATTATTTATAACACATACCTTGGGTACAGTTTTGAAACGTTTGTTCGTGCATCACTGTTTTTGCTTTTTTCCTAGCTTCTTTATCACGCTTTCATAGCATACTGTGTTCCTCAGCCAAGTTCCATGCTTCGCTGGGGGCTGCCGAGGCTCCGGGAACGCGCCTCAGGGGTGCGGCGGCAGTGCTGTCCTTTGTCGTCTTCACCGTAGGTGTCTGTCTTCCCACCAGGGAGCCGAGTCTGAGGACCCGGAAGTGGCGGAGGAAGTCAGGACCGGCAAGTGGAGAGTGCCCACCTCCAGAGACTACGTGGACCTGTTCAGGAGCCTCCTGAGCTGCGACCAGAGCATGGTAACGGCTGGCAGCCGCCGGAGGGCTGTCGCTCCCCTGGAGTCTCCGTGCTTACACTTACAACTTAGAGATTTCAGTAGTGGGTTTTACTTTAAGTGCTTCAGGCAGTGTAAATCAGGATACCGTGAGACCTGGAAAATCAGATTGGAGGAGCAAAGTCACAGGGCTCATTTAAAATTAATGAGTTGCCATAGTCTAGTCTTCACTGTAGCTGAAGCAGCAGCATGCATAGTATGATGGGTGCTCAGTCGTTCTTTCAAACAGATCCGCCTGGTAGATGAACAGAGATGCGGCAGTTTTGCCACGGGGAGAGCCGGGCTCTCCTTACTAGTTAGGAGGCTGTGACAGGACGAAGGAGACGGGTGCACAGTCGTGTGGCCGTGAGGACCCCTCTGGCCCCTGCCTTGCTGCAGCTGCTCCTGCAGCGTCTGCTGCAAGCCATGTCTGGGCCCCATGTAACCTAGCTTCTGACAAAGCGTACTTAGCCTAGGAAGAGCAGTTTTTGTTGACAGACGGTTCCTGTCCTGTGAAAAACCTTAGGAGTTTTTCTTATTTGGGTATTGATAAAATAGTATAGCAGTGTTAATAATTTTACATAAAATACTTTTTCTTATATATGATATTAGGTATATTTTGGGGTTAAGTGCCATAGGCAGTTTGAGTAAAGACAGCGTTAAATGGTCAATGTTTTTCGAATGGTAGAATATTTCACTTTGAAAGAAATAATAAATTATTAATACTTTTAAATCCATTCTGAGGATAGAATATATTTATACATGTCTGTATATGCATGTATATGTGAGTACATGTGTATTTCTATGTGCCCATGTGTATATGTGTGTGTGCAAATAGACGTACACAACATGAGTATACATAGTATAGAGTAGTGTGTGCATACACTGTGTATGTGTGCTCAGTCATGTGTGACTTTTTGCGACTCCATGGACTGTAGCCTGACATACTCCTCTGTCCATGGAACTTTCCAGGCAAGAATACTGGAATGCATAGCCATTTCCTTCTCCAGGGGATCTTCCTGGCACAGGGATCGAACCCAGATCTTTGACATTCCCTGCATTGCAGGTGGATTCTTTACCTCTGTGCCATCTAGGAAACTGCTCCTCCACACACACACATTAATGTCAATGCTGGGACAAGATTGACCTAAACCCTCTCGCTCACTGCCGTGTGTGTGTGTTCCGTGATGGGCGAGTCCTGTCTAACTGGAGTGGTGTTAGCCTAATGGTTAGGGGGGTGCCTACATTTTTACAGCTGGAACACTTAGAGGTAAGTCTGCTACAGTTTGTACAAGTGTTTCCATTGTTCTTAAATGCACATATAGGTCTTTGTGTCATAATGCTGATTTAATACTCAGCTGTTTTGTGCAGCATTTTGAAATTTATTTTCTTTATTTTTAGGGTTCATTCTTAACAGATGAAGCATTCGTCTTTGTAAATTCCTCCCTTCAGAGTCTGAACCGTTTGCTGTACGATGAGTTTGTAAAATCAGTTTTGAAGATTGTCGAGAAACTGGATCTTACACTGGAAAAGCAGAATGTTGGGGGACAAGAGGTTAGAGGATGTGGTCAATAGCAGTTTTGCATCATCCTTGTACCAGCTGTCTGTGCATGGTGCTGTGTTCAGGAGCAAATCTAGCTCTTGCAGAGCATGGCAGGAAATTGGTTTATCGGCATTATATGTGTCATCGATACTTCTCTATCGATACTTGAATTGTCCAATGTGCAAAATATATTCTATATTAGATTGTTCAAAAGGTAATTTATATGTTTAATAAGTTAAAGCAATTTTTTGGAATAAGTTGTCAGGAGGATTGTTACTCATTCTTTAGCACCAGGGGAGACTGGTCTTAATTTGTGTAGAGGTGGCTTTTTGCAGTGGGTTTGGGAAACCTGGTATTCCTCTGGTTTAGTCAAGGGGACTCCAAGCTCTGTGCTCTGGAGACGGTAGAAGGTAGGCCAGGGCGCATGGGGAAGACTGCCCCTGCCTGTGTTTCTGCACCATTCTGCACCATTCTGTCTGGGCTCAGAGATTAGACCGGGTGTAAGGCGGCCAGCTTAGAGCTGTTGTCCACTCTGAGAAGCCCTAGTGACAAGACACTAAGGTAGCAATATTGTCATCAAAGTCTGTGGGCTCTATGGAAACACACAGTTTGCTTTTGAGCCCAGTGGCTCTTGGAGTCATACATGCAAGTCATACTTGCATGTTAGTTTCAGCTGAGGCCACGTGGCCAGGGGTCTGGCCCTGGGCCCTTGTCGACTTGACTGCACTCATCATGTTTTCACTCTGATTGACAGGGATGTTTGGGTTGGCCTGTCGCTCTTCTGGCTTTTTATTTATTCACATCTAAAATAGTTTCACTAGCACACGTGCCCAGGGGAACTCCCTAAGAGTGCCGGCCAAATATCTGTGTGCAAGCACACGTCCTCATCTCTGTATCTCAGCTTGGGGGAGAAGTTGTGGCCCTCCCCTCCCCTGGGCGATCCCGTCCACTGTGGCCTCCCATGTAGCGTGTTCTGTGGGTCCCATCGTTTTCATTTGACTGTGAGCTTCTGAAGTCCCTCTCTGCCCCCTCATTCTTGTGTTTCTTGCTCAAAGCCTCACCCATGGCCATGTAGTCACTTATTGAGTCATTTGTTGAATGTCTGAATGGTACAGTATTTTTGGTACAATTGATTTTTAAGGATGAAAATGAAGCTGCTGGTGTCTGGGTGATCCCAACCTCAGATCCAGCTGCTAACTTGCATCCTGCGAAACCCAAAGACTTTTCTGCTTTCATCAACCTGGTGGAGTTTTGCAGGTATTTATAAAGTTCTGTGTATTTAAGAGTAGATATTATCAATTATTGGCTATGACATAGAAAAATCACTTATGTATATACAAGAAATGGAATAGTAGACCTTAAAATCTAAAATCGCTTATATGGACTAGAAAACCATTGAGATTTGTGTAGAGGTGGCTTTTTGCAGTGGGTTTGGGAAACCTGGTATTCCTCTGGTTTAGTCAAGGGGACTCCAAGCTCTGTGCTCTGGAGCAGTAGAAGGTAGGCCAGGCGCATGGGAAGACTGCCCCTGCCTGTGTTTCTGCACCATTCTGCACCATTCTGTCTGGGCTCAGAGATTAGACCGGGTGTAAGGCGGCCAGCTTAGAGCTGTTGTCCACTCTGAGAAGCCCTAGTGACAAGACACTAAGGTAGCAATATTGTCATCAAAGTCTGTGGGCTCTATGGAAACACACAGTTTGCTTTTGAGCCCAGTGGCTCTTGGAGTCATACATGCAAGTCATACTTGCATGTTAGTTTCAGCTGAGGCCACGTGGCCAGGGGTCTGGCCCTGGGCCCTTGTCGACTTGACTGCACTCATCATGTTTTCACTCTGATTGACAGGGATGTTTGGGTTGGCCTGTCGCTCTTCTGGCTTTTTATTTATTCACATCTAAAATAGTTTCACTAGCACACGTGCCCAGGGGAACTCCCTAAGAGTGCCGGCCAAATATCTGTGTGCAAGCACACGTCCTCATCTCTGTATCTCAGCTTGGGGGAGAAGTTGTGGCCCTCCCCTCCCCTGGGCGATCCCGTCCACTGTGGCCTCCCATGTAGCGTGTTCTGTGGGTCCCATCGTTTTCATTTGACTGTGAGCTTCTGAAGTCCCTCTCTGCCCCCTCATTCTTGTGTTTCTTGCTCAAAGCCTCACCCATGGCCATGTAGTCACTTATTGAGTCATTTGTTGAATGTCTGAATGGTACAGTATTTTTGGTACAATTGATTTTTAAGGATGAAAATGAAGCTGCTGGTGTCTGGGTGATCCCAACCTCAGATCCAGCTGCTAACTTGCATCCTGCGAAACCCAAAGACTTTTCTGCTTTCATCAACCTGGTGGAGTTTTGCAGGTATTTATAAAGTTCTGTGTATTTAAGAGTAGATATTATCAATTATTGGCTATGACATAGAAAAATCACTTATGTATATACAAGAAATGGAATAGTAGACCTTAAAATCTAAAATCGCTTATATGGAATTCTAAAATAGATTTAATAGCCATTGAGATTTATCTTTCTTTAAGAAATGTATTTAAGGGGCTTCCCTGGTGGTCCAGTGGATAGAGTTCACCTTGCAGTGCAAGAGGCACTGGTTCGATCCCTGACCTGGGAAAATCCCATGTGCTGAGGAGCAACTGGACCAGTGTGTCCAATTACGAGCCAGCGTTCTGGAGTGCATGCGCCCAGAGCTGGTGCTCTGCAGTGAGAGAGGCTACTGCAATGGGAAGCCCACACAGGCCAAAAGAATTTTAAAAAACCAATGAAAATAAATATAAATAAAAGAGGCATAATGGGGAAAAAGAAAAAAAAATGTATTTAAAAGATCCTTAGATAAGGACAATAAGGAAACTTCCCAGTTGGCTCAGTGGTAAAGAGTCCGCCTGTCAATGCAGGAGACCCTGGTTCAATCCCTGGTTTGGGAGATCCCCTGGAGAAGGGAGTGTCTGTCCACTCCAGCGTTCTTGCCTGGAGAATCCTATGGACAGAGGAGCTTGGCGGGTTACAGTCCACAGGGTCGCAGTGAGTCAGACACGACTGAGACTGAGCACAGAATGCAGCACGGCAGAGAAAACAAGGAGTGCAGACACACCTGCAAATGAGGTGGAGTGGAGTGATGGCATGTGACTGTGTTTTATGTCACTTACAGTTTCAAAGTCAAGTAAAAATAGTATGTGGTGAGAATTTCTGTTGTAAGCTCTGAATTTGTTTTTATAGGGAGATTCTTCCTGAGAAACATGTAGAATTTTTTCGGCCATGGATGCACTCCTTCTCACATCAGTTAATTCTGCAGTCTACGCGGTTGCCACTCATTAGTGGTTTCTACAAATTGCTTTCTGTTGCTGTGAGAAATGCCAAGAAAATAAAATATTTTGAGGTAAGTGTTTTTTGAAGAACATTGAATATTCCTCTGTATTTTATTTTTTTTAAACTTTTATTTTACTTTTAACTTTCACAGAGTTTTGTTTACAGATATGTATGTTCCCAGATTAGTCATATGTCCTCTTTATTTTAAATTGCATGAATGTGTATAAATACATTGAGAATGCTCCATTATATAGCATTTTGCAGTTTTAGAGTCTCCTGATTTTATTATTTGTATTTTGAAAAAATAATACTCTGAGTGGCAATTTGGTGATCCTCTTTAAACGCTGAATGAGCAGCATTTTCTGTTCTGCGTTACGACCCCTGGCAGATGCCAGCTCTGTAGAGGCTCTGTCATGCCCCAGAACCATCCCTAGCATCACTCACACCCTCTCCAGACCCCCGTCCTCACAGCCTCTGGGCTGCGGCTCAGCAGCCTGTGCCCAAGCCACCGGATCTGGTGATTCATGAGGCTGGAGAGTAGCCAGGTCAGTGTCCGGGGGCTCTGGTCGTGAGCAGGTGTCTCAGCTAACAGGTGTGCGCATCAGGAGACCAGCACCAGGAGTGGACAGAGGCTTTGGCTCCTGACCAGCCATCTTCCTCGCACACCTCTTCCTGAAGTGTCTTCAGGGCTTCCTCTCTGCATGAGGCCTGAGCAGAATGGGACTGGGTCCCCTTGCAAGGACAGCTGGGAACGCTGGATTAAGACATGGGACTATCTGGTTACCGTTCATTGAGCTCATTCCCTGTTTATTTGACAGGGCCTTAGTCCAAAGGGTCAGAAACAGTCTCCTGAGGACCCAGAGAAGCATTCCTGCTTTGCTTTGTTTGCAAAATTCAGTAAAGAGGTAACCCTCAAATGGTTTGTCCAGTTTTATCCCCCTTTTTCTTTGCTTCATGTAAAAATGTTGTGTAAGAATTTCTGTTGTAAGCTCTGAATTTGTTTTTATAGGGAGATTCTTCCTGAGAAACATGTAGAATTTTTTCGGCCATGGATGCACTCCTTCTCACATCAGTTAATTCTGCAGTCTACGCGGTTGCCACTCATTAGTGGTTTCTACAAATTGCTTTCTGTTGCTGTGAGAAATGCCAAGAAAATAAAATATTTTGAGGTAAGTGTTTTTTGAAGAACATTGAATATTCCTCTGTATTTTATTTTTTTTAAACTTTTATTTTACTTTTAACTTTCACAGAGTTTTGTTTACAGATATGTATGTTCCCAGATTAGTCATATGTCCTCTTTATTTTAAATTGCATGAATGTGTATAAATACATTGAGAATGCTCCATTATATAGCATTTTGCAGTTTTAGAGTCTCCTGATTTTATTATTTGTATTTTGAAAAACTAATACTCTGAGTGGCAATTTGGTGATCCTCTTTAAACGCTGAATGAGCAGCATTTTCTGTTCTGCGTTACGACCCCTGGCAGATGCCAGCTCTGTAGAGGCTCTGTCATGCCCCAGAACCATCCCTAGCATCACTCACACCCTCTCCAGACCCCCGTCCTCACAGCCTCTGGGCTGCGGCTCAGCAGCCTGTGCCCAAGCCACCGGATCTGGTGATTCATGAGGCTGGAGAGTAGCCAGGTCAGTGTCCGGGGGCTCTGGTCGTGAGCAGGTGTCTCAGCTAACAGGTGTGCGCATCAGGAGACCAGCACCAGGAGTGGACAGAGGCTTTGGCTCCTGACCAGCCATCTTCCTCGCACACCTCTTCCTGAAGTGTCTTCAGGGCTTCCTCTCTGCATGAGGCCTGAGCAGAATGGGACTGGGTCCCCTTGCAAGGACAGCTGGGAACGCTGGATTAAGACATGGGACTATCTGGTTACCGTTCATTGAGCTCATTCCCTGTTTATTTGACAGGGCCTTAGTCCAAAGGGTCAGAAACAGTCTCCTGAGGACCCAGAGAAGCATTCCTGCTTTGCTTTGTTTGCAAAATTCAGTAAAGAGGTAACCCTCAAATGATTTGTCCAGTTTTATCACAGCCTATCTAAAGATGAATGTGTGTTGAAAAATATCCTATTGATCATAACTTATCTGAGTACTGTAAATTTTTTTGTTTAATCCACATGGGGGTCGAGGGGTGGAAAACACTGTCAGAGGAAGTCACAGCAACTTCCTGAGTTCCCTGAGATTTCATCTCAGAGTAATGTGAGTGATGATGAGACAAGAGTCCATAGATTCTTTAACTTTTCCACATGATGGGAATTAAGTACTCCGCAGATGAACTTTTCCTAGAGATGAGTGCTTAATTATTAAATGAGTGTGACTGTCTCAAAAGACCACTTGATCAGTTTTCGTATTTGCACAAATTGGGCATCTTGAGGTTGACGGTGGAGCTAAAGGCTCTGTTCAGATGTACAGCCCTGACCTTCATGTTGTCTTTCCTGCTGAGGTGTCAGTTAGAATGAAGCAATACAGAGATGAGCTCCTGGCCTCCTGTTTGACCTTCGTCCTTTCTCTGCCGCACGACATCATCGCACTTGACCTCAGAGCCTATGTCCCCGTGTTGCAGGTGGGTGCGTCTCTCGTGGAGGACCGTGCTCCCTGGGAAGGCGGTGGTCACAGTGATGCTCACATGTCAGACACGCGCCCACACCCCACTCCTCAGCTTCTGGGCAGGACCCCGGGGCTGGGCCTCTCCCCAGGCCCCGGGAGAGGGAGGACGCAGCCCTCTCTGTGCTGCAGGCGTGCAGTGACACCTCACATGGTCAGGCCTTCCAGAGGGGGCTTCGGTGCCCCGTCTCTCCTGGCCATCTGGCTCTGGCAGAGGAAAGGCTAGTCGTTAGAAGCCCTCTTTCAGTCTTCAGTTCCTGCTGTTCATGACCTCTTTTGTACCAACATACAGATGGCTTTTAAACTGGGCCTGAGCTATGCCCCATTGGCTGAAGCCGGCCTGAATGCCCTGGAAGAATGGTCAGTTTATATCTGCAAAATGTAATGGGCCCTGAAAACCCTGTTTATTTGACAGGGCCTTAGTCCAAAGGGTCAGAAACAGTCTCCTGAGGACCCAGAGAAGCATTCCTGCTTTGCTTTGTTTGCAAAATTCAGTAAAGAGGTAACCCTCAAATGATTTGTCCAGTTTTATCACAGCCTATCTAAAGATGAATGTGTGTTGAAAAATATCCTATTGATCATAACTTATCTGAGTACTGTAAATTTTTTTGTTTAATCCACATGGGGGTCGAGGGGTGGAAAACACTGTCAGAGGAAGTCACAGCAACTTCCTGAGTTCCCTGAGATTTCATCTCAGAGTAATGTGAGTGATGATGAGACAAGAGTCCATAGATTCTTTAACTTTTCCACATGATGGGAATTAAGTACTCCGCAGATGAACTTTTCCTAGAGATGAGTGCTTAATTATTAAATGAGTGTGACTGTCTCAAAAGACCACTTGATCAGTTTTCGTATTTGCACAAATTGGGCATCTTGAGGTTGACGGTGGAGCTAAAGGCTCTGTTCAGATGTACAGCCCTGACCTTCATGTTGTCTTTCCTGCTGAGGTGTCAGTTAGAATGAAGCAATACAGAGATGAGCTCCTGGCCTCCTGTTTGACCTTCGTCCTTTCTCTGCCGCACGACATCATCGCACTTGACCTCAGAGCCTATGTCCCCGTGTTGCAGGTGGGTGCGTCTCTCGTGGAGGACCGTGCTCCCTGGGAAGGCGGTGGTCACAGTGATGCTCACATGTCAGACACGCGCCCACACCCCACTCCTCAGCTTCTGGGCAGGACCCCGGGGCTGGGCCTCTCCCCAGGCCCCGGGAGAGGGAGGACGCAGCCCTCTCTGTGCTGCAGGCGTGCAGTGACACCTCACATGGTCAGGCCTTCCAGAGGGGGCTTCGGTGCCCCGTCTCTCCTGGCCATCTGGCTCTGGCAGAGGAAAGGCTAGTCGTTAGAAGCCCTCTTTCAGTCTTCAGTTCCTGCTGTTCATGACCTCTTTTGTACCAACATACAGATGGCTTTTAAACTGGGCCTGAGCTATGCCCCATTGGCTGAAGCCGGCCTGAATGCCCTGGAAGAATGGTCAGTTTATATCTGCAAAAATGTAATTCAGCCCTATTATAAGGACATTCTGCCCAGCCTTGATGGGTATCTGAAAACTTCCACCGTGTCAGGTAAGGTTGAGAAGAATTTTGATGTGTAACTTAAAATGGTAATGTAATATATGTCTTTGTATTTTTGCAACTTCTGAAATTTGAATCCAGTATATTCAAAATATATTTGGTTGGTATTTTTGTAATCTCTCTAATTCATTTCAGTTTAATTGGGATGTAAGTATAACAGATATTAAACCTAGTTTTTGTTTTGCTCACTTATATCCTACCAAGATTTATAAAATCTTCAAGGAAAAGAACTCTGTCTTAAACATCTTGAACTTCCTATAGATTCTAATATACTGCCTTGTAAAGAAATTCTTATTTAATAAATGAAACAGGAATTAAAACTGTAAGAAAACCAAATAGTAAAGTTAAATTTTGACCTAGTCTCACGTGATTTTTATTGGTTTTTCAAATATAGCTGATTGAGTGCTGGTGGGGAGTTCGAAGTCTTAGCCGCTAAACCACCAAGGAGGTCCCTCCAGGAAACTGTGTTTCTTTTCATCAACAGTGGTGTTTTCAGCTAAGACAACCATTACTAATATTTTTGTTCTAGAAATTTTGTGTTTAATTGTACTTTAAATTAGGATTTTGACATCTCTATATGGTAGTATAGTGTGTTTCCCCTTGTATTTATTAAATAAATGAGTGACTGCTATTCAAAATTGACTTTTGTTTACCGCTGACAGATGAGACCTGGAGTAACTGGGAAGCGTCGGCACTTGCTCGGGCTGCCCAGAAAGGGTTCACTAAAGAGGTGTTAAAGCATCTGAAACAGACAAAGAGCGTTTCATCCGTAAGAGACCTTTGTATTTTCTTTACCTTAAGTCATGGAGAGACCAGATGCTAATGTTCATAAGAAGTAAAAATCTTCATTTAAAATATCTTGTTATAGATAAATTTGTGTACAGTATGGAAGTAATTTCAGTATATGTTTAGTGATAACAATGTAAACCACATTAACTGGCTTTCATCTTAGTCTTGTGTTTTTGTTTGGAGTAATCTGTTGCCGTACTGATCCTATGGATATGTAAGATTGCCTCATTTGCTGGTTGAATCTGAAATACATTGATTTTTCAGGTTCAGTTCAGGGCAGTGTTTGTGTTTTTTTCCAGTGATGATTTCTTGAGAACAGTTTTTTTAGATGCAGCAAATAATGTAACAGGTAAAAATGATGTAAATAGGGAAGATTGAGTTAGTATAGCTTAAAATATGCACTAGCTGGTATTGAAGGCTCTCGGGAAGTTTTCTCATTATTTCCGATAGTTTTTATTTTGCAGTAGTATCAGGAATTCATTTATTTATTGTTTTATTTTTGTTTATGTTTGGCTGTCTTTGTTACTGCAAAGGCTTTCCTCTAGCTGTGGCAAGTGAGGGCTGCTCTCTCTGGGAGACTTGGATGGCACTAAAAGTGGCGTCTAAAGGTTTTAAATTATTTTCTCACATAAAAGGAAAGAAGGTAAAGTTACCTGAGCGTTTCCCTAGGTCTGCGTGTTTCTTTACAGACACGGTCCTGTCCTCAGATGGGCCCTGGGCCCCAGGTGCGAGGACAGAACTGTTCTCCCTCCTGTCCTTGGCAGTGGGCAGTGGCGAGGGGTGCTGTTGGTTCCTTCGGGCTTCGTGAAGCCTCCACCCTGAGCACACGTCATGCTCCATCCCGTGTCCTGGGGCAGGCGGAGCTGGCCATTGTCCGCAGGGAGGACAAGCAGCTGCCTGCCTCCCCGCGAGCACCGTTGTTGCTGGAGGCGTGGCCGCGGATGTTTCTGTGGGGCAGTGTCCCTCGTGAACACATTTATTAAATAAATGAGTGACTGCTATTCAAAATTGACTTTTGTTTACCGCTGACAGATGAGACCTGGAGTAACTGGGAAGCGTCGGCACTTGCTCGGGCTGCCCAGAAAGGGTTCACTAAAGAGGTGTTAAAGCATCTGAAACAGACAAAGAGCGTTTCATCCGTAAGAGACCTTTGTATTTTCTTTACCTTAAGTCATGGAGAGACCAGATGCTAATGTTCATAAGAAGTAAAAATCTTCATTTAAAATATCTTGTTATAGATAAATTTGTGTACAGTATGGAAGTAATTTCAGTATATGTTTAGTGATAACAATGTAAACCACATTAACTGGCTTTCATCTTAGTCTTGTGTTTTTGTTTGGAGTAATCTGTTGCCGTACTGATCCTATGGATATGTAAGATTGCCTCATTTGCTGGTTGAATCTGAAATACATTGATTTTTCAGGTTCAGTTCAGGGCAGTGTTTGTGTTTTTTTCCAGTGATGATTTCTTGAGAACAGTTTTTTTAGATGCAGCAAATAATGTAACAGGTAAAAATGATGTAAATAGGGAAGATTGAGTTAGTATAGCTTAAAATATGCACTAGCTGGTATTGAAGGCTCTCGGGAAGTTTTCTCATTATTTCCGATAGTTTTTATTTTGCAGTAGTATCAGGAATTCATTTATTTATTGTTTTATTTTTGTTTATGTTTGGCTGTCTTTGTTACTGCAAAGGCTTTCCTCTAGCTGTGGCAAGTGAGGGCTGCTCTCTCTGGGAGACTTGGATGGCACTAAAAGTGGCGTCTAAAGGTTTTAAATTATTTTCTCACATAAAAGGAAAGAAGGTAAAGTTACCTGAGCGTTTCCCTAGGTCTGCGTGTTTCTTTACAGACACGGTCCTGTCCTCAGATGGGCCCTGGGCCCCAGGTGCGAGGACAGAACTGTTCTCCCTCCTGTCCTTGGCAGTGGGCAGTGGCGAGGGGTGCTGTTGGTTCCTTCGGGCTTCGTGAAGCCTCCACCCTGAGCACACGTCATGCTCCATCCCGTGTCCTGGGGCAGGCGGAGCTGGCCATTGTCCGCAGGGAGGACAAGCAGCTGCCTGCCTCCCCGCGAGCACCGTTGTTGCTGGAGGCGTGGCCGCGGATGTTTCTGTGGAGCAGAGAGCAGGCCTGTCCCCTCGTGAACACATCGGAGAGTCCTTGCGGCCAGTGAACCAGTATCTCCAGATGGGCAGCCCGATGTGTCCCTAAGCCATGCCTGGGCAAATACCCACTCAGGGCACGGGGACAAGCCAGTGGGTTGTGATCCAATAGACTGCACATTGTGACTAACCTTTAAGAAACTACCACTTCAGTTTTGGAGTAGTGTCCAAGAAAAACCTCGTTATCTAGAAACACTAGTGAGACACTCTTCCCTTTTCCAGTTGTAGCCCAGAAGTCTGTCACAAATGCAGAACATGAAACAGCGCCACTTGCCTGAGGCTGTTTATTTTGAATGTATCGTTAGTTTTCCTAAAAGTGTGTCATGTGTTAACATCCTGGGTTCAGTGTTTTTAAGCAAAATGGTAAGTATTTAAACAGGATCCAAGTTTTAACTTATGATGAATACTGGTAAATGCAGCCCACTCTAACAAACTGTTTGGGGATCCTTTAGTATTTTTTAAGAGTATAAGGGCTCCTGCTGAAACTTTGGGCCTGCTGAGCTAGGAAATGGACATCTAATCACAAGTGTGGAAGAGATGAGGCTTCTTTTCGTGATTTTGCAGTGAAATGAGTGCAGGGTTGTGGAGAATCATATGGCGCTTCTAGGGCATTGGCAGCAGAGGGGCCATGCAGGGTCTTTCTTTGAGCTCATGGTTCTCTCCTGTCACCACGTTTGCAGAATGAAGCTCTGTCCTTAGAAGAAACACGGGTTCGAGTCGTGCAAGTACTTGGTCGTCTCGGGGGAAGGATCAACAGAAACCTTCTAACAGGTGATGTTTCCTGAAAGTAAACCAACCACAGAGACATGTGGGCCCCTAACCCTGAATGCACACAACAGTGTCTCTCGTGTGTCATTCATGTCTTCTCAAGTGAGACTCTCAAAACGTATTCTGCCCGATTGAGGAGCGAACGTTTCTACCATGCCCTGCCCCTTACGAGTCTGCTCGTGGTGGGTTGGTGTGTGTCCATTATTGAAGTAGACCAGCTGTATAGGCCTTTTATGTTCAACATCATGTTAGGAATTCCAAGTTATCTTTTTTTAAACCCAATCTTCTTAATATTTGGCTATTTTTAGGTGGTTTTGATCAGGTTTAGAGTTTTTGATTAGTAAAAATTTCTGTTTTTACTTTTAAAATTTGATCTTAAACATACTGATGATTTTGGCATTTTGGAAGTTACAACCTCTTAAGAAAGTAAGTGTTACAAAGAGGAGATGTTTTAATTATTGTTCATTTTTCTTTTTTCCACAGAAGATAACTTAACTTAATTGGAAATCAAATATTCCGGACTGTAAGGCTTGTTTAGTAGTAATTTGACTTTCAGTCAGATTAGAACCACTCTGGTAGTTTCTGACGTTGCTGTCGCAAATGTGTGATAAACAGAGTAGGAAGGGGTGGACCAGGCCGTCCTGGGCATGGTGGGGGCAAAGGGTCTGACTGGAAGGGTTCTGCATCTCTTCAACAGCAGCGTCTCCCGAGGAGAGGGCCAGGGGCTGCATGGCCTGGGACCAAGAGAGGAGGCTTGGCTTCGCGGTGCCCTTCGCAGACATGAAGCCCGTCATTCACCTGGACCTGTTCCTGCCACGAGTCACAGAGCTGGCGCTCTTGGCTGGCAACAGACATACCAAAGTACTGTCTACTGTCCAGATCTACGGGTGTGTTAGTCCCAGTGTTTAGATCTACGGGTGTGTTAGTGCCAGTGTCTAGATCTATGGGTGTGTTAGTCCTAGCGTCTGGATCTCACAAGTGTGTTAGTGCCAGTGTTTAGATCGTTTACATTTCAGCTCTCAGCTCTTGGCTCCAGAGCAGAGTGTACAGAAACATTGATCTTATAGAACAGGAGGAGCTGCTTGCTGCTAGTTTGTCTGTGGGTGGAATAGTTACCTGCTGCACAGGTTTCCTTTTTAAAGGGCCCCCCTGTGTAGCACTTTGAAATGCTCTTGACGTTTGTTGGACCCCTGGCCTGTTGCAGGTTGCAGCCTGTGAACTTCTGCACAGCTTGGTTACGTTCATGCTGGGAAAAGCCACTCAGATGCCTGACGGTGGCCCGGGGCCGCCACCCATGTACCAGCTCTACAAGCGCACCTTCCCTGTGCTGCTCCGACTGGCGTGTGACGTAGACCAGGTCAGTGCCCGACTGTGAGTCTGACACAGTTACAGAACTTAAGAGGAAAACGTCCCATCTGATCCAGTGATCATCACAGCTTGTTGCATGTTGTGATGACTCTGCACATCCTTCAAGCCTGCTGCCCGGCCACTGCCCTCCAACTCTGGGCAGGACCTGGCATTCGGGATTGTCTTGAAGAGGTGCCAAGTTACAACCTCTTAAGAAAGTAAGTGTTACAAAGAGGAGATGTTTTAATTATTGTTCATTTTTCTTTTTTCCACAGAAGATAACTTAACTTAATTGGAAATCAAATATTCCGGACTGTAAGGCTTGTTTAGTAGTAATTTGACTTTCAGTCAGATTAGAACCACTCTGGTAGTTTCTGACGTTGCTGTCGCAAATGTGTGATAAACAGAGTAGGAAGGGGTGGACCAGGCCGTCCTGGGCATGGTGGGGGCAAAGGGTCTGACTGGAAGGGTTCTGCATCTCTTCAACAGCAGCGTCTCCCGAGGAGAGGGCCAGGGGCTGCATGGCCTGGGACCAAGAGAGGAGGTTTGGGCCCGGTGCCCTTATCAGACATGAAGCCCGTCATTCACCTGGACCTGTTCCTGCCACGAGTCACAGAGCTGGCGCTCTTGGCTGGCAACAGACATACCAAAGTACTGTCTACTGTCCAGATCTACGGGTGTGTTAGTCCCAGTGTTTAGATCTACGGGTGTGTTAGTGCCAGTGTCTAGATCTATGGGTGTGTTAGTCCTAGCGTCTGGATCTCACAAGTGTGTTAGTGCCAGTGTTTAGATCGTTTACATTTCAGCTCTCAGCTCTTGGCTCCAGAGCAGAGTGTACAGAAACATTGATCTTATAGAACAGGAGGAGCTGCTTGCTGCTAGTTTGTCTGTGGGTGGAATAGTTACCTGCTGCACAGGTTTCCTTTTTAAAGGGCCCCCCTGTGTAGCACTTTGAAATGCTCTTGACGTTTGTTGGACCCCTGGCCTGTTGCAGGTTGCAGCCTGTGAACTTCTGCACAGCTTGGTTACGTTCATGCTGGGAAAAGCCACTCAGATGCCTGACGGTGGCCCGGGGCCGCCACCCATGTACCAGCTCTACAAGCGCACCTTCCCTGTGCTGCTCCGACTGGCGTGTGACGTAGACCAGGTCAGTGCCCGACTGTGAGTCTGACACAGTTACAGAACTTAAGAGGAAAACGTCCCATCTGATCCAGTGATCATCACAGCTTGTTGCATGTTGTGATGACTCTGCACATCCTTCAAGCCTGCTGCCCGGCCACTGCCCTCCAACTCTGGGCAGGACCTGGCATTCGGGATTGTCTTGAAGAGGTGCCACAAGGTCTGAGAAGGGGTCACTGTTGTGGTGCCTGAGGCTGCCGTCAGCTCTGTCACGTTGCGGCTCCTGGTCTTTGACAGAGGGGAGAGTTAGGGCAGCCCTGGCCAGCAGTGGGGACTTGGAGACACTGGCAGGTCACCCCTTCCTCACAGCTTTGTGGAGAGAATTCTCTTTTGCTGCTGGGACACATAAAGCATTCAGGTTCTCTATTTCTGAAGGTAAATGAAGGTGCAGATATAAAAAAGAGAACAAAAAACTTACTTATAAATATGGAGGGGAAGTCCTTTGGTGTGTACATGAACCAGTACAGTCAAGTAGTGCATTAAGGTCCACTATGATCACATAGGATTTGTGGGTAAAACTAGAAGTTTACCACAGAAGTAGATTTTGTTAGTGGTGGTCTTCTCCATATAGGCCAGAAAGGTATTTTTATAGATAAAAAATAGGGTCACAGTGTTCAGATATGCTTTTCTTTTATTTAAAATGTGATTTCTACTACTTGGGTGGACTTGATCATTACAGTGTAGATGTTTTATCCGCAGAGTTTGTTTAGAAAGGCAAATTTTCATACAAGATGTTGAAAGCAGATATATGGAAGAAAAATATTAGTGTATTAGTAGTTTTGACTTTATAACTGTTTAAAACTACTGAATGGCACAAAATTCACATTTTTGACATATATATATCATGAGAAATATTCTTTGCCATTTTGTGCTGAAGATAGTAAGATTTAAAAAAAAAACATTTATTTATTTATGTTTTGGGGAGTGGGGTGGAGAGGGAGGGGCCGGGGGGGGCCGCTTCTTTTGGTCTTTCATTTGTCTATTTTTCATCCATCTCTGTTCTTTGGCCCGTGTGAGCCTCCCATCATGGTGGCCTCTGTTGTTGCAGAGCATTGGCTCTGGGCGCATGCGCTCCAGAGCTCTGGCTCGGTAATTGAACACATTGGTCCAGCCGCTCCATGGCACATGGGATCTTCCCAGACCAGGGATAAAACCAGCGCCCCTTGCACTGCAAGGTGGTATCCTTACCCACTGGACCACCAGGGAAGCCCCGATAGTAAGATTTTTAAATGGATAAAGTGGTAAAGAGTTCGTCTGCCAGTGCAGGAGACACAGGTTGAATCTCTGATCTGGGAAGATCCCACATGCTGCGGAGCAACTAAGCCCATGAGCCACAACTATGGAGCCTGTGCTCTAGAGCCTCAGAACCACAGCTGTTGAGCCCATGTGTCACAACTATTGAAGCCTATGTGCCCTAGAGCCCAAGTTCCACAAGAAAAGTCACCGCAACAAGAAGTTACCACAACAAGAAGCCTGCTTACCTCAACTAGAGAGTAGCCCCCACTCCCTACAGCTAGAGAGCCTGTGGCAGCAGTGAAAACCCAAAATAGCCAAAAAAAAAAAAGTCATTAACAAAGAAGTACATTTGATCACATAGGATTTGTGGGTAAAACTAGAAGTTTACCACAGAAGTAGATTTTGTTAGTGGTGGTCTTCTCCATATAGGCCAGAAAGGTATTTTTATAGATAAAAAATAGGGTCACAGTGTTCAGATATGCTTTTCTTTTATTTAAAATGTGATTTCTACTACTTGGGTGGACTTGATCATTACAGTGTAGATGTTTTATCCGCAGAGTTTGTTTAGAAAGGCAAATTTTCATACAAGATGTTGAAAGCAGATATATGGAAGAAAAATATTAGTGTATTAGTAGTTTTGACTTTATAACTGTTTAAAACTACTGAATGGCACAAAATTCACATTTTTGACATATATATATCATGAGAAATATTCTTTGCCATTTTGTGCTGAAGATAGTAAGATTTAAAAAAAAAACATTTATTTATTTATGTTTTGGGGAGTGGGGTGGAGAGGGAGGGGCCGGGGCCGCTTCTTTGGTCTTTCATTTGTCTATTTTTCATCCATCTCTGTTCTTTGGCCCGTGTGAGCCTCCCATCATGGTGGCCTCTGTTGTTGCAGAGCATTGGCTCTGGGCGCATGCGCCCCAGAGCTCTGGCTGGGTAATTGAACACATTGGTCCAGCCGCTCCATGGCACATGGGATCTTCCCAGACCAGGGATAAAACCAGCGCCCCTTGCACTGCAAGGTGGTATCCTTACCCACTGGACCACCAGGGAAGCCCCGATAGTAAGATTTTTAAATGGATAAAGTGGTAAAGAGTTCGTCTGCCAGTGCAGGAGACACAGGTTGAATCTCTGATCTGGGAAGATCCCACATGCTGCGGAGCAACTAAGCCCATGAGCCACAACTATGGAGCCTGTGCTCTAGAGCCTCAGAACCACAGCTGTTGAGCCCATGTGTCACAACTATTGAAGCCTATGTGCCCTAGAGCCCAAGTTCCACAAGAAAAGTCACCGCAACAAGAAGTTACCACAACAAGAAGCCTGCTTACCTCAACTAGAGAGTAGCCCCCACTCCCTACAGCTAGAGAGCCTGTGGCAGCAGTGAAAACCCAAAATAGCCAAAAATAAATAAATAAGATGGGGAAAAAAATGTGTAGGTCATTAACAAAGAAGTACATTTGGCCAATTTTAAATATTCAACCTTTTTAGTAAATAAGGAAATTTAAATTAAAATGATACTGTTTGCAGCTTTTGTCAAATATTATAAAAATTGGCAGTGTTTAGTGTGGCCAGGCCTATAGGGGTGGGGCCTGTCATCCTGGAGGTGGGTGTGTGGATGCCACGCTCAAGCAGAGGGGTGTTCAGAGCCGTGTGAACATGGCAGTCACACACATGAAGTACCTGCCTTGCTAGCAGTCAGTCCTGCTGCATCTGTACAGCACCTAATAAAGATACAGCCTATGTATTTATATGTAAAGTATTCAAATAAGGGAAAGAAGTGATTACAAAAGTGTGTATTTTTGTACACATGTAAAAAAAATACAGGCTTCCCTGTAGCTCAGCTGGTAAAGAATCCATCTGCAGGATGGTCTTGCTGCAGGAAACCCTGATTCCTGGGTTGAGAAGTTCCCCTGGAGAAGGGATAGGCTACCACACCAGTTTTCTTGGGCTTCCCTGGTGGTTCAGACGGTAAAGAATCCACCTGCAGTGTGGGAGACCTGGGCTCAATCCCTGGTCTGGATTCCCTGGAAGAGGACATGGCAACCCACACCAGTATTCTTGCTTGAAGAATTCCTTGGCTCGTCCATGGGTCGCAAAGAGTTGGACACAACTGAGCGACTTCACTTTCGCTTTCTTTCATCTTGGTATATTGAAATGTATAAACAGTGATTTTTTTTTTTTTTAGATTTATTTATTTATTTATTTTGGGTGGGGGTTGGATTGGAGAGGGAGGGGAGCTGGCAGGCCACTTCTATTGGTCTTTCATTTCTCTATTTTCATCCGTCTTTGTTCTTTGGCTCCTGTGGGCCTCCCATCGGGTGGCGTCTGTCGTTGCAGAGCGCCGTCTCTGGGCGCATGCGCTCCAGAGCTCCGGCTCGGTGATTAGACACATCAGTCCAGCCGCTCCGTGGCACGTGGGATCTTCCCAGGCCAGGGCTCGAACCAGCGCCCCTTGCACTGCAAGGCGGTGTCCTTACCCACTGGACTACCAGGGGAAGCCCAGTGATTTTGAATGTTAACTGGTTTTATTCAAACCTTGAAGTGGATGTACGGTTTATAGATAGATGGCTTTCTACAATTTCTGTAAGGGATGTATGTTGTTGTTCAGTCCCTGAGTTGTGTCTGACTCTTTGCGACCCCATGGACTGCAGCACCAGGCTTCCCATCCTTCACTATCTCCCAGAGTTTGTCAATATTATAAAAATTGGCTTTTAGTGTGGCCAGGCCTATAGGGGTGGGGCCTGTCATCCTGGAGGTGGGTGTGTGGATGCCACGCTCAAGCAGAGGGGTGTTCAGAGCCGTGTGAACATGGCAGTCACACACATGAAGTACCTGCCTTGCTAGCAGTCAGTCCTGCTGCATCTGTACAGCACCTAATAAAGATACAGCCTATGTATTTATATGTAAAGTATTCAAATAAGGGAAAGAAGTGATTACAAAAGTGTGTATTTTGTACACATGTAAAAAATACAGGCTTCCTGTAGCTCAGCTGGTAAAGAATCCATCTGCAGGATGGTCTTGCTGCAGGAAACCCTGATTCCTGGGTTGAGAAGTTCCCTGGAGAAGGGATAGGCTACCACACCAGTTTTCTTGGGCTTCCCTGGTGGTTCAGACGGTAAAGAATCCACCTGCAGTGTGGGAGACCTGGGCTCAATCCCTGGTCTGGATTCCCTGGAAGAGGACATGGCAACCCACACCAGTATTCTTGCTTGAAGAATTCCTTGGCTCGTCCATGGGTCGCAAAGAGTTGGACACAACTGAGCGACTTCACTTTCGCTTTCTTTCATCTTGGTATATTGAAATGTATAAACAGTGATTTTTTTTTTTTTTAGATTTATTTATTTATTTATTTTGGGTGGGGGTTGGATTGGAGAGGGAGGGGAGCTGGCAGGCCACTTCTATTGGTCTTTCATTTCTCTATTTTCATCCGTCTTTGTTCTTTGGCTCCTGTGGGCCTCCCATCGGGTGGCGTCTGTCGTTGCAGAGCGCCGTCTCTGGGCGCATGCGCTCCAGAGCTCCGGCTCGGTGATTAGACACATCAGTCCAGCCGCTCCGTGGCACGTGGGATCTTCCCAGGCCAGGGCTCGAACCAGCGCCCCTTGCACTGCAAGGCGGTGTCCTTACCCACTGGACTACCAGGGGAAGCCCAGTGATTTTGAATGTTAACTGGTTTTATTCAAACCTTGAAGTGGATGTACGGTTTATAGATAGATGGCTTTCTACAATTTCTGTAAGGGATGTATGTGTTGTTGTTCAGTCCCTGAGTTGTGTCTGACTCTTTGCGACCCCATGGACTGCAGCACACCAGGCTTCCCATCCTTCACTATCTCCCAGAGTTTGTTCTAACTTGTGTCCATTGTGTCGGTGATGCTGTGAGGGTGTATTTATATAACTTATGTACTAGGAATACAAAATAGTTTTGCTGGGGGGAAAAGTGATGCTTTAAGACCAGGTTAACTTTCCAAACTGATAAGTAAGACCCTTTTACTTCAATTTAGTCTAAAAATCTCTTCAATAAGTTTAGAAAGATATTTTTTTGAGAGATATCTGGGTGCAAGAGGACCTGTTCAATCTGAGCCCCAAGACATTTCACGTGAGTTTTGATGTAGTGTGCATACCAAGTGCTTCCTGCCTGAGTACAGTATCAGGAGGTAGTAAAACTCCCTGGACTTCTCAGCTCGTGTGGGGCCTGCCAGTGAAACACAGGGGTGACACCTGGCGGCGGGGACGTCCGCCTTCACTCCTCAGAAAGAATGAGGACTGGACGCATAACCACGTGTCTCGGGAGGTTGCCTGGATCCAAAAGGCCAGTGCAGCTTCTCAGCAAGGCTGAGAGCCAGCCTGGACTGTGCAAGCTGGAAACCCACCAGCTCTTGGAGCCCAGGAGAGACAGTATTTACATTTGAGCCGCATGGGGTGAGCACCAGGATGTCACAGAGTGAAGCTTGCCTCCCTCCTCCTGGCAGGTGAGAGGAGGCGCCTCTCCCGTGGGCCTTGTGCTGTGACGTGGCGTGGAAGTGTGTGCTCGGAGGACGTGAAGACGGAATGCCTCCTGTGCACCCTCAGGATCGGGTTAATGAGATACATGTTGACCCTTCACTATTGACCCTAATGTCTGGGATGCATGTTTTCTTTGTAGGACTTGTAGGAGGGGAGGCACTAGACCATGTTCGTCACAGAGTTTAGCTGGAGAAGGAAACTAGTGTAACCACATCAGTAGTATTGCTTGATTTTGCTCCTGTTGTAAAAATGAAACTTTCTCTGCTCTAAAATCAGCAGGAAGGAAGTAAATTCCGATGGTCTTGCTCTTCCAGGTGACGAGGCAGCTGTATGAACCTCTTGTCATGCAGCTGATTCACTGGTTCACCAACAACAAGAAGTTTGAAAGTCAGTTGTGTCTGACTCTTTGCGACCCCATGGACTGCAGCACACCAGGCTTCCCATCCTTCACTATCTCCCAGAGTTTGTTCTAACTTGTGTCCATTGTGTCGGTGATGCTGTGAGGGTGTATTTATATAACTTATGTACTAGGAATACAAAATAGTTTTGCTGGGGGGAAAAGTGATGCTTTAAGACCAGGTTAACTTTCCAAACTGATAAGTAAGACCCTTTTACTTCAATTTAGTCTAAAAATCTCTTCAATAAGTTTAGAAAGATATTTTTTTGAGAGATATCTGGGTGCAAGAGGACCTGTTCAATCTGAGCCCCAAGACATTTCACGTGAGTTTTGATGTAGTGTGCATACCAAGTGCTTCCTGCCTGAGTACAGTATCAGGAGGTAGTAAAACTCCCTGGACTTCTCAGCTCGTGTGGGGCCTGCCAGTGAAACACAGGGGTGACACCTGGCGGCGGGGACGTCCGCCTTCACTCCTCAGAAAGAATGAGGACTGGACGCATAACCACGTGTCTCGGGAGGTTGCCTGGATCCAAAAGGCCAGTGCAGCTTCTCAGCAAGGCTGAGAGCCAGCCTGGACTGTGCAAGCTGGAAACCCACCAGCTCTTGGAGCCCAGGAGAGACAGTATTTACATTTGAGCCGCATGGGGTGAGCACCAGGATGTCACAGAGTGAAGCTTGCCTCCCTCCTCCTGGCAGGTGAGAGGGAGGCGCCCCTTCTCCCGTGGGCCTTGTGCTGTGACGTGGCGTGGAAGTGTGTGCTCGGAGGACGTGAAGACGGAATGCCTCCTGTGCACCCTCAGGATCGGGTTAATGAGATACATGTTGACCCTTCACTATTGACCCTAATGTCTGGGATGCATGTTTTCTTTGTAGGACTTGTAGGAGGGGAGGCACTAGACCATGTTCGTCACAGAGTTTAGCTGGAGAAGGAAACTAGTGTAACCACATCAGTAGTATTGCTTGATTTTGCTCCTGTTGTAAAAATGAAACTTTCTCTGCTCTAAAATCAGCAGGAAGGAAGTAAATTCCGATGGTCTTGCTCTTCCAGGTGACGAGGCAGCTGTATGAACCTCTTGTCATGCAGCTGATTCACTGGTTCACCAACAACAAGAAGTTTGAAAGTCAGGATACGGTTGCCTTGCTCGAGGCCATACTGGTGAGTGTGTCCCCTCCCTGCCGCTCCTTGACGGCTTGTGTGGTCAGCGCTTGGGGCCTTAGGACAAGCCGCTTGTTAGGGTATCAGAGTGTAGCGCCTAGATAGAGTCATCATCTTTTTTGTTTTGTTTTAGAGAATCGGTGTGACAGCGTTTAATGAAAAGGTGCCATATTTATTCACTTTAAGTGATACTTTAAAATGTCCACAAGCAAGCAGACTTTTTGTTTTGTTTTGGGAGGATGGTTATGAATTTGTCAAGCTTCACCTACATTGTCTGTGTGTGTGTGTGAAGGGTGAATAAGAATATTCCTGGGCTTTTATCAGAGTTGCAGAATTCTCTTATTCTTAGAAATATTTTTATTTTTAGGAGCATCTATGGTATAACAGTTAAGAGTAAAAGGAATTGTTTGAGCTTGCCCCATTTTCTCATGGATTCAGATTCAGTACTTCAGAATCTCTAGAAACCGTAGCTCAGTGTTTGCACACAAGTATCCTGAGCTGGTGGAGGTGGTGGTGTTGGCCTTTGGGCTCTGGCTCCCTGACAGCAGAGGCAGTGGTCAGCGAAAGCCTTACTGTCTTCCCATACTCATTTTATTGTCATGTGCTGAACTTGTGCAAATAACTTGCGATTTCTTTAAATGTCATCCTAATTGATCTTTACCTATTATATCAACTCATACTTCTGTTTTGTCATATACTCACTTTGGAATCAAAATCCCCAGTTGAACACATAGCACATTTGTCCAAACAAACATCTTTTAGTGCCATGTTTTTTGCAAACTGATTTCTTTGAATCTGTTGCTCTCTGTTAAGTTTGCGCGATGAGGTGTGCCATTGTGTGTAGGGCCACCATCCGTTTTCGTTGGTCCAGGTCAGTCCTGGGGTCACTGCCAAGTACGTTGTTACTCACAGGGCTCCTTTCGCTCTGAGGGCCCCTGACTGGATGCCGTTAGTGAACGTTAGCGGGCATTAGTGAACCCCTGTAGCTAGGGCAGTGGCATCCTTACAGCTGTGGTTTAGTTCCCCGCAGGGTCTGGCATGAACCAGCCTGTGGGATCTGGTTAATTCAGTTTCACTTGTGGTGTTTGTCATTCAGACAGATTTATTCTAATGTTTCTGTTCTAAAACTGCTGTCTTAGCTGCTCATTGAAGGCAGCTTAAGCCAGGGTGGGAATGGAAATGTAGCATGAGGCTGTGGAGGCGAGAGGTGCCAGCGTGTCCCTACCATCCACGCCTCTGTCGTTTTCACAGTTTGTGACCAACACCTCCTGGACTCTGGCTGGCACTGCGATCAAAGATTCTGTGTAGAGACGGGAGCTGCGCATGTTAGACAGAATCCCTTCAGTTCAGGTTCCAGGTCCTTTCAAGTTCAGTTTCTCTGCGGATCTAAGAAGGAAGCAAATGCACACACTTTGTAGGCATTTTTTTCCAGGTGTTCAGAGACTGTACCATTGTGGCGCCTCCTCCAACAGAAAGTTCTGTGTTCAGAACCACATCTCTAGGATTTTTCTTTGTGTGGCTTTTCAGTTTCCTTGAGATTCACAAGGTTTTGTTCTCTTTGTCATCAATATAAAGCCTCTCAGGCACTGTTACTGGTAGAATCAACTGAAGATTTCAGGGTGAAGTCATTGTTTATACTCAGGGCAGCAGAGACTGCTTTGTTGCGGTGTAATTAAAGTATTCTCTCTTTTTTTTCTTCTCACAAATTTTTAAGTATCTTAATTTGCTTAAAAGACAGTTTTCATTATGTCAGAGGAATCTGTTGTTAGAGTCTAGGTGCTACATGGGTATCTGCTTGAGTAGGGTCTCTCTGTTCCTGAATAGTGCTCTACATCCATTTCCATGACATACTCCGGTTATGCTCAGGGGCAGACCAGGGTACTCATCTGTCACTTTATGCTTTGTTTCAGGATGGAATCGTGGACCCCGTGGACAGTACTTTAAGAGACTTTTGTGGTCGGTGTATTCAGGAATTCCTCAAGTGGTCCATTAAGCAGACAACACCGCAGCAGCAAGAGAAGAGTCCAGTAAACACCAAGTCTCTTTTCAAGCGACTGTACAGCTTTGCACTTCACCCCAATGCTTTCAAGAGACTGGGAGCGTCTCTTGCTTTTAATAACATCTACAGAGAATTCAGGTGCGTGAGTCCTGTGACAGGGAAGAGTGTAAAGGTCTTTAGTCTTCAGTAGTGATTTTGAGAAGTGACTCACTGCTTATGCATCTGTGTGGTCCGATAGCAAGCACTTAGTAAATGGTTACATGCCAGGCACTGTGCTGTTTTCTGGGAATTAAATGATAATGAATTAATGCTGTTTGCATTCAAAAAGAGGCTTAGAAAGTGTGGAGAACTGCATTCAGGTAGCTAGATAATATACACTGTCTGGAATGTACAACAAGAGACGTAATAAGAATCCTGTGAAGCATGAGAAGGACGGTCTGACACAGGACGAGTGGGTGGCACTGAAGTGAGACGGGAGCCGACTGGAAAGCAGCCCAAGCCCCGCTCAGAGTGACGGGCAGAGGGAAGAGATGGGAGAGGGTCTGTGGAGATGGAGTCATTTTCTCTTCCTTTCTTTGGGGTTTCAGATATAGGAGGAAGTGAAGTGAGGCTGGCCAGGAGCCTCTCTGCAGAGCTAGGATGTGAAGCCACAGCCAGAGGCGGCCAGGCCAGCGTCATGGGAGCAGGGAGCAAGGTTGGGCTGGTCTTGAAGTTCACCAGCCGGCAGCTGTGAGGGAGTGGTCCATGGAAAGCACGTCCCTGGCCATGGTTGTCGTGGTGCTGGCTTCTTCTTTCGTTGAGCACTGGTTGCTGAGTAAGATTGTGTGTACCAGGCTCCATGCCAAGTTCAGGAGGTACAAAGATGCAGCCCTTCATGAGGGTTGCATGTGAAAAAGAGAGGTAAATAATAATGAGTCAGTCACATAGATGAAGGTAAAATTTGTAACTGGAATTAGTGCTTTTAATAGCAGTATAGGAAATTCCCTGGTGGTCCAATGGTTAGGACTCTGTGCTTCCATTGCCAGAGCTCAAGTTCAACCCCTGAGTGGGAAACTGAGATCCCATGAGCTATGCAGTGCAGAGGGAAAAAAAAAATGAAGTAGTGTTACATGATTACTTGAGGGATGATATAATGAGGGATCTTATAATGAAGAATCAGACCTCATTTGACCAGAATAGCTTCTCTCAGGAGATGGCAGGTGGATAGTGATGAGGGACCAGTTGTAAAAATGAGAGATGGATGGGTGGATGGGGGAGGGAGGTGTGTGGTAGGTAGATTTTTAGACGGATGGATGGTAGATGGAGAGATGATGGGTGGATGGATGGGGCAGGTCGGTGGGCAGGAAGTAGATCTCTATCTCTGGATAGAGAGATGGTGACTGGACAGATGGGTGTCTGTCTTTGTGTGGGGGACATGTGTATGTTTACATGAGAATCAACTGGAGTTTGCAGCCACCGTGTTTTTAGTTGAGATGTAGCTGGTGTAAAATGTTTTTGGTGTACAGGTGATGAGTCACAGTTTTGAAAGGTATGCTTCACGTATAATTATAAAGTGTTGGCTATAATCCAGTGTTATATGTTATACCCTAGTTGCTTATCTGTTGTGCACATAGTAGTGTGTGTCTCTAAGGCCCCTAACCCTGTTTTGCCCCTCCTCCTTCCCTCTGGTAGCCGGCAGTTTGTTCTTTGTATCTGTGAATCTGTTTCTGTTTCGTTACATACTTATGTTGTATTTTTTCAGAGTCCCTGTATAAGTGATGTTGTACATTATTTGTCTCTGTTTGATCTGTTGCACTAACCTTAATATTCTTAGGTCCATCTGTGTAGCTGCAATTGGCATTATTTTGTTCTTTTTTATGCCTAGTAATGTTGCATTGTATATAAACACATCTTTATCCATTGATCTGTCGATGGAAACTTAGGTTGTTTTCATGTCTTGGCTGTTGTGAATAGTGCTTCTATGAACATCGGGGTGCTTGTGTCTCTGAATTATGGTTTTCTCAGATACATGCCCCGGAGTGGGATTGCTGGGTTGTATGGTGGTTGTGTTTTGTGTTCTTAATATTCTGAGGACCCTCCTCCTTGTTTCCCATTGTGACTACACTGGTTTCCTCTCCCAGCAGCAGTGCACAAGGTTCCCTTCCTGCACAAGCAGGAAGGCGGGGGGCTTTACTGGGGGTCCCCAGGGGAAAATGACTCATGTAGTGTTACATGATTACTTGAGGAAAAAGGGCTTATAATGAAGAATCAGACCTCATTTGACCAGAATAGCTTCTCTCAGGATGGCAGGTGGATAGTGATGAGGGACCAGTTGTAAAATGAGAGATGGATGGGTGGATGGGGAGGGAGGTGTGTGTAGGTAGATTTTTAGACGGATGGATGGTAGATGGAGAGATGATGGGTGGATGGATGGGGCAGGTCGGTGGGCAGGAAGTAGATCTCTATCTCTGGATAGAGAGATGGTGACTGGACAGATGGGTGTCTGTCTTTGTGTGGGGGACATGTGTATGTTTACATGAGAATCAACTGGAGTTTGCAGCCACCGTGTTTTTAGTTGAGATGTAGCTGGTGTAAAATGTTTTTGGTGTACAGGTGATGAGTCACAGTTTTGAAAGGTATGCTTCACGTATAATTATAAAGTGTTGGCTATAATCCAGTGTTATATGTTATACCCTAGTTGCTTATCTGTTGTGCACATAGTAGTGTGTGTCTCTAAGGCCCCTAACCCTGTTTTGCCCCTCCTCCTTCCCTCTGGTAGCCGGCAGTTTGTTCTTTGTATCTGTGAATCTGTTTCTGTTTCGTTACATACTTATGTTGTATTTTTTCAGAGTCCCTGTATAAGTGATGTTGTACATTATTTGTCTCTGTTTGATCTGTTGCACTAACCTTAATATTCTTAGGTCCATCTGTGTAGCTGCAATTGGCATTATTTTGTTCTTTTTTATGCCTAGTAATGTTGCATTGTATATAAACACATCTTTATCCATTGATCTGTCGATGGAAACTTAGGTTGTTTTCATGTCTTGGCTGTTGTGAATAGTGCTTCTATGAACATCGGGGTGCTTGTGTCTCTGAATTATGGTTTTCTCAGATACATGCCCCGGAGTGGGATTGCTGGGTTGTATGGTGGTTGTGTTTTGTGTTTTTAATATTCTGAGGAACCTCCTCCTTGTTTCCCATTGTGACTACACTGGTTTCCTCTCCCAGCAGCAGTGCACAAAGGTTCCCCTTCCTGCACAGCAGGAAGCTCGTTACTTGTGACCTTTCTGGTGATAGTTGTCTGACAGGTGTGAGGTGGTGTGTCAGTGGTTTAAGATTGAAGTTCCCTGATGATTAACAGTGCGGAGCATCTTTTCACGTGCCTGCTGGCCATCTGTGTGTTTTCTTCGGTGAAGTGTCTGTTCAGGTCTTCTGCCCATTTTTAAAATGAACTGTTTGCTTTTTGATACTGAGGTGTTTGTGTGTTTGTATATTAGCTCCATAATTATCATATAATTTGCAAATGTTTTCTCCCATTCAGTAGGTTGTCGTTTCATTCATCCTTTGCTGTACAGGAGCTTAAGTTTAATTAAGCCCCACTTGTTTTTTTTTTCACTTTTGTTTCCTTTGCTTTAGGAGACAGATTCAAGAAAATATTGCCACAATTTATGTCAGAGTATTCTGCCCATATTTTCTTTTAGGAGTTTTCAATTTTTCATACGATGCATGTTGGTTTTACTTTTCTATATGATGTTAGAGCATGAATGTTCTAATTTCATTCTTCGTATGTAGCTGTTCAGTTTACCCAGCACCACTTACTAAAGACCCTGTCTTTTCTGCACTGTGTATTCTTACCTTTCTTGTCACAGATTAATTGACCATAAGTGGATGGGTTTGTTCTGGGCTCTACTATGTTCCACTGATCCACACATCTGTTTATGTGCCAGTCTTGTGCAGTTTTGATTACCACACAGTATAGTCTGAACTCAGGGAGCCTGATTCCTACGTTCCTGTTGTTTTTTCTCAAGGTTGTCTTGGCTATTTGAAATCTTTTGTATTTCAATACAAAATTTAAAATTATTTGTTCCCATTCTGTGAAAAATGCCCTTGGTATTTTGGTAAGTTTTCCTTTACTTTTATAAATTGTGAAACCTATATGTAGCGAAGAACATTGAAAACATATATGTAGCACTGTCACGATTTGCAAGTGACATGATTTCTCTTTTTTTGGTCACACCTTTTAATATTTTGTGGGATGTTTGTTCCTCAGTCAGGGATCAAACCGGCACTTCCTGCAGGGGCAGCTCAGATTCCTAACCACTAGACCACCAGCAGAGTTTGCAGATGACATAATTGTATACATAGAAAACCCTAAAGATTCCACTAATAAAACTGTCGTAGATCTCATAAACTCAGTAAAGATGCAGGGTACAAAATCAGTACAGAAGAATCTTGCCTTTCTGTGTGCTCATAACGAACAATTAGAAAGTGAAATTAAGCAGTCTCATTTACAGTTGTATCAAAAGGAATGAAATATTTACGAGTACATTTAACCAAGGGGGTGGAAGCCCTGTGTGCTGACAATTGAAAGACACCGATGGCAGAAACTGAAGAAAACACAAATAGAACGATATTCTATGCTTGTGGATTAGAAGAATTAATATTGTTAAAATTCACATACTATCCACAGCAGTCTCCATATTCAGTGCAATCTTCTATCAAAATCCCAATGGGTTTTTGCACAAAAATAGGACAAGGAATCCCAAAATTCGTGTGTAACCACAAAGACCCCAGCTAGCTGAAGCCGTCCTGAAGAAGAACCCGGCTGGAAGCGTCCTCTAGGTCTTGAGTGGAAAACTCCACTCGTCCAGCCCTTCTCTCGGCCGCACTTCCCACCCTGTCTGACCCGACCCTGGCCCCACGTGCTCCCCGCTCACCGTTCATCCATCCTCCTTGCCCGTTCCTGTGGGAACTTGTTTCCCTTACCCTGTCACTGTCTTTCTCGGATACCGGGGCTTGCGTGGCCACGTTCCAGGTGACTTTGAGAGAAGCTGAGGGAGCTGTGCTGGAGGTGTCATGATACAGGCTCGGACGTGTCCTTCCTGTGTGCTTGGGGGCTGTCCTGGAGAGCTTTCTTTGGGGAGCACAGTTTTAGAGTATCATTTGTTAACTCGTTTCTCCTCGCCGCTTAAACGGCTTTGCTTTTTGTCTTACTAGCTTTTGTCTAAGATAAAAGCTGTCATCAGCATGACCCTCTAAGGCTCCAGCTCCAGCTCCAGCGGCCTGACCACGCGTTGCTCTTCCAGAAGAGCCTCTTCTCCCTGCTCTGACACCTGCGTTCCATCCTGCCTTAGGCCTCTGTGTTCGGTGTCACATCTGCTATGTGATGGGCTGTGTGTGGTAGAGACGTGGGGCCTATGGAAGCATAAGAGGCTTCTGAGATCCCCCAACAGGATTCAGACATAGAATAATTAGGGTAATATACCCTTCAAACCAGACAGCAGTGTGTAGTCTCGTCCTGAGGCCCCCTGTCCTCCAGCCCTGCTGGATCCTCACTCTGGTTCTGGGAGAACACCTCTTCCCAGAGAGGGAACAGGGGCCCTGTACTTGGTCACAGCCTGGAGAACCCATGAGGCTGCGTGCCTCTGCCTGGCAGTGCGTACCCAGTCGTGCCTGTCCCGTGTCACAGGAGAAGGTTTTCCCAGGGGCTAGCCCGTGCTCTGACTCACTCATGAGCCTGCTGTCCGTGGGTTGTCCACACACAGTGGTGGTCCACGTGGCTGTTACACGTGGTGGGTACACTTGTGAAAGGTCCAGAGGTGTTGACTTTTTATTGGATAAGCAGAGCGCTTTTAAAGACTGAACATACCACCAGATCTTCTCTGCTACACGTGATGTCGGTGAGGCATGTGGAGAGGGGTCAGAACAGCGGTCTGAAGTTACGTGCTGTGAGCAGGGTCACAGGTGGAAGAAGGTGCTTGTCATAAAGGGCCTGTCTCTTGGGTCTGTTCTTGACCCACGTTTTCTTCCTGGAGAAGTGTTTTAGGTTGTTTCACCTTTTAAAGCATTTGAGCCGTTTTTAAAGACAGATTTCAGTTCAAGTGTGTTCTCTCTGGTAGCGCTGCTATATCCCTTCGTTACGTCTGTTCTCCCGTTTCTCAGGTGAGGCTTGGCTTTCTGTTGCAGGGAGGAAGAGGCCCTGGTGGAGCAGTTTGTGTTTGAAGCCCTCGTCACATACATGGAGAGCCTGGCGTTAGCACACACGGACGAGAGGTCCCTGGGTAGGTCCACTCAGGCTTTCTCTGCACGCCAGCCTGCCCACGGCTGAGCGCTTGTCCATGTGGGGTGGGGCCAAGGTCACTCCCTTGGAAGGTTCTGTATTCTCTCATCTCACATTTAGGGTGATGAATGAAGTGGGGATAGGCCCCTCATGGCCTCAAACCCAGTTTTTACAGAGGCACCTGTGCTTCCCCACAAGGTGCGCCCGTCCCCCAGGTAGCCACTCAGCTTGCCCTCTTGATTGGCCAGGGTCCTGCCCAGGGCAAACAGGTCAATTTGACGGTAAACTTCAAGAAAGCAAGCTAGTTTCCGTGGTCACTCAGCTTGTGAAAACTTAAGCTGACACAGGGCAGAGAGTTGGACCTGGTGAGCTCAGGGAGGAGGCCATTGTCCCTGAACTCACTAACAGTGATCTAGAAGGTAGGAAACAGCTTTCCTGACAAGACTGTGATAAAGCTGTTGTGTCAGTAATTAAGGCAGTTTTGAAATACTAAGCCAGAAATAGACTAGAGTGGCTACAAGAGTAATACATGATAGTCTCTTCAATTAAATTCTCTCTGGAGCTGTCAGGATCATCCCAGAGTTTTTGAGCTGGAAGATTTCTTGGCCATCTCCCCACTCAGTCCACGTGGGGATCTGGCCCAGGGTGCTGGGTGGCTTCCACAGCAGGCGGTGTGGAGACCCCCCACTTCCCCTGCCTTAGCAGGTGGTGGGGTCTGTTGTTTTCAACAGACTCATTGAACCCTGTTGTCCTCCATGTTAATACCCCTACTAATGACCAAAAATATCTAAAATTCAGTCCTGCCAGCATTAGCTTAAGATTGCTTTAGCTCTTTACCACATACAAGTGAATTTTCTCAACAAGAGAAAAGCTTGACTCCTAAAAATCACTGTCGTAGTTAAAAAGCGTAAAAAGAACACGTTTTCTCGGTGATAGAGCTGTGGCCTTTCCTGATCACTCTAGCCACCTGTGGATGGCCCTCCCCAGTCCACTTCTGTCCTCCCGCAGTGCCATAGAATCATAACAGGGTTGAGCCTGCATCCCCGGGGAAACTTTGTGTTTGAAGCCCTCGTCACATACATGGAGAGCCTGGCGTTAGCACACGGACGAGAGGTCCCTGGGTAGGTCCACTCAGGCTTTCTCTGCACGCCAGCCTGCCCACGGCTGAGCGCTTGTCCATGTGGGGTGGGGCCAAGGTCACTCCCTTGGAAGGTTCTGTATTCTCTCATCTCACATTTAGGGTGATGAATGAAGTGGGGATAGGCCCCTCATGGCCTCAAACCCAGTTTTTACAGAGGCACCTGTGCTTCCCCACAAGGTGCGCCCGTCCCCCAGGTAGCCACTCAGCTTGCCCTCTTGATTGGCCAGGGTCCTGCCCAGGGCAAACAGGTCAATTTGACGGTAAACTTCAAGAAAGCAAGCTAGTTTCCGTGGTCACTCAGCTTGTGAAAACTTAAGCTGACACAGGGCAGAGAGTTGGACCTGGTGAGCTCAGGGAGGAGGCCATTGTCCCTGAACTCACTAACAGTGATCTAGAAGGTAGGAAACAGCTTTCCTGACAAGACTGTGATAAAGCTGTTGTGTCAGTAATTAAGGCAGTTTTGAAATACTAAGCCAGAAATAGACTAGAGTGGCTACAAGAGTAATACATGATAGTCTCTTCAATTAAATTCTCTCTGGAGCTGTCAGGATCATCCCAGAGTTTTTGAGCTGGAAGATTTCTTGGCCATCTCCCCACTCAGTCCACGTGGGGATCTGGCCCAGGGTGCTGGGTGGCTTCCACAGCAGGCGGTGTGGAGACCCCCCACTTCCCCTGCCTTAGCAGGTGGTGGGGTCTGTTGTTTTCAACAGACTCATTGAACCCTGTTGTCCTCCATGTTAATACCCCTACTAATGACCAAAAATATCTAAAATTCAGTCCTGCCAGCATTAGCTTAAGATTGCTTTAGCTCTTTACCACATACAAGTGAATTTTCTCAACAAGAGAAAAGCTTGACTCCTAAAAATCACTGTCGTAGTTAAAAAGCGTAAAAAGAACACGTTTTCTCGGTGATAGAGCTGTGGCCTTTCCTGATCACTCTAGCCACCTGTGGATGGCCCTCCCCAGTCCACTTCTGTCCTCCCGCAGTGCCATAGAATCATAACAGGGTTGAGCCTGCATCAGAAAAGGGTGGTCGAGGATCTCGCCCAGGGTGATAGCCGACAGTGGGGGTGTGTGAACCCTGGCCGGCCCCCTGGCTTCCATCCGGAACTAGGCTGCCTCTGGCCGGCGCAGCTGGCGTCTCCATCTGTGTGATGCACACCTGCTGACCTGCCGTCTTCCACACAGGTTTTGGTTTTGGAGGAGCAGTCTTTTGTTTTGTAAAATCACATGTTTAATTGCGAAGCTTAGCCAGTAAGCCGAGCACTGCTGTGCTGATGATGACTAGCTGTGTGTTTCCATGCTCTGTCTGTGTTGAGAGCAGGTACCATTCAGCAGTGCTGCGATGCCATCGACCACCTGGGCCGCATCATCGAAAAGAAGCACGCTTCCTTAAATAAAGCTCGAAAGCGACGCTGTCCCCGGTAGGTGATGTTGCTTCCTTTTTCTTTCTTCTTTTTACGTCCAACGTAAAACTAATTCTCAGTCAACACAAGAGAATTTGGGAGGAATTTGGGGAAGGATTAAAGAGTCAGTTTTCCGAAGTAATTAAAAGCTTTATGTTCTGAAGTGCTTCTTCGACGGTGTAATGTTGGTTGGGGCAGTAGATGCAGTTTGAGAGCCAGTGTTGTAGCTGAGGTGTGTCTGTGCTGAATACAGCTTTGATGTGGAGTTGCTTGAGCTGCATGGAGTAGGTTTGAAACGTACCAACCGATATATTGAAGTGGTAGGATTTTGAGAGACATGAGGCTACAGGATTTTGATACAAAGCACCTCAAAACCAAGGCTGGCTTATCGTCCAGTGGTTTCCAGTTTTTGCTCCCATTTCCATCCTGCCGGCTCTCCTTCTCAAACAGGGTGGGAGTGTGCCATGCAGGTCCGTGTGGGGCCTGGGTCTGCTGCCGCTCGGCAGAAGCGTGGCCCATGGACTGGACGTTGACTCCCCCTCTGTGGTTTTAAAGTCACTGCTTCCAGATCCTGCTGCTGGGGTGGTGTCCCTCTGAAAGGGTTCTGCCTCAGATTGAGACTTAAACCCAGGGCCCAGACCTGATCAAACCCTGCTTGGGACTTAAACCCACATGGCTAGGACTCAATCCAGCCAGAGTTCTGTCTGGGACTTGAACCCACGTGGCTGGGACTCAACCCTGGCCAAGACCCTGCCTGGGACTTGAACCCACGTGGCTGAGGCTTAACCCCAGCCAAAACCCTGCTTGGGACTTGAAAAATTAAACCTCAATACTTGGCCCGAAAGGTGCTAGCTTAACCACCAAGTCAAACCCCTGACTTGAACCCATATGGCGGGGGCTCAGACCTGATCAAACCCTACTTGGAACTTAAACCCACATGGCCAGAACTTAATCCAGCCAAAACCCTAGTCTCAAGCAATCTTTGAATTAAAATCACTCACCCAATGTCTGGACCCCTGATGCTCTGTCTGTGTTGAGAGCAGGTACCATTCAGCAGTGCTGCGATGCCATCGACCACCTGGGCCGCATCATCGAAAAGAAGCACGCTTCCTTAAATAAAGCTCGAAGCGGCGCTGTCCCCGGTAGGTGATGTTGCTTCCTTTTTCTTTCTTCTTTTTACGTCCAACGTAAAACTAATTCTCAGTCAACACAAGAGAATTTGGGAGGAATTTGGGGAAGGATTAAAGAGTCAGTTTTCCGAAGTAATTAAAAGCTTTATGTTCTGAAGTGCTTCTTCGACGGTGTAATGTTGGTTGGGGCAGTAGATGCAGTTTGAGAGCCAGTGTTGTAGCTGAGGTGTGTCTGTGCTGAATACAGCTTTGATGTGGAGTTGCTTGAGCTGCATGGAGTAGGTTTGAAACGTACCAACCGATATATTGAAGTGGTAGGATTTTGAGAGACATGAGGCTACAGGATTTTGATACAAAGCACCTCAAAACCAAGGCTGGCTTATCGTCCAGTGGTTTCCAGTTTTTGCTCCCATTTCCATCCTGCCGGCTCTCCTTCTCAAACAGGGTGGGAGTGTGCCATGCAGGTCCGTGTGGGGCCTGGGTCTGCTGCCGCTCGGCAGAAGCGTGGCCCATGGACTGGACGTTGACTCCCCCTCTGTGGTTTTAAAGTCACTGCTTCCAGATCCTGCTGCTGGGGTGGTGTCCCTCTGAAAGGGTTCTGCCTCAGATTGAGACTTAAACCCAGGGCCCAGACCTGATCAAACCCTGCTTGGGACTTAAACCCACATGGCTAGGACTCAATCCAGCCAGAGTTCTGTCTGGGACTTGAACCCACGTGGCTGGGACTCAACCCTGGCCAAGACCCTGCCTGGGACTTGAACCCACGTGGCTGAGGCTTAACCCCAGCCAAAACCCTGCTTGGGACTTGAACCCATATGGCGGGGGCTCAGACCTGATCAAACCCTACTTGGAACTTAAACCCACATGGCCAGAACTTAATCCAGCCAAAACCCTAGTCTCAAGCAATCTTTGAATTAAAATCACTCACCCAATGTCTGGACCCCCTGAGGCTCAAGTTCTTCGTGCCTCAACGTAGAAGGAATTCAGCGAGAGGCAGAGTGATAGGCAAGAAATGGATTTATTAGGATAGGATGCTTGTAAGAGGTGCAAGCGGGCAGGCGGGAAAGCTCTGCTCCCATTGGGTGAGCAGCAATATATATATATATGAGAGCAGAAGACTGCCTTCTTCCAGTAGACGTAGATGTAGATGTAAGGCATACATCATTAGCCCCTCCTTCACTAGCTCTTCTTTCATTAGCTATTTATACTTAGTCAAGCCTGCTTTATTGAATAAGGAGGAGCTTTCTTGAGTTATCGTTAACTTACTGGCCTCCCAACTTTTCCTAGGTTTTACCTTTCCACCTACAGTCCCCTACGAGGACTTTACAACTACCTAACTATTCTGTTCTGTCCCTGTCACCTCCAAGTCACTACTGCTCCCCGCTGAGCTGCAGGATGGCCTTGAGGTCTGGGGACAGCACGGTCGCTGAACCCTGCCCTGGAATTGGCTTTAGTCGCATTTGAGGGTGGGACTGACTCTGACACATGTAGCCCAGGGACCACAGTTTGAGAAGCTCTGCTTCACTTCTTCAACGCCTTTTGTTTAAAGTTCATTGAAAAGGGAACATGGCAATACTTGATGCTGTTCTTCTAAAAT
The DNA here is from genome assembly GCA_022376925.1 of Tragulus kanchil. Classification (NCBI taxonomy): domain Eukaryota; kingdom Metazoa; phylum Chordata; class Mammalia; order Artiodactyla; family Tragulidae; genus Tragulus; species Tragulus kanchil. The sequence goes on from JAIOJX010000002.1 coordinate 41,550,288, forward strand.
GTGCTTTTTAATTTTTCCCTCAGTCATTAAAAAGGAAGGGAAGCAGCATTTAGGACCTGTTTCACCTGTGACATTTTGATTGTATTCTGATGATAATAGGTTAAAAATAAATCGATTGCCTTTTAATGAGGTTTCTGTATGTTTCAGGGTAGCAAAAATGAATTTATGGTTTATGGATTCTGGGGTTGGCTAAAGGCTGAGTGTTAAATATAGTGTGTTCTCCACACAGAGGCTTCCCACCTGCAGCATCCTTGTGTCTGTCGGACGTGGTCCAGTGGTTGTTTGCCAGTTGTGGGAGGCCCCAGACAGAATGTCGTCACAAGTCCATGGAACTCTTCTATAAGTTTGTTCCTTTGTTGCCAGGTATGATGGTCCTTATGCCCTATGAATGACTTTTACCAGTAGTTTAGAGATGCACTTACATAAAATGTGATCTTTCCATTATTCAGAGAAATGTAACATGCTTCTAATAATAAGAAAATAAGTACATTCAGTAATCATTTCAGATCATTTGTATGACAGCTGATAGGTTAGGGCTGTATATTTCTCAAAGATTGATAGAAGGAAAGGAAAAAATGGTGCTTTGATGTTAGATGATACAGAGAAAATAAATTTAGAATTTCCTAGTACCTTTTTTTATTCTACAACATTTTTGTTTTCCACTCCACTTAATAAAAAATAAAGAAGAGTTGGGTGACCATGGCAGTTGTTAACATGATATCTAACTGAGATTTACAAATCTTATTGCTAGTTAATGGAGTAATGCAGTTTTTCATTTTTGACATGTAATTGAAGGGAATATCTTGGTATTAAAGAAAGCAGTGGACCTGTGCTTTTTAGAAGTTACTGCACTAAACCATTAAACCGTACTTCAAGACCTGAGAAGATTTTTCACTTTCTCAGGAATGAGTGTCTTGTTATCCCCAGTTAGTCCATATTCGAGTTTGGTAGCTGAGGCACGAGAAAGTGGTGCCCCACGGCAGCCCCAGGTCCTGGCTCACTTCACGTGCACTGGGCACAAATCTAGAACCAGGATGTGCCGCCATGCACCACGAATCCTGAACCTGTTCTCTTTATCAGGTGGCATGGAGGACTACTTGGGGCTGCTTCGGGAACAGGAGGCAAAATACATTCATGTCATTCTGGGAGTTAGAAAGACTGTGCATTTTGTTTTACTGCAATATACTACATAGTGTGGAATACTAAGGTGATATGAAATACTGTATGGTTTACATGCTATATATTGTGATTGTGTATTTACACTAACTGTGTAAATCATATAGTGTGTATCTACTTTAGTGTAGTTTTATGTATATAGAAATGAACGTTTGTACTTTAGAGAGTTGTTTAGGAAGTATTGCTATGTTTGGATATGCTCACTGCTTTCAGCCAGCACGTTTGTTTCACCTGTTGCCTTGCCAGAGGGCAGAGTGGAGGAAGTAGAGGGCGGGCTGGCCTTCGCTGAGGGGCTGCTGACCACAGGCCCGCAGCTTCCCATGGTGTGAGCTCGGCCGCTCTTCCTCCCGGCTGCCTGCTGCAGGCCCTGAGCTGTCAGAGTCTGTCTCGCAGAGTGGTCTGTGTTCAGCATAGAACCCTGGCTGCACCGCCACCTGCCTTGTCCTCCCGTGTGCTCTAGGGCCTTCTGCCTGCTTTGGAGATGCTTCAGGTCCCTGCAGGAGTGCACTGTGCATGGGGTCCAGATTCATGGGACCTGATGACAGTGCCGGTTTGTCCCCACCGGGGAGTGGTGGCAGGTTGGATGGGTAGGCTGAGAGACACACCCCAGCTTGTTGCCTCTTGGCCTGTCTTCCCAGGCCCTTCATTTCTGCCCATCCCCTGCTGCCATTCTCAGCTAGCACTCGATGCAGAGTTTAAATGTCTTCTTATTCCTCACTCATTGTTACAGTTTTTATTTTGTCTCTTCTTAGTGAAAATAATGAAATATTTAATATTTCTTTCTAAAACAAACCCTGAAAACATGACCCTAATGTTTTACTTATATAGCTTGTGATCGGTATTTTCTGATGCAATAAAAAGTAATTCTTTTTTTGTATCAGAAATACATTACTGTTTTCGATTCTTCTCTAACTTCATTATAGTCAGAATGACTGGACGTTTTTAGAGCCACTGATTTCAGAGCGCACAAAAATATACTTTAGGACTTCCTTGGTGGTCCAGTAGCTACAACTCCGGGCTCCCAAATGCAGAGGACCCGGGTTCAGTCCCTGGTCGGGAAACTAGATCCCACATGCCACAACTAGGAGTTCACATGCCACAGTCTAAGATCCAAAATCCATGTGCAGAAACTGGGACCCATACAGCCAAATAAATACTAAAAAAAATATACACTTCAATGTTTTTTCTTTAATTTAGCACATGACTAGTACCCAGAAGAAAAGTGTCTTTTCAAAAGCAGATAATTTGACTCTCTTATTTAATAAACTCTGCACTTACCACGTGGTAGATGCTCTGCCAAGCACTGTTTCAGGTATTAGCTGCTTCATCTCACTTAATCTTGGCCACATCCCTGGAGGTGGATGCTGTGTGAGTCCCTGTGGATGAGGACACAGGCTGGAGGGCCGGCCCCCACGGCGCCGGGTGGACGGGCAGGACGACTGGAGAGCCGTCACTGCTCTTGTGCTTGTTCCTGTAAAAAAGCAAGAATGATTTTCAAGAGAAGGAGCAAGAGAAAGAAAGAGCCTGAAGTTTATAGCCAGCCCCATGGTATCCAGTTAGGCTGCTCATGTTTAGAGAAACCGGGGAGAACGCCTTCTGGGCAGTGAGCACAGTGAGCAGGTTGTCAGTGCCGTGGTTAGAAAAGCATTGCCCCGGACCCTTCTGGAATTCCACTGCACTGGTGGGTCGTCTGTGTGTGTGCTGTGGAGAGCTGTATCTCAAATACTCTGATGCTGCCTGTCCTGCCAAGGGGTGTCCCTTTTTAACATACCCGGCTTTGTGTAACTTATTACTAGGAGATGATATTTTTATTTTGTCTCTTCTTAGTGAAATAATGAAATATTTAATATTTCTTTCTAAAACAAACCCTGAAAACATGACCCTAATGTTTTACTTATATAGCTTGTGATCGGTATTTTCTGATGCAATAAAAAGTAATTCTTTTTTTGTATCAGAAATACATTACTGTTTTCGATTCTTCTCTAACTTCATTATAGTCAGAATGACTGGACGTTTTTAGAGCCACTGATTTCAGAGCGCACAAAAATATACTTTAGGACTTCCTTGGTGGTCCAGTAGCTACAACTCCGGGCTCCCAAATGCAGAGGACCCGGGTTCAGTCCCTGGTCGGGAAACTAGATCCCACATGCCACAACTAGGAGTTCACATGCCACAGTCTAAGATCCAAAATCCATGTGCAGAAACTGGGACCCATACAGCCAAATAAATACTAAAAAAAATATACACTTCAATGTTTTTTCTTTAATTTAGCACATGACTAGTACCCAGAAGAAAAGTGTCTTTTCAAAAGCAGATAATTTGACTCTCTTATTTAATAAACTCTGCACTTACCACGTGGTAGATGCTCTGCCAAGCACTGTTTCAGGTATTAGCTGCTTCATCTCACTTAATCTTGGCCACATCCCTGGAGGTGGATGCTGTGTGAGTCCCTGTGGATGAGGACACAGGCTGGAGGGCCGGCCCCCACGGCGCCGGGTGGACGGGCAGGACGACTGGAGAGCCGTCACTGCTCTTGTGCTTGTTCCTGTAAAAAAGCAAGAATGATTTTCAAGAGAAGGAGCAAGAGAAAGAAAGAGCCTGAAGTTTATAGCCAGCCCCATGGTATCCAGTTAGGCTGCTCATGTTTAGAGAAACCGGGGAGAACGCCTTCTGGGCAGTGAGCACAGTGAGCAGGTTGTCAGTGCCGTGGTTAGAAAAGCATTGCCCCGGACCCTTCTGGAATTCCACTGCACTGGTGGGTCGTCTGTGTGTGTGCTGTGGAGAGCTGTATCTCAAATACTCTGATGCTGCCTGTCCTGCCAAGGGGTGTCCCTTTTTAACATACCCGGCTTTGTGTAACTTATTACTAGGAGATGATATTTTTTATTTTGGTCCAGTGATTTGATAAAATTATCTTTACTCACACGAGAGTGACTAATAGGTGTGTCTGAATCCTTTTTCTCTTTTAAGGCAACAGCTCCCCTTCCTTGTGGCTGAGAGACCTGGTCCAGAAAGAGGGCGTGGCCTTCCTCGTGAGCACCTTTGAGGGAGGAGGAACCCGCAACCCACCAGCCGGCCTGCTGGCCCAGCCCACCCTCCTCCACCTGCGGGGGCCCTTCAGCCTGCGCGCCGCCCTGCAGTGGATGGACACGCTGCTGGCTGCACTGGAGTGCTACAACACCTTCCTGCGCGCGGGCACCCTCGGCGCCACCCAGGTCCTCGGTGGGTGGAGCCTCCAGGCCTGGGGCTGGGCTGGGGATGAGGTGGGGGCGCCGACTGGACAGCGTTACAGGGTGCTGTTCTGCTCTGCCTGCCTCCCACGCTCCCAGCGAGGGTGCAGGATCCAGCCTGGGGCCTGCACCGCTCTCTCACCCTGCTCCCCACTTCTCCACAACCCTTCACCCTCGCCTCATGCCGGGCTCCTGGGTGTCTGTCCAGTTTTCTTAGCTCTTCCTGCTCCTGGAGCGTTTCTGTTGAAGGTGACAGTGACAGTGCTGGCGGAGGACAGCAGGTGGTGGGATGTGTGTGCTAGGTGGGCTCTGTGCCCCTGGGACCACATGGCCCGTGCAGGAAGGTGCGGCTCTGGGAGAGGCATCCCCTGGCTGGTGCGTGCAGCTGGCCAGCACCGGCCAGGTGCACGCTCTGCTGCGAGGCTCAGAGCGGCCGTGTTTCGTCATCTGGTTTCTCCTGGATCCCCTGTCTTGTGGGCCAAACTGTAGACCTGCCCGCAAAATGGTTGTGCTATTCAAACAATTGTTCGTGCTGGTGGAGGGGGTGGGCATCTGCTCCAACCGTGCTGGCCGCTGACCAGAAAGACTGCGTCTTCCCCGGTCCTGTCAGAGGGCTGGAAGGATTCAGCTCCTGGTCTGCTGGATTCATGGGCACCAGGGGTTTGAGAATAGGTTCTCTCAGTTCTTTGAATACATAGTGACCTATCATGAAAATTAATAACCCATCAGTTGGCAGTTTGATTAACTTTCCTTAAATCTAATGAACGCAGAGAACTGGAAGCCCCCACCCTAGAGGGTGCTCAGCCAGCCTCCACTTTGCTTACCCCTTGACTCAGGCCTCACTGGGGTCACTTGTCCCCATCTTTATGCCACGATGGTGAGCTGCACTCAGATCGTGGAGCGGAGAGCGCGCGTTTGTCCTTTTGTGGCATATGGGGAAGGCGGGAGGGCTCTCAGATTTACAAGTTTTGTGAGAAACCTGTTTGTGAGCCTGTCTAAAATTGATGCCATAAAACAGCCAGTCATTCCCTTCTGAACTGTCTTTGCATCAGATCCACATCGTATATAAATGTTCTGATGAAAGGGAGAATGGTAGATAATACATTTAGGAAACTAACAGGTTTCTTTGATGAAGGACTCTTTATCACAGATCAATAGCCATACATGAATGAACACACCCTGCTCTTGGTTTGGGTGCACATCAGCATAGAACACTTTCTGGATAACTCTCCCTTCTCCTTTAAAACTTGAGCTGCTATAACCTGAGAACTCACTCTTGTTCCTGAGTTTTAACAGTAGCATTTTCAAGTTTCCTATGCCTGCAGTTCTGTATAGAGTGCAAAGTCATTCACAGGAGACCAAATTTAAGACAGCAGTAACTGCCTGCTACTTCAGTAAAAGACTTTGGGGAATCTGTTTCTTGAATATTTATTAGAATGTCCTTTGATCTCTCATATATCATTTTCCATTGAGAACATGAAAAAGTTGTCAAAGAATGAAGATATTTCAAGAAGGGAGGTGCTATTGCATGAGTGTAGCCTCAAGCCTCGAATTTCATCAGAGTAAATCACTTTCCTTTTTTGCCTTCACCCCCCACCCCCGACCAAAGTGGAGCTTCCCCTGTGGTTCAGGCAGTAAAGAATCTGCCTGCAATTCCAGAGACACAGGAGACACAGATCGATCCCTGGGTTGGGAAGATCCCCTGGAGAAGGAAATGGCAACCCACTCCAGTGTTCTTGCCTGAGGGATCCCATGGATAGAGGAGCCTGGCCGGCTATAGTCCACGGAGTCACAAAGAGTCAGACACGACTGAAGCAACTAAGCATGCACACTCTCCTGTTTACATGTCTCCCTGTTGTCCCTTTGAAGGACATTTAGATTTTATCTTTTTTAAATTAAAAACGATGCTAGAGCCTCCCTGGTGGCTCAGTGGTATACGCCTGCTAGTGCAGGGGACACAGGTTTGATCCCTGGTCTGGGAAGATCCCACATACTGTGGAACAGCACATCCTGTGTGCCACAGCTAGAGAGTGGCCCCACTCTCCAAAACTGAAGAAGGCAAACTTGTGCAGCAATGAAGATCCAGCACAGCCAGAAATAAGATACATAAATCTTTAAAAAATAAAAACTGCTGAAATGAGCATCCTCAGTGTGCATCTTTGCAGTCCTGCCATTATGTGCTTTGTGCTATCATGAGGATAAAACTTCAGTGTTGGATAAAAGGATACAATCTTTAAACCTTTGGTAGTAATTGGTGTGCACAATTTTTAAAGCTTTTGGTATGATTGTGCAAATAGCCGTTCAAAAAAGATTGTATTAATTTTTGGTCCCACAAGTAGTGTTTGAGAAGCAAGACCTAACCTGTAGATGTGTGAGTCTGCAGCTGAACTCTAGTTGAGGGATATTTTGAAATATGGAGAAATAACTGCTGTTTTACTCAACTTTTTTAAAACAATTAAAATTTGAAAGTGTACTCTGTAACCTGTACTTAGAAAGGAGTTTTACGTTAATCTCAGTGGTTTTAGAAGGAAGTAGAGGTTGGTGTTTTACTGTAACTTTTTTCTAGGTACTGAAACGCAGTCTTCGCTTTGGGAAGCGGTGGCTTTCTTCTTAGATAGCATCGCCCTGCATGACATCACAGCGGCAGAAAAGTGCTTTGGCTCTGGGGTCCCAGGTGACAGAGCCAGCCCGCAGGAAGGGGACAGGTACAACTACAGCAAGTGCACAGTGGTGGTCCGGGTCCTGGAGTTCTCCACAACGCTCCTGGGCACCAGCCCTGACGGCTGGAAGGTAGGCCTGGCCACCCGCTGGGGCTGGCTTTCCCAGAGCTATCTGTTGCGTGAGAGCTGTCTATTCTTGGAGATAATGTACTTTCAGTTCTTATGTGCAAATAGAAGAGAGTTGTCCAAATGTCTGATTGGCTCTTGGGTTTGATGCTGTGACCGAGTGCCTGCCTGAGCAAACAGGCATCAGCCTGCTCTTGGGCCCCCCTTCTTTTAAAACGAGCTGGCTCCCTGGTGGCTCAGTGGTATCCCTGCTAGTGCAGGGGACACAGGTTTGATCCCTGGTCTGGGAAGATCCCACATACTGTGGAACAGCACATCCTGTGTGCCACAGCTAGAGAGTGGCCCCACTCTCCAAAACTGAAGAAGGCAAACTTGTGCAGCAATGAAGATCCAGCACAGCCAGAAATAAGATACATAAATCTTTAAAAAATAAAAACTGCTGAAATGAGCATCCTCAGTGTGCATCTTTGCAGTCCTGCCATTATGTGCTTTGTGCTATCATGAGGATAAAACTTCAGTGTTGGATAAAAGGATACAATCTTTAAACCTTTGGTAGTAATTGGTGTGCACAATTTTTAAAGCTTTTGGTATGATTGTGCAAATAGCCGTTCAAAAAAGATTGTATTAATTTTTGGTCCCACAAGTAGTGTTTGAGAAGCAAGACCTAACCTGTAGATGTGTGAGTCTGCAGCTGAACTCTAGTTGAGGGATATTTTGAAATATGGAGAAATAACTGCTGTTTTACTCAACTTTTTTAAAACAATTAAAATTTGAAAGTGTACTCTGTAACCTGTACTTAGAAAGGAGTTTTACGTTAATCTCAGTGGTTTTAGAAGGAAGTAGAGGTTGGTGTTTTACTGTAACTTTTTTCTAGGTACTGAAACGCAGTCTTCGCTTTGGGAAGCGGTGGCTTTCTTCTTAGATAGCATCGCCCTGCATGACATCACAGCGGCAGAAAAGTGCTTTGGCTCTGGGGTCCCAGGTGACAGAGCCAGCCCGCAGGAAGGGGACAGGTACAACTACAGCAAGTGCACAGTGGTGGTCCGGGTCCTGGAGTTCTCCACAACGCTCCTGGGCACCAGCCCTGACGGCTGGAAGGTAGGCCTGGCCACCCGCTGGGGCTGGCTTTCCCAGAGCTATCTGTTGCGTGAGAGCTGTCTATTCTTGGAGATAATGTACTTTCAGTTCTTATGTGCAAATAGAAGAGAGTTGTCCAAATGTCTGATTGGCTCTTGGGTTTGATGCTGTGACCGAGTGCCTGCCTGAGCAAACAGGCATCAGCCAACGTTGTAAACGTGTCTCTTTGGCTAAGGCCCACACCTTCTGTGTACCTACTATGTACTGGTCCACCTCTCCTGGGGCTGGGGGCCCAGGCTGCTCTGTGAGGGTGTGCTGGGGGCATCTCCAGGCTCGCCTGTCCATGTGTGGTCCACAGCCACTTTCCTGCCGTAAGGACAGTCAGGTCTATGTGGCAGAGACCCAGCAACCTGGAGAGGCTGGGATGTGTGCTGTCTGAGCTATGTGAAAATCGGGTGCCAGCCCGTCTCCCAGATGGACAGAGTCCTGCGTGCCAGGCCGGCTAGGCTGCTGGGAGTCCCGAGGCTGACCTGCCATTGGGCATGTCTCTGCAGCTCCTTGGGAAGGACTTGTGCACTGCGGACCTGGTGACACTCCTCGTGAAAACTCTGTGTGTGCCCTCGAGCGTGGGCTTCAATGTTGGAGACATACGTGTGATGGACCAGCTCCCCGATGTGTGTGTGGGCCTGCTGAGGGCCCTGGGGGCATCCCCACACAGGAACACGCTGGAGGCCCACCTCCAGGAGGAGGTCACAGCATGCAGGTGGGGCTCTGAACGGGCTCAGTGTGGGGGTTAGTGGGAGTTCGCCAGGGCCTGTCCCGCCGCCAGGGCCGCAAGCGTGGCGAGGGTCCCAAAGTACACACGTTCTAGCAGACTCACGGGTTTCAGCATACTGTAAAGTAACATAGCCAGCACTCACCTGGTTTTCCTGGTTTTCCTTGCCTGGCCAGCATCGAGGAGCTCTTTGCTGTTGAGCTGTATGGCCCAGATGCTCATGGGAAGAGGGCCAGGCTGGTGGTCCGGGTCCTGGAGTTCTCCACAACGCTCCTGGGCACCAGCCCTGACGGCTGGAAGGTAGGCCTGGCCACCCGCTGGGGCTGGCTTTCCCAGAGCTATCTGTTGCGTGAGAGCTGTCTATTCTTGGAGATAATGTACTTTCAGTTCTTATGTGCAAATAGAAGAGAGTTGTCCAAATGTCTGATTGGCTCTTGGGTTTGATGCTGTGACCGAGTGCCTGCCTGAGCAAACAGGCATCAGCCAACGTTGTAAACGTGTCTCTTTGGCTAAGGCCCACACCTTCTGTGTACCTACTATGTACTGGTCCACCTCTCCTGGGGCTGGGGGCCCAGGCTGCTCTGTGAGGGTGTGCTGGGGGCATCTCCAGGCTCGCCTGTCCATGTGTGGTCCACAGCCACTTTCCTGCCGTAAGGACAGTCAGGTCTATGTGGCAGAGACCCAGCAACCTGGAGAGGCTGGGATGTGTGCTGTCTGAGCTATGTGAAAATCGGGTGCCAGCCCGTCTCCCAGATGGACAGAGTCCTGCGTGCCAGGCCGGCTAGGCTGCTGGGAGTCCCGAGGCTGACCTGCCATTGGGCATGTCTCTGCAGCTCCTTGGGAAGGACTTGTGCACTGCGGACCTGGTGACACTCCTCGTGAAAACTCTGTGTGTGCCCTCGAGCGTGGGCTTCAATGTTGGAGACATACGTGTGATGGACCAGCTCCCCGATGTGTGTGTGGGCCTGCTGAGGGCCCTGGGGGCATCCCCACACAGGAACACGCTGGAGGCCCACCTCCAGGAGGAGGTCACAGCATGCAGGTGGGGCTCTGAACGGGCTCAGTGTGGGGGTTAGTGGGAGTTCGCCAGGGCCTGTCCCGCCGCCAGGGCCGCAAGCGTGGCGAGGGTCCCAAAGTACACACGTTCTAGCAGACTCACGGGTTTCAGCATACTGTAAAGTAACATAGCCAGCACTCACCTGGTTTTCCTGGTTTTCCTTGCCTGGCCAGCATCGAGGAGCTCTTTGCTGTTGAGCTGTATGGCCCAGATGCTCATGGGAAGAGGGCCAGGCTGGCGTCGGTCGTGTCGGCCTGTAAGCAGCTGCACAAGGCTGGCCTTCTGCATGTCGTAGCACCATCCCAGGTAACCATGCTGTGTGTTCTACGTTCCTCTCAGCTCACTATGCCTGTTAGTCCGTTTATCTACACTCTTCTTAAGACACTGTTTTGTACTGAGCTTGCTGAGGTGGGATTAGAGAAATACTTGGCCCAGACAGTGTCAGTGTTGCCTGGAGTGTAAATATGACAGTGAACATAAAAGTTCATAAATAGAAACCTGAAATCAAGGTCCTTCAGACCTCGGAGTGTTTCCAGCAGCCTTCTGAGACCCCTAGGTACTCCCTGCTGTGGTGCCTAGTGGCAGGAAGCAGAGGTGAGTGAAGATGCCCTGATGATTTGGAAGGCTGTGGTCCGTGGGTTTTTAGAACCAAAAGCAGTGAGGTTGTATTTTCCTGTCAAACATCTTCCAGCTGGGCATTTCAGCGTCGCTTTGCTTTAGTCTGCAGACGAACAGCATGCTCTCGGCGTGAAGCTTCTCTGCCTGGTTCATAAAAGCGTCACCCCTGGAGACGAGGAGTGGCTCCTGCCTTCCCTGGAGCCCGGCGGCTGGCACTTCGCCCGTGAGCTTCTGGAGCTGGCCTTCGCGTGTGGAGGACTGGTAGGAAGCACGGCACGTGCAGACGTGCCCGGGCGGCACTCGCAGCGTCGTAGAAGACAGGAGTTTAGTTGGGCACCCTCAGCTACACAGGGGCTTTAGCTGGCTTACAGGAGGTGACTTTCTAAAAGTTTTATTGTTTCTTTTATAAAAGGAATAGAATGACATTCATCTTAAGCTGAGGTTTTGTCTGTCTTGGTTCATTTCCAGAAGGCCTTCAGGCAGAGTGCGCTCTGCGACTGCAGGGCCATTGTGCTGACACGGGGCTCTTCCTCTCCATCCGTGGCGACCCAAGAGGCTGGTGTGGGAGAAGCATCCCGACACCCCAAGTGTTCATGGCCTTGGGCCGGGCCAAGGCGGCCTCAGTCTCACTCACTTCTTCGGCCCCCTTCTCCGCTGCCCCCTCAGCACAGACAGCCTGCTATTTAACATCCTCACCTGAGGGTCCCCACCCACTGCACCCCTCCTGCCCCCTGAACCCCCTCAGCACAGACAGCCTACTATCTAACATCCTCACCCTTCCCAGACGCTCCCCTCAGAGGAGGATTTTCTGGAACCCTGGGAGACATGGGAGTCAGGGAAGAATTCTTACCCTGACTCCTGTGGAACCTGGAAAATGGAGCCCTGGGAAGTGTCTGCAGTGCAAACCAACCCAGGCCTCCCAGAGCTGGGCCCCTGTAGACCCTGAGCTTTCCAAGGCCAGATTCCTGGTCAGGGAGTCCTGACCACTGCTGTCCCTCTCCTCTTTGCAGTGCAAGCGCCTGGTGGGGCTTCTCCTGGACTCGGCCGTGATGTCCATGCCGTCCTCAGGGGATGCCCAGAGGAACGTCGTCAGCTTCTCTCATGGACAGTATTTCTACAGCTTATTCTCGGAAACGATCAACGCTGAATTGTTGAGAAATCTGGATCTTGCTGTCTCAGAGCTCATGAAGTCATCTGTGGATAATCCCAGAATGGTAATGGGTTTCCTCCTACTAAAGTGTGTTTTTTCCAGTAATGCTTATAAAAGGGCTGCTGTGTTATTGAGATAATATGTCATTAAAACAAATTGCGATCTCTCCCTAGAAGTTCTCTTCTGCCCAGAGCGCTCCTCTGTGAGATGTTGGTCCCTGCTCCAATCACCGGCCCTATATGACGAGGCCCTGCTGTGCGAGGGGCTGACTTGTGGCCTCCCCCAACCCTGGCCTCTGGTCCCGACGCCACAGTCCCCCGTGTCAATGCTGAGTCCTGCACGTTCCTGCTCTGTCTCCTCTGACCCTCACACTGAACCTTTGCAGATCAGTATTTAATGTGTCGTTGACTTTGGTCTGCTAAACTTAAAGGATTTTGAATTTAAGTTGCTTGGTACACAATCAGAAATTAACTGTTAGAGCGACCCTTCTAAGGGAGAGGCATCACTTCCTGCCGAGTTAAAGAGCTTTTATTCCAAGAAGGCTTTCCAGCTGGGTCCTGAGCCGGCAGGTTGTCAACTGTGTGAAAGTCGAGTGCAAGTGATTCCCATGTGCCTCTCGCCGGGATGCTGCCGGGGCAGGTTCTCTACCGAGACAGGGCAGCAGTGGGAAGGAGGTGGGCGTGGGGCCCAGGAAGCGGGCAGTCTCCTGGGGGAGGGTGCTTGCCCCCACGTGAGCCCCAGGCAGCATCCTCAGCCCTCTGGCACAGGCACCACAGAGGCAGCACACAGACCCTGCACGCATTTGATGATAGCGGTGACGGGGCTGGGACGCTGTCCCTCCATCAGACGAACATCCACATACCGCTGCCTGTGCGCGGACCCCTCCTGCAGACCACGGCGCTGGTGTGCGTTTCCTCCTCAGGTGTACCCGTGCCGCTGAAACCCGTGTTGTCTCTGCGTCAAGTATCTATGTCACAGGACTAGAGTGTTGTGTGAGGAAGGAGACGGGTGCTAACACGCGGGTCAGCTCGCTGTGAGCGGTGTGGGCGTGTCGTGCTGGTGGGGCCACGTCTGAGCGCATTTGGGAGAGCTCTTGGGAAGGTGGTAGGATGGGAATGTGCACGTATGTCTGTGTGCCTGTGTCCCTGTGTGCGTGTCTCCTTGGGGGTGTGGGTTCCTGTGTGTGTCCCTGTGTCCAGGCAGGTGTGTGCACACAGTGGTGATGGTGACCACAGAGTTCCTCCTCCCGTGGAGAATGCCCGCACTAACAAAACAGTAGCAGTTTAAGCATAATCTCATGAAGGGGACAGGACCTCTACCGGCCTTTGTGGGGAAATTTACATGCTGGACAGGACCTCTGTGGGCCTTTGCAGGGAAATTTACATGCTAAAGTGACATGTACATTTCAGATTTGAGGAGCTGGGAAGTACACAGCGGTTCTGGAAGGAGCGTCTTCATTTTCCGGGAAGAGCTGTGAATGACAGGAGATTCTGCTGCCTCTCTGTCAGGCTTGGTGGTGAGTGTGTACTCCTTTGCCCACTCTGTCCTAGGTGAGCACCATCCTGAATGGCCTGCTGGATCAGAGCTTCCGGAACCGAGCCAGCCACAAGCAGCAAGGCCTGAAGCTGGTCAGTGCCATCCTGCAGAACTGGGAGTGCTGTGGCCCGTGGTGGGCCGGGGACCGAGAAGGCTTTCCAGCTGGGTCCTGAGCCGGCAGGTTGTCAACTGTGTGAAAGTCGAGTGCAAGTGATTCCCATGTGCCTCTCGCCGGGATGCTGCCGGGGCAGGTTCTCTACCGAGACAGGGCAGCAGTGGGAAGGAGGTGGGCGTGGGGCCCAGGAAGCGGGCAGTCTCCTGGGGGAGGGTGCTTGCCCCCACGTGAGCCCCAGGCAGCATCCTCAGCCCTCTGGCACAGGCACCACAGAGGCAGCACACAGACCCTGCACGCATTTGATGATAGCGGTGACGGGGCTGGGACGCTGTCCCTCCATCAGACGAACATCCACATACCGCTGCCTGTGCGCGGACCCCTCCTGCAGACCACGGCGCTGGTGTGCGTTTCCTCCTCAGGTGTACCCGTGCCGCTGAAACCCGTGTTGTCTCTGCGTCAAGTATCTATGTCACAGGACTAGAGTGTTGTGTGAGGAAGGAGACGGGTGCTAACACGCGGGTCAGCTCGCTGTGAGCGGTGTGGGCGTGTCGTGCTGGTGGGGCCACGTCTGAGCGCATTTGGGAGAGCTCTTGGGAAGGTGGTAGGATGGGAATGTGCACGTATGTCTGTGTGCCTGTGTCCCTGTGTGCGTGTCTCCTTGGGGGTGTGGGTTCCTGTGTGTGTCCCTGTGTCCAGGCAGGTGTGTGCACACAGTGGTGATGGTGACCACAGAGTTCCTCCTCCCGTGGAGAATCCCCGCACTAACAAAACAGTAGCAGTTTAAGCATAATCTCATGAAGGGGACAGGACCTCTACCGGCCTTTGTGGGGAAATTTACATGCTGGACAGGACCTCTGTGGGCCTTTGCAGGGAAATTTACATGCTAAAGTGACATGTACATTTCAGATTTGAGGAGCTGGGAAGTACACAGCGGTTCTGGAAGGAGCGTCTTCATTTTCCGGGAAGAGCTGTGAATGACAGGAGATTCTGCTGCCTCTCTGTCAGGCTTGGTGGTGAGTGTGTACTCCTTTGCCCACTCTGTCCTAGGTGAGCACCATCCTGAATGGCCTGCTGGATCAGAGCTTCCGGAACCGAGCCAGCCACAAGCAGCAAGGCCTGAAGCTGGTCAGTGCCATCCTGCAGAACTGGGAGTGCTGTGGCCCGTGGTGGGCCGGGGACGCCACCCCAGACAGTAAAACTGCAGTGCTCACCTTACTGGCAAAAATTCTGCAGGTATTTTGTGAGACCCTGAAAAAGTAATTACGTCCATTGCTTGTGTCTTCAAAAATTTGATAAGAGGTTTCTCGAAAAGCTTGTTGGTTCGATTATTTGCTGATTAGCTTACATCTTGTACTTTCCATTATTTTACATCATTATTTTTTATTCTCATTTTCTCTTCTTTATCTCCTCAGTGTGCTTTGTCTTAGAGGATAGTTTTGAAATATTTCAAGAACAGGATTTGTTGAAATACTGTCTAAGGCCAAGAACAAATACATAGATCATTTCTGAAATGTTACCAATTGAAAAACGTAGTACAGAAAATTGGAGGCACAGTGTCAAAGCCTGGGTTTGTTTCCCTTTCTCAGATTGATTCATCTGTGTCCTTTAACACAAGTCACAGCGCCTTCTTGGAAGTTTTTACAACATATGTGAATCTACTTGGTGATCCAAATTTGGGTCTGCATTTAAAGGTAAGAGATTAAAAAGATTTTTTTATAGATTATGTTCTCCATTTTCTTCATGTTTATATTTTTGTGTTTGTGATATTTTCTGATTTTTTTTTTTTTTATAGAAAGTTTCAAACATTCTCAAAAGCTGAGGGAGTGGCACAGTGAACTTCTGGGTCACTGGCGCTGGCTTGTGTGGCTGTCAATCATCTTTCTGTTGATTAAGAATCTAAAATAGTCTCAGTAACTTTTAGGGTCCAGAATGTCATAGATCTTGTAATTTTTAAGTCCTGTAACAGTTAGGTTTTGCACTCCGGTGAAGTGTGGTCTCCCCGAGAGCATCCTGTTACTGGATCATGAGAATTCACCTTCGGAATTTTCCACTCTGTGTGCTTAGGCAGGTTGCAGATTTCTCAGCACAAGGAGGTCCAGGGACTGACCTGCTGCCTGTGGGAGGAAGGACTCACCCAGGTGGAGTTGAGTCAGCTCTGCAGTCACCCTGTAGGTTGTTCACAAGGTCTTTGCTCACAGGACCTGGGCGGTAGGTTCCTAGTCACAGCTGTGCTTGTGGAAGGAGAAGTCACAGGCAGACTCGTGCCTCCCTGTCCTGCGCTCTTGGGTGGCCCTGGCATGGCCACTGAGCCTGAGAGTGGAAGCCCAGGCTCGGGCCACATCTGCTGTGGGCTTGGCGTCCTGCAGCAGTCACTGAATCCACTGACTCGGTCTGCAGAGAGCAGTCACTGCTCTTGTCGTGGGACCCACAGCCGGTCTCAGGCACGTGCTCCCTTGCTTCGCAGGGCCAGGCTCTGGTGCTCCTCCCCTTCTTCACCGGCCTCTCGGGGGACCGTCTGCAGGAGCTCAGGCATGTTCTTGAGAAGCTCATCGTGTCTAACTTCCCCATGAAGTCTGGAGAATTTCCCCTTGGGACTCTGCGCTACAATAATTACGTGGACTGTATGAAAAAGGTTAGTTTTTAGTAGTAGCAACTGAAGTTAAAACATGGCTTGTTTTCTGTTACATTTCTCAGGGACTAGTAAGTGAAATATTCAGAGAGTGCTCTGATTTTAGGATTCTGTTAAATTCGTTTTGAAAGCTGGGTATCTTTGGAGGCAGATATGTATCTAAACCTTTGGGGCTAGTTGTTCCCCAGTTTAAAAACTGTGAAATGTTTTATGCATATAAATATATTGTGCAGGGTTTTATGCATGATGTGTAAGTTTTGAAGAATAATACAAAAAGAACTAAGAATAGTACATGTATGGTACCATTTCTGAAGTTTGAGTATTGGTTGTTTGAGAAGCATCCATACAGCCATCTCCTATATTCAGCTCTTAGCTTCTTGTCACGTTTGCTCTGTGTGTATGTCTGTGTGGGAGAGGGTGCGAAACCTTTGCCGGGTAGCTGCACACTTTGTGCAGATTCACCTCTGGATGTCTCAGCAGCACGTCCTGAGCCCGGGGCGCCATGCTGATGGCAGACTCAGGAAGGTTCACAGTGCTCTCAGACCCTGTGCTGTGTCTTCCATGGTCACGCTCTCCTGACATCACCGTGTTTGACAGATTTTCTCTGTGTGCTTAGGCAGGTTGCAGATTTCTCAGCACAAGGAGGTCCAGGGACTGACCTGCTGCCTGTGGGAGGAAGGACTCACCCAGGTGGAGTTGAGTCAGCTCTGCAGTCACCCTGTAGGTTGTTCACAAGGTCTTTGCTCACAGGACCTGGGCGGTAGGTTCCTAGTCACAGCTGTGCTTGTGGAAGGAGAAGTCACAGGCAGACTCGTGCCTCCCTGTCCTGCGCTCTTGGGTGGCCCTGGCATGGCCACTGAGCCTGAGAGTGGAAGCCCAGGCTCGGGCCACATCTGCTGTGGGCTTGGCGTCCTGCAGCAGTCACTGAATCCACTGACTCGGTCTGCAGAGAGCAGTCACTGCTCTTGTCGTGGGACCCACAGCCGGTCTCAGGCACGTGCTCCCTTGCTTCGCAGGGCCAGGCTCTGGTGCTCCTCCCCTTCTTCACCGGCCTCTCGGGGGACCGTCTGCAGGAGCTCAGGCATGTTCTTGAGAAGCTCATCGTGTCTAACTTCCCCATGAAGTCTGGAGAATTTCCCCTTGGGACTCTGCGCTACAATAATTACGTGGACTGTATGAAAAAGGTTAGTTTTTAGTAGTAGCAACTGAAGTTAAAACATGGCTTGTTTTCTGTTACATTTCTCAGGGACTAGTAAGTGAAATATTCAGAGAGTGCTCTGATTTTAGGATTCTGTTAAATTCGTTTTGAAAGCTGGGTATCTTTGGAGGCAGATATGTATCTAAACCTTTGGAGCTAGTTGTTCCCCAGTTTAAAAACTGTGAAATGTTTTATGCATATAAATATATTGTGCAGGGTTTTATGCATGATGTGTAAGTTTTGAAGAATAATACAAAAAGAACTAAGAATAGTACATGTATGGTACCATTTCTGAAGTTTGAGTATTGGTTGTTTGAGAAGCATCCATACAGCCATCTCCTATATTCAGCTCTTAGCTTCTTGTCACGTTTGCTCTGTGTGTATGTCTGTGTGGGGAGAGGGTGCCGAAACCTTTGCCGGGGTAGCTGCACACTTTGTGCAGATTCACCTCTGGATGTCTCAGCAGCACGTCCTGAGCCCGGGGCGCCATGCTGATGGCAGACTCAGGAAGGTTCACAGTGCTCTCAGACCCTGTGCTGTGTCTTCCATGGTCACGTCTCTCCTGACATCACCGTGTTTGACTGGATATTTCAAATCAGGGTCTAATTAATGATTGCCTCGAATTGCCATGTCTCAGTGCCTTTATATCTGTAACTGCTTCCCCCCGTATCCCTTTTATTTCTCTGGAACATCGGGTTGTAGAAGAAAGCAGAGCACATTCTTAGATGCTGACCGATTTGTCTGACTGATTCCTTGAGATACTTTTTAGTTTCCTTCACTCTTCTGCATTTCCTCTAAACTGGAAATCAGGCTTTAGGCTTGGCCATGACTTTCAGCCCCACCCCAGGCTGCATTATGACCAGCCTCTTTCAAATGCCTAGTGTTGGTGGTTTTTGCCTAATTTCTCTGTTGCATGGTGTGTTCTTTCTGGAATTCGGAAGTCATCAGTGGGCAGCACCATCGTGCCAGTACCATCTGCATTTCCTGACCGCCCCCCACCACCACAGTCTGCTAGCGACTTGTCGAGTTCACAAAGGTTCTATGTAGATCTGTGATACCGTTCTCTTAATGTACATGAAAGTGCGAACAATCTTGGGACGTTAAGAGAAAGCTTCTGGTCTAAGAAAGATGTAAACGCACAGGCAAAAGGAACTGAGAAGGAACAGAGTCAACATGATGAAATAAGAAAGTCAAAGATACTCTTCAGAGTAGCTTCAGAGACAGTGTCATGTGCATGAGATAGAACAAGTGAAAGCTCTTAGAAATTAATTACATGAGAGCAGAATTAAAAAATCTTCAGCAAACTGCATGTAGGATTACAGCTGTCTCCTGGAGCATAGAGAGGAGGGACGTGCGGACGGAAGGTAGGTCGTGAGGTGAGAATGCTGGACTCACAGCCTGGAGCGCGTGCTGCATGGCGAGGCTGGTGTAAAGGGGCATGTGGGCCCCGGGGGCTGCAGCCCAGGAGTGGCCTCTGAGGGGAAGAGAGCCCCTAACACCATCAGAGGGGGAGTATCTGCAAAACTCTGAGAGACTCAAAGCTCAAATATTTAGTGAACATTATATGCCAGGCATTCATTGCAGCTGCAAAAATGACATATGTTGGCATTTGTGAATCTTTCAAATTGTTATAACTTTCTCAAAAAAAAAAAATAATAACTTTCTCTCCTTTATTTGAACTGTCAGAAAGCAGTCGACACACTCTTCTCAGGACCATCCTGACCATGGTGTGCATTTCCTCCCTAGTTTCTGGATGCTTTGGAGTTATCCCAGAGCCCTGTGTTGTTGGAGTTGCTGACAGACATTCTCTGTCGGGAGCAGCAGCATGTTCTGGAAGAATTATTTCAGTCTACATTCAGGAAGATTGCTGGAAAGTAAGTCACTCGTAGTCTGGGGTCCAGGAGCCAGAACTGTTTTATTTCTGTGGGAGATGATCATTTCTGTCTAGAACAATGAGTTCTGTGTTTGAGTGGATGAGATAAGTTATGACAAAATCCAGCACTCATTTACTGATTTATGTTAAGAGTGACAGAAGGTCATCTATAACAAACCAGTAGCCAACAAAGTACAATGAAAGGCTGTGTGTTTTCCTCCTGAGTTTAGGATCACAGCAAGGACATCTGTTCTTTTCTGTCTGATGAGGTGTGAAGGTTCCAGCCATTGCAGGCAGGCAAAAGAAATATTAGTAAAAAGCAGTCAACTTGAAAGAAGTAAAACTGTTTTTAGGCACAGAGGGCACAAGGTAGAAAATCCTGAAGATCACGGGAAACTATTAGAACAAATGGTTGCAGAAAATTTATCAGACACAGGATCAGTATTCACAGACAAATGATGTTTCTGTGTGTAAACAGAAAACATTTGACACTGTAATTACAAATGTAACTTCATTCATAATAGAAAAAAGAATAAACCAGATGAGAAAACATTTAACAGAAGAAGCACAAGACTTGTAAACCAAAAATTACAGCCTATTGGCAAAAGAAATTAGAAAATTAAAGGTCTAAATAAATGGAGTGATATTCCATGCTATGAATTGGAAAATTCAATATTGTTAACATGGTAGTTCCATCTCTCTTGGTAGATTTAGTACAATTTGTATCAGAATTCCAACAAGCCTCATTTTTGTGTACAGGAATTGTCTAGCAATTCCTAATATTTTATGAAAGTGCAAAATACCCCTTAATAGCCAAAACAATTTTGAAAAGAGAGAAAATTGGAAGATTGTTTTACATCCTGACTTTAAAACTTATTCTAATGCTATAATTGTCTGTAAAAAATAATAACTTTCTCTCCTTTATTTGAACTGTCAGAAAGCAGTCGACACACTCTTCTCAGGACCATCCTGACCATGGTGTGCATTTCCTCCTAGTTTCTGGAGGCTTTGGAGTTATCCCAGAGCCCTGTGTTGTTGGAGTTGCTGACAGACATTCTCTGTCGGGAGCAGCAGCATGTTCTGGAAGAATTATTTCAGTCTACATTCAGGAAGATTGCTGGAAAGTAAGTCACTCGTAGTCTGGGGTCCAGGAGCCAGAACTGTTTTATTTCTGTGGGAGATGATCATTTCTGTCTAGAACAATGAGTTCTGTGTTTGAGTGGATGAGATAAGTTATGACAAAATCCAGCACTCATTTACTGATTTATGTTAAGAGTGACAGAAGGTCATCTATAACAAACCAGTAGCCAACAAAGTACAATGAAAGGCTGTGTGTTTTCCTCCTGAGTTTAGGATCACAGCAAGGACATCTGTTCTTTTCTGTCTGATGAGGTGTGAAGGTTCCAGCCATTGCAGGCAGGCAAAAGAAATATTAGTAAAAAGCAGTCAACTTGAAAGAAGTAAAACTGTTTTTAGGCACAGAGGGCACAAGGTAGAAAATCCTGAAGATCACGGGAAACTATTAGAACAAATGGTTGCAGAAAATTTATCAGACACAGGATCAGTATTCACAGACAAATGATGTTTCTGTGTGTAAACAGAAAACATTTGACACTGTAATTACAAATGTAACTTCATTCATAATAGAAAAAAGAATAAACCAGATGAGAAAACATTTAACAGAAGAAGCACAAGACTTGTAAACCAAAAATTACAGCCTATTGGCAAAAGAAATTAGAAAATTAAAGGTCTAAATAAATGGAGTGATATTCCATGCTATGAATTGGAAAATTCAATATTGTTAACATGGTAGTTCCATCTCTCTTGGTAGATTTAGTACAATTTGTATCAGAATTCCAACAAGCCTCATTTTTGTGTACAGGAATTGTCTAGCAATTCCTAATATTTTATGAAAGTGCAAAATACCCCTTAATAGCCAAAACAATTTTGAAAAAGAGAGAAAATTGGAAGATTGTTTTACATCCTGACTTTAAAACTTATTCTAATGCTATAATTGTCTGTATAAATTAATATTTTTTATTTTTAGAACTTTTAAAGACAACACAGAAGTGAATTTCAATCAGTTCCCATCATTATTTTTTCTAATGTTCACATTGTCCCATCCGTGGCCAGTGGGTCCCTAGTAGATGGCTTCTGAGTGCTTGGGCAGGTCTCTGCTAGTCTTTGATTATCTTTTAGATGGTTTCTGGCTCTGCAGATTATCTCAGGCTCACCTGTATCATCATAGAACGTGATGTTAGGGTTAGGGTTCTATGATGAGCCCTGTGCGTGTCGTGTTGCATGTTGCCAGTATAGCTTTGGAGTGGGATCCCTGAGTGTGAGTGCACGGGTAAATGCGTTTGTGATTTTGCTAGGTATCATGGCATCCCCTTTTGGGGACTGTATTATTTACATTCCTTTCACAGTGTGTGGAAGTGTCTTTCATCAGTTTTGCCAACAGAGTATCTTGTCAAACATTTGGATTTTTTGCAGTGGAAATAGGTGAGAAAAATCTCTTAGCATCACCCTAATTTGTGTTTTGGGGTTTTTTTTGTTAAGAGTGAAATGGAACATCGAGTGCTCATTTGCACTTACTTCTCAGAAAACCATCTGTTGGCTGTTTTGTTCTTTCCCTTTTCCTCCTCCTTCCTCTGGCTCTCTGTGCTGAGAGCAAGACGCTCCTTGAGAATCTAGATCAGGGGTGGAGTCCAGATGGGCAGCCCAGAGCATTTACAGGTCGATGGTGTCCTGTAGCCACAGATTGTTGTGCCTGAGTTATCTTCAAATCCTATATGTTTTTTTTTTATTATTTTTTACATGTATGTTCCCAGATCATTCATATGCATATCCCTGGAAAATCCTATATTTTTGTCCTGGCTCGTATCTAACTTCTCAGCAACAAGATTTTAGAACTAGGAAGTATTTTAATGATCATTCAGTCATAACCTCTTATTTTTCTGGGCAGGGAAATGCATTCTTTTTTTTTTTTTCTGTCTTGTCTAGCTTTTTTTTTTTTTTTTTCCAAGTGTATTCTTAACTCAGACTGAATAGTGCAAATTCCTAGGCTGTGTTTACCCAATGCTTGTGTCTCGGCCTGGGAAGTTCAATGGTAGGTCTCTGCTGAGGAAGAACCTGGAGTTCTTCAGTCAGGAGTCACGAGTTTCAGGGTCCAGGACACATGATGGTCTTCAACCTGGGGCTCTTCCCACTCTTCCAGGTGTCCTCTGAACTGGACCAAACTTGGAAGTAAATAAACATATCCTTCTTCATAGGCCTAAATGGGCACCAAGGCTTCTGAGGATGAGTAAAGTCACATGGCTTATGTGCAAGTGCTTCTTGTATGTCATGGTTTTTATATATCATCTTTAGTTTTCTAATTCATAATCGTTGGAATTTACTTGTAGCACAGTAGGCCCCTTGTGGAGTATTTGTTCATGGAATTTTCCTCTCTTCTTAGGAGTTCGTGTGCCACACAGTTAGGCCTTCTGGAAAGCGTGTACAGGAAGTTCAGCAGGGATGACATGCTTCCCAGCACCACCCGCCAGGCAGTCATGGACCGGGCCCTCCTCACTCTCCTGAGACACTGCGACCTGGGTGCTTTGAGGGACTTCTTCAGCAGAATTGTGGTGGAGGCCATTGATGTTTTGAAGTCCAGGTTTACAAAGGTATGATAGTCTGTTACTAAATTGAGTATTAATAAGAGGCGACAGCCCTCTTCAGTCAGTGTCGTTGGAAACTGCCTTGTGTTTAGCCAGGGTGTCTGCAACTAGAGGAGTGTCCCCTTCGTGTTCTCATCTCAGCCTTCGAGCACATGGAGTCAGCGTTAGTTTTCAGAGGCAGCTCTGACAGATGAAGGGGAGTGTGACTTAGGCTCACAGGGGTTTACTCTCATGCTTCTGAGACCAGAGGTCAGAAATCCACTACCTGGGGCCACACATGTCCAGAGACTCCGAGGAGGATATGTTCCTTTCCTCCACCCTCTGGGGCCCCAGCATCCCTTGGCTTGTGGCCAAGGTGTTCCTCCCTCTGAGTCTTGGTCACTTAGCCCCACCGCTCCTCCTCTTCCTTTTCTTTTTTAAAAATCCACTATTTTCTTTTAATTGACATATAGTTTACTTACAATTTTGTGTTTGTTTCAAGTATACAGTAAAATATTTGTTATATTTGGTTGCTGCAAATGTAATTTCACTTTCAGACTGTGAATGTTAAAACATTATAACAACATTAAAGGCTCAAACATACCTTTGTTAATCAAAGTAGGAACCAGTACAATCAACACATTTTTGCTTGCTCTTTCTATGATCCAGCAGGTGTTGGCAATTTGATCTCAGGTTCCTCTGCCTTTTCTAAATCCAGCTTGTACATCTGGAAGTTCTTGGTTCATGTACTGTTGAAGCCTAACTTGGAGGATTTTGAGCATTATTTTGCAGAAATGTGAATGAGTGCAGTTGTGTGGTAGTTGGAGCGTTCTTTGGCATTGCCCTTCTTTGGGATTGGAATGAAAACTGACCTTTTCCAATCCTGTGGCCACTGCTGAGTTCTTCATATTTGCTGGCATATTGAGTGTAGCACTTCGACAGCATCATCTTTTAATATTTGAAGCTCAGCTGGAATTCTACCAGCTCCACTAGCTTTGTTCATAGTGTTGCTTCCTAAAGCCCACTTGACTTCACACTCTTAAGATGTCTGGCTCCAGACAAGTGAGCACACCATTGTGGTCATCCGGGTCATTAAGATCTTCCTTGTATAGTTCTGTGTATTCTTTCCACCTCTTCTTAATATCTTCTGTTTCTGTTAAGTCCATTTTATGTGCCCTTTATTGTGTCTGTCTTTGCAAGAAATGTTCCCTTGGTGTCTCTAATTTTCCTAAAGAGATCTTTAGTCTTTCCCATTCTGTTGTTTGCCTCTATTTTTTTGCATTGTTCACATAGGAAGGCTTTCTTGTCTCTCCTTGCTATTCTCTGGAACTCCTCATTCAGATGGGTATAACTTTGCTTTTCTCCTTTGCCTTTCACTTCTCTTCTTTTCTCAGCTGTTTGTAGGGAAGGCCTCTTCAAAGAACCATTTTGCCTTTTTGCATTTCTTTTTCCTGGGGATGATTTTGATCACTGCTTCCTGTACAGTGTTATGAACCTCTGTCCAATTCTTCAGACAGTCTATCAAATCTAATCCCTCAAATCTATTTGTTACTTCTCCTGTATAAGGGATTTGATTTAGATCATACTTGAATGGCCTAGTGGTTTTCCCTACTTTCTTCAAGTTAAGTCTGAATTTTGCAATTTGAAGCTCATGATCTGAGCCACAGTCAGCTCCAAGTCTGGTTTTTGCTGACTGTATAGAGCTTCTCCATATTTGGCTTCAGAGAGTATAATCAAGTGACGTAAAATTTGGATCCAGCAGGTGTTGGCAATTTGATCTCAGGTTCCTCTGCCTTTTCTAAATCCAGCTTGTACATCTGGAAGTTCTTGGTTCATGTACTGTTGAAGCCTAACTTGGAGGATTTTGAGCATTATTTTGCAGAAATGTGAATGAGTGCAGTTGTGTGGTAGTTGGAGCGTTCTTTGGCATTGCCCTTCTTTGGGATTGGAATGAAAACTGACCTTTTCCAATCCTGTGGCCACTGCTGAGTTCTTCATATTTGCTGGCATATTGAGTGTAGCACTTCGACAGCATCATCTTTTAATATTTGAAGCTCAGCTGGAATTCTACCAGCTCCACTAGCTTTGTTCATAGTGTTGCTTCCTAAAGCCCACTTGACTTCACACTCTTAAGATGTCTGGCTCCAGACAAGTGAGCACACCATTGTGGTCATCCGGGTCATTAAGATCTTCCTTGTATAGTTCTGTGTATTCTTTCCACCTCTTCTTAATATCTTCTGTTTCTGTTAAGTCCATTTTATGTGCCCTTTATTGTGTCTGTCTTTGCAAGAAATGTTCCCTTGGTGTCTCTAATTTTCCTAAAGAGATCTTTAGTCTTTCCCATTCTGTTGTTTGCCTCTATTTTTTTGCATTGTTCACATAGGAAGGCTTTCTTGTCTCTCCTTGCTATTCTCTGGAACTCCTCATTCAGATGGGTATAACTTTGCTTTTCTCCTTTGCCTTTCACTTCTCTTCTTTTCTCAGCTGTTTGTAGGGAAGGCCTCTTCAAAGAACCATTTTGCCTTTTTGCATTTCTTTTTCCTGGGGATGATTTTGATCACTGCTTCCTGTACAGTGTTATGAACCTCTGTCCAATTCTTCAGACAGTCTATCAAATCTAATCCCTCAAATCTATTTGTTACTTCTCCTGTATAAGGGATTTGATTTAGATCATACTTGAATGGCCTAGTGGTTTTCCCTACTTTCTTCAAGTTAAGTCTGAATTTTGCAATTTGAAGCTCATGATCTGAGCCACAGTCAGCTCCAAGTCTGGTTTTTGCTGACTGTATAGAGCTTCTCCATATTTGGCTTCAGAGAGTATAATCAGTCTGATGTTGGCATTGACCGTCTGGTGATGTCCATGTGTAGATTCATCTCTTGTGTTGTTGGAAGACGGTATTTGCTATGACCAGTGAGTTCCCTTGGCAAAACTGTGTTAGCCTTTGCGATGCTTCATTTTTGTTCTCCAAGGGCAAACTTGCCTGTTACTGCACGTATCTCTTGACTTCCTATGCCAGCAAATTTGGAAAACTTGCATCCAGTCCTCAGTGATGAAAAGGGCATCATTTTTTGGTGGTAGTTCTAGAAGATCTTATAAGGTCGTCATAGAACCGTTCATCTTCAGTTTCTTTGGCATTAATGGTTGGGGCATAGACTTGGATTACTGTGACATTGAATGATTTACCTTGGAAATGAACCAAGATCATCCTGTTCTTTTTGAGATTGCACCCAAGTACTGCATTTCTAACTCTGTGTTGACTATGAGGGCTGTTCCGTTTCTTCTAAGGGATTCTTGCCCACAGTAGTATATATATAATGGTTATCTGAATTAAATTTGCTAATTCCTGCCATTTTAATTTATTGATTTCTAAAATGTCAATGCTCACTCTTGCTATCTCCTGTTTGACCACTTCCAGTTAACCTTGATTCATGGACCTCCCATTGCAGGTGCTTATGCAACAGTGTTCTTTGCAGCATCAGACTTTATTTTCACCACTAGACCTGTTGTTTCCTGCTCTGGGTCAGCCTTCCCTTTCCTTCTGGTGCTGTTTCTCTGCGCTTCTCCAGTCTCGTATCAGCACCTACTGACCTGGGGAGTTCATCTTTCAGTGTCATATCTTTTTGCCTTTTCCCGCTATTCATGAGGTTCTCAAGGAAAGAATGCTGAAGTGGTTTGTCAGGACAAACCATAGAATTATTATTAGAGACAGCCCTGTTCCAAACAGGAGAAAATGGAAGGAAGGAGTTTGTTTTGCAAAGCAGCTTTTCAAGACCTGAGATTCGTACTCTGTGGCCTTGTGCTCTGCACTCTGGGCCAAAGTCTTGGTCCTTGGAGTGATTCTCCTTTTTCCTTGAAGGTTAGGATTTGTTTGCAGCTGAGCAATTCTGTTTCTTGCCTGTATCATTTGGAGAGTATAGCATCCTTTTGTTCATTTCATCTTGTCTCCATCCCTTTCATTTCACACTGGTTC
This sequence comes from Tragulus kanchil, assembly GCA_022376925.1. Classification (NCBI taxonomy): domain Eukaryota; kingdom Metazoa; phylum Chordata; class Mammalia; order Artiodactyla; family Tragulidae; genus Tragulus; species Tragulus kanchil. The sequence goes on from JAIOJX010000002.1 coordinate 41,577,117, forward strand.
TAAGGTTCTCAGAAACCTTTTGTCCCTCTCCCGCCCGTCTTGGAGATTCCTGCTGTGACCCTCTCCCTCTTCCTGGATCTGGGCAGCGGGTGGGGACAGCTGTGAGCACAGGCTTCTTTCCTCAGCTGCACCTGCGGTCTTCTCCAAAGTCTGCTTCCCTCACCAAGGGTCTCCTGCTGGCAGCATGTTCCATCAGCTGGATGGGCTGAGAATTTCCCAGATCATCAAGTTTGTGTCTCAGTTTCTCACACCTCACATTTTATTATGAGTAGCTAAGAAGAAGTCAGGCGTATCTCCTTAGAAATCCTCTTAGCTCCATATTCAAGGGCACAGCCTGTGCAGTCTGCTTCCTGCACAGCCTTAGAAATCTCTCCCACTGCGCAGCAAGGATCCTCTTTCCTCAAGTTTCTAAACCTGTCAGTTACTCCAGTGTCCATGCTTCTCCTGAAGACACGTCTGTGGTGATAGCCGTTCCTTGGGAGAACATTCGTTGGCTTTCACTCCCACTGGCTTGCTCTCCACTTCCTCCTGAGTGCTCATCAGCAGTGCCCCCGGTGTTGACATTCTAACAATAGTATCTGCAAGGCAGTCTGGGCACTGTCTTTCATGCCTGGCAGAAATTTTTCCACCTTTATTCCCTGTTCAATTCCAAAGCCACTTACGTTATTTTTTTCCTTGTTGAAGATACCCCTCACTCTTGGTATCAAAATACATATTTAGTTTCCTTCCCCCCTTTTTCCAGTCTGTTCAGTTGCTTTCTTTTATCTATTTGCCTTTTCCGCTATTCATGAGGTTCTCAAGGAAAGAATGCTGAAGTGGTTTGTCAGGACAAACCATAGAATTATTATTAGAGACAGCCCTGTTCCAAACAGGAGAAAATGGAAGGAAGGAGTTTGTTTTGCAAAGCAGCTTTTCAAGACCTGAGATTCGTACTCTGTGGCCTTGTGCTCTGCACTCTGGGCCAAAGTCTTGGTCCTTGGAGTGATTCTCCTTTTTCCTTGAAGGTTAGGATTTGTTTGCAGCTGAGCAATTCTGTTTCTTGCCTGTATCATTTGGAGAGTATAGCATCCTTTTGTTCATTTCATCTTGTCTCCATCCCTTTCATTTCACACTGGTTCTAAGGTTCTCAGAAACCTTTTGTCCCTCTCCCGCCCGTCTTGGAGATTCCTGCTGTGACCCTCTCCCTCTTCCTGGATCTGGGCAGCGGGTGGGGACAGCTGTGAGCACAGGCTTCTTTCCTCAGCTGCACCTGCGGTCTTCTCCAAAGTCTGCTTCCCTCACCAAGGGTCTCCTGCTGGCAGCATGTTCCATCAGCTGGATGGGCTGAGAATTTCCCAGATCATCAAGTTTGTGTCTCAGTTTCTCACACCTCACATTTTATTATGAGTAGCTAAGAAGAAGTCAGGCGTATCTCCTTAGAAATCCTCTTAGCTCCATATTCAAGGGCACAGCCTGTGCAGTCTGCTTCCTGCACAGCCTTAGAAATCTCTCCCACTGCGCAGCAAGGATCCTCTTTCCTCAAGTTTCTAAACCTGTCAGTTACTCCAGTGTCCATGCTTCTCCTGAAGACACGTCTGTGGTGATAGCCGTTCCTTGGGAGAACATTCGTTGGCTTTCACTCCCACTGGCTTGCTCTCCACTTCCTCCTGAGTGCTCATCAGCAGTGCCCCCGGTGTTGACATTCTAACAATAGTATCTGCAAGGCAGTCTGGGCACTGTCTTTCATGCCTGGCAGAAATTTTTCCACCTTTATTCCCTGTTCAATTCCAAAGCCACTTACGTTATTTTTTTCCTTGTTGAAGATACCCCTCACTCTTGGTATCAAAATACATATTTAGTTTCCTTAACTGAATAAATTGCCATAACCTTAGTGGCCCAGAACATTAGAAATTTATGCTCTCACAGCCCTGGAGGCCAGAAGTCCAGAATGAATTTCACTGAGCTGAAGTCAATGTTTGCTGCCATGCATCAGTACTTATATCCACATTTTAGCCCTGGGCTGTCTCTTATTGAAGTGGTTTAACACCTTTGTTAAAAATTCTTTTCAGTGTAAAGGGCATTGAGTATTACAGTTGCTTTATTCAGCAGAGTATTTTCCGTGTAGGATCGAAGATGATAGTTTGTGATGTTTTCTCAGCTGAATGAATCTGCTTTTGACACTCAAGTCACCAGGAAGATGGGCTACTACAAGATGCTTGAGGTGATGTACTCTCGTCTTCCGAAAGGTGACGTCCACTCCAAGGAATCTAGGATTAACCAGGTGTTCCATGGCTCGAGTGTCACAGAAGGAAATGAGCTTACAAAGACACTCATTAAGTAAGGTTTTCCCTAACTTTGGATTGGAGTTAATTTGTTAATATTTTTGATGCATGTCTTTTTATGTATGTGTATAATGTGAATCCATACTTAAACACTGAATTTTAGTAGTTTTCGTGTGTATAGACTATGCAGTAGTGGCGACTCCTTTGTCCATGGGATTCACCAGGGAAGTGTACTGGAGTGGGTAGCGGTTTCCTCCTCCAGGGGATCTTCCCGACCCAGGGATTGAACCTGGATCTCCTGCCTTGCAGGCAGTCTGCTGCATTGCAGGTGGATTCTATACCATCTGCATCACCAAGGAAACCCTCAGACTACTTAGATGGAAGTTGATTCCACATGTTATTGGGCAGCATGTTTTATCTTCTATAAAGAGTTCAGCTTTTTCTCTTACTGTTTTTACTACCATTTCTTCTCCCTCAACAGCTTGATATGTTTTTCATGGTATGTTTTACAGTAAGGAGGGATTTAGTATGTTATGTTTTTCTGTCATTTCAAGTTGAAAGAGTGTTAAGTATTTCTAAGCAATGGTTCTGTAAAGCGTGGAGTTATTTTTAAGCCCGCTTTCTGTGAGGTTTCTCTTAGTGTTGACCCCTCACTCTTGGTATCAAAATACATATTTAGTTTCCTTAACTGAATAAATTGCCATAACCTTAGTGGCCCAGAACATTAGAAATTTATGCTCTCACAGCCCTGGAGGCCAGAAGTCCAGAATGAATTTCACTGAGCTGAAGTCAATGTTTGCTGCCATGCATCAGTACTTATATCCACATTTTAGCCCTGGGCTGTCTCTTATTGAAGTGGTTTAACACCTTTGTTAAAAATTCTTTTCAGTGTAAAGGGCATTGAGTATTACAGTTGCTTTATTCAGCAGAGTATTTTCCGTGTAGGATCGAAGATGATAGTTTGTGATGTTTTCTCAGCTGAATGAATCTGCTTTTGACACTCAAGTCACCAGGAAGATGGGCTACTACAAGATGCTTGAGGTGATGTACTCTCGTCTTCCGAAAGGTGACGTCCACTCCAAGGAATCTAGGATTAACCAGGTGTTCCATGGCTCGAGTGTCACAGAAGGAAATGAGCTTACAAAGACACTCATTAAGTAAGGTTTTCCCTAACTTTGGATTGGAGTTAATTTGTTAATATTTTTGATGCATGTCTTTTTATGTATGTGTATAATGTGAATCCATACTTAAACACTGAATTTTAGTAGTTTTCGTGTGTATAGACTATGCAGTAGTGGCGACTCCTTTGTCCATGGGATTCACCAGGGAAGTGTACTGGAGTGGGTAGCGGTTTCCTCCTCCAGGGGATCTTCCCGACCCAGGGATTGAACCTGGATCTCCTGCCTTGCAGGCAGTCTGCTGCATTGCAGGTGGATTCTATACCATCTGCATCACCAAGGAAACCCTCAGACTACTTAGATGGAAGTTGATTCCACATGTTATTGGGCAGCATGTTTTATCTTCTATAAAGAGTTCAGCTTTTTCTCTTACTGTTTTTACTACCATTTCTTCTCCCTCAACAGCTTGATATGTTTTTCATGGTATGTTTTACAGTAAGGAGGGATTTAGTATGTTATGTTTTTCTGTCATTTCAAGTTGAAAGAGTGTTAAGTATTTCTAAGCAATGGTTCTGTAAAGCGTGGAGTTATCAGATGCGTCTTCTCTGAAGCCCGCTTTCTGTGAGGTTTCTCTTAGTGTTGAGCAGACATCCAGCGTCTCCCGCTACAGATTCCCCTCCACCTCACCACCTCTCCTCACATGTGCACCTCGGGGGTGACATCGGCACCCGGTGTTGGCATAAGCGGGGCTCTTGGGGGTCGTGTTGTTTTGCCTTCTGAATCTCTTCAACTTCCCTGCACACACAGCTGGTTCTGGGGCTGGTGGGTCTTTGTCCTGGTGGCTCCTGGAGCCAGTGACTTGGGAAGCATTGGGGAGCACCCTGGTGAAGCACCCCAGAGGCCTCCTGGGGATGAGTCTCGCTGCCCTGTGGCCACGGTGACAGTCCGTGTGTTACAGGAACCTGATGTTTGCTTGCCCGGATGCCCTTCAGCATGGCCTCATCCAGTAGTTGGGGCCCACATGCTTCTCCCCTCAAGGATTGCCTAGTGATCCCTTCCAGCTCTGCCGGCTGCCCACAGCAGCCAAGAGCAGCGTAGACGGAGGGGCGGCCATGTTCTGACCCAGCGTGCTCACAGGAGCTGGCCGCAGTGGTCAGGGTGAAGGCCAGGCTCCCAGGGGATGGCCAGCACCCTCTTCACTGCTGTCGCCCACCCCCCATGTGGGCATGGGTGTGCGGGTGCCCATCCAGTGTGCTGTGTGCAGGAGCCCAGTCTCCCCTTGGAGGGACTGATCCCCACCTGGCTGCCCGCAGGCTGTGCCACGACGCCTTCACAGAGAACATGGCAGGTGAGGCCCAGCTGCTGGAGCGCCGGCGGCTGTACCACTGTGCCGCCTACACCTGCGCCATCGCTCTCGTCCGCTGTGTCTTCACAGAGCTCAGGTTTTACCAGGGCTTCCTGTTTAGTGAGAAACCAGAGAAGGTAGGCCCACCCTTCCCGACTGCCGGCAGGCTGCCAGGGTCGCGCCCGGGCATGGGCCGCGGGGAGGGTGGTGCTCCCCCGCCGGGAGCAGAAGCGGACGGCATGTGCTGCGGTGGCATCAGCACTGGGCGTGTCCACTGCTCAGGCATCGTCATCCTATTCTCTGCATTTACAGAACCTGCTCATTTTTGAAAATCTGATAGACCTGAAGCGCTGTTACACGTTTCCCATAGAAGTGGAGGTGAGTGAAGCTGCATGGTGTTTCCAAGGTAAACCGAGTACTTGTAGGTAAAACATGCATGGTGCTGAGCACCAAGTGCCCAACACTCCCGTCTGCTGTGGACTCTAAACACGGGTTTCTTACCCTTCGACCTGAGATACTGTCTCAAGCAGCTGCAGAAAACCGACCATGACTCAGTTTTTCCTGAGCTTGTAAAGGAGAGAAAATGCCAGAAGAGGAGCTCTTAGCACATGTTTCCCGAGTCGTTGTCTGAGTAAGATCCTCTGGTCAGTGAGCTGAGACCCACCCTGTGGAGGGTTAGGCAGATCCCAGGAGCAGAAGTTGTGGGAAAGGGCAGGGATGCTCTGGCAGAGAGCCAAGCTCAGCCTCTCTCGAGCTCAGCAGTGACTGGGGGGGCTGCTGCCTTTCACAGCCTTGATGTGTGAGGGACGGAGCAATGTGGGGCTGGTGTTTGTTCCAGCACAGCTGACCCCCCTCCCTCGTCCTAGTGCAGCTCAGTTCTCACAAGTTAAGTAAAGTGGTTGCTCCCTGTCCTCGTGCCCTGTGTCTTTTGAAACAAGGCTGGGCTGTTTTCTCTAGGCCTGTGTTAGGAGTACTAAGTGAAGACGTCAAGTAGTCACACTAATCTTGTAGGCCCTCAGACACTCTGTGTTGGCTGTGAGTGTCACAGTGGCCATGAGCCAAGAGCTCTGTCACGGCCGTGCAGGCGAGGGCCTGAGGCTCGTGACCAGGCCTGTGGGTGGAAGAGCGCAGCCCACAGGAGGCCAGAGCCAAGGGGACGTGCGCTCCTGGGCTCCCATGACCCGTCTCTGTGGGTGTTTCTCAGTGCTTTTCAATTTGGCTAAAGTTTTGCTTAAAATGAATAACAGTGATTTTTGCCAGATTACTGCAAAAATAGAAAACATGTGACCATGAGTCTAAAAAGTTTTGAATTGTCCGGTTTTTGCCTAATAGGTTCCTATGGAGAGAAAGAAGAAGTACATTGAAATTAGGAGAGAAGCCAGAGAGGCAGCAAATGAGGATTCAGGTAGGATGTTTTCAAAATGATGAAAGATTCAGGTATACAAAGAGACAGTATTTTAAATACCTAGCCCTCTAACGATTTTGGGGAAAAAATTTTTTTCCACAATCACAAGTTATTTTATTTTACTTTTTTGCTTTTACAGAGTTTTGTCGTTTGCAGACATGTATAATTTCAGTTTGGTCATATATATATCCCAGCCCCACCCCCCGATCCTGTCCCTCCAGGCCGTCACATAGCCCCCATGTATGATCCCTTAGTCCCACAGCACATTGACAATAGTTATCTCTTTTACATAAGATAGTATAAGAGGCCACTGCGATGGGAGGCCCACACAGGCCAAAGAACAAAGGATGAAATAGATAAATGAAAGACTAATAGAAGTGGTCAAAAGGAAAAAAAAAAATTTTTTTTAAAGATAATATAGGGTTCTGTGTTGCTATTTCCATATCTCTCACCCATTCTTCCCTCTCCCCAGTGTCCATAAGTCTGTTCTCTATGACTGTTTTTGGTTTTGGAAATTTTTAAACATTTATTATTATTATTATTTTTATCTTTTGGGGGGTGGGGTGGGGAGGGAGGGGGACGGGCGGGCCACTTCTATCGGTCTTTCATTTATCTATTTTCATCCGTCTTTGTTCTTTGGCTCCTGTGGGCCTCCCATCGCGGTGGCCTCTGTCGTCACAGAACGCTGGCTCTGGGCACATGCGCCCCAGAGCTCCGGCTCGGTAATTGGACACATCGGTCCAGCTGCTCCGCAGCACGTGGGATCATCCCAGGCCAGGGATCGAACCGGCGCCCCTTGCACTGCAAGTCAGTGTCCTTACCCACTGGACCACCAGAGGAAGCCCTGGAAATTTTTATTTTCAAGTGGCAAATGGAATTGTATTCTGAAAGAGTGCAGTTAGTTAAACAGCATGAACGCATCTCACGGTGACCAGATGGGTTCGGATCTGGTTGGCTTTTTAAGAAATTCGGGATTGGTGTGCTGTTTGTTTGCTTTTAGAGTCTGTTTATGTGTTACTCAAATTCTGCTCCCAGCGTTTGCTGCAAAGTCCCCACAGGCAGGGCTGGTCTTGGCCCCTGAGGTCACTCTGGGCCTCAATGCTGTGTAACGCCACCCTCTGAGGGAGTGCTCCTAGCCTCCGTATTCAGTACTCCTTGCCTACGTTGGGCTTCCCTCTAGTTGTGATGAGCAGGCTCCGTATTCACTACTCACTTGCCTGATTTGGGCTTCTCTCCGGTTGTGATGAGCAGGCTTAGTTGCTGTGTGGCATGTGGAATCTGACTTCCCTGACCAGAGATTGACTGCATGTCCCCTGCATTGAAAAGTGTACTCTTAACCACTGGACCCCCAGGGAAGTCCCTAGACTCCCTGTTTAGAACCAAGCCTCTGTCCCTCCACACACTCCTCGTTCTCTTTTTTTTTTTTGCTTGATTTTTCTTCATGGTTTTTTTTTTTTTTTTTTGGTTAATTTAAGAATAAAATTTGGATCCGTTTTCTCAATTCCTTACATATTTTGGATTAGTTATTTATCAATAGTCTCTCTAACCACATCTATGTTAGGCTTTATGGGCAGAGTGTGCATCATCAAAATTTTAAATTCAAGAAGTTCTGTTAGCATCATGTCCAAAAACTGGATCTCCTTTGGCCTCATGTCTTTGTTTGAGGACGGGGCACCTGGGTGGGGGGTGAGGAGCGTGGGTTTGATGGAAGGGTCCTAAATCCGGGCGTCACTTGAGCTCCGAGACACACATGTCTTACAGCTTGAGTGACTGCAGCTCCTTCTCTTTTTCCTTCAGGTGGCCCCCATTACATGTCTTCGCTGTCGTATCTGGCAGACAGCAGCCTCAGTGAGGAAATGAGTCAATTTGATTTTTCAACTGGAGTCCAGAGCTATTCTTATGGGTCTCAAGACCCTCAGTCCGGTGCCCACCGTTTCCGGAGATGGGTGATTAAAGAGTTGGTGTTGGGAAGGAAGGGCCTTCGTGCGCAGGTTAGTTAAACAGCATGAACGCATCTCACGGTGACCAGATGGGTTCGGATCTGGTTGGCTTTTTAAGAAATTCGGGATTGGTGTGCTGTTTGTTTGCTTTTAGAGTCTGTTTATGTGTTACTCAAATTCTGCTCCCAGCGTTTGCTGCAAAGTCCCCACAGGCAGGGCTGGTCTTGGCCCCTGAGGTCACTCTGGGCCTCAATGCTGTGTAACGCCACCCTCTGAGGGAGTGCTCCTAGCCTCCGTATTCAGTACTCCTTGCCTACGTTGGGCTTCCCTCTAGTTGTGATGAGCAGGCTCCGTATTCACTACTCACTTGCCTGATTTGGGCTTCTCTCCGGTTGTGATGAGCAGGCTTAGTTGCTGTGTGGCATGTGGAATCTGACTTCCCTGACCAGAGATTGACTGCATGTCCCCTGCATTGAAAAGTGTACTCTTAACCACTGGACCCCCAGGGAAGTCCCTAGACTCCCTGTTTAGAACCAAGCCTCTGTCCCTCCACACACTCCTCGTTCTCTTTTTTTTTTTTGCTTGATTTTTCTTCATGGATTTTTTTTTTTTTTTTTGGTTAATTTAAGAATAAAATTTGGATCCGTTTTCTCAATTCCTTACATATTTTGGATTAGTTATTTATCAATAGTCTCTCTAACCACATCTATGTTAGGCTTTATGGGCAGAGTGTGCATCATCAAAATTTTAAATTCAAGAAGTTCTGTTAGCATCATGTCCAAAAACTGGATCTCCTTTGGCCTCATGTCTTTGTTTGAGGACGGGGCACCTGGGTGGGGGGTGAGGAGCGTGGGTTTGATGGAAGGGTCCTAAATCCGGGCGTCACTTGAGCTCCGAGACACACATGTCTTACAGCTTGAGTGACTGCAGCTCCTTCTCTTTTTCCTTCAGGTGGCCCCCATTACATGTCTTCGCTGTCGTATCTGGCAGACAGCAGCCTCAGTGAGGAAATGAGTCAATTTGATTTTTCAACTGGAGTCCAGAGCTATTCTTATGGGTCTCAAGACCCTCAGTCCGGTGCCCACCGTTTCCGGAGATGGGTGATTAAAGAGTTGGTGTTGGGAAGGAAGGGGCGCCTCAGGACAGCAGGGCCCCCGCCTCTCGTGCCGGCGCAGGGTCTAAGCCCACTAGCACCGAGTGGGGCCTGGGTGGCTTGGTCACATTCCCAGCTCCTCCCAGGGTCAGAGTTTATGTCAGAACCATGAGTCTGTTGCCAGCGGCCCTGAAGGGTGGGGCTCAGGGTGGGCAGGGTGTCTGGTGGTGGGGCAAGGCAGTGACTTTCCAGAAGTGGCCTCTCAGGGTTTCCTGCACTGCTCTTTTTTGGAAGTGGTGTGTGCTCAGTCACATCTAGATGAGTTGCTTGGGTGTTGCGGGGGGAGTGTGGGTGTGTGGGTGTGTGTGTTGCTTGCTCAGGGGGTGTGGGGGTGGTGTTGCTTGCTTGGGGTGGTTGTGTGGGTGTGGGTGGGCGGCGTTGCTTGGCCCCGTGTGTGTGTGTATGTAAACTATAGTATACGGGTATAACACCTGAGTTCATCATTCCACATGTAAAACGATTATCCCTAGTCTTTTTTCTTAAAAAGCATCAGGAATGTTTATTGATTAAAATTTTGAGGCAGATTACATTTACAAAGTTTTCTGAAGTACCGAGAACAAAATAAGTAAACATTATCCTTCATTCGCCGTACCTTCTACATAAGTGGCAGCTGAGAATCATGGAGGCTGTTGTTCTCGAGACATGGAGGGTTCTGGGGCGATCAGGACATGTCTGAAGAGCCGTTTGTGTGTTCAGGGCACAGTGGGTCTTCACTGACAGCTTGACCTGGGTGTGAGAAGAGAGCTGGGCAGACAGGCTGGGGGAGCTTCTGAGAGCATGAGGAAGACAGAGGTCCCGGCGTGTGCGCCGCGTGATGAGCAGGTGGCCAAGTGCTCTCTGAGGAAAAGGACAGAGGGTCGTGGGTCCGCGGTTCTGATTGCTCCCTTACCTCCACGGCCTCTCCCTTCCCAGGAGCGTCAGGACCCCGAGGCCCCAGGTGACTCGTTGGACCTGGAGATGGACGAGCTCAACCGGCACGAGTGCATGGCCCCCCTGGTGGCCCTCATCCAGCACATGCAGAGGCTCGAGGCCACGCCGCCCGGAGAGGAGGTCTCTGCTCTTTCTGCTCTCACTCAGCACAGCTGACCGCGTCCTGCTGAACGAATGTTTAACATCAGAGACTGAACCAAATTCTGTCTCTTATCATGAGACAGACATCTTGTCACCCATGTCCTGCTTTGTCACTGTTGTTTCGGAACATCGCTTTCTCACTAAAGTAATATTGAGTGTCATTTCAGGGTTCAGTGCCAAGAAATCTTCCTCCCTGGATGAAATTTCTTCACGACAAACTAGGAAATCCAGCAGTGTCGTTAAATATCCGTCTCTTCTTAGCCAAGCTGGTTGTTAATACAGAAGAAGTAAGTAACTTATTATTTCTTTAAAGATTCTTTGAAATTATATGGACCTACTTTTTAAAAAAGCCACAGTGAAGGAAGACATATAGCGTTAGAGCATGATGCTATTCTCTGAATAAATTCATCAGCCTGTGTTATTTGTTCAGCATCATTTTTCTATCGTGTTCTTGTAAAACACATGAATTAACTTCTGCTAAGTTAGAAGTGGCCTTTGTTACGAAGTCCATGTGTTGGCAGGTTTCTTACGGCTGCCAGCCTTCATGGTTTACAGTAACAACGTGGTGAAGAAATTCCTGGTAGCTCCGTATGGAGAAGAGCTGACACGTTTGCGTCTTCAGGGCCTTGGTCACACATGGCCCCATCAGGCGGGGCCGCACCTGTAGCATTTGGGCAGGCTTACGAGAGCCCGGGCTGAGGTGGGAGTTGCAGGGGATCCACACGTGGCTTGGGAGGAACCGATGCTAGGAAAGGTCCTCCCAGGCAGCAACTGAGAAGGCCTCAAGGCTGCTGAGTGACAGTGGGCCCTTTCTCAGTCATACTTACCTCTAGTTCCTGCAGCTCAGACAGCAGAAATGACCCTGTTGGTTCTGGAACCAGAAGTCCGAGGCCAGGGTGTCAGTGTGTTGGCCCTGATGAAGCTGTTAGGCATTTCCCAGTTGCTGTGGGCCTCGGGTGTTTCTTGGCCTGTAGATGGCCTTCTCTCAGCACCTGTGTCATGCATTAAAATCTGCCTTTTAATCCTTTAAAGAAAGACACTGTCACTGGTAAGGCCCGTCCCCGCCCTTGGCTCTTAACTTGATAATCTTCCAAGACCCCGTTTCTGAATCAGGTCGCTTTTACAGGTCCTGGAAGTTGGACCTCAGTGTCCTCTTGTGGTTCACAGTTCAGGCCATAGTATTTGGGGTCATGTGACGAATAGTTCATGTTCCTGTAGTGCCAGCATGATGGCTGGCCAAGAGGAGCTGGCGTCTGGTTTTTGGTTCCACAGGGGGCTGCTAAACCGTGCACACACATGCACATGAAGAGCCTGCAGCATTGCACACGCTCCCGAGCTCAGGAAGCTTGGGGACCCATTGTCTTATTGAACAGAAGCACAGAACTTGTATTTACAGTTCTTAAAGTTTGACCCTTTAATTTATCCTTTTTTATAGTTAAATAATACAGTAAATAAGATTATATTTTAAATTTATGAACAAGCCAGTAGCGTTAGAGCATGATGCTATTCTCTGAATAAATTCATCAGCCTGTGTTATTTGTTCAGCATCATTTTTCTATCGTGTTCTTGTAAAACACATGAATTAACTTCTGCTAAGTTAGAAGTGGCCTTTGTTACGAAGTCCATGTGTTGGCAGGTTTCTTACGGCTGCCAGCCTTCATGGTTTACAGTAACAACGTGGTGAAGAAATTCCTGGTAGCTCCGTATGGAGAAGAGCTGACACGTTTGCGTCTTCAGGGCCTTGGTCACACATGGCCCCATCAGGCGGGGCCGCACCTGTAGCATTTGGGCAGGCTTACGAGAGCCCGGGCTGAGGTGGGAGTTGCAGGGGATCCACACGTGGCTTGGGAGGAACCGATGCTAGGAAAGGTCCTCCCAGGCAGCAACTGAGAAGGCCTCAAGGCTGCTGAGTGACAGTGGGCCCTTTCTCAGTCATACTTACCTCTAGTTCCTGCAGCTCAGACAGCAGAAATGACCCTGTTGGTTCTGGAACCAGAAGTCCGAGGCCAGGGTGTCAGTGTGTTGGCCCTGATGAAGCTGTTAGGCATTTCCCAGTTGCTGTGGGCCTCGGGTGTTTCTTGGCCTGTAGATGGCCTTCTCTCAGCACCTGTGTCATGCATTAAAATCTGCCTTTTAATCCTTTAAAGAAAGACACTGTCACTGGTAAGGCCCGTCCCCGCCCTTGGCTCTTAACTTGATAATCTTCCAAGACCCCGTTTCTGAATCAGGTCGCTTTTACAGGTCCTGGAAGTTGGACCTCAGTGTCCTCTTGTGGTTCACAGTTCAGGCCATAGTATTTGGGGTCATGTGACGAATAGTTCATGTTCCTGTAGTGCCAGCATGATGGCTGGCCAAGAGGAGCTGGCGTCTGGTTTTTGGTTCCACAGGGGGCTGCTAAACCGTGCACACACATGCACATGAAGAGCCTGCAGCATTGCACACGCTCCCGAGCTCAGGAAGCTTGGGGACCCATTGTCTTATTGAACAGAAGCACAGAACTTGTATTTACAGTTCTTAAAGTTTGACCCTTTAATTTATCCTTTTTTATAGTTAAATAATACAGTAAATAAGATTATATTTTAAATTTATGAACAAGCCAGTAGACACAACCAACCAGGAGAGCATGAACATTTTTTACCTCTGGGGTACATAATCAAAAAGATTTGAGACCACACAGATTTAAGCTGTGAGCGTGAATAAGAAGTCCCAGAGAAAACATCTGGAGAAAGAAGAAGGTGGCTGAGGGGAAGGAGGCCAAGAGTCTGGGTTACCCTTCAGTCTGCAGTTCCTGGGGTAAATTCAGTGGAATTCAGTGTTTAGAAATGCTTTGGGTTTCAGAGACCTTGAGCATGTGAAAAAAAAAAAAATCACCGCATGCACCTCACTTTTATATCTTTTTCCAATTACCCTATGCTTCTGCACCCACTAAGAGTAGGGTCCTGCAGCTGTATGCTGAGTGGAGGGCCAGGCTGTTGTAGAACACTTCGTGGTTTTTTCTCTGAGCACAGAGCAGACCTAAGCAAAGAGCAGATCAGTAAGAACCTATTTCCATTGAGCTGTGGTTTCAGAGCCCATGAGGAAGACTTCAACTGAGAATCTAATTCAATCAAGCAGCCTAGTTGTTGACATTCACATCTATTTTGAATTTAGGTCAAGTCATGACACAGAATGATGTTACTCAACTCCCATCTTGGTTACTCAGTGCGGTTCTGTGACATCTCACCTTTGAACTCTTGCGCAGGTCTTCCGGCCTCATGCCAAGCACTGGCTAGGTCCTCTGCTGCAGCTGGTGGTCTCTGAGAACAACGGCGGGGACGGGATCCACTACCTGGTGGTTGAGATCGTGGCCACAGTCCTTTCATGGACAGGAACAGCTACCCCTGCGGTAAGAGCAGGTTCACAGGTCCTCTGATGTCCTCTTGCCTCAAGGCACTGGGGACCTGACCTTGGGACCTGTACCCGGCTCCCAGGTGTCCTTAGAGTCTCCAGCCTGGGTCCTGTCTGTGCTGCTATTGCTGTTACAGACAGCCTTGTTTTACGGGTTCACTTCTGTCTTCTTTGGTCTGATTTTGATAATTCCCCTGACTTTGGTTCTATTTTTAAGCTGTCACATGTTTGTCCTGTTTTCTTACTGCTTTAGCTTACTAGGAGTGTAGAGCCTGATAATTGGTCTATTAAAAGTACACATAAAATATCCAGCCAAGCTCCTCTGTCCATGGAATTCTCCAGGCAAGAATACTGGAATGGGTTGCCATTCCCTCCTCCAGGGAATCTTCCCAATCCAGGGATCAAACCTGTGTCTTCTACATTGCAGGTGGATTCTTTACCCTCTGCGCCACCAGGGAAGATTATTTAATTAAAAGTACATGTAGGGCTTCCCCTGGTGGTCCAGTGGGTAAGGACACTGCCTTGCAGTACAAGGGGCGCCGGTTCAATACCCGGCCTGGGATGATCCCACGTGCTGCAGAGCAGCTGGACCGATGTGTCCAACTACAGAGCCGGAGCTCTGGGGCGCATGTGCCCAGAGCTGGCGCTCTGCGACGACAGAGGCCACCGCGATGGGAGGCCCACAGGAGCCAAAGAACAAAGACGGATGAAAATAGACAAATGAAAGACTGATAGAAGTGTCCCGCCCGCCCCACTCCCTCCCCACCTCACCCCCCATAAGATAAATAAATAAAATAAATGTTTAAAAAAAAAAAAAAACCCTCAACATACTTTATTAAAAAAAAAAAAAAGGTACATGTAAAGTAAATGTCGGCAGATCCTGAACATGAGGCTCTGAACCCTGCAGTGGCTGAGGTTGTGGTCTCTGGTACCCATCTTGTCAGCCTCCTGCCCTTGGTGACCTCTGGGGTGACTTGATGGCCTCTGGGGTAACGGTGACCCTCAGGGCACCAGACTTGCCTGACTCAGGCGTGTCGGCCCCCAGCATGGCTCCGCGTGCTAGAGCTCTGTCGTTCGCTTGCTGGCCTCGGCCCCAGTGATGTGCCAAGTTCTTCTGGAAGAATGACTTGTGACCAGTCTCAGGCTTGCAGCTGGGCTATAAGAGCTTAGCACAGCCAGGCTGAAAGTCACGCTGAACCTCTCACCACTCATTGTAGTATTCTGAGCAGGAGGCTGAAAGCAGAAGGAGGGTATCCCCCCACCCCGTTCCATGCACCCCATGGAGCAGCCTCCTGGCGGCAGGTCAGGTGACCAGCACAGATCTGGGGTCACCTCGCCGTAGGGGAAGCCCAGGTGGAAACACGGCCCCAGTGGTTGGTGGGACTCTGAGGTTGGGAGGAGGCAGGGATAGGTCTGGGTATCCAGTCAGAGCAGGGAAGATGTTCAGGGACCCCTCCTGGGGTCAGGGCTTTGCCCTGTGGGTACTGGGGGAGGCCTACCAGGCGAGGCTTTTTGTCACAGCCCGTTTGTCCCATCTGAGCAGTCACGGGAGCCAGACTCCTCAGTGGAATGCCCGCTTTCTTTTATGAATGGACTTCAGGGTTAAGAAATGCTTTCCTGGAAGAGAATCCTACGTATGTGCATGGAATTTCTCTGCCTTTTTCAGGGGATCCCTAAAGACGAAGTGTTAGCAAATCGATTGCTCCATTTCCTAATGAAGCATGTCTTTCATCAAAAAAGAGCTGTGTTTCGACATAACCTCGAAATCATAAAGACCCTTGTTGAGTGTTGGAAGGATTGTCTGTCCATCCCTTACAGGTACGGATTCACTGGTCTTCATCGTGTCCTGTAAAGGCCTTTCACCTGTCCCGTGTTGTGCAGGGTGATTACCGTGAGACTTTTAAGTGCCAGAAGGAAGGGTGGCACCTGGAATGGAGTCTGATGACAGAGTGTGAGGTTGCCACCAGCATCTGTCACTAGAAGCGTCTCTGGGTGGCACCGCCCCCGGGTTGCCCTCCACCCCCCTGGGCATGCGGGGTGTGGGGGGGTGTGCCTGGACCTTCACTGCCCACAGGGCTGATTCCTGTCAGTACAGCCTGGGGCAAACCAGAATTTGCCAGTGGTTCACCATCAACCTAGGGAAAATGAGGGCAAATAACTAGATTGTAGGAGATGTGGAGCTGCCCATGTCCTAGAGTTAGAGTACCTGGGTATGAACAAAGGGTTGGGTGGGAAAGTGTTTCTTACCCTGACAGTCAACCACAGACTCTCTTCCTGCTCCTTCCATGTGACAGCTTACACTGTTGCTCCACGCTCACATTTCAGGTTAATATTTGAGAAGTTTTCCAGTAAGGATCCCAATTCTAAAGACAATTCGGTGGGCATCCAGTTGTTGGGCATCGTAATGGCCAACGACTTGAGCCCCTATGACCCACAGTGTGGCGTGGAAAGTGTCAGGTCAGTGACATGTTTTTCGTTTTGTTTCTTTTTTGAGTAAAGTGTGCTTGATTCGGATTGGAGACTGGAATATGGTTTAATTTTGATAAAATCTAAGGACTAGAACTCATATTCATAGTCCACCTAAATTAAGTAGTTGGCTCTAGAAATCATTTGGAAAGAGAAATATGTTATTAGCCTGAATGGAGAAAGTGAGTTTTTTTAAATTGTATGATTTTTTGTTCATACAGTTTTGGCAAACAAGGTATTAGCTATTTGTGTTACTTTCTAAACTTGTGTTCAGCATCCTCTCCCAAGACCATTCATTGCAGGTGTGGCCACAGGGGGGCGCTGCGCCTCTGCCGCAGGTGATGCCTCCAGGCTACTCATCATGGTAGGGGCTTAGCAGGACAGCCCAGAAACTGCAGAGAGCTCCTGGGTCCCTGCAGAGGCCGGCATCCAATATTTCCTGTCCCTTTGGAAGTTCTTGTTGTCCATCCCTTACAGGAATGGATTCACTGGTCTTCATCGTGTCCTGTAAAGGCCTTTCACCTGTCCCGTGTTGTGCAGGGTGATTACCGTGAGACTTTTAAGTGCCAGAAGGAAGGGTGGCACCTGGAATGGAGTCTGATGACAGAGTGTGAGGTTGCCACCAGCATCTGTCACTAGAAGCGTCTCTGGGTGGCACCGCCCCCGGGTTGCCCTCCACCCCCCTGGGCATGCGGGGTGTGGGGGGGTGTGCCTGGACCTTCACTGCCCACAGGGCTGATTCCTGTCAGTACAGCCTGGGGCAAACCAGAATTTGCCAGTGGTTCACCATCAACCTAGGGAAAATGAGGGCAAATAACTAGATTGTAGGAGATGTGGAGCTGCCCATGTCCTAGAGTTAGAGTACCTGGGTATGAACAAAGGGTTGGGTGGGAAAGTGTTTCTTACCCTGACAGTCAACCACAGACTCTCTTCCTGCTCCTTCCATGTGACAGCTTACACTGTTGCTCCACGCTCACATTTCAGGTTAATATTTGAGAAGTTTTCCAGTAAGGATCCCAATTCTAAAGACAATTCGGTGGGCATCCAGTTGTTGGGCATCGTAATGGCCAACGACTTGAGCCCCTATGACCCACAGTGTGGCGTGGAAAGTGTCAGGTCAGTGACATGTTTTTCGTTTTGTTTCTTTTTTGAGTAAAGTGTGCTTGATTCGGATTGGAGACTGGAATATGGTTTAATTTTGATAAAATCTAAGGACTAGAACTCATATTCATAGTCCACCTAAATTAAGTAGTTGGCTCTAGAAATCATTTGGAAAGAGAAATATGTTATTAGCCTGAATGGAGAAAGTGAGTTTTTTTAAATTGTATGATTTTTTGTTCATACAGTTTTGGCAAACAAGGTATTAGCTATTTGTGTTACTTTCTAAACTTGTGTTCAGCATCCTCTCCCAAGACCATTCATTGCAGGTGTGGCCACAGGGGGGCGCTGCGCCTCTGCCGCAGGTGATGCCTCCAGGCTACTCATCATGGTAGGGGCTTAGCAGGACAGCCCAGAAACTGCAGAGAGCTCCTGGGTCCCTGCAGAGCCGGTCACTCAGTTGAGTTCACAACTGCCAATATTTCCTGTCCCTTTGGAAGTTCTTGTTGTCCATTTGGTCCTCCTGGGTCAGCCTCGGGCACCAGAGGCTCCGGTTGCCTGGTGTCATGGACAGACCTGCAGCTCAGCACAGGGTCAGCTGGAAGTGGTTAGCTTTTGGCCAAGTGGCTTTCCTGGGCCCCGTCCTGTCATGCAACCAGGGGGCACCACCCTGCCTCCAGTGTCGCTGTGTGTCCTGTCGTGCAGATGGTTTAGTGGGGTCATAACTCATACTGCAGCTGATGTCACCACAGCCCTGCTGGCCAAGCCTCCGTAGCCCTTTTCAGCTCTGGGCCATCCACACCTGGACCCTCGCAGGAGGGCGGGAAGGACTGTTGTGATAGACTTCTATTGAACAAATAGGATGGTTTGTTCTGTGCTTATTTGCTTTTTGTGTTTGTCGCAGGTACTTTCAGGCTCTGGTCAGTAACATGTCCTTTGTCAGATACAAAGAGGTGTACGTGGCTGCAGCGGAGGTCCTGGGCCTTGTTCTCCGGTATCTCGCCGGGAGAGAGAAGGTAAGGCCTGGCACGAGCGCTGCTTCTTCAGTGTTGACTTGACTCAGCTCAGTACCGTGTCGTCTTCAGTGTTGACTTGGGCTCAGTACTGTGTCTTCTGTACGTGCAACCAGAGTGGGGAGGTTTTTTGAAAAGACGTAATTTTTTTGTAAACTCCTGGAAACTTGGGGAGCATTAAGGTTGTTAGCCTGCTTCTTGTTGTAAAGTCTCGGTATGGGTGTTGGAGCAGCTCTCATTCCTTTGACCTTGGCCTTAGGAGCCCCTTTGAAGAAACTGCCCTGGGGAAGCCTTTCTGTGCTTTGGGGGAAGGTGAGCAGGGGAGGTCCCCCCTCACAGTTTCTGGTAGAGTGCAGCTTAGGAGCGGGGGCAGCTTCTGATGGGGGCACCCAGTCCATGTCCTGCCTGCCCCACCCAAGCAGAGAAGGGCTTGACCACGTCTCTAAACACTGTGCATGTTCTCCATAAGTTGTGGGTTAAGACTCTTATAGAACCTCACAGGCCCGTGTATGGAAATTTCAGGTTATAACTTGCTGCTACGTGGCTGACCCCCATGGGTTAGCAGAGGGGACTCCGTGCTGGGGCCTGCAGAGTTGGGCACCCACGGTGACAGGACACAGGGTTGCAGACTGTCGAGGACAGCATGCTGGACCACCTCTTAGCCCTTTGTCGCTGCTTCCAGGACACTCCCCTGCTCCCTCATTGAGGTGTCTTCCTGTCGGCCTCAACCACAGCCCAGAGTACGGGCCTCTGGCCGATCACCCAGCTTCATGGCTTGAAAACTACCTGGGCTCATGATCCCAAATTTTATCTCCAGGCCCTTCCCCACCTGGAACAAAACAGGACAAAGAGAGTCTGTGTGCAGCCAGAGGGTTCTGAGGGCACCATGGCCCCACACAGCATTGGACCCCTGTCCATTTTATCAGTTAGGCTTTTACTTGGATTTAGAGGAAAATAAGATGGAAAGGAATTTTATTCTCCCAAGAAAACCAAACGTGTAATTTATTTTAGGGATTACCAGCTCTTTTTATAAAATAAAAACATATGTCCAATTCAGGATAACATTTATTTTTCAAATTCAGGATAAATTTGTGACAAGATTCTAATGTCACTGAGTGGTAGGTTTCAGTTCACATAATGTGTTTAGTTATCCCCATGGATGGAGCCTGTGGCAGCAGACCACCAGGGTTAATCCCTCACAACTTAAGTCTCAGTAGGATTGACACCCCCTTGTGTCTCATGGAGGTCTTTTCTGAACGTAGGAGAGTGTTGATTTAGTGTATGAGACCGGAGAGCAGGATGGGACACAGAGGTGGGAGTCACTTGTGTGCTGTGCATTGACCAATATGGCCCCTGACCCTTGGGCTCTGGTCCCAAGCGTCTCTCGAGGGCCCTCATTTCTCCCATGGGGTCAGGACCCCGAGTTCTGTGGCTGGATGCTTCCTGGGGCCGTGACCCTGGGGAAGCAGCTGGGAGTGGCCATGCCTGGAAGGTGAGCGTAGGGGGACGACTGACTGCGTGTGGATTGTTTCCCCAAGTCCTGATTTGTGTGGGTCTCTGACCAGACTTGCACACTGACATAAAATAGGGGGTGGTTCTTGAGACTTTTTTTTGATGCGGACCATTTTTGCTTCTGTTTTATGTTTTGGTTTTTTGGCCCTAAGGCTTGGGGATCTTAGCTCCCCAGCCAGGGACTGAACCTGTACCCTCTGCACTGGAGGGTGTTCTCACTCCTGCGCCACTGGGAGAGTCCCTCGAATGTGTCCTACATAGTGTTCAGTCCCTGGGCTTCATCCAGCTGCTCAGGTGATGCACTGGCTGTGTTTTGGTGTCACAGGAATAATCTTGATCGTTCTGAAGCCTGATATGTGACCAAGGCCTGAGTCACCTGAGCGTGTGGCCCCCTGAGCCTCTGGAGGTGCTTGGTGGTCAGAGCCCCCAGGACCTGCTGTGGGTGGTCACATAACTCATCTTAATACTTCACCTGAGTTCCCACTGTGCTGGAGGGCACCATGGCCACACAGCATTGGACCCTGTCCATATTATCAGTTAGGCTTTTACTTGGATTTAGAGGAAAATAAGATGGAAAGGAATTCTATTCTCCCACGAAAACCAAACGTGTAATTTATTTTAGGGATTACCAGCTCTTTTATAAAATAAAAACATATGTCCAATTCAGGATAACATTAATATTTCAAATTCAGGATAAATTTGTGACAAGATTCTAATGTCACTGAGTGGTAGGTTTCAGTTCACATAATGTGTTTAGTTATCCCCATGGATGGAGCCTGTGGCAGCAGACCACCAGGGTTAATCCCTCACAACTTAAGTCTCAGTAGGATTGACACCCCCTTGTGTCTCATGGAGGTCTTTTCTGAACGTAGGAGAGTGTTGATTTAGTGTATGAGACCGGAGAGCAGGATGGGACACAGAGGTGGGAGTCACTTGTGTGCTGTGCATTGACCAATATGGCCCCTGACCCTTGGGCTCTGGTCCCAAGCGTCTCTCGAGGGCCCTCATTTCTCCCATGGGGTCAGGACCCCGAGTTCTGTGGCTGGATGCTTCCTGGGGCCGTGACCCTGGGGAAGCAGCTGGGAGTGGCCATGCCTGGAAGGTGAGCGTAGGGGGACGACTGACTGCGTGTGGATTGTTTCCCCAAGTCCTGATTTGTGTGGGTCTCTGACCAGACTTGCACACTGACATAAAATAGGGGGTGGTTCTTGAGACTTTTTTTTGATGCGGACCATTTTTGCTTCTGTTTTATGTTTTGGTTTTTTGGCCCTAAGGCTTGGGGATCTTAGCTCCCCAGCCAGGGACTGAACCTGTACCCTCTGCACTGGAGGGTGTTCTCACTCCTGCGCCACTGGGAGAGTCCCTCGAATGTGTCCTACATAGTGTTCAGTCCCTGGGCTTCATCCAGCTGCTCAGGTGATGCACTGGCTGTGTTTTGGTGTCACAGGAATAATCTTGATCGTTCTGAAGCCTGATATGTGACCAAGGCCTGAGTCACCTGAGCGTGTGGCCCCCTGAGCCTCTGGAGGTGCTTGGTGGTCAGAGCCCCCAGGACCTGCTGTGGGTGGTCACATAACTCATCTTAATACTTCACCTGAGTTCCCACTTGGGTGTATTTGAAAGAAAACTTGGGTTTTCAGATGCTGGAGGAGTCTGTGTGTGAGCTGGTGGTGAAGCAACTGAGGCAACATCAGAACACAATGGAGGACAAGTTCATCATGTGCCTGAGCAGAATCACAAAGAACTTCCCTCCTCTTGCCGACAGGTGGGCCATCGTGTCCACCTACTTGTGGGGGAGGTGGGGAGTCACATTCACCTGCCTGCCCCCTGCATGCTGCGGAGGGCCCTAGTTGGGGTTCAGTGCTTCACCCACCGGCGCTGCCTGCTGCCCAGGTTCATGAACAGCGTACTCTTCCTGCTGCCGAAGTTCCACGGCGTGATGAAGACGCTGTGTCTGGAGGTGGTGCTGTGTCGTGCGGAGGAGACGCCGGACCTGTACCTTCAGCTGAAGAGCAAGGATTTCATTCAAGTCATGAGACACAGGCAAGTGACCACCTGCCCACATCCTCGGATGCAGCCGCTTGTTCAGCCGTCCCCTGAACTCAGGGGGACCTGTGAGTTGTCCAGGGCTCTTTTCAGGTTCAGAATGTGTAGTTTTGAGTTCTGAACATGTTTTGTCAGCTAAGAGGCTTCCATTATTTGTGAAGTTTGTTTATTTTCAAGATGGTAACATGCTGTTAACGTAAATGTCGAGAGAGTGCTGTTGGCTCATCTCTCTGTGCTCTTTTTTCTTGGTTGTGTGCACAACCAAGTTCATCTTGGTTCATGTGATAAACTGTCCTTGTGTCGGTTTCCTCTGGTCCGTCAGGCTCGATGTCTGTCTGCTGTGCATGGAGCATTGAGCTGGTGCTCATTGAAGGAGGAAGTGGGGTGTACCTCCTTGGAATGCAGACTGCACTTAACCCCTGCCAACATGTGAAACCATTTGTTAAAGTCGTGAAATCCATTCTATTTACCTTACCTGGTTTTTACATTGGCTCGGGTTTTTAAAAAATGCATTTTTTTCTTTTGGAGTAATATAATTTTTGCACAAAAATTAGAAGTGCACAGAGTTCCCGCGCACACTGCACCCAGCCTCCCCATCTCACGTAATTGTGGCGAGTGTGTCAGAACCAGGAAGTTGACATTAGCGCACTCCTGTTTCCTGCTTCTCTTCCTGGGATCCAGGCAGGACATCACGTTGTTAGTTTCATTTTCATACTCTAGCCCACGGTAGATATTTTCAAGAATTTAATTGTTATATAAGTACAGTATTATAATAATGTTTTTGAGGTACAGAAGAGCATAGAAAGACAATGCTACATGTCACATCCGAAAATATAGTAATAACTGTAAAATCTATGTGTTTTTGAAAACCCCTCTCCTTATAGAGACGATGAGAGACAGAAAGTGTGTTTGGACATCATTTCCAAGGTGATGGCGCGGCTGAGACCCGTGGAGCTCCGGGAGCTCCTGGCGCCCGTGGTGGAGTTCCTGTCTCACCCGGCGGTGCCCTGCCGCGAGCGCATGTACGCCATCCTCATGTGGGTCCACGACAACTACAGGTGAGCTGCGTGCTGACAGGCGCGTTCCATCTCTTCAGGGAGCATCTGGGTGCCTCCAGCAGTCTGGAGCGACTACAGTACGTGGTAAGATAGAACTCAGGGGGACCTGTGAGTTGTCCAGGGCTCTTTTCAGGTTCAGAATGTGTAGTTTTGAGTTCTGAACATGTTTTGTCAGCTAAGAGGCTTCCATTATTTGTGAAGTTTGTTTATTTTCAAGATGGTAACATGCTGTTAACGTAAATGTCGAGAGAGTGCTGTTGGCTCATCTCTCTGTGCTCTTTTTTCTTGGTTGTGTGCACAACCAAGTTCATCTTGGTTCATGTGATAAACTGTCCTTGTGTCGGTTTCCTCTGGTCCGTCAGGCTCGATGTCTGTCTGCTGTGCATGGAGCATTGAGCTGGTGCTCATTGAAGGAGGAAGTGGGGTGTACCTCCTTGGAATGCAGACTGCACTTAACCCCTGCCAACATGTGAAACCATTTGTTAAAGTCGTGAAATCCATTCTATTTACCTTACCTGGTTTTTACATTGGCTCGGGTTTTTAAAAAATGCATTTTTTTCTTTTGGAGTAATATAATTTTTGCACAAAAATTAGAAGTGCACAGAGTTCCCGCGCACACTGCACCCAGCCTCCCCATCTCACGTAATTGTGGCGAGTGTGTCAGAACCAGGAAGTTGACATTAGCGCACTCCTGTTTCCTGCTTCTCTTCCTGGGATCCAGGCAGGACATCACGTTGTTAGTTTCATTTTCATACTCTAGCCCACGGTAGATATTTTCAAGAATTTAATTGTTATATAAGTACAGTATTATAATAATGTTTTTGAGGTACAGAAGAGCATAGAAAGACAATGCTACATGTCACATCCGAAAATATAGTAATAACTGTAAAATCTATGTGTTTTTGAAAACCCCTCTCCTTATAGAGACGATGAGAGACAGAAAGTGTGTTTGGACATCATTTCCAAGGTGATGGCGCGGCTGAGACCCGTGGAGCTCCGGGAGCTCCTGGCGCCCGTGGTGGAGTTCCTGTCTCACCCGGCGGTGCCCTGCCGCGAGCGCATGTACGCCATCCTCATGTGGGTCCACGACAACTACAGGTGAGCTGCGTGCTGACAGGCGCGTTCCATCTCTTCAGGGAGCATCTGGGTGCCTCCAGCAGTCTGGAGCGACTACAGTACGTGGTAAGATAGAAGTACAAGCATTCCTACACGCCTTTCACCCAGCTTCCCTAGCTCACGTCATCGTGGTGAGTTTGATTTAAACATGTACGACTGATAATCGAAACAAGTTTGGTATGTTGAAATATATCCTCATCTTAATTCATTTTGTGTACCTGTGGGAAATATTCAGAGTGTAGTGTTACCTGTTGAGCTAAAGCTGATCGATCAGTATTTTCATAGTTGCACTTATAGTCTGACAGGTTAAGGAAAGAATTGCTGGGATCTTTCCTCCTTGGAGCTGCCAGCCCCACTCCCCGGCCGGCTGCCAGGGCCCGAGTCAGGGTGCTGGCCCCGCCAGGGCTCGGGTCAGGGTGCAGGCTCCGCCAGCTGCCAGGGCTCGGGTCAGGGTGCAGGCTCCGCCAGCCGCCAGGGCTCTGGTCAGGGTGTGGGCGCCAGATCGAGGTGCAGGCCCGCCAGCTGCCAGGGCCCGAGTCGGTGCAGGCCCTATGGGGCGGGTGGAAGCTGGGGAAGAGGCAGATTGTGTTCCTTTTGTCCGGGACATGTGGGATTGAACAAAAGCAACAGAAGGAGCAGTAACGATCTTGTCATCTTGTTACTTCTCTCAGAGATCCAGAGAGTCAGGCAGATGAGGACTCTCAGGAAATACTCAAGTTGGCAAAAGATGTGCTGATCCAGGGGCTGACCGACAAGAGCCCCGAGCTTCAGTAAGTGCTGTCCTGGGCAGCTGGTTGAGGGGCAGCTGGCACCCTCGGGCCAGTGTGTGGTCTTTCAGAGATGTGGAAGGGCATTTGTAGTATTAGCCTTTTCTCTGCCTCTTGCTGGTGTAAGAAAACTGAATTTTAAATCAAAAAAATTAGCTTAGTAATTGCGGTCTCCTTATAGAGACGATGAGAGACAGAAAGTGTGTTTGGACATCATTTCCAAGGTGATGGCGCGGCTGAGACCCGTGGAGCTCCGGGAGCTCCTGGCGCCCGTGGTGGAGTTCCTGTCTCACCCGGCGGTGCCCTGCCGCGAGCGCATGTACGCCATCCTCATGTGGGTCCACGACAACTACAGGTGAGCTGCGTGCTGACAGGCGCGTTCCATCTCTTCAGGGAGCATCTGGGTGCCTCCAGCAGTCTGGAGCGACTACAGTACGTGGTAAGATAGAAGTACAAGCATTCCTACACGCCTTTCACCCAGCTTCCCTAGCTCACGTCATCGTGGTGAGTTTGATTTAAACATGTACGACTGATAATCGAAACAAGTTTGGTATGTTGAAATATATCCTCATCTTAATTCATTTTGTGTACCTGTGGGAAATATTCAGAGTGTAGTGTTACCTGTTGAGCTAAAGCTGATCGATCAGTATTTTCATAGTTGCACTTATAGTCTGACAGGTTAAGGAAAGAATTGCTGGGATCTTTCCTCCTTGGAGCTGCCAGCCCCACTCCCCGGCCGGCTGCCAGGGCCCGAGTCAGGGTGCTGGCCCCGCCAGGGCTCGGGTCAGGGTGCAGGCTCCGCCAGCTGCCAGGGCTCGGGTCAGGGTGCAGGCTCCGCCAGCCGCCAGGGCTCTGGTCAGGGTGTGGGCGCCAGATCGAGGTGCAGGCCCGCCAGCTGCCAGGGCCCGAGTCGGTGCAGGCCCTATGGGGCGGGTGGAAGCTGGGGAAGAGGCAGATTGTGTTCCTTTTGTCCGGGACATGTGGGATTGAACAAAAGCAACAGAAGGAGCAGTAACGATCTTGTCATCTTGTTACTTCTCTCAGAGATCCAGAGAGTCAGGCAGATGAGGACTCTCAGGAAATACTCAAGTTGGCAAAAGATGTGCTGATCCAGGGGCTGACCGACAAGAGCCCCGAGCTTCAGTAAGTGCTGTCCTGGGCAGCTGGTTGAGGGGCAGCTGGCACCCTCGGGGCCAGTGTGTGGTCTTTCAGAGATGTGGAAGGGCATTTGTAGTATTAGCCTTTTCTCTGCCTCTTGCTGGTGTAAGAAAACTGAATTTTAAATCACATTAGAAGCTAAAAATCCTAGCATGTTGCCTTAATATAAAAGTCTTGAAAAATTGTCCCGGGTAACTGTCTCCACTGTGCTGAGTTACAGCCTCTCAGGATGAGAAACCTGTAGTAAAAAGTGGGCTGCTGTTCCCCATTTTACCCCGAGAGAGGTTCCACTGTGCCCATCTGTGTCAGGTGGCACACTGGAGGCCCTGGACCCGGAGGGCGCTGCCGTGTCTTCACAGACACCCGTGGGCTCCTCGAGGGCTCAGCACCTTCCAGCAGGGCGGCAGAGACTGTATGTTCCAGTGGGTAGAGTCTGCCTTGCAATGCAAGGGGCACTGATTCGATCCCTGGTCCAGGAGGATCCCGCATGCCGCGGAGCGGCTGGACCAGTCTGTCCAATGACGAGCCAGTGCTCCGGAGCGCATGCGCACAGAGTCGGTGCTCTGCAACAAGCGAGGCCACTGCAATGGGAGGCCCACACAGGCCAAAGAATAAAAAGATGGATGAAAAATAAGTAAATAAATAGTCAGTAAAAAGAGGCCAAAAATTAAAAAAGAAAAGTGTTTAGATTTCTCAAACATTCACAGACTATAAAGCCTAGCCTGTTTAACCAGATGAGTTTGAATATTTTATATTCATATTACATTTTGATTATTTTATGGCATTAACTTTTGGAGTGACTTGTCTTAGCAAGGGAAAGAAGGATTACATATATCATTTCTTTTGGTGTTTTCTCAGACGGTGCAGGCCCTATGGGGCGGGTGGAAGCTGGGGAAGAGGCAGATTGTGTTCCTTTTGTCCGGGACATGTGGGATTGAACAAAAGCAACAGAAGGAGCAGTAACGATCTTGTCATCTTGTTACTTCTCTCAGAGATCCAGAGAGTCAGGCAGATGAGGACTCTCAGGAAATACTCAAGTTGGCAAAAGATGTGCTGATCCAGGGGCTGACCGACAAGAGCCCCGAGCTTCAGTAAGTGCTGTCCTGGGCAGCTGGTTGAGGGGCAGCTGGCACCCTCGGGGCCAGTGTGTGGTCTTTCAGAGATGTGGAAGGGCATTTGTAGTATTAGCCTTTTCTCTGCCTCTTGCTGGTGTAAGAAAACTGAATTTTAAATCACATTAGAAGCTAAAAATCCTAGCATGTTGCCTTAATATAAAAGTCTTGAAAAATTGTCCCGGGTAACTGTCTCCACTGTGCTGAGTTACAGCCTCTCAGGATGAGAAACCTGTAGTAAAAAGTGGGCTGCTGTTCCCCATTTTACCCCGAGAGAGGTTCCACTGTGCCCATCTGTGTCAGGTGGCACACTGGAGGCCCTGGACCCGGAGGGCGCTGCCGTGTCTTCACAGACACCCGTGGGCTCCTCGAGGGCTCAGCACCTTCCAGCAGGGCGGCAGAGACTGTATGTTCCAGTGGGTAGAGTCTGCCTTGCAATGCAAGGGGCACTGATTCGATCCCTGGTCCAGGAGGATCCCGCATGCCGCGGAGCGGCTGGACCAGTCTGTCCAATGACGAGCCAGTGCTCCGGAGCGCATGCGCACAGAGTCGGTGCTCTGCAACAAGCGAGGCCACTGCAATGGGAGGCCCACACAGGCCAAAGAATAAAAAGATGGATGAAAAATAAGTAAATAAATAGTCAGTAAAAAGAGGCCAAAAATTAAAAAAAAGAAAAGTGTTTAGATTTCTCAAACATTCACAGACTATAAAGCCTAGCCTGTTTAACCAGATGAGTTTGAATATTTTATATTCATATTACATTTTGATTATTTTATGGCATTAACTTTTGGAGTGACTTGTCTTAGCAAGGGAAAGAAGGATTACATATATCATTTCTTTTGGTGTTTTCTCAGTGTCAGAGTATCTAGTGGAGTGTTCTCATCTTGAGAACTTCCCAGGTGATGGAGATGGGAAGAAATCGCCCAGCTACTCACCTCCGGTTAAATATGCTGGCGTTTTCTTCCTCAGCACATGCCTCGTCTGTCAGGCAGCTCTCCTGTGGTGCAGTTTTGTGTGTGGTGGTCTCACGCTGCACTTTGGTGGAGGAAGCGGGTCTTCCACGCGACACACATGGAGACCTCCTCCTCTTTTCTCTCTGCCTTCCAGATTAACTGTTCAGAACTTTTGGAGCCATGAAACTCGGTTGCCTTCAAACACCTTGGACCGACTGCTGGCCCTAAGTTCCTTGTATTCTCCTAAGACAGAAACACACTTCTTGAGTTTAGCGACAGATTTTCTGCTTGAAATGACTAGCAAGAGCCCCGACTTCCGGACTCCCCTGTTTGAGCACCCTCTGTCGGAGTGTGAGTTTCAGGTGAGCTCTTGTCCTGTGAGCCTCCCGCCTGTGGCCAGCAGATGTCAGCATGCTGATCCAAGGCCCAACTGTCATTAAACCCTTGTTCTTTCCTTTAGGGAAGGTGTTAATGACATACACGATTATATTAGTTTCTGGTGCACAAGGTATTTGTATCTGATACAAAATTATCATGCAGTCAATCTAGTTCATGTCCATCACCACCCATAGTTAGAGACTTTTTTTCTTGTGATGAGAACTTCCCGGATCTACTCTGTCAGTAACTTGACATGTACAAACAGTGTTACTGTCCTGCCATGTGTGTGTCGGGCCCCAGGTCTTATTTTATAACTGGAAGTTTGGATCCTTTGACTCTTGTCACTGTCCCCTCCACCGCCCCACCTCTGGCGACCACCAGTCTGTTCGGTTTCTGTGGGCTTGTTCTGTTTTTGTTTTAGGTTTTACATGTGAATAAGGTCATCCAGTGTTTGTCTTTCTCTCTGGCTTATTTCATGTAGCATAATACCAGCACAGTCCATCCATGTCGTTGCAGATGGCAGGATCTCATTCTTTTCAAAGCTGAGTGGTATTCCATTGTGTACATGTGCGTGCACACGCCCTCTATGGGTATTTTGCCTGTGCTCGCACATCCCACATGTTCTTTATCCATTCATCCGCTGATGGACACTCGTGTCCTTGTTCTCTTCAGGTAAATACCCGAGTATGGAATTGCTGGATTCTGGGGTGGATTTATGTATACTTTCCTGAGGAACTTGCATGCCGTTGTCCACAATGGCTGCGCCAGGTTACATACCCACAACCACTGTGGACAGCGGCATGCAGGTTCCTCAGGAGATTATAAATAGAGCCACCAGAGGAGCCAGCATGCCATCTCGTCTCCTGGTGACAGCCAGGTGACAGGCATCAAGTGATGCCTCACTATGGTTTGGTTGATGTTTCCCTGATGACACAGGCGCTGGCATCCTGGTTTGACTTGAGTCCACATGCTTTGTTCCCAAGTTACCCCCTCGTGCCTCACCTTGCACACAGCTCAGCCTGGTCCTCTCAGCCTCCACCTCCACGAAGGTCTTCCCCTTCCCGCCTGCACTCTGTCGGAGTGTGAGTTTCAGGTGAGCTCTTGTCCTGTGAGCCTCCCGCCTGTGGCCAGCAGATGTCAGCATGCTGATCCAAGGCCCAACTGTCATTAAACCCTTGTTCTTTCCTTTAGGGAAGGTGTTAATGACATACACGATTATATTAGTTTCTGGTGCACAAGGTATTTGTATCTGATACAAAATTATCATGCAGTCAATCTAGTTCATGTCCATCACCACCCATAGTTAGAGACTTTTTTTCTTGTGATGAGAACTTCCCGGATCTACTCTGTCAGTAACTTGACATGTACAAACAGTGTTACTGTCCTGCCATGTGTGTGTCGGGCCCCAGGTCTTATTTTATAACTGGAAGTTTGGATCCTTTGACTCTTGTCACTGTCCCCTCCACCGCCCCACCTCTGGCGACCACCAGTCTGTTCGGTTTCTGTGGGCTTGTTCTGTTTTTGTTTTAGGTTTTACATGTGAATAAGGTCATCCAGTGTTTGTCTTTCTCTCTGGCTTATTTCATGTAGCATAATACCAGCACAGTCCATCCATGTCGTTGCAGATGGCAGGATCTCATTCTTTTCAAAGCTGAGTGGTATTCCATTGTGTACATGTGCGTACACACGCGCGTCTATGGGTATTTTGCCTGTGCTCGCACATCCCACATGTTCTTTATCCATTCATCCGCTGATGGACACTCGTGTCCTTGTTCTCTTCAGGTAAATACCCGAGTATGGAATTGCTGGATTCTGGGGTGGATTTATGTATACTTTCCTGAGGAACTTGCATGCCGTTGTCCACAATGGCTGCGCCAGGTTACATACCCACAACCACTGTGGACAGCGGCATGCAGGTTCCTCAGGAGATTATAAATAGAGCCACCAGAGGAGCCAGCATGCCATCTCGTCTCCTGGTGACAGCCAGGTGACAGGCATCAAGTGATGCCTCACTATGGTTTGGTTGATGTTTCCCTGATGACACAGGCGCTGGCATCCTGGTTTGACTTGAGTCCACATGCTTTGTTCCCAAGTTACCCCCTCGTGCCTCACCTTGCACACAGCTCAGCCTGGTCCTCTCAGCCTCCACCTCCACGAAGGTCTTCCCCTTCCCCCGCCTGCACTCACCCCATAATTGCCCGTTTGTGCCTCTGCCCAGCGGCACCAGGGACAATCCACACAAGGCCTCAGAGCACTCAGAGCAGAGCACCCTCTCCACCCCCAGCCCCGGTGCCCAGCATCTCACAGCGACAATCACACAGAGCCTTCCCCCAAGCCCCCAGCCACCCTTTATGTCTTTGCATCTCATAGCAACAGCCTGCACAGTGATGCAGAGCCCTCCACCCTAGCCCACCACCATCCGTGCCCCGACATCCTGCCGTCTGGACACTCCAGCGTGGAGGAGGGTCATGGAGCCAGGCTGTTTCCTGAGCGTGCCAGTGAGCCTCCGAGTGCAGGGTGCTGAGGAGGAGAAAAGTAGTTTTTCTCCCAGTGCTGGTGGTTTTCATAGTGGACAGATAGTTGTTCTGTCAAAAGTTTTAAACTTGAGTAGGTTCTCCTTCAGCTGCTTCTGACAAGGACACGTGGCATATAGTCCTGTTTGCTGAGAGGACCGTGAGGCTTTAAGTAGAACATGTGCGTGTTCTGAGGGGGCCAGGACCTCACTGCCACTCTCTCCGGCAGGAGTACACCATCGACCCTGACTGGCGCTTCCGCAGTACAGTCCTCACGCCGATGTTTGTTGAGACGCAGGCCTCCCAGAGCACGCTTCAGACCCGGACCCAGGATGGGTCCCTCTCGGCTCGGGGGCTGATGGCCAGGCAGGTCCGTGCCACCCAGCAGCAGCTCAACTTCACGCCCACGCAGAGTGCAGGTACCGCCTCCACTGCAGGTGTGCACGCGCAGGGCGGTGGGGACCGTCCTGGGGACAGGCTGCAGCCGGACGCACAGCCAGCGGGTATTCTGGCTCTTCAGGCCGCGTGACGTCATCCACTGGACGCTTTGCGTTTTTACCAGTAAAAAAGGGGGAGGATGGTTTCTGACTGGAGAAAACAGAGAATTTCAGGACGTGTAAGGTTTGCTTGGGTTTTGTCTGGAAAAATCTGTCCAGTGCGTCCCATTTAAAACTGCTTGTCTCAGAGGCAAAGCAGAGCTAAGCCAGATTCATTTACTGTGTTTGTCGTTCATTTAACTTCTCTTTCTCAAATGGGTCAGCTGTTCTCTTTGATCAGCAGAGTATAAGTTGTAGAATAAAACCCCAAATAGTTTTATGGAAATATGTTAGTGTTTCTCCTGTGTGTAGTTTTTTCACATTCTGTTCACTCTAGAAATAGGACAAGCAGGTGGCAGTCCCCACTTGTCCATGAGGACAGAAGGCCTTGTCACCGGGTCTTCTGTGGGACGTCACAGTCACCCTGGTGGCTGCTGCAGGCAGCCCTGCTCTCGGTGGCGTGCCCTGGCCAAGGTGCTGGTGCCACAGAGCCCCTGCGACCCGCCTGTCACACGTGTTCACAGGGGGAAGAGGCTCCTTCCACTGGCTGACAGGGAGCAGCACTGACCCGCTGGGGGACAGCCTGGTCCCCACCGCCGAGGCCTCATCTTCATCCCTGCTGTTTGCCCACAAGAGGCCTGAGAGGCCCCGGGGGATGCCCCTGAAGTCTGTGGGGCCTGAATTTGGAAAGAAAAGGCTGGGCCTCCCAGGAGACGAGGTGGATGACGGAGCACAAGGTACAGGTCGCAGAGATGTGTGGAAACACCCGGCCCCACACCCTTGTGTCTGTCTGTGGTTGACCAGCTGCATGGAGCCCAGCAGCACCCAGGAGCCTGGTTTGGTGTCCATAAACTGGCTGTGCGAACTGGCCTCAGCTCCTCACTCAGGGGCTTCCAGGAGTTGAGGGACCAGGGAGGAGGCAAGATGGGGAAGCTGAGTCAGAGAGAGTGTAGGTCCAGGGTGGGCGGCGAGTGAGGATGCCGAGAGTCAGCTCACTGGGGATGCGGGATTCTCTCCAGGAGGGGCCCCGGCTCATGTGGCTGAGGGGCAGGCAGACAGACTGGGTGCTCCCAGACTCAGGAGAAGCCCCAGCAGCCCTGTCCCCAGGGCCCACATCCTAGGTCAGCTGCATCCGCTCAGCCAGGCCCCCGGCATTGCTCCCAAAGCTCCTTGGCATTTGTGTTGCCCCCATTCCCTGGGGTCTCCGTCACTTTCTCTTTTGCCCCCTGACCCCGCCCCCCACCTGGAAGCCCCTGCTCCTGCCCCCCTTTGCCATCACCCACGTCCTGACAGGTCACGCTGTGGCTCGGGTCACGGGGGGCTGCTCTCCTCTCTCATACAGTCATTGTTTCTGGGTGTTAATGGCCTTTGATTTTTGAAGTGGAGCTGTGTCAGTTTCCCCTGTACAGCACAGTTCTTTCTCGTTAGGAAAAGGGTTCCCTTTTCTCCCATGGGTGATTTTGCTGATGATTCTGAATGTCAGTTTTCTGTCTGAGGAGCTCTGTCTCGCCTGTAAGACCTGATGGATTATCTTTCTGATTTTCCGTTCTTACCCTGTTTGCTCTGTTCTGGCACAGAGCCTTACCTCTGACTGTGCTTGTAAGTGATGATGCCTGTCTCTGGTTCCCATGAGCCTCTCTGCCCTCTGAGCATCCCTTTGGTCCCCTGTTTGTTGCAGAACCTGCTCTACTCTTCTGATTAAGGGCCAATTTTTGAATTTTTTCCTAGATGGTCTGCTTTCAGCATTGTCTGTCTCCCTGTTGCTTGTTTCCTACTTTTTTTATTTGACGCTTTGCTCAATTGTTTGTTGATTTTTCAACTTTCACTGTCTCCTAAGCAGGATGATAAACCGCATTGGGAGTGGTCACTGTATGTTGGGGTGTGGTGACTCGCCTTCACCGGATGCAGAGGCCCCTCTTTTGTGTTGGTTTCCTAGAGGCCCGGTCTCCCCTCTCCCTCCTGGGGCCTCGGCAGCCCTGGGTTCCCGAGTGGTCATGGCCACGGGGGCTTTGCTCCACCCATGCTGGCCACGCACCTACTGCCTCAGCCTCACGTGCTCAACTCCCCTCCTCTGTTCCCTTGCTGTCCAGGCCCCTCCTGCTCCCTCAGTGCCGCCTCGGTTCTCCGGTTTCTGAAACTGGGCCGTGATTCACAGGCTTAGGTTGTTTGGGAAACAGAAGTAAAGTAAGAGATGGAGAGAAGCAGATGCCCTGCTTCCTGTCAGCAGTTTTGGGGAGGAGGTGGCATCAGCCACACATAACCACATAACTGCTGTTTGTTCTTCAGGTCCAGATAATCGCACAGAAATACTGCAATTGCGCAGACGATTTCTGAAGGATCAAGGAAAGCTGAGTTTGATTTATGCCAGGAAAGGTGTTGTTGAGCAAAAGCGAGAGAAGGTTTGTACCTGTTTTCTGAAGTTTGGTCAGAAATAGCTGTTTCTGTCACAGGATGTGTGCTCAGTATATGGCTTCCCACCTGATCTTGGCGAGATTGCAGAGGCTCTCCATGTCTCTCCAACTTGGGGTGTCGCTTGAGCCCCCCATGCTGGGGAGGCGGAGCCTGTTCCCTCTGAACAGACGGGCTTTCTGCACATGGTGGAGACGAGACGCCCCAGCACTCTGGGGTCACGTCTCCCAGCTTGGCCCTCTTGACCTCAAAGCCAGAGCCCTGATGCAGCCCAGATCCAACGAGCTGGGGGTCTGTGCCCCTGAAGGGCTGCCTCTGCAGACGCGCATGTGGCATGATCCTGTGGTTTTATGCTTCTCATGATATGGAAGCAGCAGTAGAACTTGTCCACCTGGAGTCAGTGTGAGGGACAGATGAGTGATTGCAGCAGGCTGTTTGAGGACTAGACTGTGAGTGAACACCCTATCTCTGTCGGGACTCAGTCTAAATCTTCAGCCACTTGGCTTCCAAGTCTGAGTGCCAAGTGATCAGAAGGGTCCATTGGGTCTTCTTTGGAGAGACGGAGTCTGTCCTCTCTGTAGCCACAGCTCTGCAGGCCAAGCACTGACCCCGCCCTGCCTGGAAGGTCTTTGCTCCACAGGCTCGTCCCTAAGACTGTATGCTGCCTGGGCCTCCTAAGGGGACAGGACAGAGTGGGGCAGAGGAGCCAGGCTGATCCCCGAGGGTCTCAGGGAAGAGCGGGTATGGCTCGGAGCCTGGGGTGTGCTCATAGCAGCCCTCAGTGGCGTCTGGGGTGCTTCCTCTGCTCATGGAGCTGCAGTGCCACGCTGCAGATGGAGCAGCTGGGCCGTCGTGAGCAGCTGGGCCGTTTGGGAAACAGAAGTAAAGTAAGAGATGGAGAGAAGCAGATGCCCTGCTTCCTGTCAGCAGTTTTGGGGAGGAGGTGGCATCAGCCACACATAACCACATAACTGCTGTTTGTTCTTCAGGTCCAGATAATCGCACAGAAATACTGCAATTGCGCAGACGATTTCTGAAGGATCAAGGAAAGCTGAGTTTGATTTATGCCAGGAAAGGTGTTGTTGAGCAAAAGCGAGAGAAGGTTTGTACCTGTTTTCTGAAGTTTGGTCAGAAATAGCTGTTTCTGTCACAGGATGTGTGCTCAGTATATGGCTTCCCACCTGATCTTGGCGAGATTGCAGAGGCTCTCCATGTCTCTCCAACTTGGGGTGTCGCTTGAGCCCCCCATGCTGGGGAGGCGGAGCCTGTTCCCTCTGAACAGACGGGCTTTCTGCACATGGTGGAGACGAGACGCCCCAGCACTCTGGGGTCACGTCTCCCAGCTTGGCCCTCTTGACCTCAAAGCCAGAGCCCTGATGCAGCCCAGATCCAACGAGCTGGGGGTCTGTGCCCCTGAAGGGCTGCCTCTGCAGACGCGCATGTGGCATGATCCTGTGGTTTTATGCTTCTCATGATATGGAAGCAGCAGTAGAACTTGTCCACCTGGAGTCAGTGTGAGGGACAGATGAGTGATTGCAGCAGGCTGTTTGAGGACTAGACTGTGAGTGAACACCCTATCTCTGTCGGGACTCAGTCTAAATCTTCAGCCACTTGGCTTCCAAGTCTGAGTGCCAAGTGATCAGAAGGGTCCATTGGGTCTTCTTTGGAGAGACGGAGTCTGTCCTCTCTGTAGCCACAGCTCTGCAGGCCAAGCACTGACCCCGCCCTGCCTGGAAGGTCTTTGCTCCACAGGCTCGTCCCTAAGACTGTATGCTGCCTGGGCCTCCTAAGGGGACAGGACAGAGTGGGGCAGAGGAGCCAGGCTGATCCCCGAGGGTCTCAGGGAAGAGCGGGGTATGGCTCGGAGCCTGGGGTGTGCTCATAGCAGCCCTCAGTGGCGTCTGGGGTGCTTCCTCTGCTCATGGAGCTGCAGTGCCACGCTGCAGATGGAGCAGCTGGGCCGTCTCGGGCGTGAGCCAGGAGGCCTGGATGCCGTGGAGTGCCTTGCAGGGGGAGCGGCCGCAAATGCACATGCGGGCCCTGCACCAGGCAGCAGCCCCGGGAGGGGCTGGCGGGCCTTGTAGCTGAAGTCTGTCCCAAGAATGATGAAGAAATACAGCTCTCTCATTTGTGGGTTTAGAAAAGTTTTAAACCAAGTTCTCTGATTTCAAGAAAGTCAGATTTCTTTGTAATGGATCTTTAAGTCATCTTCCCATTGCACATCTGATAGTGGTTTTTGCTTTGGATTGATCGTGTGCCAGACTGGTAAAGCGTCGTGCCTAGGGCGTCTTGGATAGAAATTGCCCTTGATTCACTTTTATGTTGGTGCTTGGCACAGATGGTTTTGTCGCTCACACACTACTGGTTAGATGAGAGTTCTAACTTCCTTTGTTGCCGATGATCAT
The DNA here is from genome assembly GCA_022376925.1 of Tragulus kanchil. NCBI lineage: Eukaryota > Metazoa > Chordata > Mammalia > Artiodactyla > Tragulidae > Tragulus > Tragulus kanchil. The sequence goes on from JAIOJX010000002.1 coordinate 41,613,337, forward strand.
AGGAGATGAAGAGTGAGTTAAAAATGAAGCACGAGGCCCAAGTCGTCCTGTACAGACATTACCGTCGTGGAGACCTTCCTGACGTCCAGATCCCGCACAGCAGCCTCATCACCCCGCTGCAGGCTGTGGCCCAGGTCGGTGTGCGGTCACCGCCTCGCTCAGGGCGCAGGGCTGCCCTGTCCCCTGCACGGGCCTCATCCGGAGGCCTGGCTCCCGGGGGACCCCCGTGCGGTCCCATCAAGCACTGGGCTCTGTGCCAGTGACACTGCAGTCTTTCTCACCCGTGATGTGAGAGGGAGGGAGGTCATGTGCCCGCTCCCGAGCCACCTAAATCACTGGCTGTGCACACCCTCCTCTGGGGATCCAGAGACGTCAGCGCATCAGTGTCCCCTCCGTAGTTGTCAGGCGCCGAGGACAGGAGGCTTCCCCTGCCGTTAGGGTGTAGGAGCACTGGGAGTGAAGGAGATTTCCTAGCTGAATTCCCTGAGGAAAATGGGACAGTTGTCCCTTGAAAGGCTGATTAAGATCCCTTTGATTTTAACTGAAGTGATTTATTTTCCTGTGATGAATAATTTATTTATCCTATGATATAGAGTACCAAAGCATAATGTGTCATGTTTTTACTGTACTCAAGTTTACAGTACTAGTACTGATCATAATAGGTTTTACCTGCACAGCCCATTGCTGCTTTATAAGCTTTTTATTTAAGCATTTGTAAGGTAACAGGAATTTGCGAAATAGTACACAGCCGCATGTCCCTTCCCTCCAGTGAGGCCTGAAAGTTGGTGTCACCCAGCATGGTGACGGGCTACAGCCCTTTGCTTCAGGCCAGGACCTGGTGTGTGGGTGAGTCCTGCATTGTGGGTTTAGAAAAGTTTTAAACCAAGTTCTCTGATTTCAAGAAAGTCAGATTTCTTTGTAATGGATCTTTAAGTCATCTTCCCATTGCACATCTGATAGTGGTTTTTGCTTTGGATTGATCGTGTGCCAGACTGGTAAAGCGCGTGCCTAGGGCGCTTGGATAGAAAGTGCCCTTGATTCACTTTTATGTTGGTGCTTGGCACAGATGGTTTTGTCGCTCACACACTACTGGTTAGATGAGAGTTCTAACTTCCTTTGTTGCCGATGATCATAGGAGATGAAGAGTGAGTTAAAAATGAAGCACGAGGCCCAAGTCGTCCTGTACAGACATTACCGTCGTGGAGACCTTCCTGACGTCCAGATCCCGCACAGCAGCCTCATCACCCCGCTGCAGGCTGTGGCCCAGGTCGGTGTGCGGTCACCGCCTCGCTCAGGGCGCAGGGCTGCCCTGTCCCCTGCACGGGCCTCATCCGGAGGCCTGGCTCCCGGGGGACCCCCGTGCGGTCCCATCAAGCACTGGGCTCTGTGCCAGTGACACTGCAGTCTTTCTCACCCGTGATGTGAGAGGGAGGGAGGTCATGTGCCCGCTCCCGAGCCACCTAAATCACTGGCTGTGCACACCCTCCTCTGGGGATCCAGAGACGTCAGCGCATCAGTGTCCCCTCCGTAGTTGTCAGGCGCCGAGGACAGGAGGCTTCCCCTGCCGTTAGGGTGTAGGAGCACTGGGAGTGAAGGAGATTTCCTAGCTGAATTCCCTGAGGAAAATGGGACAGTTGTCCCTTGAAAGGCTGATTAAGATCCCTTTGATTTTAACTGAAGTGATTTATTTTCCTGTGATGAATAATTTATTTATCCTATGATATAGAGTACCAAAGCATAATGTGTCATGTTTTTACTGTACTCAAGTTTACAGTACTAGTACTGATCATAATAGGTTTTACCTGCACAGCCCATTGCTGCTTTATAAGCTTTTTATTTAAGCATTTGTAAGGTAACAGGAATTTGCGAAATAGTACACAGCCGCATGTCCCTTCCCTCCAGTGAGGCCTGAAAGTTGGTGTCACCCAGCATGGTGACGGGCTACAGCCCTTTTGCTTCAGGCCAGGACCTGGTGTGTGGGTGAGTCCTGCTCCGGACTGTCTTACAGAGAGACCCACTCGTGGCGAAGCACCTCTTCAGCAGCCTGTGCTCGGGGATCCTAAGGGAGACTGGCAGCTGCAGGGCCACATCCAAGGGGCGGGACGCGGCCCAGAAGCTGCTTCAGGACTTCACGCACTTGCTGGGCACCACCTTCTCCTTCTTCCCGCCCTTCGTCTCCTGCATCCAGGTGAGACCACTGGCTGCCCGGGTCTCAGCCGCTCTGCTGCTTTCTCAGTTTCAGCAACGCTTACACAGGAGATGAACTCTGGTAGGGCCACCTCTTTCCACGTGGCTCAGTGAAGTTTATTTGTTTTTTGTTTTTTTTGTGTATATATTATATTTAATATATTTATATTTATATTTTATTAATTTTATTAATTAGTATATTAATATATCAACATATTAATTAATATTTTAAATATTTATATTTAATATATTTATTTTGGCTGTACTGGGTCTTCCTTGCGGTGCAGGCTTTTCTCCAGTTGCAGTGAAGGGGCTGCTCTTTGCTGTGGCACATGGGTTTCTCATTGCGGCAGCTTTGTTACAGAGCCTGGGCTCTAGGACACGAGGCCTCAGTAACTGTAGGACACGCAGGCGGGTTTAGGTGCTCCCAGCATGTGGCATCTTCCCAGACCAGGGGCTGAACCTGTGTCTCCTGCATTGGCAGGCAAATTCTTTACCACTAAGCCACCAGGGGAACCACAGCTTATTTCTAATTTTAAAAATCTATAACAGAACAGTCTGAGATCCAGCTTAATATAAAGTTGTTGTGGCCTGGGGTCAGCCAGTCCCTGAAGGGGTCTAGCTACACCTGCATGTCACATGGCACCCAACTGTATTCCCTTGGGAAAGGCTGATTAAGATCCCTTTGATTTTACTGAAGTGATTTATTTTCCTGTGATGAATAATTTATTTATCCTATGATATAGAGTACCAAAGCATAATGTGTCACGTTTTACTGTACTCAAGTTTACAGTACTAGTACTGATCATAATAGGTTTTACCTGCACAGCCCATTGCTGCTTTATAAGCTTTTTATTTAAGCATTTGTAAGGTAACAGGAATTTGCGAAATAGTACACAGCCGCATGTCCCTTCCCTCCAGTGAGGCCTGAAAGTTGGTGTCACCCAGCATGGTGACGGGCTACAGCCCTTTTGCTTCAGGCCAGGACCTGGTGTGTGGGTGAGTCCTGCTCCGGACTGTCTTACAGAGAGACCCACTCGTGGCGAAGCACCTCTTCAGCAGCCTGTGCTCGGGGATCCTAAGGGAGACTGGCAGCTGCAGGGCCACATCCAAGGGGCGGGACGCGGCCCAGAAGCTGCTTCAGGACTTCACGCACTTGCTGGGCACCACCTTCTCCTTCTTCCCGCCCTTCGTCTCCTGCATCCAGGTGAGACCACTGGCTGCCCGGGTCTCAGCCGCTCTGCTGCTTTCTCAGTTTCAGCAACGCTTACACAGGAGATGAACTCTGGTAGGGCCACCTCTTTCCACGTGGCTCAGTGAAGTTTATTTGTTTTTTGTTTTTTTTGTGTATATATTATATTTAATATATTTATATTTATATTTTATTAATTTTATTAATTAGTATATTAATATATCAACATATTAATTAATATTTTAAATATTTATATTTAATATATTTATTTTGGCTGTACTGGGTCTTCCTTGCGGTGCAGGCTTTTCTCCAGTTGCAGTGAAGGGGCTGCTCTTTGCTGTGGCACATGGGTTTCTCATTGCGGCAGCTTTGTTACAGAGCCTGGGCTCTAGGACATGCAGGCCTCAGTAACTGTAGGACACGCAGGCGGGTTTAGGTGCTCCCAGCATGTGGCATCTTCCCAGACCAGGGGCTGAACCTGTGTCTCCTGCATTGGCAGGCAAATTCTTTACCACTAAGCCACCAGGGGAACCACAGCTTATTTCTAATTTTAAAAATCTATAACAGAACAGTCTGAGATCCAGCTTAATATAAAGTTGTTGTGACCTTGGGTCAGCCAGTCCCTAAAGGGTTCTAGCTACACCTGCATGTCACATGGCACCCAACTCTGCTGTTCTTTCATAACCACTAAATATACTTACTGGAAGTTGAAAAAATGTTTTCTTTGCCCCTCAAAACGTGGATCATGGGTTTCCCTGGTGATCTAGTGGGTATAGAGGCTGCCTTGCATTGCAAGGGGCACTAGTTCAATCCCTGGCCCGGGAAGATCCCACATTCCATGGAGTGGCTGGACCAGTGTGTCCAATTGCGAGCCAGTGCTCTGCATCATGAGAGGCCACTGCAAAGGGAGGCCCACATATGCCAAACAATAAAAAAGATGCATGAAGATAATAACTAACTAAGAAAGAGCTCATGTCATGAAGTTAAAAAAAAAAAACCATCAATCATTATAACACCCCTAATAGAAAATCTTTTTGATTCATTTCAGCATTTTTCTAACTAGTTACTTCCTTGGAGTAATATAAAAATTATATTCTTTAATATTATGTATCAGTAGTTGTGGTTTACAGATGGATTGTGTAATAATTCCCTGATATTGTGTAATAGTTCCCTGATATTGTGTAATAATTTCCTGAGATGCAATACCTAGTATGCCTAGCTAATGCTAGTGCTAGTCGCCCAGCCGTGTCCTACTCTTTGCAACCCCTTGAATGTAACCTGTGGGTCCTCTGTCTGTGGGATTCTCCAGGAAGGAATACTGGAATGAGTTGCCATGCCCTTCTCCAGGGATCTTCCCAACCCAGGAATCAAACCTGAGTCTCCCACTATGCAGGCAGATTATTTATCATCTGAATCACTAGGGAACCCACTTACTGTGGCCTACTGTGTTCTCTTTTGATGCAGCATATAACTGTTAATATAGTTTCTTTTTATATACTCTATTAGTTTATAATTCACAAGTAAAATTCTTTCATTGGCTTTCCCCTGGTGATACCAAAGACAAGGCTTGAGAAATTATGTTGCATCAGCTAGTATTTCAAAGTTAGTTTCTCTTTACATTGTATTCTGCAGTGATTGTTTTTTTATCTGAGTTTCTAGTTTTGCTCTTATGTTTATTTAAAAGACATTTTTCCTACTGCTGTTTGGGGAACAGCCAGTCCCTAAAGGGTTCTAGCTACACCTGCATGTCACATGGCACCCAACTCTGCTGTTCTTTCATAACCACTAAATATACTTACTGGAAGTTGAAAAAATGTTTTCTTTGCCCCTCAAAACGTGGATCATGGGTTTCCCTGGTGATCTAGTGGGTATAGAGGCTGCCTTGCATTGCAAGGGGCACTAGTTCAATCCCTGGCCCGGGAAGATCCCACATTCCATGGAGTGGCTGGACCAGTGTGTCCAATTGCGAGCCAGTGCTCTGCATCATGAGAGGCCACTGCAAAGGGAGGCCCACATATGCCAAACAATAAAAAAGATGCATGAAGATAATAACTAACTAAGAAAGAGCTCATGTCATGAAGTTAAAAAAAAAAAACCATCAATCATTATAACACCCCTAATAGAAAATCTTTTTGATTCATTTCAGCATTTTTCTAACTAGTTACTTCCTTGGAGTAATATAAAAATTATATTCTTTAATATTATGTATCAGTAGTTGTGGTTTACAGATGGATTGTGTAATAATTCCCTGATATTGTGTAATAGTTCCCTGATATTGTGTAATAATTTCCTGAGATGCAATACCTAGTATGCCTAGCTAATGCTAGTGCTAGTCGCCCAGCCGTGTCCTACTCTTTGCAACCCCTTGAATGTAACCTGTGGGTCCTCTGTCTGTGGGATTCTCCAGGAAGGAATACTGGAATGAGTTGCCATGCCCTTCTCCAGGGGATCTTCCCAACCCAGGAATCAAACCTGAGTCTCCCACTATGCAGGCAGATTATTTATCATCTGAATCACTAGGGAACCCACTTACTGTGGCCTACTGTGTTCTCTTTTGATGCAGCATATAACTGTTAATATAGTTTCTTTTTATATACTCTATTAGTTTATAATTCACAAGTAAAATTCTTTCATTGGCTTTCCCCTGGTGATACCAAAGACAAGGCTTGAGAAATTATGTTGCATCAGCTAGTATTTCAAAGTTAGTTTCTCTTTACATTGTATTCTGCAGTGATTGTTTTTTTATCTGAGTTTCTAGTTTTGCTCTTATGTTTATTTAAAAGACATTTTTCCTACTGCTGTTTGGGGAAGCCATTAAGTAGGTACATCGTCACCCTGGAGCTTGCCATCGGTCCCAGCGCTCGGGGGAGCCGCATGGGGTCAGGGTTAGACTCAGGCTGAAACTGTGTGAGCCTGTGTGAAGTGTTACATCTCTCTCCCGTGACTACCGACGCCAGACCTTAGTGTTTAGTAAAACCAGCTACTCCTGGTACAGAGCCGGTTGCAGACCCTCAGACTAAAGGGCTGCGTGTCTGTGTCTTCACAGGAGATCAGCTGCCAACACGCCGACCTGCTCAACCTCGACCCAGCCCTGGTCAGCGGGGCCGGCCTGGCAGGCCTGCAGCAGCCCGGGGCCATTCGCCTGCTGGAGGAGGCACTGCTGCACCTGGCACCCCAGGAGCCACCTGCCAAACGTGCCAGGGGGAGGCTCGCGCTGGCCCCAGACGTCAGCAGGTGGATGGAACTTGCCAAGTAAGCCGTAGGCCCAGCCCTGCCGCAGCCACAGTGATGCGTCTAAGACAGTTATTGTAAAACACATCCTGTCTGATTCCTCTCTTGCCTGAGTTTTAGCATAAGAAGCCTAATGCCTAATCCTGAGGACACTGGGTCAAGGTGATATTGGATTTGTACTTCTTCACTATAGCCCTAGTTTTGCAGTCTCCAGCTTCTGGGAAAAGAGTAAAAGTGAGAGAGTGTCCCTGTCACGTGGTTACTCCTGTCTCGGAGCTGTCGCGCGGTGAGCACTGGGTGCTGTGTTGCTGCCAAGAGGCACCAGTGCCCTGGTTAGACCCAGCCCTCCATGGAACCACGTGCCAAGGCTGCAGCTCCCACCCAGAGGTCGCTTCACGCAGTCGTGTCCTCTCTGGGCATGGATGGTCATGACACCTTGTGCGTTAGGGTCCTTGGGGAAGGAGTCCTCACTCATGTATATTTGCTGAGTAACCACAGCACACAGCTGTTAAGAGCATAACTTTTTAAACATTTTTTTCCCAGGTTCATTAATACTTCTTTGCACTTTTTATCTTATGTTTGTGTCATTCCTTTAAACAGATTACTTAAAACATAATTTAGCCTTTTCTTGATACGTCAAGTCATTGTTTTAACAGACTCAGAAGATGGGGAGAAGTCTCCAGGAAGGAGGCAAGGGACTCCTAGACGCCTGAGACTGACTTCAAGTGGGAGGCTCGGCTGGCGGGCCAGCAGATCTGTACTGACATCAGAGGCAAGCCGGTAGCCAGTGTTTAGCCTGTCAGGAGAATCAAGGCGGCCTTAGAGCACAGAGTCAAACGTGACATCTGTAGGGCCAGGACTCTGGTTTCTGGATCACATTCCAAATTTTAGGGCTAGACAGGGATTCCAGAAAGGTCACCACAGATAAGAGCAATGTTTCAGTGATGGAGTAAAACAGAACTGTCTCATTAAATGAGTCAGTTAGTGCATTGTAAGCTTATGATATTTTCAAATGTTACCTTAAATGCACTTTAGAATAGTCTGCCCGGGTTTATGCTAGTGGTAAAAAACCAAACTACCAATGCAGGTGACGTAAGACACGTGGGTTTGATCCCTGAATCAGGAAGATCCCCTGGAAGAGGAAATGGCATTCTGCTCCAGTATTCTTGCCATGGACAGAGCAGTCTAACAGGTCACAGTGCCTGGGATCACAGAGAGCCAGGCGTGGCTGAAGCGAGCACACATCTATGCACTTAGGTTTCTGCCTTCTGTGTGGCTAAAGTAATGAAACTTAATGATAACTTCAAAATTTTTAAGATTTTATGTTTTAGCAAAACAAGAAGAACATCTTTTTTAGTTAATATAATTATGACATCTTGATTTAATATCATTTCAATAAAGACTTCAAAAATCTTGGGGCATTTCCTAATTTGGACATTTTCTCTTTGGTTTGTGTTACAGACTCTACAGGTCGATTGAAGAGTATGACATCCTCCGAGGTATTTTCAGCAGTAAGATAGGGACAAAGCAGGCCACACAGGACGCATTGTCAGCAGAGGCGAGAAGTGACTATTGCGAAGCTGTGAGGCTGTATAATGAGGTAGACTTGATTTCAAGCCTGTGTGTCAGTGGTGTTACCACTTTTGTTCACGATGGAAAAATTGTCAGCTTTAGAATTTAGGCCTTCGAATATTTTAGCTTCATTCCCTAAATTTTGCACAAAGATTAATACCAGATAGTGGTTTCATAATAACTGAACATGAACTCATTATTGTTGTATCTCTTACTCTTTAAAAAATTTTTAAGTATCTCAAGGGGCTGGCCTTAGAGGCACAGAGTCAAGATCTGTACTGACATCGGGCCGGTAGCCAGTGTTTAGCCTGTCAGGAGAATCAAGGCGGCCTTAGAGCACAGAGTCAAACGTGACATCTGTAGGGCCAGGACTCTGGTTTCTGGATCACATTCCAAATTTTAGGGCTAGACAGGGATTCCAGAAAGGTCACCACAGATAAGAGCAATGTTTCAGTGATGGAGTAAAACAGAACTGTCTCATTAAATGAGTCAGTTAGTGCATTGTAAGCTTATGATATTTTCAAATGTTACCTTAAATGCACTTTAGAATAGTCTGCCCGGGTTTATGCTAGTGGTAAAAAACCAAACTACCAATGCAGGTGACGTAAGACACGTGGGTTTGATCCCTGAATCAGGAAGATCCCCTGGAAGAGGAAATGGCATTCTGCTCCAGTATTCTTGCCATGGACAGAGCAGTCTAACAGGTCACAGTGCCTGGGATCACAGAGAGCCAGACGTGGCTGAAGCGAGCACACATCTATGCACTTAGGTTTCTGCCTTCTGTGTGGCTAAAGTAATGAAACTTAATGATAACTTCAAAATTTTTAAGATTTTATGTTTTAGCAAAACAAGAAGAACATCTTTTTTAGTTAATATAATTATGACATCTTGATTTAATATCATTTCAATAAAGACTTCAAAAATCTTGGGGCATTTCCTAATTTGGACATTTTCTCTTTGGTTTGTGTTACAGACTCTACAGGTCGATTGAAGAGTATGACATCCTCCGAGGTATTTTCAGCAGTAAGATAGGGACAAAGCAGGCCACACAGGACGCATTGTCAGCAGAGGCGAGAAGTGACTATTGCGAAGCTGTGAGGCTGTATAATGAGGTAGACTTGATTTCAAGCCTGTGTGTCAGTGGTGTTACCACTTTTGTTCACGATGGAAAAATTGTCAGCTTTAGAATTTAGGCCTTCGAATATTTTAGCTTCATTCCCTAAATTTTGCACAAAGATTAATACCAGATAGTGGTTTCATAATAACTGAACATGAACTCATTATTGTTGTATCTCTTACTCTTTTTAAGAAAATATCGTTGAATCAAAGAGAAAGTATTTTTTACCAAGTACTGTAAAATGTAAGGTGGACTTCCCTGGTGGCTCAGTGGTAAAAAATCTGCCAGCAGGGCTTCCCTGGTGGTCCAGTGGGTAAGGACACCGCCTTGCAGTGCAAGGGGCGCCGGTTCGATTCCTGGCCTGGGAAGATCCCACGTGCCGCGGAGCGGCTGGACCGATGTGTCCAGTTACCGAGCTGGAGCTCTGGAGCGCATGCGCCCAGAGCGGGTGCTCTGCGACAACAGATGCCACCGCGATGGGAGGCCCACACAGGCCAAAAAACAAAGATGGATGAAACTAGACAAATGAAAGACCACTGGAAGTGACCCGCCCACTCCACTCCCTCCCCACCCCCGCCAAAATAAATTAATTAATTAATTTAAAAAAAAAAAAAAAAACTGCCGGCAGTACAGAAGACAGGGTTTGATCCCTGGATTGGGAAGATCCCCTGGAGGAGGGCACGCCAACCCCTTGCAGTATTTTTTGCCTGGAGAATCCCATGGGCAGAGGAGTCTGGGGGGCTACAGCCCACGGGGTTGCAGAGAATTGGACATAACTGGAGTGACTGAGCACATAAAACACAAGATAATATTTCAGTATGTGATATTGTTACAAAGTTTCTATTTGAGTGGATTGTTTCTGTTCTGGAAGTAAAACACTTAAAAAGAGCGAGGTCCAGGCTGGTTTTGGGAAGAGGACTCTGAGGTCCGGGTTCACACGTCTTGTGCGTGAGCTGACAATGACCCAGCGCAAATGAGTGGCAAGTACACACTTGTAGCTCGGGATCTTCGGCCTGTGCGAGACATCCAGATGGTGGAACCCTCTGCAGTTTTCAGCAGTAAGATAGGGACAAAGCAGGCCACACAGGACGCATTGTCAGCAGAGGCGAAGTGACTATTGCAGCTGTGAGGCTGTATAATGAGGTAGACTTGATTTCAAGCCTGTGTGTCAGTGGTGTTACCACTTTTGTTCACGATGGAAAAATTGTCAGCTTTAGAATTTAGGCCTTCGAATATTTTAGCTTCATTCCCTAAATTTTGCACAAAGATTAATACCAGATAGTGGTTTCATAATAACTGAACATGAACTCATTATTGTTGTATCTCTTACTCTTTTTAAGAAAATATCGTTGAATCAAAGAGAAAGTATTTTTTACCAAGTACTGTAAAATGTAAGGTGGACTTCCCTGGTGGCTCAGTGGTAAAAAATCTGCCAGCAGGGCTTCCCTGGTGGTCCAGTGGGTAAGGACACCGCCTTGCAGTGCAAGGGGCGCCGGTTCGATTCCTGGCCTGGGAAGATCCCACGTGCCGCGGAGCGGCTGGACCGATGTGTCCAGTTACCGAGCTGGAGCTCTGGAGCGCATGCGCCCAGAGCGGGTGCTCTGCGACAACAGATGCCACCGCGATGGGAGGCCCACACAGGCCAAAAAACAAAGATGGATGAAACTAGACAAATGAAAGACCACTGGAAGTGACCCGCCCACTCCACTCCCTCCCCACCCCGCCAAAAAAAATTTAAATTTAAATTTAAATTTTAAAAAAAAAAAAACTGCCGGCAGTACAGAAGACAGGGTTTGATCCCTGGATTGGGAAGATCCCCTGGAGGAGGGCACGCCAACCCCTTGCAGTATTTTTTGCCTGGAGAATCCCATGGGCAGAGGAGTCTGGGGGGCTACAGCCCACGGGGTTGCAGAGAATTGGACATAACTGGAGTGACTGAGCACATAAAACACAAGATAATATTTCAGTATGTGATATTGTTACAAAGTTTCTATTTGAGTGGATTGTTTCTGTTCTGGAAGTAAAACACTTAAAAAGAGCGAGGTCCAGGCTGGTTTTGGGAAGAGGACTCTGAGGTCCGGGTTCACACGTCTTGTGCGTGAGCTGACAATGACCCAGCGCAAATGAGTGGCAAGTACACACTTGTAGCTCGGGATCTTCGGCCTGTGCGAGACATCCAGATGGTGGAACCCTCTGCAGTTTTCTGTAAATGTCCTGTTTCCTAATGTTCCTTCTAAGAACTTTTCAAGTAGTAAGGAATCTACCATATTTACCTCAAATTATGAGCCATTTCTAATCATCCGCTTGTTAATTGACTTTATTGGTACATTTCCCAGAGAAGTGGTTTCCTCGTGGCTAGGTTCTTAACGTGCGTCAGACTGTTGTGTTAACTGTTTTCCCTTTTTTCTCCCCTTGTTATCAGTCTGACAGTGATTGTTCTTAGTGCAAATGTTACATGTTTCCAACTTGGTAAATAATCTTCCCAGGCCCTCAACACGGAGGACTGGGCTGATGATGAGCCCTCAAAAGCTGAGAAGAACTTCTGGGAACTTGCGTCCCTTGATTGTTACGACCAGCTGGCCGAGTGGAAGTTGCTGGTGTACTGCTCCACGACCAGCGCTGATGGGGAGGGTGCTCTGGATCTGAACAAGATGTGGAGCGAACCCTTCTACCGGGTGCGTGGGCATTTCCAGGGTCACCAGAGTAAATGCTCTCGATGGTCAGGTGCTCGCTTATTAATGAAGCAGTGTAAAACTTTTCAGAAACAGGAAGTGATTGTAAAGCACTAGGTGTGATATACCCTGACTCCCCCCAAACTCCATAATGTAGGTAAACCGCTTGTGCTTTAGCTCAGTGACAAGCAGGTGTCTTTATAAATGAGTGTCTGCCTCCCTGGTGTGACTGTAGGAAGGACACTTCCTGTTGTGTTTGTCTGTCAGCTACAAGTAGTCCTCATTTTCTATAGAACGTGTTCCTGTTTATTTTGTGTTTATAAAATGAGAAATTGTAGATGAGCTTGCTTTAAAAATTGTAGCCTTAGGTTTGGAACGTTAAACACTGTCACTGACCTATGAAGTGACACCACAGACACCCTGACGGCACAGCGCCGAGCGTCACGGTCGTTCTCGCTCCGCAGGACGGCTTCCTGCCACACATGGTGCGCAGCAACCTGAAGCTCCTGCTCCGCGGGGAAGGCAACCAGGCGTTTTTGAGCTTTGTGGACGAGGCGCTGGCCTCGGACCTGCGCAAGGCCCTGCTCGAGCTCCGCTACAGCCAGGAGCTGAGCCTGCTGTACCTCCTGCAGGACGACGTCGACAGAGCCAAGTATTACATCCAGAACTGCCTCCACACGTTCATGCAGGTGACACAGATGTGCCCGGCAGGCGTGGAGGGGGGATTGTTCGAGGGCCAAATATCGCATCCAGAGCTGCCTCCGCTTGTTCACGCAGGTGATACGGGTGTGCCCTGAGGGGGGCATTCCAGGGCTAGATATCACATCCAGAACTGCCTGTGCATGTTCACAAAGGTGACATGGATGTGTCCCCTGGGGCGGCCTTCCCGTGACCCTATGTGGACGGGAGCGGCTCACTGGCGAGGATCTCAGCAGCAGGTGTCGGACCGGCCTCCTCTGGTTCTCTGCACACCAGCCAGCAGCCGGGGCCCTTTTAGTGCCTGTCTCCGTTTTAGAAGGCTCTTGTTTTCCCTTTGGGTTTTCTTTCTCTTGCTGGACAAGCACTTAGGAGCAGGCCCCACACTGGACAGCTGATGAGTGGTGGCTGTTCAGGAGGGTTACTCTAGTTTTTAAATGTGTCTGAGGTTGAGCCACAGATTCTCGAGGAAGTTTATCAAAGAAGAGATTGGCTTCTGTAGCTGGCAGTTTTACATTATAGGATGTTGTGGTTTTTAAGAGCTGGTGGGAAACAGAGGCGGCAGCACCTGATTGTATTGCTTTTATTGGTTTTGTTGAACCAAAATGTGATTGAAAAGCAAAATTTTTTAAAAAATTAGACTGTTGTTCTTACGAGCTAATTACTAACCACTCAGAGACATGCTGTGTGGCTAATACGTTTATGGGATGTTTACTGTTTCGTGTTGAGACCTGTGTAGAATCTGAAGCAGGGCGCTGACGTGTAACCGGGCAACCTGCCTCTTGCAGAGCTACTCCAGCACCGACGTGCTCTTGCACAGAAGCAGACTCACCCAGCTGCAGTCTGTCCAGACTTCCATAGAGATTCATGACTTCATCAACTTTATTAGCAAGCAAGGTAATATCTCATACCTGCTTTCATTCCTTTCGTAATTATGGGAGAGTTTTGGTGTCTAGATTTGGGTTTTTTTTTAAATTAATATAGTACATGTTTCTTAATGTATGGATTAGAAACAGCCTTGAGTTTATTCTATAAATGTGTATTTGGGGATTGTGGAGGTAAGTATATGAAACACTCAAGCATCCATAAGAGCAAGTAAATGACTTGGTTGAGCTAAGACATGAAAGATTTAAGGTATGGTCTTAAGCAGTGCTTCTTCGCCTCAGAAAAGAAAAGCTTTATATATCAGCAGTGTGGAATTCAGATTTTCTGAGGACCATGACAAATCACTCCTCTGAAACCCCTGCCCAGGGTGTTTGGAGCTGCTGTCTCGGCACAGAGACGGCCTCATGTGCACACCGGGTCTGGGCAGTGGCCCCCCGCCCCCTCCAGTGAGGGTCGAGTCTCCCTGCCTGTGGGCATTCCCATGAGGGCCATAAACAGGCTCAGTTGCCCTGTGATGAGTCACATTAGATTCTGTGAACAAGAAAATTGACAGCAATCCAGAGAAACACTTGCCAGTCTTCAGTGCTTCTTAGAGTCTGGAATTGTGGTTGGAGCATTGTGGATCTGTAAATGTAAAAACTGTGCATGTTTGTTTCCTCATCTTCTCTCTACGACCTGAAGTAATTAAATTTTAACGCCAGAATATATTAAATTGGTAACATTGTGCTTCTGTAGAGAATGATAGGACAAGCTTGTTTTAATTTGGACAAGAACCGAATTAAGTTTTATTTACTGATGGCAACTGCACTTTGTAAGGTGATCTGATCATTAAGCTATGGCCACAGTCACACTGTAATGTCATTTTAGGTAATTACTAACCACTCAGAGACATGCTGTGTGGCTAATACGTTTATGGGATGTTTACTGTTTCGTGTTGAGACCTGTGTAGAATCTGAAGCAGGGCGCTGACGTGTAACCGGGCAACCTGCCTCTTGCAGAGCTACTCCAGCACCGACGTGCTCTTGCACAGAAGCAGACTCACCCAGCTGCAGTCTGTCCAGACTTCCATAGAGATTCATGACTTCATCAACTTTATTAGCAAGCAAGGTAATATCTCATACCTGCTTTCATTCCTTTCGTAATTATGGGAGAGTTTTGGTGTCTAGATTTGGGTTTTTTTTTAAATTAATATAGTACATGTTTCTTAATGTATGGATTAGAAACAGCCTTGAGTTTATTCTATAAATGTGTATTTGGGGATTGTGGAGGTAAGTATATGAAACACTCAAGCATCCATAAGAGCAAGTAAATGACTTGGTTGAGCTAAGACATGAAAGATTTAAGGTATGGTCTTAAGCAGTGCTTCTTCGCCTCAGAAAAGAAAAGCTTTATATATCAGCAGTGTGGAATTCAGATTTTCTGAGGACCATGACAAATCACTCCTCTGAAACCCCTGCCCAGGGTGTTTGGAGCTGCTGTCTCGGCACAGAGACGGCCTCATGTGCACACCGGGTCTGGGCAGTGGCCCCCCGCCCCCTCCAGTGAGGGTCGAGTCTCCCTGCCTGTGGGCATTCCCATGAGGGCCATAAACAGGCTCAGTTGCCCTGTGATGAGTCACATTAGATTCTGTGAACAAGAAAATTGACAGCAATCCAGAGAAACACTTGCCAGTCTTCAGTGCTTCTTAGAGTCTGGAATTGTGGTTGGAGCATTGTGGATCTGTAAATGTAAAAACTGTGCATGTTTGTTTCCTCATCTTCTCTCTACGACCTGAAGTAATTAAATTTTAACGCCAGAATATATTAAATTGGTAACATTGTGCTTCTGTAGAGAATGATAGGACAAGCTTGTTTTAATTTGGACAAGAAATCCGAATTAAGTTTTATTTACTGATGGCAACTGCACTTTGTAAGGTGATCTGATCATTAAGCTATGGCCACAGTCACACTGTAATGTCATTTTTAGGTAATTTATCATCTCAAGGTCCCCTGAAGAGACTTGTGAAAACCTGGACAAACAGGTACCCAGATGCTAAAATGGACCCAATGCACATCTGGGATGACATCATCACAAATCGGTGAGATGAAAGCTTTTCCACTTGATATGATCTCTTTTCTAAAGTTGCCACAATTGTTTTTCTCTGAAACTTTGGCTGAAAAGTGTGGAGTCTGAGCCTCGTGTGGGCTAGTTCCTGCTGAGTTATTCTGACAGTAGTCTCCCTGCCTGCCGTGTATTGTCCGCCGTCTGTCCTTTGCTGGGTGGTGGGATGTGGACATTCTGGGGGTGAGAGAAGGTGGGGCAGCCCCTCTGCTCGTGTCTCGGGGTTGCGTGTTTGGTAGCAACACTCCGACCTCCCAGCCCTGTTACTCACCCGGTGCGTCATTCACCAGGTCTAAGGCTCTTTGCCTGCCCTCGGTGGTCCACAGGGGAACCCTCACCACACATGATGGAGGAGAGGAGCAGGGCCAGAGAGGCTGTGAGTTGTTTTATGTAAAAGTGCACAGTCAGCAGGACAGATGGACTGTGATCCCATGCATCCTGTTCCTGCCACTGGACCGTTTCCTCTGATACTACAGCTTCTCAAAGATTTAGTTTTTACAGTCTCTAGTTTTCAGACTTTTTACTTTTTATTTTGAGATAATTCTTATCTATAAAAAAAAATGTAACAAGAAAAGTAGAACTCTCCTGTGTACCTTTTACTGAGGTACACGGAGTTTTTTTTTAAAACATTTTTAATATATTGCTGTATTAGCTTTTTTTCTCTCTTCACATACATATATTTATTTTCAGAACCATTTGAGGGTAAGTCACATACATATACTTCTTTACCTCTTTGCTTATCAGTGTACCTTCCTAAGGAAAAGAATATTTTCTTAGAACCAGAACACAGTAGTAATTTCTATGTTTTCACTGTAATGTATAGCCTCAATTTTAGCTTTGTTACTTGTCCCATTGCATGTGGGTGTGCGTGCTAAGTTGCTTCAGTCATATCCTACTCTTTGTGACACTATGGACTGTAGCCTTCCAGGTTCCTCTGTCCATGGGATTCTCCAGGCAAGAATACTGGAGTGGGCTGCCACACCCTCCTCCAGGGGATCTACGTCTCCTTTGTCTCCTGCATTGGCAGGGTTCTAGCAGGTTCACCTGGGAAACGCCAGTTATCTCATTAATGTCCTGTAAAAGCATTCTGTCCTTTAAGATGGGACCCAGCAGCATCATGCATGTGTTAAGTTGGTACGTCTTTTCGCTCTCCTTGAACCGGGGACAGTTGCTCAACTGTCTTTAGGACCCTGGGGCTCAGGAGGATTTTTCTGAAGTGTGGGTTTGACTGTGTGTTGTCATAACTACCTTCGGGTAAAGTGCCCCTGCAGGAGTGCCACTGGCTCAGAGAGAGGGTCCTGCAGCATCCCTCCTGTAAGCACAGAGTGTCCCCCTGCCCTTTCCTGGGACAGCACTGTTGATCTTCTGGTTAAAGCAGCGTCTGGTCTTTCCAGGATGTAGGCCTGTTTTGTCCTCTGCACACAGCGGACGACGGACAAGGTGCTTTGAGACACACCAGTCCTGCTCTACGAGCCAGACGCCTCCACGTTCTGTGTCTGAATGACTCTGGACAAACCAGCCTTGACGGTGACGTCAGGTGGCAGTCTTCGCCCTCCACCAACATGCTCGTGTTTGTTGCATCTCATAGAGAGCCCCTCCTTCTCTCCCATCTATTTATTTACTCACTTGCTTAAATTCTAATTATTAGCATAGATTACTGGAATCAACTTTTATTTAATGGAATATCCATTATGTTCTTATTTATTTTGTGTTCAGGTGTCTCAGATTTGGCTAGTGGGAGACCCTTGAGCTGGTATTCCAGACTCATCTTGCATGAGTAAGATGAGTAAGAAAACCCTCCTATGTTTTCTTCTAGAAATGTCATGGTCTTAGTTGTTATGAAGAGGCCTATTATTCACTGGAAGATAATCCTTGTAGATGGTGTGAGGCAGGAGTACATGTGCACTTTTTCCCTAGTGGGTGTGCGTGCTAAGTTGCTTCAGTCATATCCTACTCTTTGTGACACTATGGACTGTAGCCTTCCAGGTTCCTCTGTCCATGGGATTCTCCAGGCAAGAATACTGGAGTGGGCTGCCACACCCTCCTCCAGGGATCTACGTCTCCTTTGTCTCCTGCATTGGCAGGGTTCTAGCAGGTTCACCTGGGAAACGCCAGTTATCTCATTAATGTCCTGTAAAGCATTCTGTCCTTTAAGATGGGACCCAGCAGCATCATGCATGTGTTAAGTTGGTACGTCTTTTCGCTCTCCTTGAACCGGGGACAGTTGCTCAACTGTCTTTAGGACCCTGGGGCTCAGGAGGATTTTTCTGAAGTGTGGGTTTGACTGTGTGTTGTCATAACTACCTTCGGGTAAAGTGCCCCTGCAGGAGTGCCACTGGCTCAGAGAGAGGGTCCTGCAGCATCCCTCCTGTAAGCACAGAGTGTCCCCCTGCCCTTTCCTGGGACAGCACTGTTGATCTTCTGGTTAAAGCAGCGTCTGGTCTTTCCAGGATGTAGGCCTGTTTTGTCCTCTGCACACAGCGGACGACGGACAAGGTGCTTTGAGACACACCAGTCCTGCTCTACGAGCCAGACGCCTCCACGTTCTGTGTCTGAATGACTCTGGACAAACCAGCCTTGACGGTGACGTCAGGTGGCAGTCTTCGCCCTCCACCAACATGCTCGTGTTTGTTGCATCTCATAGAGAGCCCCTCCTTCTCTCCCATCTATTTATTTACTCACTTGCTTAAATTCTAATTATTAGCATAGATTACTGGAATCAACTTTTATTTAATGGAATATCCATTATGTTCTTATTTATTTTGTGTTCAGGTGTCTCAGATTTGGCTAGTGGGAGACCCTTCGAGCTGGTATTCCAGACTCATCTTGCATGAGTAAGATGAGTAAGAAAACCCTCCTATGTTTTCTTCTAGAAATGTCATGGTCTTAGTTGTTATGAAGAGGCCTATTATTCACTGGAAGATAATCCTTGTAGATGGTGTGAGGCAGGAGTACATGTGCACTTTTTCATGTGAATATCTGGTTGTCTAGTTACAGTTGTTTATAAGTCTTACTTTTTTATCATTGAATTGACTTGGCACCTTTTTTTGAAAATCAGTAACCATTAATTCTGTGGGTCTTTTTTTTTTAGATTTTTATTTTTTTGACCACTTCTGTTGATCTTTCATTCATTTATCTTTGTTCTTTGGGCCTGTGTGGGCCGCCCATTGCAGTAGCCTCTCTTGTTAAAGAGCACTAGCTCTGGGCATATGCGCTCCAGAACTGCAACTTGGTAGTTGGACACATCCATCCAGCTGCTCCATGGCATGTGGGATCTTCCCAGGCCAGGGATCGAACCGGCATCCCTTGCACTGCAAGGTAGTGTCCTTACCCACTGGGCTACCAGGGAAGCCCTATTGGGTCTGTTTTTGAGTGCTCTGTTCTGTTTCTCAATTTATATTTATACCTATTCACGATATAAAACTATATTCATTACTGATGTTTCAGAGTAAGTCTTAAATCAGGATGAGTCCTCCAACTTTGTTTTTCTTTATGAAAGTTGCTTTGTTTCTGTTAGGTTAATTACATTTATATATACATTTTAGAATCTGCTTATCGATTTCTACATTAAAAAAAAGAAAAACAATTTGGTTGGCCATTTTTTTGACTTAGACCATCTTTGGGAGCTGCTGTCTTAACAGCATAGTGTGCTCTAGTTTAGGAACGTGGCATATCTATTTAAGTTTTTAATGTCAGATATTTGTATTTTTTCAGTATGGAGATCTTAGATGTCTTTTGTTGCATCTCATAGAGAGCCCCTCCTTCTCTCCCATCTATTTATTTACTCACTTGCTTAAATTCTAATTATTAGCATAGATTACTGGAATCAACTTTTATTTAATGGAATATCCATTATGTTCTTATTTATTTTGTGTTCAGGTGTCTCAGATTTGGCTAGTGGGAGACCCTTCGAGCTGGTATTCCAGACTCATCTTGCATGAGTAAGATGAGTAAGAAAACCCTCCTATGTTTTCTTCTAGAAATGTCATGGTCTTAGTTGTTATGAAGAGGCCTATTATTCACTGGAAGATAATCCTTGTAGATGGTGTGAGGCAGGAGTACATGTGCACTTTTTCATGTGAATATCTGGTTGTCTAGTTACAGTTGTTTATAAGTCTTACTTTTTTATCATTGAATTGACTTGGCACCTTTTTTTGAAAATCAGTAACCATTAATTCTGTGGGTCTTTTTTTTTTAGATTTTTATTTTTTTGACCACTTCTGTTGATCTTTCATTCATTTATCTTTGTTCTTTGGGCCTGTGTGGGCCGCCCATTGCAGTAGCCTCTCTTGTTAAAGAGCACTAGCTCTGGGCATATGCGCTCCAGAACTGCAACTTGGTAGTTGGACACATCCATCCAGCTGCTCCATGGCATGTGGGATCTTCCCAGGCCAGGGATCGAACCGGCATCCCTTGCACTGCAAGGTAGTGTCCTTACCCACTGGGCTACCAGGGAAGCCCTATTGGGTCTGTTTTTGAGTGCTCTGTTCTGTTTCTCAATTTATATTTATACCTATTCACGATATAAAACTATATTCATTACTGATGTTTCAGAGTAAGTCTTAAATCAGGATGAGTCCTCCAACTTTGTTTTTCTTTATGAAAGTTGCTTTGTTTCTGTTAGGTTAATTACATTTATATATACATTTTAGAATCTGCTTATCGATTTCTACATTAAAAAAAAGAAAAACAATTTGGTTGGCCATTTTTTTGACTTAGACCATCTTTGGGAGCTGCTGTCTTAACAGCATAGTGTGCTCTAGTTTAGGAACGTGGCATATCTATTTAAGTTTTTAATGTCAGATATTTGTATTTTTTCAGTATGGAGATCTTAGATGTCTTTTGTTAGATTTGTTTCTAAGTGTGTATTGTGTACCACCATTGTAAATGGATGGGTTTTTTTCACTGTATTGATATTTTCCAATTATTTGCTGCTCATATACTGATTTTCTGAAAGTTTTATCGTGAATAGGTGTTGACTTTTGTCAAATGGTTTTTCTTTGCATCTATCCAATATTTTTCTGTTTTATTGTGTATGTGTTTGTTAGATCCATTTTGTCTCTAGCACTGTTCAAATCTGCTTTTCTTTTTTTTTTTTTTATTGGTTTTCTGTCTGGATGACCTATCCATTGTTGATAGTGGGGTGTTAAAACTCCCCAACTATTATTGGATTGCTGTTTATTTTTCCTTTTAGGTCTGTTAGTATTTGCTTTGTATATTTAGGTGCTTCAATGTTGGGTGGCATAGATAGTTATAATTGTTATACTTTTTGGATTGATTGACAGTTGGTCCCTTAATCCTCATATAATAACCTTTCTTGTATCTTTTTACTGTTGTTAGCTTCAAATATAATTGGTCTGATATAGTAGAGCTACCCTTGCTTTTTTTTTTGGTAGTCCCCGAGTTTTAATCTTTATATATTTTGTACACAATATGTATACACTTAAAATAGAAGAGTTACATATAGCCTGGTCTCTTACATGCAAGCAGTAGATCACAAATACCCTTGCTTTTTATTTTTTTGGGGGCTCTTTTATTGGTTATTTATTTATTTATTTTCATCCATCTTTATTCTTTGGCCTGTGTGGGCCTCCCATTGCAGTGGCCTCTCTTGTTGCAGAGCACCGGCTCTGGGCGCATGCGCTCCAGAGCGCTGGCTCATAATTGACACGCCAGTCCAGCTGCTCCATGGCACAAGGGATCCTCCCGGGCCAGGGATCAAACTGGTGCTCCTTGCACTGTAAGACGAATTCCTTACCCACTGGACCACCAGTGAAGCCCTACCCTTGCTTTTTTAGGTTACCATTTGCTTGGCATTATCTCTCTGTCCCTTTGATCTGCCAGTGTGTCTTCAGAGAATAAGTGAGTCTATAGTAGGCATCATATCATCGGATCTTTTGGGGAAGGGGATGCTGTGCCATGTGGGATCTTAGTTCCCTATCTAGGGATTGAACCTGGGCCAAGGTAGTAGTGGCCAAGTGCCTAGTCCTAACCACTAGACCACAAGGGAACTCCATAAGTCTTGTTTGTTTGTTTATTTTACTAAATGCATTTAGCCATTCTCTGTCTTTTGCTTGGAGAATCTAACCTATTTACAATTGAAGTAATTATCACTAGGCAAGGACTTCCTGTTCCTATTGTGTTAATTGTTCTCTGACAACTCAGTGTCTCTTGTTGGTCTTTCTGTTCTTTTTCTGGTTTTTTGTTATTTTCCTGTACTTTTTTATTTTTCCTGTGCTTTTTCTTTTTCTGTTTTTTTTTTCTTTTTCTGTTTTTTTGCCTTTTTTTTTTGGCCACTTCTATTGGTCTTTCATGTATTTGTTTTCATCCATCGTTTTTTTTTTTGGCCTTTGTGGACCTCCCATTGCAGTGGCCTCTCTCATTGCAGAGTACCAGCTCTGGGTGCATGCACTCCAGAGCTCCAGCTTGGTAGTTGGGCACATCGGTTCAGCCACTCCGCAGCATGTGGGATCTTCCCAGGCCAGGGATCGAACTGGAGCCCTTGCACTGCAAGGCAGACTCTTTACTCACTGGACCACCAGTGAAGCCCCTCTTTTTCTGTCATTTTGATTTATTTGGTGTGTTTGACTTCTTTATCACATCTTTTGTGTAGCTACTACAGGTTTTCCTTTGTTTATAGCATACACTTACAGAAACTGTTTTATAACAGGATGCTCTCTGCTGCCTGGATTCTCTGGTCTGGCTTCCTGGGTGGTCAGGATGGGGTCCTATACTCAGTAGGAGGTAGGGGTACTGCTGAGGGGTGGGCAGTAACACTGGCCTCAAGTCCAGCATAACACATCATCTGGGGATCCAGATCCGCTAGGACTGCACACCGATTCTCTGACCAGACAGGGCCACCAGTTGGCCTCTGCAGACGGGATAGGAGAGGCTCTGGCTGAGCTTTCTGCTCCCGCACCACCATGTGCTGGGCTGTGGGTGGGCTTCACAGCCCCCGTGCTCTGCTGAGGCTCCCTAAGCAGCTGAGCTGCAGGCTCTTCTGCAGGTAGTTTCTCTGCCTGCGGGGGACACCATGCAGGCCCCTTGGCTGGCAGGACTCTTGTTTGGGAACCAGGTGTAGCAGAACCATGAGCCAAATTCTGTAACCAAGTCACAGTCCCGGCTACATCCACAAGGCAGGGCCTCTAGCCAGGCTGTCTGGAGTGAACAGGGTCATTTGTTGCAGTGAGCAGGGTCGCAGGGTGGGCTCTGTAGCTACCGGGGTCCAGTTAGGCTTCCCAGTAGGGTGGGTGGAGTTCTGAGTTAGCTTCTCTGCCCAGGCAGAGGGCAGAACGTGCTCCAGGGCTTGTAGGGCTTGTTTGAGTCCCACATCAGGCTGATGGTGTCCTGCCAGCTCCTCGGTCAGACTGGGCCAGTGTCTTGGCTCAGAGGCACAAAGCTGCTGGTGAGGACATGTGCTTAAGTACCGCTAAGAGCAGGCCCAGCATTGGTTGCTGGGAGCTGGCATCACCCTGAGCTCTCCTCTTCCCCCCAGAGAGACCGAGGTTCGGGGCCTCGCTGCAGTCCCACTGCAGCCCTCCTCATCTGTCCGGGGTCCCCAGTCTGGGGTGTGAGGCTGTTTGTGACTGACCCCATGTTGGGGATATTCACAGTGGTGTCTTTTCTGTGAACACTCAGAGCTCCAGCTTGGTAGTTGGGCACATCGGTTCAGCCACTCCGCAGCATGTGGGATCTTCCCAGGCCAGGGATCGAACTGGAGCCCTTGCACTGCAAGGCAGACTCTTTACTCACTGGACCACCAGTGAAGCCCCTCTTTTTCTGTCATTTTGATTTATTTGGTGTGTTTGACTTCTTTATCACATCTTTTGTGTAGCTACTACAGGTTTTCCTTTGTTTATAGCATACACTTACAGAAACTGTTTTATAACAGGATGCTCTCTGCTGCCTGGATTCTCTGGTCTGGCTTCCTGGGTGGTCAGGATGGGGTCCTATACTCAGTAGGAGGTAGGGGTACTGCTGAGGGGTGGGCAGTAACACTGGCCTCAAGTCCAGCATAACACATCATCTGGGGATCCAGATCCGCTAGGACTGCACACCGATTCTCTGACCAGACAGGGCCACCAGTTGGCCTCTGCAGACGGGATAGGAGAGGCTCTGGCTGAGCTTTCTGCTCCCGCACCACCATGTGCTGGGCTGTGGGTGGGCTTCACAGCCCCCGTGCTCTGCTGAGGCTCCCTAAGCAGCTGAGCTGCAGGCTCTTCTGCAGGTAGTTTCTCTGCCTGCGGGGGACACCATGCAGGCCCCTTGGCTGGCAGGACTCTTGTTTGGGAACCAGGTGTAGCAGAACCATGAGCCAAATTCTGTAACCAAGTCACAGTCCCGGCTACATCCACAAGGCAGGGCCTCTAGCCAGGCTGTCTGGAGTGAACAGGGTCATTTGTTGCAGTGAGCAGGGTCGCAGGGTGGGCTCTGTAGCTACCCGGGCTCCAGTTAGGCTTCCCAGTAGGGTGGGTGGAGTTCTGAGTTAGCTTCTCTGCCCAGGCAGAGGGCAGAACGTGCTCCAGGGCTTGTAGGGCTTGTTTGAGTCCCACATCAGGCTGATGGTGTCCTGCCAGCTCCTCGGTCAGACTGGGCCAGTGTCTTGGCTCAGAGGCACAAAGCTGCTGGTGAGGACATGTGCTTAAGTACCGCTAAGAGCAGGCCCAGCATTGGTTGCTGGGAGCTGGCATCACCCTGAGCTCTCCTCTTCCCCCCAGAGAGACCGAGGTTCGGGGCCTCGCTGCAGTCCCACTGCAGCCGCTCCTCTCATCTGTCCGGGGGTCCCCCCAGTCTCTGGGGTGTGAGGCTGTTTGTGACTGACCCCATGTTGGGGGATATTCACAGTGGTGTCTTATCTGTGAATGTTGATTTTCCTGTGAGGAGGACTGAGGTTGAGAATGACCCTGTCAGCATCTGATGGCATTGCTTGTCTTTGCTTATTTGTGGTGACATCACTTGTCTCTGCTATGTTTATCATGTGATACGTGGCTTTTGATTATGAAACAGATGTTGTATTTTGAAGGAAAACCTGTGTGGTTGTGGTGATCTCTTTTCCATATTCTTGGTTTGCTAGTATTTTGTGTTAAGAATTTTTTTCTGTCTATACTCAAGTGGGAATTGATCTGTAATGGATTCCTTTTTAGTAATGTCTTCTTAGGTTTTGGTGTAAGAACTTATGCTGGCCTCAGATGAGTCGGGACAAGTACCCTTCTCTTTTTTTTGAGAACAGTTTGTGTAAGATACTTCTTATGTTGAATATTCCCTGCAGTTCATCAGTGAAACTGTATAGACCTAGAGTTTTCCTGTGGGGAAGATTTTTGATAATATATGTAATTTCTTCAATAGATAGAAGGCTATTTAAATTTTCTGTTTCTTTCCATGTCAATTTTGTTAAATTTTTATTTTTCCATTTCATGTCAGATTGTTGGCATAAAGTTGCTCATATTTTACCATTATGTTTTTACTATTTGTGGGATTTTTTTTTTTTTTTTTTAAATTTTGGCCTCTTTTGTTGGTCCTTCATTTATTTTCATCCATCTTAATTCTTTGGCCTGTGTGGGCCTCCCATCATGGTGGCCTCTCTCTCTGCAGAGCACTGGCTCTGGGTGCATACGCTCTAGTGCACTGGCTTGCAATTGGACACACCGGTCCAGCTGCTCCGTGGCATATGGGATCTTCCCGTGCCAGAGATCAAACCAGCACCCCCTGCACTGCAAGGCGGACTCTTCACCCACTGGACCACCAGGGAAGCCCCTATGGGAGATGTTTTTACTACTTGTAGTGGGAGACTCTTGCTTAGTCCTGATATTAATGATTTGTGTTCCATTTTTTTTTTTAATCAGTTTTAGATGTTTGTCAGTTCTGCTGATTTTCCCAAAGATATTATCTGTTTTTTACTTCATTTATTTCTGGTCTCATCTTTACTATTTCCTTCTTTCTGCTTACTGCACACCTAGCTTTCCCTTTGTAGCTCCTTAAGGTGTAAACTTTGATCACTGACTTTATGCTTTCTTATTCAGTACAGACATTTAAAGTCACACATGTTTCTCTAAGCACTGCTTCAGCTGCATACTGCAGAGTTTAGTATGTGGCTTTTGTATTATCATGGAGTTCAAAGTATTTTCTTTTTTGTTTTGTTTTGTTTTAAGAGTTTTTTTTATTGATTTATTTTATTTATTTTTGGCTATTCTGGGTGTTTTTTTACTGCTGCCACAGGCTCTTCTCTAATTGCAGGGAATGGGGGCTATTCTCTAGTTGAGGTGAGCTGTTACTCTTCTTGTTGCAGTGACTTCTCTTGTTGTGGAACTCGGACTCTAGGGCACACAGGCTTCAGTAGTTGCGGCACATGGGCTCCATAGTTGCAGCTCCGAGGCTCTAGAGCACGGACGGGCTCCATAGTTGTGGCTCACGGGCTTAGTTGCTCTGCAGCAGTGGGATCTTCCCAGATGAGGGATCAAACCCATGTCTCCTCCATTGGCAGGCGAGCTCTTTACCACTGAGCTACCAGGGAAGCCCAGAGTTCAAAGTATTCTCTAATTTTCACGTGGTTTCTTTTGCTGATCCATGAAATAGAAGTGAGTTTCTGTGTCTCTTACTAACTTCTGAATTAACTCCTTGTGGTTATAAACACATACTGTATGGCTTCAGCCTCTTTAAGTTTGTTGAGACTTGCTCTATGGTCAAGCATATGGTCCATTTTAGTAAATCCAGCACATACACTTGAAAACCCTGTATATTCTGCAGTTCTTGCATATAATATTTGTAATTTTCAGATAGATTTTGTTTTTCAGATCTTCCATGTCTTTAGTTGTTTGTGTGTCAGTGTTACTGACAATGGTACAATCAAAAAATCAGATATGTTTCCAGCACCCCCTGCACTGCAAGGCGGACTCTTCACCCACTGGACCACCAGGGAAGCCCCTATGGGAGATGTTTTTACTACTTGTAGTGGGAGAC
The DNA here is from genome assembly GCA_022376925.1 of Tragulus kanchil. Taxonomy (NCBI): domain Eukaryota; kingdom Metazoa; phylum Chordata; class Mammalia; order Artiodactyla; family Tragulidae; genus Tragulus; species Tragulus kanchil. The sequence goes on from JAIOJX010000002.1 coordinate 41,639,945, forward strand.
TCTTGCTTAGTCCTGATATTAATGATTTGTGTTCCATTTTTTTTTTTAATCAGTTTTAGATGTTTGTCAGTTCTGCTGATTTTCCCAAAGATATTATCTGTTTTTTACTTCATTTATTTCTGGTCTCATCTTTACTATTTCCTTCTTTCTGCTTACTGCACACCTAGCTTTCCCTTTGTAGCTCCTTAAGGTGTAAACTTTGATCACTGACTTTATGCTTTCTTATTCAGTACAGACATTTAAAGTCACACATGTTTCTCTAAGCACTGCTTCAGCTGCATACTGCAGAGTTTAGTATGTGGCTTTTGTATTATCATGGAGTTCAAAGTATTTTCTTTTTTGTTTTGTTTTGTTTTAAGAGTTTTTTTTATTGATTTATTTTATTTATTTTTGGCTATTCTGGGTGTTTTTTTACTGCTGCCACAGGCTCTTCTCTAATTGCAGGGAATGGGGGCTATTCTCTAGTTGAGGTGAGCTGTTACTCTTCTTGTTGCAGTGACTTCTCTTGTTGTGGAACTCGGACTCTAGGGCACACAGGCTTCAGTAGTTGCGGCACATGGGCTCCATAGTTGCAGCTCCGAGGCTCTAGAGCACGGACGGGCTCCATAGTTGTGGCTCACGGGCTTAGTTGCTCTGCAGCAGTGGGATCTTCCCAGATGAGGGATCAAACCCATGTCTCCTCCATTGGCAGGCGAGCTCTTTACCACTGAGCTACCAGGGAAGCCCAGAGTTCAAAGTATTCTCTAATTTTCACGTGGTTTCTTTTGCTGATCCATGAAATAGAAGTGAGTTTCTGTGTCTCTTACTAACTTCTGAATTAACTCCTTGTGGTTATAAACACATACTGTATGGCTTCAGCCTCTTTAAGTTTGTTGAGACTTGCTCTATGGTCAAGCATATGGTCCATTTTAGTAAATCCAGCACATACACTTGAAAACCCTGTATATTCTGCAGTTCTTGCATATAATATTTGTAATTTTCAGATAGATTTTGTTTTTCAGATCTTCCATGTCTTTAGTTGGATTTGTGTGTCAGTGTTACTGACAATGAAAATACTGAAAATACAATCACGGGAACCCAGTCAAATGTTTATTAAGTTGGCTGTACGTCTATTACAGCCACTTTTTTCAGTGATTGTAACCTGTCTGCTCCTTGACACTGTCCACCTCTGGGAGGAGGACCTTAGACTTGCAGAGAGAAGGAGAAAAGTGTGTTTTTGACCTTGCTGTCCATTTATTAAGAAAGCAGGTTGTGAGTGTAAATACTTCGCTTTGGGGAAGTGGAGGCAATAGATTGTATCTGGAAAGTTGTGTTGAAATACCCTCATTGATCTTGCAAGTGTTGATTAATTAAAATGGAGATTAAGTCCAATTCTGAGAGTGTACAGTTAGTCTGAAAAACATGAGTAAAATTTTAACAAGTGTAGAATTTCTGTTTGAATGTGATTCAGTAGCTTCTTATGTGTCTGAGATTTCTTTCCCAAGTCCAGCATTAACTCTCATTTTCCTTTGTTTATACAGATGTTTCTTTCTGAGTAAAATAGAGGAGAAGCTCAATCTGCTTCCAGACAGTGATGACATGAGTGAGGACGGGGGCGGGATGGACGTAAAGGCTCAGGAGGAGGACGTGCGGGCTCTGCTCGCCGGCTGCAGGTTCTCCATGAGGATGGAGATGGCTGAGAGTGCGAGGAAGCAGGTGGGCGCCCGGGCCACAGTCTCCCTTTAAAGTCTGGAGCTTAGAGGTGTTACTGTTTCTTTTCCTTATAAAAAAGTAAGATGGAAGAAAAATTAAAGTTTTCTAGACAGCTTCTGAAGTTTATTATACCCTTGTCAGTCATTTAAAAATGACAATTTTCAGTTACCTATAAAGAAAGTAAACCTAATATCAGACTTCCTCTTGTCTAACAGAATGAATGCTTGCTTGCCAGTTTGTTACAGATTGTATTTAGGTTGAATTTGTGAAAATCTATGGTCAGTATGGTCCATTTTAGTAAATCCAGCACATACACTTGAAAACCCTGTATATTCTTCAGTTCTTGCATATAATATTTGTAATTTTCAGATAGATTTTGTTTTTCAGATCTTCCATGTCTTTAGTTGGATTTGTGTGTCAGTGTTACTGACAATGAAAATACTGAAAATACAATCACGGGAACCCAGTCAAATGTTTATTAAGTTGGCTGTACGTCTATTACAGCCACTTTTTTCAGTGATTGTAACCTGTCTGCTCCTTGACACTGTCCACCTCTGGGAGGAGGACCTTAGACTTGCAGAGAGAAGGAGAAAAGTGTGTTTTTGACCTTGCTGTCCATTTATTAAGAAAGCAGGTTGTGAGTGTAAATACTTCGCTTTGGGGAAGTGGAGGCAATAGATTGTATCTGGAAAGTTGTGTTGAAATACCCTCATTGATCTTGCAAGTGTTGATTAATTAAAATGGAGATTAAGTCCAATTCTGAGAGTGTACAGTTAGTCTGAAAAACATGAGTAAAATTTTAACAAGTGTAGAATTTCTGTTTGAATGTGATTCAGTAGCTTCTTATGTGTCTGAGATTTCTTTCCCAAGTCCAGCATTAACTCTCATTTTCCTTTGTTTATACAGATGTTTCTTTCTGAGTAAAATAGAGGAGAAGCTCAATCTGCTTCCAGACAGTGATGACATGAGTGAGGACGGGGGCGGGATGGACGTAAAGGCTCAGGAGGAGGACGTGCGGGCTCTGCTCGCCGGCTGCAGGTTCTCCATGAGGATGGAGATGGCTGAGAGTGCGAGGAAGCAGGTGGGCGCCCGGGCCACAGTCTCCCTTTAAAGTCTGGAGCTTAGAGGTGTTACTGTTTCTTTTCCTTATAAAAAAGTAAGATGGAAGAAAAATTAAAGTTTTCTAGACAGCTTCTGAAGTTTATTATACCCTTGTCAGTCATTTAAAAATGACAATTTTCAGTTACCTATAAAGAAAGTAAACCTAATATCAGACTTCCTCTTGTCTAACAGAATGAATGCTTGCTTGCCAGTTTGTTACAGATTGTATTTAGGTTGAATTTGTGAAAATCTATCATTTGATAATAAGTTCCTTTCTTGATACAAGTGTGCTTAACAGTTGCATATAAACATTTTAAGTGTATTAAATTATATTTTCATGTAATTAAATCATATTTTAATGTACTAGGGGAACTTCTATGAAGAATATTGTTCAAGTAGAAATAATTCGTATTTGTGTTTTATGGGTTTATGTACTCATCTGTGAGGTTTTTCGTTAAGATAAGTATTGTATCAGCTAGGAATTTTTGTATTTCCAGTAACAGAAAGCCCAGCCTGGAGCAGCCTAAGTGAATAAAGGAGCTATATCAGTCCCTAAATTAAAGTCCAGAGGAGCTGGCTTTCAGATCCTCTCAAGTTCTCCACCGAGGGCCTGCCTCCTGTGCCAGTGTCTCTGACACGAGTCTTTTCCTTGGGTCCTGCTTTGCGACTCTGGCAGCTCCAAGCTCCCCTCGAAGTTGGAAATGCTGTGGATGTTTTGCTTCTTGCTTTCCCACCACATCTTTCTGGAATTCGGTAGTTTTTCCCTTTTCCCTGCAGAAAAAAGATTTTTTTTTTTTCCAGAGGTCTCTGGCCGTTTCTCCTCCCATCTCCTTAGCTCTGGGAGCAGTAGGAGTGGCCATGGTTCAGGGCAGGTGGCTGATGTGGTGCGTGTGGCTTCTTAGCAGGAAGTGGGGGCACATCCCAGGAGAGGGCACAGAGGGTGCTTCCTGCTGGGGGTGGAGAAGAGGTGAGAGGAGGAAGGCGCCGTGGAAAGGGAGGCATTTGGGATTGGCAGGAGAGAAAGGTACTGGGGTACAGTGAAATAAAGTCCCAAACGCGAGAAACTGGAAACTGCAGAGTCGGCTGTGAGTGGAAGGCTGTCTCATGATGCTGGTCAGAGGTAGACTGTGAGGAGGTGGCCTGGCATCAGGGACGAGAGAAGGCCCTGAACATCAGGCCTGATGGGGACCCAACATCAGGGACTAGAGGAGGTCCTCGTTGGTCCTGAACATGCTGGTGCGAATATGACTTCCTCTTGTCTAACAGAATGAATTGCTTGCCAGTTTGTTACAGATTGTATTTAGGTTGAATTTGTGAAAATCTATCATTTGATAATAAGTTCCTTTCTTGATACAAGTGTGCTTAACAGTTGCATATAAACATTTTAAGTGTATTAAATTATATTTTCATGTAATTAAATCATATTTTAATGTACTAGGGGAACTTCTATGAAGAATATTGTTCAAGTAGAAATAATTCGTATTTGTGTTTTATGGGTTTATGTACTCATCTGTGAGGTTTTTCGTTAAGATAAGTATTGTATCAGCTAGGAATTTTTGTATTTCCAGTAACAGAAAGCCCAGCCTGGAGCAGCCTAAGTGAATAAAGGAGCTATATCAGTCCCTAAATTAAAGTCCAGAGGAGCTGGCTTTCAGATCCTCTCAAGTTCTCCACCGAGGGCCTGCCTCCTGTGCCAGTGTCTCTGACACGAGTCTTTTCCTTGGGTCCTGCTTTGCGACTCTGGCAGCTCCAAGCTCCCCTCGAAGTTGGAAATGCTGTGGATGTTTTGCTTCTTGCTTTCCCACCACATCTTTCTGGAATTCGGTAGTTTTTCCCTTTTCCCTGCAGAAAAAAGATTTTTTTTTTTTCCAGAGGTCTCTGGCCGTTTCTCCTCCCATCTCCTTAGCTCTGGGAGCAGTAGGAGTGGCCATGGTTCAGGGCAGGTGGCTGATGTGGTGCGTGTGGCTTCTTAGCAGGAAGTGGGGGCACATCCCAGGAGAGGGCACAGAGGGTGCTTCCTGCTGGGGGTGGAGAAGAGGTGAGAGGAGGAAGGCGCCGTGGAAAGGGAGGCATTTGGGATTGGCAGGAGAGAAAGGTACTGGGGTACAGTGAAATAAAGTCCCAAACGCGAGAAACTGGAAACTGCAGAGTCGGCTGTGAGTGGAAGGCTGTCTCATGATGCTGGTCAGAGGTAGACTGTGAGGAGGTGGCCTGGCATCAGGGACGAGAGAAGGCCCTGAACATCAGGCCTGATGGGGACCCAACATCAGGGACTAGAGGAGGTCCTCGTTGGTCCTGAACATGCTGGTGCGAATGTAAACTGTGAAACAAGACCACAGATGGCAGGCGCAGGAAAGCGCCCTGGACTCTCTGAGGCAGGTGCACGGGTCGCAGCACCATCCAGTGTAAGCGTCTTTGAAGCTTAGCAGAGAATTACATTTAAAAGATGTCCATGAAACAGCCAAATAAAAAGTAGAGGAATTGTCCATTAAAACTAAAAACTTCTGTGCCTCAAATGGCACACTCAAGAAAGTGAAGAGACAGCTCACATGATGGGAGAAGATACCGGGAAACTGTCTGTCTGGTAAGTGTCCGCTGATGGACAGTTCTCCCAGGAAGACACACAGTGACCCACGTGCACAGGAAGAACTCAGCCCCGTGAGTCGTGGGGGGATGGAGGTCAGACCACAGTGAGGGCCCGCCCGCCGCAGCCCCAGGACAGCTGGAGCAGAGGTGCAGCCACGTGAACACCGGTCTGGTGGCTCCTCCAAAAGCCAAGGGTCACCATGGGACTGTTCCCCTCCTCAGAATCTACCCAGGAGAAAGCAAAGCTTAGATCCACACGGAAAGTTGAATACAGGAGTTTTATTTCTGTTAAAATCAGCAAAAAGCACTATTCAAAATAGACCAAAGGTGGTAACAGCAAAAGCCGGGACGTGTGTCAGGAGAAAGTGGATAAATGAGCGGTGGTTCATCCTGCGGGAGAGCACTGCTCAGCCATACGGAGGTCTTGGGTTCCGAAACCATCAGCCAACTCCATGGTACTCATCTGCTGATTCCATGACACCAAGGGTCCGAACAGAACAGAACACCAAGGCATGAGAGTCCAGAGCAGGCAGTTCTGTGGGCGCCAGGGACTGGGCCGGGGGTGGACGCTTTCGTGGCGGGCGGACGGGCATGTTGTGGACTGCAACTGTTCCCACGATTTCTCAGGGGCCACGGGTCCCTGCTCCCTGCTGGATTGTGTGCTGTGGGCCAGAGAAGTCCTGCCCCGTTGTCATCTTTCTGTGTCCTGTCTCCTGCAGAACAACTTCGCACTCGCCCTGAAGCTGCTGAAGGAGCTACGCAGAGACTCCAAAACCCGGGAGGACTGGCTGGTGACGTGGGTGCAGGGCTACTGCCGGCTCAGCCTCCGCCAAGCCCGCGCCCAGCGCCAGCCCGAGCAGCTGCGCGCCGTGCTGAAGGCCGTGCCCCTGCTGGGTAAAGGCTGCGCCGGGGCTTGCGTTGTGGCTCCTGTCCCTCACCTCTTCTTTGTGCTGCTCTTTTCGACATTTGGGAATTAAACTTTATAGAAGTTTTCTAAAAGCTAATTTTTTAAATTTACTTACTTCTGGCTGCACTGCATCTCCATTGCTGCTTGGGTGTTCTTCCCGTTGCAGCCAGAGGGTGCTCCTTTAGTTGTGGAGCACGGGCTCCGGAGCAGTCAAGCTTCCGGAGTTGTGGCTCCCAGGTTCCAGATACCACACTCAGTAGTTGTGACACCGGGCTTAGCTGCTCCTTGGCATGTGGGATCTTCCTGCACCAGGGATTGAACCCATGTCTCCTGCAAATTCTTTACCACTGAGCCACTGGGAAAGCCCTTTTAAATGTTGATTAAGTATTTATTAAATATTTGGAGCCAAGGTACTTTGTATCTTAATAATACTATTAAAGGTGACTTTTGGAGCTTTTATTTAAAATAAAGTTGAAGTTTAGGGGGCTTCCCTGGTGGTCCAGTGGATGAAGAGTCCGCCTTGCAGTGCAGGGGCACTGGTTTGATCCCTGGCCCACGTGCCACGGAGTGGCTGGACCAGTGTGTCCAAGTATGAGCCAACGCTCTGGAGTGCATGTGCCCAGAGCCGGTGCTCTGCAACGAGAGAGGCCACTGCCATGGGAGGCCCACACAGGCCAAAGAACAAAGATGAATGAAAATAAATAAATAAAGCAACAAAAGAGGCCAAATTTTTTATAAAAAAGGAAAAAGCTGAAAGTTGAAGTTTAAAATGTTCTAACTCTTAGCCAAATTTGGGGTGTAATATTTTAAGAACTTTTTTTTACATACAAGAACTGCCTAAAACCGTAGCCATGAAAGCCTTTTTTCCTCTCAGTTCTTTGTGATAACGTAGCCTTTAGACTGAGGGGGACCCTCTCTGTGTGAGTCCCAGGTATATGCCAGGCCTTACCTGTGGACTCCCGCCTGGTCCCAAGCCCAGCTCTTGGGCAGGATGGGGAAGTGCCCTCCTTGTTGCTGCCAGGATCAGAGCAGGGTCCTGTGCCTGTTAACTGTTTTTTATGGGGATAGAGGGGTGAGGAGGAGGAGGAGTTTGCTGCTCTTAGGATGACATTCAGTTCTGATGATAATAATTGGCTGTCTTGGTCACAGCCTGGTGAAATAGGCAAGGCTGGTCCGTAGGACCCCATATCTGAGGTGGTGACCAGGCCCTGGAGGGGCATTCCATGTGGGTGCAGGACTTACAGGCTTGCCCAGAGCTGCACGGCTGGACCGGGGTAGTCTCTATTGTTGTATCGGCTGTAGGTTACAGGCTCAGTTTACAAATCCTACAAACTGTGCGGAGGCACCAGGAGGAGCTCTTCCTGTCCTCTCTGACACAGGAAGTGCTTTGACAGGTGCAGAAGTGAATGCTTGAGTCAAAGTTCATTCAGTGTTTAAATTGTTGAGACTCAGTGCTGTGGTTACTGCTAACAACAGTTTTTAGTAATGGGAGTTTCAGAAATTCCCAAACCAGTGTGAAGTCAGTTTCTTACACATTCAGGATTTATGTTAACTAGTTTGTTAGTGGAAAACAACTTCTGTAGACTATGAATATATTCTTTTTGTATTATTCATTCACTTCTAAAAATTCATGTGTGTGTGTGTGTGTGTGTGTGATCCAACAGTTGAGAATGCATCAAGCAAAAGCGCCCTGGCTTCCCACGACCATCACATCCTCCTGGGTGCGACCTGTCAGATCCTGGCCGACGCGCTCCGTGATGAGCCCGCCTGCCTGGCTAGGATGGAGGAGAGCAAGGCCAGGAGAGTCGTGGAGCTGTCTGGGTCCAGCTCACAGGACACCGAGAAGGTAGTGGCACTGAGAGTCCGAGCTCCTTATGTCATGTGTTGCTCCTGAGCGTGCTGGCTCAGCGACCTGAGAGCGGTGACAGGTCTTGCTTTGTGCTTTTAACACGTAACTGACAGTCACGCACAGCCGAGTGTCAGCTGAGTTTCCAGCTGGAAGAGTCACAGCCTCTCTGTGTGAGTCCCAGGTATATGCCAGGCCTTACCTGTGGACTCCCGCCTGGTCCCAAGCCCAGCTCTTGGGCAGGATGGGGAAGTGCCCTCCTTGTTGCTGCCAGGATCAGAGCAGGGTCCTGTGCCTGTTAACTGTTTTTTATGGGGATAGAGGGGTGAGGAGGAGGAGGAGTTTGCTGCTCTTAGGATGACATTCAGTTCTGATGATAATAATTGGCTGTCTTGGTCACAGCCTGGTGAAATAGGCAAGGCTGGTCCGTAGGACCCCATATCTGAGGTGGTGACCAGGCCCTGGAGGGGCATTCCATGTGGGTGCAGGACTTACAGGCTTGCCCAGAGCTGCACGGCTGGACCGGGGTAGTCTCTATTGTTGTATCGGCTGTAGGTTACAGGCTCAGTTTACAAATCCTACAAACTGTGCGGAGGCACCAGGAGGAGCTCTTCCTGTCCTCTCTGACACAGGAAGTGCTTTGACAGGTGCAGAAGTGAATGCTTGAGTCAAAGTTCATTCAGTGTTTAAATTGTTGAGACTCAGTGCTGTGGTTACTGCTAACAACAGTTTTTAGTAATGGGAGTTTCAGAAATTCCCAAACCAGTGTGAAGTCAGTTTCTTACACATTCAGGATTTATGTTAACTAGTTTGTTAGTGGAAAACAACTTCTGTAGACTATGAATATATTCTTTTTGTATTATTCATTCACTTCTAAAAATTCATGTGTGTGTGTGTGTGTGTGTGTGATCCAACAGTTGAGAATGCATCAAGCAAAAGCGCCCTGGCTTCCCACGACCATCACATCCTCCTGGGTGCGACCTGTCAGATCCTGGCCGACGCGCTCCGTGATGAGCCCGCCTGCCTGGCTAGGATGGAGGAGAGCAAGGCCAGGAGAGTCGTGGAGCTGTCTGGGTCCAGCTCACAGGACACCGAGAAGGTAGTGGCACTGAGAGTCCGAGCTCCTTATGTCATGTGTTGCTCCTGAGCGTGCTGGCTCAGCGACCTGAGAGCGGTGACAGGTCTTGCTTTGTGCTTTTAACACGTAACTGACAGTCACGCACAGCCGAGTGTCAGCTGAGTTTCCAGCTGGAAGAGTAACATACTCCACATGCCTCCTGCTTATTGGAATGATACCTTCCACTCACTGTTAAAAAATGGAAGTCTGGACAGTTTTTCCATTCATCTTGTACTCTCGCCACCTGTCTCCATCCACACGCCCCACTAGCTGGTGGGAGGAGCCACTTTTCTGTGTAGCGTCCCTTGTTGGCTTTTTTCAGGTGACTCTGTGTTATCAGCAGTTCCCAGTGCTCCCCCTGTCAACTGTGTCCCCAGCCCATCCTCAGCCCTGCGCTGGGGCCCAGGGCGCCCTCCCCGTGAAGGTTTTCAGGTGCCGAGGTTGTGTGCGGTTTGCGTCTTGCTCCCATCTGGCACAGCTGGCCTCTGCACTCACTGCTTTGTGTTCCCGTGTGGCTTTGGGGGCCCAGGTAGGGAGGAGGGTCTTCAGGAAGCTCTGGGCCCATTCACAGCTATTGGGGTCTCTGAATTCCAGGTGATGGCAGGTCTCTACCAGAGGACATTCCACCACCTTTCTGAGGCTGTGCGGACAGCAGAGGAGAAGGCCAGGCCTTCGGCGCAGGGCCAGGGGCCTACAGCTGGCATGACCAAAGCTTACCTCACACTGGCAGAGTTCTGTGACCAGCAGCTCCGCAGGGAGGAGGAGGGCCCATCAGGTGAGGCTCACGTGTTGGCACATGGCCTGTCTATTTAAGCAGTTGTTGAGGTGTCCCAGTTTGGGTTGGAAAAGAATTTCCAGGGAGTGTGTTTATTAAGAACAAAGAGCAGAGATCAAGTGGGCACTGGGAGCACAGAGGGCCAACCTCCTGACAGACCAGGCAGAACCAACCTCTCTCATGGGTTAGTAGCTGATTTCTGTAGCCTCAAGACAAAGAAGATTCCTGCTGGGAGGGTGGCAATAGGTGACTGGTTGGGGCTCTGTAGGGTGTTCACGGGGTGGGCATCTTTGCCTAACAGGGAGGCAGGAAGCTTGTTAGTGATGATCAGGGGCTTTTGGCAAGGTTACAGAGGGGCTCAGTCAGTTTCAGAGGCAACCTTGGTTTTGGGCTGCGCTTCTGCAGCCTTGGGGAATAGGATTCAAAAGCGGCAACATGGCCGTGCTCTGCAGCCTGCCTGTGACTGGCATCAGCCTGTCTCTGTCCCTCTGTCTGCTTACTGGACACAAGTATGACTGGCCTCTGCAGCCCAGGAAGCAGACTGCTTCACCTGGGAGCAAGGTAAACCTCCGAGAGAAGCCCTCTCTCATGGTCCAGGACCGTCCGCTGAGCACAGCTTGCAGGCCCAGGGACAGTGAGCATCAGTCTGTCACTGCGTCTGCATGGGGGTCGTGACCGCCTCTTCCTTCTCCGGTTCCTGCTAGTGCTTGGGTCTGCAGAGCTGCACACATATCCTGCCCTCGTGGTGGACAAGATGCTGAAAGCATTGAAGTTATACTCGAGCGAGGCCCAGCTAAAGTTCCCCCGGCTCCTGCAGATCGTCGAGCAATATCCAGAGGAGACACTGAGCCTGATGACCAGAGAGGTCAGTGTCTTCATTCCAGCCTTTGGAACCTGATGGGACTTACATCCAGACATGTAACACGTGTGGGATGGGTGATGACTTTTCCTAACAACCACTTTTTTCTCCGTCTGGGGGTGTGTGTCATTTGAACTGCACAAGAGAGCTCCCAGACCTCGCTTTCCTCTGGGGGTGTTACTGTGAAGTCTGCATCTGCATGGGGACCCGAGGAGGGGGAGGGGCCAAGGAAGGGTAAGGCTGGTATATGGGGTCCTCTCCCTCTCAGGGCCCAGCGTCGTCCGTAATGTCTGGACCTTTATGCTCAACTCATTGTTTGGCAGCAAGACATGGGGGTGTTTTGAGTGCTGGCTCACTGGGCCCTGAGTCTTGGGGACTCCAAGAACTTCCGCCTACATCCCACTCCCTTACTCTCCATTGGGCTTTGTGTCGAGAAAAGGGGATGGAGAATTCTCAGAGAGGCTCCTTAGTGACTGCTATGGAGGGCCAGGCTTGGAGGTGACAGTGTACTAGTTCAGAAGGGGTGACACAGTGCTGTTAGCTGTGCGTGGCAGGCTTGTCGAGCGTGCCGGTCACTGAACTCAGGGCCAGTTCTCTGTGCATTTGGATGGGTGAGCGTTTCAGTAGGTCCAATACAGGAATTTAAGGTAAATTCAGTATGCAACACACAAATGTTTTTCTCAAAGGTAAGTAAAATATTTCAGTAAGTTATGATTTTATTTTTCCCCAAGTCATATTCATGTGTAATAAAAATAGCATTTTGAGTTGTGCGGAAACAGACGGAGCAGTATGTCTGTATCACAGCCCTTGAGACTGGCAGCAGGCCTCATGCTGAGGGCTCTGTAACCCTCTTCGCTCTCTCCGGCTGCTTTTCAACAGCATGCCAGGTGCATCAGATTGTATCTTGAAACAGTCACCTGGAAAAGCATTAGAGGAAAATCAGAACAGAATTTGAAAAGGGTCTTTAAGAGACAAAACGTAGGACCTATACAAGAAAATAATTTTACACTTCTGTCATTGAAAAAATACCGTATACAAAGTTTTTTTTAAAAATGGACAGTGCAAGAGGCACTGGTTCGATCCCTGGCCTGGGAAGACCCCACATGCCGCAGAGCTGCTGGACCGACGTGTCCAATTACCGAGCCAGAGCTCTGGAGCACATGCGCCCAGAGCCGGTGATCTGTGACAACAGAGGCCACTGCTATGGGAGGCCCACACGGGCCAAAGAACAAAGAAAATAGATAAATGAAAGACCAATAGAAGTGGCCTACCCGCCCCCCTCCCCCCCAAAAAAATGGACAAAAATATCTGTAACACTTACTGGAGATGACACGCTGTCCTCTCCAGAATAAGCAGGCTCAGAAAACAGGAGGTGCTCACGTGGCTAAAGTGTGTGAGGTCGAGAAATGCAGGCTGTTCAGCCTCTCAAATAATGAAACACTCAAAATTAGATAATTTTTCACATCCTAGATTGACCATAGATTTGAAAAATTTATTGTCTTCAGTGCTGGAAAGGATTTTGGAGAACACTTTTAGAAAAGTGAAAATTTGAAAAGTCATCTTGAGGGAAATCTAGCAGTGCTTTTTTTTTTTTAAGAATACTTTTTCTTTCTTTTTTTTTTTTTTTTTGATTTTTGGCCACTTTTAGTGGTCTTTATTTATTTTCATCCATCTTTGTTCTTCGGCCTGTGTGGGCCTCCCATTACAGTGGCCTCTCCTGTTGCAGAGCACCGGCTCTGGATGCATGCACTCCAGAGCACTGGCTTGTAACTGGACACACCAATCCAGCCGCTACGCGGCACGTAGGATCATTCCCAGGCCAGGAATCGAACCGGCGCCCCTTGCACTGCAAGGCGGTGTCCTTACCCACTGGACCACCAAGGAAGCCTTAGCAGTGCTTTTTTATTGTTGTTAATGTTAACCTTAGCGGGCTTCCCCTGGTGGTCCAGTGGGTAAGGACACCGCCTTGCAGTGCAAGGGGCGCCGGTTCGATTCCTGGCCTGGGAAGATCCCACATGCCCTGGAGCGGCTGGACCGATGTGTCCAATTGCCGAGCCGGAGCTCTGGAGTGCATGCGCCCAGAGCCGGTGCTCTGCGACAACAGAGGCCACCGCGATGGGAGGCCCACAGGAGCCGAAGAACAAAGACGGATGAAAATAGAGAAATGAAAGACCACTGGAAGTGGCCTGCCCATCCCCCCCTCCCCACCCCACCCCCCAAAGGATAAATAAATAAAATTTAAAAAAAAAATGTTAACCTTAAAAGTAAAAAGGAATTTAGCGGTTCGTTCAGGAGTTTCTTCTGTGGGCACACAGCACAGATACAAAGAGAAGGGCATACAGCATGTGCACTGTTTGTCTGGACACAGCAGGAACTGTAGGCCCCCAGTGACTGGGTATAGAGTACCCACAAGGTGAGGGGGAATTGGCCCAGCTGTTAGAAGGAATGAGGTAGATCTAAGGAGAAGTGGCAACTGCAGTCACCTCTGCTTCCACTCTTGTAAAGAAAGGGTCAGCGTGCAACACCCTGAGACAGCCTGTCGTAGTTGGGGCTTGCAGTGGGTCAGAACTGAAAGGGCGGAGGAGGCCCAGACTCCATCTGGGGGTCTGCCCACTTTTCAGCTGACAGCCACCAGTGCAGCTGGGCTTTTACACTGGACACACAGCCCCTGTGTGAGGAAGGAGCCCTGGATGTCTCACTCAGCCCTGAGTCCCACTCTGTTGCAGATCTCTTCCGTCCCTTGCTGGCAGTTCATCGGCTGGATTGGCCACATGCTGGCCTTGCTGGACAAGGAGGAGGCTGTTGCTGTCCAGGGCACCATTGAGGACATTGCCGACCACTACCCGCAGGCCATCGTATACCCATTCACGATAAGCAGCGAAAGCTACTGCTTCAAAGACACTTCCTCCGGTCATAAGAACAAGGAATTTGTGGCCAGGTGACACAGAAAAACTAGGTCGATCAAACCCTGAAAGGTTGTGAAAACGCCTGTAGGCCAGGCAGCCACAGGGATGCTTACATTTGTCCTCAGACAAGTTAGCACTGCCATGGGCGGAGGCCTGGGCATCTGCTGACTGGATGCGTCTGCCTGATATGTTATTTGCTGTAGAATTTCTTTCCTTTTGTAAACACATTTCATCCTACACTATTGGCCTGGGAAGATCCCACGTGCCGCGGAGCGGCTGGACCGATGTGTCCAATTGCCGAGCCGGAGCTCTGGAGCGCATGCGCCCAGAGCCGGTGCTCTGTGACAACAGAGGCCACCGCGATGGGAGGCCCACACGGGCCAAAGAACAAAGACGGATGAAAATGGAGAAATGAAAGACCACTGGAAGTGGCCTGCCCATCCCCTCCCCACCCCACCCCCAAAGGATAAATAAAATTTAAAAAAAAAATGTTAACCTTAAAAGTAAAAAGGAATTTAGCGGTTCGTTCAGGAGTTTCTTCTGTGGGCACACAGCACAGATACAAAGAGAAGGGCATACAGCATGTGCACTGTTTGTCTGGACACAGCAGGAACTGTAGGCCCCCAGTGACTGGGTATAGAGTACCCACAAGGTGAGGGGGAATTGGCCCAGCTGTTAGAAGGAATGAGGTAGATCTAAGGAGAAGTGGCAACTGCAGTCACCTCTGCTTCCACTCTTGTAAAGAAAGGGTCAGCGTGCAACACCCTGAGACAGCCTGTCGAGTTGGGGCTTGCAGTGGGTCAGAACTGAAAGGGCGGAGGAGGCCCAGACTCCATCTGGGGGTCTGCCCACTTTTCAGCTGACAGCCACCAGTGCAGCTGGGCTTTTACACTGGACACACAGCCCCTGTGTGAGGAAGGAGCCCTGGATGTCTCACTCAGCCCTGAGTCCCACTCTGTTGCAGATCTCTTCCGTCCCTTGCTGGCAGTTCATCGGCTGGATTGGCCACATGCTGGCCTTGCTGGACAAGGAGGAGGCTGTTGCTGTCCAGGGCACCATTGAGGACATTGCCGACCACTACCCGCAGGCCATCGTATACCCATTCACGATAAGCAGCGAAAGCTACTGCTTCAAAGACACTTCCTCCGGTCATAAGAACAAGGAATTTGTGGCCAGGTGACACAGAAAAACTAGGTCGATCAAACCCTGAAAGGTTGTGAAAACGCCTGTAGGCCAGGCAGCCACAGGGATGCTTACATTTGTCCTCAGACAAGTTAGCACTGCCATGGGGCGGGAGGCCTGGGCATCTGCTGACTGGATGCGTCTGCCTGATATGTTATTTGCTGTAGAATTTCTTTCCTTTTGTAAACACATTTCATCCTACACTATTAGGAGACAGTTTAGCTCAATGTTAGTTATGTATTGGTTGAGACAGACTGGATGAGATGTGTTTTGAAATCAGTCCCAAAAGTTACCTGAAGTTGAAAATCTCCTGGAAGCCCCTATTAATCAGGACTCGGTACATGCATGGCCCAGGTGTCGTTTCTTTTCGCTTCTTCAGTTGATCGGTGAGTGGGGACAGTTCCCAGTGCTGGCAGTGGTGTTTGGCTTAAGAAAGAGGACTTGGTAGAAGCCGGTGTTACAACTGGCCTTCTCTGTCAGGAGCTGATTGACCTCGTTACCTAGAGTGTTGAGCTCCTGCGTGACATGATGGGGGAGCAGAGCCCTTGCCGCAGCGCCTCAGTGGGCTGGCCGTGCGCCCGCTGCCCCGCGGCCCCCTCCTGTCTGTGCTGCAGAGGCAGCTGCTTAGGAAGAAGGACTGTGACAGGTGTGTTGAGAAAGTGGCCTTTTAGCGTCAGAAACTGTGTGTGTGAAGTGTGCAGCAAAATGTCAAGGATTTGCTTTCACCTCATCTTCTCTTTGTATAAGTATGTACCTTTCTTTTTAATTATTAATTTATTTGGCTGCACCAGGTCTTAGTTTCAGCGTGCAGGATCTAGTTTCCTGATAGGCATCATACCTGGGCCCCTTGCATTGGGAGCTCAGCATCTTAGCCACTTGTACCACTGGAGAAGTCCCTGTTTTGGATTTAATTTTTAAATTGCTGCTTTCCTGGATGAGATAGTTGGTTATATATTGTTTTACACATGAGCATAATACACATATAGGAGAAGAAAATGGCAGCCCCCTCCAGTATTGTTGCTTGGAAAATCCCATGGACAGAGGAGTCTGGTGGGCTAGGGTCCATGGGGTCAAAAAGGGTCAGACAGGACTTAGGTACTGTGTATAAAATTGTTGCCTTATCCTAGAATGTGAAATTTTTGGGTTGACAGTACATACATTGAAAGAAAATTATGTTTAATCCCTTAATTTTTAAAGATTTATAGTATTTATAAAATATTTGCTCTGTAAAAATTATAAAAAAAATAAATCTATCTTTGCTAATTAAAAAAAAATTGTTGCCTTGATCTCTGGAAGATGTTTGAGCACCTAAACTTGGTAAATTTTTTTTTACAGGATTAAAGCTAAACTAGATGGAAAAGGAGTGGTTCAGGATTTTATCAACGCCCTGGAGCAACTCTCCAACCCTGAGATGCTCTTTAAGGTGGGGCAACAGCTTCCTGGGCATAAGACACAGGGCTCTGTGCAACCTGCCCGCGGTCTAGCTTGTTGTGTTTTTTTCTGCACAGGACTGGATGGAGGACATCAGAGTTGAACTTGGAAAATCACCTGTGGATAGAAAGAAGGTTGAGAGCATGTATGGGAGGCTGTATGCAGACCTGGGAGACCCCCAGGCTCCGGGCCTTGGGAGTTTCCGCAGGAGGTTCATCCAGGTATGTGGACGGCAGCCGTGTCGAGAGGACAGAGTCGTGTGGAGACCAGGGCTTATACGTGCTGGTTCAGTAATAATTCTGGTTTTAAAATGTCTGTTGAACTTGTAAACTTTCCTTAGATCTACGCCTTTCTGGTAGATACTGATGGCATACTTTTAGGTCAGGTAGTGGCAAGTTTATTACATGGTGCTCTTCATGACTACGTTCTTGATAGAGTTCATGTGGAGTTTAGTGGGTTTAATTCTCAGAGGATACCACACGCACCTGCGCCATTGCCACTCAGACACCCAGACGGTAGGTGGACGGGCAGAGGGCTGTCATAGTTCAGCAGAACTTGTATGTGACATCAGGCAGGCCCTGCCCAGAGCCGACCAGAGAGGGCGGCAGAGTAGATGCCAATGAGTCCCACAGCAGCCTTTGTGGGAGCGGAGGGGCCTCTGCTCTTGTGGAGCAGTTCCTGTGGGGTCCTACCCGGGCCACAGCCTTTGTCCCTCTGCACACCAGGTGTGCGTTCCCTGCTGCCGAGCCTGTCAGCTCTGCCCCGCAAACTCCAGCCTGACTGACTTCCATCGTCTCTGAATTCCACTCTTGACTGTTTGCTGTGCTCCTGGTTCCTCCTGTAGCCCTGATGGTCAGCTGTTGAGTGGATGGGAGGTCGCAGGATTGCCCCAGTGTTCAGAGCCTGTCTGTCAGCCTGTGCACCGCCTCAGAGGCGCCCGAAGACACACACAAGAGGCAGGCTTCAGGGCTTCAGTGTGGAAGCATCCAGGGAAAGAGAAGCTGTCAGTTGAAAGCACAGGGAAAAAAAGCAATGTAACTGAGTACATATTTGTTATAAAGATTCATAAACCTAGACCTTTCCAGGGGTTTAACTAAGCATAAGTGTTTAAGGTGAATTAGACTGATGTATGTGTACACTACTACAGAGTGTAAAATATGTAACTGACAAGAACCAATTGTGTGGCCCAAGGAACTCTCCCCAGTGCTCTGTGCTGACAGCAGAAACTAACAACACTGTCAAGCAACTGTATTCCAGAAATATTTTTCTGATTGAAGGTAAATTATTATTACTTCCAGGCTTTTGGAAAAGAATTTGATAAACACTTTGGGAGAGGAGGCTGCAAACTCGCTGGCATGAAGCTCCAGGACTTCTCTTCCATCGCTGGCTCCCTGTTGGGGAGGATGGTCAAGGCCTCGAAGGTGCCGGGGAACCTGAAGGAATGCTCACCCTGGATGAGCGACTTCAGGGCGGAATTCCTGAGAGAGGAGCTGGAGGTCCCCGGTGAGTTCACCTGCAGGCAGACAGCACGGTGCTCAGGAGATCGTGCCCGAGCCAGAGCCCGTGTGTCTAAGAGGGCAAAATCGGATCACGGCAGTCTTCTTGTTTTTTTTTTTCCTTTTGTTCTTTCCTTGAAAAGAATTTCAAATTCCACATATTTTTCATCATTAGGAAAGTCTGTAGTTGCTGTGAATGGTAGACTCACTACTTGTCACATTCCTGATGACAAGTGCTCAGATGTCCCTCTGCTAGTGTGGTAGCTGGTAATGTCCTCTCAGCCTGACCATGAATGGCCCTGAAAAACTTCTCTTAGAAATAAAATTCAGGCGACCCCACAGGTGCTATGCATAGTGGCGTCCTGCTGCGAGAGCTCTGCCCGCAAACTCCAGCCTGACTGACTTCCATCGTCTCTGAATTCCACTCTTGACTGTTTGCTGTGCTCCTGGTTCCTCCTGTAGCCCTGATGGTCAGCTGTTGAGTGGATGGGAGGTCGCAGGATTGCCCCAGTGTTCAGAGCCTGTCTGTCAGCCTGTGCACCGCCTCAGAGGCGCCCGAAGACACACACAAGAGGCAGGCTTCAGGGCTTCAGTGTGGAAGCATCCAGGGAAAGAGAAGCTGTCAGTTGAAAGCACAGGGAAAAAAAGCAATGTAACTGAGTACATATTTGTTATAAAGATTCATAAACCTAGACCTTTCCAGGGGTTTAACTAAGCATAAGTGTTTAAGGTGAATTAGACTGATGTATGTGTACACTACTACAGAGTGTAAAATATGTAACTGACAAGAACCAATTGTGTGGCCCAAGGAACTCTCCCCAGTGCTCTGTGCTGACAGCAGAAACTAACAACACTGTCAAGCAACTGTATTCCAGAAATATTTTTCTGATTGAAGGTAAATTATTATTACTTCCAGGCTTTTGGAAAAGAATTTGATAAACACTTTGGGAGAGGAGGCTGCAAACTCGCTGGCATGAAGCTCCAGGACTTCTCTTCCATCGCTGGCTCCCTGTTGGGGAGGATGGTCAAGGCCTCGAAGGTGCCGGGGAACCTGAAGGAATGCTCACCCTGGATGAGCGACTTCAGGGCGGAATTCCTGAGAGAGGAGCTGGAGGTCCCCGGTGAGTTCACCTGCAGGCAGACAGCACGGTGCTCAGGAGATCGTGCCCGAGCCAGAGCCCGTGTGTCTAAGAGGGCAAAATCGGATCACGGCAGTCTTCTTGTTTTTTTTTTTCTTTTTGTTCTTTCCTTGAAAAGAATTTCAAATTCCACATATTTTTCATCATTAGGAAAGTCTGTAGTTGCTGTGAATGGTAGACTCACTACTTGTCACATTCCTGATGACAAGTGCTCAGATGTCCCTCTGCTAGTGTGGTAGCTGGTAATGTCCTCTCAGCCTGACCATGAATGGCCCTGAAAAACTTCTCTTAGAAATAAAATTCAGGCGACCCCACAGGTGCTATGCATATGTCAGTTAAATCACACTCTGTTTTTGAAAAATGCTAATCATCTCCTGATAACTCAGGGCGGCCACCAAGCGTCCATTTGTAAAAACAGCAGTATCTGCAGAGGAAGTAAGACACGGTGTGCCTGCCCGTCACTTCTCAGGGCACGTGAAGTTCACGCTGTCCTCGAAGAGTCTAAGTTGGGCTCTGTGTCTGTCCCAGGTCAGTACGACGGCAGAGGCAAGCCAGTGCCCGAGCACCACGCACGAATCGCTGGCTTCGATGAGCGGGTAGGTGCTGGTCCCACCGGTCAGCCCTTCAGTTCACTTGCTGTGTTGGTCTCAGACACGTGGAGTTAATTGTCTGAGGGTTGTGTTACGAGTTGTCTAGGGTCTAGTAAACTTAAGGAATCAGCTCTCTGTGTGTCTGTTATAGACTGTGGCACTGAAACTGAGTCACTGTAGCAAGCGTACGTGGATGTCATGTGGCTTGTTTCTGAGCTTGCATGTTTGTAAGCACTCGTAACCAGGGCAACCAGCAGCCCCGTCACCTACCTGTGTCCCTGGAAGCTGTGCCCAAGGTCTTGCCTCCTCTCTGGGAATGAAATCCAGGCTATACCGTCTCTCAGCTGTGCCTGATGCTGTTTGATCTCTAAAGGTGAGAGTGATGGCCTCGCTCAGGAAACCAAAACGCATCGTGATCCGTGGCCACGATGAGCGGGAGTACCCCTTCCTAGTGAAGGGTGGGGAGGACCTGCGACAGGACCAGCGCATCCAGCAGCTGCTCCAGGTTATGAACGGCGCGCTGGCCCGCGACGCCGCCTGTGGCCAGAGGGGCCTGCAAGTGGCCACCTACCGCGTGGTGCCCATGACCTCCAGGTACACATGCAGGCCCTGTGTGGGGCGATGGGTCCCTTTGCAGGGGTGGGAGGGTTCCCTCTGCAGGGAGGTGGGTCCCTCTGTTGGGGAGGGGTTCCCCTGAAGGGGGAGATGGGACAGTTTGGGTTTTAGGTTTCAAAGGACGGAGGCCAGCTGCATAGATTGCGGCTCCTCACGGAGGTAGCAAGGGCAGAGCTGTTCGTAGAGGAAGTGGGCAGTGGGTGTTCACGACTGTCCCCTCCTTTCAGGCTGGGGCTAATCGAATGGATTGAAAACACCTGCACGCTGAAGGACCTTCTTCTGAGCAGCATGTCACGGGAGGAGAAGGCAGCTTACACCAGGTGACCTGAGGCCCGGGGCCCTTCTCCCAACCTGCCAGGCCACCTTGACCCACAGCGCCCCATCCCTGGTGGGGCTTCTCTACGCCCTGCCTCCAGGGACCTTTTCAGGCTCTTTTCATTGGTACCTTGGCCCCAGCCTGACCTGTGCTTCAGTCTACCTCTAGATAGGTGAAAATGACGTGGAGCAAAGACTTCTGAGCAGGTGTTCACTGGCTGAGTCATGTCTGACTGTTTGTGACCCCATGGACTGCAACACGCCCGCTTCCCCATCCTTCACTGTCTTCTAGAGCCTGTTCAGACTCATGTCACTGAGGCAGTAATACTGTCTGCCATCTCATCCTCTGCCGCCTCCTTCTGCTTCTCCTAAGCAGTAGTTGCATATATTTTTAGTCACTATTATTAAAAAAAAGAATTAACTTTGAAATAAAAAAAAAATCTTTGAAGATAAAGCAAGTGATAAGATTGCAGCTAACTTTTAATTACACGTTTTCTGTGGTAAAATTCTCAGTCCTTAATGTATATGAAGCCACTTATTTTTTACAAAAACTTACAAGGTGAGTATTCCTCTCCCCTCCGCACAGATGAGGCAGCTGACGCTGGAGAGGGGGGGTGCCCCCGTGTGGCAGGGCAGGAGGGTGGCTCGTGGCATAGCTGGGTGATAAGTACTGAGCTCCAGGTCGTAATACAGTTGCTTTGTATTTTATCCTTTTCTGTTTTCCAAGTTTTCTATGTATTTTTTTAATTAGAAAATTTCGTTTTTTTAAAAATTTGTTTCTGTAAAGAAAAATAAAGACAGTGAGCCTTACAGCCATTTTGAGGCAGGAGCTGGCAAGTCTGGGGAGGGTTCTGAAGGGAGATGGGACAGTTTGGGTTTTAGGTTTCAAAGGACGGAGGCCAGCTGCATAGATTGCGGCTCCTCACGGAGGTAGCAAGGGCAGAGCTGTTCGTAGAGGAAGTGGGCAGTGGGTGTTCACGACTGTCCCCTCCTTTCAGGCTGGGGCTAATCGAATGGATTGAAAACACCTGCACGCTGAAGGACCTTCTTCTGAGCAGCATGTCACGGGAGGAGAAGGCAGCTTACACCAGGTGACCTGAGGCCCGGGGCCCTTCTCCCAACCTGCCAGGCCACCTTGACCCACAGCGCCCCATCCCTGGTGGGGCTTCTCTACGCCCTGCCTCCAGGGACCTTTTCAGGCTCTTTTCATTGGTACCTTGGCCCCAGCCTGACCTGTGCTTCAGTCTACCTCTAGATAGGTGAAAATGACGTGGAGCAAAGACTTCTGAGCAGGTGTTCACTGGCTGAGTCATGTCTGACTGTTTGTGACCCCATGGACTGCAACACGCCCGCTTCCCCATCCTTCACTGTCTTCTAGAGCCTGTTCAGACTCATGTCACTGAGGCAGTAATACTGTCTGCCATCTCATCCTCTGCCGCCTCCTTCTGCTTCTCCTAAGCAGTAGTTGCATATATTTTTAGTCACTATTATTAAAAAAAAGAATTAACTTTGAAATAAAAAAAAAATCTTTGAAGATAAAGCAAGTGATAAGATTGCAGCTAACTTTTAATTACACGTTTTCTGTGGTAAAATTCTCAGTCCTTAATGTATATGAAGCCACTTATTTTTTACAAAAACTTACAAGGTGAGTATTCCTCTCCCCTCCGCACAGATGAGGCAGCTGACGCTGGAGAGGGGGGGTGCCCCCGTGTGGCAGGGCAGGAGGGTGGCTCGTGGCATAGCTGGGTGATAAGTACTGAGCTCCAGGTCGTAATACAGTTGCTTTGTATTTTATCCTTTTCTGTTTTCCAAGTTTTCTATGTATTTTTTTAATTAGAAAATTTTGTTTTTTTAAAAATTTGTTTCTGTAAAGAAAAATAAAGACAGTGAGCCTTACAGCCATTTTGAGGCAGGAGCTGGCAAGTCTGGGGACCTGACGGAGGATGGTGGGGAGGCGGCAGTCATAAGTAACCTGAGGCCCCTCTCCCTCCTGAGAGTGTTTGTCTAGGCGCAGGTTCTCATCAGTCTTAGTCTTGGACAGCAGTTGCCACATAGTGTTTGTGTGTTAGCTGCTCAGTCCTGTCTGACTTTGCAACGTAGCCCACCAGGCTCCTCTGCCTGTGGGATTTCCCAGGCAAGAATGCTGGAGTGGGGCTTCCCTGGTGGTCCAGTGGGTAGAGAGTCTGCCTTGCAGTGCAGGGGGCACCGGTTGGATCCCTGGCCAGGGAGGATCGCACGTGCCGCGGAGTGCTGGACCTGTGTGTCCAATTATGAGCCAGCGCTCTGGAGCACATGCACCCAGAGCTGGTGCTCTGCGGTGAGAGAGGCCACAGCAATGGGAGGCGCACACATGCCAAAGAATTTAAAAGATGGATGAAAATAAATATTAAAAAAAATAATAATAAAAGGGACATGATGGGGGAAAAAAAAACAACTACACTTCCTTTAGAAGAAAAAAGGACTGCTGCTGCCACCGCCTCTGCCACAGCCTTTTGAAGCCTGGAAAAGGGGAACCGCGAGCGAGCTAATGACTCAGTCCCTGGGTGGCGGTGGCTGGGGGGTCGCAATGGCCGGGGCAGGGGTGCTGCTGTTGCTGCTGGGAGTGGGCAGCGGGGAAGGCGGTGGCAGTCCACACCAGCCATGCCGGAGAAAAACAAGAAGGAGGAAGAATCACCCAAAGCAGGGAAAAGTGGAAAAAGTTCAAAAGAAGGATAGGACTCAGAGACTCCCAGCAGGAAAAACAGCCTTGTTGCTGCCCTGACCACAGTATCAAGTAAAATAAAAGTGCCAGCCCCTCAGCCCGCAGTGAATAAAGACAAACGCCAAAACTCTTCTCAGTTTAGCGCCAGCAATAATAGAGAACTTCAGAAACTACCATCTTTAAAAGAAACTAGAAAGAAGCGCCGCACACTATGGTGGTCTATTTCAGGCATCACTGGAGCACGTCACACCCTCTGACTCCCAGCTCTGGCTGCGTAATTACCCCATTTCCCAGATGTTCCTCCTGCTGATCAAGAGAAGCTTTTTATCCAGAAGTTACATCAGTGTTGTATCCTCTTTGACTGTGTTTCTGATCCACGAGGTGACGTAAAGTGGAAGGAAATAAAACAAGCTGCTTTAAGTGAAATGGTAGAATATATCACCCATAATGGGAATGTGATCACGGAGCCTATTTACCCAGAAGTAGTCCATGTGTTTGCAGTTACTATGTTCCGAACATTACCACCTTCCTCCAACCCACAGGAGCAGAATTTGACCCAGAGGGAGACGAGCCAACACTAGAAGCGAAGAAATACATTGATCAGAAGTTTGTATTGCAGCTTTTAGAGCTCTTTGACAGTGAAGATGCTCACGTGTGAGATTTTCTTAAAACTACCCTTCACAGAATCTATGGAAAATTCTTAAGCTTAAAAGCTTACATCAGAAAACAGAGAAATAATATATTTTATAGCTCTATTTATGAAACAGCATCACAATGGCATAGAAGGATTACTGGAAATACTGGGAAGTATAATTAATGGATTTGCCGTACCCCTAAAAGAAGAGCACAAGATTTGCTTATGGAAGGTGTTATCACCTCTGCACAAAGTGAAGCCTTTGAGCATCTACCACCCTCAGCTGGCGGGCTGTGCGGTGCAGTCTTTGGGGAAGGACAGCACCCTCACTGAGCCGGTGGTAACGGCACTTCTGAAGTACTGGCCAGAGACTCACAGTCCAAAAGAAGCCGTGCTCCTGAACAAGTTGGAAGAGATTCTGGACGTCACTGAGCCACCAGAGTTTGTGAAGATCATGGAGCCTCTGTTCCGGCAGTTAGCCAAGTGTGTCTTCAGCCCGCACTTCCAGGTGGCAGAGCGGGCGCTGTACGACTGGAACAGTGAGTACGTCATGAGCCTCATCAGTGACAAGGCAGCCAAGATCCTGCCCATCAGGTTCCCGTCTTTGTACCGAGACTCCAAGACCCACTGGAACAAGACAATACATGGCTTGATGTACAGTGCACTGACACTTCATGGAGATGAACCAACAGTTACTTGATGACTGCCCCCAGCAGTTTGAAGTGGAGAAACTGAAAAAGAAGCTAAAAATGAAACAACGAGAAGCATGGGTTAGAACAGGCAACCTAGCCAAATCAAACCCCCAGGTACTAAACAAGAGAGTGGCATTGAAGCTTCCGGGCTGTGACGTGTGTTGATGAGCTGATGTGACTTCATGACGGGCAAGGAGGCTGGCCCACGTCACTAATGGGAATGTGATCACGGAGCCTATTTACCCAGAAGTAGTCCATGTGTTTGCAGTTACTATGTTCCGAACATTACCACCTTCCTCCAACCCACAGGAGCAGAATTTGACCCAGAGGGAGACGAGCCAACACTAGAAGCGAAGAAATACATTGATCAGAAGTTTGTATTGCAGCTTTTAGAGCTCTTTGACAGTGAAGATGCTCACGTGTGAGATTTTCTTAAAACTACCCTTCACAGAATCTATGGAAAATTCTTAAGCTTAAAAGCTTACATCAGAAAACAGAGAAATAATATATTTTATAGCTCTATTTATGAAACAGCATCACAATGGCATAGAAGGATTACTGGAAATACTGGGAAGTATAATTAATGGATTTGCCGTACCCTAAAAGAAGAGCACAAGATTTGCTTATGGAAGGTGTTATCACCTCTGCACAAAGTGAAGCCTTTGAGCATCTACCACCCTCAGCTGGCGGGCTGTGCGGTGCAGTCTTTGGGGAAGGACAGCACCCTCACTGAGCCGGTGGTAACGGCACTTCTGAAGTACTGGCCAGAGACTCACAGTCCAAAAGAAGCCGTGCTCCTGAACAAGTTGGAAGAGATTCTGGACGTCACTGAGCCACCAGAGTTTGTGAAGATCATGGAGCCTCTGTTCCGGCAGTTAGCCAAGTGTGTCTTCAGCCCGCACTTCCAGGTGGCAGAGCGGGCGCTGTACGACTGGAACAGTGAGTACGTCATGAGCCTCATCAGTGACAAGGCAGCCAAGATCCTGCCCATCAGGTTCCCGTCTTTGTACCGAGACTCCAAGACCCACTGGAACAAGACAATACATGGCTTGATGTACAGTGCACTGACACTTCATGGAGATGAACCAACAGTTACTTGATGACTGCCCCCAGCAGTTTGAAGTGGAGAAACTGAAAAAGAAGCTAAAAATGAAACAACGAGAAGCATGGGTTAGAACAGGCAACCTAGCCAAATCAAACCCCCAGGTACTAAACAAGAGAGTGGCATTGAAGCTTCCGGGCTGTGACTCACGTGTGTTGATGAGCTAGGAGTGTGACTTCATGACGGGCAAGGAGGCTGGCCCACGTCACTAACACTATGTGTGAAGACGTCCCCAATAAAAATCCTTTCCAGCTTTGGGAAAAAAGAAAAGAGGACTTCCCTCGTGGTCCAGTGGGTAGGGAGTCTGCCTTGCAATGCAAGGGGCACTGGTTCGATCCCTGGCCTAGGCGAATCCCATGTGTCGCGGAGCAGCTGGACTGGGATGTCCGATTGCGAGCCAGCGCTCTGGAGTTCATGCGTCCAGAGCCAGTGCTCTGCGAATGAGAGAGGCCACTGCAATGGGAGGCCCACACATGCCAAAGAATAAAGATGGGTGAAAATACATAAATTAACTTTTTTTAAAAGTAGATTTCTAAAAAAAAAAAAAGCTCCCTGGAGGATGGCACCTCTGGGTCAGGAGTCCTGCTCTCAAGTCTGCTGTCACAGAGGGCACCCAGCTGGACTCTCAACCTTGTGTGTGAGGTGGGAAGGTGTGAAAAGCATACATCCTACACAGGTGTGCAGGAGCATAAAGTGCTTTTCAAATAGAAGTCACTTCCTACTACCTTTTAAAAACAGCCCCCTAGGCCTAAAATTGTTCATATTTTTTCCTTAATTTGTATGTTATAATTTTCCCACATGAAGATTTTGGTTTTGGAGGGGGGTGGGGAGGCGAGTTGGGGAGGGCGGGGGGCGGGCGGGCCACTTCTATTGGTCTTTCATTTATCTATTTTCATCCATCTTTGTTCTTTGGTCCATGTGGGCCTCCCATCACAGTGGCCTCTGTTGTCGCAGAGCACCGGCTCTGGGCGCATGTGCTCCAGAGCTCCGGCTCGGTAATTGGACACATTGGTCCAGTCGCTCCGCGGCACGTGG
Source organism: Tragulus kanchil (assembly GCA_022376925.1). Classification (NCBI taxonomy): domain Eukaryota; kingdom Metazoa; phylum Chordata; class Mammalia; order Artiodactyla; family Tragulidae; genus Tragulus; species Tragulus kanchil. Next base: position 41,666,666 of record JAIOJX010000002.1, read on the forward strand.
GATCTTCCCAGGCCAGGGATCGAACCGGCGCCCCTTGCACTGCAAGGCAGTGTCCTTATCCACTGGACCACCAGGGAAACCCACACATGAAGATTTGTATCCAGCTGTAACTAGGAGAGAATTTCAATGGAAATGATCTCTTCCTGAAATTAACCTAGTGGCAGCTCAGAAAGCTTCAGGTGGAGTGATTTAAGTACTAAGTAGCATGTTGTAATAGCTTTTAGCCAGTCCAGGGTGGCCCAGTGTACAAGCACCAGGCCATTTCCACCTGTCCAGACACTGCCTTTTGCCTATGCAGTGTTCCTAAACACAGCTTTACAAATTCAGCTCAAGTTCATCGTCATTTAAGAAAATACTTCTTTGCACTTTCTGTGGATTTTGTTTCTATCTGCATATTGGAAATTGATTTTTTAAAAACAGTGTGGCAGTGTTTAAATAATAACAGAAGCAGAGGTCCATCTTCAACAAGTAGCCTGTGGCTGTGTTGTTTAGGGACTTTCCTGCTGTAAACAGGTTGTATCTGGTGCTGCCTCCTGCTGGGAGGAGGTCTTCTCCCAGGGCCCTTTGGCACCATATGCCTGTGTCGTCAGCTCCTCTTGCTCCTCCATGTGAAGTGGGACATCTCTTGTGTGTTCTGGCGGTTCTGCCGCTGCATTTTGCACAGGAAATAGCCATGGTTCTTGAGAAGTGATTCAGAATGAATAGTGGCATGTTGGAGTTCTAGGCCCAGAGTAGCAGGCGTGCAATGTTAATATCAAATATGGTTAAAGTCATTTTGACTTTCCTGTCTCTTGACCACTTTACGGTGAGCCTGGTGATGGTGGCTCTGAGGTCAGCCACCCTGGATGCCTTCCTAATGCTGCTCTCATTCTCCTCCCTGTTAGTGACCCCCGGGCGCCTGCACCTGAATACAAAGACTGGCTGGGGAAGATTGCTGGGAGATGTGACCCCAGGGCCTACGCCCTCATGTTCAAGTATGTGATGTTCTCTTCCCTGCTCCCACTAGTTCATTCTTCTCAAAGTTGCATATTCACTTTCATTTCTGAGAAAACTTTGCCTCGGAGCTTCAATTTAGCAAAACATTTTAAATTTAAGTCATGAGAAATTTATTCTAATCAGACATTTCCTATGATTGAATCACAGGGGGGCTAATCGCACTGAAGCAGTCACATCTTTTAGGAAAAGAGAAAGCAAGGTGCCTGCTGATCTCCTAAAGTAAGTGCCTTTCTGACTTAACTAGCACCTGTGGGGAAGGGGCAGGGGTGAGACCGGGGCCACTGACTGTCCCCTACAGACGGGCCTTCCTGAAGATGAGCACCAGCCCCGAGGCCTTCCTGGCCCTCCGCAACCACTTCGCCAGCTCCCACGCCGTCCTGTGCGTTAGCCACTGGGTCCTGGGCATCGGAGACCGGCACCTGAACAACTTCATGGTGAGCTTAGAGACAGGTGGCGTGATTGGGATTGACTTCGGACACGCATTCGGCTCTGCCACCCAGGTGAGTGCACCCTGCTCTGTGCCGGGCTGGACTTGCCCTCAGCTTCCTGACCGCTCTGGGGACAGTCAGCCTGCCATGGTCATTCAAGGGGCCATTCCTGCAGACAGGGAGGGTCTCAGCTTTGTTTCAGCCTCGTTCAGGTGGTTGTAGAAGATGTGCTCATAGATGGATGATGTAATGAGAGCTAAGGACAGTGCTCCTGTAAGAAGGTCAGGCTTCGTAATGGTGAGAGGCACACTTTGCCTGACATCTGGCTCCAGGTCTCTGCTTCCCTGGCAGTGTGACCATGCGCAGACCACATGGTTGCTCCGGGGCCTGGTGACTTCACACCCACGCACAGACCACGTGGTTGCTCCTGGGCCCAGTGACACCACACCTGTGAGGCTGGTTCCAAGAAAAGGGGGGCAGATGTGCTCCACACACATGAGCGACAGTCGCCAGAGGCCTCCCTCATCTGCTGCTTCCTGGGTATCTCTTTCCTCTGTAGTTCCTGCCGGTGCCTGAGTTAATGCCCCTTTCCGGGGGGCCTGACTCGGGGCCAGGTTTATCCCACCATGGATGTCACCACTGCTCCCACTAGTTCATTCTTCTCAAAGTTGCATATTCACTTTCATTTCTGAGAAAACTTTGCCTCGGAGCTTCAATTTAGCAAAACATTTTAAATTTAAGTCATGAGAAATTTATTCTAATCAGACATTTCCTATGATTGAATCACAGGGGGGCTAATCGCACTGAAGCAGTCACATCTTTTAGGAAAAGAGAAAGCAAGGTGCCTGCTGATCTCCTAAAGTAAGTGCCTTTCTGACTTAACTAGCACCTGTGGGGAAGGGGCAGGGGTGAGACCGGGGCCACTGACTGTCCCCTACAGACGGGCCTTCCTGAAGATGAGCACCAGCCCCGAGGCCTTCCTGGCCCTCCGCAACCACTTCGCCAGCTCCCACGCCGTCCTGTGCGTTAGCCACTGGGTCCTGGGCATCGGAGACCGGCACCTGAACAACTTCATGGTGAGCTTAGAGACAGGTGGCGTGATTGGGATTGACTTCGGACACGCATTCGGCTCTGCCACCCAGGTGAGTGCACCCTGCTCTGTGCCGGGCTGGACTTGCCCTCAGCTTCCTGACCGCTCTGGGGACAGTCAGCCTGCCATGGTCATTCAAGGGGCCATTCCTGCAGACAGGGAGGGTCTCAGCTTTGTTTCAGCCTCGTTCAGGTGGTTGTAGAAGATGTGCTCATAGATGGATGATGTAATGAGAGCTAAGGACAGTGCTCCTGTAAGAAGGTCAGGCTTCGTAATGGTGAGAGGCACACTTTGCCTGACATCTGGCTCCAGGTCTCTGCTTCCCTGGCAGTGTGACCATGCGCAGACCACATGGTTGCTCCGGGGCCTGGTGACTTCACACCCACGCACAGACCACGTGGTTGCTCCTGGGCCCAGTGACACCACACCTGTGAGGCTGGTTCCAAGAAAAGGGGGGCAGATGTGCTCCACACACATGAGCGACAGTCGCCAGAGGCCTCCCTCATCTGCTGCTTCCTGGGTATCTCTTTCCTCTGTAGTTCCTGCCGGTGCCTGAGTTAATGCCTTTCCGACTGACTCGCCAGTTTATCCACCTGATGTCACCACTGAAGGAGACTGGGCTCATGTGCAGCATCATGGTGTGTGCGCTGAGGGCTTTCCGCTCACGCGCTGACCTGCTCACCACCACCATGGATGTGTTTGTGAAGGAGCCATCCTTCAACTGGAAGGTCAGTGGGTCTCTGCACCTTTGTTCCAGCGTGCCCGCGACTGACTGCCTCTCCTGTCCCCTGGTGGGAATGCATCTCATTCCTGTGCCAGTGTGTTTACTGAAGTACTTACATGGTTCTGTACAGCTTGTTCTCAGAGTTAACATTTGGGATCATTTGGCTTGAAAATCAGACAAGAGACTCGCCTCTTAGTTGGAGGACACTGTTAGACTCGGTGGGTTTGACTTCTCTGAGACAACTTTTAGAGTCTGTTACACACAAGGTCTTCCTTGGTTGTGAAGACAGGTCTTGAGCGTCCTTCTCAGCTCAGCTCCCAGGAGGAAGCGCAGCATTGATACCTCCACAGGGAGGGCTGGTGGAAGCCCAGGTGCTGACCCACGGCCACCGTCACTCTCAGGTGTGCTGCCAGGAGAACCTGTGGAAAGAGCTGCAGAGCCCTCCCGGGCTCGACCTTTTAGATTTGAGATCACTACTTGCTCAGTCTGTTAGAATGTGGTCATATGTACTGTGAAGCAGAGAAAACCATGTTCCTTTTTCCCTTCAGAATTTTGAACAGACAATGCTGAGAAAAGGAGGATCATGGATTCAAGAAGTAAATGTAACTGAAAAAAACTGGTATCCGCGGCAGAAAATTCATTACGCCAAGAGAAAGCTAGCCGGTGCCAATCCAGCAGCTATTACCTGGTAGGTTGTCATTTGTGGAAAAACAGACACACAAACATGCCGCTGCCTCCGTGAGAATCAACAAATGCCACATATCTGTGTCCACGTGTGTATCTTCAGCTCGTGGCATCTGCACATCACCCCCACTGACACATGGAGGAGCAGGGGTGTGAGGAGGCCATCTGCACTGCCCAGCGAGGGCCTAACTGAAATACACACACACACACACACGGAGACACACACAGAGGCACACTCAGATGAGTGCCGTGAGGAGGCGACCTCTGCACCGCCCAGTGAGGGCCAACTCTGAAACTCCCCCACCCCCACCCTACCCTCTTGGTCATCCGGCCATCCCCGCACCACATCCTGGACTGGTGGTTACACGAGCATTTCTACCTGTATGAGGAGACGTGGGATTAAATCTGCTTTTGTCCTTTCTCGGGATAAATGTGACCCTGGTGGCAGAGCCCTGAGGTATAGAGAGCACAGTGGCAGCTTGTTAACAGTGAGCATATTGGCTCGCCTTTAACGTAGCTTTCACGTTTCTCTGGCTGCAGTCTAAAATAAATATGAATTTGCACAAATGATTCACAAGAAGGAAAAAAGTTGGACTTTCTCATTAATTAATAGTAAATCATGACTCACGGTCAGTTGTATTTTGGCAAATATGCCAAGACCATTCAGTGGTCTTTCCAGCCAAGACCACTGAAAGGAGTTAAGAAGGAACTCCCACTCCTCCCCACCACTTTATATAGCATTAACTCAAAGTGTCTCAAACACCTTCCTGTAAGAACTAAAACTATAAAACCCTTGAGAAGAAGCACAGGGGTAAATCTTTAGGACCTTGGATTTGGCAGTGACATTTGGCATGCTTAACTTTCAGCAAAAGCACAAATGAGAAAGGAAGAAAAGGATAAATTCATCAAAATTAAAAACTTCTGTGATTCAGAGGATACTATCAGGAAAGTAAAACTACGGCCCAGAAGAATAAACAAAGAAAGAAAAAAATACATCCCATAGAATGGGAGAAAACATTTTAAAGTTGTATAGCTGATAAGGAACTTGTTATAGAATACATTAAAAAAAAAAAAGCTCTTACAGCTGAATAATAAAAAGATTGTTCAGTTAAAAAATGACCAAGGGGCTTCCCTGGTGGTCCATGGTCCAGGGGGAAAGAGTCCACCTAGCACTGCAAGGGGCACTGGTTCGATCCCTGGCCCAGGAAGATCCCATGTGCGGTGAGCGGCTGAACGGGTGCGTCCAGTTACAAGCCAGCACTCGGGGGTGAGAGGCCACTATGATGGGAGGCCCGCACAGGCCAAAGAATAAAGATGGATGAAAATAAATAAATAAAAAAAAAATAAAAGAGGCCAAAATTTAAAGAAAAGAAAAATTACCAAGAGGGGCTTCCCTGGTGGTCCAGTGGGTAAAGAGTCTGCCTTGCAGTGCAAGGAGTACCGGTTCAGTCCCTGGCTTGGGAAGATCCCATGTGCCGCGGATAGGCTGGGCTTATGTGTCCTATTACAAGCCAGCGCTCTGGAGCACATGCACCCAGAGCTGGTGCTCTGCAACAAGAGAGGCCACTGCAATGGGAGGACCACGCATGCCAAAAGAATACAGATGGATGAAAATAAATGATGACTTAAAGGCAAAAAAAAAGAAAATGACCAAAGAACTTGAATAGACATTTCTCTAACAAAGATACATAAATGGCCAATAAGCACACGGAAAGATGTGTAACATCATTAGTCAATAGATGATACAGGTAAGGCTCCACATCCACTGGGATTGCTTTTAATATAATCAGAAAATGGAATGTAAAAAGTCGTTAGTGAGGGTTGATGAGGATGTATAGACACTGGAGTTCTCAGCTGTTGCTTTTGGGAGTGTAAAATGGTATAACCACTGTGGAAAACAGTCTGGCAATTCCTCAAAGGTCAAACATGGGGTCACTGTATGACCCTATGTTCTGTCCTGAGTAGGAACCCTAGGAAGCAAAAGTCCACACACATGTTTGCAGACAGATATTCCAGTGGCAGCATCGCCATGTTCTGTATTCCTGCAAATGGAATCTTGACCTCGAGATTGTGAGCAGCAGAGAAGACTCTCTGTGACGAGAAGGGGCGTCTGGCTAGATGGGAGAAATAATGCGTAGTTTGTGTCTTTGTGTTTGTGTGGCTTTTTCTAGTGATGAGTTACTGCTGGGCCATGAGAAGGAGCCTGCCTTCAGGGATTATGTTGCTGTGGCACGAGGAAGCCGAGAACACAATGTTCGTGCCCAGGAGCCGGAGAGTGGACTTCCAGAAGAGGCCCAAGTGAGGTGCTTGGTTGACCAGGCAACTGATCCCAACATCCTCGGCAGAACTTGGGAAGGGTGGGAACCCTGGTTGTGAGGTCCCCCAGAGTCGGCAGAGGAAGGCACCTGTGTGTGTTTAGGGAGCCTCCTGAACTTTGATCCAAGCCACCAGTGGGCCAATCTGCCTAAAGCACCAAAGAGCAGCATCTGTGTACTGACTCCCTCTTGTATCACAGTCTAACCCAGGTTATGATGAAGAAGTGAAAGCTGATATGGGGAAGAACTAGGCTGTGGTCAGAGATGAGGTTAGGGTCACAGTTCATGCGGAAGGGTGGGTGTGTACAAGAAAGACTTGTGCAAACACCAAATCACAACACAGTGGACAGGTGCTATGACTGGATTGAGGAGCTGTTGTTCATTTATACCACATTCAGTTGTGGGAGTTTTGAGCTATACCTTATATACCTTATGTAATTTAGAGTCAGTCACTCTTTGGTTGTAATAAAATGTTGACCAGTTGAAAAATTAGAGTGTAGAGAGTTACACTTTTTTGGCATCTTGCAATTGAAAATGGACTGATTTGAGTGTTGTCTATGAAGACCTCAAAGAAAAATCACAAGAAACTAAATCCTGAAATTGTCAGAGCTTGTCATTTTGCATACATGTGTTCAAAGGAGGTGTGTCCACGATATGCCAGAAAGTGCCGTGCTGGTGCTTGGCTCAGTTTCTTCACGCCCAGTGTCCAGCCTGTGAGTAGTGCACAGGCCAGGGTACCTCTGGGTGTACATCCTGTGTATGGTGTGCAGCCAGTGAATGTGCAGTCTTGTGCCTGTCTTCTCCCATTCATAAACTCCTACACAATGTTGCAGACCCGATGTGGCAGCATCGCCATGTTCTGTATTCCTGCAAATGGAATCTTGACCTCGAGATTGTGAGCAGCAGAGAAGACTCTCTGTGACGAGAAGGGGCGTCTGGCTAGATGGGAGAAATAATGCGTAGTTTGTGTCTTTGTGTTTGTGTGGCTTTTTCTAGTGATGAGTTACTGCTGGGCCATGAGAAGGAGCCTGCCTTCAGGGATTATGTTGCTGTGGCACGAGGAAGCCGAGAACACAATGTTCGTGCCCAGGAGCCGGAGAGTGGACTTCCAGAAGAGGCCCAAGTGAGGTGCTTGGTTGACCAGGCAACTGATCCCAACATCCTCGGCAGAACTTGGGAAGGGTGGGAACCCTGGTTGTGAGGTCCCCCAGAGTCGGCAGAGGAAGGCACCTGTGTGTGTTTAGGAGCCTCCTGAACTTTGATCCAAGCCACCAGTGGGCCAATCTGCCTAAAGCACCAAAGAGCAGCATCTGTGTACTGACTCCCTCTTGTATCACAGTCTAACCCAGGTTATGATGAAGAAGTGAAAGCTGATATGGGGAAGAACTAGGCTGTGGTCAGAGATGAGGTTAGGGTCACAGTTCATGCGGAAGGGTGGGTGTGTACAAGAAAGACTTGTGCAAACACCAAATCACAACACAGTGGACAGGTGCTATGACTGGATTGAGGAGCTGTTGTTCATTTATACCACATTCAGTTGTGGGAGTTTTGAGCTATACCTTATATACCTTATGTAATTTAGAGTCAGTCACTCTTTGGTTGTAATAAAATGTTGACCAGTTGAAAAATTAGAGTGTAGAGAGTTACACTTTTTTGGCATCTTGCAATTGAAAATGGACTGATTTGAGTGTTGTCTATGAAGACCTCAAAGAAAAATCACAAGAAACTAAATCCTGAAATTGTCAGAGCTTGTCATTTTGCATACATGTGTTCAAAGGAGGTGTGTCCACGATATGCCAGAAAGTGCCGTGCTGGTGCTTGGCTCAGTTTCTTCACGCCCAGTGTCCAGCCTGTGAGTAGTGCACAGGCCAGGGTACCTCTGGGTGTACATCCTGTGTATGGTGTGCAGCCAGTGAATGTGCAGTCTTGTGCCTGTCTTCTCCCCATTCATAAACTCCTGTGAGTGGCTCTTAAGGTTATTCTCACAAGAAATGACAAAAAACAGTAGGTTCAAAGAAGGAAGGATAAATGCAAAATTTAACTGAACTGAAAATTGGATTGCTTGACACAGAATTAAGGTCAGTGGTATGCCAGAGTCCTCTGGTTCCCGCCCACACAAGCAACTTTCAGGACATCAGGAATTTTGCCAGCTGATTGTTCAGTTCACCCAGGAGGTCAGCAAGCACCACAGATCAGGGCTTTTGTTTATCGGAGAGTCTATCCTGGTAGACAGAAGACATCCGCTGTCAGCGTGCAGTCAGTCCATGCTCATGTCCGTCGAGCATGACACCCTCAGACTCCGGGGGACCAGTGCATGGCCGCCCACATCCTGAGTGTCTCCCAATCTGTCCCTTCTCATCCTTATCTCTGCCTAGTTCATAACTTTTGGGAAAAATAATGTCTAACACTTTGCTATATATACAGAGCACTTTTGATTGACTATAGACTAGGTGGGTTTTTTTGTTTTGATGTAGGTTTCTAGAGACTGAATCTATGACCATAAAAATTTTTAAGACAGTTGGCCAGGGCTAGGTTACAGCCTGTAACTGTGACAGTGACAATAACAACAGTCAAGAGTGATGCTGACCTCATGACTTTTGGTTTTATGATTGCCCTATTCTAGCCAGCTGATCAAATGCAATTCATTGATGAAAACATATAGCAGAGGAACTGCTCCCCTGGGGCATGGTTAGACCCATCTGTTTTCACTCTGCCGAAGGCTGGGCTGGGGAGAGACCTTCCAAGCTACTAGGCACCCATGTGTTGTCACCCAGCCTGGTATAAGCCTGTCCATAATTAACACTGATTGTTGTCATTTTAGTCTCTCAGTCGTGTCCAACTCTTTTGTGACCCCATGGACCGTAGCCCATCAGGCTCCTCTGTCCAGGCAAGAATACTGGAGTGGGTTGCCATTCCCTTCAGGGGATCTTCCCTACCCAGGAATTGAACCTGCCTCTCCTGCACTGACAGGCAGATTCCTTACCATTGAGCCAATTAACACTGTTAGATCTGCAGAAAAGCAAGAATGCCACATTTGCTTTTCAGCCACGCAGCCTCATTAAGAACATAAATATTTGTGAGTCCCCGTCAGGTTTCCTTCTCTGGGTTGTGGAAGCTCTCAGGCCATCAGCGCAGCACTCTGGGCCAGGAGAGTTAATAGAATCACTCAGTAATGTGACAGCCTTGTCCATTTAAAATGGAATTCAATGCCAGCTTCCCTCGGAGGTATTTGTTGAAAGTCCATGCACAAGGGGGACTCGGGGCCAGCTGATTGTTCAGTTCACCCAGGAGGTCAGAAAAGATCACGACGGGACCGGGGTCCGCTGTCAGCGTGCAGTCAGTCCATGCTCATGTCCGTCGAGCATGACACCTCAGACTCCGGGGACCAGTGCATGGCCGCCCACATCCTGAGTGTCTCCCAATCTGTCCCTTCTCATCCTTATCTCTGCCTAGTTCATAACTTTTGGGAAAAATAATGTCTAACACTTTGCTATATATACAGAGCACTTTTGATTGACTATAGACTAGGTGGGTTTTTTTGTTTTGATGTAGGTTTCTAGAGACTGAATCTATGACCATAAAAATTTTTAAGACAGTTGGCCAGGGCTAGGTTACAGCCTGTAACTGTGACAGTGACAATAACAACAGTCAAGAGTGATGCTGACCTCATGACTTTTGGTTTTATGATTGCCCTATTCTAGCCAGCTGATCAAATGCAATTCATTGATGAAAACATATAGCAGAGGAACTGCTCCCCTGGGGCATGGTTAGACCCATCTGTTTTCACTCTGCCAAGGCTGGGCTGGGGAGAGACCTTCCAAGCTACTAGGCACCCATGTGTTGTCACCCAGCCTGGTATAAGCCTGTCCATAATTAACACTGATTGTTGTCATTTTAGTCTCTCAGTCGTGTCCAACTCTTTTGTGACCCCATGGACCGTAGCCCATCAGGCTCCTCTGTCCAGGCAAGAATACTGGAGTGGGTTGCCATTCCCTTCAGGGGATCTTCCCTACCCAGGAATTGAACCTGCCTCTCCTGCACTGACAGGCAGATTCCTTACCATTGAGCCAATTAACACTGTTAGATCTGCAGAAAAGCAAGAATGCCACATTTGCTTTTCAGCCACGCAGCCTCATTAAGAACATAAATATTTGTGAGTCCCCGTCAGGTTTCCTTCTCTGGGTTGTGGAAGCTCTCAGGCCATCAGCGCAGCACTCTGGGCCAGGAGAGTTAATAGAATCACTCAGTAATGTGACAGCCTTGTCCATTTAAAATGGAATTCAATGCCAGCTTCCCTCGGAGGTATTTGTTGAAAGTCCATGCACAAGCCGTTCCTGCTGACACTTAACAGTGTCTCTCATATTTGCAGGTGACAGCTTTGCTCAAGTTCATTGGGCTGGATTGGGCTTCCCTGGGATGGGTGAAGCCTCCCATGGCTCATTCTGCATCTTGTTTGGAGCAGCAGCCTGTGCCGTGCTGTTGGGGAGCCCCATGGGCACGAGCAGAGGTGCGGCCCCTGCAAGGTGGATTCTTAACCACTGGACCCTCAGGGAAGTCCCTCAGTGGTTTGATATTTGACAATATTAAGTCTTCCAACGTATGAACATAGTGTCTTTTATTTGTCTTTAACTGCTTTCAGCGGTGTTTTAGCATTTTTACTAGTTTTTGATGCTTCTACTGTTCAATTACATTCTTGAATCAAAGGATGGTATATGAAAATGACGTACTGGTATTTTGTATAAAATTCATCAGGGATACATAGTCCAGGTAAGCGGAGAGCTTGTCACCATGACCCCTGCAGAGTTGGGACAAATCTGTTGTTTTAGGAAGTTGCACTGCTAGTGACTAAAGGAAGGGAAAACCTGATCTCGATGGCTGAGCAGGCACTCCACCTTGGAGGGCTCTGGGGGAGGTGTGATGAGACGCACACGTCATCTCACTGCACACCACAGGGACGGGAAGCAGGGAGGAGGCCCAGACAAAGAACTTTTTGTTTAATTTTTCTTGTCCTGCCTTAAAACAGTTCTTTCTTAAAACAGAAATCAAGATTAGAGCACAGATAACAAAATTGAGCACAGAAAAAGAAAAGCAACAGCAACCATTGGTTCTCTGATGACCTCACTGACACACCTTCTAGACTTATTCAGAAAGAAAAAGAATGCAAGTAACTAATATCAGAAAAGCAAGAATGCCATTTGCTTTTCAGCCACGCAGCCTCATTAAGAACATAAATATTTGTGACGTCAGGTTTCCTTCTCTGGGTTGTGGAAGCTCTCAGGCCATCAGCGCAGCACTCTGGGCCAGGAGAGTTAATAGAATCACTCAGTAATGTGACAGCCTTGTCCATTTAAAATGGAATTCAATGCCAGCTTCCCTCGGAGGTATTTGTTGAAAGTCCATGCACAAGCCGTTCCTGCTGACACTTAACAGTGTCTCTCATATTTGCAGGTGACAGCTTTGCTCAAGTTCATTGGGCTGGATTGGGCTTCCCTGGGATGGGTGAAGCCTCCCATGGCTCATTCTGCATCTTGTTTGGAGCAGCAGCCTGTGCCGTGCTGTTGGGGAGCCCCATGGGCACGAGCAGAGGTGCGGCCCCTGCAAGGTGGATTCTTAACCACTGGACCCTCAGGGAAGTCCTCAGTGGTTTGATATTTGACAATATTAAGTCTTCCAACGTATGAACATAGTGTCTTTTATTTGTCTTTAACTGCTTTCAGCGGTGTTTTAGCATTTTTACTAGTTTTTGATGCTTCTACTGTTCAATTACATTCTTGAATCAAAGGATGGTATATGAAAATGACGTACTGGTATTTTGTATAAAATTCATCAGGGATACATAGTCCAGGTAAGCGGAGAGCTTGTCACCATGACCCCTGCAGAGTTGGGACAAATCTGTTGTTTTAGGAAGTTGCACTGCTAGTGACTAAAGGAAGGGAAAACCTGATCTCGATGGCTGAGCAGGCACTCCACCTTGGAGGGCTCTGGGGGAGGTGTGATGAGACGCACACGTCATCTCACTGCACACCACAGGGACGGGAAGCAGGGAGGAGGCCCAGACAAAGAACTTTTTGTTTAATTTTTCTTGTCCTGCCTTAAAACAGTTCTTTCTTAAAACAGAAATCAAGATTAGAGCACAGATAACAAAATTGAGCACAGAAAAAGAAAAGCAACAGCAACCATTGGTTCTCTGATGACCTCACTGACACACCTTCTAGACTTATTCAGAAAGAAAAAGAATGCAAGTAACTAATATCAGAAATGAAGACATCATCAACCTTACAGAAATAAAAATTCTTAAAAATATCAACTACCAAAACCAACTCAAGAAATAGAAAAATCTGGGGGACTTCCAGTGGGTAAACAGTCTGCCTTGCAGTGCAAGGGGCACTGGTTTGATCCCACGCCCAGTAAGACCCCACATGCCAAGGAGCAGCTGGGCTGGTGTGTCACTTGCCAGCCAGCGCGCTGGAGCACAGGCGCCCAGAGCCAGTGCTCTGCAACAAGAGAGGCCACTGTGATCGGAGGCCCACACATGCCAAAGAATAAAATGATGGGTGAAAAATAAATGATGACTTAGAAGTAAAAAGAAATAGAAAAATCTGAACATTCTCTAATGAGACTTAATCAATTAAAAAAAAAAAAATTCTTCCCAAAAGAAAAGGATAGTTTACTGGTGAATTCTATCAAACTCTGAAAGAAGAACTAACACCAAGCCTTTTCAGATGCTTCCAAAAAGTATCAGAGAAGGAGAAACTCCTTAACTCAGCATTACCCTGGTATCAAAACTCTGAAAGAGAATGGTAGACCAGTATCCCTTATGGACACTGATACAGAAATCTTCAACAAAACACTTGGAATTGGAGTCCAGTAGCATTAAGGGTTACTCATTGGGCACGTGGGACTGGTGCTAGCACTGCAGGGGTGTGTTTCAGCATGTAATACCCATTGTTCTAATCCACAGTGTTAATACACAAAGAAAAAAAAACAGGTTGATGCAAAAAAGTATTTGATAGAATTCAACAATTTCACAATAAAATGGCACAGGAAACTAAGCCTAGAAGGGGACTTACTCAACCTGACAGAGGACATGAAGATCCAAAGATAACATCATACTCATTGGTGAATGATGAAAATGTTCCCCTGAGGTCAGGAACAAGAGAAGGATGCCCCCTTTAACCACTGCTATTCAACGCTGCTTATGTTCTAGCCAGAGCAGTCAGGTAAGAAAAAGATTCAAGCTGAGAAAGAACTAAAATTATCACGGACCACATGATCCTACATACAAATAAATCCCAAAGATTCACAATGTTCTGGCGATAGTAAATTAACCCAAGAAAAACTGTTTTACCTCTTCAGTACATCTGTCCTCAGATGTTCTGCTCCAAAGATGTGATGGAACTTCAGTGCTGGACTCAGGAATCCAAAAGAGGTACACTTGTCAGAGGGTAGTTGTCCAAACTGACGTTCTTTGGGAGGGTGACGGTAGAAAACCCTTGTTCCACTATCTTGCTGATGTCGCCGTCCTGTCTTGACGGTATCAGCATGCAACACTAAACATTGTGGGACATGCAAGATACACTGCTGTACGGTTTCACACATAAATAACTGTCATCAGTAACACATGTACTTAGCTGTGTTAAATAGTGTTTCAACATAGTTCTCTAATCAAAATTGTATGTGCATATATACAGTAAAAGAATGCATGTGCAAACATATAGCTAAAAAGTTTTTAATTCCAAAAGATCGTGTACATTTAATTTGCTTAAACACAGAGGTTTAGTATATATCAGTAAAATAGGAAGCAAGTAACACACCTTACTGAATAGATTAATTATGTGCAGTTTTTTGTATACCTCAATAAAGCTGGGGAGAAATAAAGTGTATTTCACACATGCATACATACCTTAAACCAACATGTACTCTCAGAGTTGTGGATGTCAGAAGTCTGAAATGAAGGTGTGGGCAGGGCTACACCCTCTCCATAGGTCTAGGGGAGGATTATCTGCCTCTGCCAGCTTCGGTCACCCTGCAGTTCTGGGGCTTGTAATGGCATAACAAGCCCTCCGTCTTCCCGTGGACTTTTTCCATACTTTCTCCTTTTCCATGTTTCAACATACATCACTAAAGAAACTAGTACATGTGCCACCCACAATGCAACAGTGTTCAATATGTCTCATCTCAAGGTCCTTAATTCTGCAAAGATCTATTTCCAAGTAAGGTCACATTCACAGGTGTTGGCATTAGAACTTAGACATGTTTTGGAGGCTACTATTCAAGCCAGCATAAGGTCAAGGTCAGGAATGCTTAGAATCAGAGTCTTGGTAAAGTCTCATATAGGCTTAGGGTAGCATCAAGGTAAAGCTGAGAGTCAGGGTTAGTGTCTGTGAGCATCAGGATTACTAAGGGTTTAGGGTCGGCTGAGATGAGGGTCTGGTTTAGGTGTAGGTCAGCACTGGAGTGAGTGAAGGGCCACTTGAGGGTCAGGATATCATGATCAGTGTTGGTGTTAGGCTGATGGCCGGGGTCACTATCTTATGAGAGTCAGGATTACAGGTCAAGGACAGCTTAAGTTTCAGTGTTAGATTCAGGGTGAATGTCCAACTGTGGGTCAGGAGTGAGAATTAGAATCAGTTCAGGGTTATGGTAAGTGTGGGTCAGGCAAAATTCAGGTTATATGTTAAGGTCAGCATTAGAGTAAGAGTAAATATCAGAGTCAGGGGTGTTTAGGTTCAAGGTTATTTAAGACTCAGAAAAGGGTCAGAGTCTAGGTCAGCTTGAATGTCAGGGTTAGTGTCTGTTGGTTTGGTTTTAAAATCCTCATAATCATTCTATGTTATGAATGGCATAATGGAGAAAAGAGAGACCTCGATTTCGCACGTGAATCTAATCCTAAACATTACTCGCTATACATCCTCAGGCAAGTTTGTTTAATAATTATTAGTTCATTTGTTCATTAATATTTATTTGAGTGCTTTGGTGTGGAAGAGGGCTACAAGTATACAGGTCAGGAAGACAGAAATGGTATTACTTTACATAGGTGGGGTCAGATGATAAATAATTGTAATAATTATTTAGGTTATAGTACTGTGACATCTTCAAAGAAGCATAGGGTCTGTGAAAATGAAGAACACAGGGATTTAGCTACCTAGGAGTTCAAGAAAACTGAGATCATATTTAAGTTTTGCTTTGTCTTGTTTTTTCTTTTTTTAAGTCTCAAATTAAAAAAAAAATATATATTTTCAGGGCTTCCCTAGTGGTCCAGTGGGTAAGGACACCGCCTTGCAATGCAAGGGGCACCGGTTTGATCCCTGGCCTAGAAAGATCCCACGTGTCACAGAGTGTCTGGACCGATGTGTCCAATTACCGAACCGGAGCTCTTGAGCGTATGCACCCAGAGCTGGTGCTCTGAAGCAAGAGAGGCCACTGCAATGGGAGGCCCACACAGGCCAAAGAGTAAAGATGGATGAAAATAAATAAATGAAAGACCAATAGAAGTGGCCAAAAAAAAATGCAAAAAAAATTATTTTCAGATATATCAAGGAATAATATAATGAACCTCTATGATCTCCCATCCTCAACAATTTTCAGGAGCTGTGCATGAACTGACTTGGCAGAGGGAGACCAGAGCCTTTCAGGAAATGGAGTAGCAAATGCAAAGACTCAGAGGCCCCACAGAGCATTTAATAGCTGCAAATAAGGCTCCCTAGCAAGCACACACATCCCTGGGTGTCTGAATGGAGAACAGAGTATGTGTGCTTCTGTGTGCATGGACAAGGGCAGAAGTGGATCAGAGGATACAGACTGGGCAACATAAATCACTCCGTGGAGTGAGTCGTGGATGGAGAGGTTTACACAGGAGATGCAGGACAGACAAGGCTTTGACAGGAGAGACAAACCTGCCCATGAAAGTGCCCAGGTTTTGTAACTGATCCCCGAAAGGTTGGTTCCAGAAGGACTTGCAGGTCTTCATAGAACTGGTCAACTTCAGTTTCTTCAGTATTAGTGGATAAAGCATAGACTTGGCTTACTGATTCTTGGTTTATTCTGAGACCTATAAGACCTTCTAGACTAACACACACACACACACACACACACAAAAGGTATCCTTTTCATCATTCTCTGTCTATGGAATTATCCAGGTAAGAATGCTGGAGTAGGTTGGCATTTCCATCTCCAAGAAGAAGAGGCCATGGACAGAGGGGCCTGGCAGGCTATAAGTCATGGGGTCACAAAGAGTCAGCCATGACTGAGTGGCTGTTCTCAATCACTTTCATCATAGAGGATTGGAATGCAAAAGTAGGAATTCAAGAGACAATTGGAATAATAGGCATGTTTGGCCTTGGAGTACAAAATGAAGTAGGGCAAAGGCTAACAGAATGTTGTGAAGACAACACACTGGTCATAGCAGACACCCTTTTTCAACAATGCAAGTGATGATTCTACACATGGATATCACCAGATGGTCAATATCACAATCAGACTGATTGTATTCTTTGGAGTCAAAAAGGAATGGAGAAGGTGTATACAGTCAGCAAAAAAAAAAAGACCAATAGAAGTGGCCAAAAAAAAATGCAAAAAAAATTATTTTCAGATATATCAAGGAATAATATAATGAACCTCTATGATCTCCCATCCTCAACAATTTTCAGGAGCTGTGCATGAACTGACTTGGCAGAGGGAGACCAGAGCCTTTCAGGAAATGGAGTAGCAAATGCAAAGACTCAGAGGCCCCACAGAGCATTTAATAGCTGCAAATAAGGCTCCCTAGCAAGCACACACATCCCTGGGTGTCTGAATGGAGAACAGAGTATGTGTGCTTCTGTGTGCATGGACAAGGGCAGAAGTGGATCAGAGGATACAGACTGGGCAACATAAATCACTCCGTGGAGTGAGTCGTGGATGGAGAGGTTTACACAGGAGATGCAGGACAGACAAGGCTTTGACAGGAGAGACAAACCTGCCCATGAAAGTGCCCAGGTTTTGTAACTGATCCCCGAAAGGTTGGTTCCAGAAGGACTTGCAGGTCTTCATAGAACTGGTCAACTTCAGTTTCTTCAGTATTAGTGGATAAAGCATAGACTTGGCTTACTGATTCTTGGTTTATTCTGAGACCTATAAGACCTTCTAGACTAACACACACACACACACACACACACAAAAGGTATCCTTTTCATCATTCTCTGTCTATGGAATTATCCAGGTAAGAATGCTGGAGTAGGTTGGCATTTCCATCTCCAAGAAGAAGAGGCCATGGACAGAGGGGCCTGGCAGGCTATAAGTCATGGGGTCACAAAGAGTCAGCCATGACTGAGTGGCTGTTCTCAATCACTTTCATCATAGAGGATTGGAATGCAAAAGTAGGAATTCAAGAGACAATTGGAATAATAGGCATGTTTGGCCTTGGAGTACAAAATGAAGTAGGGCAAAGGCTAACAGAATGTTGTGAAGACAACACACTGGTCATAGCAGACACCCTTTTTCAACAATGCAAGTGATGATTCTACACATGGATATCACCAGATGGTCAATATCACAATCAGACTGATTGTATTCTTTGGAGTCAAAGATGGAGAAGGTGTATACAGTCAGCAAAAACAAAGCCAGGAACTGACTGTGGCTTAGATCATGAGCTCCTTATTGCAAAATTCAGGCTTAAATTGAAGAAAGTAGGGAAAACCACTAGGCCACTCAGATAAATCAAACCCCTTATGATTATACAGTGGACATGATGATGTATAGATTCAAGATATTAGACCTGGTATAGTGCCTGAAGACCTATGGATGGAGGGTCATAACATTATACAGGAATGGGTGACCAAAACCATTCCTAAGAAAAAGTAATGCAAGAAGACAAAGCAGTCGTCTGAGGAGGCTTTGCAAATAGCTGAGAAAAGAAGAGAAGCAAAAGGCAAGGCAGAAAGTGAAAGATACAACCAACTGAATACAGTGTTCGAATAGCAAGGAAAGATAAGAAGGCCTTATTAAATGAACAGTGCAAAGAAATTGATGAAAACAACAGAATGGACTAACTAGAGATTTCTTCAAGGGAATTGGAGATATCAAGGGAACATCTCATGCAAGGATGGGCATGATAAAGGTTAGAAATGGTAAGAACCTAAGAGAAGCAGAAGAGACTAAGAGGAGATGAACTATATAAAGTCTTATGACCCAGATAACCCACACCATGATGGTGTGGTCACTCACCTAGAGCCAGATGCCCTGGGGTGCAAAGTCAAGTGGGCCTTAGGAAGCATTCAGTTCAGTTCAATTCAGTCACTCGGTCGTGTCTGACTCTTTGCGACCCCATGGGCTGCAGCATGCCAGATTTCCCTGTCCACCATCTCCCAGAGCTTGCTCAAACTCATGTTCATTGAATCAGTGATGCCATCCAACCATCTCATCCTCTGTTGTCCCCTTCTCTTGCCCTCAGTGTTTCCCAGCCATCAGGGTCTTTTCCAGTGAGTCAGCTCTTTGCATCAGGTGGCTGAAGTATTAGAGCTTTAGCTTCAACATAAGTCCTTCCAATAAATATACAGGGTTTATTTCATTTAGGATTGACTGGTTTGATCTCCTTGCTGTGCACAGGACTCTCAAGATTCTTCTCTAGCACCTCAGTTCCAAGGCATCAATTTTCAGTTCTCAGCCTTTTATATTGCTCAGCTCTCCCATCTGTACATGACTATTGGAAAAACCATAGCTTTGACTATACAGAACTTTGATGGCAAAGTGATGTCTCTAAATTAGTGTTTTCTAATATGCTTTCTAGGTTTGTCATAGCTTTTCCTCCAAGAAGCAAGTGTCTTTTAATTATGTGGCTGCAGTCACCATCTGCAGTGATTTTGGAGCCCAAGAAAATAAAGTCTGTCACTTGTTTCCGTTGTTTGCCCATCTATATTTGCCATGAAGTGATGGGACCAGATGCATTAACTTTAGTTTTTTGAATGTTGAGTTTTAGGCCATGTTTTTCAGTCCCCTCTTTCACCTTCATCAAGAGGGCCTTTAGTTCCTCTTTACTTTCTGTCATTAGAGTGGTGTCATCTGCATACCTTTTTTTCCGGAAATCTAAGTGTAAAGATACAACCAACTGAAAGCAAAGGAATAAGAAGGCCTTATTAAATGAACAGTGCAAAGAAATTGATGAAAACAACAGAATGGACTAACTAGAGATTTCTTCAAGGGAATTGGAGATATCAAGGGAACATCTCATGCAAGGATGGGCATGATAAAGGTTAGAAATGGTAAGAACCTAAGAGAAGCAGAAGAGACTAAGAGGAGATGAACTATATAAAGTCTTATGACCCAGATAACCCACACCATGATGGTGTGGTCACTCACCTAGAGCCAGATGCCCTGGGGTGCAAAGTCAAGTGGGCCTTAGGAAGCATTCAGTTCAGTTCAATTCAGTCACTCGGTCGTGTCTGACTCTTTGCGACCCCATGGGCTGCAGCATGCCAGATTTCCCTGTCCACCATCTCCCAGAGCTTGCTCAAACTCATGTTCATTGAATCAGTGATGCCATCCAACCATCTCATCCTCTGTTGTCCCCTTCTCTTGCCCTCAGTGTTTCCCAGCCATCAGGGTCTTTTCCAGTGAGTCAGCTCTTTGCATCAGGTGGCTGAAGTATTAGAGCTTTAGCTTCAACATAAGTCCTTCCAATAAATATACAGGGTTTATTTCATTTAGGATTGACTGGTTTGATCTCCTTGCTGTGCACAGGACTCTCAAGATTCTTCTCTAGCACCTCAGTTCCAAGGCATCAATTTTCAGTTCTCAGCCTTTTATATTGCTCAGCTCTCCCATCTGTACATGACTATTGGAAAAACCATAGCTTTGACTATACAGAACTTTGATGGCAAAGTGATGTCTCTAAATTAGTGTTTTCTAATATGCTTTCTAGGTTTGTCATAGCTTTTCCTCCAAGAAGCAAGTGTCTTTTAATTATGTGGCTGCAGTCACCATCTGCAGTGATTTTGGAGCCCAAGAAAATAAAGTCTGTCACTTGTTTCCGTTGTTTGCCCATCTATATTTGCCATGAAGTGATGGGACCAGATGCATTAACTTTAGTTTTTTGAATGTTGAGTTTTAGGCCATGTTTTTCAGTCCCCTCTTTCACCTTCATCAAGAGGGCCTTTAGTTCCTCTTTACTTTCTGTCATTAGAGTGGTGTCATCTGCATACCTGAGGTTATTGATATTTCTCCCGGAAATCTTGATTCCAGTTTGTGCTTCATCCAAAACAGCATTTTGCGTGATGTACTCCACATAGAAGTTAAATAAGCAGGGAGACAATATACAGCCTTGATGTATTTCTTTTCCAGTTTGGAATCAGTCCATTGTTCCATGTTCGGTTCTAACTGTTGCTTCTTGTCCTGCATACAACTTTCTCAGGAGACAGGTAAAGTGATTTTGTATTCCCATTTCTTTCAGAATTTCCCACAGTTTGTTGTGATCCACATAGTCAAACGCTTTAGTGTAGTCCAATGAAGCAGAAGTAGATGATTTTCTGGAATTATCTTAATTTTTCTATGATCCAACGGATGCTGGCAATTTGATCTCCGGTTCGTCTGCCTTTTCTAAATCCAGACTGTGCATCTGGAAGTTCTTGGTTGTTGTACTGTGGAAGCCTAGCTTGGAGGATGTTGAGCATTACTTTGCTAGCGTGTGAAATGAGTACAATGGTGCAGTAGTTTGAACATTCTTTGGCATTGTCCTTCTTTGGGATTGGAATGAAAAGTGACCCTTTCCAATCCTGTGGTCACTGCTAAGTTTTCCAAATTTGCTGGCATATTGAATGCAGCACTTTAATAGCATCATCTTTTAATATTTGTTATAGCAGAGCATAAACTTTGTTCATTGGTCAAGACTTGGAGAAAGGAGAGTTAGTGCTCTACAAGCACCTTCTCCCCAGAGAGAGGGGAATAAAAGTGGTTAAGAAGTAGGAGGCAGGCTTGTTCTAAGGGCTCTAGGAAGGGAGTAGAGATTTCCAAGGGCAGCTGGGGCAAGCCAGGGCACGTACAGTCTTTCATCTTCTTTGCACACAGCTTGAGTTGTTCCTAGCCGAATACAGGTGCCCACCCGCCCACCCTTGGGTGGAAATCTTAACATGGTAATGAAGCAATGGTAACTTCTGGACACCTGCAGTTCTCATTTGCAGAGGCACATTTCTGTGGTCAAGTCAGAGCTGGTTTGGACAGTTGAGCACTACAGTCTCTCAAAGTACAGCTGTAAAACATCTGTCAAATACCAGGTGCTTCTGAAATAGACAGGTGAAAACAGAGTCTGTCACTTTATAAATAAAGTCTGAGGCAAAGATCCTTTGACTCTCAGAGGCTGGTATGCGTGATTTTTCAGCATGAGCTAGTGGCTGGATGTCAGTGCCACCACTGAGATGGAGATTTCTGGAAAGGAGATATTTCAAGAAGAGAAGAATTTAGGCTGAAGAGTCTCTTGACATTCAAGTCACAGTGACTGGAAGTTAGTACAATGGGACTATAGCTGGAGCAGCAGGAAGAGGTCGGGCCTGGTTGCAACTATAAAGTTGAGAGCCAATGAACAGACAGTGAGATGGCTGAGCTGTATCATCTGGCCTAACTCAGGCAACAATTTTTGTGGAGTCCCAGTCAGAGGCCCAATATTCTAAATCCTAAACTAGCTGCACAAAGAATCCAGTTTATCTTATTCTAAGTGTTGACAGTAATAGTACTAGCAGTGTGTGTGTGTGTGTGTGTGTGCATGCTCTTGGTGACCTCATCAACTGTAGTCTACCAGGCACCTCTGTCCATGGAATTTTCCAGGAAAGAATAGTGAAACGGGTTAACATTTCCTTCTCCAGGGGATTGTCCTGATCCAGGGATCGAAACTGCATCTCTAGCAGGCAGATTCTTTACCACTGAGCCACCCATTAGCAATCTCTACCTTGAGCTAATACATTTTTTTTTCAATGATTGCAGCAGGATGTCCTAAGGGCTCTAGGAAGAGTAGAGATTTCCAAGGGCAGCATGGGGCAAGCTCAGGCACGACTTAGTGGGGGCTTGTTCTAAGGGCTCTAGGAAGGAGTAGAGATTTCCAAGGGCAGCTGGGGCAAGCCAGCACGTACAGTCTTTCATCTTCTTTGCACACAGCTTGAGTTGTTCCTAGCCGAATACAGGTGCTCACCCGCCCACCCTTGGGTGGAAATCTTAACATGGTAATGAAGCAATGGTAACTTCTGGACACCTGCAGTTCTCATTTGCAGAGGCACATTTCTGTGGTCAAGTCAGAGCTGGTTTGGACAGTTGAGCACTACAGTCTCTCAAAGTACAGCTGTAAAACATCTGTCAAATACCAGGTGCTTCTGAAATAGACAGGTGAAAACAGAGTCTGTCACTTTATAAATAAAGTCTGAGGCAAAGATCCTTTGACTCTCAGAGGCTGGTATGCGTGATTTTTCAGCATGAGCTAGTGGCTGGATGTCAGTGCCACCACTGAGATGGAGATTTCTGGAAAGGAGATATTTCAAGAAGAGAAGAATTTAGGCTGAAGAGTCTCTTGACATTCAAGTCACAGTGACTGGAAGTTAGTACAATGGGACTATAGCTGGAGCAGCAGGAAGAGGTCGGGCCTGGTTGCAACTATAAAGTTGAGAGCCAATGAACAGACAGTGAGATGGCTGAGCTGTATCATCTGGCCTAACTCAGGCAACAATTTTTGTGGAGTCCCAGTCAGAGGCCCAATATTCTAAATCCTAAACTAGCTGCACAAAGAATCCAGTTTATCTTATTCTAAGTGTTGACAGTAATAGTACTAGCAGTGTGTGTGTGTGTGTGTGTGTGCATGCTCTTGGTGACCTCATCAACTGTAGTCTACCAGGCACCTCTGTCCATGGAATTTTCCAGGAAAGAATAGTGAAACGGGTTAACATTTCCTTCTCCAGGGGATTGTCCTGATCCAGGGATCGAAACTGCATCTCTAGCAGGCAGATTCTTTACCACTGAGCCACCCATTAGCAATCTCTACCTTGAGCTAATACATTTTTTTTTCAATGATTGCAGAGTGGATGTCCTTATACAAAGCATTTGTACTTTTAGTCACTGAAATTCAAACACAGCATGATGAAAGAATAAGAGACTACAACAAAACTCTAAAATCTTTAAAATAAAGAATAAAAAAAATTAAAAAAAAGAACAAGAGACTAGGCAGGAAAGACTGAAAACGGATAAACTTCAAAACAGCATGTTCTTACAGAGGCACAAAACAGTGCTTTCGGAGCAGAAGACCGATCTCCACTACTGTCAACTTGTGAGGGTAGAAGTGGCAACATTTGCCTCCTCCCTAGGCTGACCGCTTTTCCACTCACCATTTTAGTTTTTTTCTACAGTAGACACCTTTAGTGGGTAATAGCCTGCCTAGTGTCTTTGTAACTTAATTCTGTCTCTACTAATTCAGCCTTTCGTTTAGAATCTCTTTCTCCAAGTGTCGGAACACTTGGGCAAATTCACCCGCAGGGTCTAACTAAGGACACTGCCTGCGGTTCTCAAAGTGAAGGCGGGGTGGCAGCAAGTCACCTGGCAACCTGTCAGAAATGTAAGTTCTGCGGCCCCAGTTCCGGACTTTCCGAATCCGAAACCCAGTCACGGCCTGTAGCAGGTCCCCGGGGATTCTGGCGTCTCTGAACTTGAAAACTACTCTGGATACTAACCCTCTGTACCCTAGCAGATAGGGCAAAACACCCGTTTTTGTTTACTCACTGTACCGCTTGTTGAATTCATTGCCCACTTGGGCTTATCATTTATTTTTATTAATGTCGGGTTTTGCCTGAAAAGACACACCACTAGGAGCTTTATTTGGAAAACCCCACGCGGGCTATTCAGCAGTTCTCTGACCGCGCCGCTGCGCCCAGTCTTGCGCAGGGTCCGTTGATCAGGGCCCCGCCCCAGGCAGGCCCAACAATACAGAAAACCCGGACCCTGAGCGGTTGCGGTGCCCAGCTCTCAGACGCCAAGCTGCAGGTCAGCGCCAGAGGGCGCTAGTAGCATCGAAACCATGCCCCCGCAGGCGCATCCACTAATCGCCAAGTTCTGTGCAAGGCGGCTCGCCAAGAGGGAGGTGCGTCCGGGAGAAGCCCCGCCCCGGACCCAAGAGGGAGGGGCATCCGGAGAAACCCCGCCCCCAGACCGAGCGTCCTCCAATCGTAGCGCGCGGTGCCGCGTGGCGCGCCGAGTTGGTCCAGCGACTCGCGGCCTTCCGGCGCTCTGAGGGGGCGGTGTAGCCTCGAGACGGGGGCGCGCGCAGAGATGCCTGGGGGACGCCTGTTTCGCCCAAAGGTAGGCTGTGGGCCTTGTGGGCGCCATCTCTGGGTCCCTTTACGTAGGCGGGACCCTCGGGACGTGTGTGAACGACTTTGGGCAGGTGGGCCTCTGTGGCGTGGTCGTAGCCAGCGGGCCGAGGAGCTGCCTGTCTGGAGGACGACGCGTGGGGCGCCTGTGTTGGCCTGAGCTCGCTGGTGTTCGGCTGCACCTGTGTATGTAGGGCTTTCCTGATGACTCAATGGTGAGGAATCGGCCCGCAGTGCAGGACACCCGGGTTCCGTCCCTGGGTCGGGAGGATCCCCTGGAGGAGAGCGTGGCAGCCCCACTCCCGTGCGCCTGCCTGCAGACTCCCCTGGTCCCAGCAGCCTGGCAGGCTGCTGTCCGTGGCGTTGCAGAGTCGGACACGACTGCAGTGGCTTAGCACGCACGCGCGGGGTTCTAGTTTCTAACGAGTCTGAATGTGGGTGAAATCCAGAGAAGCGGAGGACAGCTCGGATGTAACCAAAGCGGCGAGTGAGAGGCCTGAGAGAGGTTCTGTTGTCAGAGAGAAGGGACGGCCCCTGCAAACACATGCTCAGTAAGCTTGACGGAACAGGCTCTGAGCACCGCAGCCTGCCGGCCAGCTCGTGCGGGTACCGCTTCACAGCTGTTCCTCATCGTCTCTCCTTGATGTGCATCAATTCCTGGGTGAAAAACGTGTTGACATCCTTCGAGTTATGTGGTTGGAGCCTTGGGATTTCTTCAGCTACCCAAGAAAACTTCCTCTCTTTTTTATTATTAGACATCCGACTTGTTGCCCAGACTTATTATGTGATATCCAAAGCAATATTTAGAGATTTTCACTTCTTTCCAAAGGGATCCCACAGATGTGTAGGGTCATGCATTTGCTATCACAGGGAGTCACGTTTCAAGATGAGTGAATAAAATACACAAGCATGGTGTACTGGAAGAAGTGAAGATTTGAGCAGGGCAGCACGAAGAAGGAAGAGCGGTCTGCTGGGGCTGATATGGCTAGCAAAGCAATAAAGCAGAGTTTAATGTTTCTTGGGTTTAATTAGTTGCTTCTTTCAGAAGTACAGTCACTCCTCAGTCATTCCTCATTTTTCAAAGATTCTGTATTTATGAAATTTTCTTCTTGCTCAGCTTTATTTGTAATCCCCAAATCAGTGCTCTTGGTGCTTTTATTTTTTTTTCTCTCTCTCTTTTCTTTTTTTTTCTTGGTGCTTTCATAGTCACTCACAGGCATATGTAGGGCAGGGAGGTTTTTGAGTCTCCTGACATTCATGTTCACAGCTGAGGTCTGCGGCCCCACCTTGTCAGCTTGTTCCAGTTCTCACATCAGCTGGCTAATAATGATCTGTTTTCTTGGTCCAGGACCCAGTCTAGAATCACATATTCATTTTCTTTTCATACTTCTCTAGCCTTACATTAATCTGGGTTAGTTCCTCAGATGTTAGTTTCTTGACCTTGTCATTGTTGGGGTGTACAGGCCAGTTATTTTGGGCTTGTGAGATAGCTTCCCTGTTGAGATTTAGGTTGTACATTTTTGGTAGTAATACTGTCGAGGTTATTGTATATTCTTGGTCTCTCATATCAAGAAGCACGTGGTGTTGATTTACATCAACAGTCATTACTTCATTAAGATGGTGGCTCACAGTTTTCTCCGCTCTAAAGTTGCTGTTTTTCCTTTGAAATTAATGAGTAACTTTTGGGGGAGATGTTCTGGGACCGTGTACATTTCTTTTCATCCTTGAATGGTCACCCACTAGTCTTAGCATTCAGTTATGATTTTCTAAATCCATCAATTTGTTTATATAAGTATAGACTTATATTCTTATTTTATTCAACACATTCTAGTCCTTTACTATCATTACATATTTGCTGCTGGAATATCCCACATTTGGCCATGAGAGCTTCTTCATACAGGCTCATGTGTTCTTTCTACATGCTCTCACTATTCCTTAAGGAGTTTCTTACTCTCTGGCTCAAGTTATTTCAGGCTCATTTTGTCCTTCCCTGTCCCATCCCTGGTATCACTTTGTTAAAGAGCTAACCTGGGCTGATTCATTGTATTAAAGGGATATTCTGGAGTTTAAAAGAAAAAAAAGAAATATATATATGGTCTGAATAGACTGAGGGGCATTTCCCAGTTTCCTTGCTGTCCTGTGTAGCTATGGGAGCTTCTCCAGGTAACTGGACCGTGGTGGAGGGAGCACCTTCTTGAGCATAGATGCCTCTTCTCTTGCAGTTTGGCTGACCACGGGAATTTCTGCGTGAGGGAACATGCTTAGACCTGTTAAGTATTAAGTATCACCATCTGTGTTATGGCTGAATTTATGGATTTGTTTCCTTCCTCCTAATTAAGGAAGTTTAATGGTGTATTTTAATCTTATGTTTTTTAAACTGCAGTGTCATTGGAGGAGGTGTTTGTTTTTTTTATTTCCTGATTAGGTGATCTGCTTATAGGTGACCTTAATTTGATTCCCAAAGCAGAGTAATTTCTTCGTGAAATGCAAAAATTTAAAAACTGTTATTGGTTAGTTCCTCAGATGTTAGTTTCTTGGTTTTTGGGGTGTACAGGCCAGTTATTTTGGGCTTGTGAGATAGCTTCCCTGTTGAGATTTAGGTTGTACATTTTTGGTAGTAATACTGTCGAGGTTATTGTATATTCTTGGTCTCTCATATCAAGAAGCACGTGGTGTTGATTTACATCAACAGTCATTACTTCATTAAGATGGTGGCTCACAGTTTTCTCCGCTCTAAAGTTGCTGTTTTTCCTTTGAAATTAATGAGTAACTTTTGGGGGAGATGTTCTGGGACCGTGTACATTTCTTTTCATCCTTGAATGGTCACCCACTAGTCTTAGCATTCAGTTATGATTTTCTAAATCCATCAATTTGTTTATATAAGTATAGACTTATATTCTTATTTTATTCAACACATTCTAGTCCTTTACTATCATTACATATTTGCTGCTGGAATATCCCACATTTGGCCATGAGAGCTTCTTCATACAGGCTCATGTGTTCTTTCTACATGCTCTCACTATTCCTTAAGGAGTTTCTTACTCTCTGGCTCAAGTTATTTCAGGCTCATTTTGTCCTTCCCTGTCCCATCCCTGGTATCACTTTGTTAAAGAGCTAACCTGGGCTGATTCATTGTATTAAAGGGATATTCTGGAGTTTAAAAGAAAAAAAAGAAATATATATATGGTCTGAATAGACTGAGGGGCATTTCCCAGTTTCCTTGCTGTCCTGTGTAGCTATGGGAGCTTCTCCAGGTAACTGGACCGTGGTGGAGGGAGCACCTTCTTGAGCATAGATGCCTCTTCTCTTGCAGTTTGGCTGACCACGGGAATTTCTGCGTGAGGGAACATGCTTAGACCTGTTAAGTATTAAGTATCACCATCTGTGTTATGGCTGAATTTATGGATTTGTTTCCTTCCTCCTAATTAAGGAAGTTTAATGGTGTATTTTAATCTTATGTTTTTTAAACTGCAGTGTCATTGGAGGAGGTGTTTGTTTTTTTTATTTCCCTGATTAGGTGATCTGCTTATAGGTGACCTTAATTTGATTCCCAAAGCAGAGCTAAAACTTTCCTTACAGTGAAATGCAAATTAAAAAACTTATAGGGCTTCCCTGGTGGTCCAGTGGGTAAGGACACCGCCTTGCAGTGCAAGGGGCGCCGGTTCGATCCCTGGCCTGGGAAGATCCCACATGCCGCGGAGCGGCTGGACCGATGTGCCCAATTTCCGAGCCGGAGCTCTGGAGCGCATGCGCCCAGAGCCGGTGCTCTGCGACAACAGAGGCCACCGCGATGGGAGGCCCGCATAGGCCAAAGAACAAAGCAGGATGAAAATAGATAAATGAAAGACCAGAAGAAGTGGCCCACCCGCCCCCCTCCCTCCCCAACCCACCGCCAAAATTAAAAAAAATAATCAAAAAAACCCTTATAAAGTGAATGCTTATCTGTCACAGACATTAAAACAAAACAGAACAGCTCAAGTGAGGAAAGAAATCAGTATTGTCACCCTTCTTGGACATAAGCACCTTGGTTCCTTCGGTCTTCTCTGGTGGAGCCCTTGCCTTCCCCGTTTCTGGTACATTCTCAGGCTGCTGCCATCCTTTCTGGTACACACTAGCTGCCTGTGTGCTCAGTCCTCCTTTGTTCTCTTGCTTCTCTCAGCTTCATCCCTCACAGATGGGTACCATGCAAGGCTATGGAGGGTTCATTGTTTGTCCTCATCTACTTGTATTTTGGAGTCTGTAGTCTAGTTGTGTTGTCCAGACTCTTAGTTTTGCTGTCTTGTGGTTCTCCTTTCTCTGGAGTTTCAGAGACATTTAAAAACTCTGCCACTTCTCTCTTGCCTCCTTGCTTCTGAAATTACTAAGAAAAGGAAGAAGGATGGTCATACCTAGCAGGGCCGTGGCCACATGCAGCCTGCTCGTGTGACTGCTGTGCCAGTGTGTGTGCTTAAGGGCAGGCCGTTAAGAAGTTCATCATTTGGAACAAAGTCGAGGCTGAAGCCATTGGACATTTCTGAAGCGAGCATTTTGGATGCCTATGTGTTTCACAAACTGTGAAGTTATATTACTGCATGAGCCATGCTGTTCACAGCTGGGTGGTCAGGAGGCCTTCTCAGGAAGCCCGGAAGGACCAGACATCTCCCCTGATTTAGACCTGCGAGTGCTGCCCCACAACCTCCACCAAAGCCCACGTAAGGAGCTAAGTCCTTAAAGACTAAGTAAATATTCTTCTCTAAAAAGACAATAAAATGGAAATTCTACATAACAATAAAATAGACACTATGTCTTCACCAATGCCTTTGCTGGACTTGCTTCCACAATACCAGTCATTATTGTGTATTTAATGAAATTGATTGCCTTATTTTTTTCCCTTTGAAAACTATTTTTACAGAGAAAGAGACATTGGGGTGCAGAGTACCAGTCCTTTCCAGGAGAGAGACCCCTTCCATGCAGAGAAGCAGGGCTCAGGACCGGGGGGACAGCGGCCTCCCTGTCTGAATCATGGCTCAGGTGTGGAGAAGGATTTCAGGAGAGTCCTGGCATTCTGGTAAAGTCATGATGCTGTCTACCCTGAATGCTTAGGCATAAATCCTAACTTCCTGAGAGTTCATGCCACTGTACCTACATTTCGTCAGAATTCCCTTTCTTTTTTATTTTCAGAACACTCAAATTGGAGTGATACTTCTTTTCCCTCATTCTTGAATTCCCTAAAATTGTGGCATAGTAGTGTTCAACTCCTGCTGTGTAGAGCCTTTGTACTTCTTTCTGAGTAGGGATACATTCTGGAAATGTACTCAGAAGATGATCCTACTCTTTAAAAGAAGTCTATTTATGAACTTCTGATGTATTCAGGATCTGATGGCAGTGGGGGAGACAGGCTGATTTTGATTTATATGGTAACTTTAAAGTACTCACCATAAGAAGGAGTTCTCACCACTATTATCAACTCTAACGGTCAGACAGTCCTCTGTTTAGATTCTAGGAAAATACAGAAATGCATTTGTAAGTACATTTTTTGGAAATACTTGGTAAATAAAGGAAAATAGAGGAATATGTTAAAGGGGCATAATGTACGTTCTGGAATCTTTTATGTAATGTTGGTTTTTGAGTCCTTGTCGCATGAATTCCTGTATCTTTATTAACTGTCACTACTGTTGTCATCATCTACCTGCAGTCATTAACGGGTGCAAAGAAGACCGCTACAGAAAAAGACCCTGGACTATCCTCTCAACCCACGAAAGGTAGTAATTGTTGATTTCTTGGCAGGAAAAGTATAAGGCTAAATATCCTCCTTTGATTTCTCTGTTTTCTTTTAAAAAGTCATTTACAAAGTTTGGATAGACTATATATTCGTGGTTAGGTTTTTTTCTTTTTTAAAACAACTCTCATCTTTGTCACAATCTGCCCCCTTTTTTTTTATGCCTTCTATAGGTAATTTTTAAGTTTTTTTTAAGCTTTTGCCTGAATTCACTGTTATCAACAAAGCCCAGTAGGTAAGCTCAGGTTCATAGCTACAGGGTTTTAAAAAGGATCCGATTTGAGAAATAAAATTATGAACTATGATGTAAGGACTGTACTACTTAGTTAATGATAATTAGGGAAAACCTGGAATTATGGATCATAGGAAAGTGTATTGGAGTGTTTGAAGGGATGGGTTGAATTTATCTCCTACAACCAGAAGGTCAGGGGCTGGACTCATTTTGAGTTCTGCTGTCTTAGTATAGGATCTATTTTTGCAGTTGTGAGGTAGAAGCGAATTCTTCAGGCACAGTTCTCAGGAAAAGTATAGACATGGAGGATTTTCTCCAAATAAACTTTTCCTCTGAAACATACTCTCTTGGACCTCAGCCTTTAGCCAGAATCTGTTACACAGAATCACCTCCACCAAAGAGACATCAGTGAAATAAAGAATTTTTAAACATACGTGTTGCTGCACCAATACAACTGGGATTTTGTTGGTAAGGAGAAAAGGCGTGAATATCAGCGAGGCCATTGGAGGAAGGGTCGTGAATATCAGGGAGGCCATGGGTTCTGCTGCTGCACCCACTGACCCTCAGGGTGGACAGAAAGGGTCAGGGCTCGAGACTTCACGGATCTCATCTGACTGTGCCACATCCTGACTGTGTCTTGACTGTGAGATCTTGAGAAAGCAAGCTAAAAGTGCTGAGCCTTAGTTTCTGCATCTGGGGAATAGGCCTCAGAATTGTGTATCTCACTGGGTTATTGTGAGTTTAAAAAATAATAATAAAAATGCCTAGTTATAAAGGTGTACACTTAGTAGGAGATTCTAAAGGAAGTCAACTCTGAATATTCATTGGAAGGACTGATACTGAAACTGAAGCTCCAATACTTTGGCCACTTGAGGCAAAGAGCTGACTCATTGGAAAAGACCCTTATGCTGGGAAAGATTGAGGGCAGGAAAAGGGGAAAGCGGAGGGTGAGATGGTTGGATGACTTCACCAACCCCATGGACATGAGTTGAAACTCTGGGAGATTGGGAAGGACAGGGAAGCCTGACGTGCTGTGCTCCATGGGGTCACAGAGAGCCAGACACAACTTAGTGACTGAAAACAGTGGCAGCTTGATGGCAAGGGAGCTGAGCCCACTGAAGTCTTGTTACTTCTGACAGCTATCCGATTGAGAAATTTAAAATTTAAATTTGAACTATGATGTAAGGACTGTACTACTTAGTTAATGATAATTAGGGAAAACCTGGAATTATGGATCATAGGAAAGTGTATTGGAGTGTTTGAAGGGATGGGTTGAATTTATCTCCTACAACCAGAAGGTCAGGGGCTGGACTCATTTTGAGTTCTGCTGTCTTAGTATAGGATCTATTTTTGCAGTTGTGAGGTAGAAGCGAATTCTTCAGGCACAGTTCTCAGGAAAAGTATAGACATGGAGGATTTTCTCCAAATAAACTTTTCCTCTGAAACATACTCTCTTGGACCTCAGCCTTTAGCCAGAATCTGTTACACAGAATCACCTCCACCAAAGAGACATCAGTGAAATAAAGAATTTTTAAACATACGTGTTGCTGCACCAATACAACTGGGATTTTGTTGGTAAGGAGAAAAGGGCGTGAATATCAGCGAGGCCATTGGAGGAAGGGTCGTGAATATCAGGGAGGCCATGGGTTCTGCTGCTGCACCCACTGACCCTCAGGGTGGACAGAAAGGGTCAGGGCTCGAGACTTCACGGATCTCATCTGACTGTGCCACATCCTGACTGTGTCTTGACTGTGAGATCTTGAGAAAGCAAGCTAAAAGTGCTGAGCCTTAGTTTCTGCATCTGGGGAATAGGCCTCAGAATTGTGTATCTCACTGGGTTATTGTGAGTTTAAAAAATAATAATAAAAATGCCTAGTTATAAAGGTGTACACTTAGTAGGAGATTCTAAAGGAAGTCAACTCTGAATATTCATTGGAAGGACTGATACTGAAACTGAAGCTCCAATACTTTGGCCACTTGAGGCAAAGAGCTGACTCATTGGAAAAGACCCTTATGCTGGGAAAGATTGAGGGCAGGAAAAGGGGAAAGCGGAGGGTGAGATGGTTGGATGACTTCACCAACCCCATGGACATGAGTTGAAACTCTGGGAGATTGGGAAGGACAGGGAAGCCTGACGTGCTGTGCTCCATGGGGTCACAGAGAGCCAGACACAACTTAGTGACTGAACAGCCACAGTGGCAGCATTTGCTGTTTGATGGCAAGGGGAGCTGAGAGCCTGCTCAGAGTCCTGCAGAAGTCTTGTTACTTCTGACAGCTAGCTGTTATCTGAAAATAAGGTTATGTAAATTTAAAAGTTTGCTGTTAAGTACTTTAAGCAAACTGCTGTTACCATGGCTCCTAGTATGGCAAAAGAAGCACGCAGAAGCATTCCTATTATAGATAATTATTGGTTTTGGTTTTTTTTTACCCTTATGGCTGGTGAATATTCTGTGAAATTAAATTTTGTAATTATTTCAGGGTTATTTTTGAGTTATCATTTGTGCTCTGGTCATTTTCCTTGTCTTTTATAACTTAGTTTCACTTTTTTTCCCTTCTTGTAGTTTGGCTTTAATTTCCAGAATCTTTGGTTGCGCATAGACCTTTAGTTGGGAAGGTTTGAAATAAGACATTGCTTTCACTATCAACAGAATTTTTTGTATTTGTGACTTTAGCAAAGTAGCACACTTTGAACCTCATTTTGATCAATAATCATAATCAGTTGGCCATTTTTATTTATTTCCTTTTGCAGAACATACCACATCTAAGAGTACCAGTGGACTTACAGCTATAACGTGGAGTTCTAGTGGAAGTGATCTGTCAGATGAAGATAAAACAAGTTTTAAATCACCGAGGAATAAAGGACATCATTCTAGAATACGCAGGTGTTATAACAGCAATATTTTATGTCCAGAAGATGGGGCCAGTGAAGGTAAATCAAAAATTTTTTTTTTAAATTTAGTTTATGTTATAGATTGTGTTTTAATGATAGAAATAATTTACACTTGTTTTCCACTATTTAGCATTGATTATGATATTACTGAGTCCCAGCCTTTTAGAAACATTTTTTCATTATGTTTTTCACAGTAACTCAGAGGTAAGTATTACCAGGATCATTTTTATAGTTGACAGTTTAGGCTTGAACATGTTAGAATTGGTTGCATTCTGC
The DNA here is from genome assembly GCA_022376925.1 of Tragulus kanchil. Lineage (NCBI taxonomy): Eukaryota > Metazoa > Chordata > Mammalia > Artiodactyla > Tragulidae > Tragulus > Tragulus kanchil. The sequence continues at coordinate 41,700,370 of JAIOJX010000002.1, forward strand.
TTTGGGTCTCTTTGATGACAAAGCCAGTTTTCTAAAGGTATGCCAATATTTTGGCAAAAGCAAATGACTCATTGGAAAAGACCCTTATGCTGGGAAAGATTGAGGGCAGGAAAAGGGGAAAGCGGAGGGTGAGATGGTTGGATGACTTCACCAACCCCATGGACATGAGTTGAAACTCTGGGAATGGAACAGGGAAGCCTGACGTGCTGTGCTCCATGGGGTCACAGAGAGCCAGACACAACTTAGTGACTGAACAGCCACAGTGGCAGCATTTGCTGTTTGATGGCAAGGGGAGCTGAGAGCCTGCTCAGAGTCCTGCAGAAGTCTTGTTACTTCTGACAGCTAGCTGTTATCTGAAAATAAGGTTATGTAAATTTAAAAGTTTGCTGTTAAGTACTTTAAGCAAACTGCTGTTACCATGGCTCCTAGTATGGCAAAAGAAGCACGCAGAAGCATTCCTATTATAGATAATTATTGGTTTTGGTTTTTTTTTACCCTTATGGCTGGTGAATATTCTGTGAAATTAAATTTTGTAATTATTTCAGGGTTATTTTTGAGTTATCATTTGTGCTCTGGTCATTTTCCTTGTCTTTTATAACTTAGTTTCACTTTTTTTCCCTTCTTGTAGTTTGGCTTTAATTTCCAGAATCTTTGGTTGCGCATAGACCTTTAGTTGGGAAGGTTTGAAATAAGACATTGCTTTCACTATCAACAGAATTTTTTGTATTTGTGACTTTAGCAAAGTAGCACACTTTGAACCTCATTTTGATCAATAATCATAATCAGTTGGCCATTTTTATTTATTTCCTTTTGCAGAACATACCACATCTAAGAGTACCAGTGGACTTACAGCTATAACGTGGAGTTCTAGTGGAAGTGATCTGTCAGATGAAGATAAAACAAGTTTTAAATCACCGAGGAATAAAGGACATCATTCTAGAATACGCAGGTGTTATAACAGCAATATTTTATGTCCAGAAGATGGGGCCAGTGAAGGTAAATCAAAAATTTTTTTTTTAAATTTAGTTTATGTTATAGATTGTGTTTTAATGATAGAAATAATTTACACTTGTTTTCCACTATTTAGCATTGATTATGATATTACTGAGTCCCAGCCTTTTAGAAACATTTTTTCATTATGTTTTTCACAGTAACTCAGAGGTAAGTATTACCAGGATCATTTTTATAGTTGACAGTTTAGGCTTGAACATGTTAGAATTGGTTGCATTCTGCTTTGGGTCTCTTTGATGACAAAGCCAGTTTTCTAAAGTATAGGTATGCCTTTGGAGATATTTGGGTTTGGCTTCAGACCACCGCAATGAAGTGAATATTTCAGTAAAACAAGTTGCTTGAATTTTTTGGTTTCCCAGTATATATACAAGTTATATTTAAATACTACTGTAGTTTTATGAAGTGTCTAAAAATAACAATGTACACACCCTAATTTTAAAATACTTTATTGCTTAAAAATTCTAAACATCATCTGAGCCTTCATTCAGCAAGTCTTACATTTTTATTGGCGTAGAATCTTCCTTCAGTGTTGATGGCTGCTCAGCTGAAGGTTGGAGTTGGTGTGGCCATTTCTTAAAATAAGATGGCAGTGAAGTTCATTGCGTTGATGGAGTCTTCCGTAAAGAATTTCTGTGGAGCATGTAGTGCTGCTCGGTAACATTTTCCCCACAGGAGAACTTCTTTCAGCATTGGAGTCGGCCCTCTCAGACCTTGCTGCTGCTTTATCCACTAGGTGTATGCCCTACTCTCAATCTGTTGTTGCCATATCAGCAGTCTTCACAGTATCTTCCCCAGGAGTTGATTCCATCTGAAGAAACCACTTTCTTTGCTCATGCACAAGAAGCAACTCCTCGCCTGTTAGGTTCATCCTGAGACGAGAGCAGTCCAGCCGCATCTTCAGGCTCCACTTCTGATGCTAGTTCTCTTTCTGTTTCCGCCTCATCTGCTGCTCCTTCCGCCACTGACGTCTTGAACCCCTCCCCAAGTCCTCCGTGAAGCTCAGAATCCACTTCTTCCTCACTCCTGTTCCTGTAGTATTTTGACCCCTCCCCGTGCACAGATCACCAGCATTCTTGATGGCATCTAGAATGCTGACTCTTCTCCAGAAAGCTTTCAGTGGACTTTCCCAGACGCAACAGAGAATCGCTGTCGACAGCAGCTATAGCCTTGCAGAATGAACCTCTTCAATAATAAGGCCAGAAAGTTGAGATGACTCCTTGATCTCCTTGAGGCTGCAGAGTGGATGTTGTGTTAGCGAGCATAGCAACATTCACTCTGTTGTACAGCGCCTTCCTCAGAGCTCTGGGGTGATCAGGTGTGTTGTCAGTGACTGCTGGTAGTTTGAGGGAATCATTTTTCTGAGGAGTGGGTGTCAACAGTGGGCTTAAAATACTCAGTACACTGTGTCATAAACGGATGTGCTGCCGTCCGGCCGGACTTTGTTGCTCTGTGGCGCTCCCAGCAGTGTAGGGTTGGCACGATTCTCAAGTACCCTGGGAGTTTCAGAAGGGTGGATGAGCATTGGCTCAACTCCCGCCCACCAGGTGTGCTAGACCCTCCCAAGGCCTCACAAAGCCTGTCCTTTGTAGCTCTGCAGCCAAGCATTGATTTGTTCTTACCTACATAAGTCCCAGCAGGGCGTCTTCTTCCAGTAGCAGGCTGTTTCGTCTGAGTTGACACTCTCTTGTTCAGTGTAGCCAGCATCTGAATTGTCTTTGCTCAGTCACCTGGATGACCTGGCGCAGCTTCTGCATCCGCACTCACTGCTGCGCCTTGCACTCTCAAGTCACGGAGGTGGCTTTTTTCCTTAAGTCTCGTGAATCAGCCTCTGCCAGCTTTAAAATTTTTCTCCTGCAGCTTCCGCACCTGTTTCAGCCCTGACAGAATTGAGGAGAGTTAAGGCCTGCCTTGCTCTGGGTTAGGCTTTGGCTTCAGGGAACAATTTCCAGTTTGATCTTCTAGCTAGACACTGAAACTTTCTCTGTAACAATAGTAATACTGAAGAAACTCCAGAAGAACACTAAAACAACAAGTAGAAGTTGAGAATTGGGGTGAGGTAAGAGGTGGGAGAAATGGGATGGGATGCTTATATATAAAAGTGGAAATATATTTTCTGCTGCCTTTTAATATATTTTTACATTGTTGAAGGACATGGATCTATAAAACTACCAAGGATAAATAGATTTAACATACATTAAGAATATTTTAAATTAAAATTCTATTTTTTAGATGACCTCCAGGTTATTGACTGGGAGATTGACAGTGAGAGGGAAGATACCTGTGAGTGTGATGAATTTGGAGACCATGAGAGTGTGGTGGAAATATCCGACTGTGCTTCTGGTACAAGCAGTCGTTCTTTGACACCTGCAGAGCTGCTTCCTGAGCTTCCTAAGGTGAGCATGAACTGCTTACAACTTTCTGTTCTGTTCATGGCATGTGTTAGTCACAGTGTTTGGTGTTTTGTTTGCAGCTCCTTCTCTATGTAATCTGCTGGTAATGTGCTTTTCAACATGGATAGATACTGAGTTCTCCTCTTACCCACTCTTGGGTCATTCCCAAAGTCCCACTGTTTCCTCAGTGACAGGTATCTCGCGGTCTGGTAGATTAGAGTGGCAATACTCAGTTCTGAATAATAATATTCATAACAAGACAACTATTACAGTTTTCCTTTACAACTTTTTGCTTTTGTTGGAGTTAATCATTTGGGGTTTTGATGCTTTTTTTTACATATGACTAAAACTCTACACCACTGTTTAGTTCTCTCATTAAAATTTTCAGACATAATAGTCATTCTGTTAGCTTTGTTAAAAATATATAAAAACATTTTATTGAAGTATAGTTGATTTACAATATTGAATTAATTTCTGCTGTCCAGCAAAGTGATTCAGATATATATATATATATATATATATATGCTTGTGTGTGTGTGTGTATATTTATATATATGTTCTTTTTCATATTTTTCTCCATTATGGTTTATCAGGATATTGGATATAGTTCCTAGTGCTATATACAGTAGGACCTTGCTATGTATCCATCCTAAATATGCTAGTTTCCTTGTGCTAATCCCACATTCCCAATCCTTCCTTCCCCACCCACCTCCCCCTTGGCAATCACAAGTCTGTTCTCTATGTCTGTTTCTGTTTTGTGTATATGTTCATATGTGTCATATTTCAGATTCCACATGTAAGTGATGTCATGTGATATTTGTCTTACTTCACTTTGTCTGGCTTACTTCACTTAGTATGATAATCTTTAGGCTGACCCATGTTGCTACAAATGGCTTTATCTTGTTTTTTTTAATGACTGAGTAGAATTCCATTGTGATTATATACTACATTATCTTTATACATTCAGTATTTGATTAGTTTTGTTTTTGTGGATAGCTATTTCCCACAATCTCCTTACCATTCTGATTTCACCTGCAGTCCTCTCTGCTTTATGAACAGGCGGGTCTTACGTCACCCTTCACCCTCTTTTGGGGAATTTCCTTCACTTTGCTCCTGCATAGAGCAACTTTATCCTGGATTCCATGTCTTTCTCTTTCTTGGTTTTACTCTCATTTCGATTGAGCACGTCTCCAGTTGCTTCCCAGGAAGGGTTTATTGAGATTTTGAAACTTGTCATGTCAGAAGATGCAGTCATCACGCTTTGATCTGTGATTGCAACTTTACATAGCATTTTCTGTTGGAAATCATTTTTCTTTAGAATTTCAAAGGCGTTGCTTCATTTTCTTCTAGTTCCACAGTTGCTGTCAAGAAGCCTGCGGCTGTTCTTATGCCTGATGTTTTAACATTTCTCTTCCCTTGTTTTAAACTGTTTCAGTTGTGATGTGCTTAGATATCTTCGGCTTGGAGTTTGTCACGCTTCTTGGATCTGTGGTTGTTCTGGGATCCCCATGCTCCCTTCTAGGTTTAGTAATTTGCTAGGAAGACGCTCAGAACTTAGCATACAGAAGCACAATAAGCACTCTTCCTGAGTCCTTCTCCAGTGGAGTTGCTCGGGGTGCTCTGTGGCTCCAGCAGTGAGGTTTTGACAGCATACAGTGGTGTCTGCCAGGGGGGCTCATCAGTGACTCAGAGCCCAGAGTTTCTGTGGGGGTGCAGTCTGCCTAGCATGTGCCAGAATTTCAGATTTCAGGAAGAAAAATGGGTATTCAGTATAAGCCGTATTATTTGCACAGTTGAGGCGCAGAGAGACGCTCTTCATTTAGGGCATGGTGGCTCATCCTGCAGCCCAAGTATCCAGAGGTTGGCAGGGACCAGCCTTGCAAGCAGGGTTCTCTTGGGACTCCTGTCTCAGGTCTGCTAAGTTAGCTCTCTTTTTCACTGTTGGGCTCAGAGTTTTCATCACATTTAGAGTTTTTTGCCTTTATTCAGCACTTTTTTTGACTCCCCCTTTCCTTTTTTTCCATGACTCCATTTATGCGTGTATTAATTAAGCTGCTTAAGTTTGTGTCATGGATTATTGATGTTGTGGACATTTTTCTTTTGTTTCATTTTGAGTGGTTTTTATTGCTATATCTTAAAGTATAATAGTCTTTTTTCCTATAGTGTCTTTTCTGCTGTTAATACTATCCAGTGCATTTGTCATCTCTAAATGTTTGATATGAGTTTATGGTATGATTTTATATCGTCCATGTCTCTCCTTGGCACAATCATGCATTCATCTATGTTTTCAACATAAATAGTATATTTATAATAGTTGTTGTAGTGGCCTTTTTTCTGTAAATCTATCATCTGTCATTTCTGTGTGTCTATTGGTTGATGTTTCTTTTCATTTTAGGTTTTATTTTTCTGCTTATTTATGTGCCTGGAAATTTTTGAGTATATACCAAATACTTTAAATTTTATGTTGTTAGATATTAGATTAAAAAAAAAAAACAATTTCTTTAAATACTCTGGGGCTTTGCTCTGTGGTGCAGTTACCTGGAAACAGTTGCATCCTTTTTAGGTGTTGCTTTATGGTTTATTCTGTGGGTCTGGGGAAGTACTTAGTCTTAGGTCTCCCTGCTGAAACAGGACCTCCTTGAGTATCTTCTGTAATGCTCTGAGTTTTGAGTTTTTCCACCGGTTTAGTAGGAATAGGTACTGTTTCCTGACCTTGTGTGAACCCTAGGCACTGTTTTCCTACCACTCCCAAGGGGTTCTTTCCCAGCTGGAGAGTAGTTTCTTTATATGCACTTGCTGGTCAGTACTCTGCTGAATACTTGAGGGGATGGTTGGGGTTCTCTGTGCAACTCTTGACTTTTCTGGTACTCTGTCCTATGAACTCTTGAGCTCCTTCTGTCTCCATGGACTCTCTGCTCTCTTTTTCACTGTTGGGCTCAGAGTTTTCATCACATTTAGAGTTTTTTGCCTTTATTCAGCACTTTTTTTGACTCCCCCTTTCCTTTTTTTCCATGACTCCATTTATGCGTGTATTAATTAAGCTGCTTAAGTTTGTGTCATGGATTATTGATGTTGTGGACATTTTTCTTTTGTTTCATTTTGAGTGGTTTTTATTGCTATATCTTAAAGTATAATAGTCTTTTTTCCTATAGTGTCTTTTCTGCTGTTAATACTATCCAGTGCATTTGTCATCTCTAAATGTTTGATATGAGTTTATGGTATGATTTTATATCGTCCATGTCTCTCCTTGGCACAATCATGCATTCATCTATGTTTTCAACATAAATAGTATATTTATAATAGTTGTTGTAGTGGCCTTTTTTCTGTAAATCTATCATCTGTCATTTCTGTGTGTCTATTGGTTGATGTTTCTTTTCATTTTAGGTTTTATTTTTCTGCTTATTTATGTGCCTGGAAATTTTTGAGTATATACCAAATACTTTAAATTTTATGTTGTTAGATATTAGATTAAAAAAAAAAAACAATTTCTTTAAATACTCTGGGGCTTTGCTCTGTGGTGCAGTTACCTGGAAACAGTTGCATCCTTTTTAGGTGTTGCTTTATGGTTTATTCTGTGGGTCTGGGGAAGTACTTAGTCTTAGGTCTCCCTGCTGAAACAGGACCTCCTTGAGTATCTTCTGTAATGCTCTGAGTTTTGAGTTTTTCCACCGGTTTAGTAGGAATAGGTACTGTTTCCTGACCTTGTGTGAACCCTAGGCACTGTTTTCCTACCACTCCCAAGGGGTTCTTTCCCAGCTGGAGAGTAGTTTCTTTATATGCACTTGCTGGTCAGTACTCTGCTGAATACTTGAGGGGATGGTTGGGGTTCTCTGTGCAACTCTTGACTTTTCTGGTACTCTGTCCTATGAACTCTTGAGCTCCTTCTGTCTCCATGGACTCTCTGCTCTCTCTCTTCAACTCAGGGTGCCTACCAGGTTCCATCTCAGTTCCCCATCCTTACCGTGTGATTTGGAAATTCTCAAGAAAGTAAGCTGGGACAATTGTAGAGCTCAATTCTGGGTGTCCCATCTTTGAGGAGTTAGTGTTCTTGTCTGTTGTCCCATGTCCTGAAAGCCATTGTTTCAAGTATTTTGTCTCATTTCTTATCTTTCCTTTCCTTTATGGTTGTTTCAGGCAAGAGGATAAATCCATTCCGTAAATCCATACCATCATGGCCATCTTCCTGATCTTTTCCGGCAATCCAGAACATGAAAGGATGAAAAGATGTTCATAATCATTAGGCATTAGGGAGATGCAAATCAGAACCATAATGAGATATTACTATCTACCTGTTAGGATGGCTGTTACCCATAAATGGGAAAATAAATATTGAGGATGTAGAGAAATTGGGAATCCTGTGTACTACAGTTGGGAATGTAAAATGATGCAGCCACTCTGGAAAATAGTTTGCTGTTTCTCAAAAGTTAAAAATAGAGTTACCATGTAACTTAGTGATTTTGCTTCTGGACATACACCCCAAAGAATTGACAGCAGGGACTCAACAGATACTTGTACCTTGATGTTCATAGTGGCCCTGTTCACAGTGGCCAAATGCTGGAAACAGCTCAAATATCTATCAACAGGTGAACGAATAAACAAAATGTGTGAATATGTATATTGTCTGGGCTTCCCTGGTGGTGCAGAAGTAAAGCTTCCACCTACCAGTGGAATAGATCCCTGGGTCAGGAAGATCCCCTGGAGAAGGAAATGGCAAGCCACTCCAGTATTTTTGCCTGGGAAATCCCATGGGCAGAGGAGTCTGGTGTGCTATAGTCCATGGTGCAAAAGTATTCAACACCACTTAGTGACTAAACAAGAACAACAAATGTATATTGTCTACTAAAAAAATATACACCACCTAAAAGATGAGAGTTATATTTTGTGTGTTTTTTAGACAAGTATCTTTTGTTTTTCAAATGTTGCCAATGTTTTATTGGTCCTTCATTTATCCGTTTTCATCCATCTCTATCCCTTGGCCTGTTTGGGCCTCCCACTGCAGTGGCCTCTCTTGTTGCAGAGCACCTGCTCTGGGCGCATGCGCTCCAGAGCACTAGCTCACAATTGGACACACTGGTTCAACTGCTCCAGGCACGTGGGATCTTCCTGGGCCAGGGACCAAACTGGTGTCCCTTGCATTGCAGGGCAGACTCTTCACCCACTGAACCACCAAGGAAGCCTGAGAGTTATGTTTTATTTGGTGGGAATATGTAGGACCTCAGGCCTAGGAGGCAGCATCACAAGTAACCCCGAGATAACTGTTCCAGTGAGGTGCGTCGGGGGGGCAGCCAGGATATTTAGTAGTTATGCAACAAAGGGCAGGTAGCCTGAACATCAGAAGATTATTGTTAATTAAAAAAAACTGGGTATCTCAAGTTGAGGAATTCAGTGCTCTTCTGTGTACGGAAAGATAGAAGAATCTGAGTTCTCTGAAATCATTCCTTTGATATGCATCTCACGTGTCTGGGACCAGTACGCTGTGTCTTCTCCTCCTGAGTTTCTTCAGGGCTCAACCTGGGGAGTGGCTGCAGTGTTTTTTTTTTTAACTCTTATTTTACTTTTAACTTGGCTGCAGTTTGATGGTTGCTAAAGGGAGGTGTGCTTTCCTTCCTGTGTTCCCTCAGGACTCACAGCTTCCGTGGTGGCTGCAGTCACAGATGACTGTGGCATCCTTTGTTTACTGATATGGCAGGAAAGAGTCCATTTCTCAATATGTACATATGTGTACGTGTGCTTTTATATATAGATGTGTACAGATATATGTATGTTACTGAATCACACTGGGCTCCACTTTCATGCACATAATAAAGCCAGTCTATTGATACTGAGTCATGTGAGGGAAAGTATAGTGTTTATTGCATGACACCCCAACGTGGGGCTGGGCATGGAGCCTCATGCTTCTAAGGCCCAAACTCCCCAGTGACTTTCAGGGAAAGAGTTTTTAATATCAAAGTGAGTGACAGGTTTGCTGGGTCACTGATCAGCTTTTGGACATTTTTCTGATCAGTTGGTGGTGAAGTAATCAGGAGACAGCGCAGGGTATGTCCAGTTTGGGGCCAAAAATTGTTTTATTGTTTTTCTTTTTTTCAATGTTGCCAATGTTTTATTGGCCCCGCTTTCATCCATCTCTATCCCTTGGCCTGTTTGGGCCTCCCACTGCAGTGGCCTCTCTTGTTGCAGAGCACCTGCTCTGGGCGCATGCGCTCCAGAGCACTAGCTCACAATTGGACACACTGGTTCAACTGCTCCAGGCACGTGGGATCTTCCTGGGCCAGGGACCAAACTGGTGTCCCTTGCATTGCAGGGCAGACTCTTCACCCACTGAACCACCAAGGAAGCCTGAGAGTTATGTTTTATTTGGTGGGAATATGTAGGACCTCAGGCCTAGGAGGCAGCATCACAAGTAACCCCGAGATAACTGTTCCAGTGAGGTGCGTCGGGGGGGCAGCCAGGATATTTAGTAGTTATGCAACAAAGGGCAGGTAGCCTGAACATCAGAAGATTATTGTTAATTAAAAAAAACTGGGTATCTCAAGTTGAGGAATTCAGTGCTCTTCTGTGTACGGAAAGATAGAAGAATCTGAGTTCTCTGAAATCATTCCTTTGATATGCATCTCACGTGTCTGGGACCAGTACGCTGTGTCTTCTCCTCCTGAGTTTCTTCAGGGCTCAACCTGGGGAGTGGCTGCAGTTTTTTTTTTTTTAACTCTTATTTTACTTTTAACTTGGCTGCAGTTTGATGGTTGCTAAAGGGAGGTGTGCTTTCCTTCCTGTGTTCCCTCAGGACTCACAGCTTCCGTGGTGGCTGCAGTCACAGATGACTGTGGCATCCTTTGTTTACTGATATGGCAGGAAAGAGTCCATTTCTCAATATGTACATATGTGTACGTGTGCTTTTATATATAGATGTGTACAGATATATGTATGTTACTGAATCACACTGGGCTCCACTTTCATGCACATAATAAAGCCAGTCTATTGATACTGAGTCATGTGAGGGAAAGTATAGTGTTTATTGCATGACACCCCAACGTGGGGCTGGGCATGGAGCCTCATGCTTCTAAGGCCCAAACTCCCCAGTGACTTTCAGGGAAAGAGTTTTTAATATCAAAGTGAGTGACAGGTTTGCTGGGTCACTGATCAGCTTTTGGACATTTTTCTGATCAGTTGGTGGTGAAGTAATCAGGAGACAGCGTCATCTGCCTTCTGGCTATGTCCAGTTTGGGGCCTACGTGCTTATGGTCAGCCTTCAGCTAACTTGTTCCACCTGATGGGGGATTCATTGTCAGCACAGTGACACAAGGACATGGCTCGGGATATCTTTCCCCCTTGAGGAGGAACTAAAGGTCCTTGACTGTGTTTAGTAGCTGAGCTATTGTTATTTTGTCTTGCTTGACAGTTTTCCTTTGTTTTTCCATTTTCTCACTTTTCTGATTAAATTTGTTCTTTAGAACTTGGGGAAGTACTTTTCTACAGATAAGAGGCAGGGTGCATGGCAGGGTACTATTGTATTTCGTATATGGTGGGTTATTATCAGCATTCAAAAGGAGTGAAATTCTGATACATGGTACAAAATGGATAAAACTGAAAAACTTCTTGCTGTGTAATTTTTTTGGCTTGTTTTGGGGGAAATAGTCTGTTAATTAAGGTTATACTTGTCCCTTGAAACCTGTATAAATAACCATACCTGTTAGAAAAGCTGTAATGGTGCACAATTGGGATGCAGGTTGCTGACGGGGGTTCACTAACTCAGCTACCTGAGAAACTCTTGCACAGGGGTTTTGTAATGCTTGCAATTCAAATTCACATTGTTAAAATTATAAATTACAGTATAACACAGACGTTTCAGGGTAGTTCTTGAATAATAAAGTATGATTTCTAAGAAATGTGTGGTAGGCATCCATAGTTATCCAAAATGTTAAGTCTGTGTCTCTGATTGGTAGAATTATTGGGGAAGTTTATTTTCTTCTTTGCTATATTTATTTCATAATAATAAAAAAGAAATACACAACAGTCATTGTTTTTTTTTCCTCAAGAAAGAAGAAGAGAAAGAGTCAGATCATCTAAATTGAGCGTATAGTGGGCCTTATGTTGTACTAATTGCTTTGTGTAAGTGTATTAGTCCCTTTGTGCTGCTGTAACAAAAATATTTTAGACCAAGTGGTTTAAACAACAGAAATTCTGACAGTTTTGGAAACTGAAAGTTCTATCATCTAAGAACCAGCAGAGAATGGTGTCTTTTGAGGACTCGCTTCCTGGTTCATAGACAGTGGTCATCTCACGTGGCCTCACTTGATGGAGGTGGTGAGAGGTCTTCCTGGGACCTTCCGGGAAGGGCAGTAATCCCATTCATGAGGGCCATACCTCAAGGCTTCACTTCCCTGTCATGCTGGGGATTAGATTTCAACATGGAGTTTATAGCACTACATTTTCCCCTTCCCTTTTCATGGCTCGGGATATCTTTCCCCCTTGAGGAGGAACTAAAGGTCCTTGACTGTGTTTAGTAGCTGAGCTATTGTTATTTTGTCTTGCTTGACAGTTTTCCTTTGTTTTTCCATTTTCTCACTTTTCTGATTAAATTTGTTCTTTAGAACTTGGGGAAGTACTTTTCTACAGATAAGAGGCAGGGTGCATGGCAGGGTACTATTGTATTTCGTATATGGTGGGTTATTATCAGCATTCAAAAGGAGTGAAATTCTGATACATGGTACAAAATGGATAAAACTGAAAAACTTCTTGCTGTGTAATTTTTTTGGCTTGTTTTGGGGGAAATAGTCTGTTAATTAAGGTTATACTTGTCCCTTGAAACCTGTATAAATAACCATACCTGTTAGAAAAGCTGTAATGGTGCACAATTGGGATGCAGGTTGCTGACGGGGGTTCACTAACTCAGCTACCTGAGAAACTCTTGCACAGGGGTTTTGTAATGCTTGCAATTCAAATTCACATTGTTAAAATTATAAATTACAGTATAACACAGACGTTTCAGGGTAGTTCTTGAATAATAAAGTATGATTTCTAAGAAATGTGTGGTAGGCATCCATAGTTATCCAAAATGTTAAGTCTGTGTCTCTGATTGGTAGAATTATTGGGGAAGTTTATTTTCTTCTTTGCTATATTTATTTCATAATAATAAAAAAGAAATACACAACAGTCATTGTTTTTTTTTCCTCAAGAAAGAAGAAGAGAAAGAGTCAGATCATCTAAATTGAGCGTATAGTGGGCCTTATGTTGTACTAATTGCTTTGTGTAAGTGTATTAGTCCCTTTGTGCTGCTGTAACAAAAATATTTTAGACCAAGTGGTTTAAACAACAGAAATTCTGACAGTTTTGGAAACTGAAAGTTCTATCATCTAAGAACCAGCAGAGAATGGTGTCTTTTGAGGACTCGCTTCCTGGTTCATAGACAGTGGTCATCTCACGTGGCCTCACTTGATGGAGGTGGTGAGAGGTCTTCCTGGGACCTTCCGGGAAGGGCAGTAATCCCATTCATGAGGGCCATACCTCAAGGCTTCACTTCCCTGTCATGCTGGGGATTAGATTTCAACATGGAGTTTATAGCACTACATTTTCCATTTGGGCCTTTAAACAAACTTGTGAAGTCATTGCTGTTGTGCCCAATATTCAGACAGGAAACTGTATTAGAAAAGGTATGTGACTGTGACCAAGTTACTTATACACTAAATAAGGCAACTGGGAAATCTTGCCAGCGAAAATGTCTGGGTAGTGTTTGAGTGCCTCAGAATCCACATGGGTTGCTCTCTTATGGTGGAAGAAGTATGCACTTGAGCGGAAGTTTGAAAGGTGGGGTAATAGAAAAGAGAAGTTGTTGCCTTACTTTGTATCTAAAAAAATTCAAGGCTTCTGTATGTAGTTCTTCATCAAGTACATTTGCTTTTATTAATAGTCATGTATATTAAAATGTAACATACTATGTTGTCATTGAAAAGTGACTCAAAAAGTAGATTTCTCCAAGCAGGCACTGGGAGGCATTCTTGTGGTATGGGAACTGTGGTCTGTCTAATCCTAGCAGTGTTCTTGGTGGTCTAATTTTTGCCTTCTGTTCCTCCTTTCTGTTCCTGGTACAGGAACAAAGACTCAATTATTTTCCCTAATGTCTTCCAGCAGCTCACTGTAGTTTTTCCCGACTCCCTTGCCATTGCGAATTCCATGTAGGTTTACAGCTGCCTGACAACATCTTTGTGTGTGTGTCCTAAGCAAGTCTCAGAGTCCCAAGTCCTGTCCATCTTCCTTCTAACCCAGGCTCGTGCTCATCATGTGTTCTGGCCCTAGTTCTTTTCCATTCCTCACTGCCTGAATCTGTGCATCATCAGGTTGTGCAGATTTGGCCTCAGAGCCACAGCATCCCCACTGCTTCTTCCCTAAATTGGGCGCCTTCACCTGTTGTCTATTTTTTCAGTTCCTTCATAACTGATTTCTTAGCTTATGTCTTTTATTAGCATTATGTCTATTTTTTGGAAACTGAAAGTTCTATCATCTAAGAACCAGCAGAGAATGGTGTCTTTTGAGGACTCGCTTCCTGGTTCATAGACAGTGGTCATCTCACGTGGCCTCACTTGATGGAGGTGGTGAGAGGTCTTCCTGGGACCTTCCGGGAAGGGCAGTAATCCCATTCATGAGGGCCATACCTCAAGGCTTCACTTCCCTGTCATGCTGGGGATTAGATTTCAACATGGAGTTTATAGCACTACATTTTCCATTTGGGCCTTTAAACAAACTTGTGAAGTCATTGCTGTTGTGCCCAATATTCAGACAGGAAACTGTATTAGAAAAGGTATGTGACTGTGACCAAGTTACTTATACACTAAATAAGGCAACTGGGAAATCTTGCCAGCGAAAATGTCTGGGTAGTGTTTGAGTGCCTCAGAATCCACATGGGTTGCTCTCTTATGGTGGAAGAAGTATGCACTTGAGCGGAAGTTTGAAAGGTGGGGTAATAGAAAAGAGAAGTTGTTGCCTTACTTTGTATCTAAAAAAATTCAAGGCTTCTGTATGTAGTTCTTCATCAAGTACATTTGCTTTTATTAATAGTCATGTATATTAAAATGTAACATACTATGTTGTCATTGAAAAGTGACTCAAAAAGTAGATTTCTCCAAGCAGGCACTGGGAGGCATTCTTGTGGTATGGGAACTGTGGTCTGTCTAATCCTAGCAGTGTTCTTGGTGGTCTAATTTTTGCCTTCTGTTCCTCCTTTCTGTTCCTGGTACAGGAACAAAGACTCAATTATTTTCCCTAATGTCTTCCAGCAGCTCACTGTAGTTTTTCCCGACTCCCTTGCCATTGCGAATTCCATGTAGGTTTACAGCTGCCTGACAACATCTTTGTGTGTGTGTCCTAAGCAAGTCTCAGAGTCCCAAGTCCTGTCCATCTTCCTTCTAACCCAGGCTCGTGCTCATCATGTGTTCTGGCCCTAGTTCTTTTTTTTCCTCACTGCCTGAATCTGTGCATCATCAGGTTGTGCAGATTTGGCCTCAGAGCCACAGCATCCCCACTGCTTCTTCCCTAAATTGGGCGCCTTCACCTGTTGTCTATTTTTTTTCAGTTCCTTCATAACTGATTTCTTAGCTTATGTCTTTTTATTAGATTCATCTTAATAAACATTATGATCTTATCATTTATTTACTGAAACACTTTCAGTGGTTCCTCACTGCCTGAGAGTCAAGGTCCATGTAACTTGGCCATCAGAGTAAACATTTTTTAAATTATAAAAGGATATAGGTCTATTGCTTATGAAATACTATTCAAAATAGTTTGTTAAATTACAAAAACGTATAAAATAATTATGTAGAAAACCAGAAAGAATGTATATTTATATGGACTGTCTCTACATTGAGGCAACATTTTTCTTATATGCTATCTTGAATTTTTGACCATGTACATACATTGCTTGCATTAAAAAATTTTTTTAAAGGGCACTTTACACTTCCATCCAGAATATACTGAGAACTTCTACCAAACAGTAAAGAAAAGATAAATAGTCCAGTTGAAAATCTGATAAAGTATAGGAAAGGGAAGCCTGAATGACTAATATGCACATGAAAAGATGCTCAGTCCCATTAGTATGAGAAACGCAGCTTAAAAATGAGATAGCACATTTCCCTCAAATGGATGAAAAAAAAAATCCAACAGTGCCTAATGCCTGCAGTGTGGAGTGTGGATCAGTGGGAATAGTTTCTGTTGGAACGTAAATTGGCATAGTTGTTTTGTAATTTTGTAAGTTCTAGTAGAGTTGAAGATGTTAATATTTTTATCATCGCACAGTTTTGCTATTAAATGATATATATCCTTAATTTTTTTCAAAATATGGTTTATGACCCATCAGTGGATACTATAATTGATTCAGTGACTTTTAAAAATATAGTAGAATAAAATAGACTACCTTAGAATGTATGACAGTAAAAGTATTTTTGTGAAACTCTAGATTCAGATTTATTTATACACGTATTGTATCACAGTATGAACATATGTTTTACTGTGTTCCTTGACCAGAAAGTTTGAAAGCTAAAGTTTAGAGGAATTTTCACACATGGCCAAAAGATGTGTACAGGAATATATGTTCAAGAATATTTATTGTAATATTGTTTATAAGAGAATAAAACTTTGGGAAAGTAGCCTCATTTTTTTAGGAACACATGCATATTGTGGTATATCTGTATATTGGAGAACTAGAGTTAAATCATCCTGGTGAACGCTGAGGAAGTAAGCCAGTTTGCTGAAGGATATGTATGCTTTGATACTACATTATGTAAAGTTTATTAACATGCAGAACTGTAGTATTACTGATAATGAGACAGCCTTGGAGAAGAGGAAGGTCTTCTCTAGCCCTGTATTCAAGTGCTGACGTAATGTCAGCTTGCACCGTGCTTCCCATGGGCTGGTCCCAGCCACTGACTGAATATGCGGGGTATGATAGTCACACAGAACTGCCTGAGGGATGGCCTGGAATTGAAGACATACCATCAGCCAAGCTGAAGTTTCCTAGAGCTGCACTGCAGTCAGAGACTCTGTACCCAGTCCTCCTCCACTCCTCCTTCCTTCCTGGTTGTCAGACCTGCACTGAGGTCTTAAGTTCTGCCTGACTCCTGCTGTCTCCTTCGCAGATGTTTCTCCCAGTCAGTGTCTTCTGCAGCTGATGTGTCTTGGCATCTATGTCTACGGACACGAACTCATACACAGCATTCCCTCTGCCCAGTGACTCATGTGCCTGCCTTGCTTCTTGCAGTCACATCAGCACTTTCCTAATGCTTCCCTGTACTAACACCTAAAGCCTTTCTCTTCTGAAAGAAGTAAAATACGTGATGTGCAGTTTTTGTGGACCTTTATTTATGTACTGTTTGTCTGTCTTTGAGCCCTGAGAGCATCTGGTATGAAGTGGGCCCTTGAGCCTGGGAAGGAGTGGCAGCCAGTGATGGCAACAAGTTACCATAGTGGGCACCTGGATCTCAGTCCTGCTGGGCTGGAAGTGTAGCCCACCAGACAGATAGGGAGGCTGGGGTATTTATAAAAAATGTAGATTGCCATGGTCTGTGCATGGTTGGAAAAGAATGTCCAACTCGAGGCAGAGTGAGAGAAGAATAGAGTTTATTAGAGCAGGAGACACTGTTAGAACGGTGGGCCAGTTCAAGGGAGAAACAGCCCATCCATGGGCTAGTAGCCTGTTTTTGTAATCTCAAGACAAAACTCCTGCTGGAAGAGTGGCATTAGGTGGCTGGTTAGGGTGCTGTGGGATGGATTTTAACCTAATATGAGTCAGAGTTGGCCAGTTTCCATCCACATGCTCATGGAAGCAGTTGCTATGGGGCTCAGTTAATTCTGGATACTTTTGTCTTGTGACCTTAGTACAGGGCTCCATATTAGACCCCTTCATTGATACTACATAGTGAACATGCAGACTGTAGTATTACTGATAATGAGACAGCCTTGGAGAAGAGGAAGGTCTTCTCTAGCCCTGTATTCAAGTGCTGACGTAATGTCAGCTTGCACCGTGCTTCCCATGGGCTGGTCCCAGCCACTGACTGAATATGCGGGGTATGATAGTCACACAGAACTGCCTGAGGGATGGCCTGGAATTGAAGACATACCATCAGCCAAGCTGAAGTTTCCTAGAGCTGCACTGCAGTCAGAGACTCTGTACCCAGTCCTCCTCCACTCCTCCTTCCTTCCTGGTTGTCAGACCTGCACTGAGGTCTTAAGTTCTGCCTGACTCCTGCTGTCTCCTTCGCAGATGTTTCTCCCAGTCAGTGTCTTCTGCAGCTGATGTGTCTTGGCATCTATGTCTACGGACACGAACTCATACACAGCATTCCCTCTGCCCAGTGACTCATGTGCCTGCCTTGCTTCTTGCAGTCACATCAGCACTTTCCTAATGCTTCCCTGTACTAACACCTAAAGCCTTTCTCTGAAAGAAGTAAAATACGTGATGTGCAGTTTTTGTGGACCTTTATTTATGTACTGTTTGTCTGTCTTTGAGCCCTGAGAGCATCTGGTATGAAGTGGGCCCTTGAGCCTGGGAAGGAGTGGCAGCCAGTGATGGCAACAAGTTACCATAGTGGGCACCTGGATCTCAGTCCTGCTGGGCTGGAAGTGTAGCCCACCAGACAGATAGGGAGGCTGGGGTATTTATAAAAAATGTAGATTGCCATGGTCTGTGCATGGTTGGAAAAGAATGTCCAACTCGAGGCAGAGTGAGAGAAGAATAGAGTTTATTAGAGCAGGAGACACTGTTAGAACGGTGGGCCAGTTCAAGGGAGAAACAGCCCCATCCATGGGCTAGTAGCCTGTTTTTGTAATCTCAAGACAAAACTCCTGCTGGAAGAGTGGCATTAGGTGGCTGGTTAGGGTGCTGTGGGATGGATTTTAACCTAATATGAGTCAGAGTTGGCCAGTTTCCATCCACATGCTCATGGAAGCAGTTGCTATGGGGCTCAGTTAATTCTGGATACTTTTGTCTTGTGACCTTAGTACAGGGCTCCATATTAGACCCCTTCATTCATTGGCTGATGGCTAGTCCACGAAAGAGTCGGGGGGACGAGGAGTATTTCCTAGTTTTTACAGAACTGCACAGGTGGAAAAAATGAGTTCCAGCAACCAGGTGAAGCTCTGATGCAAACAAAGGAGGTGCTGGAAGTTGGAAGTAGGGCCAGCATCGCTGAAGACAAAAGAGAAGAGTAGGGCATTGACAGGGTCAGCTCCAGTGTTCAGAGGAGCCGTGCACATTGAATACCATGGAGGGGGAAGATTTATACCATAATTAGGAATTTTATAAATGTTATTTAGCTCTTCAGAAACAAAACCTCCCTTACGTAACTCATGCTAAGTCACTTCAGTCATGTCCAACTCTTTACAACTGGGTGAACTGTAGCCCGCCAGGATCCTCTGTCCATAGGATTCTCTAGGCAAGAATACTGGAGTGGATTGCCATTTCCTTCTCCAGGGGATCTTCCCAACCCAGGGATCAAGCCCACATCTCTTAGGTCTCCTGCACTGGCAGAAGGGTTCTTTCCCACTAGCACCACCTGGAAAGCCCTATATCACTCACAAGGCTGTTGTTTTGCCTCTCATGCATGTTTGTAGAAATGGAATATATTTGGGGAGGTTTCTTCTACAGAAGAACTATATTTTAACTCGCTCGTAAGCCTTGATTGTAATTCTGGTCTGTCTTGAATCCCTTTTCCAGGGTGGAGTGAGGAATGTTAGTAGGAATCATGTGTCTATAGACCTGACTCCATCAGTTCTCTGGACTAGAGCATTACTATTCCTTCCGTAAAGGTGCCTGAACTCATCATAACACAAGCAGTTAATATCATGAGTGTTTTTGAGGTGGGCTGTCTTCTGAGTGCTCTGCCGTGTACATTCACTTATGTAAACCTCACAGTAACTTCCTGAAGTGGAAGCTGCTATTCTTATTTTGCAGGTGAAGATTCTAAAGCAGTTTTCCTATGGTTATAAAGTCAGAGGTGACTGAACCTGGACTCTGATTCAGGCACTCTGGCTTCAGAGCTGTGGTCCTGGCCATTTTGTTGTGGTGTCAGTCATGGCGATAACTTTTTTTCTTTTTTTAATAAGCTTTTTTTTTGGTGAGGGGGCAGCTTTTTTTGAGGGGAGGAAGAGGGGTGGACGGGCCACTTCTATTGGTCTTTCATTTATCTATTTTCATCCATCTTTGTTCTTTGGCCCATGGGGGCCTCCCATCGAGGTGGCCTCTGTTGTCACAGAGCGCAGGCTCTGGGAGCATGCGCTCCAGAGCTCCATCTCAGTAATTGGACACATGGGTCCAGCTGCTCCACAGCATGTGGGATCCTCCCAGGCCAGGGATCGAACTGGCGCCCCTTGCACTGCAAGGCAGTGTCCTTACCCACTGGACCACCAGGGAAGCCCTCATGGTGATAACTTAATAACAGTACAATAATTCTGAGTCATTACTACATGCCACACACTTTCATAAGTGCTGATCATATTATGTAGATATTGTTATTAGCCCCATTTTACAGATGAGGGAATCAAGACATAGCTAGTACATGCAGAATGAGATTCTAACTAATGTAGTGTGATCCCTTGCAGTATAGCATATTTACATAGCTTGGAGGAAAAGCATGATGAAAATCAAGGACCATCATTTCAGTTCATAATGTTGCCTTTTGGGAGATTTGACAAAATGTGGTTAATTGATTATTTGTGTGATTTCCTATTCAGTATTGCTATCTGGGTTTCCCATTTATTTTATGTCTTCCAAGAACCCGTCCTATAGAGGGCAGCAGAGATACAGCAGTGAGTTTTCTAGTAACCTACATTTTTCAGGAAGTGTGAAGAAAATTGGCTTCATGTGAGCTTTGACAGAAGAACTATATTTTAACTCGCTCGTAAGCCTTGATTGTAATTCTGGTCTGTCTTGAATCCCTTTTCCAGGGTGGAGTGAGGAATGTTAGTAGGAATCATGTGTCTATAGACCTGACTCCATCAGTTCTCTGGACTAGAGCATTACTATTCCTTCCGTAAAGGTGCCTGAACTCATCATAACACAAGCAGTTAATATCATGAGTGTTTTTGAGGTGGGCTGTCTTCTGAGTGCTCTGCCGTGTACATTCACTTATGTAAACCTCACAGTAACTTCCTGAAGTGGAAGCTGCTATTCTTATTTTGCAGGTGAAGATTCTAAAGCAGTTTTCCTATGGTTATAAAGTCAGAGGTGACTGAACCTGGACTCTGATTCAGGCACTCTGGCTTCAGAGCTGTGGTCCTGGCCATTTTGTTGTGGTGTCAGTCATGGCGATAACTTTTTTTCTTTTTTTAATAAGCTTTTTTTTTGGTGAGGGGGCAGCTTTTTTTGAGGGGAGGAAGAGGGGTGGACGGGCCACTTCTATTGGTCTTTCATTTATCTATTTTCATCCATCTTTGTTCTTTGGCCCATGGGGGCCTCCCATCGAGGTGGCCTCTGTTGTCACAGAGCGCAGGCTCTGGGAGCATGCGCTCCAGAGCTCCATCTCAGTAATTGGACACATGGGTCCAGCTGCTCCACAGCATGTGGGATCCTCCCAGGCCAGGGATCGAACTGGCGCCCCTTGCACTGCAAGGCAGTGTCCTTACCCACTGGACCACCAGGGAAGCCCTCATGGTGATAACTTAATAACAGTACAATAATTCTGAGTCATTACTACATGCCACACACTTTCATAAGTGCTGATCATATTATGTAGATATTGTTATTAGCCCCATTTTACAGATGAGGGAATCAAGACATAGCTAGTACATGCAGAATGAGATTCTAACTAATGTAGTGTGATCCCTTGCAGTATAGCATATTTACATAGCTTGGAGGAAAAGCATGATGAAAATCAAGGACCATCATTTCAGTTCATAATGTTGCCTTTTGGGAGATTTGACAAAATGTGGTTAATTGATTATTTGTGTGATTTCCTATTCAGTATTGCTATCTGGGTTTCCCATTTATTTTATGTCTTCCAAGAACCCGTCCTATAGAGGGCAGCAGAGATACAGCAGTGAGTTTTCTAGTAACCTACATTTTTCAGGAAGTGTGAAGAAAATTGGCTTCATGTGAGCTTTGTTATGTAATTCTCTTGTACTTTATACAGTGACTCCTATGCAGATAAAGGCTTTGTAGACTTAATAAATATTAGATAACTCGAGTGAGGTTTGGAGATTTGTTGAAGGTCCGCAACATAAGCTGGGTAGCACAAACAAGATCTCAAAGTAGTAGTTAAAGAGAAGGCAAGTGTGGTTTTCAAATTTGAAATATGAATTCATTGTTATACAACAAATGTCTTCTTTGTACTCTTAACAGTAGGGGCAGAACAAATTATCAGATATCTCACAGAAGATAGAACAGGGAAAAATTTTTAACAAAATTAGACTAAGCAAAATTTTATATTCTGTCATGGAATGGTATTTAGAAAGTGATCTGGGAAACTTTGAATGTATTTCTAAGTTTAATGAGCATATTTGTAATCCTTTGTTTATATTTATATGGAAAATTGAAAATCATACATTTAATTTAACATTTAATCATTTTTTTCTTTAAAGTAGTTGAGGATGAATATTTTATTCTTTTAAATTTTATTTATTTATATATTTTTGGCTGTTCTGGGTTTTCACTGCTGCCACAGGCTCTTCTCTAGTTGCAGGAGGTGGGGGCCACTCTCTAGTTGAGGTGAGCAGGCTTCTTGTTGCAGTGACTTCTCTTGTTGTGGAACTCAGGCTCTCGGGCACATGGGCTCAGTAGTTGTGTCTCTGAGGCTCTAGAGCACAAACTCCATTGTTGTGGCTTACAGGCTTAGTTGCTCCACAGCATGTGGGATCTTCTTGTTGCAGTGAATCTTCTTGTTGTGGAACTCGGGCTCTAGGGCACACGGGCTTCAGTAGTTGTGGCACATGGGCTCTAGAGCACAGGCTCAAGCTTGTGGCTCACAGGCTTAGTTGCTCTGCAGCATGTGGGATCTTCCCAGATCAGGGTTTCAACCGGTGCCTCCTGCAATGGCAGGTGAACTCTTCACCATTGAGCTACCAGGGAAGCCCCAACATTTACTCTTTTAAATGATGAATTAGAATAAAATGATATAACTAAATATGTACTAATTGTTAATGTCTGAGAACTGCTCAATGTATACATGTATAGAGTTTAAGGGATTTAATTATGATGATCAAAAGCACACGAAATCTCTATATAACAGCAGTGAGTGAGTTTTCTAGTAACCTACATTTTTCAGGAAGTGTGAAGAAAATTGGCTTCATGTGAGCTTTGTTATGTAATTCTCTTGTACTTTATACAGTGACTCCTATGCAGATAAAGGCTTTGTAGACTTAATAAATATTAGATAACTCGAGTGAGGTTTGGAGATTTGTTGAAGGTCCGCAACATAAGCTGGGTAGCACAAACAAGATCTCAAAGTAGTAGTTAAAGAGAAGGCAAGTGTGGTTTTCAAATTTGAAATATGAATTCATTGTTATACAACAAATGTCTTCTTTGTACTCTTAACAGTAGGGGCAGAACAAATTATCAGATATCTCACAGAAGATAGAACAGGGAAAAATTTTTAACAAAATTAGACTAAGCAAAATTTTATATTCTGTCATGGAATGGTATTTAGAAAGTGATCTGGGAAACTTTGAATGTATTTCTAAGTTTAATGAGCATATTTGTAATCCTTTGTTTATATTTATATGGAAAATTGAAAATCATACATTTAATTTAACATTTAATCATTTTTTTCTTTAAAGTAGTTGAGGATGAATATTTTATTCTTTTAAATTTTATTTATTTATATATTTTTGGCTGTTCTGGGTTTTCACTGCTGCCACAGGCTCTTCTCTAGTTGCAGGAGGTGGGGGCCACTCTCTAGTTGAGGTGAGCAGGCTTCTTGTTGCAGTGACTTCTCTTGTTGTGGAACTCAGGCTCTCGGGCACATGGGCTCAGTAGTTGTGTCTCTGAGGCTCTAGAGCACAAACTCCATTGTTGTGGCTTACAGGCTTAGTTGCTCCACAGCATGTGGGATCTTCTTGTTGCAGTGAATCTTCTTGTTGTGGAACTCGGGCTCTAGGGCACACGGGCTTCAGTAGTTGTGGCACATGGGCTCTAGAGCACAGGCTCAAGCTTGTGGCTCACAGGCTTAGTTGCTCTGCAGCATGTTGGATCTTCCCAGATCAGGGTTCAAACTGGTGTCTCCTGCAATGGCAGGTGAACTCTTCACCATTGAGCTACCAGGGAAGCCCCAACATTTACTCTTTTAAATGATGAATTAGAATAAAATGATATAACTAAATATGTACTAATTGTTAATGTCTGAGAACTGCTCAATGTATACATGTATAGAGTTTAAGGGATTTAATTATGATGATCAAAAGCACACATTTTAGAAATCTCTCTAAAATGTAGTTATGTTTATATAAAAATGACAATTTAATGGTTATAAGGGGAAAATATAGGGAATTTTTAGTCATGATTTTGTTTGTATTTTAAAGATTTCAGTACAGAAATATTAGACTTAAGAAACAAATTCAAGGCTTCCCTGGTGGCCCAGTGGCTTCTCCACCTGCCAGTGCAGGGGACACTGGTTCAATCTATGGTCCTGGAAGATCCCGCATGCCACAGGGCAGCTAAGCCCGTTGCACCACAGCTGCTGAGCCTGTGCTCCAGAGCATGGGAACCGAAACTACTGAAGCCCATGGGCCTAGGGCCCGTGCTCCACAGCACTAACAGCCACTGCAATGAGCAGCCCACAGACTGCAACTAGTCAGTAGCATCAACTCACTAAAACTAGAGAAAGCATTTACAAAACAATGAAGACCAGTGAGACCAAAAATAAAGAAATAAACTCAGTTATTTTGTTCTTAAAAAAAGAAACAAATTCAAACAAATTCAGAGTGTTCTCATGTAAAAAAGGAGAACTCTTAGGAATAGTATTGAGGAATAGGTATTTTCTTTTTTTAATAATTATTTTTATTTTACTTTTTACATTTACAGAGTTTTGTTGTTTACAGATATGTATAATCCCAGATTAGTCATATGTATATCCCTGGCCCCCTCCCTCCTCCACTCCTCTCCTAATCTCCCCTATCCCACTCCTCCAGGCTGTCTCACAGCACACCTGCAGGATCCCCTATTCCCATAGCGCAATGAACTTTTTCACATATGATAGTATAGGTTTCCATGTTATTCCCTCTATGCCTCCCACCCACTGTTCATTCCCCACAATGTCCATATGTCTGTTCTCGATGTCTATTTTCCCATCACTTCACTGCATGTGTTATCATTACCATCTTAGTAGATTCCATATATATGTGTTAGTATACTGTGCTTGTCTTTCTCTTTTTGACTTACTTCGCTTTTTATAATAGGTTCTAGATCTATGCACCTCATTAGGACTAATTCTTCTGCATTTCTTTTTACAGCTGAGACGTACTCCATTGTATATATGTACCAGAGTTTTCTTATCCGTTCATTTGTCGATGGGCATCTAGGTTGCTTCCATGTTCTAGCTATTGTATAGAGAGCTACAGTGAACATTGGGGTACAGGTGCTTCTTTCAATTTTGATTTCATCAGGGTATAAGCCTAATAGTGGGATTGATAGGTTGTATGGTGCTTCTATTTTTAGTTGTTTTTTTTTTTTTAATATTTTGGCCTCTTTTTTTATTGGTCTTTCATTTATTTATTTCTTTATTTTCATCCAACTTTGTTCTTTGGCCTGTGTGGGCCTCCCATTTCAGTGGCCTCTCCTGTTGCAGAGCACTGGCTAAGGGCACATGTGCTCCAGAGCGCTGGCTCGGTAGTTGGACACATTGGTCCAGCCGCTCCGCGGCATGTGGGATACTCCCAGGCCAGGGATCGAACCAGCGCCCCTTGCACTGCAAGGTGGTGTCCTTACCCACTGGACCACCAGGGAAGACCTGTCTCTTCTTTTTATTTTTTATTTTTTTTTAAACATTTATTTTATTTATTTATTTATCTTTTTTTGTTGCGGGGGGAGTGGGGTGGGGAGGGAGTGGGACGGGCGGGCCACTTCTATTGGTCTTCCATTTCTCTATTTTCATCTGTCTTTGTTCTTTGGCTCCTGTAGGCCTCCCATCACTGTGGCCTCTGTTGTTGCAGAGCACCAGCTCTGGGCATATGCACCCCAGAGCTCCAGCTCAGTAATTGGACACATCGGTCCAGCCGCTCCGCGACATGTGGGATCTTCCCAGGCCAGGGATGGAACCGGCGCCCCCTGCACTGCAAGGCGGTGTCCTTACCCACTGGACCACCAGGGGAAGCCCCTGTCTCTTCTTTTTAATATGCTGTCTAGGTTTATCATTTTTTGTCTTCCACGTAGCTGGTGTCTTTTAATTTTGTGGCTGTAGTCACCACCATCTGCAGTGCGTTTGAAGCCCAAGAAAATAAATGTGTCACTGTTTGTACTTTTTCCCCTTGTATTTGCCATGAAGTGATGGGACTGGATGCCATGATCTTAGTTTTTTGAATGTTGCATTTTAAACCAGCTTTTTCTCTCTTCCTATTTCACCTTCATCAAGAGGCTTTTTAGTTCCTTTTCACTTTCTGGCATTGAAGTGGTATTACCTGCATACCTGAGGTTGTTGCTCTTTCTCCCAGCAATATTGATTCAGCTTTAAGTCATCCAACCTGGCATTTCACATGATGTACTCTCTATATAAATTAAATAAGCAGCCTTGATGAACTCCTTTCCCAATTTTCAGTCTGTTGTTCCATGTCCGGTTCTAACTGTTGCTTCTTCACCTGCATATAAGTTTCTCAGGAGGTTGGTACGGGGATATGGTATTGCCATTTCTTTAAGAATTTTTCAGTTTGTTGTGATCCACACAGACAAAGGCTTTAGCATAGTCAATGAAGCAGAAGTAGTCTACGGCTATACCACCCTGAACATGCCCAATCTCGTCTGAAGGGAAGTAGATGGTTGTTTTTTTTTTTTGGATGTACAGTCACTAAAATAAAATGCCATTAGATGGAATTACAGAAGACTGGGGAAACTAGTCAGTGACCTTGATAGATCAATAGAAATTATTCAATTTGAAAAAGTGGAAAAGGGTATTATTTCATTGTATGTATTTACCGCAACTTCCTCATCCATTTATCTGCCATTGGTTATCTAGGCTGCTTGCATGTCCTAGCTATTGTAAATAGTGCTGCAGTGAATATTGGGGTACATAGGTCTCTCACTTCTGGCTTCCTTAGGGTATATGCCTAGCAGTGGAGCTGCTGGGTCATGTGGGAGTTCTATTCCCAGCTTTTTTAGGAATTTCTACACTTTTGTCCATAGTAGCTATACCAGTTAGCGTTCCCACCAACAGTGCAAGAGAGTTCCCTTTTCCCCACACCCTTTCAAGCATTCATTGTTTGTAGATGTTTTGATGGTGGCCATTCTGACTGGTGTGGGATGAAATCTCATTGTGGTTGTGGCCTTTCTCCAGTAATGAGTGATGTTGAACATCTTTTTGTGTGTTATTAGCCCCTTGTGTGTCTTCTTTGGAGAAATGTCTGTTTAGGTCTTTGGCCCACTTTTTCTTTCTTTTTTTTTTTCCCCCTCTGAGGCATTTTATTTGTATGTATTACATCCCTAGGAAAAGAATCCAAGGATTTTCTCTCCTGTGTGTTTTCGTCTTGCTTCTTCATGGTCCATGATGCCAGCCAGCTGAGGTTGTCAATACAATGAAACCAAACTGATGGGGTGGGAGCAGGTATTCTGCCATTTTTCTAGATATTTGAGTTGCACATCAAACCTGGGGCTGATCACTTCACACTTGTTTAGCCTTCTAAGGTAACCCCAAGTCTGTTGTTCCATGTCCGGTTCTAACTGTTGCTTCTTCACCTGCATATAAGTTTCTCAGGAGGTTGGTACGGGGATATGGTATTGCCATTTCTTTAAGAATTTTTCAGTTTGTTGTGATCCACACAGACAAAGGCTTTAGCATAGTCAATGAAGCAGAAGTAGTCTACGGCTATACCACCCTGAACATGCCCAATCTCGTCTGAAGGGAAGTAGATGGTTGTTTTTTTTTTTTGGATGTACAGTCACTAAAATAAAAATGCCATTAGATGGAATTACAGAAGACTGGGGAAACTAGTCAGTGACCTTGATAGATCAATAGAAATTATTCAATTTGAAAAAGTGGAAAAGGGTATTATTTCATTGTATGTATTTACCGCAACTTCCTCATCCATTTATCTGCCATTGGTTATCTAGGCTGCTTGCATGTCCTAGCTATTGTAAATAGTGCTGCAGTGAATATTGGGGTACATAGGTCTCTCACTTCTGGCTTCCTTAGGGTATATGCCTAGCAGTGGAGCTGCTGGGTCATGTGGGAGTTCTATTCCCAGCTTTTTTAGGAATTTCTACACTTTTGTCCATAGTAGCTATACCAGTTAGCGTCCCACCAACAGTGCAAGAGAGTTCCCTTTTCCCCACACCCTTTCAAGCATTCATTGTTTGTAGATGTTTTGATGGTGGCCATTCTGACTGGTGTGGGATGAAATCTCATTGTGGTTGTGGCCTTTCTCCAGTAATGAGTGATGTTGAACATCTTTTTGTGTGTTATTAGCCCCTTGTGTGTCTTCTTTGGAGAAATGTCTGTTTAGGTCTTTGGCCCACTTTTTCTTTCTTTTTTTTTTTCCCCCTCTGAGGCATTTTATTTGTATGTATTACATCCCTAGGAAAAGAATCCAAGGATTTTCTCTCCTGTGTGTTTTCGTCTTGCTTCTTCATGGTCCATGATGCCAGCCAGCTGAGGTTGTCAATACAATGAAACCAAACTGATGGGGTGGGAGCAGGTATTCTGCCATTTTTCTAGATATTTGAGTTGCACATCAAACCTGGGGCTGATCACTTCACACTTGTTTAGCCTTCCTATTAGGTTCACGACAATTTTCCCAGCCCTGTGATCATCAGTGATTTCAAACTCGCCAATGTAACCATGCTTCATCATCACAGTTAGAAACCTGACAATAACTTTGAAGCATGGCCTAATAAGCACCTGGCGTTTGCCTCTCTTCTCGGCATTGTTGATACTCTTAAGAGCATCAGCCAGGACATTCATGCGCACCATTGTGGCAGCACGGAAAGATGGCGGAAAGAGGACAGGAGGGGCGAGCGATGGAATTATTTTGGCCCACTTTTTGATTGGGTTGCTCGTTTTTCTGGTATTGAGCTGCATGAGCAACTTGTATATTTTGGAGATTTATTCTTTGTCAGTTGTTTCTTTTGCTATTATTTTCTCCCATTCTGAGGGATGTCTTTTCACTTTGCTTATAGTTTCCTTCATTGTGCAAAAGCTTTAAAGTTTAATTAGGTCCCACTTGTTTATTTTTGTTTTTATTTCCATTACTCTAGAGGTGGGTCATAGAGCATCTTACTGCGACTTACTTACGTTGGAGAGTGTTCCGCCTATGTTTTCCTCTGAGAGTTTTAATAGTTTCTGGTCTTAACTTTAGCTCTTTAATCCATTTTGAGTTTATTTTTGTGTTTGGTGTTAGCAAGTGTTCTAGTTTCATTCTTTTACATGTAGTTGGCCAGTTTTTCCAGCACTACTTGTTGAAGAGACTGTCTTTTCTCCATTGTGTAATTTTGCTTCTTTTGGGGCCATTCTGACTGGTGTGGGATGAAATCTCATTGTGGTTGTGGCCTTTCTCCAGTAATGAGTGATGTTGAACATCTTTTTGTGTGTTATTAGCCCCTTGTGTGTCTTCTTTGGAGAAATGTCTGTTTAGGTCTTTGGCCCACTTTTTCTTTCTTTTTTTTTTTCCCCCTCTGAGGCATTTTATTTGTATGTATTACATCCCTAGGAAAAGAATCCAAGGATTTTCTCTCCTGTGTGTTTTCGTCTTGCTTCTTCATGGTCCATGATGCCAGCCAGCTGAGGTTGTCAATACAATGAAACCAAACTGATGGGGTGGGAGCAGGTATTCTGCCATTTTTCTAGATATTTGAGTTGCACATCAAACCTGGGGCTGATCACTTCACACTTGTTTAGCCTTCCTATTAGGTTCACGACAATTTTCCCAGCCCTGTGATCATCAGTGATTTCAAACTCGCCAATGTAACCATGCTTCATC
Organism: Tragulus kanchil; assembly: GCA_022376925.1. Classification (NCBI taxonomy): domain Eukaryota; kingdom Metazoa; phylum Chordata; class Mammalia; order Artiodactyla; family Tragulidae; genus Tragulus; species Tragulus kanchil. Next base: position 41,729,865 of record JAIOJX010000002.1, read on the forward strand.
ATCACAGTTAGAAACCTGACAATAACTTTGAAGCATGGCCTAATAAGCACCTGGCGTTTGCCTCTCTTCTCGGCATTGTTGATACTCTTAAGAGCATCAGCCAGGACATTCATGCGCACCATTGTGGCAGCACGGAAAGATGGCGGAAAGAGGACAGGAGGGGCGAGCGCATGGAATTATTTTGGCCCACTTTTTGATTGGGTTGCTCGTTTTTCTGGTATTGAGCTGCATGAGCAACTTGTATATTTTGGAGATTTATTCTTTGTCAGTTGTTTCTTTTGCTATTATTTTCTCCCATTCTGAGGGATGTCTTTTCACTTTGCTTATAGTTTCCTTCATTGTGCAAAAGCTTTAAAGTTTAATTAGGTCCCACTTGTTTATTTTTGTTTTTATTTCCATTACTCTAGAGGTGGGTCATAGAGCATCTTACTGCGACTTACTTACGTTGGAGAGTGTTCCGCCTATGTTTTCCTCTGAGAGTTTTAATAGTTTCTGGTCTTAACTTTAGCTCTTTAATCCATTTTGAGTTTATTTTTGTGTTTGGTGTTAGCAAGTGTTCTAGTTTCATTCTTTTACATGTAGTTGGCCAGTTTTTCCAGCACTACTTGTTGAAGAGACTGTCTTTTCTCCATTGTGTAATTTTGTCTTCTTTGTCAAAGATAGGTGCATGGGTTTATTTTAGGACTTTCTATTTTGTTCCCTTGGTCTGTATTTCTGTCTTTGTATCAGTACCATTCTGTCTTGATGACTGTAGCTTTGTGGTATAGTCTGAAGTCAGGAAGGTTGTTTCCTCCAGTCTCATTCTTTCTGAAGATTGCTTTGACTATTTGGGGTCTTTTGTGTTTATATACAAATTGTGAAATTATTTGTTTTAGTTCTTTGAAAAATACCATTGGTAGTTTGATAGGGATTGCACTGAATCTATAGATTGCTTTGGATAGTATGCTCATTTTCACTGTATTGATTCTTCCAATCCAAGAATGAAGAATCAATCCACTGTACTGATTGTTCATTTTTAGTGTATAGGAATGCAAGGGATTTCTGTGTGTTAATTTTATAACCTATGACTTTGCTAGATTCATTAATTAGCTCTAGTGATTTTCTGGTGGCCTCTTTAGGGTTTTCTATGTAGAGGATCATGTCATCTGCAAACAGAGTTTTGCTTCTTCTTTTCCAATCTAGATTTCCTTCAATTCTCTTTCTTCTAGGACTTCAAAAACTGTGTTTAATAGTTGTGGTGAGAGTGGGTAGCCTTGTCTTGTTCTTGATTTTAGAGGAAATGATTTCATTTTTTTGCCATTGAGGATAATGTTTGTTGTGGGTTAAGGAGCACATTTGAGTCAGTTCTAATGAGATGGATGGACCTGGAGCCTATTATAAAGACTGAATTAAGCCGGAAAGACAAAGACAAATTCTATGCATTAACACATATATATGGAATTTAGAAAAACTGTACCAATGATCCTACATATAGGGCAGCAGAGGAGACATAGATGTAAAGAACAGATGCTTGGACTCAGTGGGAGAAGGTTAGGATAGGATGACTTGAGAGGGTAGTATTGAAACATGCACATTACAGTATGTGAAATAGATAGTCAGTGCAAGTTTGATGCATGAAACAGGAAACCCAAAGCTGGTGCTCTGGGACAGCCCAGAGGAATGGTGTGGGAGAGAGGCGGGAGTGGGGCTCAGGATAGGGGGACACATGTATATCTCTGGCTGATTCATATTGATTGATGTATGGAAAAAAAAATCATAATATTGTAAAGTAATTATCCTCCAATTAAATAAATAAATTTAAAAATAAAATAAAATTAACATATAGTTAGTATATAAAAATAAACAACAATGAATAAAACTTTTAAAAAACCATCTGGCCTAGAATAAAAAAGTAGAAAAGGGAATTTTATAATATGAAGATAGCCACAGTGACTGGTAGAACAATATTTAAAGGCCCAAGAACACATGTTTAATTGAGTTCTGTGAGTGGCAGAGAGGGAAAATTATGTCTAAAGTTTTTGGAGAAGTAATGGCTGAAAAATACCCCAAATTGGTCAAAGGTATAGGTTTACATGTTCAAGAAGCTCAGTGAATTTCAAAGAAGGTAAACACAAGAAAATCACATTTAGTCACTTCACAGGCAAGATTTTGAAAATGATAAAGAAAATATCTTGAGAGCACACTCAGAAGTGGTACAGTGATAACAGACAGTAGCTGACTACTCATCAGAAACAGTGCAGACCAGCAGGCTATAGAACACCTTTAGAGTGTTGGAAAGATCATGTCATCTGCAAACAGAGTTTTGCTTCTTCTTTTCCAATCTAGATTTCCTTCAATTCTCTTTCTTCTAGGACTTCAAAAACTGTGTTTAATAGTTGTGGTGAGAGTGGGTAGCCTTGTCTTGTTCTTGATTTTAGAGGAAATGATTTCATTTTTTTGCCATTGAGGATAATGTTTGTTGTGGGTTAAGGAGCACATTTGAGTCAGTTCTAATGAGATGGATGGACCTGGAGCCTATTATAAAGACTGAATTAAGCCGGAAAGACAAAGACAAATTCTATGCATTAACACATATATATGGAATTTAGAAAAACTGTACCAATGATCCTACATATAGGGCAGCAGAGGAGACATAGATGTAAAGAACAGATGCTTGGACTCAGTGGGAGAAGGTTAGGATAGGATGACTTGAGAGGGTAGTATTGAAACATGCACATTACAGTATGTGAAATAGATAGTCAGTGCAAGTTTGATGCATGAAACAGGAAACCCAAAGCTGGTGCTCTGGGACAGCCCAGAGGAATGGTGTGGGAGAGAGGCGGGAGTGGGGCTCAGGATAGGGGGACACATGTATATCTCTGGCTGATTCATATTGATTGATGTATGGAAAAAAAAATCATAATATTGTAAAGTAATTATCCTCCAATTAAATAAATAAATTTAAAAATAAAATAAAATTAACATATAGTTAGTATATAAAAATAAACAACAATGAATAAAACTTTTAAAAAACCATCTGGCCTAGAATAAAAAAGTAGAAAAGGGAATTTTATAATATGAAGATAGCCACAGTGACTGGTAGAACAATATTTAAAGGCCCAAGAACACATGTTTAATTGAGTTCTGTGAGTGGCAGAGAGGGAAAATTATGTCTAAAGTTTTTGGAGAAGTAATGGCTGAAAAATACCCCAAATTGGTCAAAGGTATAGGTTTACATGTTCAAGAAGCTCAGTGAATTTCAAAGAAGGTAAACACAAGAAAATCACATTTAGTCACTTCACAGGCAAGATTTTGAAAATGATAAAGAAAATATCTTGAGAGCACACTCAGAAGTGGTACAGTGATAACAGACAGTAGCTGACTACTCATCAGAAACAGTGCAGACCAGCAGGCTATAGAACACCTTTAGAGTGTTGGAAAGATAAAGATCAGCCTCAGATTGTGTGTATCAGTGAAAATATTGTTCAAGAATGAAGGCAAGGGCTTCCCTGGCAGCTCAGTGGTAAAGAGTTGGCCTGCTAATGCAGGAGACATGAGTTCAGTCCCTGATATGGGAAGATCCCACATGCTGTGGAATGACTAAACCCATGAGCCACAGCTATTGAGCCTGTGCTCTAGAGCCCCAGAGCCGCAACCAAGGAAGCCTGTGAGCCCTAGAGCCCAAGTTCCACAACAAGAGAAGTCACCACAACAAGAAGCCTGCTCACCTCAACTAGAGAGCAGCCCCACTCCTTGCAACTAGAGAAGAGCCTGTGTCAGCAGTGAAAGCTCAGAATAGCCAAAAAAAGAAAAAAAGGAAGGCAAGATAAAGACGTTTTCAGATAAACAGAAATTAAAATATTGTAGCAGATCAACCTTACAAGACATGCTAAAGGAAGTTCTTCAGGCTGAAGGGAGGTGACACCAGATGGAAACTAAAATTTTTCATGATGGAATGAAGAGCACTGCAGGTGCTAAGTACAGATGGTTCTTGACTTATGATAGTTCAGCTTGTGGTTTTTTTTTCTTTTCTTTTTTTTGACTTATTCAGTAGAAACTGTACTTCCGATTTGGGGTTTTGATCTTCTCCCAGGCTTGCGGTATGTGGCAGATACTCTCTTGTTATCCTGGACAAGAGGAGTAAAACCATCTGGCCTAGAATAAAAAGTAGAAAAGGGAATTTTATAATATGAAGATAGCCACAGTGACTGGTAGAACAATATTTAAAGGCCCAAGAACACATGTTTAATTGAGTTCTGTGAGTGGCAGAGAGGGAAAATTATGTCTAAAGTTTTTGGAGAAGTAATGGCTGAAAAATACCCCAAATTGGTCAAAGGTATAGGTTTACATGTTCAAGAAGCTCAGTGAATTTCAAAGAAGGTAAACACAAGAAAATCACATTTAGTCACTTCACAGGCAAGATTTTGAAAATGATAAAGAAAATATCTTGAGAGCACACTCAGAAGTGGTACAGTGATAACAGACAGTAGCTGACTACTCATCAGAAACAGTGCAGACCAGCAGGCTATAGAACACCTTTAGAGTGTTGGAAAGATAAAGATCAGCCTCAGATTGTGTGTATCAGTGAAAATATTGTTCAAGAATGAAGGCAAGGGCTTCCCTGGCAGCTCAGTGGTAAAGAGTTGGCCTGCTAATGCAGGAGACATGAGTTCAGTCCCTGATATGGGAAGATCCCACATGCTGTGGAATGACTAAACCCATGAGCCACAGCTATTGAGCCTGTGCTCTAGAGCCCCAGAGCCGCAACCAAGGAAGCCTGTGAGCCCTAGAGCCCAAGTTCCACAACAAGAGAAGTCACCACAACAAGAAGCCTGCTCACCTCAACTAGAGAGCAGCCCCACTCCTTGCAACTAGAGAAGAGCCTGTGTCAGCAGTGAAAGCTCAGAATAGCCAAAAAAAGAAAAAAAGGAAGGCAAGATAAAGACGTTTTCAGATAAACAGAAATTAAAATATTGTAGCAGATCAACCTTACAAGACATGCTAAAGGAAGTTCTTCAGGCTGAAGGGAGGTGACACCAGATGGAAACTAAAATTTTTCATGATGGAATGAAGAGCACTGCAGGTGCTAAGTACAGATGGTTCTTGACTTATGATAGTTCAGCTTGTGGTTTTTTTTTCTTTTCTTTTTTTTGACTTATTCAGTAGAAACTGTACTTCCGATTTGGGGTTTTGATCTTCTCCCAGGCTTGCGGTATGTGGCAGATACTCTCTTGTTATCCTGGACAAGAGGAGTGAGCTGTGCTCCCAGTCAACCCTCGATCATAAGGGTAGGCAGCCGATACATGGCATACCATTCGGTACCCATACAGCCTTCTGGTTTTCACTTTCAGTATTCCATAAATTACATGAGTATTCAGCACTTTATTATAAAGTAGACTTTATGTTGGATGGTTTTGCCCGATTGTGCGCTAATATAAATGCTCTGAGCATGTCTAAGGTAGGCTGAGATAAGATGTTTGGTACGTCAGGTATATTATGCATTTCAACTTGTTCAGTTTTCAGTTTATGATGGGTTTACTGGGGTGTAACTCCGTCATAAGTCAAGGAAGCTTTGTATGTGGATAAATCTGAAAGTCTTCTCTGCCCCAACTAAGAAAAATTAACCCTGACAGTTTAAAGCAAAAATTATAGTATTATGGGGCTTCCCCTGGTGGTCCAGTGGGTAAGGACACCGCCTTGCAGTGCAAGGGGCGCCAGTTCGATACCTGGCCTGGGAAGATCCCACGTGCCGCGGAGCGGCTGGACCGATGTGTCCAATTACCGAGCCGGAGCTCTGGAGCGCATGCACCCAGAGCTGGTGCTCTGCGACAACAGACGCCACCGCGATGGGAGGCCGTCAGGAGCCAAAGAACAAAAACAGATGAAAATAGAGAAATGAAGGACCAATGGAGGTGGCCTGCCTGCTCCCCTCCCTCCCCAACCCGACCCCCGCCCAAAATAAATAAATAAATAAATCTTTAAAAAAAAAATTATAGTATTATGATGGGGCATTTATGGCATATGTAGATATGACAGCTGCGGCATTAAAGGTGTGTCTAGGTAAATGGAATTATGTGAGTTGAACAGCTCTTATTTTGAAAGTGAGATCATATTAGCTCTGAGTCCTCTGTGAAAAGTTAAAGATGGATATTTTAATTCAAAACACTGAGGAAGAAAAAAAATACAAAGAGGTATAGCTGAAAAGCAGCAGAGAAATCAAAATATGATTCTAAAATGTATTCAGAGAATCTAGAAGAAGTGGTAAAGGGAGAAACAGAGGAGTATAAACAGATGTAATGAAAAGAAAATGAATAGCAAAGTCTTAGACTTACATTAACAGTTACATTAAATGAAAGTATTTTACCTAAAAGGTAGAGTTTGAAGCAAAGGAAACAGTAAATGAAAAGATGACCCAAAGCTTGGAAGAAAAAGCTTGCACATGATATTGGATTAGTCTCCAAAATTTACGAACAACTCATGACACCTAACTGCATCAAAACAAACAACTCACTCAGAAAGTGGGCAGAAGACTTAATAGACATTTCTTCAAAGAGGATGTATAGATGGCCAAAAGGCACATAAGAAGATGCTCAGCATTGCTAATTATTAGAGAAATAAACATCACAATGACAATGAGATATCACCTCACACCAGCCAGACTGGCTGTCATCAAAAAATTTCGAACAGTGCATGCTGGAGAGTGTGTGGCAGAGAAAGGAACCCTCCTACACTGTTGATAGGAATGTAAATTGGTACAGCCCTTATGGGGAACAGTGTGGAGGTTCCTTGAAAAACTAAAGCTATCTTATGACCCTGCAACCCCACTGCTTGGCATATGTACAAAGGAAAACATGACCCCAAAGGATACATGCATCCCAGTGTTCATTGCAGTGCTGTTTACAACAGCCAAGACATGAAAGCAACCTAGATGTCCATTGACAGCAGAATGGGTAAAGAAGATACAGCACATACATACAATGGAATATTAGTTCAGCCATTAAGAAGGATGAAATAATCCCATTTTTAGCAACATTGATGGACCCTAGAGCGTCATACTGAGTGAAGTAAAAACAGAAACAAACTCACAGACGTTTAGAATGAGCTTATGATTGCTGGGGGATACCATGGAGGATTAGGGTTAGTTACTGAGCGTGGGATGAACATGTACACACTGCTATGTTTAAAATGGATAACCAACAAGGACCTACTGTCTAGCATATGGAACGCTAATCAGTGTCATGTGACTGCCTGGATGAGAGAGGAGTTTGAAGAGAATTGATACGTGTAAATGTATAGCTGAGTCCCTTCACTGTTTGAGACTGTCACAGCATTGTTTGTTGTTAATTAGCAACATTGTTAATTATTGCAACAATTTTGTCTTACAAAAAAATCTGTAGTACTGCAACATTGTTGTTTTGTATTATACCTCAATACAAAATAAAAACTTTTTTTTTTTTTTAAAGTAGAGTTTGATTCAGTGGTAAAATGTAAGACCTTCCTATTTACTGTCCATTAGGTGCATTTTAAATAGAATGACACAGAGTAGTTGAAAATTGATGCATGGTACACGATGTAGCATGCAAATAGTGTAAGAGAGCTAGAGTGGTCATATTAGTATTAGATAAAGTAGCTTTTAAGCAGTATGAGTAGAAATAAAGAAGAGCATTTCATAGTGATAAAATATCAAGAAAACATATCAGGCATAACTTTGTATGTACTTAACATATACAGTCATGGGTAGATTTTTTTTTGGAGGAATTTTTTTTTTTTTTTAATTTTGGCTTCTTTTATTGGTTTTTTATTTATTTATTTTCATCCATCTATTCTTTGCTCTGTGTGGGCCTCGCATTGCGGTGGCCTCTCTCGTTGCAGAGCACCAACTCTGGGCACATACGCTCCAGAACACTGGCTCGTAATTGGGCACACCCGTCCAGCCACTCCGCAGCACGTGGGATCTTTCTGGGCTAGGGATCAAACCGGTTCCCCTTATACTGCAAGGTGGACTCTTTATCCACTGGACCACCAGGGAAGCCTATGGGTTAACATTTTAATTCCACTCCATCTGTAACTTGCAGAAAATCTGGAGAGAAATATCAGAACATGGAAGATCTGAAAAGCACTATCAGCCACCTAAATGATGTTTGTAGAATACTGCATGCAACAGAAATACAATAGAATGCACATTCTATTCATGTGTATATGATATGCCTATTAAGATAAATCATACTTGGGCATAAAATGTACCAGAAAACTTTAAAAGAGGATATTCTGCAACAGTGATAAAATTAAAAAGAAAAACAACAGTAATACTATGTCCAAGAGAAATCCAAATATTTAGAAATTAAAGAATGTAATTTTCCGTAGTTAATATATAAGTTTAATGCAGTTGAAATCATGGACATTTTTAAAGGCATCTAAAGTAGGTGTTAAAGTGTTAGTCGCTCAGTCCTGTCTGAATGTTTGTGACCCCATAGACTGTAACTAGGCCTGTCTGTTCATGGAATTCTCCAGGTGAGAGTACTGGAGTGGGTAGGCATCCCTTCGCCAGGGCATCTTCCCGACCCAGGGATCGAACCTGTGTCTTTGAGTTACCTGTATTGGCAGGTGGATATTTATACTGCACCACCTAGGAAACCTGTAGTTGTGGTTAGAGTTTTATTATGAAGGGTATAACTTAGGAACTGCCAAATAAAAGAAAGAGATGTGTAGGGGAAGTTGTTATGGAGGTGGAGGTGCAGTAAGGAGGTCTGTTGACCTGCCACTCTCTTACCACATGGAGGTGTTCACCAGTTTGGAAGCTTCACCATTCTGAGTTTGTTTCTTTTTTTAATTTAAATTTTTGTACAGTTTTTAAAATTTGTTTTTCATTTATAGTTATTACAAAATACTGACTATAATCCCTGTGTTGTACAGTATATCCTTGTGCCTGTCTTATATCCAGAAGTTTGTACGTCCTACTCCTGAACCCCTATATTACCTCTCCTCCCATCTTGCCACTGGTAGTTTCTTCTCTGTGTTTGTGGGTCTGCTTCTTTTCTGTTGTATTCACTAGTTTGTTATATTTTTTAGATTTCACATCCAAGTGATATTGTAGAGTATTTGTCTTTCTCTGTCTAATTTATTTCACTTATCATAATGTCCTCCAAGTTCATCTGTGTTACTGCAAATGACAAAATTTCATTCCTTTTTTATAGCTGAGTAGTATTTTATTTTGTGTTTGTGTGTGTACATCTTCTTTATTCATTCATCTCTGATGAACACTTAGGGTGTTTTCATGTCTTGTCAATTGTAAATAATGCTGCTGTGAACATTGGGGTGCTTGTATCTTTTTGTAAATATACCCAGGAGTGGAATTACTAGGTCATATGATAGTCCTAGGTTTAGATTTTTGAGAAACCTCCATATTGTTTTCCACAGTGCTTCACCAATTTACATTCCTACCAACAGGGTACAAGGGTTCCCTTTTTTCTGCATCTTCAGTAACATTTGTTATTTGTAGACTTTTTCTAATGATAGCCATTCGGACACATGTGCGACAATACCTGATTGTGGTTTACTTCTTGGAATGTTTTTTCTGCTTTTTCCTGTCTTCTTTCTCTTTGTAGTTTCACTGTGTATGTTGGTACATTTAATGATATCCCATATTTCTTAGAAAATTTGTTCATTTTTATTTTTTATTTCTGTTCTTCATATTGCATAGTCTCTGTTGTTCAAATTCATCATTTCCTTCTTCTAGTTTATATCTGCTATTAAACTATTCTGGTGAATTTTTCATTCTAGTTATTGAAATTTTCAACTTGAAGATTTCTGGTTGGTTCTTTGTCATTGTACCTATATTTACACTTCAAAAATGAGATATAACTTAAATGCCCAAAATTTATCCATTGATGGTAGGGAAGTTGTTATGGAGGTGGAGGTGCAGTAAGGAGGTCTGTTGCCCCAAATTTGATTACCAGTTTGGAAGCTTCACCATTCTGAGTTTGTTTCTTTTTTTAATTTAAATTTTTGTACAGTTTTTAAAATTTGTTTTTCATTTATAGTTATTACAAAATACTGACTATAATCCCTGTGTTGTACAGTATATCCTTGTGCCTGTCTTATATCCAGAAGTTTGTACGTCCTACTCCTGAACCCCTATATTACCTCTCCTCCCATCTTGCCACTGGTAGTTTCTTCTCTGTGTTTGTGGGTCTGCTTCTTTTCTGTTGTATTCACTAGTTTGTTATATTTTTTAGATTTCACATCCAAGTGATATTGTAGAGTATTTGTCTTTCTCTGTCTAATTTATTTCACTTATCATAATGTCCTCCAAGTTCATCTGTGTTACTGCAAATGACAAAATTTCATTCCTTTTTTATAGCTGAGTAGTATTTTATTTTGTGTTTGTGTGTGTGTACATCTTCTTTATTCATTCATCTCTGATGAACACTTAGGGTGTTTTCATGTCTTGTCAATTGTAAATAATGCTGCTGTGAACATTGGGGTGCTTGTATCTTTTTGTAAATATACCCAGGAGTGGAATTACTAGGTCATATGATAGTCCTAGGTTTAGATTTTTGAGAAACCTCCATATTGTTTTCCACAGTGCTTCACCAATTTACATTCCTACCAACAGGGTACAAGGGTTCCCTTTTTTCTGCATCTTCAGTAACATTTGTTATTTGTAGACTTTTTCTAATGATAGCCATTCGGACACATGTGCGACAATACCTGATTGTGGTTTACTTCTTGGAATGTTTTTTCTGCTTTTTCCTGTCTTCTTTCTCTTTGTAGTTTCACTGTGTATGTTGGTACATTTAATGATATCCCATATTTCTTAGAAAATTTGTTCATTTTTATTTTTTATTTCTGTTCTTCATATTGCATAGTCTCTGTTGTTCAAATTCATCATTTCCTTCTTCTAGTTTATATCTGCTATTAAACTATTCTGGTGAATTTTTCATTCTAGTTATTGAAATTTTCAACTTGAAGATTTCTGGTTGGTTCTTTTGTCATTGTACCTATATTTACACTTCAAAAAATGAGATATAACTTAAATGCCCAAAATTTATCCATTGAAAATGTCCAGTTCAGTGGTGTTTAGTTATACTTACTAGGTTGTGCAGTGGTTGCCACTTTCTAATCCAGGATGTTTGTTTTTTTTTTTAAATTTTATTTATCTATCTTTTGGGGAGTGGGGTGGGGAGGGAGGGGGACGGGCGGGCCACTTCTATTGGTCTTTCCTTTCTCTATTTTCATCTGTCTTTGTTCTTTGGCTCCTGTGAGCCTCCCATCACGGTGGCCTCCGTCGTCGCAGAGTGCCGGTTCTGGGCGCATGCGCCCCAGAGCTCCGGCTCGGTAATTGGACACTTAAGTCCAGCCGCCCAGCGGCACGTGGGATCTTCCCAGTCTAGGGATTGAACCGGCACCCCTTACACTGCAGGGCGGTCTCCTTACCCACTGGACCACCAGGGAAGCCCTCCGGGACGTTTTTATCATCTCAGAAGAAACCCACGTTGATGAGCAGGCAGTCTCATTTCACTCCTGTCATAACCCCTAGAACTTTCTAATCCACATTCAGTCACCATGAATTTTCCTATTCTAAGTTTTTTTATATAAATGGAGTCATAAATATGTCGCCTTTTGTGTCTGGGTTTTTTTCACTAAATACACTTTTTCAAGGTTCACTCATGTTGTTGCATGTATCAGTGCTTCATTCTTATGGCTGAATAATATTCCATTGCTCAGATATGCCACATTTTAAAAAATCCATTCATTAATTGATAGACATTGAATTTTTTTCTACCTTTTGACTGTTATGAATACTGTTCCTCTATTATAGCATCAGTTTCTCTTTGTAGTTTCACTGTGTATGTTGGTACATTTAATGATATCCCATATTTCTTAGAAAATTTGTTCATTTTTATTTTTTATTTCTGTTCTTCATATTGCATAGTCTCTGTTGTTCAAATTCATCATTTCCTTCTTCTAGTTTATATCTGCTATTAAACTATTCTGGTGAATTTTTCATTCTAGTTATTGAAATTTTCAACTTGAAGATTTCTGGTTGGTTCTTTTGTCATTGTACCTATATTTACACTTCAAAAAATGAGATATAACTTAAATGCCCAAAATTTATCCATTGAAAATGTCCAGTTCAGTGGTGTTTAGTTATACTTACTAGGTTGTGCAGTGGTTGCCACTTTCTAATCCAGGATGTTTGTTTTTTTTTTTAAATTTTATTTATCTATCTTTTGGGGAGTGGGGTGGGGAGGGAGGGGGACGGGCGGGCCACTTCTATTGGTCTTTCCTTTCTCTATTTTCATCTGTCTTTGTTCTTTGGCTCCTGTGAGCCTCCCATCACGGTGGCCTCCGTCGTCGCAGAGTGCCGGTTCTGGGCGCATGCGCCCCAGAGCTCCGGCTCGGTAATTGGACACTTAAGTCCAGCCGCCCAGCGGCACGTGGGATCTTCCCAGTCTAGGGATTGAACCGGCACCCCTTACACTGCAGGGCGGTCTCCTTACCCACTGGACCACCAGGGAAGCCCTCCGGGACGTTTTTATCATCTCAGAAGAAACCCACGTTGATGAGCAGGCAGTCTCATTTCACTCCTGTCATAACCCCTAGAACTTTCTAATCCACATTCAGTCACCATGAATTTTCCTATTCTAAGTTTTTTTATATAAATGGAGTCATAAATATGTCGCCTTTTGTGTCTGGGTTTTTTTCACTAAATACACTTTTTCAAGGTTCACTCATGTTGTTGCATGTATCAGTGCTTCATTCTTATGGCTGAATAATATTCCATTGCTCAGATATGCCACATTTTAAAAAATCCATTCATTAATTGATAGACATTGAATTTTTTTCTACCTTTTGACTGTTATGAATACTGTTCCTCTATTATAGCATCAGTTTTTCTATGAATATGGTTTCAGTTCTCTTATGTGTATAGTAGAATTGCTTGATCACGTGGTCACTCTGGTTTAACTTTTAGGGGACTGTCAGACTGCTTTGCATCGTGGCCAAACCATTTTACATTCCCACCAGAAGCTGATGAGTGCTCCAGTTTCTTCATATCCTTGCCAGCAGAGCCATATCCCTGACCTTTTGTTTTGTTTTGTTTTCGTAATAGTCGTCACCCCCATGGGTATGAAGTAGTATCTCATTCTGATTTTTATTTGCTCTTGTCTAATGGGTAGTGGTTTTGAGCATTGTTTCATGTGCTTATTGGCTATTTGTATATCCTCTTATAATATCTCTATTCAGTTTCTTTAGTTCTCTATTTCACTATTCTTTGGTATTTCTATTCAGATCCTTTACCCATTTTTGACTTCATTTATTTGGTTTTTTTCTGTTAAGATATAAGAGTTTTGTATATATTATGTATATAATTGTATTATCTGATACATAACTTGGGAATATTTTCTCCCATATGTGAGTTATCTTATCACTCTGTTGATTCTGTCCTTGGTTACAAAAGATTTTTATTTTGCAAAAGTTCAGTTTGTATGCTTTTTCTTTGATTTTTTTTTTTCTTTTTTTTAAAGATTTATTTTTATTTATTTTGGTCGGGGGTTGGGTTGTGGAGGGAGGGGAGCGGGCGGGCCACTTCTATTGGTCTTTCATTTCTCCATTTTCATCCGTCTTTGTTCTTTGGCTCCTGTGGGCCTCCCATCGCGGGGGCGTCTGTCGTCGCAGAGCTCCGGCTAGGTAATTGGACACATTGGTCCAGCTGCTCTGCGGCACGTGGGATCTTCCCAGGCCAGGGATCGAACCAGCGCCCCTTGCACTGCAAGGCGGTGTCCTTACCCACTGGACCACCAGGGGAAGCCCTCTTTGATTTCTTGATTTTTCTGTCATATATAAAAACTATGTAATGTATGGTCATGCAGATTTAAATATATGTTTTCTGCCTAAGAGATTTTATAGTTTTACCATTTAAATAGTGACATATGATTTTTTTTTTAATTTGGCCTCTTTTATTGTTTTTATTTATTTTCATCCTTTTTTATTCTTTGTCCGGTGTCGGTCTCCCTTTGCAGTGACCTCTCTCCTTGCAGAGCACCAGCTCTGGGACATGTGCTCCAGAGTGCTGGCTCGTAATTGGACATGCTGATCCAGCTGCTTTGCAGCATGTTGGATCTTCCCAGGCCAGGGATCGAACCAGTGCCCATTGCTCTGCAAGTTGAACTCTTTACCCACTGGACCACCAGGGAAGCCCTGTATGATTTTTTTTTTTTTTAATTTTTAATTCTTTATTTTAAAGATTTTACAGAGTTTTGTTGTTCACCGACATGTATGTTCCCAGATTGTATGATCGTTTTTGAGTTAATTTTTTAGTTGGTATTAGGCAGGGCCAAATTTGTTCTTTTTTCATGAGTATGTACAGTTGTCCCAGCACAGCTCTGTTGAAAGACTACTCTTCCTTCATTTAAGACTCATAGTATCCTTGTCAAAAATCAGTTGACTATATGTGAATGGGTTTATGCCTAGAATCTAAGCCCTTTTCTGTTGATTATTGAGTTAGCATTCACAGGTGTTACAGAGGAAGAAGAGCGTCATTAGTAGTTATGTAACTAAAATTGACTAAATGGCATCAAGGAACTATAGTAGATGTGTATTGTTTCAATACCAGCAGGTCCTGGGTGCATTGTAAGTAATAACAGTATTGTTACCTTTTCGGGGTTGGGTTGTGGAGGGAGGGGAGCGGGCGGGCCACTTCTATTGGTCTTTCATTTCTCCATTTTCATCCGTCTTTGTTCTTTGGCTCCTGTGGGCCTCCCATCGCGGGGGCGTCTGTCGTCGCAGAGCTCCGGCTAGGTAATTGGACACATTGGTCCAGCTGCTCTGCGGCACGTGGGATCTTCCCAGGCCAGGGATCGAACCAGCGCCCCTTGCACTGCAAGGCGGTGTCCTTACCCACTGGACCACCAGGGGAAGCCCTCTTTGATTTCTTGATTTTTCTGTCATATATAAAAACTATGTAATGTATGGTCATGCAGATTTAAATATATGTTTTCTGCCTAAGAGATTTTATAGTTTTACCATTTAAATAGTGACATATGATTTTTTTTTTAATTTGGCCTCTTTTATTGTTTTTATTTATTTTCATCCTTTTTTATTCTTTGGCCTGTGTGGGGCTCCCATTGCAGTGACCTCTCTCCTTGCAGAGCACCAGCTCTGGGACATGTGCTCCAGAGTGCTGGCTCGTAATTGGACATGCTGATCCAGCTGCTTTGCAGCATGTTGGATCTTCCCAGGCCAGGGATCGAACCAGTGCCCATTGCTCTGCAAGTTGAACTCTTTACCCACTGGACCACCAGGGAAGCCCTGTATGATTTTTTTTTTTTTTAATTTTTAATTCTTTATTTTAAAGATTTTACAGAGTTTTGTTGTTCACCGACATGTATGTTCCCAGATTGTATGATCGTTTTTGAGTTAATTTTTTAGTTGGTATTAGGCAGGGCCAAATTTGTTCTTTTTTCATGAGTATGTACAGTTGTCCCAGCACAGCTCTGTTGAAAGACTACTCTTCCTTCATTTAAGACTCATAGTATCCTTGTCAAAAATCAGTTGACTATATGTGAATGGGTTTATGCCTAGAATCTAAGCCCTTTTCTGTTGATTATTGAGTTAGCATTCACAGGTGTTACAGAGGAAGAAGAGCGTCATTAGTAGTTATGTAACTAAAATTGACTAAATGGCATCAAGGAACTATAGTAGATGTGTATTGTTTCAATACCAGCAGGTCCTGGGTGCATTGTAAGTAATAACAGTATTGTTACCTTTTTCCTGGGTGGGAGTTAAGAAATTAGTTATGCACTTACGACAGTAAAAACCACAGATACGATGTCTATACCGCACCATAAAGAATGTTTGTATGCATATTTAGACAATAAATAGACACTGAGTATCAGTTTTCTACCCCATATTTGAAAACTTCATTGGTATGTCACTGTAGCTTTCATGAGCCCATTAGAGTTTTGCAAAATCAGTTATTTATTCATACAGTTGCCTTATAAAAACTGTATGACCAGGACTACCACGTATCCTCAGGGTATCTCTGCGGAAGCTTACATCAGTGAACAGGATCTCAGTTGTTGGTGGGATGTCGGCCTTGGTATTCTTTTTTTTTTTTTCTCTGTATCGTTCCAATTTTAGTATATGTGCTGCCGAAGCGAGCACCTTGGTATTCTTTTATCCTAACTGATAGCTTCCATGAGAAACTGGGAATGTTTTCATGCATAAAGGACTTCCCAGAATGAGTAATATCAGTTGAGCTTGCATTGTTTTGCTTTAAACAAGGGTATTATTTATAGTGTAGCTTCATGGGTGAATGGGCAGTGTGGATAAAACATTTCCTTAACTAGATTTGTGAACTTTGTGTCCTTATGCCTGCCTGAGGGGCCGGAACTGGGTAGGGACAGCAACAGCAGTGTTAAGGTGTTAATAATTACAGTCTTGAATGGACAGAACTTACACACTGAACACGAACACTAAAATAATTTCAGAGTTTTGTTTCCCAGATTTGTTATGATCGTTTTTGAGTTAATTTTTTAGTTGGTATTAGGCAGGGCCAAATTTGTTCTTTTTTCATGAGTATGTACAGTTGTCCCAGCACAGCTCTGTTGAAAGACTACTCTTCCTTCATTTAAGACTCATAGTATCCTTGTCAAAAATCAGTTGACTATATGTGAATGGGTTTATGCCTAGAATCTAAGCCCTTTTCTGTTGATTATTGAGTTAGCATTCACAGGTGTTACAGAGGAAGAAGAGCGTCATTAGTAGTTATGTAACTAAAATTGACTAAATGGCATCAAGGAACTATAGTAGATGTGTATTGTTTCAATACCAGCAGGTCCTGGGTGCATTGTAAGTAATAACAGTATTGTTACCTTTTTCCTGGGTGGGAGTTAAGAAATTAGTTATGCACTTACGACAGTAAAAACCACAGATACGATGTCTATACCGCACCATAAAGAATGTTTGTATGCATATTTAGACAATAAATAGACACTGAGTATCAGTTTTCTACCCCATATTTGAAAACTTCATTGGTATGTCACTGTAGCTTTCATGAGCCCATTAGAGTTTTGCAAAATCAGTTATTTATTCATACAGTTGCCTTATAAAAACTGTATGACCAGGACTACCACGTATCCTCAGGGTATCTCTGCGGAAGCTTACATCAGTGAACAGGATCTCAGTTGTTGGTGGGATGTCGGCCTTGGTATTCTTTTTTTTTTTTTTTTTTCTCTGTATCGTTCCAATTTTAGTATATGTGCTGCCGAAGCGAGCACCTTGGTATTCTTTTATCCTAACTGATAGCTTCCATGAGAAACTGGGAATGTTTTCATGCATAAAGGACTTCCCAGAATGAGTAATATCAGTTGAGCTTGCATTGTTTTGCTTTAAACAAGGGTATTATTTATAGTGTAGCTTCATGGGTGAATGGGCAGTGTGGATAAAACATTTCCTTAACTAGATTTGTGAACTTTGTGTCCTTATGCCTGCCTGAGGGGCCGGAACTGGGTAGGGACAGCAACAGCAGTGTTAAGGTGTTAATAATTACAGTCTTGAATGGACAGAACTTACACACTGAACACGAACACTAAAATAATTTCAAATGTGGTGTTCTGATTTTTACTTCTGTTTTAAATATCATTTATAAGAAATTACTCACCACTCATAGTTAATACTAGGCACAAAGTCATTATGTTTTCAAAATAAATAAGCTGAAAATATTTGAGATTGGACTTTGATAAGATTGCTCCTTGTATCTAATTTACCATGTTCTTGGTTTAGAATTAACCTACCATATTTCTGACAAGAACTGATCTGTCATGCTCTAATTGAGGACTGTTTACCATGTTTATAAGATGGTAGCCCAAGAAAAACAATTATTTGAAGGTAAAAAATTATCCACTATACTTTATATGAAGGTAAGCTATACTTTTAAAATAATTTCCACATATTTCTCATTTGTCTGAGGCAGACTAGTAGATCTGATACTGGGGCTTCTGGAAATATATTTGTTTTAAAACAACTCTCAAAGGTATTCTGTGTCATTTTTTGCACCTATTAGAGGTGAAAGAAACATTGTTTTTATTTGAAATAGAACAAAAGTGTTTCAGTTCTATAACTCTTAATGATAACAACTATTTATACTTTTCTTTTGCTGTTTTATTATTACCCTTGTGTTAAATATAGTCTTTGCATAGTTGTAATCTAGTTGTGGTATAATTTTGTGAGATTTTTCCAGTTTTTCTTCTGTATCATTTTTAGTGGCAGTTTTGTATTACACCGCCTTTACATTCCATCTGGAAAAACAGTTTCTAACACAGATGGGGCCATGGGAATTGATCAATCAGTGCATATGTTTGTGGCATTGTCCTATATGTCTGGAAGACCATTGTTTTCTTATTATAATTATGCAATCACTACATAATGTGTGTTTTTCTCCTAGAGTGTAAATTTCATAACAGTACTTTGTTCCCAACCCCAGGTACAGGTACTCGATAAATATTTGCTAATTATTAAATATTTGTTGAATTGAATTAACCAGTTTTTTTTTTGCTGTTACTAAAAATGTCTGCATGTAGGTGTGCATGTGTGTGTGCATACTACATGTGCATGTGTGCATGTTGTCATTCGTGTCCAACTCTTTGTGACCCTGTGGATTGTAGCCCAGCAGGCTCTTCTGTCCATGAGATTCTCCAGGCAAGGATACTGGAGTAGGTTGTTGTGTCCTCTTTCAGGGCATCTTCCTGACCTAAGGATCAAACCTGTGTTTCTAATGTCTCTTGCATTGGGAGGCAGGTTCTTTACCGCTAGCACTGTCTGGGAAGTGTGTGTGTGTGTGTGTGTATAATGAAATATATGATTATCTTTATTTCTTTTAAATTATTTCCTTGTGGTAAAACCCATGAGAATAGAGGCAGGACTGTGAATGAATTTATACCTTAAAATATTGAACACATTATAAATATTTTCTGTGACTTCTTGTATTCTTTTTTTCTGTCATCTATTTGTGTGTCTTACCTGTCTCCTTTGGCATCTTGACTATGCTAATAAGCATTGTGAGAGATGAATGAAACACAGACTGCTGTTGGGGAGCCTATGTTATGGGAGAGATGTAGAAAAATTGACCCAAGGAAGCACTTTAGGAGGAGTATTTTTTTCGGTTAAGAGTGGCTACAAAAGCCTTCCAGAGAAGAGGACTTTAGGTTCAAGGCAGAGATCAGCAGATAGTAACCAGTTACACATCTCTGAGAGAGAAGGTGCTGTGTGTTTGCCAGAAGGCAGTGGCCCTCTTACTTTATGGCCATTTTTAATCAACCATGTGTTGATATAGAAATTCATATTGAAATCTTACTCACCAGGAAGATGATTTTGTATAGCTAGGGAGAGATTTTGCATTCTTATTTTATGTAAAATAATCTGAATCTTTTAAAAATTCAAGGGACCCACTAATATATGGCAGCCCCAGCTTTATGAAGTCTTAACCATGCCAGACCTCCAGCAGGGGAGCTCTCTGAAGGGAGAGGGCAACACCAGGATGCATCCTGGGCCAGCCGTTCTCTTGAGGACTGGCATCCAGTGTGCACATCCTGTTCTTCCTTCTCTTCATTTAACACAAGGAGCCGTAGTTGTTTCGATACGTATTTATATAGTTTTAGTGAACTTGAATTTCTCTTGATTGCATTTTTTATATACCCATTTGGGGAATGTATAACATGGAGAAGGTTCCCAGACATTTGTGGAGATAGTTTAAGGAATAGGAAGTGTTTTTATGAAACTGTGTGCATCGGTGACAGAAAAAGTTATTAATATTTTTCTGTGCGAAATTTTTTCATAATTTTTATCTTAGTCCAAGTAGTTATTGTTGAGACAGACATCCTATTCTGCTACTTTTTTAAAAATAGAAAACTTCTAAAATTCTTTAATATAGATATGTCACAGTTTTCCCAAAGAAAGCATTTTTGACTTATAGAACAAAAGATTAGCTCCTGGTTACATAGCTAATTAGTGATAGAACCTGATTTGAATCCTGGACAGACTTAAAGCTTCTGTTCATTCTGCTCTGCCTGGTATCTTCCTGCATATCTCAGTTAATTTTCACTGCAGTTGCATAAGGATTCTAGTAGTACTGTTGTTTTACAGAGCACAGAGCTGAAGACCTGAAAAAGAATTTAATTTATCTAAGGATTTGGAGCTAGTAGGTGAAAGAGGTAGGATTTAAAGTCAGATCTGCCTGTGTTTAGTATAATAAATAAGTGCGTTTGGTCCTTGTCCCCAGTTTCTGCTACAGAGCTTAAAAGAGCCTTGGAGTTTTGAGTATTCAGAGTGCAGGAAACGAGGCTGACTTCTGCAGGACTCCCCGAAGGGACCTCGCCCAGGGCAGGCTGAGGCTTTCAGCTGCCTGACCTTCAGAGGGGCCGTTGATTTAGTTGATCATTCCTAAGTAATGAGATTCTGAAAAGCTTCTGGACACTAAAGTTCAAAGGTCCTGGTTAGTGAACACATCAGTGTGCTGGGAGGGTGTCAGGCACTGGTTCCTTGCGGGGACCAGAGGGACGTGGAAGCCAGATCTAGGACCTCCCAGACTTCACTGCCTGTGTACCATTATAATAAAACTCTACTTGTTGTGTCACACTTTGCCTAAGTTCTGTCAGTTGTTATGATCAATTAGCAAACGTGAGGCTGATGCAGAAGCCCTGAATTTGTAGCCAGCCTGCTCAGTAATGTTTGGCATTAGTAGCTGGTATCAGAAGGAGGCCAGTCTTACTGGAGGACTGGCCCTTATAGTGTGGGACCTGGATGTTAGAGTAGTAATGTTGAAACAGTGTGCTGATACACAACTCTGCTCCAGCATGTTTGCAAACATCATTTCATTCAGTTTTCAGTAAGCCCTGTGCACCACAACTACTGAGCCTCTGCTCTGCAGCTCTTGAGCTGCAAATACTGAGCCTGATGCTGCAGCTGCTGAAGCCCATGAGCCTAGAGCCTATGCTCCTCAATGAAAGGTGGCCTCCGCTCACTGCAGCTAGAGAGTCTATGTGTAGCAACAAAGACCAGCATAACCAAAGAGTAATTTTTTTTAAGTCACAGTTCTGAAAAGATATTTTTAAAAAATTACTAATAATATGAATCTGATTAAAGCCAGTAGTTTAATTAATAGTATTATACCAACATAAATTTCTATTTTCCTAATTGTACCGTGGTTATGTAAGATGTTAACATTAGCAGAAGCTGAGTGAAGCCTACATGGAATCTCTATAATATCTTTGCAGTTCTCTGTAGGTCTAAGTTTTATCACAATAGAAAGATGTAAAATAAAAGTCCTGCCTTTAAAACTCTTCTTTTAATTTAGATTGTCATTACCTTTTTTTTTTGGCCACTTCTATTGGTCTTTCATTTATTTCCATCTTTGTTCCTTGGCCTGTGTGGACCTCCCATTGTAGTGGCCCTTCTCGTTGCAGGGCACCGGCTCTGGGCACACGCACTCCAGAGCTCTGGCTCGGTAGTTGGACACATTGGTCCAGCCGCTTCGCGGCACATCAGATCTTCCCAGGCCAGGGATCGAACTGGCACCCCTTGCACTGCAAGGCACGGTGTCTTTACCAACTGGACCACCAGGGAAGCCCTGTCATTACCTTTTTATATTCATGTCTATTTTGTAAGCACTACCCTCAGAGATAGATACAGGTGTAGGCACACACACATGCGAGCAGGCAGGTTCTTTTTTCTGTGGTTCTGTGTAGATGACATAGTTTCTGAGGGGTTACCAAAAGGTCTTTGCATAGAACTCTTATAGTTCTTATGCTAAGGCTGTTTAAATTATTGAAGTACTTATGTATGATACAGTGGAATGCCAAAAGAGAATATATCCTTCTAGCAAATGTATAATACAAATGATGATTTTTATATAAAGTTACTTAATATGGTCAGTGAGATATATTTAATTTTTGGTTAGATGGTCATATCATAGAAATATACAGTAGAGTTGATTTTTTAATTATAACAAAACTTTAAGCCTAAGTCTACTCCTAGTGCATGTTTTAGGCTCAAGCCCATGATGCCTAAAGAGCCTCTGCTCTGCAGCTCTTGAGCTGCAAATACTGAGCCTGATGCTGCAGCTGCTGAAGCCCATGAGCCTAGACCCTTTCCCGGGGCCCCCCACTGCAGCTAGAGAGTCTATGTGTAGCAACAAAGACCAGCATAACCAAAGAGTAATTTTTTTTAAGTCACAGTTCTGAAAAGATATTTTTAAAAAATTACTAATAATATGAATCTGATTAAAGCCAGTAGTTTAATTAATAGTATTATACCAACATAAATTTCTATTTTCCTAATTGTACCGTGGTTATGTAAGATGTTAACATTAGCAGAAGCTGAGTGAAGCCTACATGGAATCTCTATAATATCTTTGCAGTTCTCTGTAGGTCTAAGTTTTATCACAATAGAAAGATGTAAAATAAAAGTCCTGCCTTTAAAACTCTTCTTTTAATTTAGATTGTCATTACCTTTTTTTTTTGGCCACTTCTATTGGTCTTTCATTTATTTCCATCTTTGTTCCTTGGCCTGTGTGGACCTCCCATTGTAGTGGCCCTTCTCGTTGCAGGGCACCGGCTCTGGGCACACGCACTCCAGAGCTCTGGCTCGGTAGTTGGACACATTGGTCCAGCCGCTCCGCGGCACATCAGATCTTCCCAGGCCAGGGATCGTACCGGCACCCCTTGCACTGCAAGGTGGTGTCCTTACCCACTGGACCACCAGGAAGCCCTGTCATTCCCTTTTTTATATTCATGTCTATTTTGTAAGCACTACCCTCAGAGATAGATACAGGTGTAGGCACACACACATGCGAGCAGGCAGGTTCTTTTTTCTGTGGTTCTGTGTAGATGACATAGTTTCTGAGGGGTTACCAAAAGGTCTTTGCATAGAACTCTTATAGTTCTTATGCTAAGGCTGTTTAAATTATTGAAGTACTTATGTATGATACAGTGGAATGCCAAAAGAGAATATATCCTTCTAGCAAATGTATAATACAAATGATGATTTTTATATAAAGTTACTTAATATGGTCAGTGAGATATATTTAATTTTTGGTTAGATGGTCATATCATAGAAATATACAGTAGAGTTGATTTTTTAATTATAACAAAACTTTAAGCCTAAGTCTACTCCTAGGTGCAGTTTAGGTTCATGTATCCTTAGCTATCAGTTGGTATCAAGATATTTAGATTAGTTTTAACATTCATCTGAGTGAATCGTATTTAATTGAAAAAAGAAATTTATCTGTAGGTAAACCATATATATTTTAGTTCTTCTTTGACTTCCTATGCTATGAACAAATGATTATGTTATAATTTTGAAAGAGGTTTAAAGTGTATTTTAAAACAATAAATGTTGGGCTTCCCTGGTGGTCCAGTGGGTAAAGAGTCCACTTTGCAGTGCAAGGGGTACTGGTTCGATCCCTGGCCCAGGAAGATCCCACGTGCCACAGAATGGCTGGACCAGTGTGTCCAATTGTGAGCCAGCATTCTGGAGAACATGCACCCAGAGCTGGTCTTCTGCAACGAGAGAGGCCACTGCAGTGGGAGGCCCACACAGGCCAAAGAATAAAAAAGTATGAAAATAAATAAATAAATAAAACAATGAAAGAGGCCAAATTTTTTTTTTTTTTTCAAAAAGAAAGAATAAGTGTTCAAGACTCTTTAGCACATTACTATGTTGTGGAAAGTCATTTGACTATGTGGTTCTGTGTATAAGAGTTAAAGACTTGATAGGCCTGTTTGCTTTGACCTAGACGTTGGATATGTCCTGTTGTAAGATCTGTGAAAGTATTTAAAAAAGAATTTAGACTGAAAACTAAAGGATCTAAGAATGAATGAACAGCTGTCATTTCATCGTTGACTCCCGCCAGTGGAGACTGCTGAGTGTTTGTTTGAGTCTTCTCTGTGAGCACTGTGGGACTCGTGTGGGTTTCCCTGGATTAGGAGGTGACTGTGAACTGCTGTAGTTCATGGTGAGAATGAGCCATCCTAATGTTATACCAAAGATGGCATTTTTGGAGTAGAGGGAAAAGAGGATGGGAAGCTAAAGGAAAAGACGAAGTTCAAGAGGGAGGGGGCATATATATACCAGTGGCTGATTCATGTTGATATTTGGCAGAAAACAGCACAACTCTCTAAAGCAATTTTCCTTCAATTAAAAAATAATTTTAAAAAACCCAAAAGATGAGTATTTTGTTTTGTTGAAAGAAAGTATGTAGACTCCCTGCTAGATTGTGTGGTCCTTGCCTTCTCAGTTGCCTCTTACCTTAACGTAACCTGTGTGGGAATGATATAACTTTACTACCTCTTATCTGTTCTGCCTGTATAGCGTGAGAGGACTCAACTGTGGCCCACATTTTTCTCTCGGGCTTTCTGCGGAAGTGACTCAATACATTGTTTCAGGCTTTACCTGCTGTCCCTCCCTACCATGGCACCGCTGGGTGCGTTGGAATTTTCCAGGTATATCATTAGAGGAGGAAGCACGGAAGAGGGCCATAGCAGGATTCACAGTGCCTAGGGGAATCCCAGGGATTATTCCAGGAAGTACTGAAGTGAGCCAAATTGAGTAGGGGTAAAAAAAATGACATGAATTAAAAATGGATGGAACACTAAAACACCCTCATCATATTTAGCCATCTTTTATTATCATATTTAAAAACTATTTAAAATGTATGCTGAGACTCTTTTTAGGGTGGATTTCAACACCTTTTTTGTGCTTGTGCCAAGAACACAGTGTTCTGTTAAGTCATTCAGTGACTAAGATTACTGGCTTGCTGCCAGCCAGGGTCAAGTTCATTCAGATAAGTTTCAGGGTAGATTCTAAACCTAGTGAGGAACACCTCTGTCTTGGCATGTTAGGTGGGTTTGGAGACTCAGTTGTTTTAGAAGAAGATCATTGTGCTTATGTCATGTTCTTGTCTGTTTATTGACTCTGTGTCTGAGTTAGTTGAAGAAATTGGAAAGTATTTAAAAAAGAATTTAGACTGAAAACTAAAGGATCTAAGAATGAATGAACAGCTGTCATTTCATCGTTGACTCCCGCCAGTGGAGACTGCTGAGTGTTTGTTTGAGTCTTCTCTGTGAGCACTGTGGGACTCGTGTGGGTTTCCCTGGATTAGGAGGTGACTGTGAACTGCTGTAGTTCATGGTGAGAATGAGCCATCCTAATGTTATACCAAAGATGGCATTTTTGGAGTAGAGGGAAAAGAGGATGGGAAGCTAAAGGAAAAGACGAAGTTCAAGAGGGAGGGGGCATATATATACCAGTGGCTGATTCATGTTGATATTTGGCAGAAAACAGCACAACTCTCTAAAGCAATTTTCCTTCAATTAAAAAATAATTTTAAAAAACCCAAAAGATGAGTATTTTGTTTTGTTGAAAGAAAGTATGTAGACTCCCTGCTAGATTGTGTGGTCCTTGCCTTCTCAGTTGCCTCTTACCTTAACGTAACCTGTGTGGGAATGATATAACTTTACTACCTCTTATCTGTTCTGCCTGTATAGCGTGAGAGGACTCAACTGTGGCCCACATTTTTCTCTCGGGCTTTCTGCGGAAGTGACTCAATACATTGTTTCAGGCTTTACCTGCTGTCCCTCCCTACCATGGCACCGCTGGGTGCGTTGGAATTTTCCAGGTATATCATTAGAGGAGGAAGCACGGAAGAGGGCCATAGCAGGATTCACAGTGCCTAGGGGAATCCCAGGGATTATTCCAGGAAGTACTGAAGTGAGCCAAATTGAGTAGGGGTAAAAAAAATGACATGAATTAAAAATGGATGGAACACTAAAACACCCTCATCATATTTAGCCATCTTTTATTATCATATTTAAAAACTATTTAAAATGTATGCTGAGACTCTTTTTAGGGTGGATTTCAACACCTTTTTTTTGTGCTTGTGCCAAGAACACAGTGTTCTGTTAAGTCATTCAGTGACTAAGATTACTGGCTTGCTGCCAGCCAGGGTCAAGTTCATTCAGATAAATTTCAGGGTAGATTCTAAACCTAGTGAGGAACACTCCTCTGTCTTGGCATGTTAGGTGGGTTTGGAGACTCAGTTGTTTTAGAAGAAGATCATTGTGCTGATGTCATGTTCTTGTCTGTTTATTGACTCTGTGTCTGAGTTAGTGAAGTATCACTACTCTCCTAACCATTTCAGATGAGTATCTGGTAGGTCCTGTATGAACTCTGCTGTGAGATGTTGCTTTATACACTGAAGGGAACACACACAATTCAAGAAGTGCTTTTCTTAGTCACATGTGCAAACTAAAACTAAAAAAGGTGGATTAAAAGCAAGAAAAAAATCTATCAAATACCCATTTTAAGGATTTTGTTCATCCTTTCATTCATTGGAATGGATGGTTCTTTCTTAGTTTCTTGGTTTCTTTTTTCACTTACCATCTTTGTTTTCCAGTTTTGGAAATTCATTGACTGTCGTATTAAAAATGCAGTACATACAAAGAAATCTAACGATTAGAGCAGTTTTGCCTGAAAATAATGTTTAAATAATTTTTTCTTAAACTATTTAATTTATAAATATGTGAGTGAGCAAACATATCTTGGCTTATAAGTGGCTTACTAGATCCTCAGAAGATTACATTTTTTCTTTTCATTGTAGCATTTAACCAGGGGTATGAAGCTGGTATTGATACTGATGAAGATTTTAAAGAATGCTTGCATTACTTACTGTTTGTTGGAATATGTGGTTTGGGGACCAGTGTCTGGTGATGGTCCTCCTTCTGTGACTGATCATCGTCTTACTCATTAATGCCTGTTTGTACATGAGCAGGATGCTTTGTCCTGAGCTGCTCACCAGGTACGAACAGCCTGGCCAGTTAGTGGATAGTAGTCACGTCACAGGTCAGACGTGTGATGATGGAGCATTTAGGTCTCGTAACATATTTTGTATCATAAGAAATAATCAAATGAAGCAAATAAACATAAACATATGCTTTTACAGAGCTATCTAAACTATTTAAAACCAAACATGTTATCAAAAGCTATAATATAAACATTTGTTTCAGGCATTTTTCTGCATTAGTTACTTTGGGCTTCTAGTAAAACTTGAACAGAAGAAACTTTTTTCCGTCAAATCTTCCTGTGGCAAAAATACTTATTTATCGCTTTTCAAGGACCTTTGAATAGTTCATGCAGGTTGAATCTGCATGAATTTTCTCAGAAAGCCTTAGAGTGTTCAGTGCTGGAAGGCATGCAGTGTTTCCTCCCCTTTCCCTTTCCCCAAGCGGCTTGTTGTAGGGTTAGCTGAGAGCTAGGGCTGAGCATTGTGTCACCATAGCTCTCCTCTTGCTTCCCTGTGCTTTCTGTCATAGTTCCCCACAAGCACTGGGGTTTCTGAAGCCCAGGGCCTTCCCAAGTGAGAGAGTTCCTTACCATCTTTGTTTCAAAAATCAAAACCCATTTTAGGGATTTTGTTCATCCTTTCATTCATTGGAATGGATGGTTCTTTCTTAGTTTCTTGGTTTCTTTTTTCACTTACCATCTTTGTTTTCCAGTTTTGGAAATTCATTGACTGTCGTATTAAAAATGCAGTACATACAAAGAAATCTAACGATTAGAGCAGTTTTGCCTGAAAATAATGTTTAAATAATTTTTTCTTAAACTATTTAATTTATAAATATGTGAGTGAGCAAACATATCTTGGCTTATAAGTGGCTTACTAGATCCTCAGAAGATTACATTTTTTCTTTTCATTGTAGCATTTAACCAGGGGTATGAAGCTGGTATTGATACTGATGAAGATTTTAAAGAATGCTTGCATTACTTACTGTTTGTTGGAATATGTGGTTTGGGGACCAGTGTCTGGTGATGGTCCTCCTTCTGTGACTGATCATCGTCTTACTCATTAATGCCTGTTTGTACATGAGCAGGATGCTTTGTCCTGAGCTGCTCACCAGGTACGAACAGCCTGGCCAGTTAGTGGATAGTAGTCACGTCACAGGTCAGACGTGTGATGATGGAGCATTTAGGTCTCGTAACATATTTTGTATCATAAGAAATAATCAAATGAAGCAAATAAACATAAACATATGCTTTTACAGAGCTATCTAAACTATTTAAAACCAAACATGTTATCAAAAGCTATAATATAAACATTTGTTTCAGGCATTTTTCTGCATTAGTTACTTTGGGCTTCTAGTAAAACTTGAACAGAAGAAACTTTTTTCCGTCAAATCTTCCTGTGGCAAAAATACTTATTTATCGCTTTTCCAAGGACCTTTGAATAGTTCATGCAGGTTGAATCTGCATGAATTTTCTCAGAAAGCCTTAGAGTGTTCAGTGCTGGAAGGCATGCAGTGTTTCCTCCCCTTCCTTCCTCAAGCGGCTTGTTGTAGGGTTAGCTGAGAGCTAGGGCTGAGCATTGTGTCACCATAGCTCTCCTCTTGCTTCCCCTGTGCTTTCTGTCATAGTTCCCCACAAGCACTGTCTTCCCTGGCCCTGCCTTTCTTCCCAGCTAGCCTGGAGTTTTCTGAAGCCCAGGGCCTTCCCAAGTGAGAGAGTTCCTGAATGAGTGAAACAGAGGCAAGACATGCAGGTGGGACTTCGTAAAAACACTGCTGGCGAGACTCACACATTCACAAGTTAAATACCGATGTCTGTGTTGAGAGCTTAACTAAATACAGCTATTTAAACATCATTCCTCATGAAAACAGAATTGGTGATATTATTTTTTATTGTCTGTTTATTCTCTTAAATTTCTCTACTTTTATCAGTGTTTTGCCTATGTCGAGGATGACAAGACAGTCATGGGATCAGAGCGCTGTCGTGGAAGCATGATTTCCTCTCCAGTCACTGTACTTGTCAGAACCCAGACTTTCATATCGTAGTTGAGTGTACTTAGCAAAGTGTGTGTCCTGATACATTAAAAATTTCAACTGTGAGAAAAGCTAAGTAGAAAAAAATTCTGTACTTAATTAGGTAAAAGAGTTAAAATGAGTCTGTAGTAAAGATGCATGGCTTTGCCACTTGAGAACTTACTACCAAAGTTTCGTATGATAGTTGCATTCCAAGTAGAGAGCTCGTTAACAAAGCACATGGGTTTCATAGGCTGAATGAGTGCTAATAGTTTGTATAATAATCTTTCTATGAGAACTTGTAATGGAAACAGTCTTTAATACACTGCACGTTTGTGGTAGGTGAAGGCGGGGAAGGGTTGCATCTGATACCTGAAATAAGACCAATATATACATAAAGCCATAGAAAATATTGGATGGTGCCTTAGTTTTTAAAACTTGTGCAGTTATCAAAAGCTATAATATAAACATTTGTTTCAGGCATTTTTCTGCATTAGTTACTTTGGGCTTCTAGTAAAACTTGAACAGAAGAAACTTTTTCCGTCAAATCTTCCTGTGGCAAAAATACTTATTTATCGTTTTTCCCAAGGACCTTTGAATAGTTCATGCAGGTTGAATCTGCATGAATTTTCTCAGAAAGCCTTAGAGTGTTCAGTGCTGGAAGGCATGCAGTGTTTCCTCCCCTTCCTTCCTCAAGCGGCTTGTTGTAGGGTTAGCTGAGAGCTAGGGCTGAGCATTGTGTCACCATAGCTCTCCTCTTGCTTCCCCTGTGCTTTCTGTCATAGTTCCCCACAAGCACTGTCTTCCCTGGCCCTGCCTTTCTTCCCAGCTAGCCTGGAGTTTTCTGAAGCCCAGGGCCTTCCCAAGTGAGAGAGTTCCTGAATGAGTGAAACAGAGGCAAGACATGCAGGTGGGACTTCGTAAAAACACTGCTGGCGAGACTCACACATTCACAAGTTAAATACCGATGTCTGTGTTGAGAGCTTAACTAAATACAGCTATTTAAACATCATTCCTCATGAAAACAGAATTGGTGATATTATTTTTTATTGTCTGTTTATTCTCTTAAATTTCTCTACTTTTATCAGTGTTTTGCCTATGTCGAGGATGACAAGACAGTCATGGGATCAGAGCGCTGTCGTGGAAGCATGATTTCCTCTCCAGTCACTGTACTTGTCAGAACCCAGACTTTCATATCGTAGTTGAGTGTACTTAGCAAAGTGTGTGTCCTGATACATTAAAAATTTCAACTGTGAGAAAAGCTAAGTGGAAAAAGATTCTGTACTTAATTAGGTAAAAGAGTTAAAATGAGTCTGTAGTAAAGATGCATGGCTTTGCCACTTGAGAACTTACTACCAAAGTTTCGTATGATAGTTGCATTCCAAGTAGAGAGCTCGTTAACAAAGCACATGGGTTTCATAGGCTGAATGAGTGCTAATAGTTTGTATAATAATCTTTCTATGAGAACTTGTAATGGAAACAGTCTTTAATACACTGCACGTTTGTGGTAGGTGAAGGCGGGGAAGGGTTGCATCTGATACCTGAAATAAGACCAATATATACATAAAGCCATAGAAAATATTGGATGGTGAGCCTTAGTTTTTAAAACTTGTGCAGTTAGGACATCTGCTATTTTGTGGGTTCCTAACTGCTGTATAGACCCCTACAGAATGTCAGTTATGTCTATTTTTCTCACTCAGTTTCCATGGTGACCCTGTTGAGATGGACATTGCTGTCTCTGTTTTGCCTGTGAGAAAACTTCGCTGTGTCTCAGATTAAAACCTTGCCAGCATTACTCTGCTGGTAAAGGGCAGGTGAGGACAACCAATCTTTGAGTTAGATTCTAAGAGAAGAAGCTTTCTCTTGTAGTTTAATTAGTTTAGTTGAATACTCATGTAAAAGGTTTTGATTCTTAAATAAGTAGGAAATTAAGGAATAGGGGGAAGTGTACATTTATCAAAGGAGATTTTAAGGGAGTGTGTTAAACTTTTCATTCTAGTGTGCTTCCTGTTCATTTTCTACTTCGAGTCTTCCATCCAAACTGCTGGGCTTTGACCCACCTTCCTGTGCATCTGAAGGAGGGAAAGTCCTTCCACCATGTTTCCCAATCCCGACACCCACTCTCTAGACCAGTCAGGACTTGTGCTTATCTTGCCTGTGTTGGGGATGTCAGTACATTGCTCTGCTCGGTGTGTGTCTCAGTTTTTTTTGTTTTTTTTTTTTTTTTTCAGGGGGGGGGGGGGGTGGGGTGGGGGGCGGGTGGGCGGGCCACTTCTGTTGGTCTTTCATTTATCTATTTCATCCATCTTTTGTTCTTGGTCCATGTGGGCCTCCGATCGTGGTGGCCTCTGTTGTTGCAGAGCACCGGCTCTGGGCGCATGCGCTCCAGAGCTCCGACTCAGTAATTGAACACATGGGTCCAGCCACTCCACGGCACGTGGGATCTTCCTAGGCCAGGGATCAAACCGGTGCCCCTTGCACTGCAAGGCGGTGTCCTTACCCACTGGACCACCAGGGAAGTCCCTGTGTCTCAGTTTTTAAAGATATCTTACTAGGTTGTAGGATTAATGCCTGTAAAAGCACTGAGTGGAGAGGTTCAGGAAGGCCAAAAGAAAGGACATTTGCTGAAGTCAGTCTTCCTTGCTTTATCTTATCTGTCCTTTCTCTTTGGCTATGAATTCCATTCTTTTTGTGGTGTAAAGAGGCAAGATAGCATTTGTTTCCCCCACCATGTGATTTCTCCTTCTTTTATTGAACTAAACTTCCAAGAGCCTCAAACTCATTTCTATAAATATGTGCCTTTGTTTTGTTTACTTATAAGAAAGAAATTTGAAATCTGGAATTTGGTGTTCTGAAAAAAAAAAAGTTGGAGGAGAAAATGAGAAAGAAAGAATAAGAGATTTCTTATGTGTTGAGTACGTAATGTTTTAAAGCTGCATTAAGGTCAGTAAATGATAATAGAAAGCATTAAATATAAATATGCTTATCTGTGATTCAGTGGATTTGTGAGTGTTTACTCACCAAAATGTTTGTGGCTTATACATATTTTATTCTGATTGTCTTTGCTCTCCACCCTGGTAAGAATTGTCATTCTTATTTATAACATCTGTAACAAGTAAACTGGGCTCTGGGCATACCATTTTATTTATTTAATTAGGAAATATTGAGTGATTATCTTATTTTTTCCCACAATAACTGTCCAAAATGATAGATTTACATTGTATGTTCACGCCTGAATTTGGCCCGTTTTCCTGTGGTGGCAGGAAAAACAGGACTGAAACAGATTTTCTTAATTTAAGATTCAGAGTTAAGACTAAGATCTCCTGTCCATCCACAGCAGTCTTGTGAAGAGAAGACCGTTAAATACATTCACATCTGTTCTCTCTGTAGTTGTCTCTAAACACAGGATGCCATTGGCTTAGACTGTCTCATGAGAGTCTCTCAATTCAAGAGCACTTTCTGACCTCTGTATTACTTCAGTGGGAAAGTTTTAAAGATTTTATTTTCAGGTAATGTCTTTCTTTTTTATAGGTTTAGTCTTGCACACAGTTATTTATATTTAAAAAATTAGGATGTAGGATACACACATGAACACACACACCCCTCTTTTTGAATTTTACCTGCTTGATTAATTCATAATCCAGTAACTTCTCTGTGGTCTCTGTAGCTAGTGGTTATTAAAATCAACACTGTAAAAGCACTGAGTGGAGAGGTTCAGGAAGGCCAAAAGAAAGGACATTTGCTGAAGTCAGTCTTCCTTGCTTTATCTTATCTGTCCTTTCTCTTTGGCTATGAATTCCATTCTTTTTGTGGTGTAAAGAGGCAAGATAGCATTTGTTTCCCCCACCATGTGATTTCTCCTTCTTTTATTGAACTAAACTTCCAAGAGCCTCAAACTCATTTCTATAAATATGTGCCTTTGTTTTGTTTACTTATAAGAAAGAAATTTGAAATCTGGAATTTGGTGTTCTGAAAAAAAAAAAGTTGGAGGAGAAAATGAGAAAGAAAGAATAAGAGATTTCTTATGTGTTGAGTACGTAATGTTTTAAAGCTGCATTAAGGTCAGTAAATGATAATAGAAAGCATTAAATATAAATATGCTTATCTGTGATTCAGTGGATTTGTGAGTGTTTACTCACCAAAATGTTTGTGGCTTATACATATTTTATTCTGATTGTCTTTGCTCTCCACCCTGGTAAGAATTGTCATTCTTATTTATAACATCTGTAACAAGTAAACTGGGCTCTGGGCATACCATTTTATTTATTTAATTAGGAAATATTGAGTGATTATCTTATTTTTTCCCACAATAACTGTCCAAAATGATAGATTTACATTGTATGTTCACGCCTGAATTTGGCCCGTTTTCCTGTGGTGGCAGGAAAAACAGGACTGAAACAGATTTTCTTAATTTAAGATTCAGAGTTAAGACTAAGATCTCCTGTCCATCCACAGCAGTCTTGTGAAGAGAAGACCGTTAAATACATTCACATCTGTTCTCTCTGTAGTTGTCTCTAAACACAGGATGCCATTGGCTTAGACTGTCTCATGAGAGTCTCTCAATTCAAGAGCACTTTCTGACCTCTGTATTACTTCAGTGGGAAAGTTTTAAAGATTTTATTTTCAGGTAATGTCTTTCTTTTTTATAGGTTTAGTCTTGCACACAGTTATTTATATTTAAAAAATTAGGATGTAGGATACACACATGAACACACACACCCCTCTTTTTGAATTTTACCTGCTTGATTAATTCATAATCCAGTAACTTCTCTGTGGTCTCTGTAGCTAGTGGTTATTAAAATCAACACTTCTGAATGGTTTATTTTCATTTTAAGATGTTAACTCTTTGTGTGACTTGGCTTTCATGGGCATCTGATAATGAGAATGAGGCCTGGTACTCTCAAACCCTTATTACTTATTTAAGTTTTTAGTTGAGTTCTAGTTTTATGTTATTATCCATGGCACATTAGATGACGAATTCCTATCATCTCTGTTAGCATTGTGCCAGAACACTATTAGTTCCAAACATTGACAGCATCACTGCTTTGAAAGTACCACAGACAAGGGCTCCACGTGTTTGTGGGTCCCGGGTCCCAGTTCTGTGCATCAGAGTGTAGGAGCCTGAGATCACCTTCCTTTTTGACTGTACCCATAGGGACAGAGCTGAAAAGAGAGTTAGTGCATGTGGGGTGCTGATTTTATGTCTCAACCTGTTCTATAGAGATGAAGAATGAATTTAATTTTTTTTTTCTCGTTTTCCTTGAAAATCAGCTTAACGATTGCAGAGAAACTTGAGATTTGATCGCTCGGCTTCATGCCTTGTAGAGTTTGTAGGTGTCCTCCAGTTTTGGGTAGAGAGAGCCTCATCTCTGAGGAGAGTGCAGTCATTGTGGGTATATGTATTTCATATATTTTGCATCTCAAGATACATCACAAATGGTTCTCACTGTGCAATTTACCACTAGTTTTCTCCTCCCAGGTATTCTTCCTGCTTCAAAATATGGATTCTCAGTAAAAGCAAACCATAGTAGTGTGATCAGGATTGGCTTTCATACTGAATCATATGTAAAACTGTTTGAAAGAGTTTGGAATGCTCTTTACAAAAACGGAAAGATTGGCTTTTCCAGAAAACAGGCAGCAAGAGTCACTGCTCTGCAGTTCCCTGGTGGTCCAGTGGGTAAAGAGTCCACTTTGCAGTACAGGGGCACCGGTTCAGTCCCTGGCCCAGGAAGATCTCACATGCTGTGGAGCGGCTGGACTGATGTACACAATTATGAGCCAATACTCTGGAGCGCGTGCTCCCAGAGCTGATGCTCTGCAGTGAGAGAGGCTACTGCAATTGGAGGCCCACACATGCCACAGAATAAAAAGATAGATGAAAATAAATATAAATAAAAGAGCGTGATGGGGAAAAGAAAAAAAGAAAAGAGTCACTGCTGCATTGCTTATTTCTTATTAGTCCTTAAGCAGCCAGAGAACATCACCCCCAAATTGTGATTCCATTTATTGTGCTCACCTTGGAGCCTGGTGGGTTTGTTCTGCCTACACTCTTTGTCTTTGATCCATCTGTCTAAGGCCACGTCCCTGGTAGGAGGCCTGAGGATCAGGAAAGTGGTACAGAGCGTCAGAGCCCAGAGAGCTTGCTGAGCCCAAGACCTGTTGGCTGCTAGTAAGCTCTTGCAACTGTTGCTTTACAGGAATATGGTTCCCTCATCACTAAATTCTCTCAGCTTCCAGAAAACCTCTCTGGATCTGTCTGTAATATTTCCCAATCTCTACATGTAGGCAGCTTGTGCAAAGAAAAATAAAAATGAAAAACTCATAGGATGAAAAGCAAAACCTCTGCTGGCTGTCAGTCTGTGTCCTGTGGTCTACAGTGTTCATGCCTCGCGGTGCCCATCACCCCCTTCTTGGAATGTTGCTTTGGAGCTGCTTGCATTCATGGTAGGGTAAGACCCTGATTCAACATTTATTTAGAGTTATGGTGAGCATTCAAATACATTTTCAACAGCTTGCTTAAATGCTGCTGTGCTTTTAATATTAAAAATAAGTGTTGAGCAATGCCGATGAAACTGTAAAAAAAAAAAAAAAAATCCAGCTGATAAATGGATTGAAAGACCACAGTTACGCAAGACGAGGTATCTAAAGTGCTAGTATCATGACCTTGAGTAGGTTCAAAACTGCTCTGACTTCACTTTTAGCCCTGAAATGCAGGCGGTGATATCTGCCATTAGAACTTGTCATCAAGTTCAAGTGAGACCACATGGAGAATGAAGGATTTGTAAACAGTATAGCACTCTATGAATTTATCATGGCAATAAATCACTTTTATTAATAATTCAGTTCATTATATACTGAGTGCCTTCTGTCCTTCTGACTGTTAGTAAGGAGACAAAATGAGTATACGTTGATTCTGGTTGATGGATCTGTGACACTTCTGCAGCGAGAGAGGCCACTGCAATGGGAGGCCCACACATGCCACAGAATAAAAAGATAGATGAAAATAAATATAAATAAAAGAGCGTGATGGGGAAAAGAAAAAAAGAAAAGAGTCACTGCTGCATTGCTTATTTCTTATTAGTCCTTAAGCAGCCAGAGAACATCACCCCCAAATTGTGATTCCATTTATTGTGCTCACCTTGGAGCCTGGTGGGTTTGTTCTGCCTACACTCTTTGTCTTTGATCCATCTGTCTAAGGCCACGTCCCTGGTAGGAGGCCTGAGGATCAGGAAAGTGGTACAGAGCGTCAGAGCCCAGAGAGCTTGCTGAGCCCAAGACCTGTTGGCTGCTAGTAAGCTCTTGCAACTGTTGCTTTACAGGAATATGGTTCCCTCATCACTAAATTCTCTCAGCTTCCAGAAAACCTCTCTGGATCTGTCTGTAATATTTCCCAATCTCTACATGTAGGCAGCTTGTGCAAAGAAAAATAAAAATGAAAAACTCATAGGATGAAAAGCAAAACCTCTGCTGGCTGTCAGTCTGTGTCCTGTGGTCTACAGTGTTCATGCCTCGCGGTGCCCATCACCCCCTTCTTGGAATGTTGCTTTGGAGCTGCTTGCATTCATGGTAGGGTAAGACCCTGATTCAACATTTATTTAGAGTTATGGTGAGCATTCACATACATTTTTCACAGCTTGCTTAAATGCTGTTGTGCTTTTAATATTGAAAATAAGTGATGAGCAATGCCGATGAAACTGTAAAAAAAAAAAAAAAATCCAGCTGATAAATGGATTGAAAGACCACAGTTACGCAAGACGAGGTATCTAAAGTGCTAGTATCATGACCTTGAGTAGGTTCAAAACTGCTCTGACTTCACTTTTAGCCCTGAAATGCAGGCGGTGATATCTGCCATTAGAACTTGTCATCAAGTTCAAGTGAGACCACATGGAGAATGAAGGATTTGTAAACAGTATAGCACTCTATGAATTTATCATGGCAATAAATCACTTTTATTAATAATTCAGTTCATTATATACTGAGTGCCTTCTGTCCTTCTGACTGTTAGTAAGGAGACAAAATGAGTATACGTTGATTCTGGTTGATGGATCTGTGACACTTCTGTGGCTCCCAGGAAGGACCTGAGTGGGGACTGCAAACTGCTGCTCATAGTTAGGAAATCCACTGTCCCAGGGGAGGTTATGGGTGTGGACAAATTGTCAGGCGAGCCACAGACCACTGAATCAGAATCAGTGGGATGGGCGGAGGGAGGGGCCCGGTGGTCCATAATGAGCTCTGCAGATATTCTAGGATGTGAGCGTTGCCGAGACCGAAAAGCTTTCGAAGGAACAGCAACGTCTGTAGGAGAGTAGCCTTGGAGCTGGCATGTGTGGTAAGATCAGGAACTTGGGGCTCCATGTGTACAGGAGCACTTGCCTCGTTTGGCTCTCTAGGGTCTGGAAGAGCAGGCCCTCAGTTATGAGTGTCAGAAACACAGGCGCCCTCAGCCATCAGGTGGCAGTCAGTGCTCCCGGGCTGCTCTGCAGGGCAGTCGTCCAGTCTGGAGGCTCTGCATGCTTCATATCTTCTGACTGTGAGGCTACATCTTAGAGTAGCCAGAGGGGCCCAGGAAAGCATATTGGTTAGTGTGAACCTGATCGCGGTGGGGTGGAGTGCTGTGGGGCAGCGTGATGTGTGTGTGTGTTTTTGTGTGTGCACAGCATGGCAGGTGGCTTGCACACTCCTTGAGGTTGGTGGGAAAGAGGCCTGCTTGGCTGCCCAAGAAGCTAGAGGCTGTGGCCCCGTCTTGTGCGATGACGACAGAACCGCTTGCATCGCGTTAATAGACCCAAAGTGACTGTGATATGTGATGGGCGGAGCCACCATGAGGTGAGTTGCTGGGTTTCCTGAGCCCTGTGTCTGCAGGCTACTGGGCATGTCCTATCCGTGGGTTGCCATCAATGCCCACCTTGAGCTTTTCTCCTGAGCCCTG
Organism: Tragulus kanchil; assembly: GCA_022376925.1. Lineage (NCBI taxonomy): Eukaryota > Metazoa > Chordata > Mammalia > Artiodactyla > Tragulidae > Tragulus > Tragulus kanchil. Next base: position 41,767,623 of record JAIOJX010000002.1, read on the forward strand.
TGTACCATGCATTGGGCATGTCCAGGCGGTGATATCTGCCATTAGAACTTGTATAAATTCGTGATGGAGAATGAAGGATTTGTAAACAGTATAGCACTCTATGAATTTATCATGGCAATAAATCACTTTTATTAATAATTCAGTTCATTATATACTGAGTGCCTTCTGTCCTTCTGACTGTTAGTAAGGAGACAAAATGAGTATACGTTGATTCTGGTTGATGGATCTGTGACACTTCTGTGGCTCCCAGGAAGGACCTGAGTGGGGACTGCAAACTGCTGCTCATAGTTAGGAAATCCACTGTCCCAGGGGAGGTTATGGGTGTGGACAAATTGTCAGGCGAGCCACAGACCACTGAATCAGAATCAGTGGGATGGGCGGAGGGAGGGGCCCGGTGGTCCATAATGAGCTCTGCAGATATTCTAGGATGTGAGCGTTGCCGAGACCGAAAAGCTTTCGAAGGAACAGCAACGTCTGTAGGAGAGTAGCCTTGGAGCTGGCATGTGTGGTAAGATCAGGAACTTGGGGCTCCATGTGTACAGGAGCACTTGCCTCGTTTGGCTCTCTAGGGTCTGGAAGAGCAGGCCCTCAGTTATGAGTGTCAGAAACACAGGCGCCCTCAGCCATCAGGTGGCAGTCAGTGCTCCCGGGCTGCTCTGCAGGGCAGTCGTCCAGTCTGGAGGCTCTGCATGCTTCATATCTTCTGACTGTGAGGCTACATCTTAGAGTAGCCAGAGGGGCCCAGGAAAGCATATTGGTTAGTGTGAACCTGATCGCGGTGGGGTGGAGTGCTGTGGGGCAGCGTGATGTGTGTGTGTGTTTTTGTGTGTGCACAGCATGGCAGGTGGCTTGCACACTCCTTGAGGTTGGTGGGAAAGAGGCCTGCTTGGCTGCCCAAGAAGCTAGAGGCTGTGGCCCCGTCTTGTGCGATGACGACAGAACCGCTTGCATCGCGTTAATAGACCCAAAGTGACTGTGATATGTGATGGGCGGAGCCACCATGAGGTGACTTGCTGGGTTTTCTCCTGAGCCCTGTGTCTGCAGGCTACTGGGCATGTCCTATCCGTGTGGGTGTGCCATCAATGCCCACCTTGAGCCTTTCTCCCATTGCTCTTGTACCATGCACCTTTACACGTCACCACATCTAATTGTGACCACTTCTACACTATGTGCATTGTGTGTTCACCTGTTTTTTTTTTTTCCTAATAAAAACAAAGTAGGTATACAAAACTGGAAAGAGAAAAGGTCATGAGCACCCCTGAGTCTGCACAGCCTGGGAAATGATGTATTACAGGGAGAACTCAGCACTGTCCTCCAATCTTCACCCATGCTCCTGTTTTATGGGGGCCAGTATCACCTTAAATAGATGAAAGCCACACCTACCTAATCCTTTGTCTGTCTCTGCCTAGTGAGCTGACAATGCAGTGTGTTAGTCAAAGGACATGTTATAGTAGCTCTAGGGGAGACTCACGGGCTAATTCATGTTGCAATAGAGTTTCTGGGGGAATTAAAAATCGCAAAAATCACAGCTATTTAAAGAAATTCTGTTTAGGTAAGAGAATATTTCAGACTCTTCAATTTCAGTTTCCCTCTTTCCTTGCCCCCAAACTGTGCCTCTGGAATTGTTGGATGACTACTTTCCATGCCTGTGTTCGGAAATACTTCAGAGTTATTCATGTCATAAAAATGATTCTTTAATAAAACTTTTGTTTTCTCATTTTGCTGTTCAGAAGAGCAGAAACATGCTTTGTGCTATAATTCATTGTGAGGGCCTTCAAGCCCACATTTAGTCAGGAGAGTGCAATGGCCTGCTGCCAGTACACTGTCGGTGCTAGGGTGGTGGTGGTGGTTTCTGTCCTCCCCTCTCTCCTCCCTCCCTTTTCCCCTCCCTCTTTCTTCTCCTCCCTCTCCAGGAGTTCAGGAAAATCACTCTTCTAGCAAAGTTCTGCAAGCTGTTTTGTGGTTTTAAAGCAAGGTGGCTGAAGTGCCTGCAAGGAGTACTGAATTCAAAGGTAGTTCACTCTCAGTGGTGTCTGATTCTTTGTGACCCCATGGACTGAAGCATGCCAGGTTTCCCTGTCCTTCACCGTCTCCCTGAGCTTGCTCAAACTCATGTCCATTGAGTCAGTGATGCCATCCATCCATCTCATCCTCTGTTGCCCCTTCTGCCTTTTATTTTTATTTTTAAATTTTTTAAATTTATTATTATTTTTAACATTTATTTTATTTATTTATCTTTTGGGGGGTGGGGTGGGGAGGGAGGGGGACGGGCAGGCCACTTCTATTGGTCTTTCATTTGTCCATTTTCATCCATCTTTGTTCTTTGGCTCCTGTGGGCCTCCCATCGCGGTGGCCTCTGTCGTCGCAGAGTGCCAGCTCTGGGAGCACACGCCCCAGAGCTCCGGCTCGGTAATTGGACACATCAGTCCAGCCGCTCCGCGGCACGTGGAATCTTCCCAGGCCAGGGATTGAACCGGCGCCCCTTGCACTGCAAGGCGGTGTCCTTACCCACTGGACCACCAGGGGAAGCCCTGCCTTTTATTTTTCACCTGATGTGAGTTGTCTTTGCATCAGGTGGCCAAAGAATTGGAGCTTCAGCTTCAACATCAGTCCTTCCAGTGAATATTCAGAGTTGATTTCCTTTAGGATTGACTAGTTTGATCTCCTTGCAGTCCAAGGGACTCTCAAGAGTCTTTTCCTACACCACAGTTCAAAGGCATCAGTTCTTTGATGTTCAGCCTTCTTTATGGTCCAACTCTCACATCCATACTTGGCTACTGGGAAAACCATAGCTTTGAGAATACAGACCTTTGTTGGTGAAGTGATGTCTCTGCATTTACCTACGCTGTCTAGGTTTGTCATAGCTTTTCCTCCGAGGAGCAACAGTTCTAACTGTTGCTTCCTGACCTGCATACAGGTTTCTCAGGAGGTAGGTAAGGTGATCTGGTATTCCCATCTCTTTAAGAATTTTCTACAGCTTGTTGTGACCCACACAGTCAGAGACTTTAGTGAAGTCAATGAAGCAGAAGTAGATGTTTTTTCTGGAAATCTCTTGCTTTTTCTGTCATCCAACAGATGTTGTCAATTTGATCTCTGGTTCCCTTGCCTTTTCTAAATCCAGCTTGTACATTTGGAAGTTTTTGGTTCATGTCTATTGAAGCCTAGCTTGGAGGATTTATGTATACCTGAGTCATTGTTTAAAAGGTGAACGTGGAGAAGGGAGAGTAAGCTGTCTGTGCTTAGTTATTGTTGCTATAAAAACATTCTTCTTCAGTTAACTGTGAAGTAAAACATTTGGTTCATTGTGGAAGCCCACTGCCCAGAGGAATAAAAGATCCCATTCAATCCTTTGTTGACCTCTCTTGAATGTTTTCATGGCCCCTGCTCTGTGGGCCATCAGGCTGAGGTGCCCAGGTGCTGGGTGCTCACTCCCAAGTCCTTGGCTCTGGAGTTTGGGCCTCACTTGAAGAGCTGTGACCATCATGTTGGCCTAATCTGGGCCAGAAGCTGCCATAAGAACACTGGCTATGGTTTCAGACCTTCTAGTTATTTGTTTTTCTTTTTTTCTTAAGTTGATGTATAATTGACATATAACATTTTATCAATTTCAGGTATATAACATAATGATTTGATGCTTTTGTATATATTGCAGAATGATCACCAACAGTCTAGTTTACATCCCCAAACAGTACTTTTTTGTTTTTTCCAAACAGTGTTTTTGATACTGTAACTTCAAAGCGGTTTTTGTTTTTTTTTCACTTGAGGTGTAGCACCTAGTCCTATGTGAGCTACGAACTCTAGTGGCTGGTTAGGTCTGCTCAGCCCCAGCCCCAGATACAATTCTCATTTGGAAAATAGCCAGTGTTCATTTGATTTCTTTCAGTGGTAACAAATCTGACAGATTATTTCTAAAATACCATGTTTCTCATGAAGCTTTCTCAGTTGAATTTCTGGTATAGCAGGCCCCATACTTGGAAACTTTATTAAAATGTGTCTCCATCTTTAAGAATTTTCTTGGACCCACACAGTCAGAGACTTTAGTGAAGTCAATGAAGCAGAAGTAGATGTTTTTTCTGGAAATCTCTTGCTTTTTCTGTCATCCAACAGATGTTGTCAATTTGATCTCTGGTTCCCTTGCCTTTTCTAAATCCAGCTTGTACATTTGGAAGTTTTTGGTTCATGTCTATTGAAGCCTAGCTTGGAGGATTTATGTATACCTGAGTCATTGTTTAAAAGGTGAACGTGGAGAAGGGAGAGTAAGCTGTCTGTGCTTAGTTATTGTTGCTATAAAAACATTCTTCTTCAGTTAACTGTGAAGTAAAACATTTGGTTCATTGTGGAAGCCCACTGCCCAGAGGAATAAAAGATCCCATTCAATCCTTTGTTGACCTCTCTTGAATGTTTTCATGGCCCCTGCTCTGTGGGCCATCAGGCTGAGGTGCCCAGGTGCTGGGTGCTCACTCCCAAGTCCTTGGCTCTGGAGTTTGGGCCTCACTTGAAGAGCTGTGACCATCATGTTGGCCTAATCTGGGCCAGAAGCTGCCATAAGAACACTGGCTATGGTTTCAGACCTTCTAGTTATTTGTTTTTCTTTTTTTCTTAAGTTGATGTATAATTGACATATAACATTTTATCAATTTCAGGTATATAACATAATGATTTGATGCTTTTGTATATATTGCAGAATGATCACCAACAGTCTAGTTTACATCCCCAAACAGTACTTTTTTGTTTTTTCCAAACAGTGTTTTTGATACTGTAACTTCAAAGCGGTTTTTGTTTTTCTTTCACTTGAGGTGTAGCACCTAGTCCTATGTGAGCTACGAACTCTAGTGGCTGGTTAGGTCTGCTCAGCCCCAGCCCCAGATACAATTCTCATTTGGAAAATAGCCAGTGTTCATTTGATTTCTTTCAGTGGTAACAAATCTGACAGATTATTTCTAAAATACCATGTTTCTCATGAAGCTTTCTCAGTTGAATTTCTGGTATAGCAGGCCCCATACTTGGAAACTTTATTAAAATGTGTCTCCATCTTTAATAGTTAGGTTTTTCCTTTGAGCCTGTAGTCAGAACTTGTCTTGGATCCGCAGCTGCTTCCAAGTCATGAGTGAGTTTCTAGGCTTCCCTGGCTGCACTTCAGGTAGTAGGTAGATAGGCTTTATTTTCTAATTTATTTTAATTTTTAATTGATTTAGTTTTTGATTGAAATAGATTAGACATATAATGTCTTATAAATTTCAGGTGTATAGCACATTAATTTGATACAATTGTATATTGCAATATGATTGTACTTGTGGGGATAATTAGCACTTCTGTTATGTTACATAATTATTTTTTTTTTCTTAATTTTTGAAATTGTTAAGTGTTAGTCTTTAAGCCAGTCTGATGATGATAATATATATTGTTGTCTGTGTTCCCTGCTGTGCATTAACTCTTTGGGGCTTATTTACTGTTTTCCGCAGGTCTGTCCTGCTCCCCACAACTCTCCAACTCTTGGTAACCATTGTGTTAACTCTCTGCCTCTACCAGTTTGGCTTGTTCGGTTAGATTCCACATATAGGTGATACCGTGCAGGACTTGTCTTTCTCTCCCTAACTAATTTTAGTCGGTGTAGTGGCCTCAGGCTCCATCCGTGTTGTTGTACATGGCAGGTCTGACAGTCCTTCTGGCAGGTTGGCACCCTTCTGTGTACAGGTTGGACCTGGCCGGCTTGGGGCTCTTTCCCTGATAACGTCTGTGGTGTGTGCAGTGCAGCCCCTGCAGCAGAAGGAGAAGTCTGCAAGTGTTGTGCATATGACCTCTGTAACTTCTGCCAGAGAAGAACAGGTAAACACATAGGTGTATTTCTGGGAGCTTGGAGCCTCTTCTGGGCCACTGAGCTCGGTAACAAGTCTGGATGAGTCTGCCCTGCTCCCATAGTCACAGAGGCAGCTCCACCAGCCTCTCTCGCAGCCAAGTTCCTGCCGTCCATGTACCACAGGCAGGGTGGCAGCTGCTTTTCTCCCAGAGCTCCCTTCCTCAACAGGTAAACACTGTGACTCAGTTCTCCCAGAGACGCAAGTAACTTTGTGGGAAGCTCTGTCTCCTGAACTCTGCAAACAAGTGCCAGCATATCTGACACACAGCGCTGCCCACGACTGCACGTGTAGTGTGCCTGGGTCCTCCTGCGGGGACGTGGGAAGTCCCCTTCCCCTTAACCTCTGTGGTGTGCAGTCCACACATGGCAGTGTCCTCATTCGTTAAGCCATTTGCCTGTGCATGAATGTTCAGATTGGTAATTGGACACATCGGTCCAGCCACTCCGCGGCACATGGGATCTTCCCAGGCCAGGGATCGAACTGGCACCTTGCACATTAATTTGATACAATTGTATATTGCAATATGATTGTACTTGTGGGGATAATTAGCACTTCTGTTATGTTACATAATTATTTTTTTTTTCTTAATTTTTGAAATTGTTAAGTGTTAGTCTTTAAGCCAGTCTGATGATGATAATATATATTGTTGTCTGTGTTCCCTGCTGTGCATTAACTCTTTGGGGCTTATTTACTGTTTTCCGCAGGTCTGTCCTGCTCCCCACAACTCTCCAACTCTTGGTAACCATTGTGTTAACTCTCTGCCTCTACCAGTTTGGCTTGTTCGGTTAGATTCCACATATAGGTGATACCGTGCAGGACTTGTCTTTCTCTCCCTAACTAATTTTAGTCGGTGTAGTGGCCTCAGGCTCCATCCGTGTTGTTGTACATGGCAGGTCTGACAGTCCTTCTGGCAGGTTGGCACCCTTCTGTGTACAGGTTGGACCTGGCCGGCTTGGGGCTCTTTCCTGATAACGCCCTGTGGTGTGTGCAGTGCAGCCCCTGCAGCAGAAGGAGAAGTCTGCAAGTGTTGTGCATATGACCTCTGTAACTTCTGCCAGAGAAGAACAGGTAAACACATAGGTGTATTTCTGGGAGCTTGGAGCCTCTTCTGGGCCACTGAGCTCGGTAACAAGTCTGGATGAGTCTGCCCTGCTCCCATAGTCACAGAGGCGGCTCCACCAGCCTCTCTGCAGCCAAGTTCCTGCCGTCCATGTACCACAGGCAGGGTGGCAGCTGCTTTTCTCCCAGAGCTCCCTTCCTCAACAGGTAAACACTGTGACTCAGTTCTCCCAGAGACGCAAGTAACTTTGTGGGAAGCTCTGTCTCCTGAACTCTGCAAACAAGTGCCAGCATATCTGACACACAGCGCTGCCCACGACTGCACGTGTAGTGTGCCTGGGTCCTCCTGCGGGGACGTGGGAAGTCCCCTTCCCCTTAACCTCTGTGGTGTGCAGTCCACACATGGCAGTGTCCTCATTCGTTAAGCCATTTGCCTGTGCATGAATGTTCAGATTGGTAATTGGACACATCGGTCCAGCCACTCCGCGGCACATGGGATCTTCCCAGGCCAGGGATCGAACTGGCACCCCTTGCACTGCAAGGCGGTGTCCCTACCCACTGGACCACCAGGGAAGCCCTAACCATGTCTTGATTTCAGCTTTGTGACACCCTGAGCAGATGACTCAGTAGAAATGAGCATGAGACTTTCCTGGTGTTCCATTGGTTAGGACTCCATTCTCTGACCAGGATCGAACCCATGCGCTTCCTACATTGGAAAATTGTAGGAAGCGCATAGATTTGATCCTGGTCAGAGAATTAAGATCCTACATTCTGGGGCTTCCCTGGTGGTCCAGTGGGTAGGGACACCACCTTGCAGTGCAAGGGGCGCCGGTTTGATCCCTGGCCTGGGAAGATCCCACGTGCTGCGGAGCGGCTTTACCAATGTGTCCCATTACTGAGCTGGAGCTCTGGAGCGCATGCACCCAGAGCCGGTGCTCTGCGACAATAGAGGCCACCGCGATGGGAGGCCCACACAGGCCAAAGGGCAACGATGGATGAAAATAGATAAAGAAAGACCAATAGAAGTGGCTCGCCCTCCCCCCTCCCTCCCCAACCCGCGCCCCCCCCCAATTTTTTTTTTTTTTAAAAAGATCCTACATTCTGCATGCCGTAGTCACAAAAAAACAAAAGTAAAAAATGAACAAGACTTGTGGCCTGCAGAACTACTAGCAAATAAGCTGATGTGACTACAGTCCCCTGAGTTTGTGGAAACTTGTTACGTATGACAGAAAACTAACATAAAATTTGTGGACAGCATTCAAAGGGCACAAGCAGTGCATGTTGTTGTATGGACCCACACATTTAAGAGTGTGACATGCGTGAGCATGATGATGTTAAACAGCTGGCCAGAAGCGCCACTGCCGGCATCCTAGCATGTTCCCAGGCTCGTTCTCACTGGTGCCCACCCTGGGTCAGGCTTCATGCCTTGCTTACTACCTCATAGCTCTTTGCCCTTCCTCCTGCCATGTGTGTGCTATGCTCTGTATCACTGGTTAGTCCCTGCCCACACCTCGCCCAGTGTGTCTCAGTGTTTGTGCAGCAGCAGTGAGCAGGGCACCTGGCTCTCAGCAGGGTTTGGTCCGTGAATGATGGTGAGAGAGGAAGATGGAGATCATAACACAGGGACTCACAAGCCAGATGAGAGAGTATAGAACGGTGATTTCAGTGACTGTTGAGATATCAAAAATGTGGTTTTGTCAGAGAGATCTCACTCTCTAGTACAGGTTGTTAAGAATGAAAAAGTGAGTACCAAAGCACCATTTCTGACATCAGAGTAAAAAGCAAGTTCTGGTCCCTCACATTGTCTCCTGTATGTAAATGTGCTCTGGGTCGGGACAGAGAGAAATCGACAGGACCACAGCTCACTTTCCAGACTTAAGTCTTATACAAAAACCTGTGAATAGCCTCCTTGTTAATGACACTATTAATATTTATAAAACCTGTTATTGACTGAAAACATCTATGCAATACTGTTTCTTGCTTAATGGTGGAAAAGATGCATTCTGTGATTTTTTTTTTTTTTTTAAGGTATTCGGGGTTTTCACTGCTGTCACAGGCTCTTCTCTAGTTGCAAGGAGTCGGGGCTACTCTCTAGTTGAGGTGAGCAGGCTTCTTGTTGTGGAGACTTCTCTTCTTGTGGAAATTGGGCTCTAGGCACATTGGCTTCAGTAGTTATGGCACATGGGTTTAACAGTTGTGGCTCACGGGCTTAGTTGCTCTGTAGCATGTGGAATCTTCCCAGATCAGGCATCGAACCCATGTCTCCTGCATTGGCAGGCAAACTCTTCACCACTGAGGTACCAGGGAAGCCCTCTGTGAATGTTTGTAAGTATCATGAATCCCATCAATCCTAGGATATAAAGTTTCTGTTGAGCTTCTGTGTCTACAGATGAAGGCAGTAGAAACAACTTCTACCAGGGAGTCCTTTCGGCCTTACTGTGATCAAAGTCATTGTTTGTGCTCACTCATTTATTGCCAAGGAACTGACTATTAGTGTGTTCTTTGTGACTAGGATACATCTTACAGGCAAGTGGAAATAAACTCGCAGAGAAGTTACCATTTTTTATGGAGACCGGAAGCTCTTTGTGGAAGGGCTTGTATGTGGAGAGGACGGTGTAGGACATTGTAAAATGAAGAGGGATATGACTGGGACTCTCATCATGTAGGAGCAGATGAGTGAGAGTGGTCTCTCTCCGTCCTTTTAGTCAGTTGTCAGCATCAGGCCTTCTTAATAGAAGAAGCTATCTGCAAGGAATAGAGGCAAACAGCAGCTCTTAACAGATAATTAATGAAAGTACAATTTGACTTCTCTGGCTGAAGGCATGAGGCGTGTGTGTAATGACTCTGAACTGTAGTGTCCAGGCTCCGCTGTCTGTGAGATTTCCCAGGAATACTGATCTGTTATGTAAATGTGCTCTGGGTCGGGACAGAGAGAAATCGACAGGACCACAGCTCACTTTCCAGACTTAAGTCTTATACAAAAACCTGTGAATAGCCTCCTTGTTAATGACACTATTAATATTTATAAAACCTGTTATTGACTGAAAACATCTATGCAATACTGTTTCTTGCTTAATGGTGGAAAAGATGCATTCTGTGATTTTTTTTTTTTTTTTAAGGTATTCGGGGTTTTCACTGCTGTCACAGGCTCTTCTCTAGTTGCAAGGAGTCGGGGCTACTCTCTAGTTGAGGTGAGCAGGCTTCTTGTTGTGGAGACTTCTCTTCTTGTGGAAATTGGGCTCTAGGGCGCATGGGCTTCAGTAGTTATGGCACATGGGTTTAACAGTTGTGGCTCACGGGCTTAGTTGCTCTGTAGCATGTGGAATCTTCCCAGATCAGGCATCGAACCCATGTCTCCTGCATTGGCAGGCAAACTCTTCACCACTGAGGTACCAGGGAAGCCCTCTGTGAATGTTTGTAAGTATCATGAATCCCATCAATCCTAGGATATAAAGTTTCTGTTGAGCTTCTGTGTCTACAGATGAAGGCAGTAGAAACAACTTCTACCAGGGAGTCCTTTCGGCCTTACTGTGATCAAAGTCATTGTTTGTGCTCACTCATTTATTGCCAAGGAACTGACTATTAGTGTGTTCTTTGTGACTAGGATACATCTTACAGGCAAGTGGAAATAAACTCGCAGAGAAGTTACCATTTTTTATGGAGACCGGAAGCTCTTTGTGGAAGGGCTTGTATGTGGAGAGGACGGTGTAGGACATTGTAAAATGAAGAGGGATATGACTGGGACTCTCATCATGTAGGAGCAGATGAGTGAGAGTGGTCTCTCTCCGTCCTTTTAGTCAGTTGTCAGCATCAGGCCTTCTTAATAGAAGAAGCTATCTGCAAGGAATAGAGGCAAACAGCAGCTCTTAACAGATAATTAATGAAAGTACAATTTGACTTCTCTGGCTGAAGGCATGAGGCGTGTGTGTATGCCAGTTGTGTCTGACTCTATGGACTGACTCTGAACTGTAGTGTCCAGGCTCCGCTGTCTGTGAGATTTCCCAGGCAAGAATACTGGAGTGCATTGTCATTTCTTACTCCAGGGGATCTTCCCGACCTAGGAACTGAACCTGCGTTGTCTCCTGCCTCGATAGATGGATTCTTTACCACTGAGCCACCTGGAAATCCCCGCTGTGGGTGAGCTTTACCCTAAACTGCATTGGCAAAGTTTCAGATTCATCATTAGTGATAACCTGAATATGCTATGTAAGGTTTTTACTATGTGTAAGACCACAAGTAGTTTTTTCAGTATTTTCTCAAGTTCTTAGAGACACTTAATTCTCCCTCTTGACTTCCTCTTCATCTTGAACCTGCAGTTTCCTTTGTAGGAACAGCTTCCTGCTGTGTTCCACTGTCCTTGGCTACTTCTGCCTCGGATGCCCTGTGTTTTCACCCAAGCCATAACTGCATTGCAACACCAGGCCGTTTCATCACCCTCTGAGTTGAGAAAGTCTAGCAGGAAATCACCAGTTGACTGTCCCAAGCACAAGGTTCGTGTTTCTTGGTTGCTGTGTCATGATAGGCAGTTATGAAGGGGATGCTTTGTAGAAAGAACTTCTTGTCTAGGGTATATTTAAGAGTCTCCACATCTGGGGAAGAAAAAACTTGTGGAAAGAGAAACATTTTTACCATAGTCTGAAAAAGATCCTATTGTTCACGGCTGTTTTCCTTTGGTTATGTTACAGTCTCTCATATTTAACAATGGCTATTTCAGTCTATCTGTCTGTTTTTATATTTTAAGTCATGTTATGTACAACCCTCAGCCCGTGCCATCATATGAGATTCTTTTTCTTTAATAGGATGGAAAGTAGTCTCCATTTGTTTTATCTTGCATTTTCTTCTATTTTTTATACTTCAAGTGCGTTGCTTTCTGTTAATCTCATCTTCTCTGCACAGGAACCGATTTCACCTTTATCTCCTGAAGAAGTGGTTTCCTCAGTGTAACAATGGGTCAGAGCAGAAGTGGTTAACCTATCATATGAGTAGTATCTGTAAGTTTGGTTGTGGTCTCCTGGAGGGTCTTTTCATATGTCTGACATCTAATGTAGACAGGACTCTACCCTCCTCCCAAAGCAGAAGGAACCACTTTATTTCCTTCTCTACTAACTGCAGAAGTGGTGGAGAGTTCATTTCCCCTTTGTTGCTGTTCAGATGGAGCTGTTGCACCCAGTGCTCCAGTGCATAAGGGAAAAGTATATAGTGGAAAAAAACCACAGTGATTTCTGCTGTTGTTATTTAGAGATCAGATAAAGAGAAGTTTGCAGTGAGTTATGTGGTCAGAACTTACTTATTTCATATTCTCTCACACAGGAAATTTCTCTATGCCAATCTATACTCTTAGAGCCATGCATACAGAAACCAGGTTAGGCTTTCCCACTCATGTCTCAAAGGACAGACATGTGTACAAATAGCACATAGAAATTCAGTGATAGAAGCGGGCACACTGTTGTTTGTGGGTTAGGAGGAACTCTGTAGTGGATACATGCTGTGGCAAATGTGAGAGTATTCATGGGGTGCCCTCAGTGGTGGATGTGTGGGTGCTCACTCATAATAGAATGGGGTGGAGAGAAGGACTTTGTAGATGATGGGCAGTTTAACAGGGTCTTCAGCATTGAGTAAGAGTTTTCCAGGCAGAAAAGAAAGAGGCAGGGCATTTCAGGGGCTTCCCAGGTAGTGCTCATGGTGAAGGATCCACCTGCCATTGCAGGCAGTGCAAGAGATGTGAGTTCGATCCCTGGGTTGGGAAGATCCTCTGAGAGAGGAAGTGAAAACTCACTCCAGTATTCATTCTTTTGTTTGTTTGTTTAAATTTTGGCCTCTTTTTACTGACTTTTTTTTGTTTGCTAATTTTCATCCATCTTTGTTCTTTGGCCTGTGTGGGCCTCCCATTGCGGTGGCCTCTCTCCTGAAGGGCACCAGCTCTGGATGTACGTGCTCTAGAGCCCTGGCTCGTAATTGGACACACTGGTCCACCTGCTCCGCGGCACGTGGGACCTTCCTGGGCCAGGGATGGAACCGGTGTCCCTTGCATTGCAAGGTGGAAATAGACCACCAGGATTAGCCGGTGATCCGGGCCACAATGGGTCAGAGCAGAAGTGGTTAACCTATCATATGAGTAGTATCTGTAAGTTTGGTTGTGGTCTCCTGGAGGGTCTTTTCATATGTCTGACATCTAATGTAGACAGGACTCTACCCTCCTCCCAAAGCAGAAGGAACCACTTTATTTCCTTCTCTACTAACTGCAGAAGTGGTGGAGAGTTCATTTCCCCTTTGTTGCTGTTCAGATGGAGCTGTTGCACCCAGTGCTCCAGTGCATAAGGGAAAAGTATATAGTGGAAAAAAACCACAGTGATTTCTGCTGTTGTTATTTAGAGATCAGATAAAGAGAAGTTTGCAGTGAGTTATGTGGTCAGAACTTACTTATTTCATATTCTCTCACACAGGAAATTTCTCTATGCCAATCTATACTCTTAGAGCCATGCATACAGAAACCAGGTTAGGCTTTCCCACTCATGTCTCAAAGGACAGACATGTGTACAAATAGCACATAGAAATTCAGTGATAGAAGCGGGCACACTGTTGTTTGTGGGTTAGGAGGAACTCTGTAGTGGATACATGCTGTGGCAAATGTGAGAGTATTCATGGGGTGCCCTCAGTGGTGGATGTGTGGGTGCTCACTCATAATAGAATGGGGTGGAGAGAAGGACTTTGTAGATGATGGGCAGTTTAACAGGGTCTTCAGCATTGAGTAAGAGTTTTCCAGGCAGAAAAGAAAGAGGCAGGGCATTTCAGGGGCTTCCCAGGTAGTGCTCATGGTGAAGGATCCACCTGCCATTGCAGGCAGTGCAAGAGATGTGAGTTCGATCCCTGGGTTGGGAAGATCCTCTGAGAGAGGAAGTGAAAACTCACTCCAGTATTCATTCTTTTGTTTGTTTGTTTAAATTTTGGCCTCTTTTTACTGACTTTTTTTTGTTTGCTAATTTTCATCCATCTTTGTTCTTTGGCCTGTGTGGGCCTCCCATTGCGGTGGCCTCTCTCCTGAAGGGCACCAGCTCTGGATGTACGTGCTCTAGAGCCCTGGCTCGTAATTGGACACACTGGTCCACCTGCTCCGCGGCACGTGGGACCTTCCTGGGCCAGGGATGGAACCGGTGTCCCTTGCATTGCAAGGTGGACTCTTTACCCACTAGACCACCAGGGAAGCCCTGCTTCAGTATTCTTGCCTGGTGGATTCCATGAACAGAGGAGCCTGGTGGACTGTGGTCCATATAGGGTTGCAAAGACGGGCACAACTGAGCACAGCAACAAGAAAACAGCTGTAATAGATTTATGGTCTCATGCTGTTAGAAATTGTTTTTTTGGTTTCATTTCTTTTGAGATAGTTATCATTAATTCAGCGAGTTGTGGATGATGAAGGAAGGAATGTATATAGATTTGGGCACTTGCAAGTATGAGAACCTTCTATGATAAGCATTTCTGTTTGACTTCATTCAAAGCCATGTAATCCCTGAATGCTTAAGGTTCATGTTAGTGCTGGTCCAGGGCCTCAGAAGTTTGTATTAAATGTTCTTAAAGTTGAACTCCTATTAAACAAAAAAACAAACAAAACTTAATTTTGAAACCTCAGAGAATTTTTTGGGAGGGCAGTGGGGTGGGCAGGCCCTTCTATTGGTCTTTCATTTGTCTATTTTCATCCATCTTTGTTCTTTGACCCATGTGGGCCTCCCATTGCGGTGGCCTCTGTTGTCGCAGAGCACCGGCTCTGGGCGCATGTGCTCCAGAGCTCTGGCTCGGTAATTGGACACATCGGTCCAGCTGCTCCGCGGCATGTGGGATCTTCCCAGGCCAGGGATCGAACCGGCGCCCCTTGCACTGCAAGGCGGTGTCCTTACCCACTGGACCACCAGGGAAGCCCCAACCTCAGAGATTTTTAAGGGCTTTACTTTTGTTAGGCATACTTTGAGATATTCATTGATCAATATTGAATCCAGTTATTGGCTAAACTACATGTTTTAAATTTTGACTGTAAGATCCAGTTGCGGGAAATTATATAAGCATTCCACAGGAACAAGACTGTCTGTTGCTGGCTCTGAAGATGAGAAAGGCCATGTAGAAGGTAATGTAGGCTGGGAGCAGCCCCCAGCTGACTGTCCGCAGGGAAGCAGTATCCTCAGTCCAGAGGCAGCAAGGAGGTTAGTCTTTCCCAGCTTACCTTGTGCCCAAATGAGAAACAGCCCATCAGTAGCTTGATACCTTTTGGAGAGTCTCTGTAGAGACTTCAGCCTGCCATTCCTGGACTCCCTTGGCCTGCTTAAAGCTTTAAACACGAGAGCTGAGAGCTAATAAATGGATGTTGCCATAAGCCTCTGAGCTACATATAGAATGTTTTGCTACTTACAACTGTATTTCAAATATGTTCTTTTAGTGAATTATTTTTAGCATTATCTTTATTTTTCAAGTAAGAAAATCTGCATGACTTCACGAATCAAACCCAGCCTAATTTTATAGTATCATGGGTCTTTAAAACTTCATGAAGATCAACATTGTTTTGTTTGAATTTACAGTTTAAACCAAGTGTCTTCTTACGGGTGGACGACATTGCTGTTTCTGGCTTTTATAGGGACTGAAACAGCCTGGCACTTCTCATAGTTCATGTTCATACATGAATGTTAGAGTAATCATTTTCAGAGTTGACCTACCTCCGTGGTATTGTTTTAGCTCATTGTAGCCAACAATATTCCTAGTAGTGCATTAAACGTTATCTTTTAGTTATTGAAATAATGATGAAATGAGCATTATGAAATATTACACCTTTTGAGTTCCTTAGTATTAATATAAAGTCCTTGCTGTATCACCTTTATTGACCCTCATGTTATGGAGAAAATACACAGGGCAGATTTCTTCTTTAGAGAGAATTCGGTCCAGCTGCTCGGCATGTGGGATCTTCCCAGGCCAGGATCGAACCGCGCCTTGCACTGCAAGGCGGTGTCCTTACCCACTGGACCACCAGGGAAGCCCCAACCTCAGAGATTTTTAAGGGCTTTACTTTTGTTAGGCATACTTTGAGATATTCATTGATCAATATTGAATCCAGTTATTGGCTAAACTACATGTTTTAAATTTTGACTGTAAGATCCAGTTGCGGGAAATTATATAAGCATTCCACAGGAACAAGACTGTCTGTTGCTGGCTCTGAAGATGAGAAAGGCCATGTAGAAGGTAATGTAGGCTGGGAGCAGCCCCCAGCTGACTGTCCGCAGGGAAGCAGTATCCTCAGTCCAGAGGCAGCAAGGAGGTTAGTCTTTCCCAGCTTACCTTGTGCCCAAATGAGAAACAGCCCATCAGTAGCTTGATACCTTTTGGAGAGTCTCTGTAGAGACTTCAGCCTGCCATTCCTGGACTCCCTTGGCCTGCTTAAAGCTTTAAACACGAGAGCTGAGAGCTAATAAATGGATGTTGCCATAAGCCTCTGAGCTACATATAGAATGTTTTGCTACTTACAACTGTATTTCAAATATGTTCTTTTAGTGAATTATTTTTAGCATTATCTTTATTTTTCAAGTAAGAAAATCTGCATGACTTCACGAATCAAACCCAGCCTAATTTTATAGTATCATGGGTCTTTAAAACTTCATGAAGATCAACATTGTTTTGTTTGAATTTACAGTTTAAACCAAGTGTCTTCTTACGGGTGGACGACATTGCTGTTTCTGGCTTTTATAGGGACTGAAACAGCCTGGCACTTCTCATAGTTCATGTTCATACATGAATGTTAGAGTAATCATTTTCAGAGTTGACCTACCTCCGTGGTATTGTTTTAGCTCATTGTAGCCAACAATATTCCTAGTAGTGCATTAAACGTTATCTTTTAGTTATTGAAATAATGATGAAATGAGCATTATGAAATATTACACCTTTTGAGTTCCTTAGTATTAATATAAAGTCCTTGCTGTATCACCTTTATTGACCCTCATGTTATGGAGAAAATACACAGGGCAGATTTCTTCTTTAGAGAGAATTCGTTTTGCCTTTCTGTACTTCTGTAGCTGTCGAGGTTAAGTATGTGTACGTGTGTGTGTGTGTGTGTGTGCATAATATATATACATTTATGTTTTCTTCTATTCTTTTGCCTGGCATTATTTTCTACGTATAGTGGGTATAGTATGTTTAGGATCCTGATAGTGAGGGTCCCTGAGATAACCTTTAACTTGTGTGACGGCACAACTACATTTGAGTCATTTTATCATCCTCTGTTCAGTTTAGTCACTTTGTCCTCTTTCATCTCAAGAGTAATTTTGTGAGATAATTTTGATAAGGTTTGATTATTTTGAAGATGCATCTGTTTATATATAAGATACGGTCAGATACTTCTTGCCTGAGGTCTGACTGGACCTTTCTGCAAACCTCAGATCTGGAAGGAGGCCTTGGGCCTCTGAAATACTTGCTGTTAGATCTGCTTTACAGTGAGTATTTTGGCTTCACTCAGTTGTAAACAAGTAGCCAGATGTAGATGTTTAAAGAGCAGAGTCAATATTTTATTAATATTTTTAGTCATCATGTTGTCCAGGACTGAGCCTTGCTGTTTCCTGGTTTCAAGCCCAGAGCCAGCAAGGGGTCTATGGCTTTGATAGTCAGAAATGCGGCAGGAACAGACTTGAGCATCACAGATTGAGGCCCGCCAGCAGCCTTGTAAAATGGTGGGAAAGGAAGCCTATCTGGTGTGTACAGAATTGCACGTCTCGATGTTCAAAATGATGTTTCTCTACAGAACAGCGTCAAGAAAATGATATTTTCAGCACATGATATTTAATTAGAAGTAGAAGTTACAGAAAACTCCTGGAGATGACAGATGGAGGACAGAGTTAAGGCTCCTGAGAAGGCTCAGTACTTCATTTCATTCAGCCATGTTTATTCACGTTGCCTTGACTGTGGAGGCCCTCCTCCCTTTCTCTTCATGCCTGTTAACACCTCCTGAAACCATATTTGGAGGTGCTCCCTAGGCCCTATGAGACTGTGTACTGGCCTTTCACTTTGTTACTTTTGTTTATTCCCTTGTTCCTTAGGACACCTAGCTGACTTGTTTCTTTGGAAGTGTTCTTTCTTTTCCAGGCTCCTCCTCCCATTTCTTTCATTTCGACTTTCCACCTTCACCCTATTCTGAACTGTGTAGCATCTTGTTTTGTTTTAGTTTAGTTTTTTTCTTTTTTAAATTGAAGTGTAGTTGCTGTACAATATTACAGAGTCACAGGCATACAGAATAGTGATTTAGAAGCTTTAAATGTTATATCCTATTTATAGTTAGAAAATATTGACTATATTCCCTGAGTAGTACTGTATACCCTTGTAGCTCTGGCTGCTTGCTTAGTTGATCAGTCATGTCTGACTCTTTTTGACCCCAAGGACTCCCCCCTTGTATGCCAAACAAAAATACTGGAGTGGGTTGCCATTTACTCCTCTTTCATCTCAAGAGTAATTTTGTGAGATAATTTTGATAAGGTTTGATTATTTTGAAGATGCATCTGTTTATATATAAGATACGGTCAGATACTTCTTGCCTGAGGTCTGACTGGACCTTTCTGCAAACCTCAGATCTGGAAGGAGGCCTTGGGCCTCTGAAATACTGCTGTTAGATCTGCTTTACAGTGAGTATTTTGGCTTCACTCAGTTGTAAACAAGTAGCCAGATGTAGATGTTTAAAGAGCAGAGTCAATATTTTATTAATATTTTTAGTCATCATGTTGTCCAGGACTGAGCCTTGCTGTTTCCTGGTTTCAAGCCCAGAGCCAGCAAGGGGTCTATGGCTTTGATAGTCAGAAATGCGGCAGGAACAGACTTGAGCATCACAGATTGAGGCCCGCCAGCAGCCTTGTAAAATGGTGGGAAAGGAAGCCTATCTGGTGTGTACAGAATTGCACGTCTCGATGTTCAAAATGATGTTTCTCTACAGAACAGCGTCAAGAAAATGATATTTTCAGCACATGATATTTAATTAGAAGTAGAAGTTACAGAAAACTCCTGGAGATGACAGATGGAGGACAGAGTTAAGGCTCCTGAGAAGGCTCAGTACTTCATTTCATTCAGCCATGTTTATTCACGTTGCCTTGACTGTGGAGGCCCTCCTCCCTTTCTCTTCATGCCTGTTAACACCTCCTGAAACCATATTTGGAGGTGCTCCCTAGGCCCTATGAGACTGTGTACTGGCCTTTCACTTTGTTACTTTTGTTTATTCCCTTGTTCCTTAGGACACCTAGCTGACTTGTTTCTTTGGAAGTGTTCTTTCTTTTCCAGGCTCCTCCTCCCATTTCTTTCATTTCGACTTTCCACCTTCACCCTATTCTGAACTGTGTAGCATCTTGTTTTGTTTTAGTTTAGTTTTTTTCTTTTTTAAATTGAAGTGTAGTTGCTGTACAATATTACAGAGTCACAGGCATACAGAATAGTGATTTAGAAGCTTTAAATGTTATATCCTATTTATAGTTAGAAAATATTGACTATATTCCCTGAGTAGTACTGTATACCCTTGTAGCTCTGGCTGCTTGCTTAGTTGATCAGTCATGTCTGACTCTTTTTGACCCCAAGGACTGTAGCCCACCAAGCTCCTCTGTCCATGCCAAACAAAAATACTGGAGTGGGTTGCCATTTACTCCTCCAGTGGGTCTTCCTGACCCAGGGATCAAACCTGGGTCTCCTGAGTCTCCTGAATTGCAGGAGGATTTTTTACCCACTGAGCCATAGGGTAACCCCTATAGGCTCATTTTGTACCTAATAGTTTGTGTAGGATTAAACAGCCTGTGTCTTGTCTCTGATTCTCTTTGCAAATGTATAGATTAATATTTTGAGTATGTAGTCATTTTATTTTTCTCTTAAGTTTCAAAGCTCCAGTTTTGAGTGAGCTATGAGTTGGATGCCCCTCAGCCTCAGCTGACCAGGGAGAGGAATGCCATTGCTGCCTGTTGGCTGGAAGGCCGTGTTGCAGAAAGACTGCAGCTGTGTCTTTCTCTGAAAATATTTGAAGCAGAGAGAACAGCAGCCAGGCTGTGCCTCAGACTGTGTCCCTATTCCAGTCATGCACCGTCTTCCTGCGAGGAGCCCTGCAGCTGCTCGCCAGGCCCTATGGTCCTGGTTCAGAGTGGTATCTGCTGTGGACCACTGACTCCTGGCCTGCAGGCGCTTCTCTGCACTCAGCTGCAGCTCAGTGAACTTTGATCCTACAGGTTCCTTCTTGATCACTGCAGTTTTTCTGTCTTGCTCTGTCTCCGATGATGAGCCTTTGCCTAGCTGTTTCTTATTTTCTTGTTGGGGTCCTCAGAGCAGGTACTTTGGCTGTGAAGATGAGGTGGAATGGTGTTTTTGTGAACCCATGTTGTAGGACTTGAGTTCTGTTGTCATCAGACTGGAATTTGATGTCGGAAACATTTGGTTTGGGGAAGGCAAGCCAAGTGGTTTGCAGAGGTGTAACCCTGGGTGTAGCTTGTTAAACCTGTTTACCTCAGAAAAAGTTTTTTTCTTCAATGTGTGAGAAAATCTGTAGGTTTTGTTTTACCTCTCACTAGTGGGCAGTGATTTTCATGGATAAAGTTTGAGTCACAAAAAGTACATGAGTAAACAATGAAAGTGTATCTCCTATCATTAGTTTAAGACTATTATCTAGAATTATGTTGCTTTTACTGATATTTAATCCTAGTAGAAAATAAAATTCTGTTAGGCTCTGAGAGTCTGATACTCCCTCAAACTCTGGTGGTTTTGCTGTCCTTTTCTACACACCCAGTGTTGTTGATAGGAAATACCCCACTTGATTAAGGAGTGTGTGGGTGGGTATGATTGTGCATGTATGTGTCTCTCTGTATGTGAGTGTGAGTGTGTGTATTACAGTTCCACCAGAACTTGAAGACCACTGAGGTAAGGAGTATGGTGTTCCCTCTTCCACACCATCACCACCACTATATCCATTGTATTCAGAATGATTTATGATACATAGCAGCATTCACCTAGTTTGGTAAATGAATGAATTCCAATATAAGTGTTATGAGTGGAAATGAACGTCTCTGATAACTAAACTTCTTGGCCTCTCAGCCACCAGTTCTCTCCGTTGCCCTGAATTTTGAGAGCTGTCTTGGTCTTGGGTGGTTTACTTGTCACAGCTGCCATGGCATATCTTTAGTGTTTTAGCTGTTGCCCCCCACCTTTTAATCTCCTTAAAGACATTTAGTAGTGGTTATTAGATTGAAAAGCACCTAAGCAGGCAGGACCTTATACTTCTCTTTTATTATTTCCTTAAAATTCCTGTAACTGTTCTTGTGTGAGTTGAAGAAAGGCGGCTGAACCAGGATAAACATGGTGAACTTGGTGCGGCCTGGCCCTCACTGATCTCCCAGGGCAGGTCTGGGCTGGCCAGTAGTTGGATGGGAGCCTCAGAGGCAGAAACCAGCGCTGTGGGACTCAGCCCGCCAGTTAGACTGCAGCCAGCAGCTGCCCCCGCGGCAGGGCCCGTGGGGCACGAGGAGCTTCACTGACCCGGCTTTTGTTTTTGCATGAAATACAGTAAAGTGAGCTGTCTTTATTCTATAATTGGTCATCTTAAGGAGTGATTTTAGTTTAGTTATCTTCATTTTACCAGCTGGGTAAGTATTTAGTTAGGAAGGTGTCATTTAAAAATGAAAGAGGTTCTCATTTAAAAATGAAAGAGGTTCTCATTTGTTACTGATCTGTTACTTACTGTTGCTCTTGGTACAACCTTTCTATACATTTAAAAATTATAAACTTTAATTTCTGAAAGTTAGAGAGTGGTGTTTCATCTGACTGATTGGTTTCACTTGCTTTACTGTAGAGGGTTTGGTACAACACTCTTCGTAACATATCCAAGAAGACCCTTTTACCCATTTTAAAAACTTGATAGGAGTGTGGTGGGTATGATTGTGCATGTATGTGTCTCTCTGTATGTGAGTGTGAGTGTGTGTATTACAGTTCCACCAGAACTTGAAGACCACTGAGGTAAGGAGTATGGTGTTCCCTCTTCCACACCATCACCACCACTATATCCATTGTATTCAGAATGATTTATGATACATAGCAGCATTCACCTAGTTTGGTAAATGAATGAATTCCAATATAAGTGTTATGAGTGGAAATGAAGCGTCTCTGATAACTAAACTTCTTGGCCTCTCAGCCACCAGTTCTCTCCGTTGCCCTGAATTTTGAGAGCTGTCTTGGTCTTGGGTGGTTTACTTGTCACAGCTGCCATGGCATATCTTTAGTGTTTTAGCTGTTGCCCCCCACCTTTTAATCTCCTTAAAGACATTTAGTAGTGGTTATTAGATTGAAAAGCACCTAAGCAGGCAGGACCTTATACTTCTCTTTTATTATTTCCTTAAAATTCCTGTAACTGTTCTTGTGTGAGTTGAAGAAAGGCGGCTGAACCAGGATAAACATGGTGAACTTGGTGCGGCCTGGCCCTCACTGATCTCCCAGGGCAGGTCTGGGCTGGCCAGTAGTTGGATGGGAGCCTCAGAGGCAGAAACCAGCGCTGTGGGACTCAGCCCGCCAGTTAGACTGCAGCCAGCAGCTGCCCCCGCGGCAGGGCCCGTGGGGCACGAGGAGCTTCACTGACCCGGCTTTTGTTTTTGCATGAAATACAGTAAAGTGAGCTGTCTTTATTCTATAATTGGTCATCTTAAGGAGTGATTTTAGTTTAGTTATCTTCATTTTACCAGCTGGGTAAGTATTTAGTTAGGAAGGTGTCATTTAAAAATGAAAGAGGTTCTCATTTAAAAATGAAAGAGGTTCTCATTTGTTACTGATCTGTTACTTACTGTTGCTCTTGGTACAACCTTTCTATACATTTAAAAATTATAAACTTTAATTTCTGAAAGTTAGAGAGTGGTGTTTCATCTGACTGATTGGTTTCACTTGCTTTACTGTAGAGGGTTGGCTTAATCTTGCAATTAGACACTTAACTTCTTAACTATGTTAGTGGACATGGTTTTTATCCAAGAAGACCCTGCACATGAAGACTTTTATACATGGATTTAGATTAAGACTTGATAGAGGGACTAGGACACTTAAGTTCAGGGGGAGCTGTTTGCTTATGAGAATCTTTCCTGAACATTTCATGAAGAAATTTGTAGATAGAATTATGGGAAGTAACTTTAGCTTAAAGGATATCAGATGAATTACGCAGAACAGTATGCTAATTAATTTTTCAACTTAAAATTGTATGATACTTATTAAAAATTCACTTTAATTAAAAAGTTATTGTTGAATATCTACCTATGTAGAAATTAATAGAATTTTTTATTTCTGATTTTTGAGCTGATTACAGCTCACGTCAATATGTATATGCCTTCCATTTTATCCATGCTCTCCTCATCACCCAGATGTATGTACTGGCAAGTCACTGGCTTTAAGGGAAAGACAGTGGGGTCTTTTTTTATCATCTTGGCTGCATGATATTATAGATTATTGAAATAAAGATGGAGTCACTGCAACTTCTGTTGTACAGTCTGTGCGAGGTTGTCTGTGATGAGGCAGAAGTCATAACTGCACCTTAACTGGGTTCATGGAGCACAGTAGTGCAAGTGGTGCGGCCAGCCTGTCCTCAGTCGTGTCCTCCATGAGGACATCTTACAGGTCAGTGTTGTCTGTGTCTTGGAGTGTTTCTTCTCCAGTGGCCTCTTTGCCAAGCAGCTGAGTTTCCAGCCTCCTACTAGGTAGCTCCTGTGTCGGTGCTTGTCCCGTGATCATGTGAAACTCCTTGTGTTCCAGACAAGGATTTTCTTCCATTCTTTCTCTTGAATGTTTTCTCTATTTCGGTTGATAGCACCACTGTCTTGACTGAAATTTGGCCTTTCGTGGTGCATTACTTGAACCAACTGATTGTTTATCTGAAATATTTTCATTAGGGCTATTTGGTTGCCAATTAGTTTTTGGGATTGACAACCTTTCTATACATTTAAAAATTATAAACTTTAATTTCTGAAAGTTAGAGAGTGGTGTTTCATCTGACTGATTGGTTTCACTTGCTTTACTGTAGAGGGTTGGCTTAATCTTGCAATTAGACACTTAACTTCTTAACTATGTTAGTGGACATGGTTTTTATCCAAGAAGACCCTGCACATGAAGACTTTTATACATGGATTTAGATTAAGACTTGATAGAGGGACTAGGACACTTAAGTTCAGGGGGAGCTGTTTGCTTATGAGAATCTTTCCTGAACATTTCATGAAGAAATTTGTAGATAGAATTATGGGAAGTAACTTTAGCTTAAAGGATATCAGATGAATTACGCAGAACAGTATGCTAATTAATTTTTCAACTTAAAATTGTATGATACTTATTAAAAATTCACTTTAATTAAAAAGTTATTGTTGAATATCTACCTATGTAGAAATTAATAGAATTTTTTATTTCTGATTTTTGAGCTGATTACAGCTCACGTCAATATGTATATGCCTTCCATTTTATCCATGCTCTCCTCATCACCCAGATGTATGTACTGGCAAGTCACTGGCTTTAAGGGAAAGACAGTGGGGTCTTTTTTTATCATCTTGGCTGCATGATATTATAGATTATTGAAATAAAGATGGAGTCACTGCAACTTCTGTTGTACAGTCTGTGCGAGGTTGTCTGTGATGAGGCAGAAGTCATAACTGCACCTTAACTGGGTTCATGGAGCACAGTAGTGCAAGTGGTGCGGCCAGCCTGTCCTCAGTCGTGTCCTCCATGAGGACATCTTACAGGTCAGTGTTGTCTGTGTCTTGGAGTGTTTCTTCTCCAGTGGCCTCTTTGCCAAGCAGCTGAGTTTCCAGCCTCCTACTAGGTAGCTCCCTGTGTCGGTGCTTGTCCCGTGATCATGTGAAACTCCTTGTGTTCCAGACAAGGATTTTCTTCCATTCTTTCTCTTGAATGTTTTCTCTATTTCGGTTGATAGCACCACTGTCTTGACTGAAATTTGGCCTTTCGTGGTGCATTACTTGAACCAACTGATTGTTTATCTGAAATATTTTCATTAGGGCTATTTGGTTGCCAAATAGCTTTAGCATAATAATTATTAAAATAATAGGCTGGGAATGAATTGACACTTACCAGTGTGCTGAATTTCAGCACATTGGAACACTGTAGTAACGTAATTTGCTGATGGCCCAGTGATAAAGAATCGACTTGCTAATGCAGGAGACACAAGAGTCACCGGTTCAGTCCCTGGCTTGGGAAGATCCCCTGGAGAAGGAAATGACAATCCATTCCCGTGTTCTTTCCTAGAGAATCCCATGGACGGAGGAACCCAGTGAGCTACAGTCCATGGGATTGCAAATAGACAGGTACGATTTAGCGACTAAAGAACAGTAGCTTAATGCGCTAGACCATTTCTTCGCTGGATTTGGGAATGGAAACAGATCTGAGTCATGAACCTTATCACTGACTCAGAGCAGTCACTGGTACCAAGAAGCCACACTGGAAGTGAGTGAACTTGCCTAAATTCATCATTATTCTAAGAAACAAACTTAGAACCTATTTCCCACTGCTGTTTGCTCACTTGATTTGTCTTTAGCTGAGAGGACACGTGTGCCCTGTACGCCTCTCCAGTCTGCAGGTTGTGTTGTCATCTCTCACCTCCCAGCATGAACGCCACACTTTTACTTGTCAGGACTTCTCTTTGTATCTTGAATATCCCTGGTACTTCCCTGCCTTGTGTGCTTTCTTGTCTTTCTCTTCTTGTCTTTATCTGCTAAGAATTCTTCACCCCTTTGAGACCCCATGTACGTTTTATCTCTTCTAGTGTGTCTGTGGTTTCTGATCAGCCAGAAATAGGCTCTATTTTGTGCCCATTTGAAACATCTCATGTGAGTCGAGCTTGTAATACCTCCTTTATTTCCTCTCAGGTTCTTTATAGAACTTTATATCTTAAATCTTCTCTCTTGTGTGACACCTTAGACATCAGTTCAGTTCAGTTGTTCAATCATGTCTGACTCTTTGCGACCCCATGAATTTGAGCACGCCAGGCTTCCCTGTCCTACACAGTCTCCTGGCGCTTACTCAAACTCACGTCCATTGAGTTGGTGATATCTCTGCATATACCTACGCTGTCTAGGTTTGTCATAGCTTTTCTTCCAAGGGGCAGGCATCTTTTAATTTCCTGATTGCAGTCACCATCTGCAATGATTTGGAGCACAAGAAAACAAAGTCTGTCATTGTTTCCATTGTTTGCTGTGAAGTCATGGGACCAGATACCATAATCTTAAGTTTTTCTGAATGTTGGGTTTTAAGCCAGCTTTTTCACTCTCCTCTTTCACCTTCATTAAGAGGTTCTTTAGTTCCTCTTTGTTTTCCTTTCATTCCCATATCTTTTAAGAATTTTCCACAGTTTTTTGTGATCGACACAGCCAAAGGCTTTAGCATAGTCAATGAAGCAGAAGTAAATGTTTTTCTGGAATTCTTTGCTTTTCCTTTCGCTGGATTTGGGAATGGAAACAGATCTGAGTCATGAACCTTATCACTGACTCAGAGCAGTCACTGGTACCAAGAAGCCACACTGGAAGTGAGTGAACTTGCCTAAATTCATCATTATTCTAAGAAACAAACTTAGAACCTATTTCCCACTGCTGTTTGCTCACTTGATTTGTCTTTAGCTGAGAGGACACGTGTGCCCTGTACGCCTCTCCAGTCTGCAGGTTGTGTTGTCATCTCTCACCTCCCAGCATGAACGCCACACTTTTACTTGTCAGGACTTCTCTTTGTATCTTGAATATCCCTGGTACTTCCCTGCCTTGTGTGCTTTCTTGTCTTTCTCTTCTTGTCTTTATCTGCTAAGAATTCTTCACCCCTTTGAGACCCCATGTACGTTTTATCTCTTCTAGTGTGTCTGTGGTTTCTGATCAGCCAGAAATAGGCTCTATTTTGTGCCCATTTGAAACATCTCATGTGAGTCGAGCTTGTAATACCTCCTTTATTTCCTCTCAGGTTCTTTATAGAACTTTATATCTTAAATCTTCTCTCTTGTGTGACACCTTAGACATCAGTTCAGTTCAGTTGTTCAATCATGTCTGACTCTTTGCGACCCCATGAATTTGAGCACGCCAGGCTTCCCTGTCCTACACAGTCTCCTGGCGCTTACTCAAACTCACGTCCATTGAGTTGGTGATATCTCTGCATATACCTACGCTGTCTAGGTTTGTCATAGCTTTTCTTCCAAGGGGCAGGCATCTTTTAATTTCCTGATTGCAGTCACCATCTGCAATGATTTGGAGCACAAGAAAACAAAGTCTGTCATTGTTTCCATTGTTTGCTGTGAAGTCATGGGACCAGATACCATAATCTTAAGTTTTTCTGAATGTTGGGTTTTAAGCCAGCTTTTTCACTCTCCTCTTTCACCTTCATTAAGAGGTTCTTTAGTTCCTCTTTGTTTTCCTTTCATTCCCATATCTTTTAAGAATTTTCCACAGTTTTTTGTGATCGACACAGCCAAAGGCTTTAGCATAGTCAATGAAGCAGAAGTAAATGTTTTTCTGGAATTCTTTGCTTTTCCTATGATCCAACGGATGTTGTCAATTTGATCTCTGGTTCCCCTGCCTTTCCTAAATCCAGCGTATACATTTGGAAGTTATTGGTTCATGTACTGTTGAAGCCTAGCTTGGAGGATTTTGAGCATTACTTCGCTAGCATGTGAAATGAGTGTGATAGTTTGAACATTCTTTGGCATTGCCCTTCTTTGGGATTGGAATTAAAACTGACTTTTTCTAGTCCCGTGGCCACTGCTGAGTTTTCCAAATTTGCTGGCATATTGAGTGTAGCACTTTAATAGCGTCATCTTTTAATATTTGAAATAGCTCAGCTGGTATATCATCACCTCCACTAGCTTTGTTTTTGGTGACTCTTTCTATGGCCCACTTGACTTAACACTCCAGGATGTCTGACTTTAGGTGAGTGGTCACACCATCGTGGTTTGTCGCTGTTTAGTTGCTCATTCATTTCCGACTCTTCATGACCCCATGAACTGTAGCCCATCTGGTTCCTCTGCCCATGGGATTCTCCAAGAAAGAATCCTGGAGTGGGTTGCCATTGGTTATCTGGATCATTAAAATCTTTTTGTATCGTTCTTCTATGTATTCTTGCTGCCTCTTCTTAGTATGTTCTCCATCTGTTAGGTCCATACTGTTTAGTGTATACTTAGTAAGGTTGGTATTTCTTTAATGGAACTTTCTGTATTTGAAAGTATTTAGGAGATAGTTAATTTTCTTAGTTGCAGGCAACAAAAAGCAAATATAGTTAGTTTAAGAGGAAGAGTAAAGTTTTTGGAATCATGCTAGTATATTCTGAGAAATCTCAGATAAAGCTGAAGGGTGACCTGGACCCCAGGGAGCTCTGGGAATGTCACCAGAGGGGCTCACAGATCTTTCCTTTAGAGATATGACAGTAGCATGTCTTAGCCTCTGCTTCCTTTACTATGTGTCTCTTAGTTCAGGATCTGCAGAGCGAGGATCTGCTTGACCCAGATCTGCTCATTTGCCTACCTAAGGCCCATAAGAGCAGACACATGGCTGTTCAGACATGGGAGGCACCCCATGACTGCTTAGAGGTGGAAGCCTGTGCCCTGGTAGAAAGGCAGTTGGTTCTCTTTCCAAATGGCTTTAGCATAGTCAATGAAGCAGAAGTAAATGTTTTTCTGGAATTCTTTGCTTTTCCTATGATCCAACGGATGTTGTCAATTTGATCTCTGGTTCCCCTGCCTTTCCTAAATCCAGCGTATACATTTGGAAGTTATTGGTTCATGTACTGTTGAAGCCTAGCTTGGAGGATTTTGAGCATTACTTCGCTAGCATGTGAAATGAGTGTGATAGTTTGAACATTCTTTGGCATTGCCCTTCTTTGGGATTGGAATTAAAACTGACTTTTTCTAGTCCCGTGGCCACTGCTGAGTTTTCCAAATTTGCTGGCATATTGAGTGTAGCACTTTAATAGCGTCATCTTTTAATATTTGAAATAGCTCAGCTGGTATATCATCACCTCCACTAGCTTTGTTTTTGGTGACTCTTTCTATGGCCCACTTGACTTAACACTCCAGGATGTCTGACTTTAGGTGAGTGGTCACACCATCGTGGTTTGTCGCTGTTTAGTTGCTCATTCATTTCCGACTCTTCATGACCCCATGAACTGTAGCCCATCTGGTTCCTCTGCCCATGGGATTCTCCAAGAAAGAATCCTGGAGTGGGTTGCCATTGGTTATCTGGATCATTAAAATCTTTTTGTATCGTTCTTCTATGTATTCTTGCTGCCTCTTCTTAGTATGTTCTCCATCTGTTAGGTCCATACTGTTTAGTGTATACTTAGTAAGGTTGGTATTTCTTTAATGGAACTTTCTGTATTTGAAAGTATTTAGGAGATAGTTAATTTTCTTAGTTGCAGGCAACAAAAAGCAAATATAGTTAGTTTAAGAGGAAGAGTAAAGTTTTTGGAATCATGCTAGTATATTCTGAGAAATCTCAGATAAAGCTGAAGGGTGACCTGGACCCCAGGGAGCTCTGGGAATGTCACCAGAGGGGCTCACAGATCTTTCCTTTAGAGATATGACAGTAGCATGTCTTAGCCTCTGCTTCCTTTACTATGTGTCTCTTAGTTCAGGATCTGCAGAGCGAGGATCTGCTTGACCCAGATCTGCTCATTTGCCTACCTAAGGCCCATAAGAGCAGACACATGGCTGTTCAGACATGGGAGGCACCCCATGACTGCTTAGAGGTGGAAGCCTGTGCCCTGGTAGAAAGGCAGTTGGTTCTCTGAAAGGAGGGTCATGAATAAATTATAACAGACATCTCCCACAGTGGTGTTGCTGACCTCTGGACACCAAGCCTTGTGCGTCTGGTGGAGTGAAGGTGACCTCAGCCATGGACAGGTTAGAATGTTGTCTTCCCTGTGCTGACTGATATTACAGGCACTACTTGGTCACGTCTTTATCTTGTTATTTGTAATTTTTCATCATGAACTCAGGAGCTCCTGAAGTTCATTGAATTGGAGGAGAAAAAAAGAAGCATAGTATTAATAATTTTATTGTGTTTTAAACATTACTAAATTATGATCATAGCTACATAGTCCCTCTTTGGCTCTATGTGTTTGACCACTGCAGCATTTTTTCTGCTGAAAAAGATCCCAATTTTTTCTTCAGTATTATTTCTGTAACTGGACTGTAGACCTGATGAAAGTAATTGTATGTGAAGGTTTTCAGGGGCGCCAATTGGTTAGCTTTCCAAAGGGAGGCAGAGGAATCCAGTCTCTCCGTCTCTCTGTGTCTCTTGTATTTCCCTCTGGCAGCCTCAGCGGGCTCGTCCAGAGGCTTTGCTGAGGTGTGCGGTGCTGCTGTAACAAATACCTTAAAATGTGGGCGTGGCTTTGGGAATTGGGTGTAGGGAGAGATGGGAAGAGCTTCAAGATGCACGGATACAAAACCGGACTGCTGTGAAGAGACTGATAAAGGTGATTCTGGTGACCCCTGAGAAAGAAATTACATTGTTTTTGATATATTTGGTTAAATAATGTCATTATATTAGTGTCATCAGTTTCTTTTTATTTTTTAATGTGACTACTAAAAAGTTATAAATTACCTATCTTCTGTTGGGCAGCACTCAGATAGAACTACATGTATGAACGTGGATAAATAACAAAGATGACAATTTAAAAAGTAGGTCATTCAGAGCTGTGTTCAGAGGATATCATTTAAAAATTTTATATAAAATTTAAAAGCTTACAAAATAATGCTATATAGTATATGTGTGTGTGGTAAAAAAGAATTAAAACAGGATGCTGGTGAAATGCTAAATTCAGGAGAGAGTTCCCTCTAGGAAGGAGGAAAACTAGAACATGAAGAGAGATGCAAGAAATTTCAGCTGCATCATTAAAACAAAAACTGAAGAAAAACTTGTATTGGGTTAATATTTGATGATTTGGTATTGAATGCAGGTATTTTTTTCTTTCTTATACTTTTGCACGTGCTTAAATTATTTCATAGTAAGTAGTTATTATTTCTCATTCTTAAAATATTTTTAGGAGAATTTTTCCATTTAGCTAAGGAATGGCAGAGCCTGTGACGTAACTTGTGCAACTACGAATCAATAAAATTGTGGAACTATGACTCAGAATCAAGTCTTTTCTTGTTCCAAAACTCATAGCCTTCCTTTCTCGTTAATCAGATTCTACAGTAAAGATAAAATGTCACCTGGAGCTTCTGAACCTGCAGACTCCTTTGAGCCATCTTTGATTCTCCCCTTCTCCTCCCATCCTCTGCTCTTATAATTCTGCATGCATGCACATGGCCACACCATGCATGTGTGCACATGCACACCCCATCCTTTGTGAAGGAATGAGGGTTCCTCACTGTGAGGATGGCCTAGGAGAGCCAGGGTCTGGTGAGCTGTCTTTCTTCCCTGGTTCATGTGAAGAGAGCTCCTCCACATTCATCAGGACTTCAGCCTTGCGGGAGCGGTTCTAGAGTAAAGTGTGCTGAGTGCTGCTGCCTGCTGTCTTTTCCTGAAGATGTTCGTCATGGCCTTCGCTTCCTCTTAAAAATTAGATGTGCAGGATGGGGGTGATATACATATGACTAATCTGAGATCATGCATATCTGTAAACAACAAAACTCTGTAAAAGTAAAAAGTAAAATAATAAAAAAAAATTAGACGTGCCTACATGAATACATGGCTTCCTGTGCTGTCTAAGGCAGTATTTTGTCTTTTTTGATAGGCTGTTGAGGACATTATTTGTGTTGTTTCTCATTGTCATTTACATAGAGATCCTCTTAGAGGTCAAGAAAATAATGTCTTAAAAGTAGGTCATTCAGAGCTGTGTTCAGAGGATATCATTTAAAAATTTTATATAAAATTTAAAAGCTTACAAAATAATGCTATATAGTATATGTGTGTGTGGTAAAAAAGAATTAAAACAGGATGCTGGTGAAATGCTAAATTCAGGAGAGAGTTCCCTCTAGGAAGGAGGAAAACTAGAACATGAAGAGAGATGCAAGAAATTTCAGCTGCATCATTAAAACAAAAACTGAAGAAAAACTTGTATTGGGTTAATATTTGATGATTTGGTATTGAATGCAGGTATTTTTTTCTTTCTTATACTTTTGCACGTGCTTAAATTATTTCATAGTAAGTAGTTATTATTTCTCATTCTTAAAATATTTTTAGGAGAATTTTTCCATTTAGCTAAGGAATGGCAGAGCCTGTGACGTAACTTGTGCAACTACGAATCAATAAAATTGTGGAACTATGACTCAGAATCAAGTCTTTTCTTGTTCCAAAACTCATAGCCTTCCTTTCTCGTTAATCAGATTCTACAGTAAAGATAAAATGTCACCTGGAGCTTCTGAACCTGCAGACTCCTTTGAGCCATCTTTGATTCTCCCCTTCTCCTCCCATCCTCTGCTCTTATAATTCTGCATGCATGCACATGGCCACACCATGCATGTGTGCACATGCACACCCCATCCTTTGTGAAGGAATGAGGGTTCCTCACTGTGAGGATGGCCTAGGAGAGCCAGGGTCTGGTGAGCTGTCTTTCTTCCCTGGTTCATGTGAAGAGAGCTCCTCCACATTCATCAGGACTTCAGCCTTGCGGGAGCGGTTCTAGAGTAAAGTGTGCTGAGTGCTGCTGCCTGCTGTCTTTTCCTGAAGATGTTCGTCATGGCCTTCGCTTCCTCTTAAAAATTAGATGTGCAGGATGGGGGTGATATACATATGACTAATCTGAGATCATGCATATCTGTAAACAACAAAACTCTGTAAAAGTAAAAAGTAAAATAATAAAAAAAAATTAGACGTGCCTACATGAATACATGGCTTCCTGTGCTGTCTAAGGCAGTATTTTGTCTTTTTTGATAGGCTGTTGAGGACATTATTTGTGTTGTTTCTCATTGTCATTTACATAGAGATCCTCTTAGAGGTCAAGAAAAACATCAGAAAATAAATAGAACATTTTAAAATACAAATTTTAATATATTTATTAAATGCTTTAGGTCTTTGATGTTATTATTTCTTCAAATTGAAGATGAGGAAACAGGCATAGGAAAGTTAAATAAATTACTAAAGATAATCTACTCTTGAGGGTTAGGGTGTGCAGACTAGGAAATGATGAAAATTGTAGGACTAACTTACACACACACACACACACACACACACACACACAAGTGATGACCTCGTTCACTTGTGTCCTCTTTAGTCATTCTACCCACATGCCTACTCCAGTGCCAATGACAGGCAGAGCTGACCATCAATGGAAAGTGCTCCTCACGAGGGTCCCCGAGGCTATACTGTGAACTGACCTGGTACAGCACCCATTCAACTCAATGCACAGTTTACATTTAGTAAATTAAAAATGTAGTGTAGCTGTTAAATTAGGAGCAGCTACTGATACCCTGGAAAAATAATTTTGAAGGATAAATTGTTGCTGACATTAGAACAATGAGATTGACTTGTAAACGTAATGGGAAAATAAAATATCTACCACATTTAAAAGTTTTAGCATGTGTCTGGGCAAGGACAGAAAACATTACAAAAGAATGTTTGATTCTTCCCTCCAGGATTGGCTGTTTATTTATTTTTTCGCTGTGCTGGGTCTTCACTGCTATGTGGGCTTTTTGTCTAGTTGCTGTGAGTGGGGGCTGCTCTTTAGTTGAGGTGCACAGGCTTCTCATTGTGATGGCTTTTTCTTGTTGTAGAGCATGGGCTGTAGGGTTTGTGGGCTTCAGTAGTTGCGGCTCCTGGGCTCTAGAGCACAGGCTCAGTAGTTGAGGCACATGGGCTTAACTGCTCAGAGGTATGTGGAATATTCCTAGATCAGGGATCAAACCTGTGTCTCCTGTATTGGCAGGTAGATTCTTTACTACTGAGCTATCAGGGAAGCCACAGGATTGGCTGTTGATATGAAGTCCTGCTTTATAATCTGGTGTTCAAAAAAAATTATTATTTTTTGATAGTTCAGAAATTTGAGTAGAAGAAAGAATAGGAAATGTTAGGAAAAAGACTCAGTGACTCATTCTTAAATAGTTCCTATTGATATTAGCAATTTAAAACTAGTTTCTGGGAAACATTACATTGGAATTATGTGGGAAAACTCAGTTTTTCATCTTTATCCTTGAAGAGTTCTTTGGTAAATTAAGTCGTTTGCATCTGAAGAGGCAGTTTTAAAGAAAACTTGGTTTTTAGCAAATAGTAAGTTATTATTATACCACATATTAAAATGAAAAATCAAAGCAATACTTTTTCACAATAGAATTTCGCACTGCAATGACTAATGGGCATTCAGGATCATGTTATTAGTTCAGTTTTTGAGACTAACACGTGTGGCATGTTTCTTTTAGTTTATTGAGTGAAGATTGACATATTTATACTGTATTTGGTGGATTCTGTGAGATAAAGTCTGGCTTACAATTGGTTTCATCTCTTGTCTTTGGGTGTATGGCTTGCTTACTTTGGATTTTGTGTTACGAAAGAAGTTTAAGATACAGATACTACATCTGCAAGGTTATTTCAATGAATATAATCATAAGGGAGCAGGCATGTGTAAATAAGGATTTGAATAAAGAGTTCTCCAAATTTGATTGTTTCTTTTTCAGACAAATCCTGCAGAAATTTTAGAGTATTCATCAGATGGTGAAGAAGATGATGATTTGGAGAGTACCTTGCTCATCGAGTCAGAATCCTCTCACAAATGCCATGTGGACTTTGGATCAGATGGAAGACATGTTATGGAGAGACAGAAAAACTCAAAGGGAGAATCTACAGAGACCATTTTGCAGACACCCCAGAAACAGACAAAACTTCCCAAGACTCCAGAAAATTCAGCAAAGAAGAAGAAGTTTTTAAGGTTAAATTAAATACTTTTTAAAAAAAGTTTTTCTTAGAAAGCCCAAATACCTAAAATGTTGCTTTAAAACTGCTTATTTACATGGGAAGGAAGAATGGCAGAAAAGAATTATAATTCTGATGAGCAGTTATGGAGTCCTTATTTCTGGAAATGATTTCTGGAATTGCTCATCAAAACTGAGCAGTCACTGTTTCAGTCATAACCAGCCTATGTGACTGCTTTCCTCAATGGTGATCGGTTGTTTGGGTTATCAAATTTTATTGCACACTGTGTTCCAGGTGCATAGACAATTAAGACAAGTAGGTGACTGTTCCTGCTTTTGAGTACATTAAATTCTGGGGAAACATTACATTGGAATTATGTGGGAAAACTCAGTTTTTCATCTTTATCCTTGAAGAGTTCTTTGGTAAATTAAGTCGTTTGCATCTGAAGAGGCAGTTTTAAAGAAAACTTGGTTTTTAGCAAATAGTAAGTTATTATTATACCACATATTAAAATGAAAAATCAAAGCAATACTTTTTCACAATAGAATTTCGCACTGCAATGACTAATGGGCATTCAGGATCATGTTATTAGTTCAGTTTTTGAGACTAACACGTGTGGCATGTTTCTTTTAGTTTATTGAGTGAAGATTGACATATTTATACTGTATTTGGTGGATTCTGTGAGATAAAGTCTGGCTTACAATTGGTTTCATCTCTTGTCTTTGGGTGTATGGCTTGCTTACTTTGGATTTTGTGTTACGAAAGAAGTTTAAGATACAGATACTACATCTGCAAGGTTATTTCAATGAATATAATCATAAGGGAGCAGGCATGTGTAAATAAGGATTTGAATAAAGAGTTCTCCAAATTTGATTGTTTCTTTTTCAGACAAATCCTGCAGAAATTTTAGAGTATTCATCAGATGGTGAAGAAGATGATGATTTGGAGAGTACCTTGCTCATCGAGTCAGAATCCTCTCACAAATGCCATGTGGACTTTGGATCAGATGGAAGACATGTTATGGAGAGACAGAAAAACTCAAAGGGAGAATCTACAGAGACCATTTTGCAGACACCCCAGAAACAGACAAAACTTCCCAAGACTCCAGAAAATTCAGCAAAGAAGAAGAAGTTTTTAAGGTTAAATTAAATACTTTTTAAAAAAAGTTTTTCTTAGAAAGCCCAAATACCTAAAATGTTGCTTTAAAACTGCTTATTTACATGGGAAGGAAGAATGGCAGAAAAGAATTATAATTCTGATGAGCAGTTATGGAGTCCTTATTTCTGGAAATGATTTCTGGAATTGCTCATCAAAACTGAGCAGTCACTGTTTCAGTCATAACCAGCCTATGTGACTGCTTTCCTCAATGGTGATCGGTTGTTTGGGTTATCAAATTTTATTGCACACTGTGTTCCAGGTGCATAGACAATTAAGACAAGTAGGTGACTGTTCCTGTTTTTGAGTACCTTATATCTGAAGAGGGAAATAGAAATTCAGAGTATTGAGGCTGCTTTTGTGATTGTGGTTGGCTAGGGAAGCACTTAGAGATGCAAAGCCTGATGAGAGCAAGGGTTCCCAGGCTTGAAACTGGCTAATGTGTATGTGAAGAACCATAGTGGCCAGGCCCCAGAGGGCCCAGCAGGATGTGTACAGGGGTTAGGGTGTGCCCTGTGGGGGGACGTGTTCCCACCCTGGGTTGTACATCATCTTTGTGTTTTCATTAGAACAAAACAGTGAAAACAAAACCCTGATAAAAGTGAGGAGGAGAACTTGTGGGGAACAGTGCCACATCAGCACACTTGGTGGAGAGTACCAAGGAGAAAGGGGCATAGTAGAAAGTCAGACAGAAGTGAACAGCATGGCCCGGGATCATGGAGGGCCAGTGCAGCACACGCCAAGAGCCCAGTGGCTTGTCAGATAGTGTTGACAAGATGGTGAGGAGCTCGAGGTTTGCAGCACGCGGTGACTTTCTGCTGGAAGCTGCCATTCAAAGCAGAAAGGTGGGGAGCTTAGGGCACATGTTTGGTCAGATTCACTTGGGATCCAATGTCTAAAAAGACCCCAGAGAAATGAAAGATATGGATTAGAGAATAATAGGGAAGGCCTGGCAGAGACAGAGGTTAGGATGTCAAGAGCTAAAAGTTGGAGAGAGAAACCTGTTTTGGATAAATGAGCAGAGGGTAGACTAGAAGGATGTGACTGATCCAAGGGTATAGTCTGGTGAGTCGGTTGATGCCTATTCACTGTATTTTTTTTTTTAAAAAAGCATAAAATAAGACAGAACGCCTTATGCCCAGAGTGAAGAAGTTATTAGATAAATAGCCTTAAATGAGAAAACAGGAAAGGGAGCTAACTAAAGGGATTCTGATGTCCTTGTTGAAGTTGATCCTACACAGTCACAGAGTCATGTTCCCAACCGTGCTGGGGGCCTGCTGCCTGCCGAGCACTGTTTTCATATCCTGGAGGCACTGCAGTGAACAAAGGCAATGACCCTGCCTTGAGAGGAAGGCTGAGGAGGAGCCGAGAAGTCAAGTTGGTGTCATGTCTAAAGGAAATAAACTTCATGGAGAAAAGCAGAAAAAGAGGGGTAGATGCCCAGGAGGTGAAGGAGGACCTTTCAGTTTTTTAAAAAAAATGTATTTATTTTTGGCTCTGCTAGCTCTCCATTGTTGCACAGGCTTTCCTCTAGTGGTAGCGAGTAGGGGCTACTCTTTGTAGCACTCCTCGGGCTTTTCGTTTTGGTGGCTTCCCTTATGGCAAAGCGCAGGTTCTAGGGCACTCAGACTTTAGTAGCTGACAGCACACAGGCTCTAGTTGCAGCTCACAGGCTCTAGAACATAGGCTCATTAGTTGTGGCACACAGACTTAATTGTTCCATGGCATGTGGAGTCTTCCTGGACCACAGATTGAACCCATGTCCCCTGCATTGGCAGGCGGTTTCTTATCCATGGAGCTATGAGAGAAGTCCTGTTTTGTTTTATTATTATTTTTTGATTCATGGCACCATTTGAGGTAAAACGAATAAAAGTTAATGCAACATTGCTTTGATATTTGACTTATGCTGTCAATAATAAGGCCGTACTACCTTATGGTAATATGATCAGTCTATAATCATTTTTTTTCACAATGTCTATTATACTTGACAGAAAGCAAAACTTAGAAATATTGTATAGTATATTTATTTAAATTATTTTCTCTTTACCTGGTTTCTTTGCCTAGTAGAGCTATTAAAAGTATTGTAATTGATTTTCCTGTAAATTAGTTAGAATGTTTTTGTATCTTTATTCTTTTCACTTCATATTTTGTAGAAATGTTAAGCCTTGTTTAATTGATGCCAGTAATCTTTTCAGATACAGTACTAATCTGTTTATATAGAAGATAATTAGACTGTCTTAATTTGCTTAGTGAATTCTTTTTTTTTTTTTAACTCCATTGGTGTTTGGATTTTAATCTGTGACTAACTTAACTGAGTATAATGAAAAGAGTTAATTTGGAGGTTCTGTTCCTGATAATGACTTAGAAAGCTCCTGAACTCACTTTTTTCTGTAGATGTATGGAATCTATAGCTGTACACAAGGCAGTTCCCTCTAGAGAAAATCCAGAAATCCAGTGACTGCCCCGCTGCCATGGGCAGGAAAGGCTGAGGCATGAGACTGTCATCATAGA
Organism: Tragulus kanchil; assembly: GCA_022376925.1. NCBI lineage: Eukaryota > Metazoa > Chordata > Mammalia > Artiodactyla > Tragulidae > Tragulus > Tragulus kanchil. The sequence goes on from JAIOJX010000002.1 coordinate 41,806,036, forward strand.
CTCCACTCTGGCTCAGTGGCACACAATCAGTAGGGAGCTTGTAACTCCAGCTCCTCTGTGAGGAGCAGAACACTTGGATCCAGCTTCAAGCACCCCAACTTTTAAAACTTTCACTGGAGGGACTAGTGGTAGCAGTAGGGCTACTCTTTGTAGCACTCCTCGGGCTTTTCGTTTTGGTGGCTTCCCTTATGGCAAAGCGCAGGTTCTAGGGCACTCAGACTTTAGTAGCTGACAGCACACAGGCTCTAGTTGCAGCTCACAGGCTCTAGAACATAGGCTCATTAGTTGTGGCACACAGACTTAATTGTTCCATGGCATGTGGAGTCTTCCTGGACCACAGATTGAACCCATGTCCCCTGCATTGGCAGGCGGTTTCTTATCCATGGAGCTATGAGAGAAGTCCTGTTTTGTTTTATTATTATTTTTTGATTCATGGCACCATTTGAGGTAAAACGAATAAAAGTTAATGCAACATTGCTTTGATATTTGACTTATGCTGTCAATAATAAGGCCGTACTACCTTATGGTAATATGATCAGTCTATAATCATTTTTTTTCACAATGTCTATTATACTTGACAGAAAGCAAAACTTAGAAATATTGTATAGTATATTTATTTAAATTATTTTCTCTTTACCTGGTTTCTTTGCCTAGTAGAGCTATTAAAAGTATTGTAATTGATTTTCCTGTAAATTAGTTAGAATGTTTTTGTATCTTTATTCTTTTTCACTTCATATTTTGTAGAAATGTTAAGCCTTGTTTAATTGATGCCAGTAATCTTTTCAGATACAGTACTAATCTGTTTATATAGAAGATAATTAGACTGTCTTAATTTGCTTAGTGAATTCTTTTTTTTTTTTTAACTCCATTGGTGTTTGGATTTTAATCTGTGACTAACTTAACTGAGTATAATGAAAAGAGTTAATTTGGAGGTTCTGTTCCTGATAATGACTTAGAAAGCTCCTGAACTCACTTTTTTCTGTAGATGTATGGAATCTATAGCTGTACACAAGGCAGTTCCCTCTAGAGAAAAATCCAGAAATCCAGTGACTGCCCCGCTGCCATGGGCAGGAAAGGCTGAGGCATGAGACTGTCATCATAGACTCCACTCTGGCTCAGTGGCACACAATCAGTAGGGAGCTTGTAACTCCAGCTCCTCTGTGAGGAGCAGAAAACTTGGATCCAGCTTCAAGCACCCCAACTTTTAAAACTTTCACTGGAGGGACTAGCTCCCAGACACCCAGCTCTAAAAGCCAGAGGGGCTTGTGTCTTTGAGATCCATGAGACTGTAGCAAACATAGATATATGTGTCAATGGGCTTACTCGGACTCCCTGTGGCAGTTCCTCTAGGGCTCAGCACAGAGTAAGCTGACAAAGCTGTCATCTTCTAGTCTTTCCCCTAAAGCGGCCTATTTGCGTATGTTAAAAGCTGCTGCCTGAGGTTCTCATTCAGCACATATCTAGGGTGCTGACTGCCATTCTCCTCAGAGACCTGAGAGGACAGAAGGTGCCGTCTTCTTACTCTCCCTCGACATCGCTGTGGGTTGATGGTTTCTCTAGAAGATGCTTGTGCACATGTCTGACGTTCCAGCTTTTATGACTGCCACCCAGAGGACACACGTTGATTGTTTGTGGCTGATGGCCACCAGGCCAGGCTTTGGTGGACCCCACAGGACAGTAGTAAACAAAGAAGCTGTTCTTATCTGGCCATCCCCAAAGGGCTCAGCACAGAGGGCATAGACAGAAATGCCCAGCTACCAGTATTTCCCTGAAAGAAGTTTACCCGTGAACTAATTTAAATGCTGCTGACTGAGATTCTACCTTTTGGGTCACTGATATGTCTTGGCTCAGTGTTGACTTCAGGGAATCACTGACAACAAAGAAGGCATCTTGGATGTTCACAGACATTTGAGAGAACAAAGAACTTAGGCCACGCTGAACAATGAGGTTTGTTTCCAGACAAAGAACATTTTAATGTGTGACTAACTTAACTGAGTATAATGAAAAGAGTTAATTTGGAGGTTCTGTTCCTGATAATGACTTAGAAAGCTCCTGAACTCACTTTTTTCTGTAGATGTATGGAATCTATAGCTGTACACAAGGCAGTTCCCTCTAGAGAAAAATCCAGAAATCCAGTGACTGCCCCGCTGCCATGGGCAGGAAAGGCTGAGGCATGAGACTGTCATCATAGACTCCACTCTGGCTCAGTGGCACACAATCAGTAGGGAGCTTGTAACTCCAGCTCCTCTGTGAGGAGCAGAAAACTTGGATCCAGCTTCAAGCACCCCAACTTTTAAAACTTTCACTGGAGGGACTAGCTCCCAGACACCCAGCTCTAAAAGCCAGAGGGGCTTGTGTCTTTGAGATCCATGAGACTGTAGCAAACATAGATATATGTGTCAATGGGCTTACTCGGACTCCCTGTGGCAGTTCCTCTAGGGCTCAGCACAGAGTAAGCTGACAAAGCTGTCATCTTCTAGTCTTTCCCCTAAAGCGGCCTATTTGCGTATGTTAAAAGCTGCTGCCTGAGGTTCTCATTCAGCACATATCTAGGGTGCTGACTGCCATTCTCCTCAGAGACCTGAGAGGACAGAAGGTGCCGTCTTCTTACTCTCCCTCGACATCGCTGTGGGTTGATGGTTTCTCTAGAAGATGCTTGTGCACATGTCTGACGTTCCAGCTTTTATGACTGCCACCCAGAGGACACACGTTGATTGTTTGTGGCTGATGGCCACCAGGCCAGGCTTTGGTGGACCCCACAGGACAGTAGTAAACAAAGAAGCTGTTCTTATCTGGCCATCCCCAAAGGGCTCAGCACAGAGGGCATAGACAGAAATGCCCAGCTACCAGTATTTCCCTGAAAGAAGTTTACCCGTGAACTAATTTAAATGCTGCTGACTGAGATTCTACCTTTTGGGTCACTGATATGTCTTGGCTCAGTGTTGACTTCAGGGAATCACTGACAACAAAGAAGGCATCTTGGATGTTCACAGACATTTGAGAGAACAAAGAACTTAGGCCACGCTGAACAATGAGGTTGTTCTCCTAAGCACATAGTCAAGGAAAGTGAAAAGTTAGAGAAATATATTTCCAGAAAAAGAGAGAAAACTCTAGAAACAGACCTTAATGACAGAGACATAAGTGACTTGTCTGAAAAGAGTTCAGAATAATAGTCTTAAAGATGCTCACCAAGATCAGGAAGATAATGCACTAGCAGAGTGAGAATTTTGAGAGATAGATAGAAGATATAAGAAAGCACCAAACAGAAATCACAAACCTGAAGAATACAATAACTGTAGTGAAGAATTGAGTGGAGGGGTTCAACAGCAGAATAGATCAAGTGGAAGAATGAATCTGTGAACTCAAAGACAGTGCAGAAAAATTCATCCAAATAGAAGACCAAAAAGAGAAGGGAATGAAAAAGACTAAAGATTGCTTCAGGTACTTATAAGATACCATTACATGGGACAATATTTCAATTTAGGGGTCTCAGAAGGAGAAGAGAGAAACAGATGGAAAGTTTGGTCAGAGAAATAATGGCCGAAAACTTAACCTGTTGAGGGGAAAGAGACAGACATTTAGAGTCACGAATTCCAAAAGTTCTTGGTAAGTTGAATCTAAACAGACCCACACCAAAACATATAATTATCAAAAGTTAAAGCAGGTTGTCTTAAAAGCAGCAAGGGAAAATCGGTGTCTTATGTACCAGGGAACCCAAGTAAAACTATCAGTGGATTTTTAGCACAACATTGGCAAACAAGCACAGACTGGTTTCTCTAGAAGATGCTTGTGCACATGTCTGCGTTCCAGCTTTTATGACTGCCACCCAGAGGACACACGTTGATTGTTTGTGGCTGATGGCCACCAGGCCAGGCTTTGGTGGACCCCACAGGACAGTAGTAAACAAAGAAGCTGTTCTTATCTGGCCATCCCCAAAGGGCTCAGCACAGAGGGCATAGACAGAAATGCCCAGCTACCAGTATTTCCCTGAAAGAAGTTTACCCGTGAACTAATTTAAATGCTGCTGACTGAGATTCTACCTTTTGGGTCACTGATATGTCTTGGCTCAGTGTTGACTTCAGGGAATCACTGACAACAAAGAAGGCATCTTGGATGTTCACAGACATTTGAGAGAACAAAGAACTTAGGCCACGCTGAACAATGAGGTTGTTCTCCTAAGCACATAGTCAAGGAAAGTGAAAAGTTAGAGAAATATATTTCCAGAAAAAGAGAGAAAACTCTAGAAACAGACCTTAATGACAGAGACATAAGTGACTTGTCTGAAAAGAGTTCAGAATAATAGTCTTAAAGATGCTCACCAAGATCAGGAAGATAATGCACTAGCAGAGTGAGAATTTTGAGAGATAGATAGAAGATATAAGAAAGCACCAAACAGAAATCACAAACCTGAAGAATACAATAACTGTAGTGAAGAATTGAGTGGAGGGGTTCAACAGCAGAATAGATCAAGTGGAAGAATGAATCTGTGAACTCAAAGACAGTGCAGAAAAATTCATCCAAATAGAAGACCAAAAAGAGAAGGGAATGAAAAAGACTAAAGATTGCTTCAGGTACTTATAAGATACCATTACATGGGACAATATTTCAATTTAGGGGTCTCAGAAGGAGAAGAGAGAAACAGATGGAAAGTTTGGTCAGAGAAATAATGGCCGAAAACTTAACCTGTTGAGGGGAAAGAGACAGACATTTAGAGTCACGAATTCCAAAAGTTCTTGGTAAGTTGAATCTAAACAGACCCACACCAAAACATATAATTATCAAAAGTTAAAGCAGGTTGTCTTAAAAGCAGCAAGGGAAAATCGGTGTCTTATGTACCAGGGAACCCAAGTAAAACTATCAGTGGATTTTTAGCACAACATTGGCAAACAAGAAGCATGTGTCATGATACATGTAGTGGTTGAAAGCGGGGGAAAATGCCAGCCCAGAAGACTCTTCCCAGCAGAGTTGTTTTCCGGAGTTGAAGGAGAGATGAAGTGCTTTACAGATACTGAAAAAAAGCTGAAGGTGTTCATCAGCTCTGATCTAGCCTTACAGGAAGTGCTAAGGGACTTCTTCAAGCTGAAAAGAGGAATGCTAAAAGTTATAAGAAACATGGCAGAATAAATCTCACTGGTAAATGTAAATATGTCATTATATTCAGAATATTCTAATGATGCTATTGTGATGAGTAAATAACTTCTAGTTAGAGTATGATAATTAAAAGACAAAAACATTTGAAATATAACTATAATTGTTAATATATAAACAAAGGATATAAATTGTACCATCAAAAAGCATTAAATGTCAGAGTGAAGGAGAGTAAACATATAGAATCCTGGTAAGCATTTGAACCTAAGTTTCTATCAGCTTTAGGTAGACTCTTTTAAATATCAGGAGTATTACATAGACTTCTGGTAATCACAGGCTATCTGTAATAGGTAACAAAAAAAAAAGTTAAAGGAGTCAAAACATACCACTACAGAAAATCAACAAATTAAAATGAAGGAGACAAAGAGAAAAAGAAAAGAACAGAGGTGTTAAAAAAACTGGGAAACAATAAACAAAATGGCAATAATAAATCCATATTTATCAGTATTACTTTTTTTTCAGTATTACTTTTGATGTAAGCGGACTGAATTCTCCAATCAAAAAAAAAAAGATTAGCTGAGTGGATTTTTTTTGAAAAGGTCCAACCAAATGCTGCTTATATGAAACTTCGTCTTTAAGTAGATAGGAACAGACTAGAGATAAAGGGATGGAAATAAATATTCCATGAAGATGGAAACCTACGGTCCAGGGAAAAAACTGGAAAGTTTGGTCAGAGAAATAATGGCCGAAAACTTAACCTGTTGAGGGGAAAGAGACAGACATTTAGAGTCACGAATTCCAAAAGTTCTTGGTAAGTTGAATCTAAACAGACCCACACCAAAACATATAATTATCAAAAGTTAAAGCAGGTTGTCTTAAAAGCAGCAAGGGAAAATCGGTGTCTTATGTACCAGGGAACCCAAGTAAAACTATCAGTGGATTTTTAGCACAACATTGGCAAACAAGAAGCATGTGTCATGATACATGTAGTGGTTGAAAGCGGGGGAAAATGCCAGCCCAGAAGACTCTTCCCAGCAGAGTTGTTTTCCGGAGTTGAAGGAGAGATGAAGTGCTTTACAGATACTGAAAAAAAGCTGAAGGTGTTCATCAGCTCTGATCTAGCCTTACAGGAAGTGCTAAGGGACTTCTTCAAGCTGAAAAGAGGAATGCTAAAAGTTATAAGAAACATGGCAGAATAAATCTCACTGGTAAATGTAAATATGTCATTATATTCAGAATATTCTAATGATGCTATTGTGATGAGTAAATAACTTCTAGTTAGAGTATGATAATTAAAAGACAAAAACATTTGAAATATAACTATAATTGTTAATATATAAACAAAGGATATAAATTGTACCATCAAAAAGCATTAAATGTCAGAGTGAAGGAGAGTAAACATATAGAATCCTGGTAAGCATTTGAACCTAAGTTTCTATCAGCTTTAGGTAGACTCTTTTAAATATCAGGAGTATTACATAGACTTCTGGTAATCACAGGCTATCTGTAATAGGTAACAAAAAAAAAAGTTAAAGGAGTCAAAACATACCACTACAGAAAATCAACAAATTAAAATGAAGGAGACAAAGAGAAAAAGAAAAGAACAGAGGTGTTAAAAAAACTGGGAAACAATAAACAAAATGGCAATAATAAATCCATATTTATCAGTATTACTTTTTTTTCAGTATTACTTTTGATGTAAGCGGACTGAATTCTCCAATCAAAAAAAAAAAGATTAGCTGAGTGGATTTTTTTTGAAAAGGTCCAACCAAATGCTGCTTATATGAAACTTCGTCTTTAAGTAGATAGGAACAGACTAGAGATAAAGGGATGGAAATAAATATTCCATGAAGATGGAAACCTAAAGAAAGAGAGGTAGCTCTACTTATATCAGACCTTAATAGGCTTTGATCTAAGAACAGTGGCAAGGGGCAAGGGGAGTCATTTCATAATGATGAAGTCAGCAGTTCCTGAACAACCAGACTTGGCACCTCAAAGAATCATAAGGATAGACTAAACCCAAAGTTAGTAGAAGAATGGAAATAATAAAAATTAGTGGGGAAATACATGGTATAGATGGAAAAGACGATAGAAAAGATTAGTGGAAATGATTAATGTTTTTTTTAAAAGCTAAAGAAAATAGACACACACCTAGATATAACAAAAAAAGAGAGAAGTCTCAAAACTAGAAATAAAAAGGGAATGATTATAAATACAAAGAATTATGGTAGATAACTGTAGCAATTATATACTAACAAATTGAACAGCTTAGAAGAAATGGATATATCCTAGAAACATTCAAGCTACCAAGACTGAATCAAGATAAAATTAAAGATTTGAACACAGGAACTACTAGTAAGGAGACTGAAAGAAAGTGAAGGTCCCTCAGTCATGTCCGATTCTTTGTGACCCCACCAATGGTAGCTCACCAGACTCCTCTGTCCATGGGATTTCCAAGGCAAGAATACTGGAGTGGATTGCCAGGCCCTTCTCCAGGGGACCTTCCCGACCCAAGAATCTAACCTGGGTCTCCTGCATTGCAGGTGGACTCTTTATACCATGTGAGCCACCAGGGAAGCCCAATACGTTCATAAGTTATACAGCATATAGTCGTAATGGAGATTAACAACTGATAGCAGTTTCTCTTGAGTTCAGATTTGTTAGGAGCTGCTGAATTTTCTGAATGTAGGTGTTAAAAAAACTGGGAAACAATAAACAAAATGGCAATAATAAATCCATATTTATCAGTATTACTTTTTTTTCAGTATTACTTTTGATGTAAGCGGACTGAATTCTCCAATCAAAAAAAAAAAGATTAGCTGAGTGGATTTTTTTTGAAAAGGTCCAACCAAATGCTGCTTATATGAAACTTCGTCTTTAAGTAGATAGGAACAGACTAGAGATAAAGGGATGGAAATAAATATTCCATGAAGATGGAAACCTAAAGAAAGAGAGGTAGCTCTACTTATATCAGACCTTAATAGGCTTTGATCTAAGAACAGTGGCAAGGGGCAAGGGGAGTCATTTCATAATGATGAAGTCAGCAGTTCCTGAACAACCAGACTTGGCACCTCAAAGAATCATAAGGATAGACTAAACCCAAAGTTAGTAGAAGAATGGAAATAATAAAAATTAGTGGGGAAATACATGGTATAGATGGAAAAGACGATAGAAAAGATTAGTGGAAATGATTAATGTTTTTTTTAAAAGCTAAAGAAAATAGACACACACCTAGATATAACAAAAAAAGAGAGAAGTCTCAAAACTAGAAATAAAAAGGGAGTCATTATAAATACAAAGAATTATGGTAGATAACTGTAGCAATTATATACTAACAAATTGAACAGCTTAGAAGAAATGGATATATCCTAGAAACATTCAAGCTACCAAGACTGAATCAAGATAAAATTAAAGATTTGAACACAGGAACTACTAGTAAGGAGACTGAAAGAAAGTGAAGGTCCCTCAGTCATGTCCGATTCTTTGTGACCCCACCAATGGTAGCTCACCAGACTCCTCTGTCCATGGGATTTCCAAGGCAAGAATACTGGAGTGGATTGCCAGGCCCTTCTCCAGGGGACCTTCCCGACCCAAGAATCTAACCTGGGTCTCCTGCATTGCAGGTGGACTCTTTATACCATGTGAGCCACCAGGGAAGCCCAATACGTTCATAAGTTATACAGCATATAGTCGTAATGGAGATTAACAACTGATAGCAGTTTCTCTTGAGTTCAGATTTGTTAGGAGCTGCTGAATTTTCTGAATGTAGGTGGCTCATGGAAAAACCCAAACAAACTGTAATTTATTTGTATATCTATCTATTCATTGATAGGTCGGGGCTCTTGTGAAGTGCCTGTATATCCATTGTTATGAGTTGTCTTCCTGCATTCATGGAAGTTTTCTTCTTTGTATAATCTTGGTAACCTTGCTGTATATTTTCAGTGAACACTCATTATCTCTGTAGGCCAGATAATGAGCTCCTACCCAGATTCTCTTAATTGAGTGTTCTGCCTGTCAACTCTGAATCCATTTTGTATTTATCTCTCTGCCTATCTGCAGATCAGACTGTAAGGCTCACTGTGGTATGACTTGTTGCCTTCTCTGCATCCTTAGCACCTGTGCTTGGCTTGGTAAAGCAGGAAACACGCCATCAGTATATACGTATGGAATAAGTAAGCTAGGAAAGAATGGTCAGGACATCAGACTCATCTCAGAAGAGCTGATGTCTCTAAGAATCAGAAAACTGATCATCCATAAAAGTCTTAAAAGATTACTAACCTAGAAGTATTTGACCTCTAGGAAGAGAATGTACTGCGTATCAAGTTAAAACTTGCACACTTTATATGTCCCTGATTAGAGGGTATAAAATATAAATGTTCCAACTATTCTGAAGCTTTTATTTTCACTAAACTTAATACATTATAATTTGTTGAACAGAGGCGGGCTTGCAGAAAGACTGAACGGACTACAGAATCGAGAGAGATCTGCCATTTCTTTGTGGAGACATCAGGGTCTTTCTTACCAAAGAGCACTTTCAGGTAAGGCTGCACTGGCATCTGTGAATTAAAAGTATTTTTACAATTAAAATATACAAAGTTGCAAGAACTACTAGTGGAGCTGAAAGAAAGTGAAGGTCCCTCGCAGGGCCCCCTTACTCCGACTCCTCTGTCCATGGGATTTCCAAGGCAAGAATACTGGAGTGGATTGCCAGGCCCTTCTCCAGGGACCTTCCGACCCAAGAATCTAACCTGGGTCTCCTGCATTGCAGGTGGACTCTTTATACCATGTGAGCCACCAGGGAAGCCCAATACGTTCATAAGTTATACAGCATATAGTCGTAATGGAGATTAACAACTGATAGCAGTTTCTCTTGAGTTCAGATTTGTTAGGAGCTGCTGAATTTTCTGAATGTAGGTGGCTCATGGAAAAACCCAAACAAACTGTAATTTATTTGTATATCTATCTATTCATTGATAGGTCGGGGCTCTTGTGAAGTGCCTGTATATCCATTGTTATGAGTTGTCTTCCTGCATTCATGGAAGTTTTCTTCTTTGTATAATCTTGGTAACCTTGCTGTATATTTTCAGTGAACACTCATTATCTCTGTAGGCCAGATAATGAGCTCCTACCCAGATTCTCTTAATTGAGTGTTCTGCCTGTCAACTCTGAATCCATTTTGTATTTATCTCTCTGCCTATCTGCAGATCAGACTGTAAGGCTCACTGTGGTATGACTTGTTGCCTTCTCTGCATCCTTAGCACCTGTGCTTGGCTTGGTAAAGCAGGAAACACGCCATCAGTATATACGTATGGAATAAGTAAGCTAGGAAAGAATGGTCAGGACATCAGACTCATCTCAGAAGAGCTGATGTCTCTAAGAATCAGAAAACTGATCATCCATAAAAGTCTTAAAAGATTACTAACCTAGAAGTATTTGACCTCTAGGAAGAGAATGTACTGCGTATCAAGTTAAAACTTGCACACTTTATATGTCCCTGATTAGAGGGTATAAAATATAAATGTTCCAACTATTCTGAAGCTTTTATTTTCACTAAACTTAATACATTATAATTTGTTGAACAGAGGCGGGCTTGCAGAAAGACTGAACGGACTACAGAATCGAGAGAGATCTGCCATTTCTTTGTGGAGACATCAGGGTCTTTCTTACCAAAGAGCACTTTCAGGTAAGGCTGCACTGGCATCTGTGAATTAAAAGTATTTTTACAATTAAAATATACAAAGTTGATTATTACTATTTTTATCCCTTTTGCTCTAGGTGCCAAAGATCTGAGTTGGAGGGTTCTATATTACATCTTTTTCTTGCTTTTTGCACACATCGCAGACACACATACAGTTGAAACAAACATTCAGTAAATACTAACCTCAGTGGTATCCCCAAAACCTAGTCTCACTAAATTGATGCAGAACTCTTCTAATGAGTTGCAACATACTGTTTGAAAGCTTCTACTGCAACTTCCCATTATAGTGAAGTTACCAAATTGCCAAGCACAGAGCTAAGAGAGTATCTTCTGGAGGTTGGATTAGGAAAATACCAAGTCAAACAACTCGACTGGGTGCCTAGTCTTAAGGGAAAAGATGATCTTTTGTTTGACTCATCAACACTAGATAGCTTATTGAGAATCTTCCTTTTGTTTTCTCTTCTTACATTTGGGAATAGACTATTTACTTATACCTTGAATAAAAGAGAAAAGCAAAATGAAGCAAAACACTAGAACCAATAATTAATCTATTAATTTGATAATATGAATGTGACTCACTCTAATAGATTTTTCTGTTAGAAGTTTCCGTATTTAGGAATTTGGATTTTATTTTTCTCTTAGGTGAATTTCTTATTTTTCAGACCTATGAATCTTCTCCTTGATATTTGTAATAAGTTGTATCTCTTCTTTTATTGTTTATATAACTCATTATAAACATATATTGGTGTTTGTTTCCTTTATGGCTTGGCAGAAGGATTTTCTCTTTTAATATAAAAAATATTTTCTCATATCCACATGTTTATAGTAACTGAATAAATAAGAGAAAAAACTTGCAAATATTAAATAAAGGTAACTTCCTGTCTCCCCAATCCCAAGAACTGAAATACAGTGAACAGCTGAAATTCAGGGGTGGACTCATGGGGTATCCCTGTGGTGAAACTGTCTGAGCCTCTGAATCTCCCTGTGGGAAATGAGGCTGCTGTGACCTTTGCCTTAGGAGCTGTGCTCACACTAAATCTGAAGCTGTGAGACGGACGTGGAGCCTTAGGACTTGATAGCTGTGGAAATAAAGAAGCCATGTCATTCTGAGGACGGTGTCCCTGCTGCCTGATACAGAGGTGCAGAGGCAGCCTGGAGCAGCTTCTCCTCTGCTAGGCTGTGGATGTGCCGTGGGTCTGCACAGCACCACAGTCAGACCCCATCTGTTCCGTCCACTCTGAAGAACCCTGTTGAGCTTCAGTTAATTTCCACTGACCAGATGATTGCATCAGGCTTGGCTTTCCCTTCTTCTGATGGGTTTGAGAAATGTAGGCATTACTAGACATTTATGAACCAAACCTTGGTTTTTGTTCTAAATATTAAGTATAGCAGATCTCACTGAGTCCATCTTTGTGCCCCTCAGATGTGAGAAATTTTGGTTTATAGCATTCATCTGTGATTGTAATTATTTAGCTTGAAGCCTTTCTTCCTAGATTTCTTAAATTTGAGGAGTATTATGTAATTATTCCATAGTTGAAAGAAACATGGAGTCGATTACTAACTTGAAATATTTGAGTGAATGTCTTCAACACATCTTTCTGCCTTTTTAAAAAGACTTCCATTTTGAGGTAATTTCAGATTCACGTGAAACTCAGGCCATCCTGAGAAATAACATGGTGGTTCCTTGTGCCCTCAGTCTGTTCCCCAAAGGATGACATCTGTCCTAACCCTAGTGCGCTGCACCACAAGGAAGTGATCCAGACAGAAGTCACCAGCCTTACTCAGGTTTTACCAGTTTACATGTGTTCGTGTGTGTGTGTGTGTGTGTATAATTTGATCATATGCCCACTTCCACAGTTGAGATTGAGAACACTCATCACCAGGGGCCCTCGTACTCCCTTTTATTGTGGTTGTTGTTCAGTCTTTCAGTCGTGTCCAACTCTTTTGGGACCTCATGGACTGTAGCCCACGAGGCTCCTCTGTAGCTCTCCAGGCAAGAATGCTGGAGTGGGTTCCTGTTTCCTCTTCCAGGGGATCTTCCCAACCGAGGGACAGAAGCCAGGGCTTCTGCATTAGCAGGCGGATTCTTTACCACTGAGCCACTAGGGACGCCCAGTCCCTTTTACAGTTGTATCCACCTTTTCCTACCCTGCTAGTACCTTGCAGGCATTTGTCTGTTCTTCGCCCTAGGGACGCCCAGTCCCTTTTACAGTGTATCCACCTATGTCATTCTGAGGACGGTGTCCCTGCTGCCTGATACAGAGGTGCAGAGGCAGCCTGGAGCAGCTTCTCCTCTGCTAGGCTGTGGATGTGCCGTGGGTCTGCACAGCACCACAGTCAGACCCCATCTGTTCCGTCCACTCTGAAGAACCCTGTTGAGCTTCAGTTAATTTCCACTGACCAGATGATTGCATCAGGCTTGGCTTTCCCTTCTTCTGATGGGTTTGAGAAATGTAGGCATTACTAGACATTTATGAACCAAACCTTGGTTTTTGTTCTAAATATTAAGTATAGCAGATCTCACTGAGTCCATCTTTGTGCCCCTCAGATGTGAGAAATTTTGGTTTATAGCATTCATCTGTGATTGTAATTATTTAGCTTGAAGCCTTTCTTCCTAGATTTCTTAAATTTGAGGAGTATTATGTAATTATTCCATAGTTGAAAGAAACATGGAGTCGATTACTAACTTGAAATATTTGAGTGAATGTCTTCAACACATCTTTCTGCCTTTTTAAAAAGACTTCCATTTTGAGGTAATTTCAGATTCACGTGAAACTCAGGCCATCCTGAGAAATAACATGGTGGTTCCTTGTGCCCTCAGTCTGTTCCCCAAAGGATGACATCTGTCCTAACCCTAGTGCGCTGCACCACAAGGAAGTGATCCAGACAGAAGTCACCAGCCTTACTCAGGTTTTACCAGTTTACATGTGTTCGTGTGTGTGTGTGTGTGTGTATAATTTGATCATATGCCCACTTCCACAGTTGAGATTGAGAACACTCATCACCAGGGGCCCTCGTACTCCCTTTTATTGTGGTTGTTGTTCAGTCTTTCAGTCGTGTCCAACTCTTTTGGGACCTCATGGACTGTAGCCCACGAGGCTCCTCTGTAGCTCTCCAGGCAAGAATGCTGGAGTGGGTTCCTGTTTCCTCTTCCAGGGGATCTTCCCAACCGAGGGACAGAAGCCAGGGCTTCTGCATTAGCAGGCGGATTCTTTACCACTGAGCCACTAGGGACGCCCCAGTCCCTTTTACAGTTGTATCCACCTTTTCCTACCCTGCTAGTACCTTGCAGGCATTTGTCTGTTCTTCGTTCCCAGTAATGTCAACTCAGACATGTTATATACTTGAAATAAGGTGGTATGTACCCTTTGGGGATTGACTTTTTCACTCAACACTTGAGATTTATCCAAGTTCATGTGTATGTCTGTAGCTGGTTCCTCTTACTCTGGAATATAGATGTACTGCACTTGGATTGACTCTGCACCTGTGGAGGGATGTTTGGCTCATTTCCATGTTTGGGCTGTTACAAGTAAAGGTGCTGTGAACAAGATTTTGAATAAATATAGATGTTTAATTTTTTCGATGTAAACAATCAAGGGTGCAGTTGCAGGGTATTATAGTAAGTGCAGGTCTAGCTTTATAAGAGGTTGCATATTAATACCACATATTTCAGAGAATATCTCTAACATACTTTCTAACTTTTTAATAATCAGTTTTATTTTCCTTGTACTACCTTCTAGTACATTTCAGTGTAAAAGACATATGTCAAGGTTCTTAAAACTTCAGTAAATTTTAACGTGTGGTTGTTTTCTTGGTTGTTTTTGTTTTTGTTGATGCACTCAGGAGGGGCTGAGCTTTACTGTTCAAAGAGGAGAAAGAAGCATGTACAGGCCAATATAGGTGGGTGTGTAGGAGGAAACAGAGAAGATGAGGCATAGACCAGGCCACTCAGGGCTGGGAAGCCATGACTGGATTTAGATCCAGTGTGATGTCTTGCAGAGACACAATTTAAGAAGTGCTGTGGCATAGAGAATTATGATTCTGAAAATGGAGAAAAATGCTTCCTGGATTTCTTTTCAGGAATCATTTCGTTTTTTTCCTTTCTTTTCGAGGGGAACCGATTCCCAACACTAGTTTGCCGTTTACCTGGAAGGCAGTGGCCAGTTTTTATTGACATTCAGAGTATTTTGCATGCTGATCATTTTACTTGGTCTTCACAGCAGCCTTTCCAGTTAGGTTCTCTGATGCTGTTATGCAGACAGAGAGAACATGGGTAGGCAGGTCCTGTGTCCTGGTGGGGGCAGAGCCACATTCATCTGATACGGCCTGCCTTGGGGGCCCATTGTGCCTGAGTCTGTCTATGTGAGAGTAATGTTTCCCTTGTCTGACCTCTATGAGTGACCGCGCGGCAAATATTTTCACAGTATGTTTAATATTTATGGATTTAAGACTAAAAATAGTTATAGATATTCTTGAATGAAAAACAAAATAGTGAACTCCTGTTGTTCAAGAGGAATCTAAAGAAAAAAAAAAAAAGGAGAATATAAAAAGGAAGTGAAACAAACCAAAAAAAGGGTTTGAGATAAATTATTTTTCACAAGGTTTTTGTTCCTAACAGTTCCCTCTAAACTTCAGAAAAAAAAGGAGTGGGTAAGGATGGAGTGAAGTCAGTGCAGGGAGGGGCAAGCCGTTGTGCACAGCAGAGATCCCTCTGGATTTCCTGATTCTTAACCTTGCTGCCACTGAACACGCTGGCAGTATTCACCGAGTGCGTGTGTACGTGCGGGCCTGTGAAGACAAATGTGCTGTGGGTTTCTGTGCACATCTGTTTGTTTCAAAAGCAGTAAATGTGTTGCCCGGAATGACATTAGTACTTGAACAGCTTTTGGATTAAAGGGATTTTAATTTTTTTCAACCTTTTTGCCACTAAGTCATGATCAGCTGGAACTTAGTAGAGTGTAGGCCACAAAATACTGTGCATCCCTCTGTTGGTGCCCTTTGCAAGCTCTGCTGTCCAGCAGCCTGATAACAGCGACATGAGCAGCCTTGCTTCCCCATACCTAGCAGCCAGCCCTTTGATGTCCTTTTGAGTGAATGGACAGCCCCTGGGTCACCTTCATGGAACACTGAGTTTCCTTAAAATAAATTCGCACAGAGCTTCCCTCCTGCCAGAGAACAGTTATTTCCTTATTTTTCCCACCCTGAGTTTTTCAAAATTACGTTCACCGCCTTACCGTTTTCCAGTGCCATGTTTTAGTAACACATCACTGCCCAAGCTCTTGTTGGTTTGTAGGGTGTTTGCTTTCTGTTTGTTATTATTGTTTTCTCCTCCAGAGAACAGTTTGTAAACTTGGAGGAAGAGAGAATATGCAGTTTATAGTTTCTCCTTGGATCTTAGGAGGATACACTTAAAAGTTTTTCAGGGGTGATGCATGTGAGTGAGACACTGGCATTTGGGTTGGTATGTTAATATTGATGGAAATAATGGCTCCCACTGAATGCTCCTCAGCAAGGTCTGAGTGAAGAGGTGCACACAGCTCGCACAGCAGCCTGTGGAGCTGCACGGTGCCCTCCACGCCCTGGAAGTTACAGACTTTTCATATTCTGGTCTTTGAGCCGGAAATTACTTGTGAAGTGAAGAGGGCCAACCTGGAGGCAGGAGATGGGGCCTTCAACTCTTTAAATCCTAAGTTTTTCAGTGCTTAAGGTCACTTTTGTTAGGTTATTAAAAAAATACTGATTTTCTTTTAAATGGTACCAAGCTTGGTTAAAATATTCGTGTCTTTTTCTGTAGAATTGTCATGTACGTCACTTGTGCAGAGGGACATATTTTGTGTACCCATATTTCTATGCTGATTTTAATTACATGAAATAAATGTTCTTTTCCCTCATGGTTATGTTACTGATGCTTAGAGTCTGGTAGTGGAAATGGGATGGTGGCAAGAGAGAAGCCCAGGCCAGGAACTGGACGGGTCACCCTTCATTTACTCACTCCAAAGAGGTTTGTTGAGCGTCTCTTATGTCCCAGACGCTGTACACTGTGTCACTCCATTGCATTTGCCGGAATGACATTAGTACTTGAACAGCTTTTGGATTAAAGGGATTTTAATTTTTTTCAACCTTTTTGCCACTAAGTCATGATCAGCTGGAACTTAGTAGAGTGTAGGCCACAAAATACTGTGCATCCCTCTGTTGGTGCCCTTTGCAAGCTCTGCTGTCCAGCAGCCTGATAACAGCGACATGAGCAGCCTTGCTTCCCCATACCTAGCAGCCAGCCCTTTGATGTCCTTTTGAGTGAATGGACAGCCCCTGGGTCACCTTCATGGAACACTGAGTTTCCTTAAAATAAATTCGCACAGAGCTTCCCTCCTGCCAGAGAACAGTTATTTCCTTATTTTTCCCACCCTGAGTTTTTCAAAATTACGTTCACCGCCTTACCGTTTTCCAGTGCCATGTTTTAGTAACACATCACTGCCCAAGCTCTTGTTGGTTTGTAGGGTGTTTGCTTTCTGTTTGTTATTATTGTTTTCTCCTCCAGAGAACAGTTTGTAAACTTGGAG
The DNA here is from genome assembly GCA_022376925.1 of Tragulus kanchil. Taxonomy (NCBI): domain Eukaryota; kingdom Metazoa; phylum Chordata; class Mammalia; order Artiodactyla; family Tragulidae; genus Tragulus; species Tragulus kanchil. Next base: position 41,823,382 of record JAIOJX010000002.1, read on the forward strand.
GAAGAGAGAATATGCAGTTTATAGTTTCTCCTTGGATCTTAGGAGGATACACTTAAAAGTTTTTCAGGGGTGATGCATGTGAGTGAGACACTGGCATTTGGGTTGGTATGTTAATATTGATGGAAATAATGGCTCCCACTGAATGCTCCTCAGCAAGGTCTGAGTGAAGAGGTGCACACAGCTCGCACAGCAGCCTGTGGAGCTGCACGGTGCCCTCCACGCCCTGGAAGTTACAGACTTTTCATATTCTGGTCTTTGAGCCGGAAATTACTTGTGAAGTGAAGAGGGCCAACCTGGAGGCAGGAGATGGGGCCTTCAACTCTTTAAATCCTAAGTTTTTCAGTGCTTAAGGTCACTTTTGTTAGGTTATTAAAAAAATACTGATTTTCTTTTAAATGGTACCAAGCTTGGTTAAAATATTCGGCGTGTCTTTTTCTGTAGAATTGTCATGTACGTCACTTGTGCAGAGGGACATATTTTGTGTACCCATATTTCTATGCTGATTTTAATTACATGAAATAAATGTTCTTTTCCCTCATGGTTATGTTACTGATGCTTAGAGTCTGGTAGTGGAAATGGGATGGTGGCAAGAGAGAAGCCCAGGCCAGGAACTGGACGGGTCACCCTTCATTTACTCACTCCAAAGAGGTTTGTTGAGCGTCTCTTATGTCCCAGACGCTGTACACTGTGTCACTCCACTCGTGGAACTTTTGTCTCATTTTGTCATGTGAGATAGATAATACGCAAAGGAGGTATGTACACATAGGCTGGGATAGTGGAGGATTTGTGAGGTGGGGTGTGTGTGGTGGGGTGTGTGTGGTGCCCCCACAGTTGCAGTGCTGGGCTGGTCACAGAGAAAAACTTCACTTTTACAGTGGATGCCCAGAGCCCGTACTCGTTTCCAGGCCGGAATATTAAAGGAATGTGGCTAAAGAGATATGAAGCAGTGGTTTTGTTACTTACTAATTTTTGTAAGAAAAATTGCACTTTAACTGAGATTTTGAATAGTCCATATTTTTCATGGATTTCTTTTTTTTTTTTTCCCAGTTTTATTGAGATAGAATCACTGTAAGTGCAAGGTGTAAAGCTTACTAATGTGATATGCATATGTGTATTACCATAGTAAGTTTAACTAGTACCCATTATCTCATCTACATACAAAAAAACTAAGAGGAAGTTTTTCCCTGTGCTGAGAAGACCTCTCAGGACCTACTGTGGTAACAGCTGCCTACGTATCACACAGCAGTGGTCACCCGGCTGCGCACGTCACATCCCTGGTACTTGTTTATGTTAGATCTGGAATTTTCTTCCTTTTAACCACGTTCCTCCAATTGCCTCTTTCCCCTGACCCCTGCCTCTGGAGACCACCTCTGCTTCTGTCAGTTTGATTTGTTGCTTTTTGTGTTTGTGTTTTTACATTAAAGTGAGATCTCATTAAGTGAGAGCATGCTGGGTTTGTCTCTCTATATGACGCAGTAGCATCGTGCCTTCGGGGTGATCCATGTGGTAGAGATGGCATAACTTCTTCTCTTTCATGTCTGGATAGTAGTCTTCCTTTTGTGAGTGTGTCTTTGTGTACACACTGAAATATTGATATGTGTGTATAAATGGATGTGGATCTCTCTCACACTTCCTTTACCTGCTAATCCCTTGATAGATACAGGATAGTTCCGTATCTCAGCTGTTGTGAGCAGTGCTGCAGTGAAAGTGGGGCACAGCTGTCTCTCTGGCACAGAGTTTTCATTTCTTTCTGCTATGTTCTCAGAACTGGAATAGCTGGATCATAGAGCAATTTTAATTTTTTGAAGATCCTGCATACTGTTTTCCACAGTGACTGCACCAGTTTACATTCCCACCAACAGTATACAAGGATTCCTTTTGTTCCACACCCTTCAGCAGCAGTTATCTGTCTTCTTGATGACAGCCATCCTGACAGGTGTGAGATAATAGCCCATGGATGTTTTGATTTGCATTTCCCTAATGATTGATGATGTCGAGCATCTTTTCATGTACTTATTGACCTGAATATCCCATATTTTAAATATTTTCTACTTCTACAAGTCATTATAAATGAAAAGTTTTATTAGATTATTATTACAATTTAATAAGGAGCAATTGTTTGGCATATATTTTATCTAGACAGAGAAATATAAAAGTATAATTTAAAGTTTTGGAAAATATATGATGCAACAGATTTTTTGTTTGAAGAACCTTTACCATATGAATGCTTGATTTTCTTAAATTGCTATTTTGTGTTGAAGTGTATCACAGAGAAGATAGTACAGAAAGCATAAATATATATCTTAAAGTACTTGTGAAAGCAAGTATCCCTGTAACCATCTGTATGTAAAGAATGGAAATAGGTGGTTTTCTGTTGATTTCAGGATTGTTTTTTGTTACTCACTAGAGAAATACAGTGTATTGGTGCCGCCTCTCTTTTTGTTTTTTCATGACAGTTGGTGGTGCTTTTTTTTTTAGTTTTTATTTTTATTTATTCATCTGATTGTGCCAGGCTTTAGTTGCAGCACACAGGATCTTCAGTCTTCTAGTTGTGGCATGTGGGATATTTAGTGGCAGCATATCGGCTCTTAATTGTGGCATGTAGGACCTAGTTCCCTGACCACGGATGGAAGCCAAGCCTTCTGCATTGGGAGTGTGGAGTCTTAGCTGTTGGGCCACCAGGGATCCAAGTGTTGGTATTTTAACTTGTGTGTATTTGTTTCTTTTACTTTGTCTCTTTATTTCATTCGAACTTTTACTAAGTAGCAAATATGAGTCCATGACCGACAGTTTTGACCCTGTCATAGCCTTATTATTAATTGTTCTTGCTTCCTTACTTAATATTGAAGATTTATTTCTTAAAAGAAAACAAAACAGTATTTTACATTTGAAGGTATTTTAATCATGTCTGTGAAAGTTTAGTCATTGAAGCACATTTTAGAAAATCAGACAAAGAAACAAAGCCAAGGGGAATGGGGATTACTCCCACAGACTCTAAAGGAGGTTGACTGCAGTGAGTACTCCTAAAGAGTGTCATGTGTGTACAGTGAGTTCTCCCAGAGAGTGTAGTGTGTATACAGTGAGTGCTTCCAGAGGTGTCGCATGTATTCAGTGAGTGTTCCCATAGAGTGTGGTGTGTATACAGGGAGTGCTCCTAGAGAGTGTCATGTGTATTCAGTGAGTGCTTCCAGGAAGTGTCACATGTATTCAGTGAGTGCTCCTAGGGAATGTCATGTGTGTACAGTGAGTGCTCCCGGAGAGTGTGGTGTGTATACAGTGAGTGCTTCTAGAGGGTGTCATGTTTATACAGTTTCAACCCAAACTGAAAGATATCATATATGATTGTTTATTCTTGTAATTAACTATAATACAATATTTTCAAAGGATAGTATTTTTTAAAGTACTTGTGAAAGCAAGTATCCCTGTAACCATCTGTATGTAAAGAATGGAAATAGGTGGTTTTCTGTTGATTTCAGGATTGTTTTTTGTTACTCACTAGAGAAATACAGTGTATTGGTGCCGCCTCTCTTTTTGTTTTATCATGACAGTTGGTGGTGCTTTTTTTTTTAGTTTTTATTTTTATTTATTCATCTGATTGTGCCAGGCTTTAGTTGCAGCACACAGGATCTTCAGTCTTCTAGTTGTGGCATGTGGGATATTTAGTGGCAGCATATCGGCTCTTAATTGTGGCATGTAGGACCTAGTTCCCTGACCACGGATGGAAGCCAAGCCTTCTGCATTGGGAGTGTGGAGTCTTAGCTGTTGGGCCACCAGGGATCCAAGTGTTGGTATTTTAACTTGTGTGTATTTGTTTCTTTTACTTTGTCTCTTTATTTCATTCGAACTTTTACTAAGTAGCAAATATGAGTCCATGACCGACAGTTTTGACCCTGTCATAGCCTTATTATTAATTGTTCTTGCTTCCTTACTTAATATTGAAGATTTATTTCTTAAAAGAAAACAAAACAGTATTTTACATTTGAAGGTATTTTAATCATGTCTGTGAAAGTTTAGTCATTGAAGCACATTTTAGAAAATCAGACAAAGAAACAAAGCCAAGGGGAATGGGGATTACTCCCACAGACTCTAAAGGAGGTTGACTGCAGTGAGTACTCCTAAAGAGTGTCATGTGTGTACAGTGAGTTCTCCCAGAGAGTGTAGTGTGTATACAGTGAGTGCTTCCAGAGGTGTCGCATGTATTCAGTGAGTGTTCCCATAGAGTGTGGTGTGTATACAGGGAGTGCTCCTAGAGAGTGTCATGTGTATTCAGTGAGTGCTTCCAGGAAGTGTCACATGTATTCAGTGAGTGCTCCTAGGGAATGTCATGTGTGTACAGTGAGTGCTCCCGGAGAGTGTGGTGTGTATACAGTGAGTGCTTCTAGAGGGTGTCATGTTTATACAGTTTCAACCCAAACTGAAAGATATCATATATGATTGTTTATTCTTGTAATTAACTATAATACAATATTCAGGATAGTATTTTTTTAACAGTATATAATAGTTTGGCAGTCTTAGTAAAAACTAAAATAAATTGTAGCAAGCTCTTAACAAAATTTATACTTGAAAACAGTGTTGGGACAGAGTTTTTAAAAATACTTTTTGTATAAAAGAATAAATATGTTAAAATCAAATGTATTGTTTCCACAATAGAAAGGAAGGGAGGAAAATGTAAAATGCTAAAGAAACACACCCTGACTATTTTTAAGAAGTACTAAAATTTATATCTTTGGGTTAGGATGTGAAAGCTTCAATTAATGAGGCTGGTTTTCTCCTCCATCAAAAAAAACTTGTGCCAGATGGGTACACGGGTGAGTTCTAGCAAATGTTTAGAGAAGAGCTACCACCTATCCTGCTCAAACTCTTCCAAAATGTTGCAGAGGGAGGAAAACTCTCAAACTCATTCTATGAGGCCACCATCACCCTGATACCAAAACCGGAGAAGGATATCACAAAAGTAAAGAAAATTGCACGCCAGTATCACTGATGAAAATAGATGCAAAAAATCCTCAACAAAATTCTAGCTAATAGAATCCAACAGCATTAAAAGGATCACACACCATGGTCAAGTGGGGTTTATCCCAGCGATGCAGGGTTTCATAAGTGTATGCAAATCAGTCAGTGTGATATACCATATCAACAAACTGAAAGATAAAACCTATATGATCATCTCAGTAGATGCAGGAAAAACTTTCGACAGAGTTCAGCACTCATTTATGATTTATACTTGCCAGAAAATCAGCATAGAAGGAACCTACCTCAACCTAATAAAGGTCATATATGACAAAGCCACAGCCAACATTATTCTCAGTGGTGAAAAACTGAAAGCACTTCCTCTAAGAGTGGAAACAAAACAAGGTGCCACTCTTGCCACTGTTACTCAACACAGTTCTGCAAGTCCTAGCCACAACAGTCAGAGAAGCAAAAGGAATAAAAGGAATCCAGATTGGAAAAGAAGAAGTAAAATTCTCACAGTTTGCAGATGACAGGACACTAAACATGGAAAACCCTACAGATACTGACAGAAAATTACTAGAGCTAATCAGTGAATTTAGTGAAGTCTCAGGATGTAAAGTTAATACACAGAAATCCCTTACATTCCTATGTACTAAAAATGAGAAATCAGAAAGAGAAATTAAGGAATTAGTCCCATTTGCCACTACAACAAAAAGAATAAAATACCTAGGAGTAAGCCTTTTTAAGGAGACAAAAGAGCTACATACAGAAAACTTCAAGATACCTATGAAAGAAGGCAAAGGTGACGTATTATCATCTCCTTGGAAGTGGAAATACAGAAGACCCCAAATAGCCAAAGCCATTTTGGGAAAGAAAATTGGAGCTGGAGGAATCAACTTCCCTGACTTCAGATTACACCTCGGGTGAGGGCAGTCTGGTTGCGACATCTGTCATCCCACTGATCACCAGGGTTGATTCGGCTAGTCTGGCTGGCTAGGCAAGTGTCCCCGTTCTCCTTCACTGGTCCGTGTGCATCCCTGTTGCAGAGGGAGGTAACCAAAACCATCACCCTGACACCAACACCGGAGAAGGATATCACAAAAGTAAAGAAAATTGCACGCCAGTATCACTGATGAAAATAGATGCAAAAAATCCTCAACAAAATTCTAGCTAATAGAATCCAACAGCATTAAAAGGATCACACACCATGGTCAAGTGGGGTTTATCCCAGCGATGCAGGGTTTCATAAGTGTATGCAAATCAGTCAGTGTGATATACCATATCAACAAACTGAAAGATAAAACCTATATGATCATCTCAGTAGATGCAGGAAAAACTTTCGACAGAGTTCAGCACTCATTTATGATTTATACTTGCCAGAAAATCAGCATAGAAGGAACCTACCTCAACCTAATAAAGGTCATATATGACAAAGCCACAGCCAACATTATTCTCAGTGGTGAAAAACTGAAAGCACTTCCTCTAAGAGTGGAAACAAAACAAGGTGCCACTCTTGCCACTGTTACTCAACACAGTTCTGCAAGTCCTAGCCACAACAGTCAGAGAAGCAAAAGGAATAAAAGGAATCCAGATTGGAAAAGAAGAAGTAAAATTCTCACAGTTTGCAGATGACAGGACACTAAACATGGAAAACCCTACAGATACTGACAGAAAATTACTAGAGCTAATCAGTGAATTTAGTGAAGTCTCAGGATGTAAAGTTAATACACAGAAATCCCTTACATTCCTATGTACTAAAAATGAGAAATCAGAAAGAGAAATTAAGGAATTAGTCCCATTTGCCACTACAACAAAAAGAATAAAATACCTAGGAGTAAGCCTTTTTAAGGAGACAAAAGAGCTACATACAGAAAACTTCAAGATACCTATGAAAGAAGGCAAAGGTGACGTATTATCATCTCCTTGGAAGTGGAAATACAGAAGACCCCAAATAGCCAAAGCCATTTTGGGAAAGAAAATTGGAGCTGGAGGAATCAACTTCCCTGACTTCAGATTACACCTCGGGTGAGGGCAGTCTGGTTGCGACATCTGTCATCCCACTGATCACCAGGGTTGATTCGGCTAGTCTGGCTGGCTAGGCAAGTGTCCCCGTTCTCCTTCACTGGTCCGTGTGCATCCCTCCCAAAGCCGCACACTTAGTCAAAAAGGATGACCATCTCCGATAGAGGAGGACCAGTCTTTGATCAAGGGTATATGAGTAACTCCATTCCCCTGCTAGAATCTCCAACCAAGCTCTCAAAGTACACCTCAAAGCTACAGTTATCAAGATAATATGGTACGGGCACAAAGACAAATATAGACCAATGGAACAAGATAGCCCAGAGATAAAACCCACACACCTATGAGCATTCATCTTTGACGAAGGAGGCTAGAATATACGATGTAGGAAAGACAACCTCTTCAATATGTGATGCTGGGAAAATTGGACAGCTATGTAAAAGAATGAAATTAGAACACTTCTAACATACATAAAAACAAACTCAAAGTGGATTAAGGACTTAAATGTAAGGCCCAAACTATAAAGCTCTTAGAGGAAAACTTAGTACACTCTTTGACATAAATCACAGCAAGATCTTCTCTGATCCACCACCTAGAATAATGGAAATAAAAATAAACAAATGGGGGCTTCCCTGGTGGTCCAGTGGGTAAAGAGTCCACCTTGCAGTGCATGGCGCACTGGTTCGGTCCCCAGCCTGGGAAAGTCCCACATGCCACAGAACAGCTGGACCAGTGTGTCCAATTACGAGCCAGTGCTCTGGAGCACATGCGCCCAGAGCTGGTGCTCTGCAATGAGGGAGGCCACCACAATGGAGATCCCACACAGGCCCAGGAGTGGAGATGGATGAAAGTAAATAAAAAACCAATAAAAGAGGCCAAACTTTAAAAAAAAAAAAAAAAAACAATAAGGCCAAAATTAAAGAAAAAAAATAAACAAATAGAAACTCCCAGGGGCAGAGGAGCCTGATGCGCTGCAGTCCATGGGGTCTCAGAGAGTCAGACACAGCAGCTGCAGCAACAGCAAAGAAATGGGACTTAATGAAACTTACAACCTTTTGCATCTCAAAAGAAACTATAAACAAGATAAAAAGACAGCCCTCAGAATAAGAGAAAATAATTGCAAATGTGACAAGTGACAAAGGATTAATCTCCAGAATATATAAGCAGCTCATACAGCTCAATATCAGAATAACAAACAACCCAATCAAAAAATTGGCAGAAGATTTAAACAGACATTTCCCCCACAGAAGACATACAGATGGCCAGTCAACACATGAAAAGATGCTCACTATCCCTCATTATTAGAGAAACGTGGATCAGAACTACACAGAGGGTTGATGGGTGGCAGTAAACAACAAAACTCTGTTAAAAAAAAAAAATGCAATGAGGTATCACCTCACACTTGTCAGAATGGCCCATCATCAAAAATCCACAACCAGTAAATGATAGAGTGGGGAGTGGAGAAGTGGGAACCCTCTTGCACTCTTGGTTGAAATGTAAATTGATACAGCCAATATGGAGATTCCTTTAAAAAAAAAAAAAAAGACTAAAACTGAAACTACCATATGATCCAACAATCCCACTCTTGAGCATATGCCCTGAGATAACCACAGTTCAGAAGGAAACGCACCCCAGTGTTTATTGCAGCACTATTATAATAGCCAGTACATGGAAGCAACCTAGATGTCCACTGACAGGTACATATACAGAAAGTCCCCTGGGCACTGCCCCTGGCGCCCCAGAAGCCGCAAGCCTCCAGAGTAGTGGCTCCTGTGGAGTGGGGCTCCCTCAGCCTTGCTAGGAGCAGGAAGCCAGAAATTTGGCCCCTGCCTCTCCCTCTGAGGCCAGGGAGCCCCCTGCAATGGGGTCATGTTCCAGACTCCCCACCTGAGTGGTCAAGAGAGGAAGGTGTGGCGGGGTCCGCATTTGCTATACAGTGACAGTGACAGGAGCAGAAAGAGCTAAGAATTTTCTGTAGATGTGTGTTGTCTTCTTACTAATGACCTAATTTCTTAATTTCTTTGTTGCAGTATTTTCTCATAATTAAAAAGTGTCTTGGGTTAGAAAATGTCACATTGATTATTTCTGCCAACGCAAGTTAGTTGGTAAACTAAGATCTCTCAATTACTTGAAGAAATAGCTGTTAGAAAATACATATGACTTGGTCTAAGTTTTCTAATATTAAGGATTTAAAGCTAGTTTAAAGAGAGGCGTGTGGTTAGATGTTCATTTAATCTGGCTAATTTTTGGCAGTACTTTATGCCTGTTAAATGTTTAGTTTCTATGATTGCATGGGGGTTTTAATGTAATATGACAAGTTTAAAAGCAATGCATGTTTGTTCAGATTTATCAAATGAGAATGACATGGTCTGAAAGGGGTTGTGGTTTCTTAGTTCAGAGTCTTAAACTCATTTAAAGTGTTTTCTTGAACTCCTTGGTCTATGTTGCTACCTTTTACTTCAGGTGAAGGGACACTCCTGTGACTTGCTCAGTGCAGCTGAGCTCCAGGGTGCTGGGAGGCCTCACAGCAGTTCCTTTTCCAACTTCTCCTTTGCTCTGGGGTCAAGGAAGCTGCCTCTGGAGTATCTCTAGCTTCCCTCTGACCAATAAAACCAGAAAGCCAATTAGTGTCTAAGCTTTATTTTTTTCCTATTTTTTGTCCAGACCCACATTTCAGTACAGCATGTATTCATTATTGCTCTTTGTAGGGGTTCATGTGGGATGGCCACAGTTCAGAAGGAAACGCACCCCAGTGTTTATTGCAGCACTATTATAATAGCCAGTACATGGAAGCAACCTAGATGTCCACTGACAGGTACATATACAGAAAGTCCCCTGGGCACTGCCCCTGGCGCCCCAGAAGCCGCAAGCCTCCAGAGTAGTGGCTCCTGTGGAGTGGGGCTCCCTCAGCCTTGCTAGGAGCAGGAAGCCAGAAATTTGGCCCCTGCCTCTCCCTCTGAGGCCAGGGAGCCCCCTGCAATGGGGTCATGTTCCAGACTCCCCACCTGAGTGGTCAAGAGAGGAAGGTGTGGCGGGGTCCGCATTTGCTATACAGTGACAGTGACAGGAGCAGAAAGAGCTAAGAATTTTCTGTAGATGTGTGTTGTCTTCTTACTAATGACCTAATTTCTTAATTTCTTTGTTGCAGTATTTTCTCATAATTAAAAAGTGTCTTGGGTTAGAAAATGTCACATTGATTATTTCTGCCAACGCAAGTTAGTTGGTAAACTAAGATCTCTCAATTACTTGAAGAAATAGCTGTTAGAAAATACATATGACTTGGTCTAAGTTTTCTAATATTAAGGATTTAAAGCTAGTTTAAAGAGAGGCGTGTGGTTAGATGTTCATTTAATCTGGCTAATTTTTGGCAGTACTTTATGCCTGTTAAATGTTTAGTTTCTATGATTGCATGGGGGTTTTAATGTAATATGACAAGTTTAAAAGCAATGCATGTTTGTTCAGATTTATCAAATGAGAATGACATGGTCTGAAAGGGGTTGTGGTTTCTTAGTTCAGAGTCTTAAACTCATTTAAAGTGTTTTCTTGAACTCCTTGGTCTATGTTGCTACCTTTTACTTCAGGTGAAGGGACACTCCTGTGACTTGCTCAGTGCAGCTGAGCTCCAGGGTGCTGGGGAGGCCTCACAGCAGTTCCTTTTCCAACTTCTCCTTTGCTCTGGGGTCAAGGAAGCTGCCTCTGGAGTATCTCTAGCTTCCCTCTGACCAATAAAACCAGAAAGCCAATTAGTGTCTAAGCTTTATTTTTTTCCTATTTTTTGTCCAGACCCACATTTCAGTACAGCAGTGGTATTCATTATTGCTCTTTGTAGTCATGGGCAAGAGGAGTTCACATTAACACTCTTGGGTTGTTTAAGCAGGAAACAAGCCATGATACGAGTCTGCCCACTGTCAGAGCTGTGACTGCATCCAGGGATCATTGTAAGTGCAAGTTAATAGAAAGGAGTTCGTGTGAGACTTTCATAAAATCAAGTTATTTCATACTTATGTTAAAATAATGATGAGACCTGAGAAACAGAGGAAGGGATACTGACACCAGAGTCAGCTCTCCAGCTACCGTGTGTCACTCCTTACTCCTGCCACACCCATTTTTATCTCTAATGCGTTTTTCTACCTGAAAACTACCTATGGAATGAGATTTGGTGAGACAACAGAATTAAATGATGCTTTCAGATTCCCTGTAGATGTATTTAATCTTTGCTTTTTCCATTTCTTTTTCCATGTAAGGAAAGATATTCATTCTACAGATTGTTTTTTCATAGATCTGAGGTTTCAAAGAATATTTACTTCTGTATTCTTCTGTAAATTATCCAAAAATATGACTGCAAAGTTACTCCATTCTGAATGAACGTGCATAACACATATTTGCCATTGAATTCCGTATGTGGCTTAATGAATAAAATTTCACTGTGGGCCCCATTAAATGACGAAGATTACCTGTATGTTCACAACTCTAGTATTGACCTTTAGAAAATTGTTGACCTTTGACCTTTAGGAAAATGTTAATATTGCCAAGGCAGCGTTCACTTTGGCCTGCTCAAGCAGTTGTCATTTTACCCTCCGGCCGAGTTCAGTATCACACTGGCCTTTGTCCTGCTGTGGATTGTGTGTGTGTCATCTTAACCTTTTCACCAGTTTAGCTTTCCAAACTCCTGCAGCTCTTTTTTGCTTTCAGCAGGACTGTAATTCCCACTTGGAAGCCTGGTGCCTGAAGAAGCCTGCCTGAAGGTGCAAGTCCAGACTGGACTTCCTTGTCTCCAGGGCAGATAGTGAGGTGGGGAGTGCAGAGCAGGTGCGGCGGCCGGCTGCCCTGACTGGTGCCCCACATGTCTTGCTGCAGAAAGATGGTCTGAGAGTAGGCACCTGTTTATACACTGTCCTGCTTAGCTTTTCAGGCAGATTCTGTCACAGAATGGGAGACTTTTCAGCCCACAAGTAGAGTAAGTTCTTGGATTAGCAAAATGCCTTATGAAGTTGGGAAAACAAACTGGACACTGCGTTTGTGTTGTGACAGTGATTTAAGGGAGGAGTAGCTTTGAGCACACGCACATCCATCGAGTGAGATGCCACTCTGTCTCCACCAGTGTGCGGGAGTGCTCATTCCTAGGAGCTGCATTTATGCGACCTTCACACAGCTGGTCGCCCTTCCTTCAAGGACACGCTCCCTCATGGTCCCTCTCCCGCTTTCTTGGTTCTGTGTTGACCCTCCTTGTGTGCAGCTTCAGCAGGTGTTCTACAGGCTTTTGCCTTGCCCTCTTCTTGTTTTGCGCCCCCTTCCTGGACAATTAGAGATTCCACACCACTCCCCCAGGACTGCCGGGTAGTCTGGAAGCTCTGTCCTTTGGTCTTCCCTGGCCCAGCACCAGCACCACCTGCACCATAGTGCCTGCAGACCTGGTGTGCCCCAGCACCTCCTGCCCCGGGCCACACACTGAACATCTTCCACTGGGCTCTCGTGTCCATTTTTTCAACCCATCCACTTCCTCAGTGCTACTGATTTCTACCTCAGAAGTGTCTCTCAAATCAGACCTCTTCAGTGATTCCATCTGCCCCGAGCTCAGGCCCCTGTCGCCTTGTGTCTGAATGACTGTGTCAGTGGCAGGGAGACTACTGTGTGTTCATTTTCAGCCTATTGGAGTCATCATCCTAAGAGACAAATCTCCTATCAACTCATCTTCGTTCAGAATTTCCACTGACTGCCTCTTATGTCAGAGTAAGTGTTTATCACCACTGAAGTCTCTGGTGTGAACGTTCTTGGTCGGGGTCCCAGCCCAAAGCTCCCTTTCTGTGTCACCCTGCTTCTGTCATAGCGCATTCCTCTTTCCTGGACCAGCCACGTCTTTCATGACAACCACTTGATCACCAGGCCCAGCGCACTTCTCGCTGTGTGTAGGTATCCTTATGGCGTCCTGTTCTGTAATTATACCAGGGAAAGGTCAATCCCAGGTCTGCCAAGTGCTGCTAGAACGTGCAGGACTGACCCCACACCCTGAGCTATGCCTGGGGAAAAGCAGGTGTTTATGAAGTAAGTAACGGTGTTCATGGCTAATTTTACATGTCTCCATGACACTGGAGTGTAGAAATGGTCCTAGCTCCACTGGAGCTGAAGGCCTGTGCAGGTCACTTGACCTGTGCCTCTTTCTTTCCTGAGAAAAAATGACTTAGTCAAATCTCAGGTGATTTCTCCTTGAGATACTGTGTTTCGTTGTCCACTCTTCTCACGTTAAGTCATCCTCAGAGGGCTTCCCTGCAGACTCCCCGTGACTGCACTGTCTGGTCTCTCCCTGCATGCCCTTTGAGAGGTTATAACTTTTATGATATCATCTCGTTTTAATCTGTCAGTGGATTTCTCTCCTTTTCCCACTCCTCCCTATTAGGCTTTCTTACAGTGTCCTTGGAAGGAGATAGCACCAAGACCAAGACATCTGCTTTTCTTTAGTAGTTGTACACTGCTCTGGTTATTGATTTTGCCTGAGTGTATGCTCAGTTGCTCAGTCGCATCCAGCTCTTTGTGTCTCTGTGGACTGTTGCCTACCAGGTTCCTGTCCATGGACTTTCCCAGGCAAGAATACTGGAGTGGGTTGCCATTTCCTCCCCCAGGGGATCTTCTCGAACCAGGGACTGAACTTATGTCTCCTGCATTGGCAGGTGAATTCTTTACCACTGTACCACCTGGGAAGCTTGCCTATTTTGACCCAATTTAAAATGGCTTAACTGATAGATTAGAAGTTCCTCATTAGAATATCCTTTATTAATAGTTCTCAGAGAGTGGGAGGGGGTTGAGGGTTGGTGTTGGAGCAAGTCTCAAGAGTGACATGGCAGTAGGGACACCCTGGATTCTGTCCGCATGTCAGTAAACATATCTTCAGGGTTTTTTTGCTGAGGGTTTGCAGCCTGTTGACCTGGCAGTGAGGGTGCATTTCTGCACAGAAGCAAGTGCAGTCTGGTTTCCCTCGGGATGGCTTAAAGGAAGGTAGGTATGAGCTCTGAATTCTAGAGGACTTCGCTACTATCCAGAATTAGTAATTTGCTATTTTGTAGTTGCGTTCCTAGATTTTTTCTCAAGATATTTGTTTACTTTTAAGCTGATGTTAAATTTATAAAATTAGAGATATTTAACAAGCAATATGACCTTTTAAAAGTTGTATCAAGTGTGATATTTTTAAATTAATTTTTTTAATTGGAGGAAAATTTCTTTACAAGATTGTGATAGTTTCTTCTGTAAAACAACACAGATCAGCCATAATTATAGCTATGTCCCCTCCCTTGTGATCTTCCTTCCCCTCCCCCCATCCCACCATTCTAGATCATTACAGAGCACCAGGCTGGGATTCCTGTCTTGTACAGCAGCTCCTCTCCATCCGTCTACTCTACCTGTGGTGGTGTGTATGTGTCAGTGCTACTTTCTTCATTTATCCCACTCTCTCCTTCTGCCACTGTGTCTGCAAGTTCATGTTCTATGACTGTGTCTCCATTCTTTCCCTGCAAATAGGTTCATCAGTACTGTTTTTCTAGATTCCATATATATATTAACGTACAATATTTGTTTTTCTGACTTCACTCTGTATAATAAGCTCTGGATTCATCCCCTCACTAGAACTGACTCAAAACCATTCTTTTTTTATGGTTGAGTAGCATCACATTGTATATATGTACAACATCTTCATTATCCACTCAACTGTCAGTGGGACATCTATGTTGCTTCCTTGTCCTACCTATTGTAAATCGTATTGCTATGAGCATTGGGTACATATGTCTTTTTAAAGTATGATTTTCTCAAGATGTATGTCCACTAGTGTGATTGCTGGGTCATATGAAAGCTTTATTTCTGGTCTTTTAAGGAATTGCCATACTGTTTTTCATAGTGGGTATTTCAATTTACGTTTCAACCAACAGTGCAAGAGGGTTCCCTTTTCTCCACTCCTACTGTAGCATTTACTGTTCGGATTTTTGATGATGGCCATTCTCACTGGTGTGAGATGATACCTCACTGTAGTTTTATATATATATATATATATATTGGCCACTTCTTTCATTTATTTATCCTTGTTCTTTGACCTGTGTGGGCCTCCCATTGCGGTGGCCTCTCTCGCCGTAGAGCACTGGCTCTGAGCACATGTGCTCCAAAGCTCCAGCTAGGTAATTGGGCACATCAGTCCAGCCGCTCTGCAGCACGTGGGATCTTCCCAGGCCAGGGATCGAATCCGCACTCCTTGCATTGCAAGGTGGTGTCCTTACCCACTGGACCACCAGCGAAACCTCCTCATTGTAGTTCTGATTCACATTCGTCTAATAAAGCTGAGTGTCTTTTTATGTGTTTATTAGCCGTCTGTATGTCTTCTTTGGAGAAATGTCTTTTTAGGTCTTCTGCCCATTTTTTGATTGTGCTGTGTATTTTGGAGATTAATCCTTTGTCTTTTGTTCACCTGCATTTATTTTCTCTTATTCTGAGGGTTGTCTTTTTGTCTTGTTTATAGTTTCCTTTGAGATACAAAAAGTTTTAAGTTTCATTAGGTCCCTTTTTTGTTTGTTTTTACTTCCATTACTCCAAGAGGCGGACTGTGTGGTGTTTGTTTGTTTGTTTGTTTTGGCCACTTCTATTGGTCTTTCATGGATTTATCTTTGTTCTTTGGCCTGTGTGGGCCTCCCATCGCAGTGGCCTTGTCGCAGAGCACCAGCTCTGGGCGCATGTGCTCCAGAGCTCCTGCTCGGTAGTTGGGCACATCGGTCCAGTCACTGCATGGCACGTGGGATCTTCCCAGGCCAGGGATCAAACCAGTACCCCTTGCACTGCAAGGTGATGTCCATTCCCACTGGACCACCAGGGAAGCCTGACTGTGTGGTTTTTGAACACCATTTTAATGCTGTTTTCTGAGCCAAAAATATTACCTATAATACTATAAAGTAAAGTTTTTGAATAAGGAAGTTTTTCCATAAAGAAGACCTTGCTTCATGTGTACTCAGAGTGTAAAGGGTCAGTTTGCACATTAGGTGGTCCCATACACAGCGCACCTTGGGAAATTTAACCCATACTGGACCCCGTGTCAGCTTGGGCAGTCGTAACAGAGTACCACAGATTGGGTGGCTTGCACAGCAGATGTTACTGCTCACAGCCCTTGAGGCTGGAATTCTGAGATCAGGGTGCCTATGTGATCTAGTTCTGGCAAGGCTCTCTTCCTGGCTTGTAGGCAACTTCCATCTGGCTGTGTGCTCATGCAGAGAGAGGGATCTGATTCTTTAGCTTATCTTCTTATTAGGACACTTTGGCCACCTGTTGCAAAGAGCCAACTTATTTGAAAAGACCCTGATGCTGGGATATATTGAGGGCATGAGGAGAATTGGGCGACAGAGGATGAAATGGTTGGATGGTATCACTGACTCAATAGACATGAGTTTGAGCAAACTCCAGGAGATGGTGAAGGACAGGGAAACAGTCCACGAGGTCACAAAGAGTTGGACACAACTTAGTGACTAAACAATAATAAAAAACACTAATCCTGTCCAATCAGTGCCCCGAGCTTATGACCTCATTTAACTTTAGTTCCTTTCTTAGAGGCCCCTTCTCTAACTATAGCCACACTAGGAGGGGAAGGGCTTTCAGCATATGAGTTTTGAGAGATCAAAGCATTCACTCTATAACATTTGCCTCAGCTTTCCATGATTCATGTCCTTCTCACATTCAGAATGTACTCATTTCATCCCACCAGCCCTCAAAGTCTTACCTCATTCCAGTGTCAGCTCTGCAGTCCATAGATTCGCCCTCCAAAAAAGTCTTACCTATGTGCTCCAGAGCTCCTGCTCGGTAGTTGGGCACATCGGTCCAGTCACTGCATGGCACGTGGGATCTTCCCAGGCCAGGGATCAAACCAGTACCCCTTGCACTGCAAGGTGATGTCCATTCCCACTGGACCACCAGGGAAGCCTGACTGTGTGGTTTTTGAACACCATTTTAATGCTGTTTTCTGAGCCAAAAATATTACCTATAATACTATAAAGTAAAGTTTTTGAATAAGGAAGTTTTTCCATAAAGAAGACCTTGCTTCATGTGTACTCAGAGTGTAAAGGGTCAGTTTGCACATTAGGTGGTCCCATACACAGCGCACCTTGGGAAATTTAACCCATACTGGACCCCGTGTCAGCTTGGGCAGTCGTAACAGAGTACCACAGATTGGGTGGCTTGCACAGCAGATGTTACTGCTCACAGCCCTTGAGGCTGGAATTCTGAGATCAGGGTGCCTATGTGATCTAGTTCTGGCAAGGCTCTCTTCCTGGCTTGTAGGCAACTTCCATCTGGCTGTGTGCTCATGCAGAGAGAGGGATCTGATTCTTTAGCTTATCTTCTTATTAGGACACTTTGGCCACCTGTTGCAAAGAGCCAACTTATTTGAAAAGACCCTGATGCTGGGATATATTGAGGGCATGAGGAGAATTGGGCGACAGAGGATGAAATGGTTGGATGGTATCACTGACTCAATAGACATGAGTTTGAGCAAACTCCAGGAGATGGTGAAGGACAGGGAAACAGTCCACGAGGTCACAAAGAGTTGGACACAACTTAGTGACTAAACAATAATAAAAAACACTAATCCTGTCCAATCAGTGCCCCGAGCTTATGACCTCATTTAACTTTAGTTCCTTTCTTAGAGGCCCCTTCTCTAACTATAGCCACACTAGGAGGGGAAGGGCTTTCAGCATATGAGTTTTGAGAGATCAAAGCATTCACTCTATAACATTTGCCTCAGCTTTCCATGATTCATGTCCTTCTCACATTCAGAATGTACTCATTTCATCCCACCAGCCCTCAAAGTCTTACCTCATTCCAGTGTCAGCTCTGCAGTCCATAGATTCGTCTAAATGTCCAAATCCAGATATGGGTGAGACTTGAGCTCCGATTCATCCTGAGACAGAATTCCTCAGCAGCTATGAGCCTTTGAAAGCAGATAAACTACATGCTCCCAGATACAATGCTCAGTCAAATGTAGGATAGAAGTTCCCATTCCAGAAAGACGAAATAGGAAGGAAGAACATGGTGACAAGTCCCAGGCAAGCCCAGAAACTACTCCAGGATATTCTGTTAGATTTTAAGGCTCAAGGAAAATCCTCTTTGGTTCAGGGCTCTGCCGTCCACATTTGCTGGAGGACAGTGTCACCCCTACGGCTTTGTTGGGCCTCTCACCCAACGCTCTCTGCGGAGGTGCCGCCCCTGGCACCACACCTTCTCCCCTCAAGCCCCCAAGACACAGCCCTGCCCTTGAAGCACAGAAGGAAACACCAGCTCTGTCCCGGACCTGTGGTAAGAGTGGCCGTGCCTTGGATCTCCAGGTGGCCTTCAGGGTCACCCTTACGTTTTTTTAAGGATGACACACCCTATTCGTAGGAATAGTGATGCACACTCTTCCTCCTTGTAAGAAGCTTCTCAGTCTTCCTTCATTTCCTGTGGTCTCTGTCTCCTCTGATTCAGACTGGCAGTGTCTCTGCCCCTGTAATCACACAGGCTCTTCACCCAGTGGTCGTTTAGTTCCACCTTTGGTATCCTCTTCCCAACTTACTTTTTCATCTTTTTGTACTATGGACAGGCTGAGAATTTTACAAATCTTCAAGTTTTGCTTAACAGTTCCTCCTTCAATTCATTTTCTCTTGCATTTTATTCTAAGAAGTCAGGAGGAAGCAGCCCATACCTTCAAATTTGCTTAAAAGTCTCCTGTGATGAGGATGGGAAAATAAAAGTATAGAGGTGTCAAAAAAAAAAAAAAGAAAAGAAAGAATCTCCTGTGATAAGTACATAATCTCACAGCTCATGTGTCTCATTGTCTGCACAACACTGAAAAAATACAGCCAAGCTCTTTGCCATTTTATATAGAAAGTGCTCTCTTAGTATGGGCTGCTCTAGTAAAAATACCATAGACTGGGTAAATTAAATAACAGACATTTATTTTTAATAGTTCTGGAAGCTGGCAACTCCAAACCCAAAGTGTTCGTTGGTTTGGTTCCTGGTGAGAGCCCTTCCCAGTTTGTAGATGGTTTCCTTCGGCTGTGTCTCCACAGGCAAAGAGAGAGCCTATCTGTGTCTCTTCTTATAAGGGCACTGACCCCGTTCATGAGGGCTCTGTCTTCTTGGGCTAAGAAACTCGCCAAAGCTCACCTCTAACCACCATCAAATTAGGGGCCTCAGTGTGAAGATTTGGGGGAATAGAAACATTCATTCCACACCAATCACCTGTCTTCCAGCATCCATGATTTGTTCCTCATGTCTGTTTGATACCTCAGCAGAATCACCTTTGACATCCACATTTCTAGCATGTACCCCGTACTTTTCCGTTCTCTGCACATTACCCAGTTACAAAACTGTGTCCACATTTTCAGGTATTTATTATGGCTGTACCCACTTCCTGGTACCAAAATCTGTCTTATTCAGCTTTAGCTGCCATACAAAATCCCACAGACTGGAGAGCCTAAACAGCAGACATTTACTTTCTCATCATTCTAGAGGCTGGAAATTCAGGATTGAGGTACCACGATGTCAGTTTCTAGTGAGAGCTGTCTTCCTGGCTTAGAGACAGCAGCTATCTGGGTATGTGTTCACATAGCCTTTTCTCTACTCAGCCAAGAGGTACAGGAAACTTCCACCTTTGGTTATCCTTTCTTCCCAACTTACTTTTTCATCTTTTTGTACTATGGACAGGCTGAGAATTTTACAAATCTTCAAGTTTTGCTTAACAGTTCCTCCTTCAATTCATTTTCTCTTGCATTTTATTCTAAGAAGTCAGGAGGAAGCAGCCCATACCTTCAAATTTGCTTAAAAGTCTCCTGTGATGAGGATGGGAAAATAAAAGTATAGAGGTGTCAAAAAAAAAAAAAAGAAAAGAAAGAATCTCCTGTGATAAGTACATAATCTCACAGCTCATGTGTCTCATTGTCTGCACAACACTGAAAAAATACAGCCAAGCTCTTTGCCATTTTATATAGAAAGTGCTCTCTTAGTATGGGCTGCTCTAGTAAAAATACCATAGACTGGGTAAATTAAATAACAGACATTTATTTTTAATAGTTCTGGAAGCTGGCAACTCCAAACCCAAAGTGTTCGTTGGTTTGGTTCCTGGTGAGAGCCCTTCCCAGTTTGTAGATGGTTTCCTTCGGCTGTGTCTCCACAGGCAAAGAGAGAGCCTATCTGTGTCTCTTCTTATAAGGGCACTGACCCCGTTCATGAGGGCTCTGTCTTCTTGGGCTAAGAAACTCGCCAAAGCTCACCTCTAACCACCATCAAATTAGGGGCCTCAGTGTGAAGATTTGGGGGAATAGAAACATTCATTCCACACCAATCACCTGTCTTCCAGCATCCATGATTTGTTCCTCATGTCTGTTTGATACCTCAGCAGAATCACCTTTGACATCCACATTTCTAGCATGTACCCCGTACTTTTCCGTTCTCTGCACATTACCCAGTTACAAAACTGTGTCCACATTTTCAGGTATTTATTATGGCTGTACCCACTTCCTGGTACCAAAATCTGTCTTATTCAGCTTTAGCTGCCATACAAAATCCCACAGACTGGAGAGCCTAAACAGCAGACATTTACTTTCTCATCATTCTAGAGGCTGGAAATTCAGGATTGAGGTACCACGATGTCAGTTTCTAGTGAGAGCTGTCTTCCTGGCTTAGAGACAGCAGCTATCTGGGTATGTGTTCACATAGCCTTTTCTCTACTCAGCCAAGAGGTACAGGAAACTCTGGCTCTGTTTTCCTAAGGACCCTTATTAATCCTGTCAGGTCAGCAACCCCCCACAACTTCTTTCAGCCTTAATTGTTGTCTTGGAGGTTCATCTCCAAGTACAGCCAGATCATGGCGTTAGGACTTCCAAAGGTGGATTTAGAGGGACACAGTCATGCTGTCCAGAGTACTCCCTCCTTTCAGGTTTTGTATGAACTTTGCTGAGGAATCTGTTGCCTCCCTGGAGCCTTCGTATGCTTTTTGCTTATCTGAGTTTCTTAGTGAGTGGGACCTCCTGTTGCACACTTCCCCTCTACAGAGCAGCATAGATGACCCCGGGAGAGCAGGTCCTGAGACAGGCCTGCAGGTCGCTCAGTGTCACTGTGATCCCAGGTGACTGACGTGCTCTCTGAATTGTGTGTTCTCATTGCTGGGGACTGTGATGAGCATTGCAGTCTCCTGGGCACTGTTGTCTTTTTTTTTTTTTTCTTTTTAAGAGTTGGGTTTCAGATTTCTGTTTCGTGCCTAGAATTATTGTGGCTTTTGACAGAGAATATTTTAAACTGGGTGAAAAGGCCAAAAAAAAAAAAAAGTGTAGAATCAAGAAGTGAAAGCACAATTGTTTACAGTTCAGTAAGCAGTTGTGGTTAAGAAATGTGTCTGTTCATCATTGCCAGATGACTTAAAATTTTATAGAGGAGCATGAGTTTTAAACAAAGAGCGATTGTGCTTTCACAAGATAAAGATATAAGTTTCTTCAGAATTTAGTTGTTTAGCTATTATAATCTAGACCTCCTGGTTAGAGCTTTATGAATTGTACTGTGAAATTATCTGTGAAATGAATCTAATGGCAGCTTATAACATTTGCTCAGGAACTAAAATTTTGATGTACCAAGCATTAATAATAACATAATAATGCACTTGAGAGGACCAGACCACCTTACCTGTCTCCTGAGAAACTTGTATGCAGGTAAAGAAGCAACAGTTAGAGCTGGATGCAGAATAGGGACTGATTGAAAATTGGGAAGGGAGTACGACAAGACTGTATATTGTCACCCTGCAGAGGGACATCTCTTAACTTACATGCAGAGTGCATCATGAAAACCACAGGGCTGGATGAATCACAAGCTGGAACCAAGATTGCCAGGAAAAACAACCACAACTTCAGGTATGCAGATGATACCACTCTAATGACAGAAATTGAAGTGGAACTAGAGAGACTTGTGATAAGGGTGAAATAGGAGAGTGAAAAGGCTGACTTGAAACTCAGTGTTAAAAAAAACGTAAGACCATGGAATCTGGTCCCATCACTTCATGGCAAATAAAAGGGGAGAAAGTGGACACAGTGATGATTTTATTTTCTTGTGCTCCAAAATCACTAAGACCGGTGACTTCAGCATGAAATTAAAACACGCTTGCTCCTTGGGGCTTTCCTGGTGGTCCAGTGGGTAAAGAGTCTGCCTTGCAGTGCAAGGGGCACCGGTTCGATCCCTGGCCTGGGAAGATCCCACATGCCGTGGAGCGGCTGGACTAGTGTGTTCAATTACAAGCTAGCGCTCAGGAGCGCATGCACCCAGAGCCAGTGTTCTGCAATGAGAGAGGCCACTGCAATGGGAGACCCACGCAGGCCAAAGAATAAAGATGGCTGAAAATAAATTAAAAACCAATAAAAGAGGCCAAAATTTAAAAATAAAAGAATAAGAGAATGAAAACAGAAAAAAAGACACTTGCTCCTTGAAAGGAAAGCTATGACAAACACAGACAATGTATTAAAAGCAGAGATATCACTTTGCTGACAAAGGTGTATCTTGTCAAAACTGTGATTTTCCCAGTAGTCATGTATGGATGTGAGTTGGACCATCAAGAAGCCTCAGCACCGAAGAACTGATGCTTTTGAATTGTAGTGTTAGAGAAGGCGCTTGAGAATCACTTGGGCTGCAAGGAGACCAAACCAGTCAATCCTAAAGTAAATCAATCCTGACTGTTCATTGGGAGGACCGATGCTGAAGCTGAAGTTCCAACACTTTGGCCACCTGATGCAAAGAGACAACTCATTGGAAAAGACCCTGATGCTGGGAGAGATTGAAAATTGGGAAGGGAGTACGACAAGACTGTATATTGTCACCCTGCAGAGGGACATCTCTTAACTTACATGCAGAGTGCATCATGAAAACCACAGGGCTGGATGAATCACAAGCTGGAACCAAGATTGCCAGGAAAAACAACCACAACTTCAGGTATGCAGATGATACCACTCTAATGACAGAAATTGAAGTGGAACTAGAGAGACTTGTGATAAGGGTGAAATAGGAGAGTGAAAAGGCTGACTTGAAACTCAGTGTTAAAAAAAACGTAAGACCATGGAATCTGGTCCCATCACTTCATGGCAAATAAAAGGGGAGAAAGTGGACACAGTGATGATTTTATTTTCTTGTGCTCCAAAATCACTAAGACCGGTGACTTCAGCATGAAATTAAAACACGCTTGCTCCTTGGGGCTTTCCTGGTGGTCCAGTGGGTAAAGAGTCTGCCTTGCAGTGCAAGGGGCACCGGTTCGATCCCTGGCCTGGGAAGATCCCACATGCCGTGGAGCGGCTGGACTAGTGTGTTCAATTACAAGCTAGCGCTCAGGAGCGCATGCACCCAGAGCCAGTGTTCTGCAATGAGAGAGGCCACTGCAATGGGAGACCCACGCAGGCCAAAGAATAAAGATGGCTGAAAATAAATTAAAAACCAATAAAAGAGGCCAAAATTTAAAAATAAAAGAATAAGAGAATGAAAACAGAAAAAAAGACACTTGCTCCTTGAAAGGAAAGCTATGACAAACACAGACAATGTATTAAAAAGCAGAGATATCACTTTGCTGACAAAGGTGTATCTTGTCAAAACTGTGATTTTCCCAGTAGTCATGTATGGATGTGAGTTGGACCATCAAGAAGCCTCAGCACCGAAGAACTGATGCTTTTGAATTGTAGTGTTAGAGAAGGCGCTTGAGAATCACTTGGGCTGCAAGGAGACCAAACCAGTCAATCCTAAAGTAAATCAATCCTGACTGTTCATTGGGAGGACCGATGCTGAAGCTGAAGTTCCAACACTTTGGCCACCTGATGCAAAGAGACAACTCATTGGAAAAGACCCTGATGCTGGGAGAGATTGAGGGCAGGAGGAGAAGGAGATGGCAGAGTATGAGATTGCCAGATGGCATCACTGACTCAGTGGACATGAAGATGAGCAAACTCAGGAGACAGTGGAGGCTAGAGGAGCCTGGTGTGCTGCAGCCCATGGGATCGCAGAGTTGGGCCTGACTTGGTGACCGCACAACAGTAACAAGGCAGTTGAAGATTCAGTGACTGAATATTCACAGCCATGTAATACTGCTGGGTGTGTGGGATCATTGCTAGAATTAGACATAATTGTAAGCTCTCAAGAGAAAAGATAGTATAATTGTGTAAAGTAAATATAATTCAACTTTCAGAGCATATTACTGAAAATAAGCAATGGCACAATACAGTGACTATATCAAACACCATTTGGATTTGGTTTTGGACTGTAGTGTTTATTGCAGTTTAATTTACATCCTTTAGGTACACGTCACATCCAGTTGAGGGGAGTGAGGTCACAACCATCTTGGTCATCAGGGAAATCAGGAACAGAAAAGTAATCCCAAAGTTCTTTACACCAGTTTGCATTATTAGAATTCATTCAGCTCATACATATTTTATTGGTATTTATCTAAGTACAGTGCAATGTTGATGATTTAATACACGGAATTATTCATTTATGTGTTGAAGTCTTGGTAAATAAGAACTACAGTGATGATGTAAAGGAGAGGGATAAACTGGTGGATGGGAAAGGATTGTGATCAGAGTCCTTACCTGAGAAATGGTGATGAAGAGCTTTCCTGAGCTGTGTGAGTACGGCAACAACTTAAAGATACTTGAGGAAAGCTGTGGAATGTGAGGGTTGAGCAGGGAGAAGTAACTGGTTACTAAGGCATTTCCAAACAGTGGACAACTGTCTGGGCTACTCAGCGGTCGGCCCCTGAAGGGTTCAGGAACAGGAGTGGCTGTCGTCAGACTGACACAGAAAGAGACCGTGGTGGAGGGCTTTGTGTCAGGGCACCAGACCGAGGAAAAGTCCCCGTGTCAGAATGATAGGACATATGTTGCACAGCAAAACATTTCATGGTTTAGCCTGTTGGGATATCTGTGAAGATAGAGAGGGTAATAATATAGGAAAAATCCCAAATGACTCTATGGCCAATGGAACAACTTAAAGTTAGTGCAACAGTTATGAAAGACATTTCATAATAAAAAAAATTACAGGTGCTTCTGTCTCAATAGCAGGATGGTTTCCATAGCTCTCCCCACCTACTGACTTGCCTCACTTGGTGCCTTCTTTTATAGTTTTTGTTTATTTTTTGCATATTACTTTTATGTAGATATTCATGAAGGTTGTCCTCATAATGTATACATTAATTCATCAATTGAGGAGGATTAGAATTGCCATGCATTATAAATGGACCCTGGTCACGTGTATATTTCAAATAAGTCACTTCATCTGAGAATCAAAAATATGCTTGTTCTTATATTATTTGTTCGATTTTTTTCTAGCCACTTACTCACTCAAAATCAGAATTTTTTAAAGAAGAGTTGGCTGATAAAAATAAAACACTTATTTGTGCATTTGTTCAGCGCATGTTAACTTTTAAGTTAAGTAGTTCCCACTGTAACTACAGAGTGTCTCAGCTGCCCAGCTCCTGTGGTGTATTTCCTCGGTGAGTCCTCTGCTCCTCTACCTTCACCACTTTGCTGCTAGTGGATGTCTGTGCCCTCTGTGTGGTCCTCGGGCACTTCTTCCTTAGAGTTTGGTTTCTGTCAGATTACACTCTTCCTTTCCAGTGTTGAAATCCTGACTGTGTCCAACCAGTGAGAAGCCTCACGGGTCCATTTCTCAACCTGGTGTGCCTTTTTAAAAACAAAACAAAACATTTTAAGCAAGTCTAATGTTTTACCATAATAAAATAGGGGGGAAAGCATCCACAGTTGCCTGTCTTTAGCCAGCATTCACCTCTGAGACATTGCAAGTCTGGAACACTTGAGAACACTCAAGTCTTGAGCACGAGTTCTGCCCCTGGTCCTCTCTGCCCTGATGAAAGTCATGTGAGCAATTCATCTGTTCAGTGTTCTTATTTGTCGTCAAAAGGGGAGACTAGCGTGTTCCTTACCTATTTCACAGTGTTACGTGGATCAGGGAGGGTAGCACCCATAGACTGGGACGTGCCTCGGGAGGTTAGTGCCATGATCGTGCTGTGGTGGCAGTGGCCACCAGTGCTGTGTGGTGACCAGCCAGGCCCTGCGCTGCAGGCTTGCCGTGGCCTCTCCGCGGTGTTTGCAGTGCGCAAGGTTTGCAGTGTTCTTGACATAGCTGATGCTGTCTCCATTTTAAAAGGAGGCTCTTGTAAGAAAGATAAGTATAGATAAGCTATTTGAGGGTTACAGAGGGAAGGACTAGTGCATCTGGCTGGAATTCAGGAAGTACTTCCTTGACAGCATGGCTGGAAGTGTCCACTGAGTCTCACAGCGTTTATGGAAAATGTTGTCCCTCTTTCACAGAGGCCTTCTTATGTTCCCTCCATCTAATTCCAAGAATCATCTTCATTTGTCAAACCAGTCCTCCTCTGTGCTCAGAGTGAAACTTGCATCGAAGGCGTAGTTTGTCTTGCATTTCCGAGGCTGTTTCTCCATCACAGGAAAGGGAGGTCACACTGCTTCCTTTCTCTAGGTAGGGCCAGCCTTGGCTTCTCCTCAGGCCTGTGGGAGCGGGTAGCCCTGTGTGCAGCCAAGAGGGCACTCCCGGACCCACGGCCAGCAAGTGTGCTGTGGTGATGGTCAGATCAGGGTTCATAGTTATTAGGTATTGTCAGGAGTTCTCATACAGATCTTCTGAGAAGCTGCAGTCAGTAGCAATATGACTCAGATATGTAGGTATTTCTGGTGTAATACTATTTACATGTCTGTAGTATCTGACCTTTTGTAAAATCTCTCAGGGACCATAGAGCTGAGGGAAGACCCCTGAAAACCTAGGTCACTCCACAGTCAGCCACACCTGACAGTGATTGGTAACTGGAGGGAGCAGGTGCTGCCTGGGCAGGCACTGGCCACTTGAACTCCAGCAGGGCAGTGGGTGCTGGAGAGCACAGGCCTCGGAGTCCTGGACAGCAGCTGCTGCCTGTGGAGGAGGATGGTGTTGGGGGTGAGCCTTGAGTGCAGGTATAAGTTTTAAACATTCTCGAAATAGATCCAGCAATGTGCCTGCGGCTAGCCTTAACCCTAGGACTTTGCTACCAGTAAACTTAATTCCACCCACCTCTCTGCTGTCCAGCTCAGGCTAACCAGTGTGCACCACAGTGACCCCCAGATATCCTCCTGTTTGCCAGCTGAGGGCAAACTGCTTTTTATTAGAGACCCTGTAGTGGTGGAGCGGAGTCAGTCTTCCCTTCCTCGACAGTGCTGTTCTTTACTCCCCACAGGGACCAGCACAGCCTAACATTGTGCCTGTTCCCTTACCTCCCCCGCCTAGGAGGAGTCGCATCCCTTAGAAATCCTTTTCTGGTCGTCCTCTGGGGAGGAGCCATGACCTTGCTTCATATGTGAGCACTGGCTGTTGGCGCTCAGAGGACAGACAGTGTGGAACACTTGGGCTAGAGGGGAAAATGATGGAGAAAAGTGAAGGGGACAAAGAAATGGAAACAAAATTAAGATATATAACCAAAGCCTTGGTCCTGTTAAAACACTAATTTTTGAGTGTAATTTTTTTTTTGGCCTCTTTAATTGGCCCTTCATTTACTTATTTTCATCCTTCTTAACTCCCTGGCTTATATGGGCCTCCCATCACAGGGGCCTCTCTGGTTGCAGAGCACCAGCTCTGGGCGCATGCGCTCCACAGTGCTGACTTGCAATTGGACACACTGGTCTAGCCGCTCCATGGCACATGGTATCTTCCCAGGCCATGGACAATTTATGGTCAGATCAGGGTTCATAGTTTGGGCAGGAGTTCTCATACAGATCTTCTGAGAAGCTGCAGTCAGTAGCAATATGACTCAGATATGTAGGTATTTCTGGTGTAATACTATTTACATGTCTGTAGTATCTGACCTTTTGTAAAATCTCTCAGGGACCATAGAGCTGAGGGAAGACCCCTGAAAACCTAGGTCACTCCACAGTCAGCCACACCTGACAGTGATTGGTAACTGGAGGGAGCAGGTGCTGCCTGGGCAGGCACTGGCCACTTGAACTCCAGCAGGGCAGTGGGTGCTGGAGAGCACAGGCCTCGGAGTCCTGGACAGCAGCTGCTGCCTGTGGAGGAGGATGGTGTTGGGGGTGAGCCTTGAGTGCAGGTATAAGTTTTAAACATTCTCGAAATAGATCCAGCAATGTGCCTGCGGCTAGCCTTAACCCTAGGACTTTGCTACCAGTAAACTTAATTCCACCCACCTCTCTGCTGTCCAGCTCAGGCTAACCAGTGTGCACCACAGTGACCCCCAGATATCCTCCTGTTTGCCAGCTGAGGGCAAACTGCTTTTTATTAGAGACCCTGTAGTGGTGGAGCGGAGTCAGTCTTCCCTTCCTCGACAGTGCTGTTCTTTACTCCCCACAGGGACCAGCACAGCCTAACATTGTGCCTGTTCCCTTACCTCCCCCGCCTAGGAGGAGTCGCATCCCTTAGAAATCCTTTTCTGGTCGTCCTCTGGGGAGGAGCCATGACCTTGCTTCATATGTGAGCACTGGCTGTTGGCGCTCAGAGGACAGACAGTGTGGAACACTTGGGCTAGAGGGGAAAATGATGGAGAAAAGTGAAGGGGACAAAGAAATGGAAACAAAATTAAGATATATAACCAAAGCCTTGGTCCTGTTAAAACACTAATTTTTTGGAGTGTAATTTTTTTTTTTTGGCCTCTTTTAATTGGCCCTTCATTTACTTATTTTCATCCTTCTTAACTCCCTGGCTTATATGGGCCTCCCATCACAGGGGCCTCTCTGGTTGCAGAGCACCAGCTCTGGGCGCATGCGCTCCACAGTGCTGACTTGCAATTGGACACACTGGTCTAGCCGCTCCATGGCACATGGTATCTTCCCAGGCCATGGATCGAACTGGTGCTCCTTGCATTGAAAGGTGGACTCTATACCCACTGGACCACCAGGGAAGCCCCAAAACACTAATTTTTATACTCACTGTTAACCAGTTAGCTAAAGTGTTAAGAAACTTGTATTAGTGTCTGTTATTAGCAAGACACATGGCAGCCACTTAGGTTTTATCTCATTGAGTGCATTTATTTTTTAATTAAAAAGTAGAGAGTAATAAAAATAAGTATTCACTACCTGGAATTAATAACACATGCTGATATTTTATCTCTTGTTTCACATATGTTTATAACAATACAGCAGGTAAACTTGAAGTCCTCTGACTTCCCTTCCTGAGTCACACTCCTCTCTTGCATAGTTCCTAGTTGTCACAAGTTTTCTGTATGTTGTACTTGTCCATCCGTATTTATGTGCTTGTTTGATACCGATCTTTGTGTTTAAGAGAAATAACATTATGGGTGTTAGGCTGCTCATAGCTTGTTTTCTCCTCTTGTTTATTGAGATCTCTCCCAGCTGATGCCTGCAGACCAGGTCCACTCACCCAGCTGCTGTAGAGTCTGCTCTGTGAACCCCCACAGCTTACCACTGGCTGCAGATTGATGCTGGATCTGCTTTCCTGCTCTTACAAACAGCACTGAGTCATGCAGCCTTGTCTAGATCTCCAGGTGCATGTGACAGAGTCCTTGGGTGCTTATCTGGAATTTCTGCCATAAGGTTACAGACTGTGCACACAGTCAACTTTATCTTACTTAATTCTTAAAAATGAACCAAAAAAATAAAAATAAAAAAATTAAAATGTTCGTCAAGGCAAGTGGCATGATCCCCATTTTACATGTGAGAAAAATGATGTGTTGAAATGTTGTATAACTGGGCCAACCTAATTACCAAGAGATCTGGTGATTGAATCCAGACCAAATTCCACACATTTGAATACAGAGCCCTAACTCCCATTATTCCACAGAAAATCTCAACTTTTTTTCAAACTTTTGTTTTACTTTTAACTTTTACAGAGTTTTGTTGTTTACAGATATGTATGTTCCCAGATTGGCCATGGCTAGCCGCTCCCCATGGCACATGGTATCTTCCCAGGCCATGGATCGAACTGGTGCTCCTTGCATTGAAAGGTGGACTCTATACCCACTGGACCACCAGGGAAGCCCCAAAACACTAATTTTTATACTCACTGTTAACCAGTTAGCTAAAGTGTTAAGAAACTTGTATTAGTGTCTGTTATTAGCAAGACACATGGCAGCCACTTAGGTTTTATCTCATTGAGTGCATTTATTTTTTAATTAAAAAGTAGAGAGTAATAAAAATAAGTATTCACTACCTGGAATTAATAACACATGCTGATATTTTATCTCTTGTTTCACATATGTTTATAACAATACAGCAGGTAAACTTGAAGTCCTCTGACTTCCCTTCCTGAGTCACACTCCTCTCTTGCATAGTTCCTAGTTGTCACAAGTTTTCTGTATGTTGTACTTGTCCATCCGTATTTATGTGCTTGTTTGATACCGATCTTTGTGTTTAAGAGAAATAACATTATGGGTGTTAGGCTGCTCATAGCTTGTTTTCTCCTCTTGTTTATTGAGATCTCTCCCAGCTGATGCCTGCAGACCAGGTCCACTCACCCAGCTGCTGTAGAGTCTGCTCTGTGAACCCCCACAGCTTACCACTGGCTGCAGATTGATGCTGGATCTGCTTTCCTGCTCTTACAAACAGCACTGAGTCATGCAGCCTTGTCTAGATCTCCAGGTGCATGTGACAGAGTCCTTGGGTGCTTATCTGGAATTTCTGCCATAAGGTTACAGACTGTGCACACAGTCAACTTTATCTTACTTAATTCTTAAAAATGAACCAAAAAAATAAAAATAAAAAAATTAAAATGTTCGTCAAGGCAAGTGGCATGATCCCCATTTTACATGTGAGAAAAATGATGTGTTGAAATGTTGTATAACTGGGCCAACCTAATTACCAAGAGATCTGGTGATTGAATCCAGACCAAATTCCACACATTTGAATACAGAGCCCTAACTCCCATTATTCCACAGAAAATCTCAACTTTTTTTTTTCAAACTTTTGTTTTACTTTTAACTTTTACAGAGTTTTGTTGTTTACAGATATGTATGTTCCCAGATTAGTCATATGTATATCCCCCCCATCCCACCCCTCCCAACTATCACACAGCACCCCTGAAGGATCTCACAGAGCAATGACTATAGCTATTTTCTTCACATATGATAGTACAGGCCTTCGTGCTACTTCCTTTACGCCTCCCACCCACTGTTCCTTCCCCACAATGTCCATATGTCCACTGTCCATGTCTGTTTTTCCATCACTTCACTGCATGTGTTATCATTACCATCCTACTAGATTCCATATATATGTGTTAGTATATTGTACTTGTCCTTCTCTTTTTGACTGACTTCACTTTTTATGATAGGTTCTAGATCCAGCCACCTCATTAGGGCTGATTCTTCTGCATTTCTCTATACAGCTGTGTAGTATTCCATTGTATATATGTACCAGAGCTTTTGGATCCATTCATTTGTCGATGGGCATCTAGGTTCCTTCCATGTTCTAACTATTGTATAGAGAGCTGCAATGAACATTGGGGTATAGGTGCTTCTTTCAGATTTAATTTCATCAGGATATAAGCCTAAGAGTGGGATTGCTGGGTCATATGGTGCTTCTATTTATAGTTTTTTAAGCAGTCTCCAGACTGTCTTCCGTAGAGGCTGTATCAATTTACATTCCCACCAGCAATGCAAGAGGGTTCCCTTTTCTCCACACCCTCTCCAGCATTTATTGTCTGTCGATTTGTGGATGATGGCCATTCTGACGGGTGTGAGGTGGTATCTCATTGTAGTTTTGATTTGCATTTCTCTAATGATAAGCGAGGTTGAGCATCATTCATGTGTTTTGGGGCCATCTGTATGTCCTCTTTGGAGAGGTGTCTGTTAAATGGCATGATCCCCATTTTACATGTGAGAAAAATGATGTGTTGAAATGTTGTATAACTGGGCCAACCTAATTACCAAGAGATCTGGTGATTGAATCCAGACCAAATTCCACACATTTGAATACAGAGCCCTAACTCCCATTATTCCACAGAAAATCTCAACTTTTTTTTTTCAAACTTTTGTTTTACTTTTAACTTTTACAGAGTTTTGTTGTTTACAGATATGTATGTTCCCAGATTAGTCATATGTATATCCCCCCCATCCCACCCCTCCCAACTATCACACAGCACCCCTGAAGGATCTCACAGAGCAATGACTATAGCTATTTTCTTCACATATGATAGTACAGGCCTTCGTGCTACTTCCTTTACGCCTCCCACCCACTGTTCCTTCCCCACAATGTCCATATGTCCACTGTCCATGTCTGTTTTTCCATCACTTCACTGCATGTGTTATCATTACCATCCTACTAGATTCCATATATATGTGTTAGTATATTGTACTTGTCCTTCTCTTTCTGACTGACTTCACTTTTTATGATAGGTTCTAGATCCAGCCACCTCATTAGGGCTGATTCTTCTGCATTTCTCTATACAGCTGTGTAGTATTCCATTGTATATATGTACCAGAGCTTTTGGATCCATTCATTTGTCGATGGGCATCTAGGTTCCTTCCATGTTCTAACTATTGTATAGAGAGCTGCAATGAACATTGGGGTATAGGTGCTTCTTTCAGATTTAATTTCATCAGGATATAAGCCTAAGAGTGGGATTGCTGGGTCATATGGTGCTTCTATTTATAGTTTTTTAAGCAGTCTCCAGACTGTCTTCCGTAGAGGCTGTATCAATTTACATTCCCACCAGCAATGCAAGAGGGTTCCCTTTTCTCCACACCCTCTCCAGCATTTATTGTCTGTCGATTTGTGGATGATGGCCATTCTGACGGGTGTGAGGTGGTATCTCATTGTAGTTTTGATTTGCATTTCTCTAATGATAAGCGAGGTTGAGCATCATTCATGTGTTTTGGGGCCATCTGTATGTCCTCTTTGGAGAGGTGTCTGTTTAGGTGCTTTTCCCATTTTTTGATTGGGTTGTTCATTTTTTTGGTGCTGAGTTGTCTGAGTTGCTTGTAGATTTTGGAGATTAATTCTTTGTCTGTTGTTTCATTTGCTATAATTTTCGCCCATTCTGTGGGCTGTCTGTTCAGCTTTTTTGTGATTTCTTTTGCTGTACAAAAGCTTTTAAGTTTCATGAGGTCCCACATGTTCATTTGTCTTTTGCGTTCCACTATTGTAGTAGGTGGGTCAGAGAAGATCTTGCTTTGATTGATGTCCTTGAGTGTTTTGCCTATATTCTCCTCTAAGAGTTTGATGGTTTCTGGTCTTCATTTAGGTCTTTAATCCATTTTGAGTTGATCTTTGTGTATGGTGTCAGGGAATGTTCCAACTTCATTTTTTTGCATGTAGCTGTCCAGTTTTCCCAGCACCATTTGTTGAAGAGGCTGTCTTTGTCCCATTTTATAGTTTCTCCTTCTTTGTCAAAAAAGAGGTACCCATAGGTTGTGGGTGTATCTCTTGTGTTCTCGATCTTGTTCCATTGGTCGATATTTCTGTTTTTGTGCCAGTACCATACTGTCTTGTTAACTGTTGCTTTGCAGTAGAGTCTGAAGTTAGGAAGGCTGATCCCTCCAGCTCCATTCTTCTTCCTCGGAATTGCTTTGGCTATTCGAGGTCTTTGGTGTTTCCATATGAACTGTGGTATTCTTTGGTCTAGTTCTGTGAAGAATGTCATTGGTAGTTTGATAGGGATCACATTGAATCTGTAGATGACATTTGGTAGTATGGTTTCATTTTCAGATTTAATTTCATCAGGATATAAGCCTAAGAGTGGGATTGCTGGGTCATATGGTGCTTCTATTTATAGTTTTTTAAGCAGTCTCCAGACTGTCTTCCGTAGAGGCTGTATCAATTTACATTCCCACCAGCAATGCAAGAGGGTTCCCTTTTCTCCACACCCTCTCCAGCATTTATTGTCTGTCGATTTGTGGATGATGGCCATTCTGACGGGTGTGAGGTGGTATCTCATTGTAGTTTTGATTTGCATTTCTCTAATGATAAGCGAGGTTGAGCATCATTCATGTGTTTTGGGGCCATCTGTATGTCCTCTTTGGAGAGGTGTCTGTTTAGGTGCTTTTCCCATTTTTTGATTGGGTTGTTCATTTTTCTGGTGCTGAGTTGTCTGAGTTGCTTGTAGATTTTGGAGATTAATTCTTTGTCTGTTGTTTCATTTGCTATAATTTTCGCCCATTCTGTGGGCTGTCTGTTCAGCTTTTTTGTGATTTCTTTTGCTGTACAAAAGCTTTTAAGTTTCATGAGGTCCCACATGTTCATTTGTCTTTTGCGTTCCACTATTGTAGTAGGTGGGTCAGAGAAGATCTTGCTTTGATTGATGTCCTTGAGTGTTTTGCCTATATTCTCCTCTAAGAGTTTGATGGTTTCTGGTCTTCATTTAGGTCTTTAATCCATTTTGAGTTGATCTTTGTGTATGGTGTCAGGGAATGTTCCAACTTCATTTTTTTGCATGTAGCTGTCCAGTTTTCCCAGCACCATTTGTTGAAGAGGCTGTCTTTGTCCCATTTTATAGTTTCTCCTTCTTTGTCAAAAAAGAGGTACCCATAGGTTGTGGGTGTATCTCTTGTGTTCTCGATCTTGTTCCATTGGTCGATATTTCTGTTTTTGTGCCAGTACCATACTGTCTTGTTAACTGTTGCTTTGCAGTAGAGTCTGAAGTTAGGAAGGCTGATCCCTCCAGCTCCATTCTTCTTCCTCGGAATTGCTTTGGCTATTCGAGGTCTTTGGTGTTTCCATATGAACTGTGGTATTCTTTGGTCTAGTTCTGTGAAGAATGTCATTGGTAGTTTGATAGGGATCACATTGAATCTGTAGATGACATTTGGTAGTATGGTCATTTTCACAATATTGATTCTTCCGACCCACCCAGGAACATGGAATAATCTCTCCATCGGTTTAAGTCTTCTTTAATGTCTCTCCTGAGTGTCTTGTAATTTTCTGTGTACAATTCTTTTGTTTCTTTGGGTAGGTTTATTCCTAGATATTTGATTCTTTTGGTTGCAATGGTGAAGGGGACTGCCTCTTTGATTTTGTTTTCTGATTTTTCATTGTTTGTGTATAGGAATGCCAGTGATTTCTGTGTATTGATTTTGTATCCCGCAACTTTGCTGAATTTGTTGATTACCTCTAGTAGTTTTGTAATAGTGTCTTTGGGATTTTCTATGTATAATATCATGTCATCTGTGAATAGAGTTTGACTTCTTCTTTTTCAATCTGGATTCCTTTGATTTCTTTCTCTTCTCTTATTCCTGTTGCTAGAACTTCCAGGACTATGTTGAATAGTAGTGGTGAAAGTGGACACCCTTGTCTTGTTCCTGATCTTAGAGACAATGCTTTCAGTTTTTCACCATTAAGGATAATGTTCACTTTGGCTTCTCATATATGGCTTTTGCTATGTTGATACAGGTTCCTTCTATGCCCATTTTTTGAAGAGTTTTTATCATAAATGGATGTTGTACTTTGTCAAAGGCTTTTTCTGCATCTATTGAGATTACCATGTGGTTTTTGTCTGTCAATTTGTTGATACAGTGTATCACATTGATTGATTTGCAGATACTGAAGAATCCTTGCATGCCTGGGATGAACCCGATTTGATCATGATGTATGAACCTTTTGATGTGTTGTTGAATTCTGTTTGCTAGGATTTTGTTGAGGATTTTGCCATCTAAATTCATCAGTGAAATTTGCCTGTAATTTTCTTAATTTTCTTTTTTTTTCTGTTGTCTTTGCCTGGTTTGGGTATCAGGGTGATGGCAGCCTCGTAGAATGTGTTTGGAAGTATTCCTTCCTGTGCAATTTTTTGGAAGGCTTTTAGAAGGACAGGCATTAGCTCTTCTTTAAATGTTTGGTAGAATTCACCTGTGAAGCCATCTGGCCCTGGGCTTTTATTTGGGGGTAGATTTTTGATCACAAAGTCGATTTCTGAGCTTGTGGTTGGGTTGTTCATAGTTTCTATTTCTTCCTGGAAAACCTCAACTTTTGATGTCTATGATAGCTAAAATATTTGCAGCTGGCCAGTCATACTGGTCATCTCAGAGTAGACAGTCAAAGTCGGGGATGAGGCATAGGGGCCTGGAGGAAGCAGCGGAGTGAGGCGGGGCCTGGAGGAAGCAGCGGGGTGAGGCGGTGCCTGGAGGAAGCAGGGGGGGTGGGGTGAGGCGGAGGGGCCTGGAGAAAGCAGGGGTAAGGTGGATGGGCATATGAGAAAGGAAGATCTATCACGCTCCCTTTGTTGTTGCTGTTGAAAGGTTCGCATTTTAAAGTGAAAACATGCTTTGTGAAGCGATGGGTTTGAGTTTTCTGTATCTGCAAAATTATTTATTTATGATAGAAGACTTTCTTTTTAGAAAATTATTTATTTTCTGTATGCTGCGTATTGATTGCTGCATGGGATTTTCTCTAGTCGCAGAGAACGGGGGCTACTCTCTGGTTGCAATGCTCAGGCTTCTCATTGTGATGACTTCCCTTGTTGTAGAACATGTGCTCTTTGTTCCCAGGCTGTAGACCATAGGCTTAGTAGTTGTTGTGTGTGAGCTTAGTTGCTCCGTGACTTGTGGAATCTTCCCAGACCAGGGATGAAACCCATGTTTCCAGCATTGGCAGGCAGATTCTTTACCACTGAACCAGCAGGGAAGCCCCGAGACTGTTTCTTATATTGCTCAAAATGTATATATTATATGCAACCTGTAGGATTTTTTAATTTAAAAACAGATGTTAGGTGATCGTATTAGAGCTTATATTTTACTTTGCAAAGTATATAAACCATTTTTTCCAGGTGAAAAAACTATCGGAGCATGATTCTTCTTTTCATAGTACTTTATTCACATCTGGATCATGTATCCTTTAGATGTCATGGTGTTCTTTCTGTTGCCTTCTAGGTATAACACCTGGTGTATTAACTGTGAAGATTCTAGAGCTGCATGAGGAAGGCACCATCCAAGTAGCCACGTGTGAGCAGTTATCAGGGCTGCAGGCTGATAGCCCTTCTCAGGGTGGGGCCACGGGGTCCAACCTGAAGGTTCTCTTCACCAAGGAGACGGCTCGCTGCCTCAGAGGACTTCCGGAGGACCTCATCCACATCTACCCTCCCTGGTGAGTGCAGTCGCCAGTGTCAGAGTGTCTCAGGAGACAGTTTGATTGGGAACATTTTTGTCACTTTATTACGGGGTGATATCAGGGGAAGAGAGCCAGGATTCAACATAGATTTTATATAACAGAAGCTCTGAACTGGCTCTCGTGGTTTGTTTGTACTTCTGGCAGCAAATTTTTGATAATCTGCAGGGCAAGGGGTGGTGAGAGAGAAACAGCCACATCAGGATTTCTGCTTACGTGCTGTGTTTTTATAAAATATGGATGTTTTTGTTTTTGTCTTTCTTAGAAATGTAATTTTAGTAGCAGTGATTATGTGACAATAGGATAATACACATTAATTTAATATTTACTTGCTAATGATGTTGGGGGATAAAAATCATGAGTTAAGACAAAATAGGGGTTTGATCTTCAGGGGCTTAAGTGGGCACTAGTGAATCAGAAATCATTTTTGAGGATACCATGTTTGTTTCCTTCTGAATAGGATATTGATTTTTACCACTGAACCAGCAGGGAAGCCCCGAGACTGTTTCTTATATTGCTCAAAATGTATATATTATATGCAACCTGTAGGATTTTTTAATTTAAAAACAGATGTTAGGTGATGGTATTAGAGCTTATATTTTACTTTGCAAAGTATATAAACCATTTTTCCAGGTGAAAAACTATCGGAGCATGATTCTTCTTTTCATAGTACTTTATTCACATCTGGATCATGTATCCTTTAGATGTCATGGTGTTCTTTCTGTTGCCTTCTAGGTATAACACCTGGTGTATTAACTGTGAAGATTCTAGAGCTGCATGAGGAAGGCACCATCCAAGTAGCCACGTGTGAGCAGTTATCAGGGCTGCAGGCTGATAGCCCTTCTCAGGGTGGGGCCACGGGGTCCAACCTGAAGGTTCTCTTCACCAAGGAGACGGCTCGCTGCCTCAGAGGACTTCCGGAGGACCTCATCCACATCTACCCTCCCTGGTGAGTGCAGTCGCCAGTGTCAGAGTGTCTCAGGAGACAGTTTGATTGGGAACATTTTTGTCACTTTATTACGGGGTGATATCAGGGGAAGAGAGCCAGGATTCAACATAGATTTTATATAACAGAAGCTCTGAACTGGCTCTCGTGGTTTGTTTGTACTTCTGGCAGCAAATTTTTGATAATCTGCAGGGCAAGGGGTGGTGAGAGAGAAACAGCCACATCAGGATTTCTGCTTACGTGCTGTGTTTTTATAAAATATGGATGTTTTTGTTTTTGTCTTTCTTAGAAATGTAATTTTAGTAGCAGTGATTATGTGACAATAGGATAATACACATTAATTTAATATTTACTTGCTAATGATGTTGGGGGATAAAAATCATGAGTTAAGACAAAATAGGGGTTTGATCTTCAGGGGCTTAAGTGGGCACTAGTGAATCAGAAATCATTTTTGAGGATACCATGTTTGTTTCCTTCTGAATAGGATATTGATTTTTACCACAGAAAGAAGAGGGAAAGTTTGAGCAGACTTGTTTTAAGAGTTATTCATTTTTTAGATTAATGTTTATTATTCATTTGGTTGCAGTAGGCAGAGTCTTCAGTCTTCATTGTGTCCTGTGGGATCTTTTAGTTGTGGCACATGGGATCTAGTTCCCTGACCAGGGCTCAAACCCGGGCACTCCACATTGGAAGCATGGAGTCTTCACCACTGGACCACCAGGGAAGTCCTTCAGGACTACTGATTTTTATTGTCAGTTTTTTTTTTAAAGATTATTTATTTATCTGTCTGTTTATTCACTTATTTTTGGCTGTGCTGGGTCTTCGTTGCTGTGTGTGGGCTTGTGGAGGCCGGGACCTGCTCTCTAGTTGCAGTGTGCGGACTTCTCTTTGCGGTGGCCACTTGTGGAGCATGAGCTCCGGAGCCTGGAGGCTTCAGCAGCTGTGTACCATGGGCTCAGTTGCTCCACAGCTTGCAGGATCTTCTTGGACCAGGGATTGAACTGCAGTCCCCTGGATTTCAGACTGGACTCTTAACCACTAGACCACCAGGAAACGCCCTATTGGCACTTTTTAAGTTTCGTTAATCTGTTAAATTCTTAGATTTGAACTCAACTTAATGATCTTTAGGTTAAACTTCTTCCCTAGAGAAGGAATCTATTTCTTGTGTCCACGGTGACAATCTCTAAATTCTTCCACAACAGGCTGAGGCTATCAGAGGGTAACTTGCATGACTTTATTTAAATTTGTGCTATATTTTACAACTGAACAATATAATACACGTATAGAATCATACACAGATTACAGTCCCAAGAAACAGAATGCAGCCCATACCTGGGACTCCACACACGGGATTGCAGTCTCTCCCTTTTCCCTCCTCTCCCTCCTTTCCTGGATGACCATGATCCTGACTTCTGATGCAGTAGAAACCCCACACTGAATGTGGGGCTTGTGCTTCTGGGTATATTGCTACCATAGTAACTTGTAAAGGTTGTAGGTGTTTCCACTGCTGCCAAATTCACAGCAATCACATCAGTATCACACCTGACAAAATCAGAGAAGAAGTTTGATCTTCAGGGGCTTAAGTGGGCACTAGTGAATCAGAAATCATTTTTGAGGATACCATGTTTGTTTCCTTCTGAATAGGATATTGATTTTTACCACAGAAAGAAGAGGGAAAGTTTGAGCAGACTTGTTTTAAGAGTTATTCATTTTTTAGATTAATGTTTATTATTCATTTGGTTGCAGTAGGCAGAGTCTTCAGTCTTCATTGTGTCCTGTGGGATCTTTTAGTTGTGGCACATGGGATCTAGTTCCCTGACCAGGGCTCAAACCCGGGCACTCCACATTGGAAGCATGGAGTCTTCACCACTGGACCACCAGGGAAGTCCTTCAGGACTACTGATTTTTATTGTCAGTTTTTTTTTTAAAGATTATTTATTTATCTGTCTGTTTATTCACTTATTTTTGGCTGTGCTGGGTCTTCGTTGCTGTGTGTGGGCTTGTGGAGGCCGGGACCTGCTCTCTAGTTGCAGTGTGCGGACTTCTCTTTGCGGTGGCCACTTGTGGAGCATGAGCTCCGGAGCCTGGAGGCTTCAGCAGCTGTGTACCATGGGCTCAGTTGCTCCACAGCTTGCAGGATCTTCTTGGACCAGGGATTGAACTGCAGTCCCCTGGATTTCAGACTGGACTCTTAACCACTAGACCACCAGGGAAACGCCCCTATTGGCACTTTTTAAGTTTCGTTAATCTGTTAAATTCTTAGATTTGAACTCAACTTAATGATCTTTAGGTTAAACTTCTTCCCTAGAGAAGGAATCTATTTCTTGTGTCCACGGTGACAATCTCTAAATTCTTCCACAACAGGCTGAGGCTATCAGAGGGTAACTTGCATGACTTTATTTAAATTTGTGCTATATTTTACAACTGAACAATATAATACACGTATAGAATCATACACAGATTACAGTCCCAAGAAACAGAATGCAGCCCATACCTGGGACTCCACACACGGGATTGCAGTCTCTCCCTTTTCCCTCCTCTCCCTCCTTTCCTGGATGACCATGATCCTGACTTCTGATGCAGTAGAAACCCCACACTGAATGTGGGGCTTGTGCTTCTGGGTATATTGCTACCATAGTAACTTGTAAAGGTTGTAGGTGTTTCCACTGCTGCCAAATTCACAGCAATCACATCAGTATCACACCTGACATTTTTGTAAGCGCACATTGTGATATGATTTGTTTTTCCTTTCTCTATACTCAGCATGTAGTATATATCCATTCTTTTGCTAACATAAATAACTCCTTAAAAGATATTCATGTATACATATTTACATTTCAGGTTATTTCTCAGAGGAGAGTTTAGAAACTGTTTCAGTGGATTAAAGGGTGTACGTTTGATTGTTGCTGTTGCTGCTGTGATTTCTTGGTACAGTTAAATAATTTGTAAGCCTCATAGTAGAGTACCTGCTGGTGGTCAAGTTTTTCTTATATTTATTTACTGATGACAGCTTCCCTTTTGCCAATCGTTTTTCTTAACTTTTACTCCTATATTCTTTGGGATCCAGGGGATATTCTTGGGGCTTCCCTGGTGGCTCAGCAGTAAAGAATCCATCTGCAATGTGGAGACACAGGAGACACGATTTCGACCTCTTGGTTGGAAAGATCCCTTTCAGAAGGAAATGGCAGCCCTCTAGTATTCTTGCTTGCAAAATCCTATGAACAGAGGAGCCTGGCAGGTTACGGTCCCTGGGGTCACAAAGAGTTGGGCATGACTGTAGCGACTTAGCACACACAGAAAGAAGCAACTGAGTATGCATGCATGCTCTCCAGGGACATTCTTATCAATTTATATGTCTGTCTGATTTATTTTTGGCTGTGCTGGGTCTTTGTTGCTGTGGGGTTAGCTCTGGTTGAGATGAGTGGGGGTTATTCTCTAGTTGTGATGCATGAGCTTCTCTTGTTGAGGAGCACAGGCTCTAGACGCACAGACTTCAATAGCTGTAGTGGGGGGCTCAGTAGTTGTGGTGCTTGGGCTTAGTTGCTTCATGGCATGTGGGATATTTCCAGACCAAGGGTTGAACTTGTGTGCCTTACATTGCACACACAAGGTGTATTTTTAAAAATACACAAGGTGTATTTTTAACCATTGGACCACCAGGGAAGCTGTATACATCTGTTAGTAAAACTTTTCTGTATAGTAAAACTTTCCTATTTATTCAGTTCTATTACTTTTGATAACATTTTTGTTTTTTCCTTCCTAATACTTATCCTTCTTTATCTGTTTCATATCTTATTGCATTGACTAGAACTTCGAAATCAAAACTTGTTCATTACTGTATTCCCAGTGAGTAGAATAATGCTTGGCCTGTGGTAGACCTTCAATACCTTATGTGAGTAAGTTGAGTATTCAGTAATCATCAACATGTAATCAGTCTTATATTTGAATGAGAGGATGTATTAATGTATTTCATTGATTTGTACATTCTCTAAGAAGCATTTACTGGATGTTTACTTAGTATATAATAAACCTTGTGCTAAATAATGGTAAAATAGTATTCAAAATGAATGAGAAATCATCTCTGTCCTTAAGGAATTCACCTTATGGTGGATGAGAAAGGTAAAATAAACATGTGATAAAGACTCTAGAAAGTATAATGATAGACGTCTGTACAAAGGGTAAAGAGGTAGGCAGGGGAGAGTGTGTGTGTGTGTGTGTGTGTGTGTGTGTGTGTGTGTGTGTACACATACTTGAGAGAGAAGAGCAGATTGAGAATGTCAGGTAGCTTCCTGGAGTTCCTGATTCACATGATAGGTGACATGTGCTGTGTCTTCCATAAGATGACTGAAGATAATTGATAATAAATAGTCCATTTTGAACCAGACTGTTCCACATGTTTTTCTCTGTGACATAAAAATATAATTATAACTGTGTGGTTCAGAGGCTTCAACTTCACACAGTGATTGGCATGAAAATTCTTTGGAGAATTGGGAGGTAACTTTGCATAGTATTTAAGGAAACAGTACACACTGCTGTGCTGGGTCTTTGTTGCTGTGGGGTTAGCTCTGGTTGAGATGAGTGGGGTTATTCTCTAGTTGGAGCATAGTTTTGTGGGGCACAGGCTCTAGACGCACAGACTTCAATAGCTGTAGTGGGGGGCTCAGTAGTTGTGGTGCTTGGGCTTAGTTGCTTCATGGCATGTGGGATATTTCCAGACCAAGGGTTGAACTTGTGTGCCTTACATTGCACACACAAGGTGTATTTTTAAAAATACACAAGGTGTATTTTTAAC
The DNA here is from genome assembly GCA_022376925.1 of Tragulus kanchil. Lineage (NCBI taxonomy): Eukaryota > Metazoa > Chordata > Mammalia > Artiodactyla > Tragulidae > Tragulus > Tragulus kanchil. Next base: position 41,866,169 of record JAIOJX010000002.1, read on the forward strand.
CATTGGACCACCAGGGAAGCTGTATACATCTGTTAGTAAAACTTTTCTGTATAGTAAAACTTTCCTATTTATTCAGTTCTATTACTTTTGATAACATTTTTGTTTTTTCCTTCCTAATACTTATCCTTCTTTATCTGTTTCATATCTTATTGCATTGACTAGAACTTCGAAATCAAAACTTGTTCATTACTGTATTCCCAGTGAGTAGAATAATGCTTGGCCTGTGGTAGACCTTCAATACCTTATGTGAGTAAGTTGAGTATTCAGTAATCATCAACATGTAATCAGTCTTATATTTGAATGAGAGGATGTATTAATGTATTTCATTGATTTGTACATTCTCTAAGAAGCATTTACTGGATGTTTACTTAGTATATAATAAACCTTGTGCTAAATAATGGTAAAATAGTATTCAAAATGAATGAGAAATCATCTCTGTCCTTAAGGAATTCACCTTATGGTGGATGAGAAAGGTAAAATAAACATGTGATAAAGACTCTAGAAAGTATAATGATAGACGTCTGTACAAAGGGTAAAGAGGTAGGCAGGGGAGAGTGTGTGTGTGTGTGTGTGTGTGTGTGTGTGTGTGTGTGTACACATACTTGAGAGAGAAGAGCAGATTGAGAATGTCAGGTAGCTTCCTGGAGTTCCTGATTCACATGATAGGTGACATGTGCTGTGTCTTCCATAAGATGACTGAAGATAATTGATAATAAATAGTCCATTTTGAACCAGACTGTTCCACATGTTTTTCTCTGTGACATAAAAATATAATTATAACTGTGTGGTTCAGAGGCTTCAACTTCACACAGTGATTGGCATGAAAATTCTTTGGAGAATTGGGAGGTAACTTTGCATAGTATTTGAGGTAACAGAGCATTGAGTACAACACTGCTTACTGAGGTGACACCTTTAGGGTAAACTGAGTGAAGTCCTGAAGATGAGATGTCCTGTGGATTTGATTCTGAAAGAGTGATTTACTGAGGCCAGAGGATACTGCACTTTTTCTGTCTAGAGTGAGGTTGCTGAAGTCAGACAAGCTGGATATCAGGACTTTTGATCCAGCAACACAGGCAACTCCTTGCAGAGAGACAAGCTAATTTTGACCTCATTCTGAAGCTGTAAGAACATTATGGTTAAAACAGTAACTTATGATTAAATATTATACATCATTGAATGAATGGAATACTTGGTGTCTAACGCAGCCTCCCACTTGGCCCATATGTACTCTTTATCACAAAAATTAAAGGTTGGAAAAGCAAATAGAAATTGTCGTTGTTTAAAGAATGTCTGCTTTCTGACCACGGCCTTCCAGGATGGGATGTTGGAGAGCACAGACCCTGAGTTCCTGGATGGAAAAAGTGTGACCAGTGTCGCTGCCCTGCTCTCCTGGTATGCTCCCTCTCAGAACACTCCGTGTAGCACAAAGTTCTCTCAGATCCATAGACACATCGTGACTTGTTAGATTAAATAACATCCACGAACCCAGATAATGTCCCCCATAAGTCAGTATAGATATATTCTTAGTTAAAAGGTGTTGGAAACAGTCTTGCTTTCTGCCTTCTGGGAGTTCAGATCATAGAACTGTAACATGGCTTATCCACACATGTCCCAGCTAGAATAAAGAAGTTTTTCCTAGTTTTTTGAAGTTTCGAAGTTTTTCTCTTTTATTTTTTTAAATTTTTGACCACTTCTATTGGTCTTTCATCTATTGTTTGTCCTTTGGCCTGTGTGGGCCTCCCATCGCGGTGGCCTCTCTCGTTGCAGAGCACCAGCTCTGGGCACATGCGCTCCAGAGCTCCGGCTTGGTAGTTGGACACATTGGTCCAGCCGCTCTGCTGCACGTGGGATCTTCCCAGGCCAGGGATGGAACCGGTGCCCCTTGCACTGCAAGGCAGTGTCCTTACCCACTGGACCACCAGGGGAGCCCCTTCTGTTTTATTGTTTTTAACGTAATGATAATCAGTGAGGAAAAGACAAAGGTCAGGATAGAGGTGGTTGACATTTGGCTGGTCTTGTTCTCAAAATGACAATGGCTTACTGTGGTCACTGAAAGTCCACACTCCCTGCCTGCCCCCCTCGCAACTTCCACATTTGTGGGTGTAGTTCTTTCTTACTGAAGAGCTTTTTATATCCCCTGGTCCACATGACAAAACGTGCACCTCTCCTGCCCCTTCTCTTTATAACTTTGCCTCTTCTTCCCAACCAAAGCTAATTTTGACCTCATTCTGAAGCTGTAAGAACATTATGGTTAAAACAGTAACTTATGATTAAATATTATACATCATTGAATGAATGGAATACTTGGTGTCTAACGCAGCCTCCCACTTGGCCCATATGTACTCTTTATCACAAAAATTAAAGGTTGGAAAAGCAAATAGAAATTGTCGTTGTTTAAAGAATGTCTGCTTTCTGACCACGGCCTTCCAGGATGGGATGTTGGAGAGCACAGACCCTGAGTTCCTGGATGGAAAAAGTGTGACCAGTGTCGCTGCCCTGCTCTCCTGGTATGCTCCCTCTCAGAACACTCCGTGTAGCACAAAGTTCTCTCAGATCCATAGACACATCGTGACTTGTTAGATTAAATAACATCCACGAACCCAGATAATGTCCCCCATAAGTCAGTATAGATATATTCTTAGTTAAAAGGTGTTGGAAACAGTCTTGCTTTCTGCCTTCTGGGAGTTCAGATCATAGAACTGTAACATGGCTTATCCACACATGTCCCAGCTAGAATAAAGAAGTTTTTCCTAGTTTTTTGAAGTTTCGAAGTTTTTCTCTTTTATTTTTTTAAATTTTTGACCACTTCTATTGGTCTTTCATCTATTGTTTGTCCTTTGGCCTGTGTGGGCCTCCCATCGCGGTGGCCTCTCTCGTTGCAGAGCACCAGCTCTGGGCACATGCGCTCCAGAGCTCCGGCTTGGTAGTTGGACACATTGGTCCAGCCGCTCTGCTGCACGTGGGATCTTCCCAGGCCAGGGATGGAACCGGTGCCCCTTGCACTGCAAGGCAGTGTCCTTACCCACTGGACCACCAGGGGAGCCCCTTCTGTTTTATTGTTTTTAACGTAATGATAATCAGTGAGGAAAAGACAAAGGTCAGGATAGAGGTGGTTGACATTTGGCTGGTCTTGTTCTCAAAATGACAATGGCTTACTGTGGTCACTGAAAGTCCACACTCCCTGCCTGCCCCCCTCGCAACTTCCACATTTGTGGGTGTAGTTCTTTCTTACTGAAGAGCTTTTTATATCCCCTGGTCCACATGACAAAACGTGCACCTCTCCTGCCCCTTCTCTTTATAACTTTGCCTCTTCTTCCCAACCAAAGGCACGCTTGGTTGCTCTGTCACATTGTGCCACATGTGCCTTTCACATGCCTCCAGTACAGCATATCTAATAGAAAATCACTTCATTCTTACTTCCACTGCCCACTACGTGAGCTTCTTGAGGGCAGGGCTCATGTGATTGATGGTGGAAGTGGAAATTGGCTTTGCAAGACCGTACAACCATAGTGAAATAAAAGTGTTAGTAACTCAGTCGTGTCTGACTCTTAGTGACCCCAAGGGCTGTAACCCGCCAGGCTCTTCTCTCTGTAGATCCAAGTTTTCTCATGCTCTTGCTTGACCCAGTGTGGCAACATTGCAGGGACTCTGTCACCATTCCTTACTGGCTGAAGAAAAATGGCCAAGAGAAAAACATCGTATTCGTCTGGTTGATGACTGGGAAGCAGAGGTTCTGTATTCTATATGTTTGATCACAAATCCTAAGCATATTATGGAGTAGTTTTTTTAATATATCAGGCTTTTCCTAATGACTACATGGAACATTAATGGATATTTTGAGGAAATTTAAAAATGAAACTTTAAAAATGACTATCTGGGGCTTCCCCTGGTGGTCCAATGGGTGGGGACACCGCCTTGCAGTGCAAGGGGCGCCAGTTCGATCCCTGGCCTGGGAAGATCCCACGTGCCGCGGAGCAGCTGGACCCATGTGTCCAATTACCGAGCTGGAGCTCTGGAGCACTTGCGCCCAGAGCCGGTGCTCTGCAGTGACAGATGCCACTGCGATGGGAGACCCACGGGAGCCAAAGAACAAAGACGGATGAAAATAGAGAAATAAAAGACCAATAGAAGTGGCCCGCCCGCTCCCCTCCCTCCCCAATCCGACCCCCGCCCAAAATAAATAAATAAATCTTAAAAAAAGACTATCTGTTTCTTATCAGCTTACCAAGTAATTTTGCTCAGTAAAAATGCCATCCTTAGCTATTTCAGGAATATAACCTTGAAAGAATGAAGAATAAAATAGTGAGAATACCAGTCCCTAACCCCAGTCACAGCCTCACCCTCTCAGTGGTGGGTCTGAACTCTGGACCACTTTCTCATGGGTGAGCTGAAGGTCAGCTCTTTGCTTCTGAGATGTCTGTAACAGGTCAGCATCTCATTTTGCACACTTTTCTTCTTTAGGGAAGACAGTATTATAAAAACAGAGTTCTCAGTCTCTGTTCCCTTTTGAAAGTTGGCCTCAGACATTTTTCCTTTTTCTGATGACGCCTGTTTGATTTTATCTGCATCTAGAATCCTAAGGAGTTTAGAAAGAACTGTGCATATAGTCTAAGAAATAACCTGTTATCTGCTCTCTTTCATAGGATGTCTATAGAATTTTTCATTTCCATATTGCAGGTGAGAGTATAGAGTTAATGCAGTTTAAGTGCAGTTATTTGATGCAGACAGTTGGGTCAGCCTGGGACTGGGTCATGACATTCAAAATTCTTGGCTCTCAGACCTGCTTGTGCTATATCTGTCACCATCTTTACGAGCAGTATCATGGACACTTAGTTATAAGGAATAAATTCTCTAATATTTCTTAAGTTACTTTGGATCTCTGGGAAAGCAACTTCACATTTTGGAAGCAGATGTTTCATGATGCTCTTCGAGCCCTGAGGAAGTAGCCATGGGAAGTGGGAGATTGTGTTTGGAGATGACTTGGAAGCCGTGGTACTCCTGTGATGCTGGCCTGTGTCCAGAGGCAGCTGAATTGGCGTTGTCTTTAGCCTGGCTCCCCTCTTTTAGGGAAAGCTGTCCAGGGAGGCAGACTGGGGTTGAGCAGAGGCATCCAGATGCAGTTTGCCATCCTCCTCATAGCTGGCCAAGTTTTGCAAAAGCACGTCTACTATGTAGGGTAGTATATTTTGTTGTCTCACTTTGTTATAGGAATCAAGCCAACTATCAAGGAATAGACTTGTGCTTGTTAGGTAGCTGTTTCATGATTGTTGTTGTTCATTTGCTAAGTCGTGTCCGACTCTTTGCGACCCCGTGAACTGCAACACACCAGGCTTCCCTGTCCTTCATCATCTCCCAGAGTTTGCTCAAATTCATGTCCATTGTATTGATGATGTCATCCAACCATCTCACTGTCACCTCCTTCTCCTCCTGCCCTCAAGTTTTTCCAGCATCAGCATCTTTTCCAATGATTTGGCTCTTCACACCAGATGGCCAGAGTATTGAGAGCTTCAGCAAGAGTCCTTCCAATGAATATTCAGGGTTGATTTCCTTTAGAATTGGCTGATTTGATCTCCTTGTTGTCAGGGGACTCTCAAGAGCCTTCTCAAGCACCACAGGAAGGTGGAATGAGAGATACTGACATCTGTGCTTCTTTTCAGTGGTAGTAGATGAAAAGTATACCATTTTTTCACTTTGGAGGAAATACCTTAACATGCTCCTATATAATAGAACATTTGGAAATTTTACTTAGGGAGCAGGATTTATTTTTCTAGTATTTATCTTTTGTCTTTGGCACAGGCTTCTGTTACCAGGGTGTCCTAGGCTACTTTTTATTTCCTGCTAACAAATCCTGTCAGTATGACGGCATCTTGTCCTTTGGGACAGTGAACTGGTGAGGTTCCTACAGACTGAGTTGTGGCGAGAACCAGCATTGATTCCATGTCGTAGCAGTAAGGTGGAAATAGCCATCCATCCATCAGGAGAAAGCAAGTAGCTTTCTGTTTTCTTTGCTGTTTGAGATGGAAAACACCCCTGCATGTATACATTCTGCTCTCACATCATAGCCACAAACCAGGCCAGGGATGTGTTGATTTGGTCCAGTAGCAACCACAGGTGGATCTGCTGTGTCCAGAGGCAGCTGTTCAGTTTGGCAAAATTCCTCCTCATTAAGCTGGCCAGGTTTTGCAAAAGCACGTCTACTATGTAGGGTAGTATATTTTGTTGTCTCACTTTGTTATAGGAATCAAGCCAACTATCAAGGAATAGACTTGTGCTTGTTAGGTAGCTGTTTCATGATTGTTGTTGTTCATTTGCTAAGTCGTGTCCGACTCTTTGCGACCCCGTGAACTGCAACACACCAGGTTTCCCCTGTCCTTCATCATCTCCCAGAGTTTGCTCAAATTCATGTCCATTGTATTGATGATGTCATCCAACCATCTCACTGTCACCTCCTTCTCCTCCTGCCCTCAAGTTTTTCCAGCATCAGCATCTTTTCCAATGATTTGGCTCTTCACACCAGATGGCCAGAGTATTGAGAGCTTCAGCAAGAGTCCTTCCAATGAATATTCAGGGTTGATTTCCTTTAGAATTGGCTGATTTGATCTCCTTGTTGTCAGGGGACTCTCAAGAGCCTTCTCAAGCACCACAGGAAGGTGGAATGAGAGATACTGACATCTGTGCTTCTTTTCAGTGGTAGTAGATGAAAAGTATACCATTTTTTCACTTTGGAGGAAATACCTTAACATGCCCCCACATCATAGCACCTTTGGAAATTTTACTTAGGGAGCAGGATTTATTTTTCTAGTATTTATCTTTTGTCTTTGGCACAGGCTTCTGTTACCAGGGTGTCCTAGGCTACTTTTTATTTCCTGCTAACAAATCCTGTCAGTATGACGGCATCTTGTCCTTTGGGACAGTGAACTGGTGAGGTTCCTACAGACTGAGTTGTGGCGAGAACCAGCATTGATTCCATGTCGTAGCAGTAAGGTGGAAATAGCCATCCATCCATCAGGAGAAAGCAAGTAGCTTTCTGTTTTCTTTGCTGTTTGAGATGGAAAAACACCCCCTGCATGTATACATTCTGCTCTCACATCAGTAGCCACAAACCAGGCCAGGGGATGTGTTGATTTGGTCCAGTAGCAACCACAGGTGGATCTGCAGTGTCAGTAGGAGCTGCTTCTGGTTAAGTTTGTGGTAACTGCCGTTATCCTCAAAGCATTGTGTCGTCTGTGGGGGCCTGACACCAGGAGGGGAGACCCAAATCAGCAGCGTGCTCCTCTCAGGTCTCTGAGGTGACCCCTCAGAAGATGCAGTATCTCTTTCATCATTGTTTTGCAGAGAAGAGAGACTTTGGATTTCTTTTTAGCTCTTCTCTTCATAGCAGTTCTCATTATATGAATTGAGGTGCAAATATGAAAGTTATGCCTATTTCTGAGAATATGTTCGATCCACAAACTCAGAATACGGGCAGATAATCGTAAGACAGATTTCTTTAGTGTTTGTCACTCATGAGGCCTTCAACTTGACCAGGGTCAGCAGTACAAAGTCCTATAAGTCCCGAAAGGTCTAGCTTTCTCCTTCTCTAGTGCATAGTTGTCCCCAAAAGTTATACTTTGGGAAAGAGTAGTAGAAACAGCTAACTGACAGGATTAGGGTATCAGTGAAGGGTTCTTCCCTGAAGGACCCAGTTGCTTTTCGAGTCAGGGGTTCTAGGACTGCTCCTGGCTCAAGCTGAGACACAGAGGAGACACCCTGGAGATCGTCATGCTTGTTCAGTCAGAGCCTGTCACTTACTGCACAGGTCAGATGGGAGTTTCTTCAGGTTCTCAACTGTTCCAGCAATCTCTCCTTAGCCGTTCTCCACCAAATATCCCCGAACCTCAGAGCATATTAATAGCTTGGGTCCTCTAGGTTCTTATGTGTGCTCTGCCTGACTGCCTCTGGACACTTAACATGCACTGCTTGGCTTTTCCTTACCTCACTGAAACCTGGGAGCCTGTTTTTAAGGGCAGCCTGTGCAGTACTGACCACCTTCTTCATGGCTCCCTGAGGGGTCACGTTAAGAGGCAGTTGACTGGGCTTCCCTGCTGGTCCAGTGCAGCTCAAGGGGCTCCGGTTCCATCCCTGGCCTGGGAAGATCCCACGTGCAGCAAAGCAGCTGGACCAATGTGTCCAACTACCAAGCCGGAGCTCTGGAGCGCATGCGCCCAGAGCTGGTGCTCTGCAATGAGAGAGGCCACCGCGATGGGAGGCCCACACAGGCCAAAGAACAAAGATGGATGGAAATAGATAAATGAAAGACCAATAAAAGTGGTTAAAAAAACTAATAATAAAATAAAATAAGAGAGACAGTTGGCCAGGTGACAGATCTCCCTCAGTCTTCATATTTCTGTGTCTGTATTTTACCGTCACATTGCTAGCATCTAGGTATTCTGACTTCTTTTCTGGGCTATGCAGACGGCAGAAAGTTTGAGTTACTTTGATTTAGGAATTTTATAGGACAGTTCCAGTTACAGACAGACCCTTTGCCAACTGTGATGAATTCCCAATTTCCACAAACTCAGAATACGGGCAGATAATCGTAAGACAGATTTCTTTAGTGTTTGTCACTCATGAGGCCTTCAACTTGACCAGGGTCAGCAGTACAAAGTCCTATAAGTCCCGAAAGGTCTAGCTTTCTCCTTCTCTAGTGCATAGTTGTCCCCAAAAGTTATACTTTGGGAAAGAGTAGTAGAAACAGCTAACTGACAGGATTAGGGTATCAGTGAAGGGTTCTTCCCTGAAGGACCCAGTTGCTTTTCGAGTCAGGGGTTCTAGGACTGCTCCTGGCTCAAGCTGAGACACAGAGGAGACACCCTGGAGATCGTCATGCTTGTTCAGTCAGAGCCTGTCACTTACTGCACAGGTCAGATGGGAGTTTCTTCAGGTTCTCAACTGTTCCAGCAATCTCTCCTTAGCCGTTCTCCACCAAATATCCCCGAACCTCAGAGCATATTAATAGCTTGGGTCCTCTAGGTTCTTATGTGTGCTCTGCCTGACTGCCTCTGGACACTTAACATGCACTGCTTGGCTTTTCCTTACCTCACTGAAACCTGGGAGCCTGTTTTTAAGGGCAGCCTGTGCAGTACTGACCACCTTCTTCATGGCTCCCTGAGGGGTCACGTTAAGAGGCAGTTGACTGGGCTTCCCTGCTGGTCCAGTGCAGCTCAAGGGGCTCCGGTTCCATCCCTGGCCTGGGAAGATCCCACGTGCAGCAAAGCAGCTGGACCAATGTGTCCAACTACCAAGCCGGAGCTCTGGAGCGCATGCGCCCAGAGCTGGTGCTCTGCAATGAGAGAGGCCACCGCGATGGGAGGCCCACACAGGCCAAAGAACAAAGATGGATGGAAATAGATAAATGAAAGACCAATAAAAGTGGTTAAAAAAACTAATAATAAAATAAAATAAGAGAGACAGTTGGCCAGGTGACAGATCTCCCTCAGTCTTCATATTTCTGTGTCTGTATTTTACCGTCACATTGCTAGCATCTAGGTATTCTGACTTCTTTTCTGGGCTATGCAGACGGCAGAAAGTTTGAGTTACTTTGATTTAGGAATTTTATAGGACAGTTCCAGTTACAGACAGACCCTTTGCCAACTGTGATGAATTCCCAATTTCATCCTTGGAATGCATTTCTTAGTGACATATTACAGCACCTAACAGACAGAAACTAATCATGAAACTTAGAGGACTTTCATGTCTGTTTTCTTGTTTCCTCTTCAGATAACCTTGTGGTATAAGTAGAACTAGATTCTTATAGATGAGGAAACAGATGCAGAAAAGATAATTACTTTTCTGGAGGCAGAACAAGAACTAACTAGAACCTGAATCCCTTGACTTCTTTCCTTGGGCTCTGTCTTTTCAACACACATCTAGCAGCAGGTGGGTGTATTCACACGCACAGTGCAGCCCACGCACCTCTATCCGGAAACTACAGTTCAGTCATGTTAGTTGTTGAGTGCCCCTAATAACAGCATATATTAAAGAATATATTTGCAGGTAAATTAACAGACTTGAGAGTATGTGCATGTTAGTATTTTCTGTGTAATATTTATACCTTTTAATTTCTATCTCTATACAATAATTCTATCCAGAGAAAAAGGCATCTTCTACTTTTTAAATGAATCCACTGCTTGCTTTAGAAATCCTTGAATGGGACTGGAATGTCTTCCTTCTGTAAGAGGGTTTGGAGACAGGTTGTGGGGTTGTTTAATGGAGGAAGTTCTGCAGGTTGAAGCCTGAACTGTTGTTAATCTTATCCAATCTGCATAATAATTAATGCCCAAGGAGATCAGTCTCCTGATTGTTGAAGAGACTTGATGATTGTTGATTAAATCTTTTTTGTTGTTAAATCATTTTTTCCGTGTTTTTTTTCTCCCAAGAAACAAACAAAATATTCGAAGATGAGTGGTACGTGTACTTCGTAAAGCCAGCTCAGTGCCCCCCTTCATCAACTGCTCGTCTTTAGAGCGTCACATGAAGGCGTTCTTAGTGAGATTTAGTGCAGGCCTCCACTGTTATCTCACTGGAGGGTTGCTGGAGGCTGGCTTTCCCGACAGCCCTGACCGCAGAGCGCTGGAATGCGGGGCTGACGTCACAGCCGCTCCTGGGAATGTTCTACATTCCTCTTCCTGGCAGTGGTCAGGTGGCTTCCAGCAAGAATGAAGGACAACAGCTTCCAAAGAAGAAAAAAGAGAAGAGGAAGAGAACAGTTTATAATCAAACTGTTGTGAGGGAGGCACTTTTATTCTGAGCCAAAACTGAAATTAGAACCAGATGTCTTACATTCTGATGCTGCACGAATGCTCAATGCATTTATTAATGACTGTAATAGCTGAGCTCGTTGGCTTTTCATTGAACTTAAGTTTTGAAACTCTTTAAGAATTGTGGAAAAACAACTTGTAGTTGACATTTTATCTGCACAAGCAGCTCTCTAAGTGTAAAGAGGGGGATGGCGCACTGGGGTGCGGGTGCTGTGGTTAATGGACAGGTTGTGCCGAGTGTTGATCTTCTCAGACATCTTGAAGTGTAACCTGTCAGTTAAAATACCTGCTCCAGAAGTTTTTTTTCCTGAAAATATTTACATCTCCTTTGTTACTTCTGAATATTATGTTACTGGCCAAGCTAAATATTCAAAACAAAACCTAGCAGACTCTTAATATAATAAACACAGATTTCCCAAAGTCATTCAACTCTGCAATAGTGTGTGCAACAGAAAGCTGGACAGCAACGGAGTTAAATTTAAACTTAATTTGTGTTTTCTTGTCTTCTAGGTATGGAAGTGCTTTTGTTCAGATTGATTGTACTAGCTTAACAAATCACAATTCGTGTGTTTTAAAGTAAAATACTTCATTCTTTTTTTTGTAAGACACTGCATTTCAGTAGATTCTCACTTATTTCTGTGTAACAGCAGTTACATTAAAACAGTTCTTCAGTTTAGGTGAAATATGTTTGTATACTTCCTGTTATATATTGAAATGGAAAGTTGGCTTCCTGTGTAGGTCATGTCGCTTGTAAGGAATTTCCAGAAATGTGGAGAAGCACTGACTCATGGTGTACAGTGGACTGATCCCATTGCAGTAAGGCGTGAGGGGTTTTTCTGAGCTCCTGGTTGAAGCAAGCGAAATATGCCTGTGTAATGTGCTATTTTATTTTTAGAGGTCATGCTGGGGGTGGAGGAGAGGCTGTTGGTCGGGATAAGAGCCTTGCTAAAAGCTTTGAAATGACTGAAGTTCTAGGATTCGGTGTGTGTCTACATGTGTGTTTTTTTGGCACTCTACTATTTGATTTTGAAAACTGGGCTGCTTTTGTCATTGTCACCACCTGTGGTCTCTCAGCAGGGTGCCCCCCACCCTCCACCCTCAGGCTGGGATGGTGCCTGGCTGTGGGCTTTGTGAAGTGTCAGTGATGGTGCTGCTTGTATTGCAGGAATCAGTCCAGAAAAAGATCTATGGTATTGAACCCTTTATATCTATAATCAAAAGCTCCGCATCTAATAGAAACAGTTTACTTAAAACTTTAAATACTAGTGGGCTGGAGTTAACAGGAGAACTATGATTTGTTGCATTTAATATGCCTGGTTCTGTCCTGAATATTTTAACATGTGTTAAATTGTTTAAATCTGAAGTTACTGGTTGAGATTTATTTTTCATTCATTTGGTATGGAGATGTCTGCTACATTTGAGAGAGATAAGCTTTCTATAACAAAAATTCACTTCTAAATACCTATCTAATCTCATGAAGTTAATATATCCCAAGTGTATTCATCCATCAGTTCCACAAACACTCCCTGAATAACTGTCCTGTGTGTGCCAAAACCTGTACTGCTGGCTGCCGAGTGCTAGGTGCCGACTGGTGGGTACTGAGTGCTGGGCACTAGGTGCTCAGTGCTGGGTAGTAAGTGCTGGGTGCTGTGGAAGATGTGCTCCTGGTTCCCTCTCTGAGGCCAGGGGATGCTGCAGGACCAGAGCAGGAAGCACGCGTTTATGGTGTGTGCAGCATTCCATTATGGCTGTTGTGGTAGACTTCTGTGGGTATGGTAAGGCACAAAGAAGGGGCATACTTAGATCTGTGCTAGATTCTGTGGGATTGGTTCTTTTAAAATGATTCTGAGGATGTCATAGTTGCTGATTGAAAGTAATCTGAGTAGACAGTGCTAGGAAAACAGTCTTATAAAGGAGATGAGGGGAATATTCCTGCATGTGTGACATGTACTTATTTCCTTACATACACTTACACAGCTCACAAAAACAGCATGGCTGCCCTGTGTGTCTAAGGTCTGCCTTTCTCCCACACTCCTAAAGAGCTTGAATGGCTGTTTGTTTAAATCTTGGAATCATAGAGCATGTTTAAAACTGTTTCCTGTGAGTGTGATGATTGGCAGAAAGAAGAGCAGGTGTCCGTCTTGTGAACAGAGCACCTGGCATCCAGGAGGGACGTGGGTCCAGCAGGCGGTCTGCTGGTGGACGCCCCCCTGAGCCGTTGTTCTGCAGAGCGCTCGTCGTGTCTCCTGAGCACCTGCCAGGGCCACCTTTTGCTGAACAATGCCAAGGGAGCCATTGCCCTATTTTGAGGGGTGCTTGTGAGGCATTATTAACCTAATGAAGCTCATATTTCAGGATGCAAGTATCGTTCTCTGCCTCTCTAAGTGTGTGTTCTCTCATAACGTGGCAGACCCCTGCCGACCTCTGGTCAGTGTTGTGCTTGAGGCTGAGTGAGCACCAGCATGGAGTGGCCTGTGGCTCTGACGCTGGAAGTGATGCAGGCCCAACACCTGTCACACCATCCACACGGGATCCTGGAGGAACCCAGAAGGCCCAGGGCTGGTGCCACCACATATAGAGGACTTCATATATACATTTAAAGCTATATATATATATATATATATATATATATATACTTCCTGTTCATAGTTCCCAGTTACACAGTGCAAGTCTAGGTGCTAAATTGTGTAAGCTACTTTTCTATGCATGTCTTATAGTGTGTAGAAATTTAGTGTGTCTGTTAACTGTATAAATGAAGTGACTCTGCTTTGAGGCAAAACAACATTCTTTACTTTGTAAACACTCATATATGTATACACATAATCCACACTATGCTTAAAAAAAAAAAAAACTGTGGTAAAATACACATAACATGAAATTTAACATTTCACTATTTCTAGGTATATTCACTGGTATTAAGTATATTTGGAATGTTGTGCAAGCATCACCAGTGTACAGAGCTTATTCATCATCTCAGACAGAAGCTCTGTTCCCGTTAATCAAGAATTCCCCTTCTTTTTCCCGAGCACCCCCTAGCCCAGCTCCCAGTAAACTTGCCTGTTCTAGGTAACTTCTCTTGTACTTTCTGTCTCTATAAACTTGCCTATTCTAGGTAACTCGTGTAAATGGAGCTGCACAGTACTTGTCCTTTTGTGTCTGACTTCTTTCCCTTATGTTAATGTCCGCAAAGTCCATGCCATGCCATGGATGACGGTTGATATATTCATTTGTCTGCTGATGGACATCGAAGTTGTTTATACCTTCCGGTTCTTGTGGATAATGCTGTTGTGAACATCGACGTACAAATACCTGTTTCAGTTCCTGCTTTCAGTTCTTTTGAGAATCTATCTAGGAGTGAAAATGTAGAGTGTATGTTAATTCTGTGTTTAACTTTTTGAGGAACTCATAGTTTTCCACAGCAGCACAGTCTTTGTGCATTCCCACCAGCAGTGCAAAGGGGTTCCGGTTTCTCGACATCCTCATGAATACTCGATATTTTCCTGTTTTAAAAAATGGTCATTTCAAGGTGGTATTTCCTCCTGGTTTTGGTTCACATTTCCTTAGTGACTAGTGACGTTGAGCACATGATACACCTTTAAATTCAGAAATAACTGCAGTAAACAGTTACAAGTCTTCAACAAGATGAAGAGTCCCTCATCAGACATTCTTCATTCCAACTGCAGCCTCTCCAACTGACAAACAGTTTCTTGTTGTAATTTGCACCTGTGACAGAAGGCTAGGACCACTGTTCTCAGGGCTCAGAAAAACAGAAAAAGTTCTTTTCCGGTCAGGTAACCTTACAACAACGTGTTCTTTTGCTCTGTTTGTATCAGATTCATTAGCTATCCAAAATGTTATGTTTACTTATACTGACTTACTAGAAAAACGAAGCTTTTAATCTAAAACTAGGTGTGTGTGCATGCTCAGTCATGTCTGACTCTTTGTGACCCCATGGACTATAGCCTGCCAGGCTCCTCTGTCCATGTGGAGAATGGCAAACCTCTAAAAATTTTCTAGGTATATTCACTGGTATTAAGTATATTTGGAATGTTGTGCAAGCATCACCAGTGTACAGAGCTTATTCATCATCTCAGACAGAAGCTCTGTTCCCGTTAATCAAGAATTCCCCTTCTTTTTCCCGAGCACCCCCTAGCCCAGCTCCCAGTAAACTTGCCTGTTCTAGGTAACTTCTCTTGTACTTTCTGTCTCTATAAACTTGCCTATTCTAGGTAACTCGTGTAAATGGAGCTGCACAGTACTTGTCCTTTTGTGTCTGACTTCTTTCCCTTATGTTAATGTCCGCAAAGTCCATGCCATGCCATGGATGACGGTTGATATATTCATTTGTCTGCTGATGGACATCGAAGTTGTTTATACCTTCCGGTTCTTGTGGATAATGCTGTTGTGAACATCGACGTACAAATACCTGTTTCAGTTCCTGCTTTCAGTTCTTTTGAGAATCTATCTAGGAGTGAAAATGTAGAGTGTATGTTAATTCTGTGTTTAACTTTTTGAGGAACTCATAGTTTTCCACAGCAGCACAGTCTTTGTGCATTCCCACCAGCAGTGCAAAGGGGTTCCGGTTTCTCGACATCCTCATGAATACTCGATATTTTCCTGTTTTAAAAAATGGTCATTTCAAGGTGGTATTTCCTCCTGGTTTTGGTTCACATTTCCTTAGTGACTAGTGACGTTGAGCACATGATACACCTTTAAATTCAGAAATAACTGCAGTAAACAGTTACAAGTCTTCAACAAGATGAAGAGTCCCTCATCAGACATTCTTCATTCCAACTGCAGCCTCTCCAACTGACAAACAGTTTCTTGTTGTAATTTGCACCTGTGACAGAAGGCTAGGACCACTGTTCTCAGGGCTCAGAAAAACAGAAAAAGTTCTTTTCCGGTCAGGTAACCTTACAACAACGTGTTCTTTTGCTCTGTTTGTATCAGATTCATTAGCTATCCAAAATGTTATGTTTACTTATACTGACTTACTAGAAAAACGAAGCTTTTAATCTAAAACTAGGTGTGTGTGCATGCTCAGTCATGTCTGACTCTTTGTGACCCCATGGACTATAGCCTGCCAGGCTCCTCTGTCCATGTGGAGAATGGCAAACCTCTAAAAATTTTCTTGTTGGAGTATAGTTATGAATAAAGTATAGACATTCTATATTTTACTTGGTAAATCTGGCAACTATTTACCTTATGCTGAATTATACACAATATATTTAAAGTGTTAGTTTCTGCTGTAGAGCAGAGTGAATCATATATATATATATGTGTGTGTGTGTGTGTGTGTGTGTATATAACATATATACATGTAATACATATAAGTATAAATATACATATATGTATTTAAAACCATGTTTTAAAATTCAAGAAATGCTTTCTATTTTTGTCTTCTTAAAAAAAGGAAATGAATAGAAATATAGTGCGCACAACACAGTGGTATTTTGTGATTTCTGACATGAACACACCTGTAGCCCAGTTAATCCCACAAACGTGGAATGGAGACTGGTCAGCCCAAGGCTATCTGGCAGCCAGGAATAACTCCCTCTGAGCTCACAGGCTCTCGCCTTTCCATGCTGGCTCTGACCAAGCCTTCATCAGCTTTTTCTGCGACTGACAACCACATATGGAAAATCAATGGATTTTAAAATGGTTGTTTTTCTCACAAATTCGGAGAAAGAGACAAAGCAAGAAAGCACGTGTGGGTGTATATATAGTCACATGTCACGGTGCTGTGCAGGCCAGACAGTCCAAGCGCATGCTGACCTAAGCATTGAGCCAGGGGGAACAGCAAGATCCTGTTCGGACTAGAATTACTCTTTTTTTTTTTTTTAACATGGGTCCAGCCGCTCCGTGGCACGTGGGATCTTCCTAGGCCAGGGGTTGAACTGGCGCGCCTTGCACTGCAAGGCGGTGTCCTTACCCACTGGACCACCAGGGAAGCCCTAGAATTACTCTTCTCCTGCTCACACACTTCTACGACCTAGGAGCATCCTTCATTAACATAAAATGCTACCCTGTCTTGTAAAACTAATTGAAATGCATCTACAGAACCAACCGAAATGCTTTCAAACACAACACAGATCTACCCTCTATTAGAATAACAAAAATGTCTAGGTTATTTTTTTTCTAAAATGCTCCTTGAGGATTCCATATTCCCCTCATTTACAAGAACATACATTCCATAACACCCAAGACAGAAATTTCTGGCTTTAACCATTTGCTCTTGAGGAGAAAGTAGTAAGGAAAGGAAGACAGTTATTTCTATTTATTCATCAAAACAACTTATTCAAATATCTACAGTAACAGTGAACAAGGTCACCCTCGACACGCATCTGCAGCCCGTCTGCCTACGACCTGACCCTCACTCTGAGGGGCCTCTGCTGAGGAATGACTGGTGTCCAAGAGGCATTCTCAAAATGCTACCCATACACTTTCCTCTGAAAAAGCACGATGTCTGGGAAAGGCCACGGCCACATTGATATGGAATTGCATACCACGTCAGGAAAAGGTCCCTAGAAAACTCTGTGAGCCTCTTCCAGTTGGTTTACATTTTCTTTCTTTCTTTCTTTCTTTTTTGTTTTTATAAAACCTTTATTTTACTTTCAACTTCTAGAGAGTTCTGTTATTTACAGATATGCATGTTCCAAGATTAGTCATATGCATATCCCCCCCTTCCCACCCCTCCCAACTATCACACAGCACCCCTGAACAATCCCCTTTTCTCACAGAGCAATGACTATAGCTATTTTCTTCACTTATGATACTACAGGCCTTCGTGCTACTTCCTTTACACCTCCCACCCTCTGTTCCTTCCCCACAATGTCCATATGTCCACTGTCCATGTCTGTCTTTCCATTGCTTCACTGTGTGTGCCATCCTCACCATCCTACTAGATTCCATATATATGTGTTAATATACTGTATTTGTCCTTCTCTTTCTGACTGACTTCACTTTTGATGATACGTTCTAGATCCAGCCACCTCATTAGGGCTGATTCTTCTGCATTTCTCTTTACAGCTGTGTAGTATTCCATTGTATATATGTACCAGGGCTTCTGTATCCATTCATTCGTCGATGGACATCTAGGTTGCTTCCATGTTCTGGCTATTGTATAGAGAGCTGCAATGAACATTGGGGTACAGGTGCTTCTTTCAGATTTGATTTCATCAGGAAACCCTCATTGGTAAGCCGTTTCACAGAGGTTATTTTTTTCTAAAATGCTCCTTGAGGATTATTTCCCTCATTTACAAGAACATACATTCCATAACACCCAAGACAGAAATTTCTGGCTTTAACCATTTGCTCTTGAGGAGAAAGTAGTAAGGAAAGGAAGACAGGTATTTCTATTTATTCATCAAAACAACTTATTCAAATATCTACAGTAACAGTGAACAAGGTCCCCCTCGACACGCATCTGCCGCCCGTCTGGCTACGACCTGACCCTCACTCTGAGGGGCCTCTGCTGAGGAATGACTGGTGTCCAAGAGGCATTCTCAAAATGCTACCCATACACTTTCCTCTGAAAAAGCACGATGTCTGGGAAAGGCCACGGCCACATTGATATGGAATTGCATACCACGTCAGGAAAAGGTCCCTAGAAAACTCTGTGAGCCTCTTCCAGTTGGTTTACATTTTCTTTCTTTCTTTCTTTCTTTTTTTTTTATAAAACCTTTATTTTACTTTCAACTTCTAGAGAGTTCTGTTATTTACAGATATGCATGTTCCAAGATTAGTCATATGCATATCCCCCCCTTCCCACCCCTCCCAACTATCACACAGCACCCCTGAACAATCCCCTTTTCTCACAGAGCAATGACTATAGCTATTTTCTTCACTTATGATACTACAGGCCTTCGTGCTACTTCCTTTACACCTCCCACCCTCTGTTCCTTCCCCACAATGTCCATATGTCCACTGTCCATGTCTGTCTTTCCATTGCTTCACTGTGTGTGCCATCCTCACCATCCTACTAGATTCCATATATATGTGTTAATATACTGTATTTGTCCTTCTCTTTCTGACTGACTTCACTTTTGATGATACGTTCTAGATCCAGCCACCTCATTAGGGCTGATTCTTCTGCATTTCTCTTTACAGCTGTGTAGTATTCCATTGTATATATGTACCAGGGCTTCTGTATCCATTCATTCGTCGATGGACATCTAGGTTCCTTCCATGTTCTAGCTATTGTATAGAGAGGTGCAATGAACATTGGGGTACAGGTGCTTCTTTCAGATTTGATTTCATCAGGATATAAGCCTAAGAGTGGGATTGCTGGGTCGTATGGTGCTTCTATTGTTAGTTTTTTAAGAAATCTCCAGACTGTCTTCCACAGAGGCTGTATCAATTTACATTCCCACCAGCAATGCAAGAGGGTTCCCTTTTCTCCACACCCTCTCCAGCATTTATTGTCTGTCGATTTGTGGATGATGGCCATTCTGACGGGTGTGAGGTGGTATCTCATTGTAGTTTTGATTTGCATTTCTCTAATTATAAGTGAAGTTGAGCATTGTTTCATGTGCTTTTGGGCCATCTGTATGTCCTCTTTGGAGAGGTGTCTGTTTAGGTCCTTTTCCCATTTTTTGATTGGGTTATTCGTTTTCCCTGTGCTGAGTTGTCCAAGTTGCTTGTAGATTTTGGAGATTCTTTGTCTGTTGTTTCATTTGCTATAATTTTCTCTCACTCTGTGGGGTGTCTGTTCAGCTTTTTTGTAATATCTTTTGCTGTACAAAAGCTTTTAAGTTTCATGAGGTCCCATGTGTTCACTTTTCTTTTCAGTTCTGCTATTTTAGTAGGTGGGTCAGAGAAGATCTTGCTTTGATTGATGTCCTTGAGTGTTTTGCCTATATTCTCCTCTAAGAGTTTTAGGGTTTCTGGTCTTACATTTAGGTCTTTAATCCATATTGCGTTGATCTTTGTGTATGGTGTCAGGGAATGTTCCAACTTCATTTTTTTGCATGTAGCTGTCCAAATTTCCCAGCACCATTTGTTAAAGAGGCTGTCTTTGTCCCATTTTATAGTTTCTCCTCTTTTGTCAAAAATAAGGTACCCATAGGTTGTGGGTTTATCTCTGGGTTCTCGATCTTGTTCCATTGGTCGATATTTCTGTTTTTGTGCCAGTACCATACTGTCTTGATAACTGTTGCTTTGTAGTAGAGTCTGAAGTTGGGGAGGGTGATCCCTCCAGCTCCACTCTTCTTCCTCGGGATTGCTTTGGCTATTCGAGGTCTTTTGTGTTTCCATATGAACTGTGGTATTCTTTGATCTAGTTCTGTGAAGAATGTCAATGGTAGTTTGATAGGTATTGCATTGAATCTGTAGATGATATTTGGTAGTATGGTCATTTTCACAATATTGATTCTTCCGACCCACCCAGGAACATGGAATATCTCTCCATCGGTTTAAGTCTTCTTTAATGTCTCTCATGAGTGTCTTGTAATTTTCTGTGTACAATTCTTTTGTTTCTTTGGGTAGGTTTATTCCTAGATATTTGATTCTTTTGGTTACAATGGTGAAGGGGACTGCCTCTTTGATTTTGTTTTCTGATTTTTCATTGTTTGTGTATAGGAATGCCAGTGATTTCTGTGTATTGATTTTGTATCCCGTGACTTTGCTGAATTTGTTGATTACCTCTAGTAGTTTTGTAATAGTGTCTTTGGGATTTTCTATGTATAGTATCATGTCATCTGCGAATAGAGAGAGCTTGACTTCTTCCTTTCCAATCTGGATTCCTTTGATTTCTTTCTCTTCTCTTATTGCTGTTGCTAGAACTTCCAGGACTATGTTGAATAGTAGTGGTGAAAGTGGACACCCCTGTCTTATTCCTGATCTTAGAGGAAATGCTTTGAGTTTTTCACCATTGAGGATGGTTTACATTTTCTTGAGGTCATTTCAACAGACTACAGAAAACTCAAGAAAACTTGACATCCTTTGCCCTCCATGTGCTTCCTACTAAAGCAACTCTAAGACAGGGCTTCCCTGGTGGTCCAGTGGGTAAGGGCACCGCCTTGCAGTGCAAGGGGCGCCGGTTCAGTCCCTGGCCTGGGAAATCCCATGTGCCACGGAGTGGCTGGACCGATGTGCCCAATTATCAAGCCGGAGTTCTGGAGTGCATGCACCCAGAGCCAGTGCTCTGCGACGAGTGAGGCCACTGTGATGGAAGGCCCACACAGGCCAACCAACAAAGACCAATAGAAGTGGCTAAAAAAATCCTAAGGCAAGTCTGAGGCAAAGAAGGGTCTCCTTTCTGAAGCCAGGTAGCCAGAACACCATTCTGGACTCCAACCTGCCCTGCCTACATGAAGGCTCAAAGAGCTGGACATTCAGCAGAGTCTGAAGTTGGGGAGGGTGATCCTCCAGATCGGTTTAGTTTGATAGGTATTGCATTGAATCTGTAGATGATATTTGGTAGTATGGTCATTTTCACAATATTGATTCTTCCGACCCACCCAGGAACATGGAATATCTCTCCATCGGTTTAAGTCTTCTTTAATGTCTCTCATGAGTGTCTTGTAATTTTCTGTGTACAATTCTTTTGTTTCTTTGGGTAGGTTTATTCCTAGATATTTGATTCTTTTGGTTACAATGGTGAAGGGGACTGCCTCTTTGATTTTGTTTTCTGATTTTTCATTGTTTGTGTATAGGAATGCCAGTGATTTCTGTGTATTGATTTTGTATCCCGTGACTTTGCTGAATTTGTTGATTACCTCTAGTAGTTTTGTAATAGTGTCTTTGGGATTTTCTATGTATAGTATCATGTCATCTGCGAATAGAGAGAGCTTGACTTCTTCCTTTCCAATCTGGATTCCTTTGATTTCTTTCTCTTCTCTTATTGCTGTTGCTAGAACTTCCAGGACTATGTTGAATAGTAGTGGTGAAAGTGGACACCCCTGTCTTATTCCTGATCTTAGAGGAAATGCTTTGAGTTTTTCACCATTGAGGATGGTTTACATTTTCTTGAGGTCATTTCAACAGACTACAGAAAACTCAAGAAAACTTGACATCCTTTGCCCTCCATGTGCTTCCTACTAAAGCAACTCTAAGACAGGGCTTCCCTGGTGGTCCAGTGGGTAAGGGCACCGCCTTGCAGTGCAAGGGGCGCCGGTTCAGTCCCTGGCCTGGGAAATCCCATGTGCCACGGAGTGGCTGGACCGATGTGCCCAATTATCAAGCCGGAGTTCTGGAGTGCATGCACCCAGAGCCAGTGCTCTGCGACGAGTGAGGCCACTGTGATGGAAGGCCCACACAGGCCAACCAACAAAGACCAATAGAAGTGGCTAAAAAAATCCTAAGGCAAGTCTGAGGCAAAGAAGGGTCTCCTTTCTGAAGCCAGGTAGCCAGAACACCATTCTGGACTCCAACCTGCCCTGCCTACATGACTCAATGAGCCTCCTCAAGAGAGCTGGACATTCAGCAGATGACCTCGTCCCCTAACTTCTGTTTCCTCATTTACAGATTTAAGATAGTAATGCGTCCCTTATACGTATGTTAGGTATGGAAAGAAAGCATTATAGAGGATGAGCTGCTTCTCAAAGGAACAAGAATGTTCATGGTGTTGGCTGTGTGCTGTCTTGGGTGGCCATAAGGCAAACCGGCAGAACTGGGAATCAGCACTGAGAACTCAGAGGAGCAAATGCAGGACCAGAGCGTCTCAGTCTCTAAAATGAACAAATTGCTTTTCAGTTTGCTTGATATAAGCACAAAATTCAACGATTTAAGTTTTGTTTCATTCATATCAAACAAACACTGAGAATGTATGCCAGTTTCAAACTTGCAGTTACCAAGCCAGGGGGAGATGAATCAGAAGACTAGGACTGACACAAGCAGACTGCTGCACATAAAACAGGCAGCTAGCGAGGATCCAGCATGCATCCCAGGGCGCTCTTTCAGGGCTCCATAGTGCCCTACATAAGAGAAGAGTCTAAATAAGACTGGGTGTACACATACATAGACATATATGTATTTACATATGTACATATATATAAGTATATGTATATACATGTCTGTGTATATGAGTTTTTTTTTTTTTTTTTTTTTTTAAATTTAGTTGGCTGTGCTGTGTATTAGTTGTAGCATGTGGGATGTAGTTCCCTGACCAGGAATCAAATCTAGGCCCCGTGCATTGGGAACAGAGTCTTAACCACTGGACCACCAGGGAAGTCCCTATGTATATGGTTTTTAAATTCATGTTTATACTATCATTTTTTAAAGCTTTAGAAAAAAAATTTTAATTTTTTAAAAATTAAACATTTTTTAAACCTCTTTTATTGGTTTATTTATTTATTTATTTATTTTATTCTTTATTTTAAAGGTTTTACAGAGTTTTGTTGTTCACAGACATGTATGTTCCCAGATCAGTCATATGCATATCCATGGTCCCCACCCCCCCCAGTTCACCCCATCCCACCCGTCCAGACCATCGCCCCAAGCCATTGTAAGTGCTCCTATTCCCTTAGCACTATGACACTAGCTATCTTTTCCACACATAACAGTATAGGTTTCCATGTTACTCCCTCCATGCTTCCCCCTCTCTATTTCTTCCCCCCAATGTCCCTATGTCTATGCTCTGTCTGTTTTTCCATGAGTTCCCTGCATATGTTATCAAGACCGTCCTACTAGATTCCATATATGTATGTTAGTATACTGTATTTGTCTTTCTCTTTTTGACTTACTTCACTTTTTATGATAGATTCTAGAGCCAGCCACTTCATTAGGACTGAGTCTTCTGCATTTCTTTTAACAGCTGAGTAGTATTCCATTGTATATATGTACCAGGGCTTCTGTATCCATTCATTCGTCGATGGCCATCTAGATTGCTTCCATGTTCTGGCTATTGTATAGAGAGGTGCAATGAACATTGGGGTACAGGTGCTTCTTTCAGTTTTGATTTCATCAGGATATAAGCCTAAGAGTGGGATTGCTGGGTCATAGGGTGCTTCTATTGTTAGTTTTTTAAGGAATCTCCAGACTGTCTTCCATAGAGGCTGTATTAATTTACATTTCCACCAGCAATGCAAGAGGGTTCCCTTTTCTCCGCACCCTCTCCAGCATTTATTGTCTGCAGATTTGTTGATGATGGCCATTCTGACGGGTGTGAGGTGGTATCTCATTGTAGTTTTGATTTGCATTTCTCTAATGATAAGCGAGGTTGAACATCGTTTCATGTGCTTTTGGGCCATCTGTATGTCCTCTTTGGAGAGGCGTCTCTTTAGATCTTTTTCCCATTTTTTGATTGGGTTGTTTGTTTTCCCTGTGCTGAGTTGTCTGAGTTGCTTGTAGATTTTGGAGATTAATTCTTTGTCTGTTGTTTCATTTGCTATAATTTTCTCCCACTCTGTTGGGTGTCCAGCTTTTTTGTAATTTCTTTTGCTGTACAAAAGCTTTTAAGTTTCATGAGGTCCCACATGTTCATTTTTCTTTTCAGTTCTACTATTTTAGTAGGTGGGTCAGAGAAGATCTTGCTTTGATTGATGTCCTTGAGTGTTTTGCCTATATTCTCCTCTAAGAGTTTTAGGGTTTCTGGTCTCACATTTAGGTCTTTAATCCATTTTGAGTTGATCTTTGTGTATGATGTCAGGGAATGTTCCAACTTCATTTTTTTGCATGTAGCTGTCCAAATTTCCCAGCACCACTTGTTGAAGAGGCTGTCTTTGTCCCATTTTATAGTTTCTCCTCCTTTGTCAAAAACGAGGTACCCATAGGTTGTGGGTTTATCTCTGGGTTCTCTATCTTGTTCCATTGATCTATAGTTCTGTTTTTGTGCCAGTACCATACTGTCTTGATGACTGTTGCTTTGTAGTAGAGTCTGAAGTTAGGGAGGCTGATTCCTCCAGCTCCATTTTTCTTTCTCAGGATTCCTTTGGCTATTCGAGGTCTTTTGTGTTTCCATATGTACTGTGGTATTCTTTGATCTAGTTCTGGGAAAAATGTCAATGGTAGTTGAATAGGTATTGCATTGAATCTGTAGATGATATTTGGTAGTATGGTCATTTTCACAATATTGATTCTTCCGACTCACCCAGGAACATGGAATATCTCTCCATCGGTTTAAGTCTTCTTTAATGTCTCTCATGAGTGTCTCGTAATTTTCTGTGTACAATTCTTTTGTTTCTTTGGGTAGGTTTATTCCTAGATATTTGATTCTTTTGGTTGCAATGGTGAAGGGGACTGCCCCTTTGATTTTGTTTTCTGATTTTTCATTGTTTGTGTATAGGAATGCCAGTGATTTCTGTGTATTGATTTTGTATCCCGTGACTTTGCTGAATTCGTTGATTAGCTCTAGTAGCTTTGTAATAGTGTCTTTGGGATTTTCTGTGTATGATATGTTGTCTGCAAAAAGAGAGAGCTTGACTTCTTCCTTTCCAATCTGGATTCCTTTGATTTCTTTCTCTTCTCTTATTGCTGTTGCTAGAACTTCCAGGACTATGTTGAATAGTAGTGGTGAAAGTGGACACCCCTGTCCTGTTCCTGATCTTAGAGGGAATGCTTTCAGTTTTTTGCTGTTGAGGATAATGTTCACTGTGGGCTTCTCATATATGGCTTTCACTATGTTGAGACAGGTTCCTTCTGTGCCCATTTTCTGAAGAGTTTTTATCATAAATGGATGTTGTACTTTGTCAAAGGCTTTTTCTGCATCTATTGAGATGATCATTTGATTTTTGTCTCTCAGTTTGTTGATATGGTGTATCACATTGATTGATTTGCGGATGTTGAAGAATCCTTGCATGACTGGGATGAACCCGACTTGATCATGATGTATGAGTTTTTTGATGTGTCGTTGAATTCTGTTTGCTAAGATTTTATTGAGGATCTTGGCATCTAAGTTCATCAGAGAAATTGGTCTGTAATTTTCCTTTTTTGTGTTGTCTTTGCCTGATTTGGGTATCAGGGTGATGATGGCCTCGTAGAATGTGTTTGGAAGTATTCCTTCCTGTGCAATTTTTTGAAAGAGTTTTAGAAGGACAGGCATTAGCTCTTCTTTAAATGTTTGGTAGAATTCGGCTGTGAAGCCATCTGGCCCTGGGCTTTTTTTTGGGGGGGTAGATTTTTAATCACAGATTCAATTTCTGAGCTTGTGATTGGGTTGTTCAAAGTTTCTGTTTCTTCCTGGCTCAGTCTTGGGAGATTGATCTTCTCCAAGAAACTGTCCATTTCTTCCAGGTTGTCCAGTTTGTTGCCATAGAGTTGCTCATAATAGTCCCTTAGAATCCTTTGGATTTCTACATGATCTGTTGTAATCTCTCCTTTTTCGTTTTTGATTTTGTTGATCTGGTTCTCCTCTCTCTTCTCTTGATGAGTCTGGCCAGGGACTTGTCAATTTTGTTTACCTTTTCAAAGAACCAGCTTTTTGTTTTATTTATCTGTACTATAGTTTCTTTCATTTCTTTCTCATTTATTTCTGCTCTAGTCTTTATAATTTCTCTTCTTCTGCTGGCGTTGGGGTGTTTTGTTCTTGTTTCTCCAGTTGTTTTAAGTGGAGGCTAGGTCATCTGCTTCATATTTTCCTAATTTCTTGAGGTGGGATTGTATTGCTGTAAATTTCCTCTTAATGCTTTCAGTTTTTTGCTGTTGAGGATAATGTTCACTGTGGGCTTCTCATATATGGCTTTCACTATGTTGAGACAGGTTCCTTCTGTGCCCATTTTCTGAAGAGTTTTTATCATAAATGGATGTTGTACTTTGTCAAAGGCTTTTTCTGCATCTATTGAGATGATCATTTGATTTTTGTCTCTCAGTTTGTTGATATGGTGTATCACATTGATTGATTTGCGGATGTTGAAGAATCCTTGCATGACTGGGATGAACCCGACTTGATCATGATGTATGAGTTTTTTGATGTGTCGTTGAATTCTGTTTGCTAAGATTTTATTGAGGATCTTGGCATCTAAGTTCATCAGAGAAATTGGTCTGTAATTTTCCTTTTTTGTGTTGTCTTTGCCTGATTTGGGTATCAGGGTGATGATGGCCTCGTAGAATGTGTTTGGAAGTATTCCTTCCTGTGCAATTTTTTGAAAGAGTTTTAGAAGGACAGGCATTAGCTCTTCTTTAAATGTTTGGTAGAATTCGGCTGTGAAGCCATCTGGCCCTGGGCTTTTTTTTGGGGGGGTAGATTTTTAATCACAGATTCAATTTCTGAGCTTGTGATTGGGTTGTTCAAAGTTTCTGTTTCTTCCTGGCTCAGTCTTGGGAGATTGATCTTCTCCAAGAAACTGTCCATTTCTTCCAGGTTGTCCAGTTTGTTGCCATAGAGTTGCTCATAATAGTCCCTTAGAATCCTTTGGATTTCTACATGATCTGTTGTAATCTCTCCTTTTTCGTTTTTGATTTTGTTGATCTGGTTCTCCTCTCTCTTTCTCTTGATGAGTCTGGCCAGGGACTTGTCAATTTTGTTTACCTTTTCAAAGAACCAGCTTTTTGTTTTATTTATCTGTACTATAGTTTCTTTCATTTCTTTCTCATTTATTTCTGCTCTAGTCTTTATAATTTCTCTTCTTCTGCTGGCGTTGGGGTGTTTTTGTTCTTCTTTCTCCAATTGTTTTAAGTGGAGGGCTAGGTCATCTGCTTCATATTTTCCTAATTTCTTGAGGTGGGATTGTATTGCTGTAAATTTCCCTCTTAGAACTGCTTTTGTGGTATCCCATAGGTTTTGCACGGTCGTATGTTCATTGTCATTTTCTTCTAGGAATTGTTTAATTTCTCCTTTGATTTCCTCAGTAATCAGTTGGTTTTTTAGGTATGTGTTGTTTAATCGCCATGTGTTTGTATTTTTAGTGTTTTTTTTCCTGTAGTTGATCTCTAGTCTCATTGCATTGTGGTCCGAGAAGATGGTTGATATAATTTCAGTTTTCTTGAATTGACTGAGGTTAGATTTGTGGCCCAAGATGTGGTCTATCCTGGAGAATGTTCCGTGAGCACTTGAGAAGAAAGTGTATTCTTCTGCTTTTGGATGGAACGTCCTAAAGATATCGATGAGGTCCATCTTTTCTAGTGTGGCATTTAAGGCTTGTGTTTCTTTATTAATTTTCTGTTTGGATGATCTATCCATTGGTGTGAGAGGAGTGTTAAAGTTTCCTACTATTATTGTGTTATTATTGATTTCTTCTTTTAAGTTTGAAAGTATCTGTCTTATGTATTGAGGTGCCCCTGTGTTGGGTGCATAGATATTCATGACTGTTATGTCTTCCTCTTGGATGGATCCCTTAATCATGATGTAGTGACCTGCCTTGTCTCTTAGAATCTTCTTTACTTTGAAATCTATTTTGTCTGATATTAGGATTGCTACCCCAGCTTTCTTTTGATTTCCATTTGCATGAAATATCTTTTTCCAGCCTCTCACATTCAGTCTATGGGTGTCTCTAGGTTTGAAGTGGGTCTCTTGTAAACAGCATATATATGGGTCATGTTTCTTGATCCATTCAGCCAACCAGTGTTGTTTGGTTGGAGCATTTAATCCATTTACACTCAAAGTAATTATTGATACAAATGTTCCTATTGTCGTCTTCTTGGAAATTTGCAGTTTGATTTGTAGGACTTCTTCTACTCTTGTATTTATTTGCTATATCAGACCCTTTAACATCTGTTGTAGGGCTGGTTTTGTGGTACAGAATTCTTTTAGTTTTTGCTTGTCTGAGAAGCTTTTGACTTCTCCATCAATTCTGAATGAGATTCTTGCTGGGTAGAGAATTCTTGGTTGGAGGTTATTCTCTTTTAGCTGTTTAAATGTGTCCTGCCATTCTCTTCTGGCCTGCAGGGTTTCTGTTGAGAGATTCGCAGTTAGACGTATGGGGTTTCCTTTATATGTTATTTGCTGTTTGCTCCTAGCTGATTTTAGTAATCTGTCTTTATATTTAGTCTGCGTTAGTTTGATTAGTATGTGCCTTGGTGTATTTCTTCTGGGGTTTATCCTGTATGGAACTCTTTGTGCTTCTTGCACTTGGTTGACTATGTCCTTTCCCATGCTGGGGAAGTTTTGCGCTATAACCTCTTCAAGAATTTTTTCGTAACCTTTCTTTCCCTCTTCTTCCTCTGTAACTCCTATAGTTCTAATGTTGGTGCGTTTGATATTGTCCCATAGGTCTCTAATGCTGTCCTCAGTTCTTTTAATTCTTTTGGCTTTGTTCTGTTCCTCAGCATTTATCTCAACCATTCTATCTTCCAGCTCACTTATCCGTTCTTCAGCCTCCGATACTCTGCTGTTGAGGCCTTCTATAGTACTTTTGAGTTCAGCAATTGAGTTGGTGGTCTCTGTTTGCTTATTTTTCATTTCCTGCATGTCTTTTCTCAATGCACTAATTTCCTTTAATATTGTGTTTTCGGTGTTTTGCATCCTCATTAGTATAGTTTTTCTGAATTCTCTTTCAGATAATTTGTCTATCTCCTCCTCTGTCATTTGAAGCTGTGATTCTCTAGCTTGCTCCTTCATTTGTGCAGTGTTTCTGTGTCATTTCATTATTAGGTTAGTTTTTTTTTTTTTTTAAGATTTTATTTATTTATTTATTTGGGGGAGGTCGGGTTGGGGAGGG